>OX346220.1:2537500-5037500 GCA_947049295.1 Ligdia adustata
ATATTGGTATTATTGCTGTTATGCGAGATGTATTTTTATGATTGTCCAGATTTAGGTGAAGTTTTATAATTTTTCCTAAAAAAGAGGATGTACTAAATTTGACTGTATTTATCGGAGATGAGTGGACCAATGAGAAAAAACCTTATTTTTGGTTATATAAGCTTTGATAGAAGCAAGCTAAAATGACACACATGGGTGGTTTGAAGATATCATTATTACGGACTTAATTAAATAACACTCGGACATATATCTGTCTTATGCACAACTCATTACATCCTAATGTGGTCCCATTAAATTTATTTTCAATAATATTCAAGGAGTTTCCTTATTAAATTGAAATAACTGATAAAGTTGTGTCGGCGCTTGCCGTAAAGCAACTCTGCAGTCACTCTTTAAAAAAATATATGTTACCTACTATTAAGAATCTAATGGTGTTATTGTCTGACCATAAGTCATCATTCTGTCTACAGTACTGTACTACGAGTATGACTGGAAAGCTGCAATGTTTATAATATATCGAACTACCAAACCTAATAGATATAATTGTTATGTTGACAGAAATCTCTTCTCTTCTGGTGCTGAGTTTCAAATTGATCTGGACTTCAAACAGATGCCTAATGGATTGGATTCTATGACTGAAGATAATGTTCTTAATGGAGAAGATGACAGGTATATAAGTTGTTAGTTTTAGTAATGAAATAGCATTATAGAATAAAATAAATATAGAATAAATATGAGCAACATTGCGATACAATAATCCTTTGCGATTTTCTTGTATGTGATTCACAAGCAAATTTTGTCTGTCAGGTTAATTTTGTATTTGTCTTTACTAATATTATAAAAAGGAAAGATTTGAATAAAGGTAATAAAATTAAAAATTATGTTAAAACTTAAAAACGTTAGAAAGCTACATTATCAAAAAATATTCTCTTTAGATATTCCTACTAAAACCAACTCAAGGTGTAAAAAAATTGCAGTAAAATGTCTTTCACCACAGGCGCTGTGAAAAGAATTGATAATTGAACAAAAAAATATTCTACATATGTCAAGCTGACGTCATTAACGAAATCGTTAATCGACTGTTAGGCCGTACTAAGTTCGCCAGGTCAGCTATTAGTTTTATGTTTGTTGGTATTTAGCTATTAATTTCACGAGCTACTCATGTAAATTATCGTGAAGAATTAAATTCTTGATGCGTATCATCGCCTAATATCGGAGTGACGCACCTTTACTCCTCTACGGTCATGCAGGCATCTTGATATTTGTAAATAGGTTGTTCAATTAATCTGAAAGATCTTGTGATCTTATTATATAATTGATACCTTGTCAATGATGTTTTTAGCTATCACAAATTTCGACTCAAGAAGTTGGCTGGAGTTACTATTTGCTGTCAATTTTAAATTACATAATAACTGGTAATCAATAGTTGTGAGAAAATTTTGACAAGAATTAAATCAGTCGAGTGGTTAAATCTACTACATTAGGTTGTTAAAGCTATAGATGAGAAAGTTGACTGATGTTAGTTATGCAGTCTTATGAATTTGATAATTTCAAGAATGTTGATTGCGTGCATAAGATAATTATTGCATTAAATTACATATTAACTTATTTGCATAACTAATTTACACTTTATAGTGACTCTGAAGATGTATACAAACACTTGGAGGAGAAAACTGAGAAGATGATGCTCTCATCACCGGAATACCACACATTTGAAGAGCTGGAGACAAGGATGATGGACTGCCATGCTATGAACATGCCAAGTGGGGCTGTCAAGATACTGATCCTGGAAGAAGGTAGTAGAGCCTATGACCTTGATACATTGAATCCCTTTTTTTTTATAGTCGATAGGCTTGCGCTTGACCGCAACTCACCTGATGTAAAGTAACGATGTGGTCTAGGATGTAGCGCGCTTGCCTAGAAGAAACCGATTCACTCGCGATTTGAAGAGACCGAGATTATAGCTATCGGGAAATAAAGAACTTGGCAGCGAATTCCACAACTTGGCAGTTCGCACAAAAAATGTAGACGCGACGCGTTTTGTGCGAGTCCGTGGAACCTCTACCATGAACCGGTGGCGCCTTTCAGTATCTCTACTTGTCCGATTGTAGAATGGAGATGGAGGAATTAATTCATGCAATTCCAAGGCACACTCCCCAAAATGTATCCGATAAAAGACCGATAGGTTAGCCACTTTTCGACGATGCTCGAGGCTTTGAAGTTTAAATTTGGCCAGAGCATCGTTACCTATAAGTCTTTTAGCTCGCCTTTCGACAGACTCCAACGCTTCAAGCTGATATTTTGCTGATCCATCCCAAAGATGCGAGCAGTACTCCATACACGATTGAACTTGTGCTTTATACAGAGTGAGCAACTGTTCCGACGTGAAGTACCGCCGCACCTTTGAGAGGATACCCAGCTTTTTGGCAAGTAACTGAGCTTTGGACTCAATATACGCACCAAAATTGAGCGTTGAAGTCAGCGTGACACCTAAGAGCTCAAGGTGGTCGGTTAGGGGAACGGATACATCTCGGAAAGTAGGGGCCAGCTGGAATGGCCTCTTTTTGGCGGAGAACAGACACGCCTGCGTCTTAGCAGCATTGAACCTGACCAGATTGGCATCGCCCCAATCAGAGACTGCCCTGAGGGACAAGTTCAATCTCTCGACCATAGCTTCTCTAAGTAACTGAACTTCAGCCGCACTGGCACATGGGGAAGAAATGTAACTCTCAACGACCATGCTGTCGTCTGCGTACCCAAAAATGCCTGGTTTTAACAGATCGTTGATGTGCAGCAAAAAAAGGGTCGCTTAGAGCACCGAACCCTGGCGTTAGTAGCCATTTGGTCTGACGAGCAGCCATCAATGACCACTCGTATTGACCGGTCCCTCAAAAAGTTTGATATCCATCCACAGAAACCAGCGGGCAAGCCGTATGTAGGAAGCTTGCTTACAAGACCTTTGTACCAGACCCTGTCAAAAGCCTTCGAAATGTCGAGAGAAACGGCAAGCGCTTCCCCGTATTTCTCTATGGCTTCACTCCAGATATGAGTTGCGTATACTAGAAGATCCCCAGTAGACCGATTTCGGCGAAACCCGTACTGTCGGTCACTGAGAAGATCATTTGCTTCTAGATACGCCAGGAGCCTGCGGTTCAGGACACGTTCCATAATACTCTTGTAGAGTATGGACGTACCTGAAATGAGACTGTAGTTACCAGGATCGGCACGACTACCTTTTTTAGGCACAGGTTGCACGTTTGCAAGCTTCCAGGATTTCGGCACTTGGCCAGTCACGAGAGAGAGAGCCGAAAGAGACGTGTCAGCACAGGAGACAACTCAGGCGCACAGTTCCTCAAGACTATTGCCGGAATGCCGTCAGGGCCACTGGCTTTGTTCACGACAAGATTGCGTAGCGTTCTGCGTACCTCTATCTGGCGAATGCGAATTTCCGACATTGTAGCCGTTTTGCCAGCTGTAGTTGGAGGAACCATGCTACCAGCATCTAAAAAAATCCTAAAAAAATTAAAACAATAAATTAAACAATGAACCCAATTTGGCCAGGCACATTGACTAAACTAAAAGTTCCTAAAATTATGTCTTTCTTTTTCTCACTTTTGTAAACAAAACGAGAAGAGACAAGTTTAGGCGCTAGTTCAGACACGGCGGGAACTGCGCGATTTCAGAATCGCATGGAAATCGCGCGGGTCTTATTTGTATGAGTTATAAAGTAATCGTTCAGACATAACCGCGCGGTTAATCAAGCCACGCGGTTACCGCAACCTAACCGCCAGAAAATAGAATCGCGCTGCTCCCACGCGTTTCTATTACTATGGAGTCTTTACTTCGCGTTCAGTTGCGTTGCGGATACCGCGCGGTGAGCAAGTCACTGCTCGTGAGTTCGCCATGGATCGTTTCGACACTGAAGTATTTATTGATGAGGTGGAGAAGAGATCTGCAATATGGGACATTCAGTGTGATGATTACTCAAATAAAATTATCAAGAACCGAGCTTGGCAAGAGTTGGTGGAGATATTTGGAAATTGCGAAGACACGGTGGAAAAAAAGAATATTTTAAGTAAGTAGGTTTATTCACCAAAAAATAATTGACAGAATTATGTTACAATTATTGTTATGAAGCGTTTATTATACTCTCCGTATACTTTAGGTACTTAAATAAATATAAACAATCTTCGGCTGTTTTATGCAGATATTTCGAGCATTTTTCAAATGTAGGTCACAACGGTATTACCATATTTCGTTTGTTTACATTTAGTTATGTATCTAAACATTACAAGTACGGTATGTTAGTTGCAGCTATATCTTTGTGTCTTGCCATGGAACACGCCCATCGTTCACAAAGTAATGAGCGAATTTATCTCTGATATTCAAAGATGACGGTGTCCCTCTTCCCGCATGCAAGGTATTGAGATTAGTCATGGGTGCATTATATAAAGTATCTTTAAATTTTAGACCATCTCTAGTCCGCACATAGTTATGTAGAATACACAAGAGACTTTTATTATGTCTTCGGCAAAATCTATGTTTACATTTATAGGCCTATAAAAGATGCGCCATGTGTTCGCCAAAATACCAAAAGTGCACTCAATATTACGTCGGGCTCTCGATAACCTATAGTTAAAAATCCTTTTTTCATATGGTAAACATTTGCCTGAATATGGGCGCATTAAATTTTCTGCTAAGGCGAATGCTTCATCTCCAACTATAACATAAGGCATTGGTGTTAGGTCTACATTAGATATTGGTTTAGGTGTTGGTATGTTTAATGATTTTTCTGTCAGGCATTTATAAAAAACCGAATTTTTAAATATAGCAGAATCACTGCTTTTGCCATAAGCCCCAATATCAACATAAGTAAAGCAATAGTTGGCGTCGCAATGTGCTAAGAGCACTATGGAAAATAAATGTTTATAGTTATGATACAAAGAACCCGAATCAACAGGCTTTATAACTCGGATATGCTTGCCGTCTATAGCACCAATGCAATTTGGAAAATTTGCATATCTCTCAAAGTCTCGTGCTATTGTCTTCCAGATATCTTCAGTCGCTTCGGGCATGACTATGTTTACCAACTTATTCCACAATGATTTACTTCGCGGACAATTCCAATAATCATCGATTTTCCTAGGCGATAATTGAAGCTTAGTTCTCCAAATGAACAACCCGTACCAAGATATCTGAAACAAGAATATTATTAATAATGTTAGTATTATTAGGTACACAACTCCAAAAAAAAATGGAAAAACATACGAGATTGCTACAATAAAGAATACAAAAAAGAAAAAACAACTCCTTCTGGTTCAGGTGCTCGTAAAGGAGCCCGATATATGTATTTTTCAAGATTATCTTTCCTGCAGATGGTGTAAGTAATAAAGATACTACAACTAATATTGAAGAACAGAATGAAAGGCAAAGTGAAGAGACAAGTCAACTAAAGGCCAATGCAACCGAAGGCACTGAAATACGTCCCCCTAAACGTAAGAAAACACAAGTGCCAGAAGAAAAAATAGCTGTTTTAATAGAAAAAAGTATCGAGTCACGAAAACATTTTCAGAATGAACTTCAAGAAAATAGTATTACCAAGCAAGATGACGACAAACTCTTTTGTTTGTCGTTATATAAAGAACTCAAAAACGTACCAGAAAATAGGCGTTTAGCAACCAAAATTGAGTTACTTTAAGTGATACAAAAAGGACAAAGCTTACCACCCCCTGTTCGCTACAATACTCAGCAGATCACACCTACGTATTGGCAAGGACAACAGTATACAAGCCCGCAAGGATATTTTACTACATCTGGATCATCTCCTCCTGTTCCGGCACCGTCACCGTCACCATCGCAATTTAGTTCTGGCTCTCAGTCCTCTACAGTTATAGAAAATATCTATGCTGATTTTGAAGAACAATAAATAAATCTTACCTTAAAGTTATTACGAGTTTCTCTTCCGGTGACACGCTTGGCCTCAAATGCGTTTCAGAGCATGAAATATCTTGCCTGATCAGTTCAATTAGTTCATCAAAAGATTTTATTGACATTCTCAAATAGTCAAAAAAATTGTTATCATACATTCTTAATTTGGGATATAACGTTACGAACTGACCATGCACTAGTCGGTCACGTAATATTGGATGCACCCAACACCGCCTTTTTCTTTTCTTTAAGGAGCAACCACAGTAAACACACTTCTTCGTCGACCTCCATTTTGAAACTGACGCTAACCCGCACGAAATCGCATACTAACCGCGCGTGTCTGAATAGCATCACAATTTTGCGGTTTCAAACCGCGCGATGCGTAAACGCACGATTCCCGCATGTCTGAACGCGTGCTAGAACTGTCTAATTAAGTTAGTGTAGTAAGGTTGGCTTGCCCGATTCAGGATCAATATATTCCTAACAGAGCACTTAAACCGGTATATTCCGCTTTGTGCAACCCAGGTGAATAAGGTGGAAATTAAAGTGATATGAATTGAGGACACTTTAATTTCTACCTTATTCACCTGGGTGATATCACCTGGGTGCACAAAGTGGAATATACCCTTAAACCATTCACTTGGATGGTCAGTTAAAAATTTTGTTCCTAACAGACCACCAATACTCCAACTGTGTGGATTGTTAGGTAAATTTAATTTTTATATACCACCTGTGCGGTCAGCTATGAAAATTTGTTTCTAACAGCCATCCTCTGGCCGTATTTGTGGTCAGATACAGGAACTATGTTATGCTAAATGAAACTACATGGTTGACTACTATTTTTTTTGTGCTCAAGGGAGACCCTTCAAGAGCCTTCCTTAGATTACTCTAGCCGAGGGCTAATAAGTAATTTAAATTTAACTTAAAACTCTATAATAATGTAATTGATGGAGTCAGAAGTTACTTTGCGGAAATCCATTTATAATAAGATGGTATATACAAGATATTTAGTGTTTTTCCGCTTCGTCTTGATGATATACCATCTTTCTATAATAATGTCTCGAAGAATTTGTCCATCAACACTTTTCTTATTGTTTTATTAAGGGGGTGCACTTTTTTTCATGTGTTCTTTAGTTAATTGTCTACTATGAGTTGATTGAACTTGTTTTATTTCAGCGAATGGTCCATTGGTGCCCCCCGATGCAGAAGTAACCTTACACTATGCTGCATACTGGGAGAAAGGAAAAATTCCGTTTGACTCCACACTAACTATGAACTTAGGTGTTCCTCTGGTAAGGTAAATTGCAATCAAACAAAAATGTTTGGTTCTACAGTCAATATAATTAATGACATTGACGGGACCGCGTAACTTCGCTCGTTATATCTATACTATCGGATGATAGTTGTTATGAGAAATATACATAAGTACATACTTCATATTAATGTTTAGAATTTTTAGTATTTTTCTTTACTAAAATACTTTCATTATCAACAGTACAGCTACAGAAATACAATCTGTTTTTAAATTAATAGGTAATTTTGGTCACAACTATCGCATTAAATAAGTTGTGAAACATGCTAGGTCAAATGGCACAGAGAGCGCGAAAAGCAGTTCGGAGGGGCTGGGAGACAGTGCGTATATTCCTTCATAGATTAGAATAAGTTTAAAAATTGTTGTTTGTATTGTTTTATTTCGCTGGTACAAGTGTAACGATTGGTCGTTATCTCATATCGATAACAGTAGTTCTAAGCGATATGTCGCTGTATCCATTGTTTTATAGGTGGTAAGTTTATATTACTAAACAGTTTGCTAGGGATTCGGCCGGGACCTTGCCATTTGGTCGTAGTAACCGATCCTTCGTTATAAACCATTGTCGTTATTATATTCGGTTTCAACTGTATATTCTTAAATTATATTATTCAGGTTTTGAGAAGTAATAGATAGGTTTAGTAATAGATAGATTTTAAGGGAACTTTTTTGTGAAATTCTTTACGTAATACAAATATGTCAACAAAATGTATTGTAATAGTGCCATAACACGGTTGTCAAAGGTCGGACGAAGGGTTAAATTGAAGGTCCCGATTGTCAGCTCTATCGAACTTAGAAACATTCGCTTGAATACGAAGAAACTTGCCTAATAAACGCCATAATTTTCAAAGTCACAGAAATGGCACTCCAACACTGAGAACCGGCCTCTTTTTACATTTCAAAAAGTTAATTTTTTATTTGTATTTTACTTATAATGTTTGTTAATTACTTCACATATAATTTTTTTTCAGCGTATCCGCCTAGGTGACGGTAAATGCCTGCCCGGGCTCGAGGTATCCCTGAGTCACATTAGGGGTCCCACGGCGCGATTCTTGGCTCTACTTCGGCCGGAGGTGGCGTGGGGGCCCCTCGGCGTGCCCCCGCGGATACTGCCACAGCCAGCCCTGTTCGTTGTAGCTCTTTACGCAGTGCATGAAGTTAATATCGTTCATAGGTATGCGATTAATATTCCTTACCCTTAAATACTGTCTCGTATTTGTGAGGTCGGTAGATCTTCTAACGGGCACACAAAAAGACAATTTCTATAACTTGTAACATTTAATGTAATACCAAATTTTTTGTATACATATTTTTTCTAATTTGTGATTTGCTCTCATTTTCAGATTCAACGATCTGCCGTCAAATGAGCAGACGAAGTTCGAGACTACATTCCGAACAGTTCAAGCCATTCGAAACCAAGGAAAGGATTTATTCTTAAGAAAACGGTACCATAAAGCGATTAAAAGCTATCAACAAGCAGTACACGTGCTTTCAATATCACAACCGGAAAACGAATCACAAGAAAAGGAACTCAAAGAATTAAAAATTAAAATTCTCCTCAATTTAGCCATCTGCTATTATAAATTAGAAAAACCAAAGTACGTCATAAGCATGATCGACAATGTAGATAATTTAGTCGACGTAGAAACTGTCCCTAAAGCTCTATTTTACTACGGGCGCGCTTACCAAATGCTCGGCCAGATCGAAAAAGCTATAAAATATTACAAGAAAGCATTAAAATTAGAACCGAAAAACAAAGAAATTGGCGATACCCTATTCGAGTTAGATATGCAATTGAAACAGTCTGTGGAAAATGAGCAGTTGATGTGGCAAAAAGCCTTTAACATGGTGCCCGAGGAAAAGAAGGTTTCTTACAAAGTAGACGAAGATTTTGAAAATGGAGTTCGAGAGATGTGCGTCGATTTGGCGGGTAGGGATGAGTATTCTAAATTCGATTTGCCAACGGGATTGTCGAATGATGAGGTTCTATGCATACAGACTTTGGCGGGACAGTTCGATAAGCTGATCGTGGCAGAAGACGGGAAAGGGAAGAAAAGGAAGGTGACTATAATTAAAAAGCCCTAATTACAACTAAAAAAAGTTATAATAGATTTTAATTCAGCGCCATGGGCAATTTCGTGCTCTTCGGATGCCGCACGAAAAGATAGTTGCTTTTTTGGATATACATTGACAGCTGCTTTATCTCAAAGGTATAATGCTGTTATGTTTGTCCACCAAGTTATGTGTTTTAATAAACTAAAGAATCCTTAGAAAATAAAAATAAAAAAAATGCAAAAGATATATGTAAATACTTAAATCTCATCTTCAAATACACTTCAGATAAACTTACTTATGGTTCATATAACTACAAAAAGTACCTACCTATATGATATTTTAGGAATAAAGTACAGAATTCGATCTCTTAAAGTTTTATTATTTTATGTATGGATTTGTATAGGTTTGATACGATTATAGCTCTTGTTTATGTTACCTATAAGACTGATTATTGTCTACAGACAACAAGTTCAGAGGATAGGATAGGATGCATATATAAAGAGTATTTTTATAACAATATGTGAATAAAACCAGTAACAAATAATAATTATATACTTTCTTTTAGAAACAGCCCATATTTAGAGTACATGCATGCATTGGTAAAAATGCCTAAAAAGTACACAAGTATCGTCGTTTTTTTTTATTTCTTTCATGGCTTTTGGATACAAGTCCTTCAGCCAAAATCAGTATCGTCGTCTTATATAAATGTTACAAGTAGAGAATTAACTTCTACTTTTTACACAAAAACTAGTTTCCTATCTAGTTTGTAAGCTACCACTATAATCTACCTTAAGGTAGATTTTCATTTAAAAATATAATAAATAAAAAAATACATTCGCATTTTTTGTATATGCAGATTTGGTTTACTTGGCATATTTTATTAATTGACCGGTGAGCAAAGCGTTTCTGCCTGGCATTTTTTTTGCTTGCCTGTTTGTCTGGAACTTTATTTTTGAGTAGCATCCCCGGTTTCGCACGCGTAATTAACAGAAAACCAAAATATTCAAATTAAAGATTTTTTTTTACATTTTAGGTTATTTTATTGTAGGTAGTTTTGGTAAGGATCCCTAATTTTTTTTTAAATGCATTTTAGCATATGTCATCCAGGGCTAGTGAAATTTCCCAACAGTGAAAGAATTTAGTTTAGTAGTTTCGGAGCCTATTCAATGCAAACAAACAATCAAATATTTCCTCTTTATTATATTAGTATTCAAGTTAAAAATTTTAACTATTAAGTCGTCTTAGTCATGTTAAAGTTACATCACGTTCCTTAGTTATATAAGCGGTGGAGACTATTTCCGGCGAACACAAAAATCCCGTAAGGGCTCGTACACATAAACACGATACAATGTCGCAACGTGCATGTCGACGCAACATCGTTCCACGGTACTTCGTATCGTAGGAGGAGCGAGCGACACGACATTGCAACGTGCCACGATCGTGTGGTCGGTCGCAGTTTGTGTTGAAAACCTCTTTCCATGCCGTTGTTTTTTGTTTCTATCTTTGAATTCTTCGGATGTTTTGTCCCATAGTACGGGACGCTCTTCTACTACGGTTATTAAATGATGAGGAGGTCGTCCGTCACATTTGAATTTTCAATAATAGCTGAATGCGGCACCGGCGATGGCGTGGCACGTTGCGATGTCGTGTCGCTCGCTCGTCCCACGATGGGACGCGACATCGTATCGTGTTTATGTGTACGAGCTCTTATTCCGTCTATCGCATGCCCACACTTGTGCACATAAACATGACATTAGTGGTTAATGCTACTACTATTGTTGCGGACGCCGAGCCCGACACCTGCACAGGGCGACGAAGGGGCGCGGTGCGGGGCGAGACGGGGGCGGGGACGCGCAGGTGCGCGCCGAGTGCAAGCGCGGTGTCTTAGTGACTAAGTGAAATAGCGTGCCGACCGTATAGATATAAGTGATTTTTGTAAATAAATGTAGTACGCATCTGGAGCTTGAACTGAACACACGTCTTTTGATTTTGCCTGACCATCCCTAAGAACGAGCCAATATACAGTCCACTAAGAAGATAGAAGAACAGAACATTCCTGAACCGTCGAAGTGCCGGATTTGCAGAGAACCACAATATTTCTGGTCCTTCGACGTCGGATCTGAGGAACAACCATAACATTTCTGGTCCTTCGACGTCGGATCTGACGAAGAACCATGGTGGTCACAAGATCGGAAGCGGAAAAACTGAGCGCTGAAGAGCTCTTGCGTATCGAGGAAGAGAGGCAGCGGAGGCAAAGCCGATTCCCGCCGGCATCACCTTCAGCAAGAACGGGAGAGGAGATGCTGGATCAAGGCCCATCGACCCGGCCAAGCGGAGCAACGGCTATCACCATCGCCGCCAGGATGGAGGAGCGACCCAGCTCGCCGCAGCCTTCTAACCACTCGCATCGATCGCGGCGTACGACGAACTCGACGCTGCAAGTGCGATTGGCTGAACTAGAAGCTGCTGAGAAACTCGCCGCCATCAAACACAAGCAACTGGAGATAGAAGCGGATCTCGTCAAGAGGAAACTCGCCGCCCAGATCGCCGCGGCCGAAGCCGAAGACGAAGCGGAGAGAAGCTTGAGAGATCAACCTACTACGAACCCAGAAGAACAACGTCAGCGTATCAACGAGTGGTTACGCGTTACCACCATACGGGGGGAGCAAGAGGAACCATCGCGCCTGAACGAACATCGACCATCGCGTCCAGCAGTGCACGAAGTCCCACAGCGTGAGCGGCGAGATCGATCGATCACTCCCGGTCACACACGCAGCTACGGACCTCAGATCGCGGAAGCATTGTCGAATGTCGAGACCTCAGCGGCGATATAACTGTGATTTACCTAAGTTTAGTGGCAACCCGTGTGAGTGGATACGATTCAAGGCAGCAATGAAGGAATCGACAGAACTATTCAGAATCCCGCCCGCCGAGAACGTGTTGCGCCTGCAAGCTGCACTTACCGGAGAAGCACTCGAAGCCGTCGCCTCTCGCCTTATGTCGGACAAGAACCCCGACCAGATCATGAAGGCGCTGGAGCAGAGTTTCGGGTCACCGGAGGTGATAATTGACAAGATAACTGAAGACATCAGAAGAGTGCCGAAACTTGGAACATCGGCGAACGAACTCAACAAATTCGCAGTGAAAGTGGACAACGCCGTGGCCGCGCTTCAGTGCATGGACCGTCGTGGTGTTTTGTTCGACCAGTGCCTTATAAGAGAAATCATGTCGAAGCTCACACCGACACTGCGAAATAAGTGGTACGAGTACGCGCATGTGAACGACGGCACCCGTGAAGCGGACATAGTGATGTTGTCGGAGTTCCTGATGCGAGAGGCCACTATCGCACTTCGTTATGCCTACGAGCAGCGGGCCGTCGGGACTCCGAAAACAGAAGTGAAGCCAAACGCGAGTGCAGTTCCGAAGAGAAGACCAGCCGTCTACAACACCGAGCAAGAAAACAGTGAACAACTCGACCAGTGTGTGAAGTGCAGTGGACATCACAAGTTACCACAGTGCCCACAATACCGTGCGCTAGTGACTGAGCGGCGGTGGGAGTTTGTGAAAGAAAAAGGACTATGTTTTCGGTGCATCGTGAAAAAGCATCGACGAGCTTTCTGCAAGGGAAAACTGTGTGGCGTCAACAAGTGCAGCCGCCCACATCACCCGACGTTGCATCAAGAGGGACCTGCGCCGGCCTCACCCGAACGTGCCGCGCAGTCGAACGAATCAGCAAAAACAAGTCACGACGGAGTGGTACTGTCTGTAGCCGCATCAAACGCTACTGCCGGCCCGCGAGAAATACTGCTCAAGGTATGTCCCGTCATTGTCTCTGGTCCCAAAGGCGAAGTGGACTCCTACGCGTTGTTGGATGAAGGCGCTACTATAACTCTGATCGACCACGAGTTAGCTGCGAGCATCGGCGCCGACGGACCAAATCAACCACTGAAAATGAGCGGAGTCAACATGTCTCAACGAGAGCGAGACAGCAAGCTCGTGACCATTCGCCTCAAGGGAAGAAACGAGACGGAGCAATACACAATCAAGGCCCGGACCGTGCGTGATCTGCGACTCCGAGAACAAACGACGCCGCAGTCACTCCTTCAACATCGACATCTGCGAGATCTGGAACACGAAGTCTGCTACGATCGAGCGCGCCCGCTCATCTTAGTTGGTGCCGACTACTGGGACCTCATCGTGTCCCGAGAGCTACGCATCGGTGCGCCCAACGAACCGGCCGCATCACGGACACAGCTGGGATGGGTGGTGCACGGAACCGCGCCGCGCAGCTTCATATACAAGAACGAGAGTGTGTTACACGTATACGCACCGGACCAGCGTGTACGCGAGAGCGAGACACACGACCAACGGCTTCATGCACTAGTGGAAGACTACTTCAAGATTGAATCCCTGGGCATATCACTCAAACCTCGAGTGAGTGAAGCAGATGAACGAGCACAGGAGATTTTCAAGAACACAATCAAGAAGATCGACGGCGGGTATGAGGTGGGACTACCGTGGCGCAGTGATGACGTCGCCATGCCTGCTAGCTACGGCGCCGCCCTGAACCGTCTGAAGGGGATCGAAAAGAAGATGGACCAAGACCCGAGCTTCGCGGCAGAGTACAGCGCGCAGATCAACAACCTGCTGTCCAAGGGCTACGCGACACCGTGTGACGGCACCGAGACACAGAGCGCCGTCAGCTGGTTCTTGCCTCACTTCGCCGTTAAGAACCCGAACAAGCCCGACAAGCGACGTCTAGTGTTCGACGCTGCGCACCGAAGCAACAACGTCTGTCTTAACGATCGACTTCTGGAAGGCCCCGATCTACTGCTATCGCTGCCGGGAATCATCTTTCGTTTTCGAGAGAAACCTATTGCTGTGACCGCCGATATTCAAGAGATGTTTCTACGAGTCAAGATACGACCCGACGACCAGCCAGCGCAGCAGTTCCTGTGGCGAGGAGACGACCGAACGAGCCCGCCGCGCGCCTACAAGATGACGAGCATGATCTTCGGCGCAGCTAGCTCTCCCTTCCTCGCGCACAGTGTCCGGAATTACAACGCAAGTGTGCACGCACGAACACACCCGCGGGCACACGCCGCGATAACGAAGAGTCATTATATGGACGACTACGTCGACAGCTACGACGATGAAGATGAAGCTCGCAACACTATTCGAGAAGTGCAAGACGTACACGCCGCGGCAGGCTTCACGCTACGAGGGTGGAGTTCGAACGCGCCGGCGGTGTTGAGCTGCGTCCCGGACACACTGCGAGCGAACGCGCCTACTCTACTGGGGGGAGCCGCGAGTTACAAAATACTCGGACTCTTCACGAACGCCGAACAGGACGAGCTAGGCTTCAACACGAGCATGCATCGCGTCCCGCAGGAGGTGCGCACTCAAGCCCGCGCGCCGACGAAGCGGGGAACGCGGTTGGACGGCACAATCGTCGTGTCGCAAGTCGCCGGGAAGGCGAAGGTGGCTCCGCGACGAACACAGAGCATCCCTCGACTCGAGCTGCAGGCCGCCGTCATCGGAACGAGACTGGCAGCCATGATCCTGGAAGAACATCGCCTGAAGCCCGCACGAACAATCTACTGGACAGATTCAACGACAGTGCTTCACTGGATACGAAATGACCGAAGACGCTACACGCCTTTCGTCGCTCACCGCCTCGGTGAGATCGCCGAGACATCGGAAAAGGCGCAGTGGAGATGGGTGCCTACAGCGGAGAACGCCGCCGACGATGCGACAAGGTTTTCGAGCACCGACATCGCCTGTGAAAACCGCTGGTTCCGCGGACCGAGTTTTCTACATACGCCCGAGACTCAATGGCCCGCCGAACGCCTTGGGAACGAAACTGAGGAAGAGGTTCTACACACCACCGAGACCGTCGAGGCGAACTACCACTGGCTGCCCGCACCCGATCGTCATTCACGCTACGAGACGCTAGTACGCACGGTTGGACGCGTGCTAGCATTCATCGACATGTGTCGGCGCCGATCTACGCGCCTGGAGCTACGACACATTGAACGAGCAGAGGAACTTATAACGCAACAAGCGTACTGTGCCGCCGGCCACGGGAATCGCGAACGTGTCACAAACGATCTGCGACAGCGATACTGGGTGCTTCATCTGCGGCCTACGGTACGAGCAATCGAACATCGATGCAAGATCTGCCACGTGAGAAAAGCAAGACCGAACGCGCCGACGATCTACCACGGGCTCGTCCGGCGGCCTGCCGACGACCGGACCATGCAGCGAAGCCGACCGACGAACGTGGCGCGCCGGACAGGCGCTCGCCGACATCTTTTGGAAGCGATGGGTACGGGAGTATCTGCCGACGCTCACCGCGAGAGGGGAAGCAGCCGGGAGCAACAAAAGCATCGAGGCCGGAGACGTCGTCGTGGTCGTCGACCGAGCGCTGCCGCGGAACGTGTGGCCGATGGGAATCGTCCAGCGCACTTTCACCGGACCCGATGGCGAAGTACGCATTGCAGACATCCGCACGAAGACTGGAATTTTCCGCCGTCCCTGCTACAAGCTCGCCGTCCTCGAGAGGATTCCAGAGGAGGGCTCCGCGAGCTGCGCCGGGGGGAGGATGTTGCGGACGCCGAGCCCGACACCTGCACAGGGCGACGAAGGGGCGCGGTGCGGGGCGAGACGGGGGCGGGGACGCGCAGGTGCGCGCCGAGTGCAAAGTGACTAACGGCCGTTCCCAATATCATGCCTATCTTCAGTTTTGCCCTACTAGAGATAGAAAAATCTATCTATCTTTAATTTTTTCGTCCCTATAAACATATCGGCGATAGGCAACTCTATCCCCGGTTCCTATCTATCGATGGGAGGACGGATAGCCAAGCAGAGTTAAGTATTTGTATGAAAATGACGTTTGGCGCGTCCCAATATTGTTTTGAGTGCTATCTGTCAGTGAGGTTGTCTATCTCTAGTAACGTAAAGTTTAATCGCCAGATTTTCAGGGATTACCAAATTTCATACAGCGATTTAGGAAGATTTTGTTTAATATATTACATAAGAGTAATGTCTGACTCAAGTTCAAGTAGTTCTAGTGATATTGCTCTTTTGGAGCAATTAAGTGATTCGGAATCGGACGATGACAATATTCAAACCCGGTGTTATCAAGAGCGTGTTAATTATATAGAAAAATACAATGATTATGATTTTGAATATAGGTTTAGATTGAGTAAATTTGCAGTAAACGATTTGCTAATGGAAATATATCCATTTATTAAAGTAACCTGTAAACGGTAAGTGCTTCATAATAATACTTAAACAGTTCAATACATTTCCTACCTATATAAAATAAATTGCATAATATTATTTTCATATCATTGTTACAGCAACCACGGAATCTCACCTCTACATCAGCTGCTACTGACATTGAGATTTTATGCATTGGGAACAATGTTGATATCAGTAGGTGACTATGTTGGAGTCTCAAAATCTTCTGCATCTCGTATAGTGAGAAACATATCTCAGGCTATTGCCAGGCTGTATCCAAAATATGTGTATGTGCATAACAACACTCAAGAAGACTTTTATAGAATTGCAGGATTTCCTCGAGTACTAGGTGCAATCGATGGCACATTTATTCTTATACAATCACCGAGTAAGTATCATATTTATTGGCTATTATTATAGGTACATATAATAATTATATTTTATGTTTTCATCTTATCTATACTTACAAGTAGGTAATTAAATTAATTTAAGTGTGTTGATGAATGAAAAATGAATTGAAAACAAATACAATACATAATTAACAGCTATTTAAAAACGTCTTCTCTCAACAGACTCTAATATTGGTGAAGAATTTAGAAATAGAAAATCTGTATTTTCTTTAAATGTCCAAGGAGTCTGTGATGCCAACCTCAAATTTATGAATGTTGTGGCTCGATTTCCAGGGTCCACACACGATGCTACAATATTTAATAACTCTGAGTTACGAGGTAGGTAATTTATTTTATATAATAATATTTCATGGCATGGAATTCTAACTCATAGTATTAGTTTCTTAAATTTAATGCTTACTCCCAGAATTGCCAAAATAGTTTAGATATAGATGTGTTGATATTAAAATTTTTAAACAATTTTCTAGCTCAGTGTGAAAGTGGTGTGTATGGAGATCGATGGTTACTTGGAGATAGTGCATACCCATGCAGATCATACTTGTTGACACCGCTACTCAATCCACAAACAAACAATGAAATTAATTACAATACAGCACAGATAAAAACTAGGAATCCTATTGAAAGGTATCATGTCATTATATAAAATATCAATAAACTGGTTAACTTTTAATACTTTTCACTCATCCAATAGTCTCAAATTGATTTTTATTGCAGAACTTTCGGAGTATGGAAAAGAAGATTTCCAGTTTTATCACTTAAAATGAGGCTGTATCTGGAAACTATACAGGCAGTGGTGATCGCAACATCTGTGTTGCATAATATTTGCAGACAGCTTAATCTAAGTGATATGGAGCCAGAAATACCAATTCCCAATTATAACATAAATATAGCACATGAGAACATTTCTGATAATCATGCCACAAATCAAACTCTGGAACGTCAAATGTTAATTAATAATTATTTTACATCCTGAGTCTATGTTCAAACAATGATATATTATACCTAATAAATAATAAATTGAATAAAACAGTTTTTTGTTTAATTAACTATAATTACACAATAAAAAAATTTACAATGAATAACTATAACTAATGGCTAGTAATTAAATAAAATACATTATTATTTTGGCAGTCTATTCTTCAATTCTTCAATTTCTAATTGTAATTTAATTTTTTTTAAGGCATTTACTTCTTCATCTCGCTTTCTTTTTTCATCGTAATGCCTTGCAATCGCCAAATTTCTGGTAATGATGGATGCTTGGAGGTCATCAGCCATAGATTGCCGCTTCAATTTACCTAAAATGAGTAAAATAAAAAAACCATAATATCACAAATAAATGTATCCTTAAATTAATTAAAAATTTATAAAAATAATTGTACCTTTGCTGGTTGTGGAGGAAAAAAAGAATTTTTGACGTGTGGTTTTAGGAGGGGTGCTCCGCATAGGAGAGGTCTCTATTGGTTTTTCATTATATGGCACAATAATTTCTGTACTGGCCTTCACTTCAGTACTCTATCTAGATCAGTGATTTCAATCACATGAAGCCCCTGCTTGTCACATGTGGCCTCTGCCGCAGAATGCCCAGCACCCTCCAACACAGATTGCCCTGCAAGCTCTGCCTCGGCATCACCTCCAAATAATACGCTGTAACCACCACATGTAGGCCCTAAAATTGCTGCTACTTTATCCAAAGTGTCATCTGGAGGAATGTAGTCAGGCTTTCCACCTCCAGTCTAAAATTGAAGATAAAATATTAAGTAAACATTTACCTATAAAATATTCGAATAATTTTATTTATCCACTCAGTAAGTACATAGTAGGTATAACACATAGAATAAAACATTTTGTGAAGTTGTAGAGACCACTTGAGGCCAAAAGCATAGTCATTAAAAAATAACACATGCAACATTAATATTGTATGTAGGTACCTTTAGGTTATTCATTCTTATTTTAGCAGTCCTTTTTCGTGCGGTTTTTTTTAAATTTTCCCATTTCAGCCTCAGTTGTTCTGGTTTTCGTGGGCAACTTGCTATGGTACTGTTAAATTGTTGTGTGATTTTGGTCCATGTTGCTTCCTTCAGCTGATTATTGCTGGCATTAGTGGCTTTACTAAATAGCACAGGATTATCTTCTATTAAATCTACAAGATACATCACTTCTTGTTTCGTCAATGGTATAGTTTTGGTCTGAAACGAAAATAACACGACGTTTAAGTTTCTCCATTTTAGTGATCAACTTTGTAAAATGCAATAATACTTAGCAAAATTACAACTGGGGCACTTACTCCACTCATTTTTTAATAGTTTTCCTAATTTTGTAACTCGATATACATAGAATTCTAGAATAATTTACACAATAAACAATGCACAAAGCCAAAGCTGAAAGCAGCCAAAACAAACAGGCAGGACGCGCGACGCGGGTTTGATCGATGACATTGACAAGTCCAAAATGAAACGTTCCGTTTCAAAATTTTAAGTTGAAGATTCAATATTATGGAAACTTAAAATATGTATCTAAATACAAATTTAACTGATAATTATTTACAATACGTGTTTAATAAAATGTTATTGACAATAATTTTGAATATTTCAACACAAAATGTAATTTAAATTCGACTTGAAATTATTAGACTGCGGGTGATGCTGCGTACTTTGGAACGTAAGAGAGGGCGCAGATAGGCGGCCGATCTACTGATAACTAGAGATAGCTAACACTTATCTGTAGTATTGGGACGACTAGAAAGATAGATTACCAGCTTACTAACGATTAGGGATAGCTATCTATCTTTAATCGCCGATATATATTGGGAACGGCCATAAGTGAAATAGCGTGCCGACCGTATAGATATAAGTGATTTTTGTAAATAAATGTAGTACGCATCTGGAGCTTGAACTGAACACACGTCTTTTGATTTTGCCTGACCATCCCTAAGAACGAGCCAATATACAGTCCACTAAGAAGATAGAAGAACAGAACATTCCTGAACCGTCGAAGTGCCGGATTTGCAGAGAACCACAATATTTCTGGTCCTTCGACGTCGGATCTGAGGAACAACCATAACAACTATCAAACATCGATACTTGAAGAATCACGAGGTCTGCAATAAATATACATATAGCCGAAGACGCTATATTTTCGGTGACCGCGAGAAAACTCTACAATTTCTTACATGTTCTATGATATTTTTACTCGTTTTACCGACTCATCAATCAGTAATGCGCCCAATAACAATTAAGAAGGTTTACTCCAGCGCTAATTACTGGCAATTTTTCCATAGTATTGGTAAAAACCACGGTAAAAACACGCGGAACACAACATTAAATACTGATGGCATAGCCATACTTAAAAATATTGTTAATGTTGTATAAAATAGAACTGAACATGTCAAATTTATTATAATTTAGTAGATTCATTGCTTGGAAACTGGGAAACACCTATCGGTGACTACCATACCATAAACAAGGAAAATTTGTCTTTTACTGTTTTTTGACGTTGACAGCTAGAGTATTAGCGTTCGTGTCAAAATATTTTTGTTTTGTCCGATGTCCGATGCTTTATTTTCTAAAAATGAGACCTTAATGTTTTATTTCTAATGTTTTGTATTTATTTTAACGATAAAATACATATTATAGTAATAATAGGTCGAAACATATGTGATGTTGTTACGGCGTTTTCGTTATAATTGCGGACTGAGATAGTCATGTCAGATTGCGCGCTGGTAGCCAATGTAAGCGAACACGATGCTAGCATGGACGTGGGAAACGACAAGTCTCTCTTCGAGCCTACTGTTGATATGATGGTCAATGACTTCGACGACGAGAGAACTCTAGACGAAGAAGAAGCTTTGGCCGCAGGCGAGCAGCACGACCCGAAGGCGGAGCTGAACAGCCTGCAGAAGGAAGGTGATATGCCCTTGGAGGAGCTCCTGGCACTCTACGGTTACGACCAAAACATGGACCGCCCCGCGCCCGAACCGCTCCCCGAAGTTGTTCCAACCATTGAAACAACTCACAACACTTTAGCCCCATCTGGGTTGCAGCAGTTGTATGTTGAACAGACTGCTGACAATGATAACAATAACCCCACCGAAGAGGCCTCCCCTCAGCTTCTCACCGGTTCTAGGTCTGAAGAAGAAGATGACGGTGACTACAGTCCAGATGAAGACGAGTGGAAAAAAATTATTATGGTTGGTAGCGATTACCAAGCTGTGATACCTGAAGGCTTATGCAGCTATGATGATGCACTGCCTTATGAAAATGAAGATAAACTGCTATGGAATCCGAGCATGTTAGATGAGAAAATTGTTGAAGATTATATGAGAAAAGTCTGTGCATTAAACTCTGGAACTGGAATGGATGCTGTTCCTCAAGGGAAGCAACTCCGAGATAATGAAGAGGCATTGTTTCTGCTGCAGCAATGTGGACACAATGTAGAAGAAGCATTGCGGAGACGGCGCATCTCCTCACAGACTCCTGCACATGTCAGTTTATGGTCTGAAGAAGAATGTCGCAATTTCGAAAATGGACTCAAAGCCCATGGCAAAGACTTTCATTTGATCAGACAGAACAAAGTACGGACTAGGTCTGTTGGAGAACTTGTGCAGTTCTATTATATTTGGAAAAAGACCGAGCGGCATGATATATTTGCTAATAAGGCAAGGCTAGAAAAGAAGAAGTACACTTTACATCCAGGGCACACGGATTATATGGACAGATTTTTGGAGGAGCAGGTGGCTTCAGGGCCTGGTGTGATGAGACAGGCTTCTCCTACTCCCATGATGGTCTATGCACCATCACCAGCAACACAACCGGATCCTCTAGCGTTAGGAGAAAAAGAGGTGTTTTCCCAGTTGAATGCCCATACTCCGCCCCCGAGAGCCCTTTCCATGGATGAGCAGGAACCAGAACCTGGGTCCTAATATATGTATTATTTGGCATTTCAGCCATTAGACACGTAGAAATGCACTGTTTGTACAATACATAAAAATTTTAACATACATATAAGTTTAGTATTCCCCTATTCACAGATCACTTATCTATAATAATGTTTAACTTTTGACAAAATATTTTATACAATTGACTGACTTAAGGTATTATCATGAAATGTAAAAACTAATTTTATATTTGGAGTAATGATGATTCAACAGTACCTGTAATACAATGTAAATAAAATGAATGAAATCATGTGTTTGTGGATATGGGACTCTTTTGAGTTTAAATGCCTGTCTTTGTGGGATGGGTATTTTAAAATTGTATTGATTTATGAATAAACAGTGCAAACAATATTGGTGCCACTTATGTTCATTCCTTAAAGGAGAACCAGTTAGTAGCTAATATTCCATCTCCATGTGAAACTATCGCCTTCCTGTAGATTGTAGGTGTATATTTGGTTCAAATTGATCACTCAAAATAGCATTTTGGCGTTCCTTATTACTTATAAGGAAAGAAACCCTTATAGTTTTGATCTGTCGGTCTGTCTATTTATCTGTATGACCCTTTTTAAGTTTTACAATTATTATCGAAATGCGCAAAATTCGGTACAATTATAATTTGCCCTTAGACTATATTTAGCATCTCAAATCATTCATATTTTAGAGGTGATGCTGGCAAACAAGTTAACTTTGTGACGCCATACATTAATAGAACTAAAACATTGTTTTGTTTTCATCTTACGGATTTTCGTCGAGTGAAAATATTTGTATGGGACGGTGAAAATGCGCTAATTTGTTTAAAATCTATATTGGTGTACGTTGCAAGGAAAGCTATACATTATCCTGATATATTTCAACTTTTAAGTGCAACTATAAAAAATTTGCATCAAAACCAACCATGTCTGTGTCTGAAAATATGACCGCAAAAGAAATTTTCAACGATTTCAAAGAGAACTACAACAAGGTCCGAAAGTTGCTCGATGAAGACAGCAAGAATGATCCTGAAACCGAGCCCTATCTGTCTAAATACAAAGCGAAACAAATCTTGTGGAACATGTATGAATCTATGAAGATGTTGAATTTAGTGGATTCCGAGTCTGTTATTGATAAGATTCAGCTTGATGCGATGTTAGGCGTCGTCTTACTAAATATTGGCATTATAGACATGGAGACAGAGGAGCTCACAGCAAGTGAAAAAGTCTTAATTGAGGCGGTGGAACTTTTAACCCCAAATGGATCAAAACCTGAGCTAGTTATCACTCTCATTAACATTTTTAACAACTTGGGCATACTTTGGAGCAACCGCGACGAGCCAGACAAGGCTAAAACTTACCTCCTTCAAGCAAAAGAGCTGTATGAAACCTTTAAATGTACTTTGCAACTACCATTGCCTATTGAACACATAATAAATTCAACGGGAGAGACAAATTTTGGTGATTTTATGGTTCTAGAGAAAGCTCACACATTAACTTTGTACTACTTGGCACAAGTGTATGGTTCTTTAAAAGAAAACTTAAAATCTGCAGTATACTGTCATGTAACTTTAAGAAGACAGTTGCAATACAATGATTATGAGCCTATTGACTGGTCTTTGAATTCGGCAACATTGTCACAGTTCTTTGCTGAGCAAAATGGGTTCTTTCAGTCGAGACACCATTTAGCAGCTGCCTCTAAAATTCTAGAGCAGTATGAAGAGAAGTTACAAGAAGTAGACAATAGTGATGAAGCCAATATGGCTAAGCTGGAGACATTCAAGCACAGGTCGGCAGATGTGGCACGATGCTGGGCCAAGTATTGCATACTGTTAATGACGGCCTCCAAAACTCGGCTGATGAATGATGCAGAGAGGATGACTGAAGCTATTACAGGTGATTTTCCAAATTCATTTATAGAAATATATACTATATATATTTATAAAGTTCAGAACTGCACCAATCTACAAATAAATCAATATTTTGATTTACAAACCAAACTAATACTGATACAATATAATTTATATGTAGCCTTTCAAGCAAAATGCAGAATTTTGTAAATCAACAAGAAATCTAAGAAATATTATAATCTATCAGTCACTTTGTAGCGCTAATTGCAAACTTATCCTACTTTAATGTATTGCGTCTTTTCATAATATTAATTCTTTATTTGATACATCTTGTTCCAAAAGAGTTGTTTCAAAAATGTATGGAATTCCAGCCAGGACAGTGTACATGATACCATAAATACGTTAGGACCTATTAATCTTTAATATATCAACTGAATTCAAAATAACGTAACTTATCGCAGTGTACATAATAAATTTTTAAATCAAAATATTTCCATGTTAATATGCAAAAAGGTGATTTACGCGTTTTGTCATATGTGATGGGCGGTACAATTTATAGACAAAAGTGACCATTGGAGTCAACCTAGGATACACAAATCTTCCAGGGATGTCATAATTCCAATAGAATTTACAGAATTAAGATATTTTTGTACACAATGAAGGGGGCGACTGACGCATTTTTCATTAATACACAGTATTAACCACATCTTTAGGCATTTTTTGGTAGACGTACACCATCCTGGCCAAAAATTAAACAAGTCCTTTATGTACTCTTGAACCAAACCAAAAATAACTTTTCTGTTCTTCCAGACATGTCCAACCTCTCCTTGGAAGACAATGAGAACATCTGCGGTGGCGATATGAAGAATCTCATATTTCCGAACTTAGATGTCTGTAAATATGAGAACAAGATTACCGATAAATTCCTCCTTACATACCAAGACGCACGAGAAGTGTTCACATCCTGTCAAACATGGCTGAATAAAGCAAAGGAATATTATAAACTTGATACCTTGGCCTCTGATTACATAGAGCTAGTACAAGATAGTTCATCATCCTACAGCTATTTAGCTTTCTTTGAAGAGGATGATGAAAGGAGAGCTAAGATGCACAAACGCCGTATAGACATGCTAGAGGAATTGGTTAAAGAAATAAATCCAACATATTACCTACAGTACTGCAGACAGCTTTGGTACGAACTTGGCGAGATTTATTCTGATATATTAAACATCAAGTTAGATAAACTTAACAAAACCAACGAGAAACCCACACCACACGCTCTGAAGAAAATAAACAACTTATGCGAGAAGAGTATTGAAAATTACGATCACTTTTTAAACTCTGTCAAGGATAAGAATGGTCAGTTGCCTAACAAGCTTGACTATGATGTCATAAGGCCGGTGGTGAGCGCTTATGCTTTTATCGGTAGGAATAGTATGAAACGTATTGCCATAGATAAAACTGTGCAGTTAAATCATGTTATGAAGAGTTTTGATTCATATAGCGCAGTTGTTGATATATGCACGAAGGACAAGGATGCTGCCAAAATGATGCATGAAGAGTTCAGCCTATGTCAGGAAATGCTCAATATTTTGCCTATAAAAATAAAGAAATTACAATCGGAGTTGATTTCTGGTTGATCTCAAATAATGTTATTTGCGTAACAGCTTCCACTGAGTTCATAGCAGCATACATGTGAGACAACTTACAAAGGTGACAATCATCAGCTACGCCCAAACACGTGGCAATAGAATTACATCAACTGTAAAGTGCTTTTCATGAAAGTAGTCCCATGGAAAACAGCGGAACTAACCTCTGTTTCGCAATATAAAGACGAAGATGCTATTGTTTTGGGAACGTACAAAAATTCCTTACATTTAAATAGAGTATAGTGTTTTTCGTGAAAGAAATCCCACGGCAAACAAAGCGCAGCTGACCTAACTGGCGCGTGATGACAGCTCCGCGCTTGATGGAGGGATTTATTTAATGAAAAGCACTCTTACTTATTTTAAGATTGTTGAGAGAGTACATACAAACAAGAGTCAGTCTCTTTCGCACTTACCCCAGAAACAACGTGAAGTAGAGAGAGATGGAATAAAACTCATTCTGACAGCTTTTTTATTATATTAATAGCAGAGGTTTTGAAAGATAATTATAGATAAATAACTTAGTTAACATGTGTGCGGCTGTTAGTATTTTATGCATCAAATGTTGAACAAAATAAGCAAAATATAATTATACCTATTGCAATCATTGTTAAAATTAATCGGAAATTTGCTTGACTTACATACTTTTAACACACTAAACAAGTGTGTTAAAAGTATATAAGTCAAGCAATTTAATGTGCAAATTTTGACCATAGTGAAATTCATTCAAAGGGTAATTTCTCAGATAATATCAGCAAATAATATTGCAAGTATAAAAATATGATTACTCTAAACATGCAAGTAAACTTCAAATTGCGACAAATGAATGGCGATGCGGAGTAGACTGAGATAACCTTCTATAATATGTACTCGTATGCTAGATTTTTTTTTTTAATGCTGTGCGTAATATATAATTGTATTATGTACTTATAATAAAAAACTATATATTTATACTTACCTATTATTAGCATATTTTGACTTGCTATGGCAATAGACAAAAAATAAAGAAAAAGAAAGTCATATAAAACAAGGCAGTGTATTGTTATATGTAAAATACATACTCTTTTATATAATATGTATGTATATATATAATTAGAGGAGATTATGTGCTATATAATTAGTACATTACTAAGGTTTTTGCTTTTGCTAGAAGTGCTAAAAGAAAATCATAAACCTCCTTTTTGCGTAGTAGTATACTTTTTGGTATAAAAGTATCTTGTTAAATTATAAGTAGATCATTAGTTTTCCAGACGATCCGAAATAATTTCTACGTAATACGATCCGACCGTGATTACATAAAAACTCGCTTTGCGAGATTTATTATCCATGAATTAAGTTTTTTTTTATTAAAATTGTATCACCATTCTTTTTTACTAACTAGACATCAGCTGCCAGATTCACAATGAGTTTCCAAATTCGAAAACTTTGCAACACGAAATACGCGAATCTTGTTACGTAATCTAGAATATTAAATTGTGATTATTATTCTAGAATCGATTTTCAAAGTTAGAATTTAGGATCTTCTAATAAGTTTTGCGTAATTCGTGTTGCAAAGTTTTCGAATTTGGAAACTCATTGTGAATATGAGTGCACACTAGGCTCGCAACGTATACAATTTTGTAACATGCACTTATACTAAGTAGGTACTCTTGTGAATGTTTTTCGGTTCTATACAAATGTATTTGCATAAATATTTAATAATAATAATAATATAATAAAATGCAATCTATGCAGGTACTACATTTATTTTATTTTTAACCTAGTTCAAAGAAGTGGTTGTTCTCAATGCGTCGGAATAGAGTTGGGCCGATTTGAAAAAATCTATTATTCTTTCCAAGTATTCCCATATTTATTTTATCAGAATCAATCCGGTAGTTTTTTTTTGGTTAAAATGACTTGTTTTTTTATTACATACATATTACAGGTGACATTAGGTTTTTACTTTTTTAAAGTATTTTACTTAATTCGTGTAATAAATTGTAAATTCCAATACTTCTTACTTTAATTTTCTGACATTCATTATAAATGCGACGATAAGCCTATATATACGTGCTAGGTGCGAAAGGTATGAAATAAATATTAATTTTTGTTCAATAAATATATTTTTATTTCACCATTTAGTTATAACAATGTTTTCTTCATATTTTAACAATAATGCTTTTGAAAACAGGTAAATAATGATACAGCAGATATTTGCAACATATTTAGTTAGGTCATACTGAGTTTTTTGATCCTGCTAGGCTTTGATTCTGAAAACTACCTAATCTAATGGTTAAATGTATGGTCATAAGTTTGAATACATCTCGTAATCATCAGTAGATCCATTGTCAAACTCACAAGATCGTTTTTTTTCTCACAATTGGAGTAGGTACCTAATACTAGATAGCTTCTATAATTCCTACTTGACTGTGTTAGTATATTGGTTAGTATTAGTTGCTTCGAGAGGCGAAAGTTTAAACAAGGAGTTTAGATATCGGGATACGTTTCTCAAATTCCGTGTTAGTCCCATAGAGAAAGTTATTCGTCACAATAAGAACAGTGTTTCCTTGACTCAACTAATCTATATTTATATAAAAAAGTAATGACTGACTGCATTCATTCATTATAGTGTAGGGGTGTAATAAGATATGTTTTCTTGGAAATTCAACTTTTAAGGGGGTCTAATGGGGGTTTAAATTTGAAACTTCTTTGTATTCAATTTTATGTAGCATGCAACGCCGCGGGTGTAAGCTAGGTTCCCACTAGTATTTTATTAGGTAGGTACTATACTTCTAAACTCAAAGAATTACAATGGGTAAGTATATTCTTCAATTAGTTCACGTATAAAATGAAAATTAAGTTAGGTAGGTACTTTTTAAAACGGCCAGTAATTATTAGAATTTAGGTAGGTACATAGGTTTTGTTTATTCAAATTCATCACAATTTTGCCAAGCACCTACATTCTCATTATGCATAATATGGCCTCGTCTGTAATGTAGTTTTTTACACAATGCTTTCAAAATATGGTGATTTTACTTATTAGTAATATATAGATAGATAGACAACTCTTTATTCAAAAACCAGTTTAACAATAAATAAATAACATAGACAAAATTGTAAACATATTCTAGTTTTTAAATGGTGGCCTTATCGCTTAAAGCGATCTCTTCCAGGCAACCATGCACGTACAAGATAATTACGTAATATTAAAGAGGCCTTAAAATACTACACCATCAATTTAACAACTCTCAATACAAATTTATAAATATAAAACATACAAATACATGTACCATACAATATACTTATGTAACTTTGGCTATGGTTACGAAAGCACACCTAGGCCTAGTATTTATGCTATGAATAGTTTTCATAACGTTGTCTTAGATTTTGCATTTGTCATACCTACATTGAACTTAAATAAGATGTAGGTAATAGATCTTTCAGTTCTGTATATTTTGCATAATTTCATCGCTGACGTTACGAATATCAATTATTATTATTAGTTTCAAACGTTTTATAATTGAAAATGATACTTACAATGATAAATTGGAAATAATATGTATGATGTAAATTTATATTACAAACAAGTACTACGAATGTAATTTTTTTCCCCCTAAACAATTAAAATTAGTTTCATTATTGGATCTAATTATTGATTAGTAGGTATATATGATTATTAAAAATATTATGAATACCTAAAAGACACTTTCCGGGAGTCTTTAATTTTGGCACGATGACAAAAGTTCATTGTACCTACCTATTTTTTGCTTGCTATTCTTATTGTTACTATCAGATTTCTAAATTGTTCTACTTTCACTTGAATTTAATTTGTTAGATGTGTGTCGGTTATACAATTCGATATACCTACATGGTTATTGCTTAGGAGTAATCCCGAAATTATAAAAATGATTTTTTATATTAGTTTATATGTTGTAGATAGGCGACACCTTTTCCATGAAACAGCTGCATTTTTTTTTCTAATTCGGTTGGTCCAAAATGTAAATTGTAAATAATTATGAGTATGGTACCCCCTTCAGCCCTTTGAGATAACTTTGTGTAATGGTACCTGAATTTGCGATTACCTACACAATGTACATTAATGTTTCATATCTCAAATACGCTTACTATCAATACAATCTCAAATACTTAGCTGTTCAAGAGCTCGACTCATGGTCAGAGCGTCCACGCACTTACACTTCTTGAAGTATTTGGAAGGTTAGCTAAATCAAAAGGGGCTTATTCTAAAATCTTTTAATCTAAATATCAATACTTAAGGTATTGCAAGGTTTTAGAAAAATACATAACGATGTGTTCAATTTACACTACTCTATACATAACTAAACATTGACTAATTTTACATTCTTGATATACGAGTAGATTCGAATAGAGACGGGCTTAGTATTCAATCATTTAGGAAATAATTGCTATTTTTTAAGCTTTGTATTAATTATTATTTAGTGCGGTTTAGTCAATTCCGGATCCGAGTGCTTTTAGACATAGCGTTAAGTAGGTATATTCCGACATAGGTATAGGTATCTACATGAAAACTTGCTTGTGTTAGCGAGAAAGAAACCATACAATAATTTTCTTTGATAGGTCATGTAATAAAAGTGTGCGAACGCTCAAACAACGAGTTATACACATTCTATTATTAGTTTGGAACTAAGCCAGACGCCCTATACAAACCTAATACATACAACTAGGTAATGGCTCCGAGCCTAATGTAGCTTCTCCTTAACACTGTACCCACCACTAATCACCCTCAGAATCACAGTTAGAATTAACTTAACAAATAGGAGTAGGATAATGACAGCAGCTATTAATACAGCGGCAACATCTAGTAACATGTATTGGTAGAATGGGAGGTCGCGTGCCGTGGAGTGCAGTTGGTCGGAGTGACCCCATCGGATGACGCGCTCGGTCCAGAAGACCGCTGTGTCTAGAGGGTCATTTTGTCTGTCGCGCCATATCATTGAAGCTTGGCGTGCGCTTAGTCGCATTCTGGAATTGGTAATACGTAGGTCATTAGTAGATCAAATGTTAGGCACAGAACTAGGTAATTATATCTAGGATTTGTTTTCTTTTAAAGGTGTTTTGTGCTCGCCTGGGTACCTACCACCGTCAAGTTGTAAAATCTGTCGCCAAGCACCTAACAGTCTGTTCCGGCAGCCTTTCTTGAGAGCTAGTGTATTCTTGACTGGGCATGCTCCATCGAGGGCTACATTATCGTTGACTTCCGTGGTCGTGCAAACTTGTGGTCAAATGCCTGGCTGTGTAGGATATTTTTTTTTATATATTCTTTAATGTTATATTTTTGTGGTGATAATAAAGAGTTATTTGTATTGAAGGTATCTTTAAGGCAAGACGTAGATAGGCAATATTGCACCCGGCTGGCTATTCAGGGTTACTGGTAATCCACTAGCATCCTATCAAGGTTGGCTTCTGATAACCCTAAGCAACAACTTTTAGTTCTACGATTTTTCACAAGACAAATCACTTGTAACATACATTCCAGACCGCGCGTCGATGATCTTTTTATATGGAAAAGGTTTTATTCTTGCTAATTTTCAGATGTCGTAGAACATAAGTCGTTGCTAATGATCGCCAGAAACCACCCCTAAGAGGATACTCGTACTAGTTGATTAACTGTTACCTGTTGCGAATCGGTGAGTTCGCTAAGCTTCGAAGAGTTTCCGATATGCAGGATTATCGAAGACCGTTACCGTTACCTACTTAAATAATTTTTATTGCAAAAGACAGAAGCAGTGCAATCAAATCGCCGCAATCCCGCTGGAGAGCATGCATTACCCCAGTCTCACTATTTATTACAGACCCCAGGTTTGGCTATTGTTTTATGGCAGTTGGCTAGATCGATGAGAAATTAAATGATATTTTCGTTCAATGTTTTGATTGTATTTATTGGAATTTTAATATCCTGCTTCCATAATAAATTCCTTGGGCAGGTTGGTAGGTAACCTACGAAAGTTCTTGAGCAGATGCCTTGTGGAATATGCAAGTATTCGTGAAACAATAAAGATGTTTTCTTCGAACGAACGTGATTTGCTTGACAATAAACCACTTCGTGCGAATGATCATGCTACAATGCAAATGCAATAAAAATATGTTAACTTTGCATTGAAAAGTTGCAGTTGCTAAAGATGCTTAGGTACCTAATCGTATGTGGCAAACCCAAAATATGTATCTACATTTTTTTTTATCATTTGGTCGTATTTTTTCGGAAATAGGTATGTACCTACAATGGCAAGTTTTTGCATCTAGACATTCCTTTACATAATTTTTATATCATTGATAAAACTACATAAAACAATATCCACAATTGACATGTTTTATAAATGTGCATGGTCATTTCACGCGAGCAATCATGAGTTAGATAAGTTATCTCTAGAGTACATATGTAATGTATCTACTTGATTTAATAGGTATATAAATTATGCTGTCATTTGCAGTAAAGATAATAATATCACACTGTAATAACGTGACATGTAGAGATGAGCTTGATAACTAATTGTGTACCCTTTCAGTCAGTTATTTAAGTGAATTACGAGTAAAATAAACAAGGGCCCTATTCATACTTAATTCAGTTATCAATAGGAGTGCAGCTAGGCATACATAATAAGTTCCTATATTAAGATATTCTAGAATATACATATTATATGCCATCATCATTATCATCATTAGATACCTTTTCAAACAAAGGCGATTTTTCCAAATTTGTCTAAAGTAAGCGTCGCTGAGTAATTCAATGAACATAAAAAACTAATGCTTAAATTATAAAAAAAAACGATTTAATTAGATTTTCAACAAATTTTTCAGCAATTTTGATTTATAAATCGAACTACTAGCTTATTATCATATATATATAATATAATATCGAAATATTTCCCTTACGAACAAAAAACATTTTATAAATTGGTCCAGGTTTAATACTCAATAGATTTATTGCTTGATTAGATATAACATGTACCAAGATCTTAACATAATGCAAGCAGTACTTACATATCTAATATTAACCCTACTTGGCATATGGCAATTTGTAGAGTGGAGCGCACTGAATTATTTTATTTCATTTTAAAGTTTTTACATCTAGTAATAAACTTTTCAATAATTTTTCGTTATTATCTGTATAGTTTTTTATTTTACCTGGTATTTTGTTACATAGGTATTTTGATTGCCATTGAGTTAGGACCAGTGTCTGGTGAATCGTGCACTTGCACGATTCTTTAGTTAGTAAGGATTGCAATTTCGTGTGTAAACTTAATATAATATTAACGAGGCTTATCACACTTTACTATAGAAATTTGAGGGCTCTCGGTGTCTTTGAGTAATCGAACATACATAAAAAAAGTACCGATCAATCGAGAACCCCATTCTTAAATGAAATTAAAAAGTCAACTTACTCAGCACTAAGCACAGCCTGCAGACCTTCATACAGTGATTGTTCTGTCAAGTCAGCGTATGAAATCGTCCGTCCGAAGCCGATCTCCTGTGCCCTGACGCCGTTGTAGGGCTGGTCTCCGAAGAACGGCACCACCAGCATCGGCTTTCCTGCTGAGATGGCCTCCGTCATCCCCAGAAGGCCGCCGTGACCGATGAAAGCGATCACTTTCGGATGCTCTGCAATGATACATCGCTGGTGTTCAGAACACATAAACTTTCCTATATAACCCTCTTTTTGCTTTCGCTCAGAAGAAGTGTAATATTTTTCTAGAGTGTTCTTGTATTAAGTATGTCTATTGCTTATTTATATGCGTTTGAATGAAGAAATGAATGATTTATTTCGACAAACACATGTTAATCTCTCATCAGCTTTATTGCGTAACTTAACTAGAATATCAAAATTTGTCGAGTAGTTAGTTTGAAATCAAAATCTGTCAAGAATTGTATTCTCGTAGGTCGACAAATAATTGACGTCGGTAGATAGATGGATCAATTCTTTATTGCAGAAACACAAAAAAAATAGAAGAGAAAAATTCTTACAAAATATAGTGCTACAAGTGGCGGCCTCATCGCTAAAAAACGATCTCTTCCAGGAAACTTTAGGATGGAGACAATTGTGAAAAAATGAAATAAAATACATACGGGGACGGGGTATACAATAAAGAATATACTTTATTAACTTTATACACAAAATATTATAATCGACACGTATATGTTGATTGATACATTTACTAAATAGTATAATAATATATCATAGTAAAATAAAACAAATACGCAAGGTAGGTAAACAATACGAGTAATATATAGATAGATAGATAGACAACTCGTTATTCAAAAACCAGCTTAACAATAAATAAATGACATAGACAAAATTGTAAACATATTCTAGTTTTTAAATGGCGGCCTTATCGGTTAAAGAGATCTCTTCTAGTAATACATACAGCAGACAAGTAATGATCACACAGATGGCAGATAAAACTTTTTCACCTTACCCTTGAAGGTAGTCAATGATGGGGCTTTTCTTATATCCAGTGGTAAAGCATTCCAAAGCAAGACTGACTGGACGGACGATAATGACTTTTAAGAGTATTACTCGTGACTAATTTAAGTCAGGTGTAAGATTTAAGAATTTATACATGATATTATATGCTACTGTTATATATTATCTAACTTAAGTATTTCTTCTCTAATATAGACTTGCGGTTAAATTCTGCTTATTATACTCGTAGAGCTCTAATAATCTACTCTGCAGTATTTCCTAGTAGATTAAATTACAGCACATATAGGTACTCGTACATATTATTACGTACTAGCCAGTAATGAAAATAAGAGCTTGTTCAACGAATAATGAAAATAAATGTGGTGCTGGGACTAGAATCACGACTGACCACCGTAATCGTGATACTAATAATGCCTCGTTGAGATTTCCTGAAATCGCTGACTTCTGAGGAAAGTGATAACATACTATTTCTACGTATGATAGATATACCTACTTGAAGCAGATGCTAGCAGTCGACACTTTTCGTAAATAATATATAAACAAGTTAAAGGAAAAAATATAAAAGCCTTATTAATAAACGCGTCTTAACTTTAATCGTAATTTGTCTTGTTTTGGCGCGTGAGAGCTTGTTAGAACAAGACGAAATATGCTCTAAGTTAAGACGTGGTTGTGGTAAGTGTGCAGAAGCCCTTACGCAGACACGAAGATTTTATGGGAGACAATACTTACTTACAAGTAAGACTTAGACTCATTGTAGTTGTATAATTTATTTGATAAGAAGCTTCATGGTATGAATCAAAATCTAGCCTCGATATAATAGTGTAGCTGATAAGATTAGACAAGACAAGGTAAATAAATCGTATTGTAAGAAATAATCCGTAGGTAAATCCCAGATAAGAAATACTATAATAGTTATTTAGACAGGCTGCCCGACGTTCCGTAACAATCAAAAGGATAAATAAAATTATATGGCTCGTACAGGATTTAATAAAAGAGTTTATGAAAATGGAAGAAACGGAAATATGTTATCTGGATCGTTGCAAGTGGAGACTCTACTTAGTCTCTGGCAGAGATTCTCTGCCTACTCCAACGAAATAACAGTGGGACTTTATACTTAGAGAGTAGAATATTATATAGTAAATGGTTTATAAATAATGGTTTATGATAGATTATAAATGCTTTTGTATGTCTGTCCGGATGTAGGTAAGGCCGTTCTCCTCTACATTTACACGTTGCATTTCTCAAAATGTTCTAGTGATATTTAATACTTAAACAGGTTTAATAATTCTATTGTATTTTTTTTGTCTCTTTTTAGGTCCATACAGATTATATTTTAGCCAAGACCTCGCGAGAGATCTACAACTCGGAGACCTAAGGTTAAGGTTAGCAGCGTATACTACGCTAAAAGGGAATAGAGAAAGAAAAGTCAACTATTGTTGAGCATCTTGATTAAGAACATTAGATTCACTATTACAATATTAATGTCTTCACTTTCATGATTCACGATTTTACTATGTTACAATAGGCACAGTTTATTAAAATAAAAAAAGTTTATGTGTGTGTTGTGTGAAAGAGCTGATTTTGCTCCCTCATTACGGTTTGCTCCATAAGAAAAGGGTATACGTCAGTACCTTGTGACCCTCTTAGGCTTAGTACATCCGTAACTGAATATCCTGTATACATTTACCTAACACTAAGCTATTTATTTGTACAGTAATCATAGTGGGTAATATCAAAAAGTGATTAAACAACCTCTCGCTGTACAACTTTCATCATTCTCAATTATTTTTTATTGGCACCTATTCGCGCACTTATTTAGAACTAGCTGTGCTCCGCGGTTTCACCCGCGTAGTTCCCCATTTGACTATCGAGATAATCCAATGGAGAACTACTTTTTTTGAAGTCGGTTAAAAAGTATCCTATGTCTTTTCCCGTGGTTCAATCTACCTGTGTACCAAATTTCATCCAGATTGGTGCAGTAGTTTCGGCGTGAAAGCGAGACAGACAGACAGACAGAGTTACTTTCTCTATTAGTTAGGATTAGGATAGTTACGATTGGGATTTTGTAGTTCAACTTAAGGCGACGGGTATAGACAAACGCAATTGAGAATTGAGCCACGGAATAAATAATAGTATGCACTGATACTTACCTATGCCATGCCATCTGTTTGATTCTGGGCGAAACAAATGAGCGGGCATTGGCCTGCCGTCTATAATTTTGTCAACTGTATAGATAGATGGTGTCTTATGCACAGTTTGGATATTGACATAGAGTAATGTAAGTTCAGAGAAATAACATCGTACTTTTCTGAAAGTTAGGTCAAAGATTACAATTGTAAAGAAGGTGAAGTATGTAGTAATTACTCAATTCAAATATAACTTTACTCATTATCGAATAATAATAACTCGATTTCACTAAACTTTTATAAAAATGATTTCTCGTACCTCGTAAAAACATTAAAAAAAATGAGAAAATTTCGTAGAAACTATCGTTCGAGTTCGTTCGTTGAATATCGTGGGAGTTGCAACCTTCAAAATTTCGCCATCGTGAGCAGTTGGCAGCTCATATCACTGATGACATTATTTATCAACAACGAGGTTCGCTGGGTTAGGTAACACTTACTTTAAAAAATTGTAATAAATAAAAAAAATTGCATATTTTATTTATAAATTAACTATTTTGACCGATTTTTATCAAACTTATAACACAGAAAAATACCTAAAAAAAAAGGTTTTTCTCTGTTTTTTTAGTGACGCTAAAATTAACGATAAATTCATATTTACATAATCAATCAAAAAATTCATAGTTACATATTTTTATTATGGCAGCTGCTCCTGACAGTGAAGAATATTTTTTTTATAAGATCTCTTTCCGTAGCAGCCATCAGCTATAACATCTATGATGGCAATGCCGTTCGAATTCAGTCTTTCGATTCAGATAAAAACAATTTCCTTTTTAGTAGGTACCTACACTGTAAACGCTTTTTACGTAAATAAAATATAAATTTTGATTGTTTCTATAACAAAAACAGTAGGTATTGATTACTGAGAAAAAAATTCTCGTATTACCATTTGTTACAATAAGCTGCTGTAACAAGACTACTCTGTGCGTTGAAATTCGAATTGATGCTGACGAGTGTTTGTTTATACTCAATACGTAGGTATGTGTGAAACGAACGAAGTATCTCTGATTAGAGGTATATTTTTATTTTGTCTGTCAGTTTGTATGTATGGATGTTTGACCTCAAGAAATTTCGTAATAGCGTACAGGTTTCCTCCTAAAAAGCGTTTACAGTGTAGGTAATAAAAAATATAATTGATTTTATCTGAATCGGAAGGGTGAATTCAAACGGCATTGCCATCATAGATGTTATAGCTGATGGTTGCTACGGGAAGAGATCTTATAAAAAAATATTCTTCTCTGTAATGTATGGCAGCTGCCATAATAAAAATACCCAACTGTTTACCTTTTATTTCAGTTATGGTTTTTTTAAGTTTTTTTCTGTTTTAACGTAAAATTAACGAACAATTAATTCATATAAGTTTGATAAAAATCGGTCAAAATAGTTAGATTTATAAATAAAAATATTCATTAAAAAAATTATCTAAAAAAAGTAAATTAGCGAAATCATCGATGAACGTTTACTTATAAAGATTATAAGAAGTGATATTTTTTGTTTTCGATTCTTCTTATCTCCCATTTGTTATCACACATTATCACACATTATATTATCACACTTCTACAAGTAGTGTCAAAATCACGGCAAAGAATGTTTCTAGTAAAACACAATCGCTTATAAGTATGTTATTAAGCGCACGCGGTAACTATCCTAGGAAAGAATATTATATATAATTATTCTCACGCTGCACTAGATGAAGTCTGACAACGTCGCGCACTACACGAAGTGGCAGGGATGGGGCGGGCACGCATGCAACGTCGCATAAAACGAACGCTACCCGCTAGCTAAGCCAAAGTGCCTCATTAAAATATGTGCTAAGTGCCTAGTTAAATATATTAGCAACGTGCTTTTCTAAATGAATACTTTTTATTAGGCTCTTATAACATTTATCTTTAAATCTTCACTTACCTATCATTCTAAGACAAAAACAATACATTAGCCTGAAGGTGCCAATATTTCGATTAATCTACCTCAACATTACAAAGTAGACATTCCACGTATACCGAAAGAAACATGTTCAAAATAATGAGATAATGAGTTCTTCAAAAATATATGAAAATGGTTTGGTAAACTAAAATAAGCATTTTGAAACATGATGCTTTAATTGAGTATATGTATTACATGCTGTATTAACTTCCAACATGGCACAGTATACGGTAATGCTAGAAAATGGAAACAAAAACGCATCTATTTGGGGACCATCACCTTAACCGAAGTTACTGGGTATCAGATACTTACTTCATAGAAGATAATTTTCTAGAAACGTTTTACTAACTACGCTACTGTGTAAGGTTAAATAATGTTCCTGCATGAATACCAAACAATTGCATGACAATAACTGAAAAAAAATTATAAGTACGCGCTTGCCGAATTAAAGTCGGCTGTATCTAGGGGTTTTGTGGAGATTTCACGCGAACACGAAAACCACCGTAAACATTACCATTCTGAATATGGAAAAAATCGGGCAAGTTTATTTTATGTGTATTAAATAATAAAAACTAGCCCGAAAAATAAAGCCGCGATGTCCCGATTTATTCTTTTTTATTTTGTAAGGCAGGTTGTTGTGAACGACGTGGTGTATTTTCGTAGGAAAAGGATTGATAGAAGCTACATTGTGAAAAGCCGAAAACAAGTAGGCATTGAAATCATCGTATCAGTTTCCATAAGCATGTAAAATTAGCTCCAGGACTCGTGAATTTTGTTTCATGACAGTTTGCCGATTCACGTTTCTCAGCTCATTACCATTTCAAAGATGTTGTTAGTTAGGTAAGTATATCCTATCATATTATATTCTCAAACCTATTATACGTTCGAGAACAAAAGATAACGAAGTGTAAAATGTATAAGAAATGTCTAACATATTTCCCATTTTGCATAAACAAAATGTGTGTATGATTTAAATCTCCTTGACTTATGTCGTAGTATGAATTATTATTTTTTATGTGTATATGAATACGTAGGTAGAACGCGCCTGTTAGTACTAGGTACTATAGGTAATGGAGTATATCTAGACTAGTGTGTGTAGTGGAACTTCCGATTTTTATGGCTTCTTGTGAATATGTAGCTCGGAACTAAATATTTCACGCTCCTTCGTCTTTTGGCATGTTTACGTATGCAGAAATAGGAAAATACTGCATAACTTGCCGGGATAACGTAAAATAATGTGAGTTAATACAATTCACGGCGCAGTTTCCTCGCATCCTAGGTAGGGAAATAACACAAAATTCAGCTTAATCCAGAACGAAGTTACACAAGGATGAACAGTAGCATGTGTGACGGCTTGGGACGAGAAACCGAACCTGATTTTCCCCCACGAACAAATAACATTTAACCAGCAGTCTTATTCAGGTAGCGTTTCCGACCGGATTCGAAAACTTTGCATCACGAAATACCCAAAACTCGGTACAAAACTTTTCGATGCGAATATCAGTTTAGTATACATCTAAAATCAATTTTCAATGTCATAATTTTCATGAAAAGTTATGCTGCTGGGAAGCTGTTTAGCGTTTACCACTACCAAAGATAAAAATCCTCTGTTACTTTGGACATAACTATAATAAGCTAACTGATGACATAAAGTGAATTGAAAATTACACAAAATTCAAGCGTTCTGGATGAAGCAGGTGGATAACGAATGAAAATAGGAAAAATACGTGTCAAGTGAATTGAGCATATGTAACCAAAATTTACTTACGTAGAAGTTCGAACTGCGGCAGCCAGCGAACTTTTAAAATGTTCCCCTGAAGCGTGCCTTCTTCGCCGCTGTCTTCGTACTTCCAAATGACCCTCTGTTTGAGCCGCGAGAGCGCTCGTAAGATGATCTCTTCCTTGTATTGAGGAATGGAGGCAGTCTTGATGAGGGATCCGAAACTGAACACCACCACTCCATGCTCCGATTCGTTCAGGAATCGTTCCATGTACTGGAAAGAAGTTGGTTATTAGAAAAGTCTCACTTATTTTATATTTTCAGGACCTTTGTTGAATTCCTACCAGTAATGTTAAATAATATTAAATTCCTAAACTATTATTATAAAAATTTATGAAAATAAATAGTAATATTTTCATAAATTTTTGGCATCTAGGTAAAAGTGCTGAATTTAGATTTTCTATTTTCTGCGTGTTGGCGAAATATGAAAATGGGGTCAGGTTAGAAATTTAGTTTGTGTAAATTTAGTTATAAAGGTTGTTTGATTGTGCTATTAATTATTATTTTTTCTATACATATAAAGTCTCTTAATACTTTTTCCGTTGTTAGTTCAAGTAGGTTCCATTATGCGTAGGTATACATACTAATAAAGCATCAGTACTATTTTCATTCGGCCCCGCCACTGATAGGTTAATAGTACCTATTGGTCTACGAGTTGTAACAATGATCTTTGGACTTGGCTAATAGACTTAAATTAGTGTTGAGATGTTATATCCACAGATCATTTAGCTATGTATTTATACCTATCCAAAGACTCATTAGAAATCTACCTAAAATATAAGTAAATGTTACTATCAATAACATGTAGGTATATAGATACTTTTGAAATTCTTACTAGGGCAAATAGTTTATAGTCATCTTAATACTTTTTTCTATATAGTAGAGTCTTTCATGCGAAATACGATTAAGTAAAATAGACGCAGTTACTCCTACTGTTAATTAAAGTAACTCGTGATTAAGGACTTTAAGATTACCTATTTATCTTCGTGAAATCCTGGTACTTACCTATCATGACAAGCCGAACTTGTTCAGTCAAGAGAACAGGTCCCCTACGTTCCCTTTCACAACTTTTACTTTCGCGGAACACTGGTTTTCCATAACTACTTATTATTTATCATACTTGTAAATAAACGTAACGCGAGTACAAAACAATCTCGGAAAAGTATGATACCTACGCCCATAGTAGTCTATGACTCCTCATCATTACACTTTCCTTTTTTATTATTAGTCCATTTATTTGTATATCATATCTATATTATTTATATAAAAGATAGTCGTGTTAGTTACACTATTAATAACTTAAGAACGGCTGAATTAATTGGGCTGAAAATTGGTGGAGAGGTAACTCAAAACCAGGAGAATTATATGGGATAAGTACTTTTATCACATCAGCAACCTAATAAATAAGTATACGTATAATATGAAGATAGGTTTCCTCTACAATTGAAAGGCTAGAAAGAACTGATTGATAAGCTACAGATAGGTACAGATAACCCTGCCGTACTTGCATAATTTATTCTCTGGACCATATCTCGTTCCATTCGTACTAATGAAAGCAGTTAAGTAGGTAATTTTGCGGAAAACTATAATAGCGAAACAACGAGGATATTTTGAAAAAAAGGGGGAATTAGGAACTGTAGTAGTTAAATAATTTCAATGCCAGTATAACTTCCTTCTTTAGTTCTATATTTCTTCTTTATGATTGAACTGGGAGTGGGGACTCCCAGTATATTTGGGAAAAGAAGAATAATTAGTAAAAACAAGTGCCAAATGATTCAAAGTGTAACCAATCAACCTTGAATTATATCTATTCTTTAGATAAGTAAATCACGTCTCACAGCACAACACATTATTGTGAATGAAGATTTTTTAGTTTTTTTATGGGTTAGTTACATTTAGCACGTATTTTTTTCGTATTTTCATTACAAAGGCGTGATTTATGATACTACAGTAGGAATAGGAAGTCCAAAAGACTACGCACGTCTTTATGAACAGAGAAACAAACGATCTTATTTGTTTGAACACAACACCTACTACGTGACATTGTACATTTTTTTGGAGAATTCCAAAAAAATGTACATTGTTATTATATCTGTATCATCAGAATTGATGATATAAGTTTTTACTTAAAACAATGATAAGTTTTCAGTATCTAGTTTGCAAGTAAATAATGCAGGTATAGTATTAGGGTTCAAGTGCAAGGTTCGCAATTTTACCCTTGAGTACAGCTTTGCATTGGTGAAGGTATACCTACTTTGTTATCAGGAAATTTCTAGTACATGTTACACAACGTATATGTGTGAATTATCTATTTAACTACATTGGTTTGAGTGACTGTCGTTTCCTACTTCGAAACAATACAATGAAAATTATAATTTATGCTAAATAGGCATGGAAAGAGATTTAACACGTAATTTCTTTAAACATAACATAAAAATTTAATTGTGATATGTGTGACAGGGTTTTTAATTTTAGAATACAGATGATCATTCCGATTATGTACCTATTATTTTAGATTTAGTAAATAAAATACTAACTCAAAGGTTAGAGTGCAATGCAGTAGATATGTATACAATAAAGCTGGACGCAGTTGACTGAACTTCGTGTACCTACAAATGATTGCGCAGACGATGTATAATATTCCTAAGTATGTAGAACAATTCGGAAATTTCCGGATTACAATTACCATAATTTTAATATTTAATGAAAATAATTATAAACAGTATAACTTACTGCGGGTATATTTTCCGGTTTTCTGCTGTGATCCAAATGCATTCCACCCACCTCAACCACACCAGGTAAAAGCGGTCTTACGCCGTTAAGGCTGTAGAACACATTCGCCATCATCATAGTAATATTCTTTCCCAGCTCCTGAAGGTCAGGGATTTTTACTCCAAAGTGCTTCTCGATAACCTCCTGTTCTTTCAACTGGATTGCGTATCGGAACCACAGTTTATAGAAGTAACTCAGAACAGTATTCTCTAGGCGTTGCAAGAATGACATTTTGGAACCGTAATCGGCACTGATAAGAGGAACATGGGATGGGTTGTCGGAAGCGCCGATTCGATCAGCAGACCACTGCATTAAACTGCTGGATAGCAACGCAATGGTCGGTGCTTTCAATCCGTAAACGTGTGCTAGACCCAGCATACAGTCACTGTTAAAATTTTCCACCAAAACCACATCATACCCTCTTTTCAACGTCTCAGCCAATGGAACAAAATTCACCAATTTAGAACACACTTCCAAAGCCATCGGTGCCAATGGAGTAAATTCCGAGATTTGTTTTGCAATGCTATCCAAACGCATCGCTTTCAATAGCAAGTTCGGATTTTCGTAAAACGATAATTCGAAGGTTTCCAGGCCCACATCCGCGATGCCTTCGAGGCTGATGTCTGTGTAGTTCACAGGTGGATTTTTGAGCGGGAAGAACGAGACGACGGTGACTTGGTGTCCTCTTTCCGCTAGTCTTCGGAGTAGGGGTTCGAAGACCATCTGGTGGCTTTTGCCCGTATGGGGGAAGAGGCCCAGCACACGCGCGGAATGTGCTTGCGGTGCGAGTGCAAGTGCCGCAAGCACCGTGACCAGGGAAAGCATCGCGAGCTCTGTACTGTCTCGCGTCGAGTCTGCCTTAGGACTGCCGTTAGTGTCACCGCTCGTCAATTCGTCACTCGATTACGTCGATTACTCGCCGATCGAACCGGCCTATTTTCATAGCGGCTCGTTACGTGATAGAAGTATAAGGGCTGTTACTCGAAGCGTGTTAATCTGTACATTTCCAATAGCAGTGTACATTTTTTGGATTTTAAACTAGTAGGTTGCATATCATCGTCAAAAAAATACTAGGAAAAAATCTTTGATATCGTTGTGATTTGTTTACGACAGGAGCATAAAAGAAATAATAGTACTTACATTAGTCGCTACGTATATGTCTAGGTTGTACTCGTAGTTACTTACTCTACTTACCCACTCGTAGCTATAAATATTGTCGTACCTTGCACCTAACAATCTTGAGACCTTGACAGATTTATATAAAAAAAAATACAATATAATTCTAAAAACCCGACTGCAAAATCTTTAAGCCACTTTATCTTTATCTTAATAGACCAGGGTCGATAATTTTAGATACCAAAAAAAATAATAGTATGAAGAAACCAATTGGAAAATAGGGACTATATTTTAAAAATGAAAGGAAAAATAATTTAAGGGCGATCTGAGGTCGGGAAGGAGAAGGGGGTGAGTTTTTAAGGGTATAAAACGGTTTATCTCGATTTCCGGCAAAACTTAGTCTTATGGAAAAAAGTTAAATGGCAGTTGTAGGTAATAAAAAGATTTGTATTGACACTTTTTTCACATAACCTCAAAGTTTATGTGAAAATTCAAAATACCAAGTTTTTGGTTTTTTATTTATATTTTTTACAAAAAAAAAACATTATTTTTTCACGATATTTGGCGAAAACATGCCTTTTATATGTTTATGTTAAAGTTAAAATAGCCGAAAAAAAAAGTTCTCGTCTATGTTAAAGTCGATAATACGAGTAACAATGTGAATATCAAATAGGTATAGGTAGGTCAGTGTCAAAGGTCATCGACACAATGAACCATTCAATCATGTACACATTTATATTGGTAAAGCGGAACACAAAACCCCATTTTTTACATACATATTATGTATTCTGAATCAACAAAATTATTACCTATCTATCACGCAATAAGAGAACGTAGGTGGGTAGGTATTTACTTATACTTAGCAATAAATCTAAGAACTATAAGAGTAGCGCAATTGAAATCAAAAACGTGTTCTTCAATATCACTTTCATTCGTAGAAAGAAACCTGCCAATAATACCTAATGTAAAACCATGTACCTACTGCTGTCGGCAACTGAGAAATTGCAGTGTTGATTTTCAAGTCATATTCTGGAAACGAGCACTACCTCTATATATATATATATATGTATATATATATATTGTTTCTCTCTCAAGTCAGTGACGATAGAACTCTGGAGATATAAAGTTTATAATCTAAAAATCTGTGCATTATTATACGTAAGAGTTGGACAACAGCCGTTGTACCTACGTCACTCAAATCGTAAATGTAACATGCCATAGTCCAATTGGAGTGAGTTTAATTTCCTTTACCTGTTATATTTACTAACTTGTATAAATTACCGTGTTCCTAGTAAGGTACGGGTGTATTTTTAATTATCACATAATCTTAATTTATTTATTTTTGATACCTTGTAGAGAATACTCTTGTTTCGGCCATTAGGGTGCTTCCAGGTCCATTTGTACTGGGGTTTCTTAGCAAAGAATGTGTTCATGGCGAACATACGTCGCTGTTGAAGGAAATTTAGAAGCATCTGTCCTCGTGTATTCCTTGCACCTAAACCATACTGCCCAATACTCGTCTCGGCATCACCCTGTTTAATTCCCACTCGACCATTGAAATCACCCATAAGGATGGTATATTGGGTTCTGACGTTATTAAGGATACTAGAAATATCTTCATAGAATTTCTCTACTTCCTCGTTCGTATAGTCTATGGTCGGCGCATGAGCCTGTATAACTTTTAGTTCGTACATGTTGGAAAGCTTAATTTTGATGTAGATTACTCGGGATGAAAGGCTATTTACTTCAATAATTCGGGATTTTAACTTCCTATTGACCATAAATCCTAATCCGCCTTGTCCCTGAGCAAAGCCCTCTCTGTGGTAAAGTACGTGCCCTGACTGGAGTATGGTTACCTCTTCTCCTGATCGCCGTATCTCGCAGAGGCCTACAATATCCCATTTGATCTTGTCCAATTCAATTTCCAACGCGTGCAGGTGTGCTTGCTCTGTCATGGTCTGGATGTTATAAGTTGCTATGTATAACTTAGTACGGCAGTGAGTCAACTTCCAGGGATTCCTTGTCGCACCCCTGCCCCGTGTCACCCGGCCACTGCTCGGACCGGGGAGAGACGAAGCGCTGGGAACTCGGGGTCGATTCTGATTTTCGTTTGTCATTTTGTTTCTAGGAGGGATTTTAGCTTAATTCACCACGCCAGCCACGACGGGTTGATGAAATTAAACTCACCCTAATGGCCGAAACAAGAGCGAATATGAAAAAATATGACTATATAATTACGGACAAAAAGCGTAACATCTCGGACGTGAATGTTTTGAACAAATTCTACACAGGCAGCGATCACAGGCTTGTTAGAGCAGAATGCTTCTTTGATGTGAAGAGGGATAGACGCAATCTCATAACTAAAAGACCAACACCAAGTCATATTAAAGTAGAAATTATACGTCATAACCAGGATCTTATCAAAGAACATGTCGATAATGGTTTAAGTATTGAGGACATGGATGAACTCTCTGTCAATGACATGGGCCGCAGATTGGTTGAATGCTTGAATACAGCACTAAGTTCTGTTACTCCAGTGAACGCCCAGACGAGTACTCAAAAGCTTACCACAGATACACTGTGCTTGATAGACAAGAGACGCCTAATGATCAGTGACATAAATGCCGATCAAACTGAACTGTCCGAACTGAATAAAACTATTCGTAAAAGCATCCGTAAAGATCTTCTGGAACATAATGAGAGGCTCATAGAGAACGCTATCGAACGGAATAAAAGCCGCAGATCTCTCAAACTCCAGTTATCTGCCGGTAGAAAGGAAATCTTTAAGCTTCAAAAGGGAAATGGAGACATTACAGCTAACCGAGATGAACTATTGGATGTTACTTACCAGTATTATGAAAACCTCTATAAGAGCAAGGTTGCAAAGCAATGTGTCACGACTTGCATGAATACTTCACTAAGGCCTCCTGTTCTAAATGTGGGGTCTGAAGATCTGCCAGATGTTACACCGGATGAAGTCTGTTTGGCATTACGTCAGCTTAAAAACCGAAGAGCTCCTGGTGAGGATGGCATTATTCCAGAAATCTTAAAGATACCTTCCAAGAAACTGCAAAAGGCACTAGCTACGTTATTCACAAAGTGTCTCATAGAAGCGGAGGTTCCTGAAGATTGGAACAATGCTGTTATTACGCTACTACACAAAAAAGGAGACATCAAGAGGTTGGATAATTACAGACCAATAAGCCTCCTCTCGCACGTGTATAAGCTGTTTACGAGAGTCATAGTAAATCGACTAGAGAACAAGCTTGATTCATATCAACCGAGAGAGCAAGCTGGTTTCAGATCGGGGTATAGCACTTGCGATCACCTGCAAGCCATAAAAACACTTATTGAAAAGTGTCATGAGTACCAGAAGCCTATCATAGTAACTTTCGTTGATTATGAGAAAGCGTTCGACTCAGTGGAAGCATGGGCCGTCGAAGATGCTTTGGTTGAGTGTAGAGTGGATGAGCGTTATATCAAGCTGATCAGACATCTTCAGAAGCGCGCGACCGCTTGTGTCAATCTCCACGAGAAAACTCAAAAGTTCCAGTTAGCCAGAGGAGTAAGACAGGGTGACACAATATCTCCGAAGCTCTTTACCGCGACCCTGGAAAGTATTTTCAAGAAATTACAATGGGACGATAAAGGTATCGAAATTGAAGGAGAACGTCTGTCAAATCTACGGTTTGCCGATGACCTAGTGTTGTTTTCTGAAAATGTCACTGATATGTTGAGCATGATTGAAGACCTGAAAACAGAATCGGGAAAAGTAGGGCTAAGAATGAATGTCGCTAAGACCAAAATCATGACCAACATACCAGAAGCAAGGAACTATCACCTTCCAGTAGAAACTGTGCCAAATTACATCTATCTGGGACATAAAATAACATTAGGCTCTCAAAATCAGACTGCAGAGATAATACGGCGTATATCCCAGGCCTGGGCAGCTTTTGGCGCGAACAGTCAAATCTTCCGCAGCAAAAATCTGCCAATGAAACTGAAGGCCAAAGTATTTATGGAATGCGTATTGCCGGTTTTCACGTATGGTGCGGAAACTATGTCTTTCACGGAACGGTCAGTCAATAAATTCCGAGTCGCACAACGAGCGATGGAAAGAATAATGCTTGGAATTTCCTTGCGCGACCATAAAAGAAATGAATGGATACGGCGAAAAACGGGACTGAGAGACGTAGTGGAAGTAATTGCGGGAAGGAAGTGGAGCTGGGCAGGCCATATAGCTCGTATGGACCGTCACCGATGGACACGACGCATTGTAGAGTGGAGACCGTGGGCTGACAGGAGACCACGGGGCCGCCCGCCAGCTCGATGGGCTGACGACATTAGGGAGCACGCGGGCTACAGATGGATGGAGAGGGCAGCAGACCGCGAGTCATGGAGAACACTAGGGGAGGCCTATGTCCAGAAATGGACGTTAAAAGGCTTATGAAGAAGAAGAAGAAGAAGTAGAGAATACGTCTTCACCAACTAATTACCAGAAGCGCGTAACTTCAATTAAGTATAGCATCATATCAAACTGAGTTAACTACAATAACACAATGTTATTTTTACAAACTTACCACAGGTATGTGTTCATGTTTCCTACTATGGTTCAAGTGCATTCCGCCAACTTCGACGACTCCTGGCAATAGTGGTCGTACACCATTCAGACTATGGAACACGTTCACCAACATCATCGTCACATTATTACCCAGCTCTTGCAAGTCTGGGATCTGTCTTGCGAAATGTTTCTCGATGATAGCTTCCTCCTTCAACTGAATAGCGTACCGAAACCACAGTTTGTAGTAATTGTTCAGGAACGTGTTCTCTAACCGCTGTTTGAAAGTCATTCGCGAACCGTAAGAACCGCTGACGATGGGCACATATGACGGGTTGTCAACTGCCCCGATGCGGTCTGCAGACCAATGCATCATGGCACACGACGACAGGGCGATCGTCGGCGCTTTCAATCCGTACACATGTGCCAAACCTAGCATACAGTCACTGTTGAAATTCTCCAACAAAACTACATCGTACTTCATCTTTAAAGCATCAGCCAACGGTGCAAACGTTACTAGCTTAGAGCACACATCCAAAGCCATATGAGCCAACGGCCAAAACTCGTTGATTTGATTCACTATTCTATCTAACTGTAAAACTTTTAAAAATGTATCGGAGTGTTCGAAATACGCTAAATCTAAGGTTTCTAAGCCGGGTTGCGCTAGTCCTTCGAGGCTGATGTCTGTGTAGTTAGCGGGTGGGTTTTTAAGCGGGAAGAATGAAACGACGGTGACGTGGTGGCCGTTTTCCGCTAGTCTTCGGAGGAGGGGTTCGAAAACCATCTGGTGGCTTTTGCCCGTGTGGGGGAAGAGGCCTAGCACGCGCGCGGATTGGGCGTCCCGCACGACCGCGAGTGCCGATAGCACGGTAATTAGGGAGAGCATGGCAAGCTCTGCTCTCTTTCGTGTCACCGGGAGTACTACCGGGTCAGTCAGACTGGCGCGGGCGGTCTCCGATAGATACATAGGTACGATACACATTGACACCGACCTATTTTCAGCATGGCATGGCGTAGTTACGTGATCGCTGTCTAACGTAACTGTAGCGTTTAAGGACAAGGTTATTTGTTATTGTTATACGTGGATAACATGTTTGTTGATCGCTTTTATTATTATCAGCTGTTGTTGACTTAGTAAATATTAAGATAAAATGAGGTTAAATTATTAATGGGTTAACTAATTATCCAATCATTTATTAAGTATTGCTGGTCACATGTTTTGTTCACAAGTTCTAGAACCTTGATTGTTAAATGTATAATGTTTTAATAACAGTGAAGAAGTTGCGATATTTTGCCGTTTTAATTTCCTATGTAAGCAGTCTGTATCTCTAACTACATTATTACTAGTAGCTGTCACCCCCGACATTAAATAAAATTTCAAACTTTATGCGTTAAATTTACAAAAATCTTTCACAATCAATATCACGTTTTGACCGGCATTCCAGCGGTGTTGTCATTAATTATATTAGCGTGCATCTGTAGGTATCTGCCAAGTCCGATAATGATTTTTAGTACCAAAAATCAATAGGGCTAGATTTCCCAGATCTTTGCCATTCCCCGCACCCCCAATTCCTTGCAAATCTGGGATTTTCATAGCTATTGGCAGCACTGGTACCTACCTAGCTATAAAAATTACAGTAAGTATCTGTTGCAGTGCAGACCTTAATAATGCAATTGTCATGTTCGCGTTGGTCAACGCTTTATCTTGACACTAACCAGGTTCATCGATCACAGCCTTGATCCCATAACAGCAGGCCTACGTATCTACATAATCGACAATAACAACACAATTATATTCACCTATAACATTGCTCTCTATCGACTTTCTAGAAGTTCTTTTACTTATAAATACCTTACAAATGATATAGGTAGTAATTGCATGCAACGGAAGACACGTTTTTATACCCCGACGTAAAAACGATGGGGTGTTACAAATTTGACGTCTGAATATACAAGTCTGTGGCATAATGCATGGATGAACCTATTTAGATATTTTTCTAAAAAAGGTGTATTAGTCGGGAGTGTTCTTAGCTATATTTGATACAAATCGGTTAAAAACGGCGGATTACATATTTTTCACAACTCCCTCAATATGGTAATCATAAGAAAGGGCTTGACTAGCTGAATACTATACACTATCATAATTTTAAATTCAGGATGGCCGTGCAAAATTGTTGGTGTATTCTTATATTTTAAATTTTACTTGTTGGTAGAATCATAATAACATTTGAAGTTCTTTAAACAAAGGGAGAACTGTCGGAATAAGTTCTCATCAAACAAGCCGCCGTGTGGAGTAATGTTAAATAAGGGACGGGACGTACGATACATGCTAATATATTATAGTCTTGTAGGTAATTTGATTGGAATAATGGCGACAGTTTTGATTATCTTGACGATCATACTGGCCATTGGCAAGACCGTTAGTACATAAGTAGGTGATTTAATATTAGCTCGTACAGTGACGTCAAATTATATAACATCCAAGCCGTTGCAAAGTCGGCTTCAGACTAGTTGAGACTACAGAACCTGCGTCACGAAGCCATTTAAAATTATCATGAAATCCGTGCTCTGTAACTTTGATTCAATAAAAAAATATTTTTTGAAAATCACGTGTAAAGGCGTTATGAACGGTTTTTTGCTAGGTTATTAGGAAGTGACCAGCAGCTACTTGTGTCAAAAGGTACATACTTTTAGTTCAATTCAGTGACCGCTTAAAACTTTATCGATTTAATGACACACAGCACGCTATTAAGTTCATTGAACTTATGAACTGACTCGGTGCGAGGTCAATGGACTGATTTTAATTCAGAACACTCGTTTAAGAATACGAGATTCGCCGAGATATGAAGTACTTGATTATCAGCTGCAGTTATCCACCACATTACTAGATATCTTACCATTATACCATTGCAGCCTAATGGGGGAAACACCACTAATAGCTCCTAACTAGTACTCGTATTTCTCGAAATCACATAAATTAACTCATCATTGAACACGGCTGGGAATCAAACCCAGAATTACCAGTTCTCGAAGCAAGTATTCTAACCACTAAAAGTTCTGAGTTTGACAATAATAGAATATTCCACTTGGTTGCTTGTACAGGATAAATGGCTGGCCCTGGTGTAAGTAAAATCAAATCAAAGGTATTGAAGTAATGCAGATAAAAGAGAAGCAGTGGCCTGGGTCAGACAATCTCTTGCTTAGGAAATGAGCCAACTTACTATTTTGCTCATGACTCAATTTAGAAGTCTACTTGTGGATTGTGTCATCCTATGAGACCTCTACTGCTGAGAATGACTCAAAATATTTTTATTTACGATTTACTGAGGTTATTGCAGGGTTTTTTGAGTGTATGACTTACTTACAAATTTCTAAGAAAGAAAGAAAATAATTTGTAACATAATACTACTTGTACTAACAGAGACTTCATAATTGATATCTAAATTTCTTTAAATCTAAAAAGCACAAACCGGCTTCAGCACAGCATAACGCTGGTTGTAAACAACCAGCACTGCTCTTCTCTGTACATATGTCTAACTCGTAGGTAGACCGATTATGACGTAAGATGTCATTGGATTTGTCTTAAGCTTCTAAGAATGTTGTAACACCCATAAAGGGTATCTATATATCAGAATCAATATTGGTTATCTTGTATTTTAAAATTTTGTAATATATTATACCATTGGTGTTTCATTGTAAATAAATAAATATTAGAGGTACACGAGGATACGGAAATACTGGTAAAAAGAATCTCACGTAATAATAAAAAAGGGCGAGTCCTGCCTGTCAACAGATTATCTAAGTGTAAGAAACAGGGACTTTACACCAAAATATTAATGTACAATAAATTACCAAATAACGTTATGGTACTCAATTTTAAAATATTTACTCAATGTGAATGCAGCTTGTGGAATCATCGTTCTTGTGTGATGAACAACAATTACAAAATGTTAGTAATAGGTAAAGAAATAAATGACAATGTAAATGTATAATATAATAACTATTTGTTCTTAGAACTATAAAATTATTTATAAGTTAAGTTTCTTTTTAGAGTAATTAATAATTAATATGTAAGGAATGTTATTTAAAGGCCAATAAATATTTCTTATTCTTAATAAATAAGCTGCTGATAGCCATAGGCTATAATGGTTGCATCTTGCAGTTCCACTCGTGGTTTAATGTAACTAACTACATGTTATTCCCATTTAGTCATTTGGAGACAATATGGAGAGATATGCCTGGTGCCATTGATTAAGGAGTGCTTATGCCTGCCCCCCTTCTCCTTGTAATCTGGGTTCTTCTGGGAGACAAAAGCTTCACCTCTATTGTGCCAGATAATACTATTATGATGGAATGTATGTTTGTGTAAGTAGATACATAATGTGTGAAGATTTTCCGTTGTCTAACATCTTTATCTCCTATGATTTCTACTATGGATTGTGACCTTATAATGTTTTAGTGTATCTACCTAATAAAGAAATATTTCCAATCTAATCAGCTGACTTCTGATATGAATCTACATTTACGATATCACTACAAATTGTGAAATTGCATCTCTATTGAATGTTTGAGAATGATAGACTCTATACTCGTCTTACTGCCACAGAAATACATTTGGAACTAGATAAAAATTTATGTAAATCAAGTTTCAAATTAAGAAATATTGATTTTGACACTTTTCAATTACATAGTTGAGATGACTATTGTCAGATGAATAAAATAGCATTAGTAGGTTGGATCGCATTGTGATATTATAAAATCAACAATATCAGATTGAAATATTAAAACTTTATTATCAAAATACTGTAATCGCATCCAAACTGGTCACATCACTTTGTCTTGTTCACGGATACACATTTACATCCAAACATTCTGTGCTAACAATAAATTATGACTTATTGGAGTTCAACTAGTTCTGAGTAGATTTAATAAATAAATTTAAGAAACTATGCCGCTATCAACACCACAATCATTCTGGAAAAGAGAAAAAGACTCCAATTAAAGTCAATACATACCCAACACTATTGATAATAATGGGATTACTGGTGGTAGAAATTCTATGTATTGAAATGGTGATTGTTCTTGCTTCAGAGCCTAAAGCTTTTCTAACATGGGATTTGTTGATAGAATAGCTTATTAACCACACAGTGCAGGGCCTTAAATCTCTTTTGGATGGAGAACTATCAGCTATATTTCAACTCATAATTTCCCACTGCTAGGCTCCTGTCTCCCTATGAAAAGGTTCATAGCTATCAGTTATTTTGAGGAAATAGCAGTAATTCTTAACAATTGTCAGTCGTTCTTGTTTACTCTTATAGCCCTCTAAGTAAGAATTTAATAACTCACCCATAAAGGTATAAAAAGAATGATAACAGGTAAAATGCCAGCTTGATCCACCCTTCCCTTTGGCAAGTGGTCAACACATCAGCATTCATGATACTTGTTGGGTCATACAGCCCTGGCCCTGACATCACCGGCCTTGTGTAGTATCTGAAACGATAATTAATCTATAATTATCTTAATGACAAGAAGAACTTTCAACAAAATCAATTGTTTGCCAAATAAATATGCATGTAAAGGGTAATACGATTGCTGTTTTGGAATACAACTATATAAACTTTATTGTTAAGGTCACCACGGTAGGTCATGAGATGGTAATGAATAATACATAGGTCAAAATGATAACAAGTTACCTGTGAATGTGATACAGGATCAATGGAATGTTTATCAACAACGAAAACCATTCTCCCGATAATAGGAACAAAACGTTGATTAGTAAATGCAATAGATACTCCGGCAAAACCAGCTAGAACAATAAAATACAGGAATTATTAACTAGAATAGCAAGAATCACATGAATAGGTTATAAACTTGTATTACTTACCGGATTCAAGCTATTACACTGATCTATTGGGTTTTTATAATCTGTTTTGAGTTCATCAAAAGCTATCACGTGAAATATCGAGAAAAATATGAGGAATGCGTCTACAATTAGAGCTATAATATAGGAAAAAGCAGGAAAGCTGAACGCCATTTTCTGTGATTTTGAGGCGAATCGCGAAAGATTATCGCGAATAACAATCAGCCATGACAAGACAAAACAGAGTGACAATGACACTGACACAATCGAATAAAATATCTGAGACTGAAATCTTGATTTTAGCTCTTTTCTTTTTTTCTCGTGTTCCCGTTGACAAATGACAGCTATCCAGCTCATGTAATTTTATCCGGCCAATGATAAAGTTTCCAATTAGTGTTGACTCTGGTACTAAAAACTCATCTTTTTAAACTTCCCGTCTAGCAATAGTGACCGTAAGTAAAGTTTGTTTTCATTTCAAGTGGATTGTATGCGTATTTTTTGCGATTTTTACGCGGTGGTAAGTGAATCTGCATGTGATTAGTAAAAATGAGACATTATTTGATAGTATTCCTTGGTGCAATTGGACTCGTGCTGTGCATTGACCACGATTTTAAAGGTTTCGACGATACGATTTTGTTTGGTATAAACTGGCCGGGAAAGCCTGAAAACCTCGATAACTTGGTAGACGGAGAATCTTCTTCTTCTAATCCTCAGGTATGTTATCATAGTATGTCTACGACGAACAGAACACATAGTACGTATTAAAATGCCCTTAGCCTACCATATCGTCTTTTTTGTATCGTATTGTTTTAAATTTACAGAACAATGAGATCCTGAAAATGACTACATCTACCAAAGAGAAGTATGAGTGTAGTATACCAGAGCTCAAGGCAGAAGAATCTATAAACATCGCTGATTACGATGGGCCCTCACCTATCAATCTATTAAAGCCATTATTTCATCAGAAGATATGTTCATACAGGCTCGAGAGTTACTGGAGCTATGAGGTCTGTCATGGGAGATACATTAGACAGTACCATGAAGAGAGAGAAGGTAATGACTGTCTATTAATTTAATACACTCTTTTATGTTGCTAAATATGGTAGACATTCTTTTTATAGCAATAAGTTTCAAGACACCATATTATGATAGCTGGATAGTAAGGTAACCGTGGGTAATTATTATTTTTAATTTATTTTTTAAGTAATTATTAACTCAAATGACTTGCCTGTAACAAATGTTATTTAAAGGTCAATAAATATTACTTTACTTTAATTCAAAGTATGGCACTTAGTTGTACTGTTATCCTAAAATATAGATACCTAAGCAAAATGAAACAGTTTAGCCACTCTCTTGGTGTGTTATTGTGGAAGATATTGTAATCGAAAAAAAAACATAAATAGCATAGTAAAAAAGTACTTAAATAAATTCTTCATTTAATCAATGATATTACAGGCAAACAGGTAAACACACAAGAGTTCTTCCTGGGTCATTGGAGCTCAGAGAAGCAAGCAAAGCTGGAGGCTTCAGTAAATGACATCCAGGACTCGAAACAAAACCCTCCCACCACTAAAGTTGATGGTGGTGCACTACCCTATGTTGAAATGGCTATGGATGATGGTAAGTTAAACATAAGAATATCTATTTTTAGTTGAAGTTTCTCTTTAAATTATGCTCAAGGTTTACTCGTGCGTTTTGAATAAATATCTAGGATATTACCTACTAACTAACTAATCGGAGAATTATTTTCAGCAGTTTCATATTTATAACTCATATAATAATAATGAAAGTCTAAAGTCAGTGATGGCAACTTAACTCACCATTTCTGTCGTGTGAAACCAATACACTGTAACTTGAGATACAGTGTTTTGCTTTAACAACGCTCAAACGCTTTTAAGTTCCTCTATACACCTATAGTACTAACTTTTTTCTACATCTAATACACAGCTAGTTACTGACTTACAAACAAGACTGTATCTCAATGATTTAAAACTTTAAACTGACATATCACTGTAATTGAAGTTACAGTATTTTGGTTTAATAATAATCGCGTGCGTTATATCTCGCCGATATAATGTTTTACTAAACCAAAGTATTAAGGCCTCAGCGCTGCGTACTTGTGTAGTGCGCGGAAAGCTCAACTAGCGTTGGACAGAATGATGCACTCAGCGTGAGGAGTGACTAATTATGGGAGGCGGAATAATTTCGAATTTAGAGTTTTTGAAATTTGGGTTTAGAAACCACCTTCGTATATTTTCTTCGAAAATATTGCAGGAATCAGAAAAGCATTTATTTTTTCCAAGACAATTTACACACAAAACAAGAAATTTAAATAAATACAGTTCTTGAAAAAATTAAAAAACAAACATGAAAAATAAAAAGCACGGCTTTTTGGACAAAATTCCCAAAGAAAGGCCCTTATGGCATCCTCGAAAATTAAAATCAATACTTTGTACTTATAGATACAGTGTTTTGGCGTTACAAACGTCACTTCTTCTTCTTCTTTTCTTGATGAGATATCTTGTAATAATACACGTTTTAGGGTTTATGTTGTTCATGATGTTTCTTAAAATAATTTCATACAAAATCATACGAAATCCAAAAAAAAACTTAAATGCTTGTTTTCTCGAAACAGCATTTCTTCAGATACAGTGTTTTGGCTTTATACGGCAGATTTTCTGAGCAGTGATCTAAATATAAGTTGTTTCAAATTTCAGGCACAATATGTGATTTAAGTGGCAAGCCCCGCCTGACCCGTGTGCGATATGTGTGCTATCCACACGGAAAACACGAGGTTTACTCGTTCAAAGAAACTTCTACTTGCGAGTATGAAATCATCATTCTATCGCCTCTTCTCTGCGACCACCCACAGTTCAAGCCTAAAGATGTGGGAGAGAACATCATAAATTGCACGCCAGTGGATGATGCACCGAAAAAACCAAGGAATTTGCTCAAGCAAGAGGTTGATAGCTTACGATTCCAGCATCAGACCATCAAGCTGATTAACAATGTAATAATTTTTGATTTTATATATCTAGAGTGTGATTGGTCATGCATGATTTTTTTACCTACATTCTCCATCTAACTGACTAAATGTGACCTTTATAAGAAGTGTATGTCTAAGCTAGAGCAATCCCTTCTTGATTGATAGTAGACATTGATTTGAGCATGCCTGAATCACTTAAGTAGTTGTATTTTTAAAGTTGAAAATCTTACCATTTAACTAAAATAAGAATAAGCTTTTGAAAAAAATATTATGAAAATAAAGGGATTCTTTAATTCTGTTGTTACGGGATCAACTGTTGCTAACTGTGTGTTGATAAGAGCGACAGCAACTGTTTTCATTTGGTTGCGGGGTTGAATCTCGCAAGCAGATAAAGGTTATCTATCACAGGTAACTACTACAATGACAACCTACAGTTTGTTAGTTCCACAGAGTTGCCTACAATTAATAGTATACTTACAAGTTTTGTGCGTAGAAAGTAGTCTTGTGTCTTGTGTGGTAGATAAAACTTTGTTGAATTCTGCACAATCATATTATAAGTTATTCCATCTTATTAATTTTAAAATTAGTCTAATAGTAAAAGCTGAATGTTGAGGGAACATAACCTTAATGTTATTTACCTACAGCACCTATTTCACAGCAAACATGTTTTAATCCTACCACTGTTATCAGTAAAGCCACTAGTTGTAGTGTTGTGTTGATCGCTAATTTACATTTATTTTGTAGTAATATGTAGTGCTTCACAAGTGTTCCGTTGCCTTCAGGATCAGGATCCTAAGGACTCAGTTCTAGCTGTCTTGAAAGTTGAGAAAATCGATAAGGTAATTTGATTTCTCTTGAATTTTATGATTATGATGTATGGGATAATTTTGGATGCACTTTATACCAAGGTAAAATGTAAAGTATTGCACTGACAATTTTACTTTGAAGCGGTTGACTGTTGTCTCGTTATGACTAACTAAACTAACTTAAAGTGTAACATGCTAAAACAAGATAAAAATTGCTCGAAAAAGAAAGTGTGAAAGTAAAACTGTACATTTATTTATAAGGGCACATTTTCTTTGTACCCTATTTTTATAAATATTGAAATGCATATAAATAAATGTAAATAATCATTACAAGAAGTAATTGTTATTTATTGGGTTGTTTCAGTTTACAAATAAAGCACTGATTCTATTGGCCCATAATACTTGCTGGTTAGATTTATCATTACATTTTCACATGAATAGAGATCTGTATCAACGTATCGATGAAATCATCCGAGAGAAACCTACTGTACATTGAATATACAAAAAAATTATCATTATCCGATTTAGGACACATCTGCTTCCGCTTTCGTATGCTGAGTACGAAATAGTCACAATTTTCGTCAGCACGGTCGGAAAACGCGCGTGCTTATTCGTTTATTTAGTTAGCATTTGCCCCAATTCGGGCAGTCACACTGAATAAACTAAAAGCTCCTAAAATTATATCCATCCTTTTCTTACTTTTAAAAACAAAAAGAGAAGAGACAATTTTAGAACTGTCAAATTAGGTTAGTTTAGTAAATTTGGCCTGACCGAACCGGGCGGGGTCTTAATGCGATGCAACCGGCCCGCGCTGACATACAGTTCGCTGTTGCTATACGAACGTAGGAGATGCACAATACTAAGCGTTTCAGCACGCACATTTATCAGCGCGAATATTCCGATCATAAGCCGCAACATCCATCCGCCAGCCCTGACGAAAATCCTGATTCGTGGATATGTCCACATACAACGTGTAAGAGAAAGGTGTGACAATACTTAAGGGTGTTTGTTAGTCTACCCATTGAGGTGAACCCATTTTTCGAATTTAGCAAAATTTAGTGCTATATAGGTTCACTTTGATGGGTAGACTACCACCCTTAAGTATTGTCACACCTTTCTGTTACACGTTGTACATACGATATAATGTAATTAAACGCTTTACGGGGATTCAATTTTGATCCTTATCTCCCATTAAATAAAATGTAACATTGCAGGACGGCGAGACACATTTGAAGTTTGAACTGCACCCGTTGGCCAATGAGGACGATGATTTGACGGACGAAGCGACGAAGCCAGCACAGATCGGCGACAGTTCGACGCCGCCCGCCGCGCCGCCCATCACTGACGACTCGCCTGTCAGAGCGTTCTTGAACGGAGAGAACTGTTTGAACGGGGTGAGTGAGTTATAGACAAACATACAAACTATCTTCTGCACTAAATACCTAAAAACTACTTCTTGCCTTCTGCGCCGCTGGTCCCGGGTTCGATCCCCGGACAGGTCAAACATTTGTGTGCATGAATATGTCTGTTTGACCTGTGTCTGGGTTTTTATTATATATAAGTATGTATACCAGTGATCAGGTTACCATAGCACAGGCTTTAACTAGTTTGGTACCTGAAGACCTTTGTGTGGATGTCCTTGTTGTCCCATATTATATTAGGTCCTTACATATGAAATTGTCGTTTAGTCGTACTGATCACTTTGATCTCAAATATCTCTTCTTTGGTTAGGGATTCCAATTTCTAATTTATACAGCTATTTATTCATACATTTGTATTTCGAAAACCGTAATTCATTTGTTTTGTCCTCGTTTGGTTTTTTCTTTGCGTCACGCAGTTTACAAAATGGAAAACTTTACTTATTTACGAATACGAGTTCCACCGTGGTACCAGTGCTGCAGAAACGGCTCGAAGGATTAATGATATGTATGGCGGCGGTGTCGCAAAAGAAAACACAGTGCGTTTTTGGTTCCAACGTTTTCGTTCTGGAAATTTCGACCTGCAGAACAAGCTCCGTGGACGGCCGGAGACTAAAGTTGCTAATGAAGAATTGAAAGCTATTGTGGAAGCAGATCCATCGCAAACCACGTCCGAGTTAGCTGCAGGCTGCGGTGTTAGTGATAAAACTGTTTTAATCCACTTGAAGCAAATTGGAAAGATGAAAAAGCTTGAAAGGTGGGTACCTCATGAATTGAGTGCAGCAAACCGACAAACGCGCGTCAACTGCTGCTTTACATTACTCAACCGGCACAATAATGAAGGGATTTTAAATCGGATCATTACCTGTGATGGAAAGTGGATCCTGTACGATAATCGGAAACGCAATGGCTGAATCCTGGCGAACCAGCCAAACCCTGCCCCAAGCTAAAATTGACTCAAAAAAAGTTACTTTTGAGCGTTTGGTGTACTAGTGCCGGTTTCGTTCACTACACCTTTCTTAAATCTGGCCAGACGATTACAGCAGATATCTATTGTCAGCAACTGCAAACCATGATGGAAAAGCTAGCTGCTAAACAACCGAGTTAGGCCACTGCTGCTTCAGGACAACGCTAGACCACACTCTGCACAACTCACACTCTGCACAGACGGCTGCCAAATTAGAGGAGCTTCAATTGGAATGTCTAAGACATCCACCGTACTCCCCGGACCTGGCTCTTTCCGGACCGAAATTTGGATAACTTCTTCCAAGGGAAAAAATTCAACTCCGATGGGGCAGTCCAAAGCGCCTTCAAAGATTTCATTGATTCTAATGGTTTTTTTAGTAAAGGGATCAATGAACTACCCATGAGATGGCAAAAGTGCATAGATAGCAATGGTACATACTTTGATTAAATAAATATATTATTATAAAAAAAAGACTTTATGTTCCTCCCTTACAAAACGCCAATTTCATATGTAATGACCTAATATTTTTAAACCTTCAAACGTAATTATTTTAACTCTTAAAAGATTTTTACGTTTTCTAGCATAGTTTTAAATTGTCTTCTTAATAAACTGTTAAGAAAAATAATAATAATATAAAGATATTAAGCCCTAATTTTAAGGTGAGAGATGGGGTCAAATAAACTGTGGTTTTAAAATATTTACGTATTTTGTAGCCTTTGGCAAACATCTGATAGAGTATTCAAAAAAAGCTTAACAGCGGTATTCTGGATTAAACCCTGGTAGAGTCAAGAAAACCGGTAAATACCGATATCGCTATCAGTAAATACAGATTTTTGTGATTTCCAGTTTTACGATTTTGCACGCTCAAACCTGCACCTTCATAATAGGGGATAGTCATATCCAGCAATGACATGCTATGATTGAATACGATGCGTTACATTTCAGGGTACAGGGTGGTGGAAGTACGAGTTCTGCTACGGTAAACACGTGATGCAGTACCACGTGGACAGAGACGGGGGTAAGACTAGCCTCTTGTTGGGACAGTTCGACGAGCGGGCGCATCTCGACTGGATCAACGAGAACAAGGGGAAGGCGCCTAAACCTGTCGGTCAGTGTCTTAATTATATGCAGTTAAATTACAATTAATACTCGTAAATAAATAATAGTAAAAGTCGCAAGTAACCAGTGGATGCAATTGGCGTTGTTGTTCGGAATGGCGATCTAAGGGGGAGGCCTATGTTCAGCAGTGGACGTCTTCTGCCTAGTAGTGATGATGATGATGATAAAATTACAATTATAAGTTAAACCAATAATAATATTATACGTCGCAATTATATTTGCCGAGAAAACGTGCCCATTGCGCTGGCTGCGTTAGCGCGTTCAATGGGGATTCCAAATATTACATTTACCTAGCAATAAAATATTTTCCCAGAATATCGGACATCGGTATCGCATTTCTACTCCGGGGGCGATGTTTGCGACAAAACTGGGAAACCACGACAAACTGAAGTTAAACTGAAATGTTTAGAAAACTCGTCGAGTCCTGCCCAGGTGTCTCTTTACTTACTGGAGCCTAGAACCTGCCATTACATCCTAGGAGTGGAGTCTCCGTTAATCTGCGACATACTTCCTCTAGCAGATGAAAATGGACTTATTAAGACAGCAAAACCAATACTGCAAAGGCAAGATAATGTGATCGAACCTAAAGAGGAAGATAGTGATTCTAAACATAAGTATGTGGTGAAACATGGCAATGATTAGTGAAATAAAATGTTTTAATTTATTCTGTTTCAAAATAGTGTTGTTTTATTATACTCGTAGTGATCTATCTTGTACTAGGAGTATTTGGGAGATTTTGACAGCCATCTATTCTTAGATTGTTCGATATTGAACAGATTCAATTCCAGAATCACACAGACAGATTCTGGAATTGAATCTGTCCAATCCAGAATCTAACCAATACAGAACAAAGGCTATTCTTCTGGCAAATATGAATTTTACCTAGAGGTATACACTAAATTTTAAGATGTAACTTTCTCTTGTTTTCAAGTCTTATTTAGTTGTTTCTACAAGTCGTAGAACAAGAGTTATCCTCATCAAAGCCATAAACATCAATCCAAAATAGTTTTAGGTATAAGAGCGGTTTATCGATTGCAAGGGGAAAAATCAAGTTTACACAATTTTTGTTCGGAAAGTCTTCATGTAACTCTATAGATATCACTGGCCAGTATTCGGATACCAGAAAAACCAAGCAAAACAAAAAATGTCGGTAAGGTAAAAATCGCGTAAACCTGATTTTTTTATTTGTAATCGTTACTGGACGAAGTCTACAGTTGGAAACGATTTCGAATTTCTTTTATTTGTTGGTTAGTTTGATCTGACCACGGACACTGTTTAGTGTCCTTGGTCAAGTGATTAAGTTCCAGTGTCCATGTTTCGACCGTCAAGTAAATATCAGTCGTTAAAAACGATCAGTTAGATTGACAGGCATAAATAGCAATCCAAGAGAGTTATAAAAAACCGTCTATCGATTGAAAGTGGAAAAAAAACCTATTACACGATTTTCGACCTTATCGTGATATTTTTATTTTGCTTGTTTTTGTAAAATGAGGCCAGTGATCTCTATTCCATTTCTATAGATTCTAAAATGATGATTTTCCAAGAATCGTCATTAAACCAATATATTGTATAAACTCTTGTTCGACCTTCTTTTGTTATTAAAAATTGCAATTGTTATTATTAATCGCGAGGACAATTAAGTGATATTATTCGTATCAAGGTGAAACTGTAACTCAGGACCTCTTTCGTCGCGATCACCATCATCCAATTACAATCAGCACCCCAACATGGAGTGATTGGGAAGGAAACTGCAGCACATTAGAGTTGTGTTACTCATACGTGAGGCGCCTCAAATGTCCCATGCAAAGTAATAAATTGTCCCATCGCCTCAAACATACATTTTGTACCGCTACAAACTCTTTGTACCGCTACAAACTCTTTGACGTAGTTCGTGTAGTTGTTCACTCACGCTCAAAGAAGAGTAGCTTCTAAGAAAGAGTAAGGGAATGCGCGTGTTGCGTAGTAGCGTGGTTTTGAACTATTTTGTCCTGCTCACACTTTTCATGCTTGAACAAGACTAAAAGCGAATGAAACGATATATGTGACATTTTTGAAGTTTCGGAGACACTTCGTGTTGATTTTTGGTTTGAATGTTCGCGCTGTTTTCAATGTTGATATAAATTGTTATTTAAAAATATTGTTAACCTTTTTTTTCTACTTTGATATCACTATATTGTATTTATCGATAATAAACGTGTTTAAACGCGAGTGCATGACTTCATTGCATTTTAACTTTTTTAACTTTGTGTTTGCCTTGATTTTTATAAAATATCTTATCTGAGATGGGTATGTTTTATGAATGAGGAGGCTTGACGAAAAAAAACTAATATGTATTTATTTTTAAATTATAATATGTAAAAATAATTGTACCTAGATAACTGAGAATATTTTTGCACCGCTTAAAGTAAATAATTTTGTTAAATATAAGTTTTTATTTTCCACAATTATATGTTACTCAAATAACATAACACTTCAACGTCATGTTAGTTCAGTAAACTACTTTTTTTATGAAATAACCTCATCTAGCTCATAACTCAAAAACACGATATGACTTCAATTTGTATGTAGGTACTTCCCGGTTGAGGACCACCTCAAATGAGGTGGTACATCGTCCTACTTCATTTCTCAAAATGAGCAGCTCATACAAACTCATAATATTTGTGTGTCCTACTCAACGCTACAGCACATTCCACCGTCGAAGACTCGCATGCGCTAACCTACGCCACATCCGGTAAGTCGCAAATTTCCCTCATATCTCAGTCATTTTCCTGGTAAATTGAATTTAGAACATTACATAACCTACGCTACATCCGGTAAGTCGCAAATTTCCCTCATATCTCAGCCATTTTCCCGGTAAATTGAATTTAGAACATTTGTGAGCACTACGTTACGTTATTAAACCTATTTACTTCTACGTCTATGGTGCCGAATTTATCAAACAACCTTTTTTAATTTGTTGAAAACTCAGACTCGGCATCTTTGGATTTTAATTTGCCTTGCGCTCGCCATTTTTTTTCATTAAGTTAGTCGTTTCCTCGCTGAGGTGGTATGAAAAATCGTTTACTTGTTCTGTGGAGTAGTGCTGTTGACAGAACTGGTTGGAATTTTTTTCCAACTAGTTCTGTTCACAGAACTAAAGAGAAATTAATTCACAGTAGTTCTGTTATAACGATATTTAATTTTTAACGAGCAAGTGTCGCGTGTACAAATTATCATCTAAGAAACAAATGGCATCGCAGAAACAAGTAAATGTCGAAAAAACAAATCAGCATCTCAGAATAAAAAGAGCGTCTCAGGAACAAAATAGGAGAAAAAAAAATTATTTATGTACTTGAACCTAAAAAATCTCATCCCTATTCCGGTTCTTCGGCAAATATGACCGGCCCACTGCCACTTCAGCTTACTAATGCGTAGAACTATGTCGGTGACTCTAGTTCTCTGGCGGATGACGTCATTGCGAATGCGATCCCGCAGAGATACACCAGCTCTTTCCATCGCTCGCTGAACAACTCTAATTTTTCGGACCAGTCCTAAGTAGTGTCCACGTCTCGGCTCCGTATGTCATAACAGGTAGGATGCATTGATTGAAGTCCTTTGTCTTCAGTCTTTGCGGTATGGAAGACGACAAAACTCCACGAGGTTTTCCAAATGCTGCCTAGCCTAGCTAAATTCTTAGCATGACCTCACTATCGAAATTATTTTTACCTAGTTCGGGCGTCTGCCCTAGGTTAACATACTTCTTGACAATTTCAAGAGTAAGAACAACGTGCTCGTTGAACATGACTTTGGTTTTATCCAAATTCATACGTAAGCCGATGCGCTGCGAAGAATAAGCCAGGCCATCCAACATATATTGAAGGTCTTCCAGAGATTCAGCCATTATGACGATGACATCTGCAAATCGCAAGTGTGATATGTACTCGTCATTAATGTTAATTCCACGTCTTCCCCATTCCAGCGTCTTAAAGATGGATGGATATCTTTCGTCTGCTGGTTCTTGATTTGGACAATTGGTTAATACAAAGAAATTATTAGACCTTATTGACATATTTTATTTTGCTTGTTTTTCGTAATAAACGATTCGTAGTAAACTGGCCTTTAGGCCAGTGAGCTCTAAAGAGTATAAAATTATGATTTTCCGACAAATGTGAAAATCGCGTAAATCGCATAACTTGATTGTTCCAATTGCAATCGTCAATGTACACTTTTGCGACCTTTTTTTGCTTCTTCTATTTTCTTTCTGTGGAGCTCTTTTGATTTTATTTCTGTGATGCTTACGTACTTGTTTATGTGATGATCACTTGTTATCTGCTTGCTCATTTGTTTCCGCGACACTCGCTTGTTTTAGCGATGCTCAATTGTTTTCTTGATGCTCATTTGATTCTACGACATTTATATACGCGATGTTCATTTGTTTCCTTGATGCTTATCTATTCGTTTCCGCAATGCACATGTGTCCGCAATGTCACTTCACAGAACAGGTGGTAATATACGGACAGAACAGTTGGAAACAAAATCGAGTGTCAAGCATAGTCTTACAAGTAACAGAACTAGTTAAAAAGCCATTTTGCACTCTTGTATAACAAACTACTATTTCGTACCTTTCGAACCTCATAGTACACCCCTACTATTCTATCAAGTACGATCCTTTCGAGAACCACAAGGAAAAGGAAATATTCGTGATCACACCGCTTTACCACACCTAGGCTGTGTCCACGAATAATTTAAGTCCGTCGTCAAAAATACTAGCTTGACCGTGTTTTATTTGTTTTCCCGTGCGAAGAGTAGCCTATCTCCGGACTTAAAATTATCTATGTGTGAAAAACAAGTTGATCCGTCTCTCAGTTGCTGACGTGAAGGATAAACAAACACACTCTTGCACGCATGAAAAACTTGAACCTAAAACCTAAAGCTTGGCCGCCGGTAGCGGTGCCCAAACTACCTGTAGTAGCGACTCTAAAGCCAAATGAACCTTAGGACATAACGCTTCGTTTCGAATCACCGCTTTGTGTATTCAACACTTGATTCAGCCATCTTGAGTCTCTTATGATGTTAGTCCAGGTTTTTCGCTATCTGCTAGCCGAAATAGCTTTCGGGACTTATTAAATAGATATAGGTTTTACTAAATGAAACCATAGAACATTATTTTTTAAACTTGACATTTATTTACATTCATATCAACAAAACGGGTGTTGTATAAAACAGTTCTTTTATATTAATTTTTCTTCACCAATTTGTATAACTACTAAACGTGTGCCTCGATTTTTGTGTAAAAATATTATATTTTTTTTGCGTTTGTATTTTATGGATATGCTGGTTTATGCTTACCGCGACTCCCCGTATAAAGCATGGTTTTTGAATTAAAAAAAATATTGCATTGACTAGAATCCACGTACAGCGGAATCCTTAGTATTATAGCATAAAAACCTTGGCAGTTTAAAATAACTAATTCAACAATTTTATACAAACTTAAATTTTCATAGTGAAATCACTATGAGTACCTAATGCTGGGGATAAAATATTGATCGCCGCCATGGTAGAGCTAAAAATTTTCAATCTGCGATGTATTGAAAAACATTTGAGGGTAGATTAATATCTTGTAAATAAAAGTGTAGCTTGATTAAAAAAATAAACAAGAAATTGATAACTTTTCTGATACATTAGCAGTTAATTTAAAATAGTGATGTTCAAAAACCAGCCTTATAACATCAAAAATAAGACATTTAGCAACAACAATGAGGTTCCGGCAGGGTAATAACTTTTCTCTTTTGTGATATCGGTCGGCAAGCGATTGGTAGTCGAAAAACGCCGTTTTGGCTCTAATATGAAAAATTTACTACGCTTTAGTCAATACTGCGTCGTTTTACAACAAAACGTTTGCTAACAGAAATCACATTTTTTTTTAAACAAATCACACTGCCGTCTAATATACCTAGAAAAATGTAGGTAAAAAATTCTATTCACATTTACTTTTGATCTTTATCTAAAATCACACATTGTCGAAGAGGCGTTTTGCGTTCCCGTGTCTAGGATCTTAGATTTATCTGATTTACCTATTTACATTATAATTCCCAAATGTCCTTTATTAACAATACGTACATTCCTTTATTATCTTAAATAACAGAGAAAACGAAAAAACACTGAAAGATGAAAGATATTATACAAGTTTCACTAAATGAACTTACTAAAAGGAATCACAAGAGGTTATAAACCGTCACACCTCCATTCTGTAACGTCTACAAGGAAACTTATTCAGTCTAGATACTGTCTTTCATGAGACATTGAAAACAACTTTGACTAAAAATTAAATCTACGAAGCAACGTCCACATTGCATCATTGCAGTAAAAGTGTCAATATATGTATAATTTTCGCCCAAGTTTTGCTGTTATGGCTTCAGTGTTTTCACACAAAGAAATTAGATGGATTACCATACTTAGTTCAATGTGGACGTGCACTTACATCCCACTTCGATTTTATTTAATACAATATAATACTCGAACTAAATTATACTTTTTTAGATATAAGATTGATGCTCTCCACGTCTGTTCATTTTACACGAAAAAGTAATTTTAATTTAGATTGGTCGTATTTTTTTTCATTAACACAAACGCATTGGCACATTTAGTTAACCAAAGAAATAAAAATATATGTTTAGTAAATAATATAATTTATAGCTACGGTTGTAATATAGCATGACGATATTATCTAGACACGACTAGCAATCATAGACAGCAAGAATTAAAACGGTTTTTTCTTCAAAGTTATTAGTAGAAAAAAAGGTCGGTATCCAGGGGTAAAATAACATTTGGTGGAAATACATTTTAATTATTTCTCAGATATACCAACGCTTGGTTAAATATAAATTTGGATATAGAAATTGATTCATTGTCTATTTATTTCGTTTTGTTATTTTTTAATCGTCGAATAAAGAATATCTATAGGTAGCTTGTTCCTATTGTCAGATTTTCATTTCATATCAAATAACAAGTATTGTTACATGAAAAATGATATGAAATTTATGGTATATCAACAGATATTAGGTATGTCAAATGGATTTGGATAATAAATAGTCAGTATATGAAATTTACTGACTATTTATTATCCGAGAAGATCCGATGCATGTTATAATTAATGTCAATAAATTTTATACGTTATAGTACAAAAAATAATTTTGATTGCTATTTACGACAAACTTAATTTAAAAAGCAGCGCATTTCATTTTAATGTGCCTACTACATTAAGCTTTTAATGTTGTTGGTAAAACTCTAAATGTAAGCTTGGTATAAGCAATTTATAATGTCTATAATTATGACCATATTATGACAGTTTGAAGTCTAGGTTCGCATTCGTGCCATAGATAAATCGTAATAAAACGTAACTAAAAAAATAATTAAGATTTTATTCCAAATCAAGATGTCTTAATGTTTCTTTATTATTGAGCTTTAATTTAAAATTACACAGGAGTTAAATATATAAACATATTTCGACATAAATTTTAAGTATGTAGTTGTATATTATGTTACGGAAACTTATGATAATTATTAGCATTTAAAAATAGGTAAGTACGTTGGTACATACCTATAATTATTTGTGAATTTTGATATGTTTGCTCCACGATAACAAAGTTTAAATTATTGTTTTAAAAATATAAATTTCGTTCTGGACTGTAATAACGGTAAAGTTAACAATCGTATTAAATTTTTCCGTATCATAAATTACCTTATAATATAATATTATCATAATAAATTAAAGTAGGAAAATGTGCCCACAGTGAACGACAAAATATTATGTGATATAATGTTTTATTTTATTAATTTTAAATGAATGACGGTAAAGAATACCACAAACTTACTCACGAAAATATTCACTATAAGCAATAATAATTAAATACTTATACACTAAAGAAAAACATTTTTGACTAAAGGGCCGTGTTCGATGTGTTAAAATTGTATTATATGACTGTGGTAAACATACATTAAATACACAAAGTAAGTAAGCACATATATTAGACATAAAGACAAAACGTGCATAGATATTTCAGTTCTTTGACGTCTGATAAAATTGTTTTTATATACCATATTGCGTACAAACTTGAGAAATGGCACAATTCACAGGCTGTGATGGCCAAGTAACAAAAAAAACAAAAAAAAAACGTAATTCGTTTTCTGTGTATGAAATGAATGTTGGTACTTAGATTAGTGTTAGATAGTTTTTTGTGGAATATATAATATATCTGAAATATCTATGCTGACAGTTAAGAGGATTCTAGGTTTCAAGTACCGTTAGAATATCCTTCAAAGTTTTAAGTACACTATTGACAACAAGTAATGTAAACAATAAATACACTGATCACTTTGAGATCATCTTCTTTATTCTAAACACCTTATAAATTTTACAACAAACGAAAAAACGGACTGACTGTAAACTGACAATGGCCACATCAAATATTTATATAATATCTTTTAAATTAACTATGCAATTGGTAACATAAAATAAAGAAACTTGTAACAAAAACTTTAAAAGCTAGTTTATATTTGTTGAACGCTAAATAAAATCTACAAGAAATACTCGTTTGGTACTAGTAGGTACATTTGTACCAGATAACTTTGGGATGTCATAATCTTAATGTTATGACAAACATAATTTTATTATGCCACACAGTACGTAGTTCATAAGTACCGGCTCTTTGGCGACTACAAAACTGTATAATCGGTTTCTGAACGAATACAACTTATATCTTAAAATGTGACTAAAACTTAATTAACGAAACATTTAATTATATGAAATAATTAAACAATTTGGGGAATACTTTGGAAACGATAAATCCTTTGACACAAACCTTAACCTTATTCTTATTATAGTTAACAACTGTGCACGTGGACTCAGGTTTTCGAACGAACCGCGCGTTCGGTTCATGTGCACCGGATACATCACAACAAACGTTCTTACAACCTCTTTGCAGATTCTTTTTTTTAATAATTTTCTTTTTTTTTCTATTCACTAGGAACGAGTTCTTGGAATTTGTTCTAGTATGGTCTGGAGAGTTCCTTAGAACGTTTCAATTGAACTTTGAGTCTCTTTGTACCTATTTGAAAGCCGTTCATGGCTTGAATGGCGGCTTGCGCAGAGGCCGCGTTGTCGTACGAGACGAACCCGAAACACTTGGATAGGTTCGTCTGTTTGTCTATGAACACTTTGGCCGATATCACGTGCCCGAAGGGAAGGAAGGTGGATGCCAGGTCCGTGTCCGTGAACTCCTGGGGCAGGTGGTAGATGAACAAGTTCCCGCCTTCAGGACCTACAAAATAAGATATATTTTAGATTTCTAATTCACAACAGAAAAGTAATGTGTAATTAGCAGGCTAAATGTAAGTTTATTAACTAAAGTCAAGGACATATTCAATTTTACATTCTCATCTCATCTGTAACTTTTTGTTCTTATCTGTTCCCATTTTTGCAATTCGTAGACAATTAAACTCAAATATCTACCTGTACCCATTTGATCTCAGACGCTCGGAGATAAATACAAAATACACCGTTTATTTCGGTATTTAGATAGATACCTAGAATAAAGGCAAGCGTCGACTTTCATCACCACCGCGACTACGTTTACAGTACGGAACTTCAAACAAACAAAAATCTAAATGCTATTTTTATATTACAGCTAGGCATTTGATCACCGGTTCGCACGACCACGCAAGTCAGCGATTATGATCCCAATTCGGGCAGTCACACGGACTAAACTAAAAGTTCCTAAAATTATACCCATTCTTTTCTCAGTTGTGCAAAAAAAAGAGAGGAGACAGTTTTAGAACTGTCAATTTAAGATTGTTGAAAAAAAAGGTTAAGTCAGTTTGGCCTGCCCGAATCAGGGTCACTGTAGCCCTAGGCCCTAGATGGAGCAATGCCTTATCCACGAAATCCACCTTTAATAGTGAAATAAATAAAAGTATATTGAAATTGTAACGCATTACACGTGAAATGACGCATTTACTGTATAATGCATTAAATGAAAGCGTTTTATGAAATTTATTTAATATTTTACCTTCAACCTGCTTCCCCGCGGCCGCGGCGGCTGCTGAGCCGAGCACCGAGCCGAGCGGCGCAGCTGCGAACGCGCTGCCGAACTGTGCCGCGTACGCAGAGCTAAGCGGCTCAGCTGTCGACCCTGGAAATTATCAAAAACAATGTTTAGCTAGGTACCTAGTACCAACTTGAGAATATTCACAATATACAGAGTAAGACGGCCGATGAAAGAAAAGGTTACTTCTACTTAATTTTTAACATTACGTCATTTATATAGTATACTTGCCACTATATACATGCATAAATGAACATTTTATTGCAAATGATAACTAACAACACCACCGCCAAAAATCGTTTTTATTTTATATCCTCAATAAAACGTTATCAAATATCAGAGTGGCCCGACATGCGCACATATAACACGAGTAGGATCAAAACTGAGAAGGAAGTTGTTTAAAAAGTAGTAGGTGGTGTTCGCTTATAACCATACGGTAGTCGTGTAGAGTGATGTGTTTTCAGTTATCCTTAGTACATATACAATCTTATGTACAACATATTATTACCTACACTATACAATGTAAACATTTCTTCACGAAGCATCGTAAAATATTAGATTAGTACAAGAGCACTCATGCAAAAACAATCAAATGTTAATAATCTACACAAAGACAAAATGTCGCAATAAAAAATCTTTTAGTCTGCCTAATGGTTTGCATCTGATTTTTTTGCTTACGAGCAGATTGCATTTCCTATCACTATTTGAAAGTGATGGAAAGCATCGTGATAAGACGTGCTCGTCGGAAACTCGCAACATTTGAACTTTGTGTTAAAATTTGGATAGACCTGCGTCTTGGCTCAAGAGGTGATTTTTTAATTTGCGAGTAATTATGCTTATGTACGAGTAATTATTATAATTTATGCTTATCATAAATACTAGTGACTTATTGCGACGGAAAACAAAAATCAAAACAAACGGTTATATTAGATAATCACTCAAAATAATCAATAAACAATAACAAGCTTAAAATATCAATTTATTAATACATTACATGGTACATTCAATCAAAAACAACGGTGAATTCCGAGCTGTTATTTAAATAAAAAAAAGCAGACATTTGTTTAATTTTAACTCCACTTTAGCACATCTAAAGTGCCGGCTTCGCAGCCGTTATTTGAATACATAAGGCGATGCAAAGCCAAGCATCGACAAGCAGATAGACAACATATTATGAAATCAATCAAGCCGAAACCCGACAGAAACTGATGTGATAATTAAAGAGTGCCTCTAAATAATCTAAATCTATTTACTTAAAAGTTAAGTATATAAAAGCCAGATATCGAACTACACATAACAATAATATGAGAGCCGTTGGAAAAATGTCTTACTAGGTATTGCACCGTAGTGCTTATTAGATAGGTAGGTAAAATAACCAAAGAAATATTCTTAAACCACATTTACACCAATATTATAAAGGCAAAAGTTTGTATGTGTGTGGTGTTAACTCCTTCACGCTGCAAAAGATGGATAGATTGGTATGAATTCTGGTAGGTACCACGACAGCTTTATAAAGCATGGGTTAACACATACACATATTTTTAATTGAAATAACTGTAAAAAATGTATCGGTGCTTGCGAATTAAAGTCAATTAATATGATATTTAATTTTTAAAGTAGTCGTAGGTACTTGTTCGTTGGTTGATAGCGGCCCTTTCTTTAGTTTCTTCGGTGTGCGCAAGCGCTTATAGTTTTTAAAAGAGTTGGTTGGGTTATGGGGAACTAACCTACCTACTATTGGCTATTATATTATATTAAAACACCTTCGATTCTGTAGGTAGATTTGTATAACAGTCAAGTGAAGTGGTAATAGGAACAATGCAAGTAATAGACACGGTTTTCCTTCTAAGCGCACAATAACGTCACGTACGCAAACCTTATGCAGAAACCGCGCCATAATATTGTATAAACAATGACTGACTGACATTTGATTACACTATAATATAAAGTAGTTAAAGTACCTACGTATTTTTTTATATTCTACCACACTCGGTGTGTAATGTGCCAGCTCTCAAATTCTTAAGTAGGTGGTACCTATGTATGAACTTGGTGTTATAAATATCAGTTTTTTTCTACTCTACTCTTTGATTATTTCCAAATATATATGAAATATTTTCCTAGCAAATTCACAAAATTAAACATATGGCTAACATTTTATCCTCAACTAGTTATTAATGCTCTGTAGATAAAATATCAATAATGTAAACATGCATAGCAGCTAACTAAATGACACATCTCTATTTATCACAAACGTCTAGGCACCAACCAATACGCTACCTAAAAACATTCTCAGAAAACAATCGAAAAAATCACAATCGTTTTATATTATTTTCGCATAACGTGTACACTAAAGCCGATCGTGATTTTTATAGAGGTTAATTTCCATCGCACTTCCACAGAATTAATAAACAAACATCGTCAAAGCCACAATATCTGTCATTCCACTAAACAAAAAACACACTGCGCTCGCATCGTTTACCTGTGATGTTAGTCTTCCCGAGAAGACCTGAAGTATGAAAAATGTGCATCGTTAATAACTTTTTTTAAAGTTTTTAAGTCCAACCTGAAATAGGAAATGCCGTGGACTGAAAATGGTTTGTTAAAGATTCTTGTACCACATTCCAATTAGGATTTGGTCGTAGCAATTCTAGAGGGTAATTTTATTGCTTGGGTAGGAAATCGAGGGATAATGACAATCGGTTAATGGCTATAAAAACGGACCCACCGCGAGCTTATGGCCTTTGGTTGCTTGATTTTCAACTGGAACGGTAGAAAATCTTTTCTATGTTATTTATCTAATGTTTCTGGTCTGAGAAAATACCGAACATCTTGTTTTTTTATGAAGTGGGAAACAAGCAATTTCATAGCGATGAAGTAAATACCCAGAACGACGCTCAGAGTTTAGATAACATATACCTAAGCAACATGTATTGACCACCTCTATTAACAAGTATAGGTCTATTCCATGAGACTTATAAATAGATAGATGCCTAAATAGAAAGAGAGGTATTTTCACAAATCAAAAATGTGTGTAGCACATCTAAGTATCAAAAAGGTCTATCGGTAAAATTCCTAATTCAAAGTTTAACTTACACAATTGTGGTGCCGCGGGCTGCGGCGCTTGCGCTGGTTGCATGGGGGCAGCTTGAGTCACGACCGGCGGCTGCGCGATGGCCGCTAGGGCTGCCAAGTTCTGCACCGACACCGGGGCCAGTAGCCCCCCCAGCTGCTCGCTCCCCACCCCGCTCATAGCGCCTCCGCTCAGTCCTGCGCCATTGAAACCGATATCCTGATAGTTTACACCTGATCGAGGACAAACAGAACAATTGCGTGTAAATAAAAAGAAAATCGGGTTGGAAAAAAGAGGGATGGGGAGTAGGGTTAAATAAGCTGCAATAAGCAAGCATGCAATAAAAATGATCGACGAATCAATACATAGAAATAATGATAGAAAATAAAAAAATAATACAATAGGATTTACGTATAACTACATTAGTAATAAATCAAACATATCTATAATTTAATGTAGAGTTATAGTTAGTGATTAATAGAAAAAAACACTTTTGCTGTTTACACACAAAAGAAATACAGTATATAAAAAAGGGCTTATTAATATCAGTGCAACCAGAGACGGCCTTATCGCTAATAGCGATCTGGCAGATTCCAGGCAATTAATATTATTCAATTTTTTTAGGTATAATACTATGCTATGAAGTAAATGAACTGAGTTTTTGAGCGAGCTCAAGTGGCTCGACATTTGTTTGTTATTATGCATATCGTCTTTAAATAAACCTGTGACTGGCTTGTCACTCACGCACTGATCGTCGTAACTTTCTTTCAGCTCCTCCTTTACTTCCTCGTAGGTACCTTGGAATATTGGCCGGTTAGCGTCACGCAGAGATAAAGACACTCGTTTCTTGCTTACCTTGCAGCAGTGTGGAGCCTTGTCCTTGCAGCAACTGCTGCTGCAACCCAACAGCTTGTAACTGTTGCAGCAGCTGCAGCTGTGTCGCAGGAGAGAGTGCCGCCTCTGACGCCAGGTATGCGGCTGGCGTCACAGGTGTCGTCAGCCCCCACAGGCTCGCCTGCATCGCCTGTAGTTTCTTCTGCTCCTTTTCTTTCTGGGTATCCGCAAACTTAACCACTAGTGGCGCGGAACACCCTTCCATTGTCTGACTGTGGTGGAGCGCCTGAAATGTATGAAAACATGCACGTAAGAACTAGATGTAATGTTGCCGAGCAGCGTAAGTACTGGCTGATGTGAGTAAAACAAAAACAAGTGTTTTGATCAGAGTGAGTATGGATTCCTACTGTACGAGTACGCGAGCTTTTAATACGAAAAAACATATGCTTAAGTATTTGTTAAGCTTTATTCCACCTCGTACCTATCCTCGTCAGATTATAGTGAAGTTACTCATACAAGTTCCTCATCACCAGCATACTCGTTCGTAACCTTATCCTGGATCATTGAGATGCAGAGCGTCCAACACTATGATATCCTGGGAGCAGCCACTAATCTGCCGAAGTCATGATCCATCAATCAATCGTTCTGACATGCAACATTTATAAAAGTCCGAGAGCATTAACAATGAGCCTGTCGCAACACAAAGATAAGCCCTTATGCTGCTCTTCAGTGTGATTTTGCACCGGGAGTGTTTCGATGGCGCCATAAAAGGCACAAACTCTTTTTACTCAGTAGTACTACTGTTGTAGTATTTAAAATGTGGACTGCATTACCTTGATGGCAGCAATGGCGGCTTGCTTCGATACGAAGGTAACGAAGGCACATCCCTTGCTCTGTCCTTGTGCGTCCCTAAGCACGGTGCATTCTTCGATGGCGCCATGTCCAGCAAAAAGCGCTCGAACGTCGTTCTCTGACAGCTTCTTGTTCAGCATACCAACAAACAGCTTGCGTTCTGTGGACAATACAATGTATTTTGTTAGTCAACAGCTAATTATTATTTCAATTAACATAAGTTTTTTTTTTGTCTTTTGTACAAAAACAATCCAAAAAATCAAAAAGAAAAATAAAACACGCATTCTATGACACAGGAGGTTCAAAGTGTTAAGGCCGTTTCGTAATATTTGGCGGGATAAGCGCTTCGCCATTCTAAGTGATATTTAATGCAACAAAAATTGACGTCAAATTATATTTCCGCGCAGCGAACTTTTCGTTATTATACCCAAGAGAACATTTACGAAATTCGCGTATGCGTTGCGCCACGGAGGAAGAGCGTTTCCTTTATATCGCTCACGACAGAGGCATAGAACATTTATTTCAAAGAAACGGCTCTTAGGTATTATGTAGTCGTATCACGTCTGGAGCCGGCATTACGCTGGTCGCCAGTGTCACTCCATCCAACAAAACGTCACGCCGACAGAAATCTTCCATACACGATCCTAAAATATGGACACCGAATTTGGGCTCTGGGCGCTAACTGCGAATTTACGACCCTAGAATCGCCACAGCCGCCGTAAAACATCCTCGCTTCCGTGCATACGAATATTTGATGACTTTTTAATCTCGCAAAAATCGATGGATGTGGGTCATTAAAATGGAGGAAACGTGAAAAATATTTGCAGATATTTCAACGTCAAAGGTGCAAAACAAAACGCAATTTCGCGTATTACGGACGCGTAAAATTCAACATTCGACGGTTTCAATCCCCCACGGGGTGCGCCTCGCCGAAATTGAAAAGGTACCGCCGTAGCTCATGCCCGTATGGCTGCAAATATTTCATGCCCGCAAAATCAGCACTCTCGCGCTCGCGCTGAGATTAGCATGAAAATGGCGCGAGAAAACGACCCGCTGAAAAACTCGAGCGAGGGAGCGACCGACTGTAGGCACCCTAATTTCCGTCTGTACTCCAGCACACACGATGAATGTTTAAGCTTAAGATCGACGCTCGTGGAAGCAATCTTTTAGGCGGCAAACGTAGTACGCCCTACAGAATACCGTCGTGTGAATCATATTGCTTGATTATTTGACGCGACTCCGATTTCCATCACCACTTGACCGTAATCTAACCAAGCGCAAGCGACACTGCTAAAGAAAACTAATTACAATATTTAAAGTAGTGTCATCTCATAACCGGCGACTAATCAGTTTAAATGCAGGAGTAATTGTGCGCTTTGTACAAATAAGGCAGTTAAATGTTAATGCGCTAAGTGCGCCATCTAGCTGGGCGTTAACGGCATCGTTCGTTAAACAATTTACATAACCTCTCGGAGGAAGAGGGGAGGCCGGCCTGGTCTCACAATGGCCCTGTTTATTTTTACACAACTCCCTGCAAATAGGTTTGCTTTTGTTCCCTTAAAGATGTTTAACAAGATGCTATAATGTGGAGCTTCATGGGCTATACACCGACCGGATAAAAGCGTAAACATCTGTTAGGAATTGTATTTTTATTCAAAGAGATTATTTAGAGGCCCGATATCATAAAGAGTTTTTAGTATTTTGTCGAAAAACCGTTTTTATAAAATGTTTGAATTACAATAAAACAGACTTTTGTAGGTATAACATTATAATATAAAGAAGAAGCTTTATTACCCTAAGAAGTATGCATTAGCTGAAGCAATTTCGCTTCGTCTTGTCTCCACGTTTTAGATTGTCCCATGTGAGTATATTTTCTAAACGATATTGCTAAGTCATGAATGTAATTTCTAAGACTAGAACACTTTAGGTTACTGCGCTCCGTTATTATTAAATACGTGGCTCTATATACCTACCATTTGTTCTGTTTATTGTTTGCCAGAGTTAAAATGGATATTTTTCTCATAGAATTTCCTATAAAGTTTCCTCGTAGAGGGAGTACTACGAGGAAACAATTCAATAATTTTCATTAACGACAGAGTATTTTATTTTATATTACACATATTACAACTATATATGTTCTGTCTAATGTAACTAGAAACACCTCAAAGTAAAGTTAAAAAATGTAAGGTAAAATGGGTACCGACCATTGTTCCTTTTAAACAATTAAGTCCTAAATTAGTAGCTACCTAACTAATAACTTACGCGAGAATAAATAGCTTAAGATTTAATAATTTTGTAAAAAACTTAGGGTTTAGAAAGTATACTTACTAAGACTAAAAAAATAAACTAACCTATAATCTAGATAATTGAATAAAAACTATGCTAATACTAGTATTATATAATAATATGATAAAATGAATTTAAGCACATTATAGACAACAAAAACTCCGCTTATTATAAGCAATATATTTCTACTATGTATCCATTATGTACTACGTTAACTCAATTCATAAATCATATTATAGGTATCATGTAGGTAGGTATACCCACATAGCAAAGTGCGCATGTCTGGACCTGCGTCTGTTAATTAAGTTTTATCGCTGCATAAACTTAGATATAGGTCTTATAACTGACTGTAAGATATTTTTTTCAAACATGCTATGTAATGTGGTCATTATTTTGACAACCTTCTTTAAGCAATGTCATTGTTGCTGGTTGGTTTTAAAAGCGCCCAACAAATATGTATGGAATATCATTAATATCGTGTTTTAGGTGCCAGCAACTTCCTTTGAAAATCCATTATTGTTGAGTTTTGGTTCGAAGGAGTCTCGTCCTAATAGATTTCAGTCAGTACTAGTTGGCCATGAGGCACTCGCATTGTTGGAGTAAAGCACAATATAAGCCTTGAACCGCAACAACTGCACTGCTGGTTACGCCATGATGGCTTCGAGCACAGCTTAGTTTTCGCTCTCGGCCTTCAAGCTTGGTCAGCATTGCAGATCTCACTGTCCGCGCTATAAAGGCTTGTTCTAGCTCGGACTTCAAGAACTGCAACGCTGACTGCGCTATGGTGGTCTGAACCTCCGCTACGCAGCGCTCTCGGCCAAACGGCCACTATTTGACGGTGCTCAAATAGTGGTTCGTAGTTCTGAAATTATTACCCGTTTAATATCTAATAATCTTTTCTTAGTACAGCTCTACACTCTATAATAAATACAACCTACAAATTTCATGTCTCTAGGTTAGCGGTTTAGGCTCTGCGTTGATTCCTAGCAAATATCAGTCAGGACTTACTCTTTTGTAATATAAAGATTGACTTAAAGTAAATATCTACATAGCACGGTATCTAAGAACTTTAAAACCATATATATGAAGTTATAAACTGTTAGTTTACTAAACACGCACACCTAATAATTACCGTTAGGTAAATACTTTATAGACTGACCTTCCTTTACACTTGACACATTATTGTAACCGATATTAACCGCGTGTGCACGTTCACACATCATTACTCACTCTGGAGGTCGGTGAAAATCTTCATGCTCCAAGTAAAGGCACGCCGATGTATTATAGAAATAGAAGCTTTTGCCCGCGGCATAGCATTCACTATTTTTTTTAATCAAGACTATTCGAAAATCGTTTGCTGAGGAGAAGAAGGTCAAATAAACTAACAAAAACACTTTCGCATTCCTAAGTGGATTTAAGAAAAACCAATGGCAGCGAGGCCTAGAGAAGAAAAAAGAAAAAGAGATATTTTTTTATAACACGCCACTAAGAAATTGAGCACTTTTAAGGATTTAGTAATGAAATGTGAGCAATAAATTGAGAGAGTGATGCATTAACTTGAGTATGATTAGTAACAGGAGCAAATAATTATATGTATTAATTATAATAATTTGCAAAAACTGCTGGACGTACAGGCTTGAAATCTTACCTACTCATATTCAAGATATTGGTTTATATCATTGTTCAGGTGATTAATGAAAAACTCTGACTGATGACTAATTGACGCGTACGAAGTTGCCATCACAGTACCACGCCTTCATGGACTCTCGCTTGCGGCACTAAAACTTAACCAATAACTTACATCCACCATATGAGCCAACTACTAAAACTTGAACAATGAACTGCAATTCACCGTGAATTGGCTCAACTGTCTGTGACTCTGAAAGGGAAATCATGCTGCACTCGGCTTACACTGGGCTAAGTTATACACCTAAGTACACTTACTTAGACGTCAACTTGAAGCGCGAGATGGAGACAAGAAACTAATTTCCTCCTCACTAATTGAGTAGCTAAGTAGTTATAAAATTGGTTAAAACTCATTACCCGTCTTGGAACAGTTTGCTTTCTAGTTAGACGGCGGCTTGCATACAAATTAACTCGACTTAATAGCGCGAGATAAAACTAAAGGAGGGTAAAGTTTTTTAATTTTTCATTCGCTGTAAAAGCTAAACTGCGAGATAGACTTCTGGTTTTTGTGCGGGACGAACAATGCCGTTTGAACTGCGAATATCGGAACGCAAGGCTTTATAACCGCGTGGAAAAATTCCTCCCCTTCTCAACAAACATATTCCGGTGAGGTTCCAAACTGCGTGATACGGAACGAAGCTTTTCGAAATTACCGCACAAACACTGCACAACGGCGGGCTTGCATTGTTCTGACGTCACAACCCGCTATTTATCTCTAGCTATGTACCTACTTAGTTGACGAGACTTTATTACGTGCGCGCTAGCTTTTCGGCGAAACGAAAATATACACCCCGTTTGCGTTCATCCCTTGTTGAATACAAGGGATGAAAGTCCCCGATAGAACAACGAGAGATAGCACAGGGATGAAACGTGCGATTAATTTCACATTGCATTGTTATCCTTCCGTTCTGTGTAACAAGCTGACGTCAGAATTTGTTTTTTATATATGTGTAGAATGTTTTTTTGCTTTTAATATTGCTTACGTAACGTTACGTTTTATGTTTGCTTTGCAAAAAATTACCCGATTACCAACAATAAAAGTTTATTTTTAAAGACTTTATCAATACTATTTACGTATGTTCCAGTTAAAAACAACGAAACGTCGGTCGGCTATAGTTAATAAAACATTGGGTGTTTCAAACGAGAACGATGGATTCAGAACCACCGATCGTGACGTGAAATCTAAATCGCGTAGACGGATTGGAAGCGGGAAATTCTACGCCAATAACACATCGTGATAACACAAAGATGATGACGGACTTACCCAAGTTTGTGAAGTTCGAGCACTACCATTTGTAGTCTAACTTGACGCGATGTAATATAATAACCCAGCTTTTATTGAGAACCCAAACCCCTAAAAATAGACAATTGTTTGCAGGACCTTGAAATTGCTATTAACATAATGTAACTAATTATCAAAATCAGTGCACGGAACCAATTTTTTGAGGCCTCAAAAGTATAAGAAAAAAAAACCTCACAAACTTGGGTAAGTTCGTGTGATCATCAAATGTTCACATTCTATATTCTGTTTCAATAAACAGGTACGAGCTGATCTTTATCACAAGTTTCGGTGGAGTAGATACATAGTACATAAAACTTACTCATTGTGACGAGACGAATTCCAATATTTAAAACACCCTTATTAGTAAAAATTGTAAAATGTGAAAATGTGTTTCTTTTCATTGTTTGTCATATTCATAATATGTTTAGTGTTTATTCATCGTCATAATTTATTTCACAGAGATTTACATAATATGTAGGCGTGTTTTTAGTATCATTTTTTGTAACATTATTAAATTCATACGTTATATTTGTACTTGCTATGTGTACTTGTATAACGCAGTTTCTGCAGAAGTAAAGTAGCAGAAGTAAACAAGTAGTTTATACTACTTAAATAATCATCGATCAATCAGATTATCAATGATCACAAATCCTGACATACTCGTAATTCCTTAAAAGGAAAACGATTCCATAAGAGCCGGCGTTGTCACAAGTGCAAACTTTTCTATTATCCGACCTCATTGTAAAAATCCCTTTTTCCATGGGTCTATCGAAAAAAAAAACTGCTGACGACAGCAGAAAATATTTCACGTCTGCGTTCCCTACGCGTCCCTCACCCTTCTGCCTTCAGGTACATTTCACCGGCAGACAATCTCGATTGCACAGAGTAAAAAAAAGCAGCCACTTGAAATCCGAGCCGCGCATCCAAGTATGAGAGAACGAGTCAGCACCGAATGTTAATAGAGAATGAACGTAGAGACCGAGAATAAATGAGAAAGATTTTAAAATCTAAAAGATAAGTACCTACTTAACTACATTTTTTTATACAGGAGAAGATGTTACGATATTTGTATTGACATCAAATAGCAACTGGCTTGCAGTGGCTAGTTTTAAGATAGTTTTAGTTTATATAGTAGATACTAGCTGACCCGCGAACGTCGTACCGTCTAACATTCGATGAATGATGTCGTGATACGCGAGCTATTAATTTAAGTTAAGTTTAAACTCTACTTACATCTAAAAGTAACAGAATACATTTTTACATCCATTACAGACGCAAATAGCCCTTATTAGCTTTGCTTAGCTTGAATTGGTCTGAGAGTTTCTAAGACTTATTCTAAAACGCGAAGAGGCGCGACAAAGGTGCGCCCAGCAACCAAGTAACGTGAAGTCACTTATCTAGCTAAAAAAACATCATCGCCAGGAAGCTGGTAAGAAATGTACCACCACACGTTGAGACGTTTCATTTCACTCAGATCGCTTCGTCAAATTGAATAAATTTGAATTTCGTAGTCGGGCCGCCCACGCCGCGGGTGTAGATTTACGGTGGGGAAATAGTGAGCTTTTTACAGAACATTGTCGTAACTTATTGTTTGGTGAATGCTGGGGAAAAAGCGAATAGACGATTTAGTAAACCCCGTGTTGATAGAGTAGCGCCGCGTCACAATAAAACAGCTATAATATATATAACGAAAATATATTTGCATACCTTTTCGGGACTTCCAAACGCTTAAGTTTATAATCTTAAATTTTTGAAGTTAGTTTTGTATGGTTTGACATAGGCAGGTACTTAAATCACCTATATATATAAAATGAGTAAGAATAAAAAAAAAACAAGCGTACAAAAGCACAAAGCCTGTTACGAAAGAAAACAGTGACAAATGAACATTGTAAAATACCGGATATTTCCTAAACACCGGCATAAAAACATTCTATTCCCACATAAATTTTGACGTATCCCATTTATATCCACAACTGCCGATATATTTTTTATCACATCACTCAGACTTATATTCGGAAATAAAACAAGGTAGAAAAAAACAATTTCACCTATATTTCCCGCTTAATACATCTCGATGTAATCCATCTATCATCTCCGTACACCGGCAACAAATGGAAAACAGTTTCTATATTTTTATTTTCGCTCAAATAATAAATATCGCTCGATCGCTCGAATCGCTCGATCCGCTTCTGCCAATGCCGACGTTGTGAATCGATGTAGCAATTTCATTGGTAAATTGGAAAGACTGTATGCTTGCACCATAGAGCTTCAAATGTAACGAATCACTCAACTTGGAGACAAAGAGATCGTAGCTCGTGGAAAGATGTAGTCTGTATGTCTTTTCAGAAATAACTACGTGATTATGCTTGCATGGTATATATTGTTAGCGAGGGATATGTACGTACGAATGTATAACCTAATGACGGCAGCTAATTATTTAAATTAATTACTAATCATAAATTGACGTAAGTCACAACAGCGACTGATAATAATTTATTGTATTTTTTACCAAATTATTCATACCAAAAGCTGACCAAATTTTGGACATACTCCGAACTCCGCCCTAATCTTTCCGTCAGCAATCACGTCTTCCATTCTATGGCTTTTTCTCTCTCCATGTCCCATACCTACAGGTGTCTAAATAAGTGCGTGAAAAGGAACGCCGAGTATCTCCTTTGTCATCCTTTGATGTGAAAAGAAACGAATTTGCTTATAATACAATAAACGTGCAATATTACACGGTGACACTTGAATGCCGCAGGGAGCGAATTATGTGCGAGCGAGAGAAATGGGACAATAAGCCCTTTCATGTCAACAAGGCAAATGGAGACGTAATATAATTTTATTTATATGTGCCGCGAGTAATTTGGATGATTGCTTGTATGGAATTGTGAGTTTTGGACAGACTGACGCAATGACGGCACACTACTTTAGAAAATATTTGTAACGTTGAATAAATGGTAAGAGACTTACAATGGGGCGCCAAATGTAAATAACAGATTATAGACATAATGAACAATGCCGAAAAAATTTTGCGAGACTGATTTGGCAACTTTCTATTTTTAAAGTCAATTGAGATGTTTTGTATCTGCGATTTTTTTCTCTAATTATAGCACATCCCTCTCGACTGAGAAAGTTATTTTTTTAAAGAGGGAATATGGCAGGAGAGGGAACGAAGACGGATTTTATAGGCTAATTAAGTGCGTGGACTTTTCTATTAGTTCAAAAAAAAATGACAGTGGGTACATGTATAGGTACTTCCTTCTCGTTGAAATCGAGTTTCTTTTGTTCCAATACCAAATCAAACGCTCTTTCCGAGAAAAGAACCTTATGTCTGTATTACTCATACAAAGGCAGTTTACCTCTGGGATTTTCTGAAAATGTAACTATACTTTGAATATTGAATTACAAAATCCGCTTACGTTAGATGGCGAGGCAAATAATTAATTTTGTTACTTTGTTTCTTACGTATTACGTATTTGCGAGTATTTCTCTGATATTGGAGTTTAGGTAATAAAATACTTTAATAAATTAATCCTCGGAGTATTTCTTCTTCATTTAGACGGAGTGGCTGGCCTTAACGCCAGATATTTTAAGCTAGGTTTTGACATAGCCTTCGATGACTTAAAAAGTAAATTCTTATACCAAACAAGAATTTACATTTTAAGTCATCGATTACCAACACTACCTACCGCTCGTAAAACTTACAATCATATAATATTTTTCTTAAACCATGGTTATACAATATTTCAAGTCAATTTAATTAGTCAACTAATTCAATATATAATTCCAAATTCATATTGTAAATTGTCATAAACTTCGCTATGACTGATATTGCTAGACACATAGACTAAAGACTTAACCCTGCAGTCGTCGCGCGGACTACACACGAGTATATGTAGTCCACTGACACAAAATCTTTTATTTTCTTTAGCGGTAAATGGTAGTTTCGTGTACCCTTAGGTACTTTTAAATGAACGCATTCTGTCCGCGCGTCCAATAACGTAAGCTAAAAATGGTCAATCAACAAGGTGCACAGGTGAATGAATCTCATGATGAAAACGAAGATGATCAAGCCGGCTCAAGCTCAAATAGAGAAGGTTTAACTAAAAACATTCTTGGCTATAACACAGAAGTCGTGATTAAGTTACGTAGATTGTAGCTAGTTAAGAAAACTATAGTGATAATTTTTTTTTTATAACTAATCACGAAATTATGTATGAATATATGAGTTTATTCTTACTTAAAAATGGAGTACGTATGTATTCCGCGCGATTACTTACTCCTATGTCTCATTTAGGTGCACTACTACTTAAGGGTTAACAAGAATGGCCACCCACCCGTGAGGGTTTCACAATGAACATACGTTGGTACATTCACATACACGCATGTGAATATATATGTCGATATATTGTATTGAAGTAGTCTTCCTTACATACGTCACCTTTTGAATATGTAGAATCTCAAATTATTTAACAGAATATAATAAATTAAACTTGACCTTAGCGCATAAACTCTTACGTAGTGGTATTAAAATTCAACAATAACAACGGGGAGACTAGACAAAGACTCATTACCATTAACAACACACGACTCGAAAACATGTGAAGAATTTTACAAGAATTCATCGGCTTGTGGTCGAAGTGCTTCAAACTGTCTACATACTGCGAAACGTCGAGAGTAAATGAATCACATACGAAAGCAATAACCATTGCCGTTCCAAACACGCTGAGTCGTTTCGCTGGCGTTTGTCAAACCGCAATGCACGACGGAAATTAATTAAACTCTCGGCAAAGGGTGCTAATAATAACTCGCACTCATGTGCCTAGAAATTTCTATGCGATCGATAGCAGTAGGTACAGAAATTAAACTGCAATGTAATATATGTTCGAGGAATCAAAGTTTGTTTTTTGTTTTTAGAGTTATGGACAGAAATATTTTTACAAACCTTTAATAATCACCAGAGTTTAATATTAATATAGCTCTTTATGCGTACGGTTTCATCTCAGTCATAGGTACATACACCTATATGAGTTTCATTATGGCAATATAGAACCGTAAATATTCCTTACAATTTGCCTTTAAGAGATAAACAATCAACCAAGTAACCAAAATAACAAGCACTTTTTCAGACAAGACCATGGCATTTGAACCAAAAATTATCAGCTACACCACCGACCTAGTGGTCAAGTCAGTAATTTGAATTATCATTGTCTAAAATTACAACTGTATTGTGTCAAAATGGCCGTTTCAACTTAGATTAGATGAGAGTTATTATTAAAAATTAAGTTTTGTTTAATACTAACTGTGGCCTACTCTATGTCAAAACGGCCATTTTGGCACAAAGTAATTGTAATTCTTAGACATTTCAAATAACAGATTTGACCACATGGACAGTGGACGACATTACCACAGGATCGGAGAAGATGGCGTGGGTTATTAATAGTTGATCATTATTACAAACTAGAGCAAAATTTATCGCAGTACATGTTTGCAGCACCTTTAAAAAACCCTTAACTGCAACCATAATATAACATGGCAATAATGGTATCAAAAATGATCCCAGGCAAACTGTGTCATTCACTACCAACTGTGTACCATAGAATAGTCGCTAACCGAAACACAGGCGCTTCGCTCGCTCGGTTAAATATGCCATATCATTTCGATGAAGATATTATGTATGTACCTTGTAAATCACGTGAGTAATAGTACTGTTTGCAAGTATAGTGTGCCATGTGTTATGACTGAGACGAGAGTAAAACGCGTGAGAAAATTAAACAACGCCATCGCAGCTTTCCATTTCACTTGACTTTATATCACTCGTTACATACTCGTATCTATATCAGAACGTATATCTACTGTAATAATGTGTTTAAATTTACACTTTGTTAAGTGATTACATTTGTGCGGAGGGACTCTTTGATGAATTATATTGAATAATAATTTGCGAGGGGCAAGTTAAGTGACCTGAAAAGAATGTAGATTTAGCATCTTGAATAATGCTGTTTTTTCACGTCTGCATATATGTATAAGTTTTAATAATAACGCTGACCTCTATACAAAACAACCATTTACTCGCAATTGGGCAGTAAAAGTTAACGCGCATAGAATCTCCTGAGATATGATGAATGTGGCTTAAACTTTTTTCCTTTTATTTATGCAGTCATTTATTTTCAGTATGCTTCGTCATACAGGACAGCACATACGAAGCATTTCATGCAGAATAAACCTACTCCAATAGACATCCTAAGGGATCAGAGCGCGCGTCCACGCCGTCCGATATCAAGTGCCAATATTTGGAATCACCGGAGTTCCGAGAGACTATCGAATCGATTCGATAATTCCAGGTATCGAGAGCGGCTTAATTGGGATCGAGTCGCAATCGAATCGCGACGCTGACGCGTCGGTTCCAGCTCTACAATGAGCGTGGCGGGAACTGATATTAATGTGTAATAAAAGGTTAAGAACCATTTGGACAGGCGACTTAATTCATCAACAATTACAATCACAAAACTCTTTATTGTCACCGCAATATAATAGAATATCAGACTTTTATTTGTCTTGATTGGCCACCACACTCTGTGTATGGTGCCAGTTCTCAAGTTCTTAATATCAGACTGAAATACAACAGACAACTTTTAAGGTTGGTATTCCTTAACTTATGGTGCTTATCAAGTTGCCAGTGTTACCCTTTGATAAAAGAAGAGCGGAAAGGAATACTTAAAAAACTCGAAGGTAATCGAAACGATCACTTGGTTCAATCACTAGCTCGTAACGATTACTTGGGTAAGGGTTGTTTGCTGACAGCTTGATTTAAAGGAACAGTTGTATAAGCGATCTAAGGATCTACCCTTAACGCTACTTACCAAATGAAAGGGTCGATAAAAATGACACTTCTCACTCGATATACTTCAATGTACACACGAATTAAATAATTGTTGATTATAATTTACTAAGTAAAACTACAGATATCAATAATTTAATTATAAAGAAGGGACCGAATTCAGAAAGAAGAATACAATATTCATACGTGTATAAAATAACGATGAAATATAAATTAATAAATGTCTAGTCCTACACTTCTGTACCTTTATTGTACTATCAATAAATACGTTTCAACTTTGTCTCGTTTTATCCGATAGAGAACGTCATGCGTTAAAACAAGACAAAATACCCTCAGCACTGAGACGCGTGCATTACCATACAGAATCACTCGCAACACACCCAAGCGGCGCGAATCTCAAAGGACAGTCACTGTTCGTCACACATTGAAACGGTTCAAATTTTTAATACAATTACCGTCGATTTGCACACCGTTGAGAGCACCTATATGTAACAAGAGGGCCATGAACACCACACAGTTGGTTTTAATCAGAATTCATTAACTTTATCCTCTACAGAAATCTGGTGATCGGATGTATTTGCGAAAGCGTCTTTAAAAACTTTGACTGATCACTATATACTAACGATTTAACCTAGTCGCTTCCCTAATTAATTTACAGGTTAATCATATAGATAAAATATTTAGCTCTCCAAATCTAATTGTATCAGTATTCACGTGACGCATTTTACTAGAATTTATTTTTTGCAATGAAAGTTCTAGAGAAATATCGAACTTCTATGGATTCTCCAAATGGGTCCGTTTATTAAATGCCCACGGGGGCATCTAGGGGGTTTCAATGGGGTTTCAAGTAGAATGCAGGACACATAAGCGTCCATCAGTTAAGCACACATTATTCCTATGAATATGGATTGCTGGTCCATTACGTTGGTCAATTTGCGGATTAGGATTTATGATTGAAACTTTTAGATTCAATCTTTACAGACAATCGACAGAATCAAATTTGGTTTTTTCACGTTGTTTTACTTCACCGGTAAAGCAAAACTAATTAGACATTAAAACTAGACTGAACCCGAATAATTCTACGGCAAAACGCTTGATATCAAATTCGTTACGATGTATCTTGTATCTACAATATACAGGGATATCAGTTAAGGATGTACTAAGGCGAAAAGAAGCCTAAATTCAAAAAAACAGCTGTTTCATACATTTTGCCGACGTACACTTGTAGTATGGAATAGCAATTTTTTTTACGAATTTTTATTGGTCTCATAACGAAAGTTTATATATAGTATATAGAGAGTTTATATATCTACCTACTCCTGTTATATAATAACTTTATAAAGTCGTTTGACAGATCACTCCAAAGCATTTTCTCGTGTTTCTTATACATTTGTTTACTCTGTTATTCGCTTCAGTTTCCGCGAAAAGTGAATTCATTTCAATAGTGAATGGAACATTCTAGAGCTGTCGCCCGCTTTGAACTAACTAAGTACGGTGGGAATAAATTGTACTCAAATCGAGTCAAGCTCTTGACTCTGTTGGAAACGATTCTTGTGGAAAACTGCTGGCATTCACTATAAACGAGTTTTTAAAATAAACGATGTAATTAATCTGGTAACACTTTAAGTTAAAATAAGCTCAAACCTGTTTTCGTGTTACAGTGACTTTATCAATATAATAATAACAAGATTATTAATTGTTTTTTTAATTTCGTTCTTTTAGCATTTCATTACCAAGTTAATATTTAGCAGAAAATGATCTGCAAAATAAAAAAATACTATAAACGTACACTACCTTAAAAAAATAATCAAGAAATGCTGTAAGAATGTAAGGCTTGAAGACGATATGAACCAAAATAAAATCAAAGATCTGACAAATTATAACAAACGAAATTTAAATACATCGTGTTTAGTTGTCGTTATGTACTGTTGTGTAGAACAGTCAATAAGCCCAAAAATATACGCAAGACATAATATAGAGATATATAGCTACGTGTAAATGTCAACATCATGAAATTATTCATAACTTACACAAAAACGTCATACAAATATTAGTTATACGTTTATTTGGTTGTATATCAGACGGAAAACGCGACGTTTATTAGCAAACTTTAGTTTTATCACCACAATGAAACAGATCCATTTAATTAACCGTGTTGAGGCTGGGAGTCGCGGGAATCCCGTTGTTTTGTCCGTCTGTTATACAGGGTGACATGTTGAACTTTCATACTAAATATATATATACATAAAATAATAAAAGAGTAAGTCCTGACTGACTGACAGGTCACAAACAATGCAGAGCCTAAACCGGACCTAAGCCTTGGAATTTGGAGTATTTATAAGCAAGACATATTTTTTTCTAATTCAACCCCTAAGGAGGTATTTAATCTAATTTTGCTATCCGAAAAATTGCCTCTGTAGAGAATGCTGCGTACACTAACTTAAATTAAACGAACAGAGAGTTATTGCCCAAAATTATTAAGTGAGATAAATAAATCACAGAACTTCTAGTAACCGGACTTTACATACACTCATTTATAAATAAGACAATAACGCTACAAAATAACCTGCACAGTTTGTAAATAACAAATAAAATTAACTTTTATTTTGTGCATTTTCCTGAACCGTTTAATTTTCGTGTCAAATTAACAAGAGTAAGCAGGATCACGTGGCGTAATAATAAATAAACAGAGTTGATATTAAAGCTATGGTAAAGTATCTTAGACTTGAAAATGTAGCGTCAAATCCATAGCTATTAAATAACGATTTACTACAGTCTCTTAAAAATATATATTATAAGAAAAAACATATATATCCATCACTTCTTGTATTGTTTTTATATTTGCATTCTAACAGATTGTTCAAATAAACAAATATAATAATAATAATAACTAGCATGCTGGATACTATGTTATTTTACGAGCGGGATTATACTACCACACTAAAATAATATAGCCGAATGTGGACTTCCTAAAAAAAACTTACCGTAAAATGCGACACAGGTGGCGATTAAGGGAGCCACTGTCATATGTTGTGAACAAAACTGTCAGTTCTGTTTGAAAATTAATTATTCAAATTGTCGCCGATCTCTATGTGAATGTTAGCCGTATCCTCTCAAACACAAAGATTGTGGTCGCTTTTATCACTTTCTTTCTTTTTCAAAAATATCATTTGGAATTTTGATATCAATGAGACTGAGCAAATTTCGTTTGGAAATTAGTTATCCTTATCGACCATCATAGTGCTACGCCGTGCTACGTCAATTTCGTAGAGCCGCTACGAATCTGTCTGATTATTTTTATACATAAGTTTTTTATGTCATATACATACCGTAAGGTTGACTAAATATTTACTTAAATCTAACTGTAATAATAAGTCTGAACTGATCTAGGCATCAGCTGGACAAAATGATCCAACACTAATAAGTTTACTACTACAAAATTGTGTTTTTTTTAGTGATTTTAGTCATATTATTTTAGGAAACAGTTGACAGTCACAGCGCATTAGTGTTTGAATCGGTAATTCATAAAATAACATGATCGCAAAGGTAATATTACATAACAAATCGTTTTCAAATCCGTAAAACTTTGTTTAATTTTAATACACTCGTATCTTGATAGGCTTCACACGAATTGTCTTCGGACTTTAAACACTTATATATCTTAATCTTACGTAAATACCAACATTACGAAGTTAAAGTAACACTAAGGTACTGCATTTTGCATTGTATCTACGTTTCTCACGTTCGCGGACAATAGCTCAGCAAATACGTGGCCGCTTGTTTTTAAACGAAACTGATATAAATTACGTTAACGTGGCGAACCCATTTGTACACAGTTTGTTTACAATGTTTATAAGCACTCAGCGCAGGTTAAATGTATCGAAACACATTATTCCCTTCAGCTTTTTACATACACTTTGATTTAAAAAAAACGAGTTTCGGTTTTCACACGCCCTTCGGCCGTTGTACTCGATATCGTTGGAAAGGTCTAAATATAATTCGCAATATACAAAACATATTTATTTCATAAAACGATGTAGCATAAGTCCAATGCCCGTATCGTGGGTGCCGTGGCAAGAAGTTATAGTGAGACCTTATCACTGATCAATTAGTAGTCAGATCGAATTAACTGACCGATTTTAGGAACCTTTAATAAAATAAATTAAAAAATCAGATATACGTATCAGTAAAGGCTACATTTCTACGATGTTTCAATAATTGTGGTCGCAAAGTCATCAGCGCACAGAGCTAGAAAAATAGCTTATTGTAGAGTTGATGAGGTTTGCAAATACAATTACTTATATCTCTCAGCCTTTGATCCCGGCGCGGTGGATTGTGTGGATCGAAGGATATAGAATTGAGGTCTACATTTAAGTATCTAAGATCCCAGGTGTTCGTTACGCGTACATCTCTAATCCCTCGTTGGACGCCCTTAACAGGATCGTCTTGAGAGCATACTGTAGTACTCACTTTTATAAATAATATCTTCTGTTCTTAGGAAATAATTTCTTATTGTGGAATAGTCTAATCTAACGCCGTATGATTAACATGCCTATTAAATAAGCAAAATTTAATAAATTATTACTCGCTTAGATTGTTGTACTTGGAAACAAATTTGCAATTTTGGTAGAGAGCAAAACTATATCTCTGTTTTTGAAATTTGATTGAATGTAAATTACGTTTATATATTGTAGGTACTTAAATAGTTGAAAATGAAAACTTGACCAAAATAGCGCGTACTACAGTTAAACCTTAGCAGGATAGCATTAAAGGGTATTATCGGTTATTAGTGGATATCATCCGTCCCGCGGGATATAAATCTCCTTTTGAATCGCTCCACTGAGGAGTCCAATTAGTTTGTTTAGTGGACACTGAAAGGGTGAAAGGAAAGTGTCTAGCTACACGTAAATTGGATATTTCGTGGTAATACCTCTTTTCAGGTTAGAGTTATTTCGTATTTATAACGTTTCCTGTTACTATTTATAAAGAAGTTGGATATAAAAAGTAGTTGACTGATTGAGATAATACTGAGCTTTAAGATAAGAGCCTTGAAAATAAGAGTTCTTAAAAGTACCTATATACATTCGATAACTTTGGATTGTCTACTAGATTTCAGTTGATGTGGCGTTTATAAGAATTAAAATTAAGAAATTGACAAAATCAGATATGTCATTTCACATCAAAGTCTACATGATATATGCTTGGCACTAAAAGGATTTTTGCTGTTGCAAGTCATCTAAAGAGATTAAATATGGGATGGGAATTTGCTTCTCGTACGTTCAGAAAATACGATGTCATCCATTGGAAAACAAACCTAATTTCAGGGATTGTATAAAAAATGGTTTTAATAATATGGAAAAACCTATCCGGACACATAGCTTAGGTACATATATATCCTAGTATATTAGAGTCTAAGTTTGATGATACCCGTCATTGATTGAAATTTAACTCTGAGATGCAAACAATCTAAGAAATTTATAATCGACGAAATCGTCTCAGTAAGTTTTTCACCGACGTCCCAAATTTACTAATAAAATTCCGACACTAATTATCGTCACTTTTGCCTCTGCTAAAATAAAATAACAGCGCGTTAACATAATTAAATATTCAAAATTATTCAAATACGTTTTCACGGTGCGGGTGAAAAAAAGAATTGGGAAAGTGATAAAAAGACGAAAATTGTCGTCGTGAAATTTGTGTCGTCGTCGGGCCGGAGGTAAAAGGTAATATCGCGTAAAATCGCAGTTTAATATTAATTAGAGTACGCCGCGGGGTTCGGGCCGCAAAGCTTTTGAATATTTCACAGATGCGGCCCTCCACCGCTGACACGTTTATTTTCAGGTAGATTCGTGACAAAATGTATATATACATACATATTGCACCTACATGCTCTGTTTGAACATGATTATAGATTTACGAGTAAGTGCTTTGCCTAGACACATTTGTCTAATAAAAGATATGGAATTTAATACTAGAAAACGGATAATCAGGATGTGTCTTTGCTTTTACATTTTAACCCCGGGCACAAAAACGACAAAGTGTTTTGTCTATGTGTGGTTTTGTCTGCCTGTGGCATCGTAGCTCCAGAATGCACTAACCAATTATGATTTCGTTTCTTTTTTTTGTTGGACTGGTTAGTCGGCATTGTTCTTAGCTATGCTTGTAGAAAATCGCTCCAAGATGGCCGCCGCCACTAAATGGCGGATTACATTTTTTATAGAACTCCCTCAACATGGATATTATATGAAAAGGCTTGACTAGTGGCATACTAAGAATTTATTAGCTTTTGCCCACCGTTTCGCCCGCGTTGTTTGTTTTCCCTTGAAAAAAGTGCTCTCTGGAACTTGAACTATATGTTTGCAAAAATTTAAGTCGATTCGTCACTCCGTTGCTGAAGATAAGAAGAACAAACAAACAAATAAACCTGCAAACACACTTTCACATTTATAATATTTGTAAGGTTTATAAATTTCCAATCCAAGATGGTCACCGATACAAAATGTCGAATATTATTCTTTATTATTTTGTTCTGGTAATTATTTTTTAAATTTTCCTTATTACAGCAGCGTAGCAAACGATTGAAAAATACTTACGAGTTTATTACTGAGCAAATTTAACGGCATAGGCATATAATATCAGAGAGCTTGTTCGAATTTCTACATAGACAGCAGATTATTGCAGATAGTAGAGATATTGCGGTTATCCCATTGAGATATCTCCGAATGCGGGTCAGGGCACGATGTCGGATACCTATTGATGCCCCCCACACCCCTACTCCCCACATTGTTCCCTGAGGTTTCGTCTGCAAAGGTATGGCGATGGATATTATGTAGCACACTTGAGAAGTAAATTATTAGCTAGAAATCATCTAATATAGCAATTCAGAAGCAATTCGGGTTATTGGAAATAGGAATATCAGAATGTTTTAGTTTAGGTGATTTATCAAATTAATTATGCTCTAAAATTTATTTATATAAGTATATAACAAGCTATCAAAGAGTTTAATGTTGGTTTTATTCAGGGTCACGTTGGAATCTTTCAAATGATATATTTTTAAACTTAGGTATAACGACAACTAGGTAAAAATGACCCCTAATTGGACTGATTCTGTAAGAGACATTTAAGACTGATACTTTATTCTAGCTAGGCAAAAACTGATTTATACTGATACATAAAATATAAGACCATGGGCTTATATTAAAAAAACACATATAATAAATATATACTGTCGTTAATTGACTGAATTTACACAAAACCAAATTCTAATTAGGCCTTTATTTTTTTTATTACTACTCTAACAAAGCCGCACTATTATTTTTTAACTGTTAGTAGCAAGAGCGGGAGAGATAAACTGCATTGTGTCCTTACAAATTTAATTTAATTTTATTGCGATTTAGGCTGGTTATTGCTGGCAAACAAAGGCGCTTATTTTAATTAGTTTCATTAAAGTCCTCTCTCTGAGTCCCTAGATGGTAATCGGTTCAACTTGGAAATAACATAAACCCTCACGTTATCATCGCTTGTGCCAATTTTCATATTGTTGGGTTGTTTGACAATGACAATTGTTTACTGTGCTCAAGCGTTAAGCTATTGACACACTAGCGGTTTTTGTAATGTTCTATTCGAAGGCAGAAAGAAGACAGAACGTGGTTTCTGCTTTGTTCGTTTATAGTTCTAACATGAAAAAGGCTCAATGTCACAATTGAAACATAAGGTCAGTCCTTAAAAACTTTAACAAATACAATTGTGTGATTTTGGCCAAACTGCACCCATTGAAGTCAATAATGGATAAGTTGATATTTTATAACAAGACCAATGCTTATCCTTCAGAAATGTTTATCGTAAACAAGCGTTGTCGTTCACCTAAGAATCGACCTTGACATTCAAACGCAAATAAATGCAAGCGAAGGCAATAATTTAAATTTACTAAAAGTTTAATGTTTGCATTACGTTCTACCTACTATCTAAGTAAAAATTTCTGTTCGATTTTATAAAGAACAAGCATCCTTCTTATACACAATGACCAATATAATGTGGTTTTTTATCGCATAACGACGCATTTATAAAATGATACATCAGCATATTAACCAATCCGCAAATTGACACATCAGTATTTAGACAGATTTGTAAAATGACCAATATATTCTGATTCGCAAAACGACGCATCCGCACAACGAAACATCTGTAGTAGTTTTTATGTCAAATAAATACTTTTTTATTTATTTTTGCAATTTTTATGTTATAACTGTATATTTTGTTGCGCAAGGAAAGCTAAATGTGTGACTGCGGCTTTACAACGAGTCCCAAACGTCACAATAATCATGCCAACCCAAGAACAATTGCGCGAACTTATCACCCTGTCGTTTGTTGAGAGCCGTCGCCGCGTCGTTTAGGGTACGATAGGTGTCATGGCGAAACAAAGGTGTATTTAGAAGTCGAATATAATAAGCGAGCGAATATATGGGTCTGTCTTTCTGTGACCACGCACAATGTGTTAAGTAAATTATTTTGATGATTGCGAAAGCTTAAAGCACTTATGGTTGAAAGTCGTTTAAACTTAACCGTTAATGAGAAAAGTATAAAATAAATTTCTTTCAACAAAGACATTCCAGATTAGCCTTGTTCCATCTAGGGCTATAGTATTGCTATCCGTGGTCATGCAAACTTGTGGTCAAATTCCTAGCTGTGTAGGATAAAAAAACATATTACAGCTGTACTATGAGTGTTTATAAATCAAAACTTTCAATCGACGCCTATACCATTTATTCTATTATTTTGATCCTGGAACCATATTATTAGACCGATTTTGGTAATGTGGGTACATCTTTCATGATACATGAGAAGTACGTACTCCGACAAATAAAAGAAAAAAAAAACAAATCAGTCCACGCGTCTTTGAATTATCGAGGAAAGAAACATAAAAAAAGATTCACTTGAACTGCGACATTTCCTCCTTCTTCGAACTAGATAATAACTTAGTGATTAGAAGCGAGTTCGAAAAAACTTCGGCTGCTAAATCGTTCAACTTGTGTATCATCCTAATTATTTTATTTTGATGTACCCAGTGTCATTCTCACGACTAAGACGAATTTATTGACACCACTCACATAAAAATACAACAAGCTATTTAGGCTCTAGGGCGTGGCAAAGATATAAATAAATACATATTTAAATACATACATACCCTTGAAAAACATAACCCTCCTTCTTTCGCGGTCGGTTAAAAATACCACTCGTCTTACTTTGGTAAGCATAGATGTGACCAAACAATAATTCGCATCATATACAAACACGGAAACGCCTCCCACACGCGCCTTGACTGACATATCGCACCTAATGTAGGTGCGAACTCGACACAACAGCTGAATTGTTATCACTCGCGACGACGTTCAGCACTCGCAGGGCTGTCACGATGGAGTTTGACACTTTATTAATTATTCGTCGAAGTAAGAACCTCCTTTGACGGAGTTTCAGTAAGCTCTAGTCAAGCGAACGTAATACTTATGACATGTTTACGGTTTTCTTACAAAGGCTTTGATTAGTTAGCAAGTTTTGACATTTACAGGTGTGGTTATTTACCATATACACCTTCTTTGTTTTTACGGTTATACAGGATTATCGGTTAAATTAGTACTAAGCGTACTAAACTATAATCATTATTGCTGACAGCTTTCATTATGGGATCAACCATGAGAGAGGAAAAAAAATCGGCTTTTCCATAGAAAAATATTATCGGTCGCCGACAAAATCTATGAAACATATGATATTTTTTCTCGAACTCAGAGTTGGTCCCATAGTGAAGGCCGTTCCTTAGGATGTGTAAAGTAACCCATTTCAGCGTTAAGTATACCCCAACTGATAATTCTGTATAAACAACCGGCTTGTTAATGATATAGCTATGATTATTCCGAAATGCACCCTATACAGCCCTAATTTTGGAACACGGTATATTCGTCATATCATATTATACACGCAGAGCAAACATTGAGGAAAGCGGAGAACAGACCAGAGATTGTCAAAATTGTATCCACAAAGATCGTTCGGCCTTACCATGTATTCGACCGAAGAATAAATGCTTCAGACAATACTAAAAACGACACAGTGACAATCAGCCTCAATTATTACGCAAGATTTTTTTTAGTTATTCTGATTTACAATATCAAAGTACTAAACTAGTTTTACTTAAAATTACATGGAATCAGTATATTAGTACCGAAGCAGATGGTAACAAATGAAAATGGCCTATACCCAAAAATGGGATACGGAAGGCTGCGGATGACGATGATGACATGCAATCCTGTAAAGTAAGTATATCCATTCAAAACGAAAATATTTTTTTTCTAATGGGGCCAGACTGATTATTACCGACATACCGATATATACCGACCTATTTATCCGATTAATCGAAGAAAATAGGTACAAAAAAATTGAGATGTCAAGTATCAAGTCCGTATATACGTGCCGTGACAACTGCATCTAGTATCTAGTGAAACAACGCACGCCAGTTGATCCCGGCCTAATGCTCACCTGACGTCACAATGCTCACATTATCTCCATAAGTACCGCCTGTTGACAGTGACGAAGCTCAAACAATTCGTCTAGATTTCAGCATTATGCTTGGAATAGCATGATATTTTTCATAAAACTCGTATTCCTTATCGTATTAGCTTTAGGGGCAATCGTAAAAACACAAACTTAAGTATGTAAGTTTATGACCGATTTTATTTATTATTAAAAAAATTCGCAACACAAACATTCCAATCTCTCTTTTATCCTACTAATTACTAGAACAATAATCAACAAAATCTATTAAATAGCATTAAAGGAGACGGCTAATAGATGTGACCATTTAAAATGCGATTCCAGTCCAAATTAGAAGCAAAACGGAACAAACCCATTGGCCGGGCGAAGTTGGCTAGTAATTAGTCCAAATGGAAAACAACTTGAATTAGTGGTGCTGCGTGACGTCAGGACATCGACCGATTAGCTAACCAACTGTTATTGAATCTGTGTGTCTAGGCTCATTACTTGTCATTAACAAATGACGATTGTTTTCAACTGTTTCTTTATCCCATTTTCAAATTCCTTTTGCCCGCGTCTGTGCCCGCGTGTTTTTCACAGGGAATTGCCTATGGCACTCTCCAGAGTTCTAAATTCTGCGGAAAAAGTACCGTCGTAGATATAAGGACGCCACTATGTTCATTTTACGAATTTGCTATATTGACAACACCATTACATCATTTTACTTATTTAGTACTAATTATTAATTATTTACGTACTAGGTTCAGGCTGACCTGTAAAATCACTATGTAAGTTCTACCTTTCCACACACATTTTAACTACAATTGTGTAAAAATAAGTCACATGCTTACAGAGGAGAAGACGAATAAAAAAACCGAACATTCACTGTCGCATTTATAGTCATATATGTATAATGTTTGGGGATATTAGAGCCTCTATTGAGATAAATAAATATACCAATAAAGAACTTACCGTAAGTTTATACGGGATTTGCTAAAAAATATTTAACCAAAAAAGAAATATTTTTTTTTTTAAATTATCAACAAACGGTGCGCTGTTTCCGACCAAATAAATAAAACCTATATGGTACTAAAATTATAGAGATACGGAAAATATACAAACATAAATGTTTACTATTGTAAATCCTCCCATGACCTGACTAGTTATTACTTAAATATTTAGTTTCGACAAACTTACCTTACTGATAATTAGCACGGTTATGATCTAGTAAGTAATATGAGTACCTACCTATATGGTTGGCAGCGTAAACTAGTTCTATAAATACACAAACTTTTAATGGTAAAATATATCAAAACTCCTTTAAAATATCCCCATCTGTCATAGAAAATTGCCCCAACTTAGGGATTAAGCTCTCCTGAAGCCATTTAGAGAGGTATTAGAATCTAGCAAATTGAACAAAGTTTCGCATTATAGTTTTCAACTATGAGCCATAAATTATTTTTACTTCTGAAACTCATTTGATAATTTAATTGGAATTGACAGATTGGATTTAAAGTTATAACAATTCTGATTTTATAGCAAGTTAACTTAAAAAACTTAGCAATTATTGAACCATTAATAATACTAAATTCAATTCAGGCAATTGACGATAAATTGAAATAATTATGAAACTAAAATCGTATAACATATAACTAATTCTATAGATTGATAAGTTATACGAGTATGTTATTCAAACAAATTGTCACTAAAATAATTCTAGTTGTTACTAAAATAATATTCTCAACTAGGTGCTAAAATAATTCTGTGCTCTCCGTTCAGTGAGTTGAGTCAATCTATTTACGTAAAATAAACAAGAACCATTTATAATGTGTCACAACATAGTTGTTCCGGCGCGAACTGCCGAGTTGACACCTTTCATCCATCGTCAACTTACTCTCGAGATATTGATGAATGGAACCCTACTTGAGCACAAACTTGAACTTAAGTACCTTATACAGCCTATACACACACCCAAGGCTATGGTTTAAGTGGGTCATGTGTACTTTATGAATAACTTTTTCTTTCAAGCTTTAACTCTAAAATCAGAATAAAAATTCATATTACTAAATTCTACATGAAATATATGAAACAGGTAGGACATATTTAATACAGTGACATGTTTTACAGGACAACATATAATATCCTTCTTTGATTAATTCATAATCAAGCAAACGAACTCAATTTTTATACAAATACTTAGATATTTTTAGTTTACTTGACAACAGTAGAATAGGTTATTTATAGGTTCAGTAAAATAATTTATAGAAAAGAATAATTTATAGGAGGCAATTTGTCTAAGCAAGCAAGCTAAGTCTTAATTTTCAAAATAATCTCTAGGGAGAATTAATGATAAAAAATTCTAACTAACATTGATAATAACAATACTGAAAAACAGTATACAATTCATAAATGTCTCTACCTTAACACAAGGCTTATCTTATTATTATAATATTATTATTAATTTAAAACATACGTGAATAGAGATGACACAGATACTGTATCTGTATAAACAGGACGCTGCCTGATGGATTGCCAAAAATACTTCAAATACTGTAGGTATTTCCTCAGCTAATAATTACTTATAAAATAAATTAACAAGAGCTTTAATTCTCTCGACCGCTCTCGAGCTATGAAATTTATTAGACAACCTGAGTTCAATCAGCTGCCAAGCGCGCTATATAATAGAACAATTAACTGCTATATTTAAACAATAATTAAACTCTAAATACTTTGCTAAAAACACGACTCCCAGCCAAATTATAGAGAACAGTGATAGAGAATATGTACCTAACTAGGCGTTTAGTAGAAACAGTTGTTAGAACTGAAATAATAAAATTACCCGTATTACTAACGTAGAACTAAAATCAGACAGGGCTTCGATAAATAAAATATATATACCTACATATATTTTAAAATAAAAAACAACAGAAAATCGCATAAGTGAGCACCGCAGAAAACAAATGAAAAATGCAGTAAACAAATGAACGTATTGGTATCCCTTACGTATTGCAATGCTTTACTTACTTGTGAGTAAATAAATTAATTTTAATGTTGAGTCTTTATGAATTTGAGCAAATTTTAAATGAATAACAATCTAAATTGTATATTAACGTGTTTTAATAACTTTGTCAGCATTATAGCGGTTAGGGTAGAAGATTTAGATCACTTCTCTGAAATTATAGTCTATCAAATAGTAAATAAAAAATACCTGTGTGTATATAATTAAGTACATTCATTGAGGGATTATTAAATTGCAAAAACACGAAACACAAAATATAAAAAAAATCAATATGACATACAGTGCCACAAGTCAACCTGGAAGGAAAGAGTACGAGTAGTAAGCTATATATAAAAAAAACAATAAGTGACAGCAAAAGCTATTTTGCTTGCAACATTTTGAAATGTCAAATTCAAACAAAGCTACGCGAATGAAATTTCTCAACCATACAAGTACACCAAAACACTTCTATACAACACCCGTGTGGTGGTATAAAGGTGTCCAAATAATGAGTTGTCGTCCGCAGTATTTCCGGTGTCTGCGTACCTGACCGGCGTGACAGTTGGCTTTACTAGGAAAGGCGACAACGACGACGCCCGGGTGAATCACCGAGGTTGCCACTGTCATACCTTAGTTATTTACTCAGTTTAATATATGTGCAAATATTGCCAGTGCGCTTGATACATAGATTGGTAAAAAAAGTGTCTACTTATCAGCAAATGCCGATTACTCGTCGTAGACACATTTCTTACACATAAAAACTTACGTCTATTATAGACTTAGAAAAAGTTTCATTAGTCTGCGATGTTTACGATTTGTACTTGTTCTCGTTTGAAAATAATCGTCAGCCGAATTGAAATCTGTTGCCTCTTCTTTTTTAACGAATTTTTTTACACGTTATTTTTGTGTTAGGTAGGTACCTAAATATTTTTACCGAGAATGTTATGAGTTGACTAATAAAACAATTGTCTGTAATATTGTCATAGCATGATAAAACATGATGATATTATACATAGAGGTATTTTTAAAATACTCGTAAATACCTCCATTGTCACCTGAATATGGTTGAAACCCCATAAGCCTTTCTGTTCTGGAAATGTGTTCAGAAAGCCATAATATATCTCCATTTACAGAATATTACCGCTACATAATCGGTATTACCCGTCATAGTTCAACGAAATACCACCCGACAGAAGGCTTCGTGAATCAATTAAGCCGCATATAGAGAATGTTCCCGCTCATAAAGGATCCTATTGTTCATTTCGGCTCCAAACGCACGTACTGCTACACAGGGTTGAACTAAGGCCAGCTGTGAACAGTGTTTTCGAAAAAATAACCTAAATAGCACCGTGTTTGCTAACAATGACACAACAAATCAAGCCAACTCTGGTGGATGTTCAGTGAAAATAAAATACAACAAGACAATTATTTTTTTATTTTAGTATATATTACACATGAATACCAAACTCAACACTGTGCTTCATATATTCACTTGAAACAGCCTCCGTTTCTAGCTATTTTGGATAGCAGCGCGTATTAGGTAATAAATCTTATTATTATTTGTAATTCATAAATATATGCGTACGGGAGTTACGGGTACGTAGTGTTAAGTTGCCCCTTTCCTCCCGTCACTCGCTACATCTCTGTGCACAAACCTACGTACTCGTATCTACAGAATACTGATGAGTGGAGGAAAAAACTCTTCATTCATGATTCCATCGGTTTATATTCCACCATGAGGCGATATTGAAGATAATGCTTCTGGGACGATTTGGTTCACAATGATTGAATTCATTTCATTCGGAATAATTTGTGACATAATTATAATTATGTATTTGGAATCCAATCGTAATCTTGTTTGACTGACTAGTCTAGTATTATGATTAAACTTTAAATTTATACTATTCGTTTAATATTTATATTATAATGTTTCCAAATACTCAATAAATTACACATAATGTTTTCCGAGATAGGTATTTCATAATTTTTTTTTTTTTAATTAAACAGAATCAAATATCCCCTTATACCCTTATTTTGTAGAAAATCAATTCAAAGGTAGGAAATTTGCTTAGTGCTCAACGTCAACACATCCAAGTAACTTTGTGAGTTACCGTCAATTCCTCTCATTCACCACTCTCTACCCCGTTCTACCTAAACAAACGTACAAACTAACCCCTCCATTAAGAGTGATAGGCGTTAATTAGCGCCCAGATCGCTTGTTGTTCCAATTTACTGAGGCAACATCAAAGACGGCTTAGTCGACTATTTGGGGGACACTCGTTTTAGTTCGGAGTAGGTGCGCGACGGAATGCAAACTAGGTTTGGGTTTGCAGAACTGATTGAACTGTATTACATCGCAATCGATTTATTCCCATGAAATAATGCCAGTCTTAAAAAGGTTATTAAAAATAAATTATAATATGCGTATCAACCCGTAGCGCCCCACTGCTGGGCATAGGTCCACGATAGAGATATAAGCCTGAGTTCATGTACAAAAAGTTATTAGTTATAATTATGTTATTTTTTAAATGTATTTCTTTTGTCTGTTGTAAGTTATGAATAAAATAAAATAAATACAGTATTGAGGATTGCTGGCCACTACCTTTTAGCAGAGTGTTAAGTGAATTGCCTGTTAAGATATATTCTATATCAGGATATTTCATATTGTTTGCGCTACAACGACAAACAAATGCCAAAAAGATCATTTCTGTTCCATCTCATTCTCAATATCAGCCATTGATATTTTTGAAGATGTCTATATATAATCTATTGCAACGTTGTACACAGATAAAAGTTTGCCATAAAAATTATCGTTCAAAAATTATTTTCATTTCATAAATCGCACGGAATCCGCTCCAGCATTCTGTTTTACATCTACCCGCATAATGTATTACAATAAAACGCGTAAAACCTCGCTTGTAAACCGATTTTCATCCTCGCATTATACGACTGACAGGGCTCTTACGCCGCCGCAAGATTTTTACCACAGACTTTTGAAAAGATAAACGGGAAACTCTAATGGAGTCAATGACTTCTATTATAGAGGGAGCGTACTAATAATTACTTCACCTTCAGTGCCCAGGATTGTAATCCCTCATCTGAATTACCGTCTAGAAAACTAATGATTACTTAAAATTATAACACGTAAGAACAATTGAATTACCGAATGATAATAATCTTAAATACACCTTTGGTAGGCTTCAAGTCAGCGCAGATCAATTGTGGAAGAATGGTTGAAGTTTGAGAACGCCTGTCAAGCATGGTTTGTTAATTTACCTATAGGTTTATAAATTAAGCACTATACATTTCTGATACAAGACTTAATATTAAACCTAGAGTTCAACGTAATATTATTGATTTCGCAAGGTATTTGGTAATCGACCGAGCGAGCGAAGCGTTTCTGCTTCGAGTCTGGCAAAATTTTCTTTCGTCTGTCAAATGTTTGTTCGTCATGTTTTTTATGTATGAATGTTTGTCCGCAATAAATTTCGTACTCACGTACAGATCGTAGTTTCCAAACATTCTTGGTTTGATAATTATTTAATACGGGGGATATGTCATATCTATCCTAATATACATCCTGGATAGACAAGCAGAGTACAACATAAATTAAAATTTCAAAATATGAGTCAAATGATTGTCGATTTATTTATAAAGTCTCAAAAATATAGTAGTTTTGATCTTGACTGTTATCGGAACTACTACTTACCCAAGTAGAGAAATCCTGCGTATCCAACATGTTTGTTTCTCAGTGATATTCCACAATTTGTCATGCAATTCTCGCCCTCATTTCATTTAGATGCTACGAATACGAAACTGTATAAGTAAATGAAATAAATGAATTGAAAACGATTCCTTTATGTTAATAATTGCGTAAATACACCGAATACTTTGGCAAGATCTCGAGAGATTTCGAAGTTTCTCATTTCATTGAATTTGCGTAAACAAAGAAGGCGCGAGTCATAAAGCCTGAAAGGTTTTCGAATCTTGTGTTGATCTAATTTGTTAGCAGTGATTAGGTATGGTAAAATTAACAGGAAATATTTATTCTAGACGTGTACATACTATATTTTTACTATTTTTTGATTTAAATATATATATATATATATATATGTAAATATTTTATAAAATATTGATAATGAAATAAATATACGTCATTGCTATAATTTAAATGCATTTAAATGCAAATCATAGACTGCAATTTTATTGCAATCAGCTAAGACAAAAGGGCATTTTTAACTATGATTATTACTTATTCAGTTGTGTATTTACTATATTATCCGCTTGTAGTGGGGTATTATGGGTTTGAAACTCAAAGGTGCATGTGTCGGTCGTTTGTTAGGCAAGAGGTTTAACGACGAATGACGACGAATTTTATAAAATTATTTGAATATGAATACGAGTAGTAGATATTCATAAAATTGTATATCATCATTATGTTATTTTTGTCGTTAAATTGTATTTATTAGTGTATATCAATCAGATGTATGTCTTCGAGAGCGTCGTCTATTTCGAATTGTATTGTACGTATTTATCATCTCGTATTGTATGTTAATACAATGCTAAAATAAACTGACAATCTTTCTGAGCCAGTGAATGTTAATCGCAATCTGAATCGCTGAGCAGTCTCCAACACATTTTGAATCTCGTCTCCTTTTAGGACCAACGCACACTTCAAGCGATGCTGTATAGAATAGCTCGTTAAATCACTGCGACTTGATTAAATTGTGTATTTCAAAATAGTTTTATAATTGAAACACGTTAATAGCACGAAAACACTTAAGATGTTGATAAAACACATTTTTTAAATAATTTATATCAAAAAACTTTATTCGCTAGAACAGCCATCCCCCCATAAACTCAAATAGGTTTGTCCGGGGTGAGGAAGAAGACTCCTCTTGTTTATACTATAAATATAGGCTGGTACATTTGACAAAAAAATAAATTTACCGTATCATTAATCGCATGCTTTTGACAACTACTCATAGATATTGGTATCGCCTAAAAATCATACAATTGAAAACTTCTTTCTAAAGAATAAAAAATGTGGTCAATCCCATCCACTTATATAGTTTTTTTTAAATCGTTATGATCAACAGGAGAAATAAAAGTGGTCGGCTTAAACCTACATTTTGTACAGTATAACAAGAAAACGTTACCATTTCAAAATAACGCGTCAGTTTCAGCATCTTATTTAGTTTTTTAATATGTAAAGCATGTTTGCTACATTACTTTACAAACTATCGTTCGTATTTAAAACTGATTAACATTAAAAAAAAATGCTCATTGGGCAGGCTGAAGCCATTATGGCCATACCGTCTTGTCTTTGGTTATCTCTTCTCTTTTAAATCGTGTAACGTTAGTAAAGAGGTGGAGACTTTTTTATGGAAACTTTCCACGAACAGAAAAACCACGTTATTTCGTCTTAACATTTTTTGCCCACATTTGTGTACATACACAAGACATAAGCGGTTAATAATCCACTATTACACTTGAGGAATCACAGACAAAGACGCCATTTCTTATATACAACGAACGTGAAAAAAGTCAAATTAGCTTAATTAGGAATTAGGACTGATAAAGAAGCGATATTTATCAGCGATACTAACTTATCGCACTTCTTATGTGTATGCGTCTTATACTCGTAGTGTTTACTTAGTGTGGACAGATTTACCTACTAGATACGTGATGTGAATCTGCTGAGCTTTAGTCACAGTTAATGTAACAGCAGTAATGTGAACTAGGTACAAGCTGACCTGTTTTCGTGCCCAGGTGATTTAAGTAACGATGTAGATTGTCTTAAGGAATTGAGCTTTTGAAATATTTTTCTACGTTAAAGTTTAATTAAGATTCTTTATGAGGAGTTAATTCTCTAGCACGATGAAAAATTGTGTTAAAGACTCCACTATTCTTCTCAAGCGTTAGGAAGAGCTTATTGATGTGGTAAGAAACGTAGACGCTGCTTCTGCGTGATACAATTCACGCGGCATTTCACGCTGCGCAACCACGTACTTTACCATAGAGGTATACGATTCAAAGTCGTACGGCATACAATGACGTGTGTTAACAAGATCGCGTTAAGACAGTCACGGTATGGCCCCGGGAACCACATCGTCCTAAAGTCACGAGCCTGAGCGGACTCGTCCGCTGTCGGTGTCACCACGCGCGTAGAATATTAACCGCCAAGGATCAACAACCTAACCGGTGCAATATGGTGATGGCAATGAGTTCCACAAGACAATAGACACCTTTGTACATAACATTCTCCTGAACGCATAAATTGTTATGCGTTCAAGAGAATGTTAACTGGGATCTAAAGGAAGTGTGAACTTGCTGCCGTTCAAAGCTTGTTAGGATTGGATTGGGAACTGACAAGAGGAATATCGATATTTTCTACCTAATTCCAAATAAGCTGAGGCACCTAATTAAACGGGTCTGTTTTTTTTAATAATTGTTATCTGATAGAATAGAAGAGACATACATTTATCTGCAACAGAAAATATTTTAGACAAAAAGTCAAATTATATTATTTACTATTAAATAGCTCTCACAGACCAGTCCCAACTTAAGGAGATAGATGGACCTATTTAAAAAAAAAATTCATTTGAAAGCGTTTATACTGTTCGATTTTTATAATTATCAATTTTATTTTATAGATTGTAATCGGAATTACTGAAAAAGTTCTATCACCGCCTGCCGTAATGAAAGTCGGTAATCTCTTATTATTAAAAAGTACTTGTCAATGCCCGTACTCGTACCTTTGTTTACAACACTGAACGATGTCTCAACTTGTGTTTATGAGCATGGCATCATAAAACTTAAAAACTAAGGTTTCCCTTATACAACAACATAGCTTTTGCTCGCGGTTTCGCAACCGTTGTGTTGCTTTTTAGGAAAACAAAAGTCACCCATAACAATGTATGGCATTTTTTGGGCAAAAAATTAAAACCACCTGTCATTAATTGGCTAAGGAGAAACTTTGCCAATTAATGCGCTAACAAGGTTAACACACTTTCGCTATTACATTAAATGTGTGAGGATGACATAAATAGAAAATCACAAAAGCAACGCTAGGTTAATCTATAATTAAAAAATAACAATGAATAAGTCTTACGACGGACGGTAAACGCTGTCAAACAAACTGACAAGCCGTTTGAAAAACTATTCACTTTCAGTCCATTATCGCGACGAACTAAATAAACAAACTCCAGAATGATGATTTAAATATAGTAAGTAGCTACTGGGAATGTAAAAATTCACACCCATTCTTCATAGACAAAAGATTATTGAAGATTGTTATTATTTTTTTAGCTGAAGACCTTTGTGTGGATGTTGTACAATATTATTATTATTATTCTAATATAACTAGTAGCTGTCACCCGCGGCGTTGCTCGCTACAAAATGAAATATTATAAAAGTTACACGCTGTTGTGGTTGAATTTCCTAAAAAACCTTTTCTCAGTTCAGTGGTTAAGGTTCTCCGTTGATTTCTAGCGAATTATCAATCAGTCAGTCAGGTTTTACCCTTTTATATCGATATTCATTTAACCAACGTAATGAATTTTCTTTTGCGATATATTGTAACTGCGGTCGAATACAATTTTGTCTCTCTATTCAACAGCACGAGAGCTATCATTTGAAAGAATTATCGTTTAGAAAGTAGCCGTTTTCTCAGAGTTCAAAATAAATACATAAAATAATTTCAAAGAGCCACCGTCAAACAATGTGGCGAGCTGGTGATCCCGGGTTCTCTACCGGCTTAAAGCAGCTAGAACAATAATTAATACACAGCTAATGCTGCGATTAGACGAGATTACAGACTCCGCAAATAACGTTAATGTTATTTAGAATGAAACTCGACGTTCGTGAGTGGAATTTTTAATTTGTTCCAAAGCAACGATATAAGTATCAACACTTTATAAGCAAGTAATATTAACTGCCTAAAATAAGCTTTAAGTATCTATGTTTGTGTGTTTATATACATCATTACTTATATTTTCATATATTCTTATATAATTACGTATTAATTCTTTATAACCATCTAACACCTAAATCGGTGGATCAATTTTAATACGGTATGAGGTGTTATTAGATTACTCTATAACTGTAAATAGGCACATATACACTGTTGCATCTCGCGATTTTCGAGAAAGTTTCTTTAATCGCGTTATTCGATGTCGATTCTATAATTTATTACTTGCATTACTTAATTCTTTTTAATTTTAATAGAATGAGTCTTATCACTTGTTAGGCGGTGTAAAGGGCTCCTGTTTTAGTCTTTACTTGCGTTTCCAAAATCGCGAAAGAAATATTTCATAATACGTGAGACTTGACAACGACGTTCACTATTTCATATGTATTGGTGTATTAAATATCGACGTTTGTTAACTGATTCAGATAAATTATAATTAAAAAGACTTACTTACCAAGAAGTTGTTACTTTAATCTTAGCCGTAACTTTGGTGCATAGCTACTTTAGTTGTATATAGTTGATGTAACTTTAATTATTGCAGTCAACTTACCTGAAACGAAAACAAAAGTGCTATTAGTTTTTTTTACAATAATACTTCATTTACACATAGCATAGCATAATACTTTTTGTATCATACATAGGTATATGTTATTCGAATTTTTTACGGATGATAACTGTCACGTATATCACGATATATTTTTACCTCGTAGTTATTTTTCGAATGGACGTATATAAAAAAATCTTTTCCCACATATAGAAATTAAATAAAAGGTATCGATGTTACAATATGCAAAGGTTACTTTAGTATGTCTGTAAAAAACATGGTTATTTAACATACTACATTACCAGAATTTCAAAAGTGAATCAATTCCTAGTATTGGTTAGAAATAGGTAGTTTATTATAAGCTAGCGCCGATTTTCCGTCGGACCTATGCGTTACGTTTTATAGTCCATAACAAAGATTTACTAGGATAATAATCTAATAATGCAACACGCCTATACTGTTTTATACAGCTATTGAAATAGAATAACTTTTTTATGTAAATAAAATAAACAGTCTTTTATGTTAATTGTTATTATATTTAATAGCATTAGAAATAAACGGAGCTAAAAACGACCTTATATGGATAAAATGTAGAAGTTAGACAGCGAAATGAATGTTAAAAATATACATTCATTTCGCCGTCTAACTTCTACATTTTATATAAAAAAAAAAAAAAAAACTATTGCATTCTTTCATTTTGCGTAGGATGGGAAACCATCATAATAAAAACGTTATCTCAAACAAAATCTAACGTAAAAATGTTGTCCTATAAACTTTTTATAGCAGTATCATAGCTGAGACAGAAATTAATCATTTTGTCTTATTAATTTGTCAAATGTAAATTTTATTTTGCGGCTGTTTTAATTTTATTTATTTATATTATAAATCACGTTAACTTACAAAATAGTCAGCGTCTCATTCTGTATTTACTTTGTTGTATCAGCTGAATGAACGCCGTGAATGAACGTTTGTTTATCGGTCATTGGGTCACACCTATTTGTTACGTAACCTATAAAACTGAAACACACAGTACTGATTTAGGCAATTATTTGTAACTTTTAAATTTCCTGCAGATGATTATAAGTGAAAATATATAGCGTCCGCATTTATACTTTTTCATTATATCTTGAATCATAGTTATCTGGTTTTTTATATTTTATTTGGTTTCATAATCGTATTATCCGTTGATATCGGTACATGGTACATGTATCCATGTAGACAACAAGTCGCGAGCTAAATCAAGTTTCAATGTAAAATAGTTTAACTCAAAAATATAAAATATTTATATACTCGTCATATAGATTACGTAAAAATGTATTTGAGTCAACAGCACTACATAATATATAAGTAAATAAATATGTCAATAGATAAAATTCAAGTTAGGGAAAAAATATTTAATTCGATTATTGCTGATTTAAGTTAGTCTTCTATTTCGTGATGTAAAGTGGTCTTATATACAGTCGTCGGGGAATCTGTGTGTTTATTTAGTAAACCACAGAGCTTCGAGCTCTTTGTCAATAAGTCAAGTACATTCCAAATAAACAAACTAGACCGAGATTTTCAAGTATTCACAATATGAAATATTTATTGCTTTATTCCCAAATCAAAAGTAAATTTTCTTTTATGGCAACTAGGCAGAACGGCCAAGTGCGTGATCAAAGACTAAATACAAGAACACATAACTAGTAAATCTAGAAAAAAGGCCATATTTGTGTTACAGATACAGGTTCAGTATTATTGGTTCTTTAAACTAAGTATATAAAATAATATGTTATATAAAGAATATTTAGTGGTTTCCCGCTTTGTTTTGATGTCAGCGTGATAAATCAAGAAATATTTTTGTTTTTACGGCGTGGTTCCTCCTCACCACCTCCATCCACACTTCACCTTAGTATTTCTCTTTTTCTCAGTATCTGACTTCTTTGACACGTGTTTCGCGGTATGTATCATGTACCATTCCTTGAAATAAATATATTCAGAAATAGCACGACGACAGCCGTATATGCATTAAATCTCGCGTGAAACGATAAAAATATATTTTGATAGCTAATTTTGTGGATTAGATAAAAAAATCTAATTTATAATACCAACGCAGACAGGGCTTTACACAAAATGTCTAAGTACTTTGTAGGTGTAGGTATGGAATACATTTAATTTGTTTAACTAATAGCTGGGCTTTATTAAGTTAAACACATTGTAACTTCATTTGGTAAGTTTTCATGGAAATAAAAAGTAGGTAAAGTATACATTTATTGCATTATAAGCAAAAAGTAAGGAAAGTAAACCTTGTGAAAGATTTCTAGATTTGTTTGTGCTTTTAATGAAGGATGTATGAATAATTTTCTCTCCTGTTGTATTATGTATCGAAATAACAACTTATACATTAACGGGTTTTTTTGAGTTTATATAATTACGTAAACGTCGAAAATAGATAATTATCAATTTTAAGGAATATTTTTAAAAAAAGAACCTGATTGAAATGAAATAATGTTTTTTTTTCTCATGTTTTAAAAGGCTTACACGGCTTGACATGACATAGTTCCATATAAACTTTATTCAAATTAGTCCAGTATTTTGTTATTCAAACCAAATTAACTGAAGAAATGTACTTACGCGCCTGAAAGAATTGAAGTCGGCTGTCGCTTTTTAACTTTTACAAACTTGTCTTTGGGTCATTTGACGTATATTGCCATATATAACTCGACCGATTCTAAATGTATTTATTTTACCGTTTTTTCTAATACATTTCCGTATCTATTTAAAGAATTTGGGCAACATCAAAGAGGACGCTGTGAAATTGAATAATGAAAGACTGTATCCATCATCGGCCCGACGAATTAGCGCGCTAATGATTCAACACGGTTTTGTATTACTCGTACAATACGCATTAAGATTTTTTGTAGAAATATTAATTTAGGAATTTACTTTATTTACCCTTGCTTATAAAATACTGTTTTATTAGATTAGAATATAATTATACAATTGTATTGTATGTCACGAAAGCCTCAGATGGGGAAATAGAGAGGAGGTCAAAAATAACATTGTGTGACGCGTCAAGGAAGTGTACTGGCAGTAGATTACATTTAATGCTTAAATATCTAGTTCTATATTAGGAACTGAGTAATATTAAACTCTCAATATTTTTTTTAAGCCCGATTAACGCAGTGAAGAAGTTCTTCACTGCGTTAATAATAAACACATAGATTGTCATTTCCGCATATAAAATAAGTAGGTATGTCGATAATTAGGCAGTACATTATGCAATTATTTAATCGCACAATGATTACGCTAATAAATGATTTCAAAGGTCATCGCAACCGTTTACACGCTCGCACCCAATCGCAATCCAGCTCATGCGATCGGATAAATAACATTGTAGCTCTTTGTAGGCAGAGAGCTGTACGTCCACTTGAGTTACATGCTACGTTAAATTTTATTTCTGACATGTAAAAATATTAGATACACATTCAATTAGAGTAGTTAGAGACTAGAACTTTCACTTTCAATTAGAGTCACTGTTAACACTTATCTAATTTTGAGTTATCATGATCTGAAGAGCTAGTGTGTGAAAAAGTAATGTGAGGTACAACCGACTCGCCCTCGATAAGCGTCAGTTTATTTTTTCGCTTTCATGATTGGACACTACACTCTGTGTATTTGACAGATAATATGGGACCACCTGGTAAATATAACATATGAAGTTAAAAAAAAAATCTAATCGATCTAGGCTTCTCATACATAAAAAAAGATTGTTATCCTCATTTTTCTTTCAAGCCGATAGAAAAATGTAATTGTGCCACGTACGATGACTACTTATATTGTCTTGCCTTAACACCTTACTCAAACCGACCGTCCGTTTTTCCCACGTGACACAAATCGTTCAAATATCTAGCCGCTGCCAAACCCGGCGAGTGACAGCGACGCGACGTGTCAGACGACGGCGCGGGCGTGACAGTAGGCATGTCGCGTGACGCGACGGTGCATCGCAATGTGCATTCGACATTGATAATTGGGCAATATATGATGCCTACCACTCTAATATTGGGAACTACCTACTAGTTGTTCTGCGAACTGTTGACCTCCTGACCATAATTATTAAATATCACTTTTATATTGATTTATAGAATTAAATTATAGTTGATCAATAATTTTGACCAAACCACCGAGAGAGACTAGCGTACTGATGTTTTTGAAGGTATCGGAAAACTCTTTACTTAACCCTCGCTTATTTCTTCAATTGTTGATGTAACTGAACCCTTGCAGCTAAGTAGTGTAAATAAATAAACGAGTAGGCTTCCTTTCTTATAAACAAAAGCAATGCACGACTAAATAATCTTATATATAAAAATCAAATGCTGTTCGTTAGTCTCGCAAAAACTCGAGAGCGGCTGGGCCGATTTAGCTGAATTTGGTCTTGAATTGTTTGTCGTACTTCAGGGAAGGTTTAAAAGGTGGGAAACATAAATAACTATTAGGCGGTACGAAGTTCGCCGGTACAGCTAGTTTTTTAATATTTTTATAATAAATTATGGTATTTTCCGGCTGACAATAGTGACATCTCTATTCTATGAAAAGCATATCTAATTAAGGAAGTATATTTGTTTTAAAACTATCTTTTTATTCGCATAATTATATACTATATATATATATATATATATATATATATATATATATATATATATATATATATATTCGTATTTTAGTAATAGTGGATTAGATACTAGTACAATGACTCGCCCCGATTACTCAGCCTTGAGCTGCGCTTTTACACAAAACTACGGTAATGGCACCATTAGATACTTGGGTAATCCATGACCACAGCTACATTAATATTGGCACATACGGTGATGGTAGAGTCATTACAATCTTTGCAATAGAAACTTTCAACATTTTCAGTCTACAAAGCAACAAAGCTACAAGTAAAGCAAATTTTCGCTCCTAAACTAATCTTATCGAGATGTAACTTTTTGTAGCAATAAAATTAAAGCGCTTTCTTCAGTTAAAATATGACAGTAAAAAGTATAATTCAAAAACATCTTGAAAGTAAATAACTTTGACTCACTGTTTAGTCCTATAAGCATGCAATTTTACCAACGCTATTCAATATTGTGTACAATTATCTAGTGACAAACTCTGCAGTATGAATGAATGAATTGATATAAAAATATTGCAATAAATCTAATACTAAACTACTACTAAATAACACTAAAAAATAAGTTTCCGCAATTGGCGCGAACGCCCTTAAAAGTAGAAGAGGGTTTGTCACAATCGTAACGTGAGCAGAGTTGCAGTCTTCGCACACATCAACGAGAAAAAAACCGCAATAATTAGTACCTATTTACACATACACAGTTATTCCATGAACTATAAAATTGGTCACTGTTCCCAGTTTGTCAAAACAGAAATGGACACACACATAGCCGGAAAACTGAACAAGAATTATGAGCAGTAATAACATTAGCGCAGTAGTATTTCACAACTCAACACGCCGATGGATAATAGCGTTGGCTTTGGCTCTTGATTTATTTGATGACGGATTTATAATGCACAATGTGTAAACCGTACGAAGGCCCATTTCATAGAGAAAGAAGACAGGCTTGCTAAAGTGGCGTCATTTTGTAGTAAGGAAACGGAAGCTCTTAATTTTTTTTTGTTACTGATGATGTATAGTCCAACTCAATTATTTTTAACGGTAACCGTATTTTGTTAACAATTAAAAAAAACAAAAGTATTACAACGTAAAACTTGTGGTACTTTCCAGAGTCTTGGATAAAAGCTAGGTACAGATACGAATGCTATAGGTACGAAATACGAACGAACAATGCTTCATTTATTGATGTAATAATTCACTACTAATTAACCACAATATATTACAACGAAATTATAATTCATTTCCCAAATTCAGTATTCAGCCAAATGGCGAGTGACTAGAAAGTCATGGCCTACTGAAAACTTCTGTCGTGTATACGAATTCGCTCACTTCGATATTAGCACAACGGACTCGTCCATTAACCGAACACATGTATTGTTTTTCCACCACCCATTGTCTCTAAATACTTAAAAATATAACATAACATGACGCATAGGTCATTAGTAGCCAAGCACTTTTGAGCGACCAACTTTCTCTGAACTTACTAGCTATTTGAAACTAGTATTTACTGTAGGCCTAGAAAAGTTGGTTGGCGGTATAAATAGGGATGTCAGTTAACATGCTAGGGATGTGCTTGTTCCCGAATGCCGATGCAGGAATAATGTGGGACGTCGAATGTCAATCTTCGAGCGGTGAACGCGAACTCGACGTGCGATTCGGACGATTGTGTTTTATTTTTGCCACGTTGTCGTATTATTCTACTTTTATTACTATGGACTATTTCTATTCTAGACCAAATACATAACATATACATATATGTTAATAACTGTAAAAAAACATACTAAAACAGCGGGTTATGTTAGGTTCGGGCAGACTGATATAGCATATTATATAATTATCATCTAGATTGTAACAATGTACGATTGCAGGTCCAGCGATGGTATCTCGTAACGTTAGGAGCGAAAGAAGTGAAACAAGTAATAGCATCAGAAATCTTGGTTTTGATTTCTGTCAAAATTAAACCAAGATTTCTGTCACTTATATGACTTGTTTTGCTCCTAACGCTACGCGACATCACCACAGGTTGTTTGTATAGGATCTAGAGTCGTGTCTCAGGATTTAAGATGGCCTAAAACACACAAGAGGAGCCACCTACAAATTATACGAAATAGAAAATGACCTAGTCTAAGAACAATTTCCACGTCAAACCATAGACATGAACTTACGAGAAATTCATGTCAATTGTTTGAAGTCAATAATATGGCAAACAACTAAACTACGAGAAGATGTATTGAACTCCATTCCTGTAATCACATTATCATTATTAACGTCTGCCAACCTCCTTACAGATAAAATAAATCCTACGGTACATAAACTAAAACTCTCATTAAGAATTAACAATCGCGCATTAGTACCACGCGTAGCAAGTAATGTATAAACAACAAGTGACGAATGATCAAACTATTTTAAACTATTGACTCTTACGGACATTGAACCTTGCGAGTATATCTTTACCTACCGTAACATTAATTTCAATATTGTAACAACAATTCTGACCTTTTGCCAAACATCCCTAACATTCTATAGCTTCGTGGCTATATAAACAAATATTATGTTACAGATTGAACATAAAACATCAATACAAAATACTGATAATTCTCCTGCAAAAATCCCAAATCAGTGTGTTGACCGTTAACGATAGAAATACTGCAATCAGCCAAATCATTGTAAAGTGTATTCAGATGCTAGCTCTGAAAAATTTAGCGTATTTGTACCTTTACCATGACCACCTCTTTGCAATCCCATTCTACTGCGCAGCTTTAAATCGTAGTCTTTTGTAATAAGGTGCGCGATCGTATAACGCGAATGCCCGCGCGGGATCTAGTTTGCTCTAAAGCAGATACGGTAAGACTACAGTGCAGTCTAGTTCGTCAAAAAGATAATGATATCAGCAGAATATGCGAGCGGCGTACTGTATCAATCAACGTCTGGCGAACACGCCCACCTTGGCAATCTGTTCGCACTCACTACTCACTAATCTGTGTACTTTGACACAGAGGAAATGATAGTATCTTCCACTATTAGTACTACCGTCTACGATAGAGTAGAATTACATTTACATTCTTACAGCAGTCGTATAAAAGAGATTATTATACAACGGTAGGTCGCGAACACTGCAATTTTTAGGATGCTGCTTTCAATATTACTTTAGGAGGAAACATGTTCTATATATCCTCTAGTCTGCATAATCAGAAACAAAAACCATAGGAGGACCACTGTGGACATATTAGTCTTAAGGTCTGAAGTGATAGTATCTTCCACTATTAGTACTACCGTCTACGATAGAGTAGAATTACATTTACATTCTTACAGCAGTCGTATAAAAGAGATTATTATACAACGGTAGGTCGCGAACACTGCAATTTTTAGGATGCTGCTTTCAATATTACTTTAGGAGGAAACATGTTCTATATATCCTCTAGTCTGCATAATCAGAAACAAAAACCATAGGAGGACCACTGTGGACATATTAGTCTTAAGGTCTGAAGTGATAGTATCTTCCACTATTAGTACTACCGTCTACGATAGAGTAGAATTACATTTACATTCTTACAGCAGTCGTATAAAAGAGATTATTATACAACGGTAGGTCGCGAACACTGCAATTTTTAGGATGCTGCTTTCAATATTACTTTAGCAGGAAACATGTTCTATATATCCTCTAGTCTACATAATCAGAAACAAAAACTATAGGAGGACCACTGTGGACATATTAGTCTTAAGGTCTGAAGTGATTTCTTACAAGCAACATTCTCATGGCTAAATTATAACAGTGACGTCGGCGTCGGTGTTGTAGTACCACCGAAAATAGAAAGTTTTTACTTAGATCATAATTCGTGAAGAAAATTCAATGCAGAAAAATTGTAACATAATATCTACGTATCTCGTAGTAGTAATAACGTCTTACTATAGTGCGTCGGTCTTGATGTCCATTCAGGTAGATGACTTATGATCGAACAAATCTAGTTCGCTCGTGTCGCTAACTACTATCTAAATCATGTGTTTGAACTCTTTGGCATAGGATACTTTGTTGTACTATTGGAATCAAGAAATATCTGCCGCAACTTTTCTACTAGTTTTTATAGGTTTTTGTTGGTGATTCCCATCGAAAACCCGATTCTAATACAGAGCATTTACTTGCACGCATTATTTTTATTTAATTTGGATATTATAATTTTCTACTTTTTAACGCTATTTTAAAATATTCGCCTCTTATTTATGTCTACTGTTACTTTCTAACAAGGATCTTTAATCCATCATACCATCATGGAGTAGACCTATAATAGCATAGCATACAAATATAAATGTTTTCGCTATTCTAGAAAATATTAACTAACATATACCATATGTAAAAATTATACTAATAATTATGAACGCGAAAGTTTGTATGAATGGATTTGTGGATGTATGCATGTACTCATATGTATGTTTCTCTTTCACGCAATAACTGTTGAACCAACTAGGTTCATATTTTGTAATGATAAGTATATACATTTGTAAAGTATATTATGTTTTTATATTTTAACGAGTAAGCAAAGAGTAGTATGAAACATGCGGAGCGCAGTTTTAAATATCTAAGAAACCTGTGGATTTAAAAACTCTGTCCCGCCGTTTAGTGGTTCTGATTATCTAACTCGTTTATCTTTGTTACGGAGGTATATTGAAAAGCAAGTGATTCTTATTCCTCCAGTTCTCGTATAATCAAGTGATTTCCCTAATGCCCAGCCCTGAGTTCGAGTACTTAAGATTTTCTCAAATCTTCTTTACTATTGTATTGTTGTTTTGAAAGCATACAACTTAAAAAGGCTCACTATTCTGTCGCATAATATAGTGTTTAAAAAATAAAACTGTATTTTTAAATACATAAAAAAGTGACAATAACTAATTGGAAAAATTAATAATCGACAATATGAATAAATAGTTATAAGACAAGCCGGGCGCGCTGCATCATAAGTAAATTAGCATTAATAATTTACAGAAAATTTAAAAAATCACTAACTGCTTGAAAATATATATATATATATATATATATAGAATGGCGTTAAAATACTTTTAAATAGGTATTTTTTGAGAGAAAAGTTAATTAAATTCATCATAAGTGACTAAATAAAATATGATATTTATATATCTTTATAATAATAGCTATAGAAAATAAAATATGATCTTTATTTTCAAACTATACAACGTATAAAAAAAAACACATGGCGTTTATATTAACCTATCAAGTACTATATATATTTTTTGTGACGTCATTCGATGTACCGAGTCCTTACATTTTTTAAAGTTTCAATAGACGCGCCCCTTAATTAAATATAAGGAAAAGCATGTATTGAGCAAGTACTCTTACTTACACGCTTAAAAAAAACTTGACGACACCTCACAGTGATCACCCAACTATTCAAGAACCCATTAAATCTTCACGCGTTGTGAAAACACACGAAATATCTTAATGAAAATCCACTACGTTACCAAAAAGCACAAAAAGAAACTATTCCCACCTCTATAGACTTAGAAATAAAAGCTACAACAGCAGAATATTTCAAACATATTTCACAATTTTATAAAAAGGTTTAGAGATAAGCGAATATGATCTCTATTTCCTCTGGAAATAAAAGTGTCATCGCCGTGTTTGTTGTCACAGGATAATCCGATCCGACACGTCGTCGACACGTGACGTAAGAAAGCGTCATGACGGATCACATCTGCGTGCCGAGCTGAAAGTGGCGGGCATATTAGATAGAAACTATGTTATACAGGGTGCGGAGTAAGATATTTTATACAGGTTTTTTAGATTTCATGAGACTTAAATTAAGATTTGGTGGTGTTTCTTCACCAACTGAAACACTACATTCCTAATTTTGTAAAAATCTCAACTCTCACGGTCTTACCACAAACATTATTTTAAAATATAGTTTAAACTATTATTTCGCTAAATCATTATTTAGGGAAATATTGCAAATGCAAAAATTTAAGCATAATTATGTCAAAATATAAACTAGAACAAAATACTACACATCGAATGTCAAAATTGGTTGTCAGGCACAGGTACCGGCATGCCACTTCTGTGTTTATTATCACCCATGTGTATATTATAATTAATAATCACACGCTTAAACGGTAAACGAAAACATCGTTAGGAAACCTGCTTGTTGGAGAAGGTTAATGACGCTTTAGAAGATAATTGAAGTCCCCAACCCCCCTTCATAGAGAAGATCTGAGCACAATAGCGGGACTTTATGGGTTGAAACGTGATGATATCTCATTCTAACATCGAGAGTAGGTATTTCATTAGAAATATTGTAATTCCGGCTATCATATTAGTTATTACACAATAAATATGGTCGCTATCAAATTATTATATCTTCTCTGATATTTACACAAGTTCTTTAAAAAGTGAAAAAGTGAGCACCCACTTCCATTCCGCCAGATAGAACTTTTTCAGTATAAATTTCGAAATCAATTCTCTAATCCGTTTAACACAAAATTAAAGTGAGACCATATGAGAGAGTATATATACTTTTTCCAACAGAAAAATATTTTTTCTAATCGCTCCAGCCGTCTTCTAGAAATCAGGAAACAAATGAAAAAGTACAGCCGTATTAAGTACCTACTTACATTCTTTTTTTGGTAAGTCAGTAAAAATAAATATTATCGATGCATATTTAAGCAACAGCGAACTTCTAATACTCATCTTTCTTAATATAAACAAAAAAGAGAATCATAAAATCGATTCACTAGCATTCGCCATAAATAATACTTACATATTTTTTTCGCATAAAAAATTGGGATATGCATAACTGACCGTGATTCATGGTGTTACAATTCGGGCAACTGGGGATTGCTCCGAGGGGGTGAAACGGGGTAAAAATGGGGAGAAAGTGGCGTTATTGCCAATATTAAGCCTCGAGAGGCATGCGGCGGATATGACTATATACGAGTGAGTCTAGTGAGTTATTGGTATTATATTTTAGTAACATTTGTGGGTTATATTGTAAATAATGTCTGATCTGTACAGCAAACAGAGAAGTCATTGTATTACCTAAATTAAAATATATGTAAATCTTTTATATCGATAACGAGTAGCTCTCATTCGTGATGTTAGACGCGAAATAAAATAAAACATATAACTCGGGAAGTCTAGATCACGAGAATTCGAGAAAAATATCAGATGTTCCATACAAAAAGTTGATCGGACGTCGACAACATGTATGAAACAGCTGATTATTTTTTTTCTAGAATTCATAATTGGTCCCACAGTGAAAGTTGATCCTTAGGAGGTGTACAGTGACCCCTTTATGGCTGAGTACACCCCTAACCGATAACCCTGTATAATACACGCTATATAAAAAACTGTAAAAAATAAGGACAATATTATGAAGACAAAAAAACCGATAAACACCCGGTGAAATTAGATGCAAACTAAATAAAAAGATGTACCCCGGAATAGATTTAAAAAACATTAAAGTAAAATATATGCGCATAATATCACGAGATAAGATCGGATCATTTAATTTCATGATGGCAAGGGTGCGTAGGCACAGAGGTCAGATGAACAAAATAGCTTCGGTTTTATAACAAGTTCTTCGCGTACCTGATTGTTGGAAAGGTCCAACTATAGTTTCGTTCACATGCGATGAACTTCATCAAGGATGAAATGAGTCCTTCGTGTCAACAACGACATCTCAGTCTCGTATAAATAAACAGAATCAAACACGCGTTACTTTTCCAAATAAAAGTTCTTATATAAAAAAAAACAAGTGATTACCTAATTGATTTCGGTGAACGCGGATACAATATTTTCAGAACTACAATTTTTTTACCAGATCAGCCGTATCCTATCAATCAGGTAAGAAACATAAAAATTTTTGGGAAGTCAGTCAAAATAAAATCAGCTATTTTAAAATAATCTCAATAATAAGCGATCACCATTGGTTTCACCACCATCACCAAAATTTGGTAGGCGGTATTTATGATTGTTGCTAGTTATTTTGATTTACTCGCAAAAACCATACTAGATACATGCTCTTATAAATTTAGTATTTGTTAGTATAGCGGCAACGGAAATACATCGTCTGTAAAAATTGCAACTGCATAGCTATCACGGTTCACGAGATACAGTGAAGTCTTAGTAATAGGGTCCTATTTTTACTCAAGAACCCTAAAGAGTCGTGAGTTTTGTACAGTAGTGTACAGAATTGTAAGGCAAATAAATGAATGACACACTAAGTAATGGTACCTATAGTTATTTTATAGTTAAATAATATAACGTCATTAATAGAAACGTGAACCATACCACGAACTACTGCGAGTACTACGTTGAACTCACTAATTACAATCTACATCGAGAACAATATTCGTGTTCAAAATCCGTTTACGAAAATAATTACTATTCATGCGGAAATCCTATGTGAATGCTCGGAAATAAATGTAGCTAATAACGTTAATGCGAAATCCCGAGTGGTTAACTCTGCTAAACAATGAATGATTAACATTTAAATTTCATATTCGCAAATTAGATTTAACAATGCGTTGGACTACTGCGATTTTATTGTCTATCGTTTGTTTGATTAAAAAAATAAAATAACTAAGTAATAACTAACTTTAAATGACGTAGGTATGTTATCGTCAAAAATCACTTAATATTACTAAGTATTAGCTAGTAATATTATATTACACGTTATGTTTTGTACGGATAAATTTGACAATAATAATGAGGTGGTTCTTTATGTTGTAAATCAGAAACACACAATATAAAGAATAATTCCCTAAATTGAAGTGTCTACCGACTTAGGGTTATCGGCTAGGGGTGTACTAAGCCGAAAGGAGGTCACTATGCTCATCCTAAGGAACAACTTTCACTATGGGACCAACTCTTAATTCGAGGAAAAATAATTAGCTGTTCCATACATTATGTCGACGACCGATCAACTTTTTGTACGGAACAGCTGATTTTTTTTCTCTAATTCTGAGTTGGTCCCATAGTGAAAGTTGTTCCTTAGGGTGTGTATAGTGACCCCCTTTCGGATTAGTACACCCCTAGCCGATAGCCCTGTATAACTTATATTGCGGCAGGCGACGATATAACTTATCCAGTTGTTACGATTTCAAAGTCAAATCTCTTGACCGATTTAGAAAGAAAGAAATCAGGCAAGTAACATGAACAAATAAAATAAAAGTATTGTCGAATTAAGTACCTCCTCTTTTTGCAAGTCGGAAGAAAAACTCTAAACTATAATTAATTGCAATTCCTACAAAATATAAGTACTGAATGTTTTTACAATGTCATCTTTAGGAATTGCATGTTTTAGACGCGAAGAATCTTATATCCGATAAAAGCGTTAACCTTTAAACCGATTTGTCTATTAAAGCACACTCAGCGCGTAAGGCGAACTTAAGCCGAAATTTCACAAACTATCTCAAAATTTAGCAAGAAGCCAAATGCATCACAACTAATGATGATTGTCACCGCAACTCAATACAGCCTTAACCATAAAACCAACGTTACAACACTATTGTTCTCCTTAACCTAACCTTACTACATGGAACACTGCTCACCATAGAACGAAGGTTGCATTGCAATATCAGTTAGCTAACGATTTTATTAATATTTTAATAAACCATTGCCCCTTTCTAAAACAACTTTACTTTGTAAGTGGGAAACGAAACCAGCTATGTATTAATAATATATTACGATTATCAATTTACTATTTATTATTTTTTACTGCAGACTAAGCTGATCCATTTAGCGTTTGGTAAACAGTAATTATTAGGCAACACAGCAATGATCTTTTAGACAAATGACAAACAAAATATAATTTTTAACTTTTTTTTTGCATATAACAAAACGACCTTTGCATACATATTTGTACAAGCAACGAATAGCCATTGGAAAAATAAAACTCATTGATAGCTACTGTTACGATTGAGGTCAGAAAAATGTTCACTGTCGTTAACCAAAAATTTAAATAAAAAATTCTAAAAGAGTTTGCCAAACTATAACAACCTTATCGTGAAGAAGACAGCAAGAAAGTACTTCATACGTGCATGGCAAGAAGAGATCGTTTTAAACGGTAAGCAGCAATTAAAATCTAGTTTATACTTTTTTACAATATTTTTTTGTAATTTTACCATAGTTTCTAAGAAATTTAACTAATTTTATAGCAAAAGTTTAATATAATTTTAGTAAGGTATTTGATGTAATAGTCTGTCTTATTTTATTTAGAGGTTCAGACCTTCTGCCTCTATTAGCGAAGCCTTGCCAAGTGACGGCGCACGGAGGCGTGCCATTTACCCAACTGAGTACAGGTGATAATGACATTATTACCATTCATGTAATTGTTATTTTACAATTGTAAAACAATTGCCACTCCAGTAGAGCGGCATGCAGGCTTTCTTTCTGTCGATAGATTGACTCGTTTCCTAAAGAATTTGCAACTCCGATACCTAAATTGCGTACATCGAAATGGTAATGCAAAGAAAGTACAACTTTACTAAATTTAAATAGTAAAATATAATAGTGAAAGTGCTAAGACTAAAGAATACATGAACAATGTGTCTGTGCATTAACAACTCTAATAAGAAAAGTGCCGTGGAGAAATTCTTATAGATATTTTTTTGTAGACCATTAAGTTAAACTAAAATTACTTATTAGCTTAAGGCTTAGGCTAGATTGTAATAATATCAAGAAAAGCCTTTTACGGGTTTTCCTTGTGCAATAGGATAAAGAAACTTTACTAAATCGACAGCTAACTTTAATTCCATTTAAAAACTTAACTACTAGATTTATTTTGATAACATTTATATGACATCACATGAGAAATATTATACTCTCTTCGACTGAATATTTCCGATTCAGTCCAGGAGTAAATATGCGCGCTTATTGAGAATCTTCCCCTTGTGATGTTGGTTAAGTTCAAATATTATTTTTTAATGAAAATTATAAATTGATAAAGTTTTATTTATAACAACAGATTTAAGCACACGACAGTATTACAACTTAAAATGATTGAACTAATTTGTAACTTAATTAATTTACTTTATTTGATTAAAGTTCATAATCTCTGTCGCATACTGTAATAACAAATTTGAATCTTGACTCTACACATAAACGAAACAATCACTTTAGATTTACTAAATTAACCAAGTTCAATATTAACTAAAGTTAACATTTCAACTTAGCACAATATCTAAGTAATTATAATTAAAGTCTGCGCAATAATTTAAAGTTAATAGTTTATTTTAGTGAGTAACTACCTAAATACACGTCAGGTAATGACTGTCTTACTTGAACTTGGTCTCCGAGGGAGATTGTTTCAAGTTATTCCTAATAATTAAATAGATACACATTTTAATACTCTTCATTTAAGGCTATGTAAGAAATTAAAGCTTAATAGAGTTTATTTTCTCGAAATAATAATTTTAACAAGATTTGTATCGTTATCATAAACGGTTATAGGTAAAATTACTTTATTTGAGAGTCTTGATTAAAGCACGATAGTATACCTTATGTGAAACCCTAGTACCTAATCATTATTTCAAAAATCTAACATACAAACTCATAGATGTTTTTTTTTCTCCCTACACACTCCACTCAATCCCGGCCGATAACTGGCGCGACACGGAAACGCTGTAGCACTTGTCCACGTTTTCACTAACTAGGTCTATGATTGTTGCTAAACCACCTGGATACCTAACACCCTCAAGTTGTAAAATCTGTTGCTAAGCACCTAACGGTGAGTTCCGGCAGCCTTCCTTGAGAGCCAGTGTATTCCAGACTAGGCAAGTTCCTTCTAGGGCTATAGTATCATTGACTTCCATGGGCGTGAGAACTTGTGGTAAAATACCTAACTAACTGTGTAAGATAAAAAAAACTGCATATACCGAAAAAAAACTAAAATTTTACAAGTAAAGACACTTGTGCCATTTTTTTAACTAGATATTTTAATACGCATTGTAATAGTCATGAAAGTAACAGATCATCTTTCATACTCGTACAATTTTGTAATACTCTTGCTGTGTTGTAATGCAATACTGTTACAACAAACTTTAATAGCGGCTATATCGAATAAATCTACACGAGTTTATCATACGGAAAAACAAAGTAACTACATACACTGCAATAACCTTAACGTATGGACTATAGACACGAAGCCAGAGATATGAAAAGAGGTATAGATCAGAAGAACACGTTAATTTACAATATTTAGTGTCTAATAAGGTAGCACAGAAATAAACGGTTGTAAACAGTGTAATCGTTTTTGTCTTTTTCGCCGCCGGTACGAGACTTGAAATGTTTGTTGTTGTAAGGAGGTAATAAGCTTCACATCTCTCCTTATTATACATCTGAAGGTAGTTTCTTTTACAGAGTCTAACATACTTTATCTAGCTTAATATCTTTTGCCTAATTGCACAAAGTATTATTGATTTCACTCTTTGATCGCCGGCGCTGACTTTCGAACCGGCCCGACTCATGAATTATAGTTATAGTTATAGGCTACAAGAAGTAGATAAGGTGTAACACTTAAGAATTAGAGAGTAAATTTTTCATATCTATTATTTCGGCAAGTAATGACAAGACTACGAAAAATATACGTAGGTACTATATTTGAGGTTCTATTTTTGAATCAGAATGACAGGTGACGAGCACAGGTTAATCATCCATCGATTACAAGTACCACACAAATATACGTTTGCGTAAGACTGGTATATTTAGAAAAATACTATTCTATGTACTATTAGAGTGCATTGAGTTTTGTTGCAAGATAGTTTTCGTGGTGTAGGCTAACGCGACAGCAGTCATTGTTTTACAGAGTAGCTGAAGACAGAGTCATCCATAACGACTTACAGCGTGATCACTATCATAAAGATAAGATAAAACACGATACTAAATGTTTTTTTTTTTAATATCCATGCATATATTATAAATAAGTATTGTTGACCGTGGGTACTTTCGTATTAATTATTGAATACGGTAATTTTAAAACTCCATAAAACTAAACGAAGTACAATAACGCATCTCAACAAATTACTACTCACACTAAAATAAAATAAAGTAAGCCTTTATTACCCAAAACATAATGACTATCTACAACAACAAAAGAAATGTAGCAGAAAGATTACCTATAGACCATTTATTTTAAGATCTACAGATAATCCAAATGCTCCAACCCACTACCTCAACTCTCACTTAGGCTCTGCTTTGATAACTACATAGTTGCTAAGGCACTAATATGTAGGTACCCAATAGTAAAAGCGCTCTTCACTGTTGTTATCAAACAATTAATAACTAGGCTAAACTATTTTTGTAGACAGTCCAAGATTTTCGCTAGTTGTGGAGGCGTAGGAAAAACTTCGATAGAGTATTTTCGTGAAACAAAGTACAATATCATCACAGTCAAAACTGTTTGCAGAACATCTAATCGGTATATGATACTTAATCCACACGCGAACAATGTATTACTGACAGGCAAGGTGTATATTTCACCTAAGCAACGCTATACACGAAATTGGCGGTTTTTTTACTGCTTCCATCCACATAGGGGAAGTTTCAGGCAAGATTAACTGCAACTATCATCGTCCGTCTGTGTTCGAACAAGTTTACTTCCTGGAAGAAATTCACTTTTATGGTGTAATGTGGCAAAGTTTTGCCATGCGTTATATGTCAAAATAGGGTAGTTATTGAAAGTATATTGCGATGGGGTAAGTATTTATTGTGTTTATGTCACGGATGAAAACAAACTACTTTTAGCATTATCTTTTTAATAAGTTTTGTGCATAATGATCTAGTCATATTTACGGGGAACTAACCACCTCAACAACTATTATGGAAGTAGGTACATGAAAAAATAAATAGAACTTTCCTTTTTGTATATTTATTCCTTTGCTTTTGTGTTTTTTTTTAATTAAAAATGGCAAATTTTCCCATACATGATATTTCCATATCTTCAACGAACTCTTTTTAGAAATGGGTAATTTAATAGAAAAATCTCAGAACAAAAGTTACACATTACCATTTATAAGTAGATATACGAGTAGAATAATAGTATAGCATAATAAAAATAACAATGAGTATAGTATATCTTGTGCTAAAATTAAGTATTGAATATATTCAAATAAGCTTTGAAGCTTTGGAATTATTGAAACCTAGCAAGAGTTTTAAGACTATTCCATACAAGCGATAACACTTATCTTAAACACTTACATGCAATAGACTATTGTATATTCTCTATAAAGCGTAGCATTTAAAGGTGTATATTATTTTGTGTCTATACTAATAGTTTTAACGATTTCCAAATAATGTTCATTAGTTGTAGTTATATCGATCATTACGAAAAACTAATTGTACCTATAAAATCAATCAATTCCTACTGAGGATGGTTACAGAGCTCTAGAAAGTTTGGTAACATTCTATAAGCGAAACATTCAGAGACTTTTCCTTAATCGTACAATATTCACCAACAAGTCAACCCATAATGTGTCCCAATGCTGGACACGAGAGATGGAAACTAAATTACGGCTTCGAAGTTTTTGCAAAAAACTGCCAAAGCCAAAAACTTAAAGGTATGTGATAATATTCATTGACTTGACATGACGAGTGACAATTTGCATATAATTCACCTTATCTTACACATTCGTAGCTATCGTAACCCTTTTCTAGAATGTACGGTACATGTACGAAGCTTGTAAATATTGAGTTTCGTGGTGGAAGGTAGTATCGTTCTTTCAATTTGACTCGACCTACTTTTGTAAAGTGACAATCGATTACGCCATGTTGCATCCGTGCACGCGATGTTCTAAAAGTGTACAGGGCTATTGGTAATTGTTTTGCAACGTCGTAAGGGCGCTGGTCAAAAGGTCAACACAAACTAAATGCACACGAGTTCGTCTCTGGGATTTAAGATTTCGTTTGGGGAGAAGGGAAATTTTTACAATTTATTTAGAGTCAGAGTTACAATCAAAACTATACTAGTAGTTTTGCGAAATTGTCTCTTGAAACTTTGATTGATTCATAATTAAAGTCATAGCTATGAGCACAAATATTTCTTACGCGCCAACCGGCTAAACTTAGTTTTTAGAATGCTCTGTACGTTTCGCAATAAATAAATTTAGAGACAGCATCTATTTACAATTGGCATGAACTAAGTCTAAGATAAACGTCAGTAATATCATCATGAAGCACTAAACGAAGACTTTTGCCTAGTACTTGGCACTTTAAGATAGATATGAAAAAAGTATGAATTGAAAATTAACAACTGTATAAACTTCGAGTCACAGTAAAGTCGGCTGTTTTTGGGGCACGTCAAAACTTCTAGTTACAAAACAGCTGTGATGTTTCGCGAATTCAAAAAGAATCGTCTTACAAAGAAGCTTGTTTGATATTTTATTGAATTTAAGCCATTGTTACATATTCAAATGAAATTAAAAGTAACCCTGTACCTTTAACTGCTTATCGGTATACTTTTCGTACGTTTATTTTTATTGTGTTACTAATATTGGAAGTTCTTGATAAGAACGTGAACACTTTTCAATTAAATGTGCAAGATTGCAGTTTAAAATTGTTAGCAAAACACGAATAGAAGTAATAACTGAGTGTAACGATTTTGATAAGATCATCTGGAACTGGCAACCGTAAGGAACATTTCATACAAAATACTGCTTTTGTCAGCAAACAACAGCATCAATTAGCTGCATTTTAGAAGATTTAAATCTTTGGTGATCATTTTAGTAATTCTCTATCTCTTCTGCACATGAAGCGCAGTTACCCACGTTACTGCCTTCATGTCGATGTTCTAAAACTCCATGGAATAACATTGCCTTATGTACTTATATTATTAGAAAAGTCGCCTTATTAGGTCATTCCACAGTCCATATTCTGAATTTACGCGTAAGCGGACAACCGACTCAGTTCCCCGAACGGAGGACATTACGGGTGCGAGGCCGCGATTGGTGCATCGATGCACGCGATCATCCGACAGCGTGGATATTGATAGAGCCCATTATCCGATGCGATTGAGTCGTTCCATCGCAATAACGCTGTAAAACTCATATGTGAAACGTTTTAAAGTTATCTTGTCGCTGCTGCGAAAGCTTTATGAAAATTCGGGAGAGCGTAGAATCAGTGTTACTTTTATATGTACTTGCATGAAGGTTTACCTTCTTGACGAGGTCTGCAATCAGCTTTATCCGTTGCGATGATTGTGATGAGAAGGTAGAGTTGAAAGACTTTGGTATTACAGAAGTAGAGCTACTTTATTAAGCAATAGTATCTCCGTAAACGAAACCAAACGAAAAACAACGAGCAAGATTTAAACCTGTATCTGCCAGATAATAGGGAAGACGAATATAAATTCGACCATTGTCGTCTTACCGTGAAAATACACGATCACTTCCAAACTTCGGTTCTCTTATTTACTACTCCTTTTAGTAAGAGTATATATTATTTAGGTGTAATTTACAGATATATTTGCCTCACCATATAAATCTAAATAAATGTGTCTCAGAATTTTTTCTGACCTTTATTTTAGTAAAAATATCGAGTAAAGATTCTTAACGCTTTACAAAAACTGATTCTTGAGGATAATTATCATCGGATTCCCTGGAAAAATGCAAGGCAGGAAATTTAACGAAATATGCGAGACCATTTGACATATTTTTTTATATTGCCAGTTTATCAACTGCATAAACAGTTTCATATTTATTATACATACATTTTAGCTTACTACAAGAAGAAGAACTAAATGTCACATTATTATTTCTATGACAACGATATTCATTATGTGCCGTATCTGCCCTCGAGCGCTCAAAGAGAAATTACCATCTCTATGACGTCATGCTTGCACTACAGCCACTGCACCTCAATTTAAAAACACATAGACCAATAACTACATAGATAGATGTGGTATACTAAGTATAGTTAGTTACTAAGCGGAAGGCTGACAGTGTGACCTAGGGCGCACTAACGATGCCAAGGAGGATGCTCTAAGTTTACATAATAAGTTATGTACACACACAGAGATAACTTATTTTGTATCGATGTTGTATGCAAGGTTGGGACTAAGTTATTGTGTAATATGTCGATGGTAATAATTTTCTTGCAGTTCGTGTTAATTAAGTATTTCTTAAGTGTCCTCGTATGTAATAATATATTTTATTTCGTAATTAGACTTGATGTCTTGACGTGATCCTTACAATTTTATTTTAGGTATATGCAAAAATCACTTAACTAGAAATCTTGATTTAAATTAGTCTAAACACGGTTCAATTTACAGAAACAGAAAATTAATTCTGACAGTATTAACGTAGTCACTTATATCTTAACATTATCGTATATCGAATCAAACGAAAGCAAAAAAAAAACTTAATTTCATCGATAAAACAATATCGAGCATTCCCGTCCCTAGTACAACACAACACACGACATACATACCTGAATACGTGCTTTGTTTATTAGCACGATATACTAATATGCACCAACGTATGTAACCTACATGGCACCTGTGGCTCTACCACGCTAACTCGACCAATTAACGCCTGGGGTACTACTTCGCGACGACTGACTACTCGCCTAGCGTGACTTAGATCCGATAACGTCGAAAGCTTAAACTACTAATGGAATCTTGGATTTGTAAAAGTGACAGTAAGTGTAAGGTTGGAAAGTTGTAAAGTTTATTTATAAATTGAGTTTTGATGAATCTATTTAGGGATAAGGCGAATGAGTGAGGAATGTTTAAATGTTTTACGTTTATAATTTATAAATAATATAATAACACTTAGTGAGTCACAAACATATTAGCTTCACTAAGGACTCAAAATTCCTTTATTTTTTATACGTTACTTGACCTATAAAGCTGTAATTATGAATACTTTATAGGTCTGTTAAGATTAGATTTTGCGACAGGACTAAAATAATATGATCTAAAAACATTTTATTCGCGGTTAAACCCACTCAAAACTATTTAGTAGATAACATATAAGTATTTATAAAGTTGGTTTTCCGCGCTAAATAATTTTATCACAGTATTGCTAATGGTTTATGTAAATTGTGCTTCTATTAGTTTGCGTTGTTCCATGGTCAAATGTTATAAGTACGTCACTTGTAAGTCGGTGGCGGTTTGAAGAACTAAGTTATATATAGGTGCAACCTGGGACTTCCGACAAACAGGAAAAAAGTTCCTGTCCCTTACGACTACAAAGGGGAGAGACAGGAATTTCTAATGCTGTTTGTCACCTTGAGGGGAAAAAATTGAGGTGACAAACGGGAATAAATCATGCAAACCGTTACACACTGTGTATATAGTACGTTATGTAAGGACAGGACACTACTTTTAACCCCCGAAAATCATAGTTTCATAAGTTTTACGTGTCTGTGTGTATCTGTCTGTGACACAGTAGCTTTAGAAAGAAAAAAACTTTTCTTTTTTGTTTGAAAGGTTAATTAATCAGAAGTGTTATTAGCTATGTTTGGTGGCAATCGGACCAAGTTGGCAGCTGCCGTAATTGATGAAAATATTGGCGGATTGCATATTTTTTCACATCTCCCTGAATGTAGATAACAAAAACCCTTTCATTTGACTGTTAAAATACTACTTAAAACACTATGAAACCTTCAAATACAAGATGGCCACTTCCTCAATGTTAGGTTTTATAGTTTATAATTTTACTTGTCAAGACGTAGAGTGATCAACCAAAGGCATCTTACAGGTCGCTTAATGAGTACGCAGCCCATAAGTTTTTCTTTCTTAGTGGTTCTAACATGGAAAGACTACATAGTTCCAAGAAAATTTGCTGTCAGTTACGAAGAATGCAGATTCGAGGACAAATAGTTCCGTTCCCAAGATTTCGTTAAAGACATGCCGCTGAAAGTTCGCAAGTTATGTGTACAAGTTTTTGAGAAAATGCCTGCGACGCCTTTAACTTTACCAAGAGTTCGTGTTGCGACCAGGAACTTGATATTGGAATATTTTCTTAAGTCAAACATTATTATTTGATCGTTGAATACGCGGTGCTGTTCAAAAATATTGTATTTATAACTGATTTCAAAACAATTCTACAACTCATTTCAAAAAATTATATACTTTTAATTCATCATTCTAACTTAATATGATTTCTAAGAATGAAAGAAGTTTTCATTTCTATTAAATATTGAATGTTAAATTGTTTCACTGCTAATATAAATTAGCAATCATGCGACTTAAACAATCCTGCATTATAGTCTATTTTATACCGTATTCGCAGTTCGCAGGGCAATAAGAAAATAATACAAAATATTACGTCAGGTACTCTGGCAGTACATATTTCAGTCACACAAAGCTTCTAGCCTTTATATTTAGATTCTACAAATGGTATTATAAATAGGATTATATTATATGTACAGAATTTATATGTACCTTTTTACTTCTTCCACAAATTTTATTTCAATTTTAACAAAGTTCCCTAAGTTTTCTATCTATATAGAAGTCTCGCGAGGGTAATAAATTTACACAATACTGCACTTTTATAATATCGCAATAAGTTTTAGAATGGGCGCACGGAGCGCACTTCAAGCGCTCAACTTCGGTATCGGATTCGGTCGATATTAAATTGTGTCCCCCATCGGGCCTTACGACTGTTAGGGCTACCACTAACCATGTCACATAAACAAATGTATATTCAAGAAAATAATACACCTGATCACGAGGCTTTGATAATGATGCAGTATGTTATACTCGTATTATATTATGTGACTTGAAATATTGTAGCTGTAAAACAAGATAAAAGACTCTAAAGAGAGAGAGAGAGAGAGACAGACACAAACGTACACACACATATAGAGTGAGAAAGAAAGCACTACTAGTAAGAACAAACTGTAGTGTTAATACATGCAATCGGTCTTTGGAATAGGTAGTATAGCGATGATGGTCAAGTGGTTAGTGGGGTCGATTGCCGTGCAAAAGGTACGAGGTTCGAATCCTACAAAACATGCAAAAAGAGCCTAAGCTAGCTAAGAGCTAACGGTCCATCGTGAGGAAACCATAGCACGGTGGTAGGGCGTTTCCTATGGCTCGCCGGGCTAGCTACCACCCTCAAGTTGTAAAAACTGTCGCCAAGCTCCTGATGGTGTGTTCTGGCAGCCTTCCTTGAAAGCCAGTGTATTCCAGACTAGGCATGCTCCATCTAGGGCTACTGTGTCGCTAACTTCCGTGGTCGTGCGAACTTGTATTCAAATGCTTAGCTGTTCAGGATAAAAAAAAAGGTACTATAGAAAATAAACGAATTTTTTGTCTATTATTTAACTGGATATGTACGTACTAATACTTTAAGTGCTCGGTATAAATTATTGCACTATGTACTTACAGCAAAGACAATTGGTAAATACAGCGTGATGGGATTACATACTCCTACCACAGACCTGCCTTTTAAATTAGTGGTGGTATTTCAAAAGCAACTGCTAAGTGACTTACCTGAAACAATAAAAATACACATAAGAAAAAAACACTAACAGACGTACTGTTTTAGTAAAGAAATTTGAAAGAAATACTCCTATGTCGACCGATATTACTTGAAATTCACATAATTGATGGAGTCAGGCGTTACTTTGCGGAAATCCATTTATAATAAGATGGTATATACAAAATATTTAGTGTTTTTCCGCCTCGTCTTGATGTCAGCGTGAGAAATCGAAAAATATTTTTGTTTTTATGGTGTGGTTCCTCCTCACCACCGCCACACCTCACCTTATTATTTCTCTTTCTCTCAGTATCCGACTTCCTCGACACGTGTTTCGCCTTAGCACAAGGCAATGTTGACTCTTCAAGCGCTCTTTTTCGAGCGAGCGCTTGAAGAGTCAACATCTCCTGAGGATGCCTTGTGCTAAGGCGAAACACGTGTCGAGGAAGTTGGATACTGAGAAAAAGAGAAATAATAAGGTGAGGTGTGGCGGTGGTGAAGAGGAACCACACCATAAAAACAAAAATATTTTTCGATTTCTCACGCTGACATCAAGACGAGGCGGAAAAACACTAAATATTTTGTATATACCATCTTATTTGAAATTCACATCTTAAATAGATACTTAATGCAACAAATAAAATATAATTTTGAACCGATTGTTCAAGCGAGTGGAATCGTGATATCCAGCTAATAGGTATTCGTAGTGAAATGAAATAATAATACTTCACAGTCAACCCTATCCTAGTCTAGCCTGGCTTGTGCCAACAGTGTTACGGAAAGAGTTCCACGGCAGATAAGGCACATCGAATACATAAGGCAGAGACCACACGCGTAGCCGCTCTACACAACCGGGTGCATACCGACAGTATGCAATCACCTTTATCGCCGCTTACCAACTAGATCAACTGTACTATGTGATAGAGTAAAGTGTTGGGCGATGAATGAGATGAGTACTAGCAGGCCAATGACGTAACCTTCTTAGATATTACAGAACAAATACATAGTTGTATCATTATACTTTAAGACTAACGGTCATGTTCTTAAACGTCACGAAATATCGACATAATGTGTGAGGACATACTCATTATGAAGGTTTATATTAGTCATCTTTATGACCATTTCAATTATGAGAATAAAGTCAGATCAATCAGGGAGATAGCAATCTCTTTAAAATTTCGGGATTCGTCATCCAGTTTTTAAGCGAGAGGGTCGCCGATTGTATGTAATATGTTATGTGTCTACAATATCTAATTAATCTATCAATCTTCTAACAATTAAATAATATATTTTTTTAATGTTTTATCTCGCTTGATCTATGTACTCGTAGAATGTTCCTATTCTGAACATACATATCGCACCGCAAGCCAACTTAGATTCGGTTTCGAGCCGATTGCGTCCCGATCTCAAGTCCCGCCATCTTGTCTATCTGTCACTACCACAACCTCGGAGCAGTTGGCAAGTGTCACTTGGAAGAATGGAAACTGCATTTTCTTCGTGTGATTTTTATGTGCTAGATGAACATAGTTTTGTTACGAGAGTGTTGGGTGGATATTTTTGGCACGAAGTCTTGAGATGTTTGAAAATTTCATTAGATAAGGGAATAACAAAAATAGGTGTATGTGATATACACGTCATAATATTTTTGTATTTACCCGACTCCGAAAGAAAAGGGTTTATGTTTTTAGAGTGTATGTATGTATATAGTATATTATATGTATGTATATTTCTTTGGCACGCCTTCGAGCCTAAACGGCTTGTCGTATTTTTATATGAGTGGTGTCAATAAATTTGTCTTATTTGTGAGAGTGACACTGGGTATATTAAAATTAAAAGAAATTAAGGATGATACACAGGTTTGACAATTTAGCAGTCGGGTTTTTTCGAAAAAGCTTCTAACCACTTGTTTAATTATAGGAATAATCTTGGTAGCGAAATATTTTTGTTTTATTTTTCTGCTATTGACCACAGATTTTGTGTCTGACTCTGAACGATATCTAGTGTGTTTGCCAGGCAAAGGCCATATATTTTTGTCAAATATGTTTTGAAAGCCTCCTCCCATATTTCTAAACTCCACATTGCTTCGGCTTGCTCTACTCTAGTGGCATCAAACTAGCAACGTCGTCCGTCTTTTGTTTCAAAACTCAATTAAAACTTGCCAGCCCGCACGGTCGCGCCGCGCCGGCCCGCGCCTGGTCGTTACCGGGTTCCGGAATACGCCCGTCACCGACCACACAGATTCCGGAAGGTGTTGCACTAGACTGGTTAACGTTTTAATTTGGAATCAAGCTAAGAAACTTTATAAGAAAGGTATAGTGACACTTATGCACGACTCGGTTCGTTCTCTTCTCGCCTTCTTCTTCTCTAAAAGTTTTAGCCTTGATCTTGAATACTAAGATGTATGTTATATGTTATTCTAGCTTAACCTTTTAACTTCGCATAGTAAGTCACACCCCGGCCTGCTTAGGTTTGTTACCGTGTTCCGAAATACGTGCGTCACAACTTGTATTTCGGAAGGTGTTGCAGCTTAATGGACTTTTAACTTTAACTTTATTATTATAATCTAATTCTAATCTAAAAACAGATTAAAAAAAAAATTAAGAGTTCACTCATTTAAAATAGCTCTAATATTAATTTAAACTTAGACTCTTTGATACTTGTTGGCTATTTAGTTACAAGAGGAGCTAATATCTATCTACCGATATTACTAGGACTAAATTTTAATATGAAAACCAAAAGAAAGTTCTAGTTCAATTGACAATTTTTGTGTCTTATACATGAACTTTTTTTTTACTTTTGATGAAATCTCTAGTATCAATGGTTTATGACGTATGACCCCTTTTTAGAACAGTTCAACCTAGCCGCTAACCAAACATAATCTTCACATAGAGATTTCCTAGTAAACTATAAAACGATAGCAACAGCAATAGATTAGTAGTCACGGCACAGATTGTAGAGAATAGATGCATCGGTGAACGTTTACCGATTAAATTCTAGCTCGTAACCCCTAGGGCTGCCTCTGGTAGACTTAATATAAGGCTTTTTTATGGGCCAATGTGCTCGCAAATACGAACAACTTTGAATAAAATAATAAATCTTATTTTTATCAAATACTGAAAAAATTTAAAGACCCATATGAAACTTTTCCTGGGACGACATGTATGAATCTAGTAAAATATATTAAATAACTAGTTTTACGAGTATGGGACATACTGCGTTGATTCAATAGATAACAATCGCACAATGTTTAAAATAACATATTTAAACGAAGACCAACAAAGCGTATAAAAGTAACTTACAGTACGAAAATACTTTTTCATTCTTATATGAGTAAAACTCTTTGCAAAGTACTCTTCGGATACATTTTTTTATACTCAAAAATCACAAAGTAGAAAATCTGAAATAATATTTATTGATGAAAATTACAAAACAATTCTGGTGAAGGGAGGTCTAGAGTTTAAGTTTTGTACCAATTGGCCACATAGCCACCACGGTTACGTTTAACGATTCCGTTTACGGCACCCACAGTCGTAAACATTACGACAAATTGACTTTCTATGAGCGTGAACGACTCGAAAATTACTATACGACTATAAAGTTTACTACACACTACAAGTAGCTTAGAGTCAGAGGCAGTATTGTTTTTTTATAACTTGATAGTTTTATTACTACGATAGTATATATGCTGTGCCATAGGATATTACTTGTGCCTTACGCGAGTCGTAGCTTCTCTATAATAGTTTTTATAATTTACTCACACTTGTAATTACAAACATACATTTTTATTTAGTATAAAGTGATTCTCTTCTGATCACTAAATAAGTCCATCAAAATCAGTAGTCTGCGAAAATTAGCTAGAGTATATATTACTTTACAAAGAATTTATTTCGAATGCGATAATAATTATAATCTTCTAAATCCTAAGGGCAGCCCTGCCTTAAACGTCATGTGACGCGAATCACAGCTCAGGCTGGCTCCGACATTTTCCGGGGTAAGCATTAACCACGGCTCGTTTACCTCCCGCTATATTACAACTAACCGGTCACGAGGCAGCAATGCACTTTGAATTTATCGACGCTCACGTGCCGTTTGTTAGCGCAGTGGATGCAGGTAGGCGTTTGAATTGTGTCGGTCTGAAATTACAAGTGACGGTAGAATCGCAGGATTAGCGTCGCGTTTGATAGACGGCAAATAAAAATGTCTAATAAAGAGACTGGAGAATAGCTCGCGTGCTTTGCATGGAATTCCTGTTTATTTTATAGATTCAGATTCTAATAATCTACCACCCGTAATCTTAGTCATTAGGCTTATATTCAGATTATTATATTAAATTTTATGATATTGATGTAATATATTGCAGTGACAGTTTAGAGCACCCAAAAACATCTTAAAAAGCTCTCGTTAGATGGTTGGATGAAGCAAAAAGTGATCTTCGATCCGGCACACATTGTTTGGAGGTTCTTCTCTCTGTATCGAGAAAGAAAAATCGACTTTTATGTGAGGAGTATTTCCTCAAAAAATATGAGGAAATTTTTGCTTGAAAATGCAAAAACTACGTCAAGTCTTTAGAGACTCGTAGAACAAATTTTGAAATACTGTGGCAATCAAAAATCGAAAGACACGAATCGAAGATGTTTATCGGCAACCGTGGCAACCGGTGAGGAAGTTATGTTAGTTGGTAAAACAGTAGAACAGATGGAAACAACCCTAATTGACACAGTTTGTTTTAGGTGATTTTCGGGATCATGAAATGTTGAAGTACTGTAGCCGCGAGGTCAACAGTCCGCAGAACTGCTTACTTCTACTTTGCTTGAATATTTGTTTTTCTATTTCTATAAAAAAAAAAAATATACTGACAAGAAGAAAAATACATACGATAATATTGTAAATGTACCATTTACATTACTTGATATATACACGCACATTCGTTACATATCTTTTCGCGACGGTAAAACCGTGACTTTCGTCGTTCTGTTAAAAGCATTTAGTCCAACAATTGTGACATATTTGAATTGAATCAAGAATAAATTTACAGAACAATTACGTAGAGTTAAAAAATTAAATAAAGAAAATAGAATTAATAGCTCCAATTACTTAAAACCACCGACCGACAGGCTTATTAGTGGGACGGTGATTAACTTTTAAATAAATACTTTAAACATAGTTGACACTTGAGTCAATGACATTTGGTTCCACATAGGTAGAAGACCCAATAACACAGAATAAATAAAAACAGATGGACAACTGCAGAGGCACGTGATGGGTTTAAGTATATACATTATGATGTTGCGAATAAATTATCAGTTAAACGATTCTATTGTAGATACATTATTCAGAAATGATGTTTTTTCATATTACTATATTATTATTTTTATTTGTTACTTCAGAAGAAGGTGTGAAATTTTGTCACAGCACAACTATTAGCGAATTTGGACAAGACTAGCATACGGGCTCCCTTTAAAGGTATTTCTTATATTCAATGTACTGCTAATAACATTGTTACTGGCAGTATTTTTAATGATTTAACAAGACTAGTACCATTAGTTAGTTAAAAAGATTAGTAAGCTAATGTTACGTTAGTTAACAAGATACAATTAACCTACCTAACTTAATGTATCTGGTTAACTAACAAGTGAATATATTTTAGTTAACAAGATACAATAAGTTAGGTAGGCTACCTAACTTAATGTATCTTGTTGCCTAACAAGCTAATATATCCGTCAATAAATATGATTATATGTTATAGAGACTTGGTAGAGCAATAGAAAAGGATCCTTTTCCCAAGCAGTTGTCTTACAAAGTACCTACCTACCTTCAGATACTTATGTAATTCCTAATCTGTTTCTGACTACTCCGTGCTAAAATTGCAGCCCGCCTGCGTTAGCGTTCGAGTTCTTACTTTTAAAACAAACATTACGATATCCTATTGTTTGATTAACTAATGACTCACTTGTACCAACCTGTTAACAAAATGCTTTACTTCGCACTCGTTGTGATGTTAATTCCAGTTTAATACGAATGATGATGACGAACATCAGCGATATTCATTGCCTATTAACATATTTTCTTTATGTTTACTTTCTACTTCATATAACGGATGGGGATACTGCTATTTGAAGTGTGTTTGGTTTGAATTTTATTATAAAAATGAAGAATTAGGATAATCAAGTAAGTTGAAAACAAGGTCTATATTAGGGCCAACAAACAAAATGATAACTGTGAGAGCTAAAATTAGAGTTATTTGCAGATGATTCGCAGTAAAGTGGCGCTTTTAGAAATTACGGTTTGAAAAGCTATATAGTAAAGCAATCACGATTTTTCAAAAAAAGTGTCTACCTACTTTCATTACGGCAGGCGTCGATAACTGTTTTTTCATATATTTAGCTTTAAAATCCAAACCTCTTCAGCGATTTTGATATAATTAATATGAACCACATGGTAGGTTATATATACCCTTTTAAACAAAAAAGTAATAATTATCGGTATACTCGTCTGCGAGAAGTCAGATAATAAACAAAAAAGTCTGTCGAATTCATAACCTCCCCTATTTGGAAGTCAGTAGAACATTTGCACAGTTACATGCAACTGCTTTAAAAAAAAATATGATTTTAAGACCTATAGAGTAATGCAACAAATCCGTAACGATCGCACCACAGTTAGCTATGTTGTTGGCTTGCTACAATAAGTGATTAGCTAGAATCACTTTTAATAGCATGCAAATAATTCACTCACCTACCAAGTTTAAAAAATGATTCACATTTCATTATGCGTACTAATTTTCTTTAGCATACGACCTCGTTTGCTTGATTTTGCATAGAGTGAATCAAGTAATACCACAGAATAAATAGTAGTCAACTTGCCTAGTTGAATTCATTCTACGTTATTGTCCGTGACTAATCATTGTTTAGATGTTGCAAAATATAGTACTAAAACTTGCATATTCCCTCGTTTAGTAATAATCATGGATCATCGTATAAATAATTAAATCGGCAAGAGTGCAAATGGTCAAAAATCTTAGGTAAGTAATGCATGTGTGGTACAACATTTAAAAGGCACCTTAACTAAACTAAAATGCGTATTCATGAAAATGTATAAAATTGTACTTGTTACTAAGTAGATATTAACTAACACACGTCAATATTGTATAATTCAATACTAAATATTAAGAAATCTGCCAATTGCGAGTTGCACTCGTACAGGGTATACCGCTATCAACCATTATTTATACAGCTTTAGTTCAAGTTTATCACTTTTGTTGTTATTAATATCGATCAAAAAACGGCAAAAAAGTTAAGTTTGTAGTATAGGATGAATATGATAAATGTTTATTTTATTTTGTAACTAGCTGATCCGGCAACCTTCGTACCGCCTAACAGTTATATATGTTTAAACTTTCCCTGAACTTTCGTAAACAATTCAAAACCAAAATCAGCTAAATTGGCCTAACCTTTCTTGAGTTTTCACTGTTTATCTGTCCGTCCGTATTTCACAGTTTACGTATTACTACTGATTTTTATATGTAAGAAAGAAGAAGAAGAAGATTTGTATTTGTTGTAATAGCGGAACAGAAATACATCTTGCTATCACGTAAACTGGCAATATAGCTTGTAATATAGCTTGGCAGAAAAACGAACGGGCAGATAGACAGTGAAGTATAAGTAATACCTTTTCTACCCTTTGGGTACGAAACCACGCGAAAAGCACTAAAACTGTCGGAATGCGATTCTTTCGTTTAGTCATTTAAGGCGTAAGTTCGTAAAATTTACTGACTTTTGACTGTACAAGCCCTCATATTAAAAGTTTCAAGTGTTATCGTACGTTAAATAGAACACTGAATTGCAAATGAGAGGTAACGGTTCCAATACTTGATAACGTGCAACCTAACAAGGTGACAATAATTGTGGTGAAATCGATGCATGAAAACTAACTAGGTGTGAAAATTATGCAATCAAGACTTTCTGTTTACCTAATTAAAAAAAACACATCTTGGGAAAATATTTTTAATTGTTTTTCTTTCATATCATTCTTAAATGTTATAGAAAACAACTTGATATTAGCTCAAAAACTAGTTTAGATCCTTACAACTAAAATAACTGTTGCATGCGTTTAATATACCAAATGTAAAGAAACTTTTTATTGCCTAAGTTCCTACTGTACCACATATACTCGTATTGCTTGTTATGTCAGATAACATGATTAGAGTAAAATAAATGCTATTTTATGACGCAAATATACATAATATTCTAGAGTTTAATAAAGTCTTCTTGTTGAATAAAATGGGAGACAAAATATTTGAATAAAATATTATAAGAAATGCAGGCTTATGAATGAGAGCAATGCAAGAGGGTCAGATTAAATATGTACGTTCACGTAAAGTTGTGGGTTTTAAAGTTCAGGTTCTATCAAGCTAATAAATTACATTCTTTAGTACAAAATTAACACCTAACTACACACTTCCTAACTTATTTTCGAAATATGCCTTCGCCTATTTATTTAGCATCATATTCAAACACTGTAATAAAACTTTTTAAGCCTCAAACGTGGCAATGTACGGATATTCCAAATTTACCGTATATTCAACTCCAAGTCCCCTCCCCATGTCACCAGCGCGCGTAGTAACACTTGTGCAAACAGAGGCCAAGCGACCGGCGCGGGCGCAGCCTTCGTCACGATAAACATCTTAGATTACGGAGAATAGCGCCTATAAAACAATGACTTAACGCTTATCCTGCTACATTGTGATAAGTGTTGTGGAAGTTCTGGAATTTTGTATAAATAAAATGACAGGATTTTAGGTAGCTTTGTAAAATTACTGTTCACAGTAATTTAAAGCGGTCACTGTATTTTACTGCAGCTGCACTGAGATTTCAATGATCCAACCCGAAATTTAACGAAAATAAATCAACAAGAAAACGTTTATTAATCCAATCAATAGGTTTTCGACCCTGACAATAATTTATCTTAGCTAAAATCATTTATTAAATAATAATTGCTGTCGTTGAGGCTTTGCCGTCTCATAGAATAATGTTAAAAGATTACGGTCGATGAAGAATCTAACATTTTTAAAAATTGTTTTGAACACAAACTATTAAATTACTTACTAAACAAAAAACTACAGATTCTTCGACAATCCATTAACGTTATTCTATTAGGTTAGGTATTCTATCGGATTGCAAAGATACCGAGGTGTACATACAGATAAATTTTTCACTGAATTCCGTGTTGATGTCATAAAAAAAAAATGTGCATCATAATGAGTAAAGTTACTCCCTTTTAGCTAAGTACACGCAACATTGATAATCCAGTATAGAAATATCATAAGCGCATTCCAAATTCCGCACAGATAAAAATGATACCGATCTAGTTCAAATAAACTCTGCAAACATTCTTCACCGCATATTCCCATCCCATACATCCGAAGCGATAATTCCGTCTAGTATCAACAAAGAGATAGCTATTTAAAATACAAATTTTATTATTTGCTTGCGCTCGTAGCAACGCAATATAAAATGTTCCAGTGAAATTTATTGCTGCATGTGAATGAGTGGAAGATAAATACACTTGTTACCAATAAAACGTGTTACCTGTCTTCGTAGTGTGAAAGATTATTCGTTTTTTACTGGTCTAATAGCCGACACTGATTATCAACTAGATGAGGTTAATGAAACTAAACATAGCATAAATAAGAAGATTTAAGGTAAATCAACATTAGATAGTAACACACGGCTTTATACACAAGTAAGATAAATGTTTGATTACATACTAAAAGTATACAAATTTTCATAAATCAGAGACGTTAAAAACTCAATTAGTGTAATAGACGATGAGAAACTATCAGTAGGTGTTTATTGAGGCCGTACCTACCTACAACCATGTAATGCGATCAACTTCGCTGTATTTTATAATAACATTCAGGCTTACATTAACGACGGAGTAATTTTAATGAGGCTACAGTAGAGCTTCTGATCTATTAAACATTAACAGTTTTTATGTGTTTTTTACTCCCGAAAATAAGTTGAATTTGAACCAGAGCAGAATTAAGAAGGCGAATGCAAGCAGCATCTTCAAGAAGAGCACGGAATGGCCTCTGCGAGGTCTTGTTTTGCGCTAACCCTAAGTGGACGGATAACAACACAACATAGTGAGACATTTCCACATTGTGCATGTTTGTTTACTTCGCACAGATGGGAATGATACACAAATCACTGTGGCAGGAATGTCCGATTGTCGTCGAATGTAAACAAATCGCGACACAGTGACCGCGGTACGTAATCAAGTATTGTGGCTGACGTGTGTAGGTACTGTTTGTTGTGACAAATCAAATATGTATGGAGTTAGCGGAATTTGAAGGCTAACGGAGGCGAGATGCGAGGTCGCAGGATGGGCGAGGCGGATTCGGAGAGAAATGTGAAGCAGATATGCATACACACGTACACCACTCTGTTTGTATATGAGTTTATATAATATATGTATTATAACAGAAGCAAAACTCCCAACCTTTCGTATATATATATATATAACTTTCCTAGAAGAGAACGAACAAAAATTTCAAAGCAGACAGCTATCGAACCCGCATCTCCTTGAATTTGTGGAATTTGAAGGCAAACGGATGCATGGTAGAAGCAAAACTCCTAAAAATTGTTACCTTATTCACAATCTACACATAACTGACTTGAATTATAACAATTACGCTAACAATTTTCAATACAACAATTTTTAATCAAATTGATCTCAACTATTTTAACGCTGATGGCAGTGTGTGCGTCCAGTGTGATTACATGGAACTAATATAAGTGATAGAATAGAGAACTCCTGGTGACAAAAAAAACAAACAAAATTTGAGTTTTTAAGATTAGATTCTTCTTCATTTCACTTCTTAAATTATTACATAAAGGATAGGTGGAATGCGTTGTCGCTTGATATCACAAATAAGTAAAAATAGCTCAATTAATTAAATGGCTGGACGGCTGGATAAACTAAATATTTACCGTAGTATTTCAGGTTTAGAACCTTAAAGTTTACTGTTATGATGAACCAAATAAGCAAAGGCTTTAGAGTTTAGAGATAAAAAAGTAAGTTTTATAATCGTAATAATGTTTACTTGAGTGTTATGTTATCTTATCGGATGTCGTGTAAGGCAGAGAGGTAAGTTTGTTTTAATTAGGTCACAGGAAGACAGCAATTAACAAATTTTAAACGTTTATAATATTTAAATATAAATATTTAGAGTATTTTTTAAGGAACTAGAATATTACCACCCAAAGTGTCGGTGACAATACTAGTGAATTTTAGCATAGACTAATTAAAGATAAAAGAGCAAAATTATCGGTATATTAATTTCGGAAACCTGTATAAAGAAACTAGACCTAGAAGTACAAGTGTGTTTTGATTATAAATATTAAAATGCTCAGATAGGGACCACTTATTATTTCTGTTTTGTATTTACTAATTGCAACGTGTCCGAAATATAAAGTTATTGTCACATAGTACATAAACCGTGTAAACAAAACTCTAAAATTACATTATTCTCAAGTTTAAATTGTACCGTTTAGGCAAACGTAAACCGTGACGTACCTTTATCACCTCTCATTAGCCCAAATAACAAAAGTCATTATAATGGTATCACGCTAACCGTATTTCACAACGCCTCAAAAGCATTTAAAGAGAGACAAACTAATTATCAAAACACTTAAGAGTGTGAATAGAGAACATCAGAAATCTTAATTAGACTGCGAGATTAAACCGCATCTCATGTTGAGTGAAATCTCACGAGCTCACAAATCATAAATTAACAGATTATGACTTCATGGCTTGCGTATGTATTGGCGTTAAATGACAAGCGAGTAGAAAACTCTGAATATGAATTTCAGACAACCGTAACTGAAAGAAATAAGTTGAAGATCATTTAGCGGCTGAACAGATCTTCATTACAGCTACAAATATACAACACGTTAGTATTCAAACTAAAGAACGAATCAAGATCGGTCCATATGTTTAGGAATTACGATGCCACAGGCAATTATGGCAACCTTTGTGTATGAAGGTTGTTATACAGCATGCGTGACTATCAATGACTCTACATTAATTACTTTCCAAACTTAAACCAGATGCATAGGGCAGGGGCAGATACCTAGAGTCAGTTGAGATATATAAAAAAGAAAAGGTATGGTTAATGATAACGAAATATCTCCAACGACAGTAGCTGTCAAACGAAAGCTGTCAAAGCAAAAAGTGTTGTAGATAGTTGTTTTTATCTGGACTGACGTATAAGCATTGCCATTCAGCGTGGTAATGCGGCTAGCAATCTGGGCAAGCTGCTCTTTGGTGGTGTCTGTATCTGTAGATCTTAAATGGTCTATAGGTATTTCTGCTATATATATATATATTTTTGTTGTTGTAGTTAGTCATTATGTTTATGTTAATAAAGGCAGTTGCAGAACATGCATTGTCAACTGGTGCAACTGCATGAGTTTGTACCTACTCTGAATAAAGATGAATTATACAAAGACATTAATACATGATAGCAGTGAGGGACATACAAAACAAAACTAGGTACGTATTTCTTATAGATTAGGAGGATGAATTTTCTGCTTTATTCAATGTAGCACACTAATCTATATTATCTTTCCAAACTTTTGCTTTTTCAAATATCTAAATCTCAGTCACTTGCGTTTAGAAAGCTTCGAAATTCAGTCCCTAAGGAGATCAAATAGGTGATCAAAGTTTTAAACTTTTTTATATTTATTTTTAATGTCGCATGCAACACCGCGGGTGACAGCTACTGACATATGTATACTGTATATGGAATAGTATGATACTCAAGTTGTTATATGTCGCAACATTAAATTTTCACACGTTTTTTCATATCTATACAATTATAACAATGGTTAGTATTTATATATCATATAGAGAACAATAGCGAGGTGGTTTGACTGTATGACAGAAATACTAACGAGAGACAAACTTATTTATTTACGAGATTAAAGGAGAATCTAAAATTAAGTACCGTAATTACAACAGTCACGCGTTTAATGTTCTTTTGAGTATGAATGTCAAGTCTGAAATGATGGACTATGGAAGTGACAGTAAAGTCCTCAGATAATTTGCATCAGATTATATAAATATTTTAAGCTTTATTCATGTTCATATATCCATTATATATTTTAGTAAAACTAAACAACATATACAAATATGAAGATAGTAAACACAAAGTTAAAACAACAAGAACATACTTTAGATATATATTTATAAAAGTCATAAAAATACTTCCTATATAATATTAATAATATTTTATTTGAAAATAGTCCAGAGAACTCTTTTTATAGTTGCAATTTTTTTTTATAATATGTAGATAGGACTGAAAGTCTGTAACTGTAAACTCAGTTCATTATCATAGGGAGTTCTCGTCAGACATGTCAGATAGACTGGGACACACTGCCGCGAGTAGTTTTTGATGGCGTCACAATCCCATTTGCGATACCGTGAAAAATCTAGGAATAATATTTGATAGCAACATGTCATGGGATGCGCAATTTACGGAAGTTAGCCGCAAAATGTTTGCTTCCGCAGGCTCTTTACTTAGGTTACGCAATTTTCTACCCATTACAACTAAAACTGCGCATGCAGAATCTCTCTTACTTCCGATTCTTGACTATGCTGATGTTTGTTACCTTAATCTCACCCAGGAGCAGTTCGATAAACTTGAGCGCCTTCAGATTTTCTGCATAAGGTTCATATTTGGTTTACGCAAATATGACCACGTCTCCGAATATCGCACTAAGCTCAAGTAGCTCCCTATTCGCCGTCACCGGGATGTTCATATACTTTCTTAATGTTCCCTTCTTTATAATGTATTGTTTAACCCTTCTTCTCCGCGGTACCTTCAGAAGTGTTTCAAATATTGTCATACTACCCATTCCTATACCTTAAAATCATCTGAAAATCTCAAGTTATCTATGCCATCACATTCTACTACTTTTTATAAGTCGGCATTCAATGTTAAAACTATTTTGTTGTGGAATAGTCTTCCCGTTGACATTAGGCGTGCTCCTTCGTTGAACGTTTTTAAGCAGAGAGTCATAATACATTATCTATCGCTATAGCACTAAAATTTGTTTCTTATAATTATTATTTCTTATATTTTGTCTATTTATTTCCATGCATAGTATAGTATATGTATTTATATATGTATCTGTGTAGTTATATTAGTATTGATTTACGTGCATGGTTACCTGGAAGAGATCGCTTTAAGCGATAAGGCCGCCATTTAAAAGCCTGTATATGTGAATAAGGTTTTCTTTAATCATATTTTATGTATTGTTGCTGGTTTTTAAATAAAGACTTGTCTTATCTTATCTTATATTAGATCCAAAATGAAAATTCACCGTTAGAAAGAAAGTAATAAATTCTTTAGGACTAACTCTAATAAAAATGAGTCGAATATAAATTATACGTGTCATCAATATCATAGATACGCTATAAATAATCACGTTCACAGTGTGAGATACAGATGTTCAAAGAGATGACAGCAAATAGAAATAAAGCAACGATCGGGACAGTGAACGGTTACCAAACGTCAGAAAGCAGCCCCGACGCCTAGAGACGAAAATAAGAACCTACATTGCTTTAGACTAAATGATACGGACGGGCTATAGTTTCGTAAATAAAATATTAGAAAAAACTTCATTTCAAATAAGCCGTAATTAAGCATTGAATAATATAAATATGTAAACAAAGTGTAAGAAAAAGTAAAAACAACGTTGATGCTATTGAGACTCATATCTGATAAACGAGGGCCGCTTATATTAAATTAAAAAAAAAGTAAAAATGTCACCTACTACTTTAATCAAGGAATCAAAAAAAGATCCATGCAAACTTGCGGTCAGGTCAAGTCACCCCTCTATTGTAAATACAGATGATAATTAAGGTAGACAGATGATGATGTTGATAAACTTACTAATTATTGATAATTCACGTTTACAACAGGTATATGAAATGATTAAACAAAAGTCAACAATATAACCATTTCACATACGCAACGTTTGAAGAAAAATAAAGGCAAAGAAGTAAGAAAACAAAACACCGATAGAATACAAATCGATCCAGTGAACACACGTAATGTTGAAGTAGTATGACAGCCATCGCACGAAGCGACGAGGATAAAACAAAACGAGGAAACAAACAGATTTATTTCAGTCCTCGACGGAGACAGCAGTAACAATAGTCTCATGTTAGTTTATGTAACAGTTAACGCTAATTATGCTTCGCAATTTATTAGCGGTCGACCTTCTATATGATAATAAAGCTGTAACAATACACGTTTAAGACGGTCAAGTTTGCAAAGACGGACTTAATTATAAATTCTGTCTTGTGGAAACAAATTGCTGAGAATGGCATAAAGAATTTGTAAAACTAGCGTAAAGACATTAGGAATATTGTACGCATGGCGGAAGTAGATTGCTGCTATAGAACAGTCAGTCATCAGAGAAATAGAAGTCCAGAATGATCAAATCTAGAGTCAAAGCATTTTTGCCGTACGCAATGTATTACTTAATCTGAAAGTAGTAAAATCATCTAATGGTGGAATGAATATTTAATTGGAAAAACCGTTTGCCGTTCAATATGATTCGTGACTACCGCTATACGCATACGCACCACCATGTTTGTCCAGCAAAGACATATGCATGCATTGTATGCTAATTGCCATTGCCATCAGCAAGATACAGAGTTGAAAAAGTTGAAGAAATTTTGACAATTTAAATTTTTGAATAATTATTTGTTCGTACTTTTTGTTTAGAATATTTGGTTTCGTATTTATTCAAAATGCTGAACGTAATGGAGATAAAAAGAATAGGTTAGTAAAACTATAATAGAACGGAAATGTATAAATCAAATTAACTCACTATGCTAACATTAAAAACTTTAAAAAATTACTATAAAATGTAAATTGATTATGATTTAAGAACTGTTACTTCTCATTTAGCAAATAAATGTTCCATTAAAATCATCCTTGACGGTCGTAAATTTTAAATATTCTCGTCCAAATTTTACCAGACAGTAAACCGTAACCGCGGTGGATATATTGTTTTTCAGCTAACATATCGGTCAATGTCAGCGCTTTCCATTTCGAATTATACTGAAAAACGCCCGTATAGTTCTTCTGCAGACTGTGAAATAACTTCGGTTTAACCCGACAGCGTCATTCAACAGCCATAATGAACACGATGCGGTAATTACGAGGATAATTACGTCTAATGTTGGTCACGGACAATGTTTTTTAAACGTTCAAAATTTACGCGGTTTCAGCCGCTGTATTTTAGTATGTATTTAACTCTAAATTCACGTTTTCCTGTATGTTCAGACTCGTTTATAATCAACGATCGGCAAAGGAACGCGCGTTTCAAGGGTTTCAATTTTCAGCGCATTTGAAACAATAGCAAATAAGTTCTTTAAAACCTTGAGATAAGACGATATTTTATATATTAAATCTTTATTGCATTTTTCCTCTTAAGTCTCGTCGTTTTCAATGAGTCATGCTCAGGTAACTCAGTTATCACAATCCAAACATTCTTCACGCACGTGCATTTAAAACTGATTTGCATCGCACTTCGTTTCTTTATCATATAAACGTAACCAGAGACCAAAAATTTTAACTACACTGCAAAGACCCATTCAGCATGCTCTGCACAATTGCGTTTGCAAAGTGATATCAGGCACGGTAAGGTCGAATTTTGCAGGTGATGCGTTAGCATGCTGCGTGCGTCTGCAAGTTCTTCGAACCTGGCACATGATAGGGCGTGGGGTTGGACGGAGGTAGCCAGTAGGCGGCACTGATGGCCGGATAGTTGCTCCCGTTCCTGGCCGTCTTGCCTCGCGCGCCGCCCGTCTCGCCGCGCATCCTTTACACTTCACCTCACTTCACACATCACATCACGCGTCTGCATTGAACCGCGGCCGCGATACGACTGGCGTGCTGGACTGACTGAGACCTGCGCGCGCGCCACCGGTGACAGACGACCGATCAGTCACTCCTCGTGGACCGCGTGTCATGCCGCTTCCACTCCCCCCTTGCTAATGAGCTGCGTCCGTCCTCACTGCTCGCGATTCAATTGCATTTGCTGGATTACTTACAGTTCAAAACTATTGTCATGCTACGATTTCTATTCCAGTACCTACGGATATCTTAATTAACTTAAATAAAATTAGAATGCCTTTTGCTTCAAAAAACTGGTTCAATCCCCCAACTTTTCTAAGTGGATCATTTGGAAACATATTAAGACCTTCTGGAAAATAACCTGTCATTACAAAGCAGGCCGCGAAACGAGTTTCAATATCTACGGTACTATTACTACGGTTTTATTTTGGGTCATAACAAAAGGCAATTTTTGCCATTTACGGTTACACAATATCGCAGGCAGCCGCTGAAAGCCTTCACGGAGAATTAGCGTTGACAAATTAGTACACGAAGTGTAAACGATACCGGCTCTCTCGGAGTTTAGCTAAGTTTATTATGTCGCCTTGAAAAAATTATACTGTTAACTGTGACGAAGTTTCTAATCTCTTAGTTAGCTTAGTTAGATTTTTTAGCGCCTACCGAGATAAATTTACAAAAGTTATAAAAAATTTATACGAAAACTGATTCAGAATAGATATTACTAGCCGTAAATCAATTAAAGTGGTAAATATATTACCAATATCTTTGATTATTTAATAAATTATCAAGGTCTATAAATCGTATATCGTAAGTACTTATTTAAGTTCGCTTTTTAGCGATAAAACCGCCTTTGTGCCATGTTGTTTGTTTTTTTATTCTTTTCGTGCTATTTAACTTTTTTCTGTTATTTTGTATGTAATATTTTTTGCTTAGTATTTAAATTATTTATTGCACATTTATAGAAGGATACTGATATCCGAAGATTTAAATCCCTTGTATTTGATAGCATTACTATTTCTGGCGTATAATCTTGCTAGATCATAACAGGATATTTTCAGTCTCGCCCAAATCTTTTTAGGATTCCAGGACACAACTAAGTTTCTAATATAGGGTCCAAATAACGTTAGACATATTTAAATAAATAACACAAATCTAGAGTCGCTAAGCAAGATTTACAATCTGTGCAATGCAACAGATCACACCTAACTGGTATGTCAATAACGCTATTGTCAAGTGCGTTATTGGAGAATCACGATACATGACATGACCTTACGTGTATCAGTCTATTGGTACATCAATTTGGCATATTGCCTCGGCATCTAATTAACCAGGCACCTGCGTTTATGATTGAAGATACAGTCGATTAATGATGTATTAGATAAGATTAACTCGATTTGTGGAATATTATAGGAAAACGAACGTTAAAATTATATAACAGAACAAATATCATTTTTAGAAACTTTTAATCTGTCAATACATAAACAAACGAAGAATGAAGAGTAATAGTGACACTATAATTTTATGAATTATCAAAGTTGATTCTAACAAATCAATTATGTACGAGTTAAGTTGGTGGCGAGACGATAAGAAAAATACACAGGAAATAAATTTTAAATTGCTAGTAGTTGTAAATATGTGTCAGTTTATATTTCACCAATACACTGATAGTCATTGGGTAGAGTCAATAATATTGTCAAAATTGTGTATTAGGAACTTATTTCAACAGGGCCTAACATGTGAAATTACTAAACCATTATAACTAAAATTTATGCAAAATTTGAGAAATTCAAAGATATTTTCGATGTTATTATCCAGCTAGCGAGCACTAGTCCCCAATTGGCATGCTACCATTTGAACTCGAAAAATCGTCACGCGTACCACTCAGGTTCGAGTAGCCTGCTACGTGATCGGAGTACTGATGCAGGTGACGCAGTGAAACGTAATTTCGTTACAGTAGGGTCATTAGAGGCAAACAAAACTTTCGTGCATGATTCCATATTCGGACCAAACGTAGCGGCTTAGATGACGATTAAAGTGTACTAAAATGCTATTATCCCCTTTTAAACAACCTTGAAAGGGTATGACAGCAAGCATTTAAAATTATTGGATCTTTTAAAAATCCATTCCTTGTATGCATGTAAAAATACTTAAAGAAGATAATTTACAGGCCATAGTAACAAATCTTTTAATTTTTCAGCAAGCTTTCTCAATCTTTTCTTACTTGGTTAAAAGTATTTGGCCTAGTAAAGAAAAGACCTAGATGAATAAAAAAAACAGCATTGTTATTAATAAATAACATTTTCGTATAGTAAAAGCTGTGAATACTTGCAAAATTATTTCCTGTGTAGATAAATTTACTTATAACAAGGATTTGGTACTTTGCAAAGTTTTATTACTATATTATACCCGTAGTATTAACTTCCGCGCCTAAAAATTTATTTCATATGTCTTAATTTCTTGAAAATATCTAAAATTGCTATGAATGTTCGACCTTGCCAAAAAATCTTAACATTTTCTACCGAGTGATTTTACTGTGACCAAACGTCGTTACTTAAGGTGGTAGTCGATTCGTTCCGGTGCAGTCGGCACTGGCTCCCGGACCACCGAAATAGGCGTGCATTGCCTCTTTTGAATAGACAATGTGTGTATGCATTAAAGAATTCATAAGGTCATCGATTGGCTACGAAATGAAACTACATACTACTTGGTCGGATACTCACAGGTAGGTATTTCCCATTTTTAATATCCACTTGTTCAATTGTCAAGTTTAGTTTACGTAAGTAGTAAGTTTTTTAAACTAAAAATATTAGAATAACTGTGACGACCGCCGTGGACTAGAGAGTACTGCGTTCGATTCTCGTCCAGGGCTAGTGTTTGAATGATGAAATTGAATATCTGGCATGCCCGAAACCGGAGAAATTATAGTGAGAAGCTAAGTTTCTGAACGCGTCACTTCTTTATTATTACCTAGTAACTGTCACCCATGGCCTTGCCCGCGATATGAAATGGAATTTAAAGACCTTTCAATCTTTGATACCCAATTAGACCCTTTAGGGATCCAGATTACAAGTCTCTAGGTTCAGCGGTTAAGACTGTGTTGATTCCAAGTAAATATCCTTACTCTTTGAAATATACATTTACAAGATTTACTAAGTCGTTATAATAGCTAAAATAATCAGAAACAAGAGTAAAAAGGTCAATTTGAGTCCTCGTATAAACGTAAACTAAACTCTTTGTATACCTATGCATATGTATCAATACATCATAATGGAATCTAGATTAGTTAATCTATCGTGTCGTCACACAAACATAGCCTTTCTTGCATTATGTACGTACCTGGTAGCATTGATTGATGTCACTTACATTGAGGATAATCCATCTAACAATAGTATGCATACATGTGGTACAAGTAGGTATAGGTATGTACTTAATAATGTACGTATATCTATACATCCCTCTAGGTTTATTTTTAAATTTCTAACTACCGCGTTTCTATTTTAAAAATATATGTAAATTTCTACACTTATGATCTACAGATACTCCAAATACACTAACCTAGCAAAGGGCAGCGCACCGAGTTTGCTAGCAGCATTAGCACGCTGAATGGTAATATTAAAATTAACACATCTATACAAAAAGTCTTAATGTATTGATATTATAATAAGCCAAAAAGGGTCACTGATTATCAACTTTTAGCACAGGATCGACGGGAATTAAAAAAAAGTCGTTAAAAGAATATTTTTGGCCATGGACAAAATGTACCTATAAATAGCTGACATTTTTGTCCAACTCCAGATTGCCTCCCTGTGAAACCCTCAATATTATGCTTCAAAAAGCAAGTACATATCTCCATTTCAGTCAAAGCTGGGCACGGTCGGTTTGCTATTTCTTCATGTAACTGATGACGTTAACAAGATTTTTATACAGAAACTATTAAAAATCTGTAAATAAAATGTGGAAAAAACAACCACAAATTTCGCATTTTAATAATTTCCAGGTTTTATTCAAAATGCCTTGAGTTCAGACAGAATCAGTAACGTAATACTACACTCATACATTATGCAGATGTACTGATTACTACATGTGGCTGTATGTATGTATGTGTTTGTTTATATAGTTTGTAATACGACACGCTTTGGAATTGATTTGTCATGCGTCCTATAACAGTACAACAGTCCTTGACTATGCCCTATACCGTTAGTCCTAGGAATCAGGTGTACAAGGTGAGTGGGGTATCTGTATAATAATATTATATTATTACTCGTAGCATCACATATTATGCATATTTAGCTTATGTAATGCCAATGTACCAACGCGGATTACATACTAACAGGCTAGATTTAGTTTTACTTTACTTACTTACTAAAGTATTTTTCTAAACCATATCCTACTTGCTATCCTACTAATATTATAAACGCGAAAGATTGTAAGAATGTGTGGATGTACGTTTGTTACCCTTTCACGCAAAAACTGCTGTACCGATTTCGATGAAATTTGTAACGGAGATAGTATAGAGCTTGGATTATCACATAAGCTACTTTTTATATTGTATTAACGCTGGTAACACCGCAGTGAGCAACTAGTAATATAATATTATAACTATATATACTTTTGTATGTAACGAATAAAATTAAATACCTACTACTAGACCGATTTCCAAAATCCTTCGCTGATAAAAAGCTACATTATTACTGAGTGATAATAACACTGCAAATCGCACTTATTTTGTAATATGCTAGCATCAATCTGCTTTTTACTACACAATATTCAGTATTGTATCAAAATATATAAAGAAAAATATATAAATGTTTTATAGAAACACGCATTCGAGATATTTTTTTTTTGCTATAACTAAATTTTTAAAGATTTCATCTCAAACATCGTAATTTTTATATAAATGCACTGGTCCGAATAATAAAGATTATAATTCACATTTTTATCGAGAATCCGACGTAAGGGCTTGCTTATCACCTAAATAAACAGTCACAGCGTCAACAAACCGTTCTTGTCTATTATTAAAGCATGGTTAACTCAAGGCTTAGCCTCGGTTACTCATAGAAAATGTCAACATTAAACAGACACTCCTTTGCTTGCATATTTTGTAGCCACATTTTGTATATTACGTAAATTCTAGTGAGCTTGTGAAACACTGAGGACCGCGGCATCTGTCACACCACTTAGTAAGTACGTATTACTAAATAATACTAAAAAGTAAATATAGTAGAATACTACAATTTGTGATAGCACTTTCTATTTATTAACCAGTCAAATGCTTAAAAATTCTTACTCAAAACGTATCCAGTAATTCTTTAGTCGTAGCCAATTGAAATACTAAGATTGCTAAGACAAATTATCGCCAATGAATAAATAAAATATAAGAGAGAACGAAGTAGAACTAAAAATATCCATATTTGACTTTCGTATGTTGTTAGCTCTTTCGTATAACAATTTAATAACGTTTTGTTGTGTTCTTTTACCTTGAATTTTAGTAAAAACTTTTTTAAATATCACAATCACAGTAGTATAGGGTCGACAAAATACATTTACTTACCTAGAATTTCGTTACATACGGAGGGAAACGAAAATTAAATTAAATTACATTGGTGTACCAAATAATAGCAGAGTACTTACTTACCATTTCTATTTTCACTATCAGCTGGTTTCATCTGAATTGGGTGGTGCATCTGCAAAGAAAAAGAGATATATTTATAGTTATATTCGTGAATTAATTTACTGTCAAACTAAGCATAACATACAAATTGCAGTGAGCTATTTAAATATTATTCAGATGACGGTATTTGTTGACATCATTCAATCAACAATCGCATAACTAAGAGACACAATGATGTCAACATCTGACGCTTTATCGATTTGAGTTTATGGACTTAGCCTTTTGCTGCAAAGTTATTAGCTTTGTGCAAAAGGACCAACAAATTCAGTAAACGATTGTAATTTTCCATAACAATTTACATATAGTAATATGTAAGAAGATAAACAATAACAACAAATACTAAAAATGGAATAAAATAAATATTTACGAGGGCTCCCGTACAACAAAAGTGATATTAATGTCGGTATTTGCCTGATATTCATAACGACCACAGGTACAAACTGGAACTAATGTATATAATGTGCCTAACCTTCGTGGCGATTTTTTTCTCGAATTTAGAGCTCATAGATCTATAGGAGCTGAGATCCCACAGTAAAAGTTGTTGCTTAGGATGATTAAAGTGACCCCCTTTCAGCTAAGTACACTCCTAACCGATAACAATGTATAGCGAGCCAGTACTGAGGCATAATGATTTTACTTCAGCTTGGCATTTTGCAGAATCATCACTCATATTTTCATCATATTATCATACACACGTCCAGTATGTAAGCTAATTAATAAACTCGCCAACACATTAACCCTATTAGACGTTAATCCGCTATTAAAATATTGTCGGATCGCGTCCGCGTCCGCGTCGCATCCATCGATATGCATTATTTACGCGCGTCGCGATCGCGCGCAAACAATCGGGATATGGTTCGCATTATTCGTGAATACAACGACGGTGTATCAATAAACACGATCGTTGTGGTGTAAACCCACTGTTTCGAATACTATTCAACTTAAAAACGAGTAAACAGCTGGTACTAGTCTCGTAATATTTATATTGCATTATTTACGCGCGTCGCGATCGCGCACAGACAATTGAAATATGGTTCGCATTATTCGCGAACACAGCGACGGTGTATCAGTAAAGACGATCGTTGAAGATTGAACCCACAGTTCCAAATATTATACGACTTTAAGGCGTATACTTGTGAATAAAATGTGAAAAATAAAAAGTTTACTTAAATCCCAAAGTGACTTAAGATAATATTTGTGTTGAAAAAAAAACATAATATAATATCATCAAATCATTTCCATTTCGTGTAGATTATGAAACCAGACTTAAAAATGATTCTCAAGTTATAGTCTAGCCACGATATATTTATTAGTGACCAAGCGAGCAAAGCAAGCTAAGCATTATGGGGTAATTGCCTCATAATACCCGTTCCCAAAAACAACCGCTGGTATACAAATTATGTGATTTATTTAGATTTTTTATCATCCGTAATTTTTGTTTGTTTTCCCTCTAATTTTGAAATCAAAAATTAAGCTTTGAAACAGTTTATTTTACAGATCAAAGTAAAGTCTAGAATGTTAACATTAGATTACTAAAGTTGGGTTATTTTGTATAGATGCAGTCAAGAATGCGTATCCTAATGTTTAAGAAGACGGGTTTTCACGCGTAACTGTTTGTTGATAAGGTCCAACTATAGTTTCGTTCAAATTCGGTGAACTTCATCATGGATGAAATGAGCCGTTTGTGTCTTCAACGATGACACGTTTCGCGTATCCTATTTAAAATAGGTAAATCGCATCAGTAGGTATTGACAACAAATTCAGCGATATGTGATCGATATTGGTACAACACACAGACGCCGGCGACAAGCCACGCGTCCAATTGCGGTTCGATCCCGATAGGTGGAGCTGGCGTCGACCCCGGAAGCGTTCAACAGAATTATGGATATAATTCAATAGACCGAACTCAACGTTTAACATTATCTATTCGAGAAAGTGTGATAATGCTGTGCCCAACGGTCGCAGCAAGCTTGTGCTGGAAACAAACACTTTTTCAGTCAAAACTGGCTTATTTTGGCAAGTTTCGCGATGCATAAAAACGAGAGCTAAGTAACAACGCTTATATTTTCTCTCCTATCTACAGTCTTTTTAGCCAACTGCGAAAGAAGGAGGGTTATGTTTTTATGTATATTTGTATATATGTATGTATATAGAGTGTGTGTATATTTCTTTGGCAAGCCCTATAGAGTCTAATCAGCTGGTCATATTTTTATGAAAGTGGTGTCAATAGATTCGTCTTAGTGGCGAGAGTGACTTTGGGTACATCAAAATAAAAAAATAAGGACAATACACAGGCTTAAAGATTCAGCGGTCGGGTTTTTTTTGAAGTCGCTTCTAATCACTTCTTACGGAACCTATTGTATAAACTCACTAATATCAGAGAAACCTTTCTCTGATATTAGTGAGTATATATGTATGTATATAGAACTCACTAATATCAGAGAAACCTTTCTCTGATATTAGTGAGTATATATGTATGTATATAGAACTCACTAATATCAGAGAAACCTTTCTCTGATATTAGTGAGTATATACGTATGTATATAGAACTCACTAGTATCAGAGAAACCTTTCTCTGATATTAGTGAGTTTATAAATGCAAGTTCCCTGAATTTAGTATTGTTTTTGACTATTAATTTGAAAATATGGAAACATTTTAATAGACACAATTGTTAATTGGTTGAAAGGATATAGGTAGTTCAATATAAATCTTAAAAGATCAGTCCTTGTCTGCAGAAACGAAGTCGGTTCTCACCTTTCCGACACGCTTTCATTAACTTATGTATAGGTATGTATGTATTCATTAATCTATACAATCGTTGAACGTGATTTGAACATTAACATATAAAAACATTATAACTATTTGAGACTTTGGATACTTATAAAAAACTGATGACAATAGGTACATCAATGAAAATAAAAATTTACCCATAAGCGTTTTTGAAAGTGACTTGTGGAAATCGACTTCAATACTAAATTCATATGGGACCAGGAAATTGAACCTGGAAAATAGACCATATGAAAAATTATTTTTCAAACCTCTGGAAAATCGGAGATTATTATTTTTTTGTTTTAACATAAAAGAAAACGATGAATTCGGAATCGTAGAGGTTTTCAATTATTTGAAGTCGGTTAAAAATCAAATGACGTTAATAAATTCGATGGGTGCCATAACAGTGGTAAGCATTATCGCTATTCGGCTTCTATAGGATCACGTAACGCCCAGAGCGGCGGCACCGCGCTCGCGGATCGAGCGTCACGCGTCAGTTGTCAATCAACGCGCGGTTTATTTTCGCAGGCGCGCATCGACCAGCGACTCAATATTGAGTAATGGCTGCTCACGAGTATTGGCAGCTCTGCGGTGGGAGGAGCGTGCGTGCATCTCCTATTCTCATACTACATACTGATGTACAATAACTACTTTGTATAATAACTACGTATGTATAGTAAGTACTCTTCTTGTGCGCGCTTTCAGTCTGATCTGCTCCCGTATTATCTTTAAGATCAATTGGACTTATGGACACTGGTAATCAACTAGAATTCTCTTTAAGGTGGCTGGCTTCTTTAAAAAGCTTTTGTTTTTGAAAATTCGAAACAACAAAAAACCATACATTTGGACGCGAGTCAATATTTCTTTTGTATGGTTTTTTATGTGAATTTTCAAAAGTGCTAGAAAAAAGTGGTTACTTATGATCATACTCTTAAGACTATACTAGTTGCAAAATCCAAATTTGATTGCAACACACACGTCGTTTCCGACTTCTACATACGTGTCGCTGAGACAACAGTATGTGTGTTGTTTTGCGCATTGCCAGGAAATTCTATTTTTCCACCTAGAACACCCGTTCGGTATGCGAAACATCTACGCGAGAGCTTCCCACTTGGCACAAAACTGAAATCGTCATGTTTTCATTCACAACCGGTGGAAACAGAAACAAACAATTATCGAAATCAGTAACGTATTGAAATCAATTGCATAGTCATGAGTTTGAATGGGAATTTAAAAATATTGCAATTACCAATTCGTATATTGAAAATTAAAATAAATATCGTTGCGCAATCAAATAAAACCTTGTATTCTCATTTTACACGATATCATTTGGAACTTGAGTAAATATAATTATAGTTATGAGCAATCAACATAATTATAACTCAATTCAAAATTGTTAATTGAAGTGGAATTTCAAGATATGAGTTCTAAGCTCATTTAATTACACTCATCAAATCAATTTAACTTCATATAACTAAAATTAGAACGTGACTAGACCGTGAATAAATAATATTGACACCAGTAACTTTTTATCATGAGAAACAGCTAATTAAATGACAACAAGATACAGATAAGAAAGAAAACTAACACTTAGAGTGTTAGTTTTCTTAATTTTCAGTAAAATGACAATATTGAATTTTATTCAGCTTACAGTGGAGTAGCGTGCTGGTGTCAGAGAATCTATGCCTCTGACATGACTTACGATTGTCACCGCCAAACAAACAACTAATTTATATTACTTATTTTTACAAGTGTTAAACTACACTAAGTATTATATTACTTAAAAGAGAGCGGACGAAAAATTTCGATGGCAAAAAAAGATGCCTTGACCATTAGGCGACTGCCGATATCCTGGTGTCGCGAAATTCACAAACAATTTGTTACTATATTTTTAACTACACGCCAAGACCTAAATAAGTTTTGATGATCGTATTCAAATACAAATACAAATAGCTTTATTACACAAAGAAATACATATATTTTAAACAATAACACACTGATCTCCACACTAGGATTCCCTGTCACGCGGAGATCAGGATCACAATGAAAACACATAAATAGAAAAGTAATTCTAATCTAAACTAATCTAAACGGTACAAGCATCGTCGTCTCAAAAATGTATGTTTGACTGTTGGTGTAAGTTTGTATGAATGATTATGAGTGACGTCATAGCTTGGCACCAACAATGTCGAGTCGAGTTAGACTCACAGAGGTGTCTTGTCTTGTTATTTATTACTATAAAAGAGTATTCGGCACTGTAACTATTCGAACACATTATACTTCATTTCAATGTATTCCCCAGACATCTTCTATAACTTTTTCATGAAATACTCGTATTAACCACCTTATAAGTAATTTAATTCGTGAGCCATGACCTAGACTTGACAGCATCTAACGTCAACACATAGTATATACAAGACATGTTTATGTCGGTACCACATCGTATGACAAATTGCCGTAAGTGTGTAACGATACAGTGTTTGCATCGCTCGTCGCTAGTTTGATGGATGATCACTTACTGCTAATTAGATAAGGGATGTGATTTGTTGTTGAGATCCTCTCAGGAGGCTCGTTTTGATGGTAATTTATGCAGCTTGGCTTGCTTGGAACGTTTCTCGATGTCTATGCCTGCTTTGTATTTGTAGCGCAATGTTATTTGCTAAAGTAAGACGCAAACGATGAACCATATTACTGATTTGCGTATAAATTACATGGTTATCGGTTAAAAGTGCACTAAGGCGAAAGGGCGCAATTATACTCATCCTAAGGAACCGCTTTTTCTATGGGATCGACTGTGAATTCGAAGAAAGCAGCCGTTTCCTACATTTCGTCGACGACCGATAAACTTTTTGTATGAGAGCTGACTATTTTTTTTCGAATTCAGAGTTGGTCCTATACTGATAGTTGTTCCTTAGGATGAGTATAGTAAATCTCCAATCGACTTAGTACTACCCTTATCGATTAGCATGTATAATGTGCGTTAGTGAAATATTATTATGGTCAATAATTTCTTCTGTTATTTCGCGAGCAAACACGAGTTTTCAATAGCTTAAAATTTACGCTCAAAACTATGGTGAACCACTCCGCATATACGAGTTATTAAAACGACAAAGAATAATGTCTTTATTGGATAATTATGACCACAATCTTGTTGGCAATCACAATGAATGTGATAATGTGTTAATAGAAACTGCCAGAGTTTTGGCGTCTGCCTCTCCGTTTGTAGAGTGACCAAAATTCTACCAATATAAGAAAGCTAAGTTGAAAAAAAAAACAACATCGTGCTTGCAGAAGAAGGTTGATAGTTTTTGAAGATAAGTAAAGTACCAAACTCGCAAATAGGCTAGTCTACATTGCTAATTGGCCCCCTTGCACACCTTGAAGACCCGTCCCAACAGTTGAACTCTATGGATCGATGGATGATATTGTATATTGGAGAATAGATATCTACCTTTATTTATGTTTTTACACAGCATTAAGGATTTAAGAGGTATGGGTAATAGATAGATTTCGTCTCTATTTTCGAAATGACAAACCAAGAAACTACATTTAGTTCGCAATGCAATCACTTGTCGCTTCCAGTGTACCACCGCGACGGATGGCCAGTTTAAAAATAAATTAGGTGTGACGGTTCGCGCCAACACACAGAATATACAACAGTTCTATCTTAGTCGAGGAGTATTCCACTTTGAGCACCGAAACTTTCAGCACCTATATAATTTGTGCACTTGCTAAGCTATTAGAAGTTTGTTGAGCACCAAAAACTATCTATCCGACGATCCCGGGTTTAATTCCCCGTCGAAGAAAGTGTTCGAACGATGAGTTTGAATATCTGTCTTCGAGTTTGGGAGTCTTTGTGCGTGTGTTTGTGAATGTTATATGGCATCCACGATACAGGAGAATATCTATCTAGTGGGGAGCTATGAGTGTTAAACGTAGTTAACTTAAATTTATAAATTTATAAAGTTACAAAATACCACTTTAACAATAACAAGGCGATAAAACAAAACCAAAGAAGCCTTTACCGAAAAAACATAATAATAGTTGATTTTTTAATGTTGTTATGTCAATTACTTGAGAATCGTCTGTCCCGTCGCCTTGAAAATTACAACATACAAGATACAAGCAAGTAGTTTTAATCAATGGAATCATTCAATTCTTACAGGAGTTAAATTGGCGAAGAGCAAGTATAAATACAGCTAAGTCACGTATAACACAAATTAATACTATTACCAATTAGAAGACGGTGCGCGAATTAGAAGTGCCTAAAAATCGGTGTCAAAAGTGGAATGCTCCAGACGAGCGCGCGCGCCGTTTGGATCATTACTGACACCTATTTAATTTATAGCTTGTAAACTCTTGGCTTAAAGCTAGACACTCATTGGCGAATCTTGACTAATTACTTGTATTGACATGTAACTGTGACTTACTGTCTTTTGACTGTGGCGTAGTTAATATTGATTTTGAACAGTTACCAGATTGATATAATAATTTCTGCAGGCGTATTAGCATCCCATTGCAGGGATTTTTATGCTTATTGATATATATATATTTGTGAAATTGCACATTTGCGTTTAGTGGTTTCAGATTTCACTATTGTCTTGTAGTATAGTGCGTTGTGAAATTTTTTTTACTAAAGGTCATATTGCTGTAAAAAATCACAGTCACAGTTGATGTTCGCACGTGAACACCCAGCTTTATTGACACCAATTTAATTCATAACTTGTAAATGCGAGATTGAGTATTTTGTGCATTACGGCTCGAGAATGAGGTATTAGTATTTTATATCGTATACGCGCGCGTATTAAAAAAAAATTGTGGTATGCGTGACGGCTAACGAAATAAATATATATTTGTATAGGAATATGTGAAATTAATGCAATTGAGAATATTCTATTTGCGTTCCTAAACTTCTATGGCCATAATACTATGTCTTTATACTCGTTCGCATATATATTAACAGACTTTTCAGTACTTTTGATAATTATGAACAAAGTTATCATCCGTTATTTAAAAAATAATCTGCCATAAATATAGAAAATATATTAAAATCAATTCCAAAATTTAACTTCAATCTGAAGACTACAAAATGCTCGGTTAAAATGTGTAATTATGTAAACAAAGAAGTCTAATCTCTCTTTGAACCAAATCTGCTTTGACAGAAACCTCACCTTTCGCAAAAAAATAAGCCAGATCGCAAACTATTTTCTACATCAAAGGGCAAAAAGCCCTCAGGATAAAAAAAAGACCGACCAAGAAGAAAAAATAAAGACAAAAACTTAGTACCTTTGTGAATATATATCTACGTGAATGGTCAAAGCGGTTTCAGACATTTGACATTTTTACGTCGTTAGTCAGTCCTTTACAAAAGGTGAACAACTAAGGACCACATTTAAAAGGGAGTGGAATCAAAGGACCCTTTTAGGCTTATTACACGGTTCGGGGGATGGAAAAAATCTCTTATTAGAGTCCGAAATGAGGCTAATGCAACGATTACAACGTGGTGAAACAATAGGGAAATGGACGCGGACTTTGTAATGTGTTCTGCGGCCTTTTCATTGTAATTACGGCAGATGTTTTGTTTCAATAGACGCTGTAAGAGATTGAATAAAATAATACATAGAATTAAATTTAAACTTTAGGCTAAGATTGTTCGTGGTGTCAATGCGGAATAAGCACGTCGGCCGTCTACGAAACTGGTACTAAGTATCCAATTACAAACTGATAATAATAAGTTTTCGTACGATCTAGTAAGTATGTAAGTTAGTGGTAGTAAGTCGGAGAAGGTATTATAACTTTCAAATATAAGTGAAGTCCCCAAACCGCAATTTGGCGTAAATAGCGTGGTAGACTATGGCCTACACCCCCATCATAGGGGTTGACACGACGACGACGATCTATAGTATCCTACGAGACACGTAACTAGTAACCTACCAGACCATGCTGTCAATATATAGGTAGTGGTCTTTTTTTAACCAATACAGTTAGGCATTTGACCACTAGTTCGCACGACCACGGGGGTGTGTGTGTGATGTGATGGAAACTACATGGCCTAAACCCCTTGCTTATGGTGGAACCGTGCCCAGCATTGCGACGCCATAGATAAAAGTGAAAAGAGTTAGCTTAGCTTGATTCTATTCTCCTTCCTAGCGGTGGTGATACATATACGTTGGTTCAGCAAGCTTCATTTGACTGTGCAAAATACGAAAGTATGTATAAACATAAATACTTCCCGGTCATAAAAATAAAGTGCGACAACATTTCACAGCTTCTTACTACTTTCAATAAAATACTTTCAACAGGATTCCGCGGGCATTAAAGAATTTAACAACAACATTAATATCACAAAGTTTTAGTTAATTGTAAAGTTTTCTTTGGCCGAGTATTTTCGCCGTTGATTATACTATGAAATGAAACAAATTTCCTCACGAAACTTGAGATGTTGATGAAGTTTTAATCAGTAGAGTTTTCTTGTTGCGGAACAACAATACCATAACTTGTATCAACCGGGAAATTTTATATTTTATTGTTACCGTTCATTTGTTTCTTGAAAAATTGAGAAATCACTTTTCCATACTATTGCAATATAGCGAAAATGAATCATTTAGTTTTGAGGGAATTAGTTTTGTTGCATGTTGGTTTATTTTTTTATAATTAGACCTGTTTTGCACAGACAGAAGGACGGACGACGGGAAACTATTCAGGTTTTTTTTTAATTTATTATAGTTAACTCGTATACAGCACTTGTTTAGTTACTATAATAAGATTCAAATTAAATATAACTTGCATATAATATAGAAATTGACTGAGAATATTATAGTTCTTGTACGAGTACCACTCATTAAAAATTGAAACATAATAAATCTGCGTTAGAGATATAATGAAATGCTATTATTAAAAAAATTAAATTCCCATTTTTTTAAATTAAGGCAACGTGGCATTTCGCACCAAGACGCTAAGGTCTCGTAGTCTTCGTAGTCCTAAACAGCAGTAGTTGTTCATTTATTTAGTTGTTAGTCGGTCCAAGTTGGCAACTCCCGCGCGACCGCAAAGTTTGACCTTGTTTACTTGATAAGTAAATTGTATCGCGTCACACCAACCAACGCTGCCGGGACCCCAACTCGGAGAGTACTTATCCAATTGGAGCGAGATGACGACTCAATTGTTACCGTAGGTTTTTGGTGTTAAGGATACATACAATTTTAATTTAAAGAAGTATAATCAAGATATGTAATAGAGTCACAATTTCTTTGACATGTTTCTGACAAAAATATATAAAATAAATCTTCAGGAGGTTTTGGTTAGTCTATATTTTCAGGATAAATAGTATATATTAATCACTAGAATTCAATCTGCTTCTGCAAAAAAATCGTTAGCCGCGTGTTTGCGGCAGCCTACACGTAGTTGCGATCAACAGCAAGCCCTATTTACCTAAGTGTCTAAAAAATAAGTTCTTACCTAACAAAAAAAATGTTTACCGAATTCATTTTAGCAGGCGCCTGTAGAATTTTTTCAATTTTGTCGATTTAAAATCAAGTGGCTGGACCGATTTTTATTGAATTTAAATGGAGCCATTTCCTTCAACGAATAATAGTTTTTTAATTGTTTTTTTTTCGGAAGTCTGTAAAAATAGACGAAAGACATATCTATAAATAAAAATATACATCTAAAGAAATACTCGCTGGACTGTGACTATGGTCCGCAGGCTATATTATGCTATTCAAAATATGCATATCTTTCAACCCAATGACGGTTTTTACGAAGCTATAACCAGGTGTAATGTCTCAAATATTATGTATTTTGTCACAGATTCAAAATGTAATTCTTCTAATGAGACGGAAGCACACATCAGGACTACAGAACTACAGTGTTTACCGATATTGAAAAAATATATGTTTATATGTTAAATTTTCACTAAAGATATAAATAGCGTTTAATGTAATATGACATCATTGTCAATTGACGACAAAAGGTAAATCAGCAGCTAGAACGGGTGTACAAAGAGTCAGAAATATAATTTCAAACAATTCTGTTTATCAGTTTGGGCCGAACTCCCTTCCTTCGCCGAATAGAGTTGTGATTGCGAGTCGGTATATAATTTCCCAGCGGCGCAAAACTTCTCATTTCCAGTTTGTGTTCGTCTCATTTGCTGAATAACGTGTTATTCTGGTAAGTTTTTTTCATATTTATACCACAAAAAAGAAAAGTATGATAACTACGTCGCCGATCCTCCTTTTCCAATAAAGAAGTTTGCCAAACTTCTGAGAAGAAGCTTTTTGATAACTTAAAAGCTCCTTAAGTACATAGGTTCCCAATAAAAATACACGGTTTTTAAGAAAACAAAAACAGTTTACTTCGAATATTTCAACAGTAAACAACCATAAATACATTAAAGCTCGAGAAACTTAGTTAATAAGACGAGCTCAAATTTTCGCCACGCAGTCACTAACACACTTTATCGTAAGAGGATTTCAGGTATTTTATTTTTACACATTAACGCCCACAATTCAGTTCAGCGGAGCTTATTTTCCACGAAATTATTTACACACACACAATGAACCTAATACCCACGTGACCCAAAATACTAGCTCACTGACAAAGGATACTCCATGCGAAAGAATTCATCCAAAAACTCCTGTGATCTTGTTTATTTTCGAATGTCGTTAGAACCACATTCAAAATGTACGACTTCAATGAAAAAAAAAACATTAACTAGCATACTATTGTACAGAAATAACTTTAACGGCTATAAGTTAAATTTATTATTTTGAAATAAAAGAGAAATATATTGGACTATGTCGGACGTTGTAAAATTTACGTTATTAAAGCATTAGATTATTTTGCAATTAGCAAGTGATTGAGTGAAATACTTGTTAGTAATACATTGGTGGAAAACTCGATATGCAATACAAAAAATGAATTAGAAGATGGTCGAAGATCGTTTAGAAAAAAAAGTCGGTATCGTGTCGTCACCGATAAGTGAAGACTTGCCCTAAGGGTCGAGGACAACGAAGCAACCCCCGAAAGTTAGAGGGTCGGAAAAAATCAGGCCCAAACTAATGGGCCGGACGACTGGAATGAACTTTTAAAAGTTGCCGATGTAGCCTTTTTGCGTAAAGCTCGGCATTCGAGCGCGATTTTACGCTTCGAACGTGACGACTTTTAATGGACTAGTGGCAGTCTAAAATATGAGGAAAGTTTCAAGAATTTTAATGGATAATATCCAAAGAAAACTTCGTGGTTTTTCGGAAGTGATGATTATGCAGTATATATTCTATTAAATATTGACAGGTATAACATGCATTTAACGGATCATAAAGTACAAAATACAGATACACAAAAATAAATGCTAGCAAATTAGCAGAGCATGGGTCTTTACAAGGGTAGTAGTACATCTTGAGTACAACTTAAAGGTGTAAGCCTAAACCAGAATTTAAATATATTTGTCTACCAATCTAATAAGTACCGTTTAGATCACACTGACACAAACTAAATTGAAAAATTCTTACTGCATTTTTTACATCATTTTATGTGATTCCTGACGTATATTATGTCACTAAAAAGCCACACATTCACGTCTCAAAACATCGACGCTAAGCATTCAAAGCGAACATTTGCCGCGTCATAATTTTCCAGACGATTTCAGCAAAGCGTCACAAAGTGCAACGGCTCCGTCGCAGCATGAATGTGCCGCATTATTACGCTTGACGTGCCCAGCTTTTGAACGACAAATACCCAGTAAAAATAACAATTTTTGCTATATTTCTTGGTTATACGGCGTCTGCAATGACCCGGACTGATTTTTATGACTGCGCAAGAGAGAAAATAACAAAGTCTTGTGTGCAAGAAACGCGGAATCTTGCTATTTTCTCTGTGGCAGTGATCTTTGTGATATTATTGAGTGCTAGTTTATGGATATAGCAAGTTTTCTGAATAGAAGACTGCTACTTAAACTTTTACAAAAGGTACGCAGTCAACTCGTGAATCAAGATTAAGGGAGATACTTAATTTGATTCGTTTTTTTAATGTTTGTTACCTGATTTCTTGGAGATCTTTATTTTTTTTGAGAGATACATGTGAAGTGTTTCCATTACAATATATCGCATATCGTGTTACATAGTAAAATTTATCAAAATCAGTTCAGACTTTTAAATCGAAATAAGTTAAAAAACATCGTTTTTTATAACTTTTAAGTAAAAATATTCCAACATCATAAATACCAAAATTTTAATAATCAGCTGGATTATAAATCCCAGGTCTAATTTACGAGCCAATGAAAGAAATGCTTCTATCATCCAAAAAGGCTATGAATATTATAATAATGTCATTCTATTGTAGCGTAAAAACCTGCTGATCTAGTAGTCACGGTGGGACGTAGACCCGCAATCAAACAAAATGACCCTCCTCGGGGTTTTCATGATTGAAACATATCAGTCGAGAGTAATCTATACTCATTAGGTACCTTACCCTCGATAGAACTCCTTGAACGACAGGTATTGTACACGATCGTTCGGAAAGGCGTGGTATTAAACAAGTACGTAATACTTTGAAAAAAGATATTTGTTTTCATTTTTATCAATAATTTTGCTATTAAAAACAATTTACTAGGCCGGTTTTCATAAAAAATATGTGGAACTACAAGTATACCTTTACAAAGAAAAGATTATTTTCCAAAGTCACCAAGAAATTAAGGCATCGTGAGAAAATATACAAAATACTTGATAAATACTAATTGAGAACCTCATTCTTTTTTTAAGTTGGTTAAAATACAATTTGCACTAACTTACAAAATACAGATAATTAGTATCTACAACTTCAGAGCCACGGTTTTGTGTTCAGCTGTAAAACCCACTCGATGGTCACCCATCCAAGAACTGACTGGGCTGAACGTTGCTTAACATCGGTGATAAGTTAGAAACACCTAAGCTAAATGTGCCACGAGTGCTGCAATATACGATAGAGTTTTATTATACGGTAACCAGAGTGAGTACGGTAATATTACAACAGACTGCAACGTGTATAAATTCCATGGAGAAGGTAGAACGGTGAATTAAGGGTGCAGCTCCTTCCTAATGATGCAATTAAGACGTTTTACTTCAGGTAGTTTTAAAGTTACGTTGTAATAAAATTATAGTGACTATTAAATGTGTTGAAATAGTTAAGATATAAAAATAAAGAAAAAGGTGAACATTTTGGTTTGGTGAATTTATTTGAAGTCACATAAAAACTGTAATTTGTTTTTTACAAAGAAACAATAATTCAATTAATATTCTATTTAACTATAGAGGTTTCAATTGCACAAAAAACAAAGTAGGTTAAACTACAACACCCGCCCTCAATTAAAACTCTATATTCCTTGCAAAAACAAACAACAAAAAAATTATTCAAACTTTTGCCTTAACTAAACTGCTAACCCTAAACCATTTATACATCTTGTATGTGCAACTCGGCCTAATGGTTTAGTCAACACATCGGCATAATTGTTTTCTGAACTGACAAACTGTATTTTTACAGTTCCATCAGTTACTTTTTCCCTAATAAAGTGGTACTTCGTGTCAATATGTTTGGTCCGCGAATGATGGACCGGATTGTACACCAAATTCTGGGCACTCTGACTGTCATTGAATAAAATAACTGGACTATCCTTACCTAACAACTCTAGTATTAGTCTTCTTAGGTAGCACGCTTCGGTAGTTGCTGCACTAAGCGACATGTACTCTGCCTCTGTAGAAGACAACGCCACTGTATGTTGCTTCTTAGCTTGCCATGCAACTGGAGCTCCTGCTAACGTGAAGAAATAGCCAGTGTATGACTTGCGGTCAATACTACAATTTGCCCAATCTGCATCCGTGTATCCATTAAGATACTCTCCAGTTTTTCTATACGTAAGAGCATAACCTTTAGTACCCTTCAAATATTGCAACACTCTTTTTGCCGCAATCCAGTGCTCTTTATTAAATGTTGTGTTGAACTGACTGAGATAACTCGTCACAAAAGCGATGTCAGGTCGAGTATTCACTACCAGATACATTAGCGACCCAATTAAACTTTGATAAGGAACATCTTCTCGAAATCCAGAACTCAACTTTTTCTGATTTGATGGTGTGTCAACTGTTTTACACATTGTCATTCCATATTTCTCTAGTAGATTATTAATAAATGTTTCTTGGCTTACTTTTATTTCTCCACTCTCATTCTTAGTAATATTGAGTCCTAAGAAATATTTTAGCTCTCCCAAATCTTTCATGGAAAAAACATCACATAATTCCTGTTTGACAATGTCAATCTTGTCATCACTCTGATACATCAAAATAATGTCATCCACATAAACTGCCAATATGACAAATTCGTTATCAAAAATTCTTTTGTATATACATGGTTCCGAAGGAGTTTTGATGTAACCCAATTTAATCAAAGTTTTGTCAAGTTTTGTGTTCCAAGCTCTACTGGCTTGCTTCAAACCATATAAAGATTTCTTCAGCAGACATACTTTGTCATTTTTATTAGCAATTCCTGGTGGTAACTCCATGTATACTTTCTCTTCCAGATCTCCATTAAGAAAAGCTGTATCAACATCTAAATGTCTCATTTTTAGATTCAGTTCAGCAGCCAATGCAAACAATACTCGCAGGGAAGAATGCCGAATAACTGGAGCAAACGTTTCATCATAGTCTATACCTTCTCTTTGCTTGAAACCTTTTGCTACAAGTCTCGCTTTATACTTTATGATATTTCCATGAGCATCGGTCTTCAGTTTATAAACCCATTTGCAAGGTATCACCTTTTTATCTCCATCACACTTATCTACAAGTTCCCATGTTCCATGTTTCATCAATGAATTATATTCATCATTCATTGCTGTCTGCCATCTATCAGCTTCATCAGAATTTATTGCCTCTAAATAATTTTTCGGCTCCGTTACTTGCCCAGCGGCCAGAGAGGTATAAAAATCTGGTGGTCTACGAATTCTATGCGGATATCTATTACCTTGTTCATCATTTTCTGGTTCGTCTCGTGTAGGACTTGTAGGAACAGACTCAGCTGAGTTATAATCGAACTCATCATCGCTGTTGTCATGATATGGTAATTCTGATTCCTGATTTTCCACATTCTCATCTGGCTGCATAACCTCATTATGTAGGTGAGGCATATCTCCATACTCTTCGTCCTTGTCTTGAAAAACCTCCAATATATTATTAGAAGTAGAAGTCATAGACTCTTCAACGCTCCTTTTTAGATTCGTGAAATGCTCCTCGAAAAATGTAACATCTCGTGACTTCTTCATTTGTCTTGGATTTGAAGAATCTCTAAATAAATATGCATTAGGATCTTCTGTATATCCCACAAAAATAGCTTCTTTAGCCTTTACATCCAACTTCTTTCTATGACACGCTGGAACTTGTATTAGTGCTCGACATCCAAATACACGCAAATGGCTCAGATCTGTTTTTTTTTCGTACCATTTCTCATATGGTATTTTACCTTGTAAAGCACGATGCGGTGACCTGTTCTTCAAATAAACAGCCATCGTAAATGCGTCCTCCCAATACGCTTTCGAAAGTAGACTTCCAGCTAGCATAGAGCGCGCTTTCTCTATTATTGAGCGATTAGTTCTCTCTGCGACGCCGTTGGATTGTGGGCTATACCCAACAGTTGTTTCATGAATCACACCCTTGGATGATAAATATTCTGATAAGTCCTTATTGACGTACTCTTTACCACAGTCCGTTCTCAGAATCTTTATTTTAGCACCAGTCTGTCTTTCCACAAGTTCTTGAAAATGACAAAACTTGTTCTTTACTTGTGCTTTCGAAGCAATGAAATAAGGGTAAATCATTCTTGAAAAATCATCGACGAAAAGTAACACATACTTATTCCCCTGAAATGATGCTTCAGACATTGGTCCTATTAAATCCGAATGTATCAATTCCAACTTCATTGTAGCCTTTTTGTATGTAATCGTTTTAAAAGGTTTTCTTGCCTGTTTGCCTTCAACGCAGGCAACACATTTTGATTGATCTACTGCTGGATAATCAACTCCAATATGAGAGTTCTTGAGTTGGCTCATACCTATGCGACATAAGTGACCTAAACGTTTGTGCCATAATTGGTACCTGCTCAACGAATCAGAGTGCACATCATACGCCTTGCTTTGGTGAGTATTAGTTGTACAATCAAGTGTGTACAGTCCACCATTCGCAGAACCATGAAGAATCTTATCACCTTTAACAGAAAAATCAGAATCATTTTTATAAAAATCACAACCATTTTTATCAAAAACTACTGCAATACCTTTCTCTACGACCTTTTTGACTGAAATCAAATTACTAGTTAATTCAGGTACATACGCTACATCCTTTATGCTATTAACAACGCCATGTGCTGTATTTATGGATACGTCTCCAATTCCACCACAAGAAATCTTATCACCATTTGCTACAGTAACAGTGCCACCATCTAATGGTATTATTTCCTCAAACCAATCACGTCTCGGTGTCATATGTTTAGACGCGCCTGAATCAATAAACCACTTGTCCTTATCTGACTGGGAAGACACTCCGAGTGCGCTAAATGTCACAGCATTATTTTCCAATTTAGCAGCTTCCTTCTTGTTTTTCAGACGTAATGGACAATTTGGTCGTTTGTGACCGGGTTTGTTGCACTCATAGCAAACTACTGGTTTGATGTTTCGAGACATATTTGCTTGTTTTTTAGATTGGAAAGCAATATCTGTCGCCTCATCGTCACGTTTTGACATTTCATTCAATAGCTTTGTTTTGACTAAAGCTGTTGTGACGATTACATTACTATTCTCAAGTGCCATTATTAGGGGTTCATATCTAGTTGAGAGACCTCCTAATAGGATAGCCGCCACAGATATATCTTCTATAATCTTTCCTATATCTGCCAAGTCTTGTACTGTACATAAAACAGCATTGATATACGCTTCGATGTTCTGGTAATCATTAGAGGAAAGTCTATAAAGTTTCCGTTCAAGGGATAATCGTCTGCCTAATCCTTTATCTTCATATACTTCCTGCAATGCATTCCAAGCTTCTAAAGCGGTCTTGGCGCTTCTTACATGAGTCATCGCAGACCCATCGACAGTCAAGCATAACTTTGCTAAGGCTCTCTGGTCATTTTTCATTCGGACTGCTGCTGACGTGGAATCTCCATTCTCATACCCATTTATTGCGCACCACAAATCCTCATGTATTAAGTAATTACGCATTTTAAATTTCCAAGACGCATATTCATCTTTACTTGATACTTTGAATGTGGGCAAGGATGAGGAATTCCACCTCTGGTAAGTACCAGACGAATCGCCGTTACTGTTTGCCATAGTGGACGACGACGACTCCTTCGACGACAAATTCACAATATTTCAAATTCCCACTATTACTTGTTTACACTATAGTCTTTATTTCATAGATCTTCGTGCTGATAACGTGTTGAAATAGTTAAGATATAAAAATAAAGAAAAAGGTGAACATTTTGGTTTGGTGAATTTATTTGAAGTCACATAAAAACTGTAATTTGTTTTTTACAAAGAAACAATAATTCAATTAATATTCTATTTAACTATAGAGGTTTCAATTGCACAAAAAACAAAGTAGGTTAAACTACAACAAAATGTGTAGTTAAAGAAAGACTTTCATTGAACGAACGAGCGAGCGCTTTTGCGTTAGGCGCGGATAAATTAGTTTTCATCTCAAAATTCCAATTCGAAAGTTCTAGCCCGGCGAATGTCAATAATAATTGGCAAAAACATGAGGTACCCAAGAAAAAAAAGAAATAAAAATTATATGAACAAATGCGGTCAAAAACTTGTCGGTATTGCTTTACTTGTTGATTTCTTTGGTGTGCAATAAAGTTATAATCATTAAATTCTTAATTCAAGATCGCAATAAAATTTGTAATCGCGAGATCAACTATATGCAATACAATACTAATGTAAGTTAACAAACAGAATTTAAATTTTGTAAAATATATTTAAAAAAAATGTAACCCTCTCATCAGCACGTAGACGCTTAATAAAATTTATATGTTACTATCGTACTTGTAGCAAATTCATGAAAGCCTTTGGTAACCTTCAGGCATTCCGATAAGGCCCCTACATCTTATCTAGCTCTCTAACACAGACGTGATTCAGGAGTCTAGTAAGTGCTCCTACGTCCTTCAGAGGCTCACAGCGAGTGCCGTTCAAAAGGCCTCACTGCGTCGAACTTCAATACATTTTCTAATATCCACGCTCGACGATATTACCAACGATAGACGATCTGTTTGCTTCAGGATTGAGCACAATAAATAGTTTAGGAGCGTGTTTTTGATATTTTTCATGTCAGTTACATCTTTTGTCGAAATTTATTTTATTCATAAGTTAGTGTCATTTAAATTTAAGGTTACTTTTACAAAAGTTGCAAGAGTAAAAAATAAGTAAGTTTCAAGTCAATAAGCATTAATTGTATATTTAACTGTTAATAAACGGATGCTTTTTAAAAAAAAATTGTGTCTTAGTTAAACGGATGAATTTACTCTTTATTCCAGACACAGAAACATCAAATACACAAGTTTTTTTATATATCTAGTGCCACAAGTACTTACTCTAGCGCTCGGTTACCTATGATAAATATTTTTGATTCAATTATTGGTCCCTTAAGCACCTTACAAAAATATTAGTCTTGTATACTGAAAGGAAATCACATTCTTTGATGTCTTTGAGTCAACAGATATAAGAGATTACGTAGTTACTTAGGCGCAATGATTTTAAAGAGAATTTATATTCTTAGCTCGGATCTGTCGATACCTTATACATCTAAAGTGAGTATATTTTTGTAATATTCCTAGTATAAATGGCTCAATATCTCATTTTTTTCTGTGTGTAACTAAAATCCAAAGTTCTCTCTCCTGGACTATAGTCTTCAGGAGTTTCTTCCACAACGGAGCCGGTCAGCACAAAAGGCCAGTCGAGTAGCTGGGCCGTAGACGAACTACGTCTAACTATATTAGAGCTGCGTCATACTATATGTATCCATTATAATAGATATACGTGAGAGAGATCGGCTATATCGCCTTCGATTAACTCTTTCTGAAAAAAAATACCAGAGTATTTCAGGGAGATTTATAAAAAAGAAATAAGAAAGACGTGGAAGTGTTTACGGGCACAGAATCGCTTCTTATTATTATCCTACGTACACACGTACGTGCATCAACCCGTCCCACTGTTGAGCACGGGTCTTCTCTGGAATGAACTGAGTGTAATTCCTAGTCTACCGCTTGTTTTCCTTGATTAAGAAAAGTTAGGAATGTCGAAGATTATGCGAGTTTAATAACTGCCATTTGTTAACTACAACAACTTATATAAATACAACTTACTTATTACTAAGTTGTTGTCGATGAGCAAAAGCAAAATATGTTTGAAAGAAATAATAGGGATATAATAACAATAATATAAATCCGTATATATTATTCCAATCGGCCTCATAAAATGTTACTCTATACGTAATGTCATATTTTTACCAAAAAACAAACTCACAAGGACCATTCTACTCAATTATTTTTTTCCACGGCCAAGCTACTTCAAGTCACAGTCAAGCTTTAGTTTGTGTGCGTAAGCGCTGCTGGTTCTTGTAATATGCAAGTAAAGAATATTCAAAGTAATCCGTGAGTTATTGGAAAATTTATAAGAAAAGGCGCGATTTTGTCGAGCAAGCTCAATATGTTTGTGATTGTATTTTGTATATTTTCTTTAATTTACAATATCTACAGTATATTGAAAGAAGACGAACATATTCTTTTCAAACTTGCAAACTATCTCTCTGATATAATTTTTAATAGAAACTGAATATTGTTTTTCTAACTTTTTGTATTTTTATGCAGCTATAAATATAAGAATAATATACCCGTTATTGTGGATTTAGTTCAAATATTTAGGAGATGTTGCTCATTCAATCAGGAGAAGTCAAATTTAAATTCAAGAATCACAGCCAAAGTCATCAGGAATCTCATGGAGATTTATTGCATTTTTTTTGTGTATGAAACAATTAAACATTCAGTAGTTTTCCACTCAATTAACGCGACATTTACTATACTCGTATACAGCAATAAAAACTGTCACGTGACATTTATAAATAAAGTTTATCTGTGTGATAGTAGGAAGGCTATTTTAGCGTGAAACCGCGCGTTGTCGGTTCGTAAAATGTTCAGTGGAATAGTTAACATTTCAGCATTAAAATGTCACCGGCCAGGTTATTTGGTGCGTCCTGTTTGTCTCTGGTGCAAATGTAAATAGTAAACTACTTTCTAGATAACCCTCTATACATGAAGATATATACAAGTTGTCTTTTATTTATAAAGTATTCATGTAGATAAAGTATTTATGTCGACATTGTTATTTATGTTTAGTTTATTGAGAAATATGAAATTTTTTACTATATTGCAGTTTAGGATATTATTGTTTTAACTACATAAGGTAGTAGACATTCTTAATATATTTTTGTATGAATTGTAAAAAATTAATATATATTTAAAAATATATACAAATATAACAGTCTGTATTAATTATATATTAATTGATATCCGTGTGTGGTATTGTCCCAAAAACGCTGTGGCCGTATTCCCCCGTTGCCGCCAAAGTTCTTTGAACAATGAATTCGCCAGCTCTCTTGCCCCCAGTAACTAACGACAAATTTTAATATATCGTCAGAATCCTTACATCACACGGGCAACATTTGTTAATTTACTCCGTAACTATACAAATAACAAAACATAACAGAAGGATCAATCGACCGATACAAATATGGAGTAGGTAGACTCATCCTGAGAGATCAATTCGTAGCGTACGAGCCACAGCCTATAAAGTGAAAATCTTTTATGGAAATAAAGCCAAATATTTATTATTTTAATATTTAATTATTTAAAATAATATCTTAATTACGTTTTCTGTTCCGCTAAACATATTTTGTACTGTAGTTAAGTACAAATAGAATAACATGTTTTTTGTAAAAAAATAGATAAAATCTGGAGACTCCTGCGCTCGATCGTACCTGATACAAAAGTTGTTTGTTGATATCCAGGGAGGCAATGCAGCTAGTGTATTGAGTACTTATCATCACGTACCTATGGTTAGGGGCAAGTTCATTTAATATTCACGATCATTTAATAGTAACTTTTTGAAGTATATTTCTGACTTTTATTGATTAAATGAAATTTTAATCTTCAAACTAAAATGAAAACTCTCAATTATTATGAGAAACACAAAAATGTTTTTTTATATATTGTGTGATTTTATAGTTTTTTTAAATATATAATATTTAAAAGTCGTATTGTAACGCATTTGATAAAGTTGATATTGTTGAAGCAAACAGGTGTAGTATAGAGCTCGTTAAATTCAAATTGAAGAGTTCACAAGAAGAGGCATCTACATACGTAATTTCTCCGCTGAAGTAACAATACAATTACACTCCATTGCTAGCAACGTTACAACCCTACATGACTTGGGAGAATATTACAGAGATTTAACTCGTATAGATGAAACACGAAGAAAAACAGAATAAAAATATATATGTCAGAGTGGCTCTCCATACAATAAACATGATTTTTTTATAGTTTTTTGCTCGATATTAATAACAGCAAAGGTAAACGCTTGAAAGATTTACAGAATAGTATTTGATTGTATGTTAAATATTTACTAAATATGTAATTTTAAAATAAATAGATCATTCTCAATAGAATATAATTTTATGAGGGGCTCCCTAACAACAAACGTGTTTAAAGCCGTTTTTTGCTCGATATTAATAACGACCACAGGCAGAAACTTTAACTAATGTTGTATAGATAATTGTACGGGATTCCGACCCATAGTGCGCGAGTCCGACCGTAATTGTGCATCTGTTGTTTTTTATATTCTGCGCGTACTCATATCTCCGTATTCCCGTATTTTGAGTCGCGTATTTTATTTGAAACACCCCCTTGTTACAGTCTTGTTAAAAATGGAAGTTGATGCGTGCTATCTGAATTCAGACTAAAAGAGCTCTTATGTAAAAAAATATTAATGAAAATAGACTACTGATGTTATGATGATGAAAGGCAAATTCATACGTTCTTCCTAGTTTTTTTACCTCTTTCCAAAAATGAGGAGTAACTAAATTCGACGAGTATGTTTTTAATTTTTTTTAATATATATTACCTGATTTCTCGAAGAAGGCTGCACCGATAAAATATTTTTATGTTTGAGATGGTATACCCTCATGTGGACCCATTTTAATTTTAACAAAGTTCTATCGGCGCCTACCTCAATGGAAATTGGCAAGGACTTTTTTTTAAAAGAACTTGTTATTTAGTTAACTGATGGTATGTGATGTATTGAATGAATAATATGTATGTACTTAGCTCTAGGTAAATACAGTCAAAAGTGAAATAAAAATGCATTATATTTTCACCTGTACATCCAGACCAAACTCCAGTTAATGTCAAGTTAATTTGATCTATAAAGTTAATATGCAAAGCAAGAATGTTTTCATACCAGTCCAGGCGCGAAACGTAGAACATATATTTCCTCTTAAGCAAATCAAAAACTAAAACTGGTATGATATTTTTAAGTTGTGAGTTACGACATTGTTGTTTTTGGTTAGAAATAAAATGTATTCTATTCTATTTTATAGGCTGTCCATCTCCTCGACCACACCGACATAGCAAGAAGACTTAAGAGAACGAAAAAGTTTGAGTCAGTGTTTAAAAATAGTGATAGTTAAAAATTATAGTGCAAGTGCTAACACTTAAAGAACACATGAAAAAAGTGTCTTCACCGTAACAAAACAATAAGAAATGTGTCAATGGACAAATTGTTAGAGACATTATTGTGTAGAATTTTAAGTTAAATTTAAATAACCTTAGGCTAGATTGTAATATTTCTAGGAAGACTCTTGATGGGTCTCCCTGAAGCACAAAAAAATCTATTCTATTTAAAAGAAAACCGAGTTATAATGTCACCTCTCTAGTGTTTAACTCCTACTATACCTTTACCTACAGCTTTCTGTAAGCCGTCTTCAACTTCACTTGAACGCTCCAACGGCATCCTTAAAATAATGAGTTTCGCTCTTTATATATCTTTTAGTCCCTTTTTTAAACGCCCTTTCATTTCTTGAAAACCTTTTTTATATACAAAGTGTATAATAACAGTCATCTGTCTGTCTGTAAGCAACAAAGATATTATTTTATGTGTAATGGTGTTGCTTTTGTTAGAGGAGGCACTAAAATTGCGAACGTTTAATGAATAAAAATGTTTTTGTGTTGCGTCGAATTTTCTTCGCCTTGCAAAAATTGTACTACGGTTTTCTTCTTCTTTCAAAATGTAATTACAGTTATAAAGCCACTGTAAAGATCGAGGAGAATACAATTTTAATTACTCATGTAAATATTCACCTGCGAATAGAATGTATGACATATAAGTATGTATACAACGTGTAACAGAAAGGTGTTAAAATACTTAACGGTGTTACTTTACGCATCAAAGAAACCCAAAAAAAAAAAAAATACAAAAAAAACTCATTTTTTTTGTAAGATTTTGTTGTCTGTATTGGGATAACTTTTACGGGTAGACATTCTTAAGTATTGTCACACCTTTCTGTTGCACGATTTATATACGACGCAAATACAACAAGAACTATTTATGTTTAAAAATCTTTTATTCATCCATTCTACTTAATATTATTAACGCGAAAGTTTGTAAGAATAGATGTATGGATGAATGCTTGTAACCCTTTCACGTAAAAACGGCTTATCTGATTAGGATGAAATTTGATACGAAGATGGCTTAGATTTCGGATTAACACATAGATTACTTTTTATCTTGTATTAACACGGGTAGTAATCAATATTGTGTCAAATTCTGCATTATATTCTCTGTCTCTGTGTCATTGTAATATAAGGATGTTTGAATTGGATACTGAATCTCAAGTTAAAGTTTAGTATTATAATTGTACTGTAGAATAGGCTTGACTACTATTATACCAGTATCAGAAGTACGACCCCAGAGATAAAACTAGCATCGCCAAAGTTGCGACCCAGATAGCTATAGATTACTTTGATACAAGTTTGTAACTAATGCAGGCATGTACTTAAGAATTAGGAGAGGGGCATCAATATATCCATTACTCAACCGTTTGTTCCCAATGTCATCCCATTGTCTTTTATAATATCTCGTTTCGTTTAAAAAAAAAAGGATAGATCATAAAACCGAGATACTTTACAAAATGGTCCTTATGTTTGAGTAATATTTGGAGTTCCTGACACTATAGTAATCTAGATCTTTCTCTTCTATTTCACGTTTTGTGTATCCAAAAAACGAATAATCTAGATACAGATTGTAGATATACAATACAGAATCGATCAATTTATTTTGGATCTGGTAATTCTTGAGCAATGAGTATTAAAGAATTTTTGGAATATGGTAACACAATTATGATAATCAGTTTAGTAAATTTTATAACTAAAACAAATTCTAATATTGTGCTAAACTGCCCCTTTTAGTCTAGTCTTGTTGACGTTCCTGCAAGATCCTCAGTATGTTCCCAGAAGTGAAGTTGATAATACAAACGGGGCAGGCAACTTCGTGGTCTTTATTATATACAGAAAGTTGCCGTAGCCTTTAGCGTACGAAATTAGTGTTTACAATCATCGAGTAACAATTTAAAGTTATATTACCTACTGAGTAAGCTACCAAGGTGATCTCATTTTGCGTAAGGTTCGTATGAATAATTCCCGATTTTGAAGAAAGTACTCAATGGTTTCTAACCAAAAGCTCAAACGACCACACTGCAATTAGCTTTAAGACTCAAATACTGATATTTGTCATTGTTTGCTGGTTAGAAGCTGTTGTTAAGTGCTTGAAAATAATAACTTTAGTTACACATAACACCTGCATTGGTGTGACCACAAAAATATTGATAGAAGAAAAAACTTCGCTAACTTGTTGCACAAATATTCTCTAAAAAAACTAAATATTCGGGTATTATTCTAGTTACGTATTTAGTCTTTTATTTTTTTAAACTAAATATGACTACTAAAAGTAGCAAGCAAGACCCATCCAACCACTTGTAGCACTATATTTTGTAAGATTTTTTCTCTTGTATTTTTTTTGTGTGTCTGCCATAAAGACTTGATCTATCATCCTACTCGTACGTACCTAACATCAAATACATCGCTGCTGCAATGAAAACTCGTTGTGAATCGATAGAATACGATTTCAATCCGCCAAGTACGTGCACCGAATGCGATACCGTCGATACACGTAAATTCCTATTATATTCGAGAAAATCTAGGTCTCGATTTTGCGGTGCAACTCTTACAAACGAAGCGGGAACGGAGATTGAAAAATAAGAACTCGAGTTAAGTTACAGAAACGACCACACAAACGTAACTGTGCATAAATATAACTCGTATTAATAAAAACTACTAATGAAATATTAACATTTTTTGTTTTCTATTTAAATTATATCTAAAAAAGACATGAAAAAAGGGTCTTCCTACATATAAAAACAAATCAACAATAAGAAAAGTGTCGATGGACAACTTCTTAGAGACATTATTACGTAGAATTTTAAGTTAGGTTTAAATTACTTAAAGAAGGTTCTTGATGGGTCTCCCTTAAGCACAAAAAAAATGAGAAGAAGATTTACCTACCTACTTTGTAAGTGATTGGTAAAGCTATATCCCAAGGGTGAGGTAAAATCGAAAGACGATAATATTTTCCATGATCCGATACCATCCATTCAAATTTCCCTCAACCAACCACGGTTATCAGATAAAGCTTATTCGACACCTAACTCCACCCTAAAATATGGGTCATTTCGCACTCCCTACCCGATTCCGAACATCTCAGTAACAAGGTCTCCACGACACGAAATCTGCGGATTTATTAAAATAACCGCAGACCGGGTGCGAGAGCCACGGTAACCCGGGTCTCCTCGTACCCGGGTACCTACCCTTGTACCCGGTTATTGGTTATCGGCACCGATCGGCTGGAGCCGGGCAAAATGATGCATGGCCGGATAAGACAATGTAGCGGAAGGGAACGGCACACCCGGTTACCCGGGTCGACCTTTCAATTTCCTTGATTGCTCTGTACGACGACGGTCGGCCGGTTTATTTCTTTATCTACACGACCACGATGATTTCTTATGGTCAGTACACAGGCTCGTTGGAATTGCGGAGTGGTTTTGTCTGACCCGGATAAGGGTAAATGAAAATCGCCACAGTAATGGAAACGGGTGTGTTAGTAGACTCAGTTCTATGAGTTTTGCTCTAATTCTTTCGCGTATTCGCTTTTCTTAGAATATTATCACGTAGATACAAATTTAGTCAACATCATCGTCTTTTAAAATATTGACGTACCTGCGGCTTTGATTACAACAAAATAAAATATAATAAAGTTTCGAACATTGAACCCCCGTTTGACCCCCTTATAGATAGTTCAAGAGCCACGAGTCAGCATTGCCAAATAATGGAATAATTTACCTCATCTATAATGTCTCATTTAGACACAAATTGGCAAAGCCTATTTTAAGCGCCAGGCTTATTGAACGTTTATGATTGAATTAGTTCATATTGACACTGATCGTACATCACAGTCTAGTTCAAAGGCGTTAGCTACCGAATTTCGCACTCGTCAAAGAGTAGCGCAGTCGAATATAGAAGTGCAATTTCACTGGACAATATAACGTAACGGGTACCTTTGTGACTATATTTTTGAAGTGCGAAAAAGGCTGCGAACTAACTCGTCTTTTGTCAGCCACTTTGCAACTATTGCGAGTGCACCAGCGAACCGATTTGTGCAATTTCACCGAGCTCGATTCAAATTGGTGCGCTTATGTACGCTGGGACTTTGTTCCAATTTCACGAATGAGGGTGAGCTGCCTTTTGTACCTATAGTAGTTTAATCTTGTGGCTCATATTATTATTGTTAACAGTTCCAGTTTTAAATACGAGTAGATTTATTTTACTTTAGTATTAACCTTTGATTTGTGTGATGTTCTCGCAATATTTTTCGTACCAGGTTCGCAATGATAGTATTTCACCTTACATTTGAATAGGTGTATCTTAAACGACTATAATGAGTATTCCTAAAAAAAAGTCTATTCTGACCAAATTTGTTCAGTCACTTCAGTGTGAAAAAATAACGAATACAAAATGAATGTGTGATGTGCAAATTAACAAAAAAGGTTTTCATTTAATAATATTTCAATGAATATATATAAAAAAATACTTGTGTAATATTTATATTCTCTTTTTATACATTGCGTGCCAAGAAGGATTTAGCAAAAAAAAGTTACACACGTCCAAAGCCAGCATATTCAGAGTCCTCACGGAGATATTGCCTTCGACGACGACGTCCACTCGGCGACCCCCCTATGATTGATGCCGAGACCGGGCCGGATAAAACAACACACCGGAAGGAACGACCCGTCTGTCACACCGGATATCATGAATAAGATAGCATGAAGAGGAAGGCCGTTAAAACTGTGCACAGTGGTACAAAGTTAGGCCTGATAAATGTCGACAGTTACCAAAATAAAAAGTGGATCCAATAAACAGTCCGCTATTAACTTAAATTAGTATGGTTTACTTAATACATTTTTAAACATTGATGTACTATTGCCTCATTTAATTAAAATAAATGCTAAGACCATTCATTCGTTTAATTCATTTTATTACATGAACGGACAGAAAAAATGACCGTCTAAGCAGAACGAAGATCACGGAAATTTAAATGAGGTAAAAGATTTACTACAACGTAATGATTTGATTAGATGATTTCTCAGTATTGATTGCTCTACAAAAAGCTTGTCGTCACATCTTATATGTATACTCATATTATCCTTTATTAATGTTTTCCTTAAAAACAATGCCATCTCCTATTTATACTTGCTCTGTTCCGAAACCGAAACTGCCCCAGACATGAGGGGCTATTTGTGAGGCAGTGTTCCGCTGCCGAATATTATGGCACGGACGGAAGATGTCGTGCCGGATAACTTGTGATATGGACTGCAGGGAATGGATGTGTTTTATGAGTTTTTTTGGATGTGGAATGTTGTGGTGTCGGGATAAGATAATGGTGTAAAGTGCTGCGGAGAAATGAGCAAAATATTATTATAAAGAATGTAGAATGAAATAATGATTTTACTTGACACGCAGTGTTTTTATACAAGACTCTTAGCTTCAACAGTATTTAAAAGAATTTAAGTTAGAATATTTCAAGGCTTTATACCTACTCTTATAATATTCGAGTGTCTTCTTGAACTTAGTAAAATCCACACATCAACTATTTATTTTTAATTCTGTCCTTGGCCTTTACAGACTCGATAAAACTTGCAACACAGACGGGAAAATTGAAAAACCAACTGTGTCATTACACGGAATAGGCCCGTCCAAAGTAAACGCGACCTCCGCCATTGTTTTATATCTTGAATATTATTTTTGTCGCAGGAAATGGAGCTCAGAGAATTATTAATGCCCTATCTAATGTAATATTAATCTTGTTCGGCGAATGCGCAAAGGGATTGGAACAGATCGGAACGTGTACGGGTTTATTTTATATCTGAAATTGGCAAAATGGCGATGTTTATAGGTAATAAAATATGCAGACTCTCGTAAAAGGACGTGTGTGAATAGTGAAGGCGATTTTTCAAGCTACAACTATTTTTAAGGTTTCTTTAATATGTAAGAAACGCATGCATCTTCTTAAATCAAATTAGTGAAATAAATTAATCAACGCTAAATTTTACTTTTTACTTGTTCGGGGCCAATACAAACTTATAAATTTACTTCAAATGTGTTCAATTATTTGTTGATGGAATACCTTATCTGCCAAAATAACAATAGCTATTGTACCTTTTGCACACAGCCACAATTATATGTTTTAAACTATGCAAACTTCCTGTAGCTCAAACACAATTAAGTTGAAGGGTCCTAATAAACATATCAAGAATCGGACGAGCATGTAAGACCCTTATATGGGCTCCCCCCTCCTCCTACGTTATCGCAGGGCAACGGACCCCATTATGAAATATGAGGGGCACTTTGCTCGATATTCGTTTCGAGGGATCTTTGTTAATCTCACGACTAAGCACGGAAATACCTCATTGCGACTCAAGATAGGGTTATATTCGGAGGCAAATAACATTAAAAATTATAATCCTTCTGTTAGCGAAGATTTCTTTTCTTTGTTGAATCTCTCTGTCGACAGTTAATAGCCGTTTTTATCCTGTTATTGGACGGCATAAAGTTGAATTGTTTGGAGTGTCTTTAGGTAGACACGTTGCCGTCGTTATCACGAAATGCAAAGGAAAATGACGCAGTTAAATCTTTAAGAGAAAGAATTTCGAGAGAGCGCGCGAGAATCGACGATAAAATAGGTCGTAATTGGCTTTTGTTTCGTAATCACCAGATAATAGGTGCTAGTGAATACTTATTCATTTATATTAAATTGTATGATACGGAAGGCAAGGTTTTGATTTTCTGTTTTGTTATTGTATCGGTTTGAAAGACACAAAAATATATATTATTATACATTTTCTTTTCGATATATATCTCAATACATCTTACCGCTACGGCGGCGGTCTTTAATACACTTCCGATATCAAAACTAGAATACCCTTTAAAAGTTAGACTTTCAGTATACGTACTACCGTATTGCCACAAAAATTTTGGACGTGCTTATTGAGCACAAGTTTCGGTTCATTTCTGTATCAAAAACAAATCTGCGGTTGTCACTTAATTGTTCATAGATAACCATCCCTTTTCAATTTTTCAACCATAAAATCTTGTAAGATAAACTAGACAGTCAATTTTGACATTATATCTCTATTATGTATGTATTTAGTTCTAGTAGATTTATTTGAAGTGTGATTAAATTTTTCACATGCCTTAAATAATACTTTAACCTATGTTTAACAATATTTTATGTGGTAAGATCGTATAGCTTTTATTTTTATAAAACAATCCTCGAATCTAGAACACCCGTCTATGGATGTCTGAGAAGGTGAGGTGAATCGTAAAATTTTATAGTCACTCTGTTTTATAGCTTTAATTCTTCCCGATTTTATAGCGTCTTCAATTTCGATTACCTTTCGTCGATTGTCTTACTGTAAAAAATTAAATGGTTTAGATTTTAATACTTTTAAAAACATTTCGATAGTAACGTTGCGCTTCAGATCAGTTTATTTAGGTATTTTATTCCAATCAACTATATTGTGGCGAGTCAACCATTGGATGGGTGACCGGGAGAGACGTACAATTACATTAAGTCAAGATAAATTAAAAAAAACGAAAGGTTGTCTTACGATAGAACGTTTTGTAGCGATGATGGCCTAGTGGTTAGTGGGTTCGATTGCCGTGCGTGAGGGTACGAGTTTTGATCCCACGAAATACACTAAAAATATCTAGCTTGGTGGTAAGTCAAATTCTATCATTCGCCTCGTTAGCTACAACCTTAAAAAATCTGTCGCTAAGCATTTATATTCCAGACTAGGCATGTTCCATGCAATGCATCTAATGGCACAGTGTCGCTGATTTCCATGGTCTTGCAAACTGGAAGCCTTGCCGTCATCGATAAAATAAATCATAGAACACTAGTTGACACTACAGAGAGACCTTTTATGATATACACTAGATATGATCACTTATTATTCGGTTTCATATACTTGTTTATGTGAATAAATACATTTTGAAAATCAACTAGAGGATAACCTACTCCGTGTAGCTTAAGCAAAGATGCTTAGCATTTTGTACGAGTCTTGTTATTGTAATAAAACAAAACAAGTTATCAGCACAGATAGTTAATAGGTCGAACTACTAAACAGGCACGCTTCCGACATTGCATCCAAGTTTGGGAAACAATCGTCGGCGAAGTGATGAGACAAACTCTTCGATAAAATTAATAATTAGAATTAAACGAAAGAAACGTTTAGCAATTATTTTATAAAACAGAATCTATTATGTAAAAAATACGTGATGTTTGCTACATTTTGGTGTTGTAATATTTTTAAATTGGATTTTAATTACCGTTGATTTATACAAATCCCACAAATGTAATTGAAATTCATTAATTGAAATAAATTATATACGACAAAGTTTTTATTACATGGCAGTCAAAGTGAATTGCATGTCTTGGAGTATACAAGGATTTAGGTATGGAAAGTAGCGTGGTCGTCTTGATCTATTGAGGGATGATATAGGCCAAGAATAAACACATGGATCTCATTTTCAATAAATCCGACATATATACATACATACAGACAATCATGATAACTATTACACTATATAAATAAGATTTCAAAGTAATTATTACTTATTTAAAAGTTAATAAATATTTTTTTTATACTTACTAGTAGTTTCGCGAACTGTTGACCTAGCGACCACGATATTTATTATCTTTGTAAAAAGCAAACGACAACCACTTGACCGATTTTTTAATATTTTGCAATTTTAAGTTGTGTCCTACATGTTTTTACCAAATATGATCGAAATCGATCAGTAACTGGTACTGTAGCAAATTTCCCCTTTTTTAAGGAGAAATACAATCAAAAGTGCCCAATCCCAAAAAAAGACAAATTCGTAAAATTCGTACGGCAAGTTTTGAACAAAAAAACGCTTCGCTCGCTTGGCCAATGAACTATACATAATTAGGAACGCTTTAAATTATTTTGTTATGGTAATTACTATGCCATTAAAGTTAAATATCGACAGTCGATGAGAGCATACATAACCCTCATCTCTAGTATCTGAGGTCAGTCGACCACTGAGAGTGGTAAAGCGAACGTGAGGCGCCCACTAATTGACTAATTGGGTTACATACACACCTATACATAATTGTATACTATAAATACATACATTACAGATATAATTACAAGGGAGCATAGCTAATGTGACTCTGGAGACACGGTTAGATTGTAGCGCTAAATTGCCTGCAGTGTACATTTTGTAGGTATTTATGTGTATAATTTAATTAACTGTAGTAACTGAGAAATTTATTTTACATGTTATGAGTAAATTTGATAATTTATTGAACAAGTCAGCGCCGGCAAATCGGGGTTTTCAAAGCGGTGTTACTAGCAACGAAATGGTGCTAGAAATATTTGATTATTATTTTTTACGATTTGATTGACATAATTATAAACAATATTTTTTATATTTTGTTAATAGAGAGTACATAATAATATTGAAGCCTGATATTTAAGTAAATTGCTGTGTTGCAGCAGTCAGGTCATATCAGCATGAGGATTGATAGAAAAGACAATTACCGAAGAAATATTAATTTTGAAAATGTTTTTTATGTCATTAAGTATACGCTCTCTCGGTAAGTCACGCCTATTTCGAATATTAGTAAGTGCAAAATGCAGAAAAAACATCGGAAACCATAGCATGGTGGTAGAGCGTTTCCTATTGCTCGTCTGGGTAGCTATCAAGTTGTATAATCTGTCGTCAAGCACCTAACGGTTTATTCCGGCGGCCTTCCTTAAGAGTCAGTGTATTCCAGACTAGTAATGCTCCTTCTAGCGCTACGGTATCGCTGTCTTCCGTTGTCGTGCAAACTTGTGGTCCTAGCTATATAGAATTAAAAAAAATGCTACTTCAGCTCATTTGGATTAACAGCAAAACGAATATGGAACAAAGCATTTTATTACACAATGATTACTTTAATCTTATACCTATCTAGAAAGAGTAGGTAAGTAACCTTTTTATGCAAGTATGCAACTCGTTTTCAGTTCACCTCGGTTTCACTATTTCTTTTACAAAACCTTAATAGCTATAGTATAATCTGTGTCCGCATGCGAGGTGGCAAGTTGCTAGTAAATCACACCAGTACAATGCGGCGCTACCGTCGCGTAGCCTGACGCTTCCGCTGGTCACAATGTACCACGATACGAGGTGCCAGCTTGAGGACTTAACACCTATACCACGTGATATTTTATAGTTCCGGTCTTGGGTTGTGTTATATTGGGTGCGATGCGATGCAAAGTAAATCAGACTTAAGTTTTATAGCACTCGTGTGCAATCGGTCTAAAGTTAAACTTCAGGAAATAGTTAATCTTTCTGTATTTATAATATAAACTGGTAGATACTAAAATGGTAACAGTGTAGGTAGAACTAAAAATTAAAAGTTATGAGATCGAAATACGAGTACCTATTCGAATTTGTAAAGTAAATGAGTAGTATTTAAATCCTTTTCTTTCTGGAACAGTCTGTATTTCTACTTGTATGCTTCTGATGATTTGAATTACCGAATCGAATGTTAAAATGACGCTAAACGTTTGCCGTTTTTTGGACATGCCATTGAGCAAATGTTGCAACTACAAAATTTTGTCTAACCATTGTCTGATATTGTCGCTCTTAGTGATAAGGCCGCCATTTGTGACAAATCATGTAAATATATATTTATTCTTTGTTTTTACTTTTTGTGTGTCTACAATAAAGTGATCATCTGTCTATCTATCTGACAACCAATTTTAATTCTCTTTATATAGTATTTATTGTTCTACGTTGATTCCTAGCAAATATTCGGCAATCAGGGCTTACTATTAGGTCCTTACATATGAAATTGGCGTTTTGTCGTACTGGCCACTTTGATCTCAAATATCTCTTCTTTCTTCTTTGGTTAGGGATTCCAATTTCAAATTTATACAGCTATTTATTCATACATTTGTATTTCGAAAACCGTAATTCATTTGTTTTGTCCTCGTTTGGTTTTTTCTTTGCGTCACCCAGTTTACAAAATGGAAAACTTGAAATATTGCGTTATTTAAGTGTACGAGTTCCACTGTGGTACCAGTGCTGCAGAAACGGCTCGAATGATTAATTATGTGTATGGCAGCGGTGTCGCAAAAGAAAACACAGTGCGTTTTTGGTTCCAACGTTTTCGTTCTGGATATTTCGACCTGTAGAACAAGCCCCGTGGACGGCCGGAGACTAAAGTTGCTAATGAAGAATTGAAAGCTATTGTGGAAGCAGATCCATCGCAAACCACGTCCGAGCTAGCTGCAGGCTGCGGTGTTAGTGATAAAACTGTTTTAATGCACTTGAAGCAAATTGGAAAGGTGAAAAAGTTGGAAAGGTGGGTACCTCAAGAATTGAGTGCAGCAAACCGACAAACGCGCGTCAACTGCTGCGTTACATTACTCAACCGGCACAATAATGAAGGGATTTTAAATCGGATCATTGCCTGTGATGAAAAGTGGATCCTGTACGATAATCGGAAACGCTCATCGTAATGGCTGAATCCTGGCGAACCAGCCAAACCCTGCCCCAAGCGAAAATTGACTCAAAACAAGTTACTTGTGAGCGTTTGGTGGACTAGTGCCGGTGTCGTTCACTACAGCTTTCTTAAATCTGGTCAGACGATTACAGCATACAGTAGATATCTATAGTACATACGCACAGTAGATAGTACATACAGTAGATATCTATTGTCAGCAATTGCAAACCATGACGGAAAAGCTAGCTGCTAAACAACCGAGGTTGGTCAATCGCTCTAGGCCACTGCTGCTTCAGGACAACGCTAGACCACACACTGCACAACAGACGGCTGCCAAATTAGAGGAGCTTCAATTGGAATGTCTAAGACATCCACCGTACTCCCCGGACCTGTCTCCAACAGATTACCATTTTTTTCGAAATATGGATAACTTCTTGCAAGGGAAAAAATTCAACTCCGATGGGGCAGTCCAAATAGCCTTCAAAGATTTAATTGATTCTCGTCCTAATGGTTTTTTTAGTAAAGGGATCAATGAACTACCTATGAGATGGCAAAAGTGCATAGATAGCAATGTTACATATTTTGATGAAATAAATATATTATTATAAAAAAAAATACTTTATGTTCCTCCCTTACAAAACGCCAATTTCATATGTATGACCTAATATTTTCTACTAAAATTATTAGTGACACATAAAAATACATTATTATTATTGTTATAGTACACTTTTTGAAGGCTGTTTGCATTTTTAACATTTTTTAGCGAAATAATAGTTTAAACTATGTCAAAATATTTTTTGTGGCAAGACCGATAATAGTTATTTGTTATACAAGAGTGCAAAATTGCTTTTTAACCGCGTGCTCATTTTTGATGACCGAGCAAACGAAGGATTCTAAAATTAACACAAGGTGAAAAATCTTTGCACTCGAGTGCAACACGTAACTTTTCATCCCAACTCAGCGAGGAAATGACTAATACTTTTAACATAAGGTTTTAACAATATGACGTGAAAAGAAAATGTAGCGCGCAAAATAAATTTTAATAATAATACAGCAAAAGGGTTCTGAGTCTATTGTATGATGAATTCGGCACCATAGAGGTAGAAGTAAATAAGTTGAATGAGGTTTTTACTTCACAAACTTAGTGCACACGATATTCTAAATTCAAATTTACTTTATCCTCTAGCGGACAAAAACGGCTTTTGTACTCAGATATCGAATAGCAAAAACTTTTTCCGGGATGGTGGGATGAAAAGTCTATTTTACTAGCGACTATTTTGTGTTTATGAATAAATTATATTTAAACTGTCTACAAACAAACTCGCATAATTTACTCTGATTGTATCATTAACCAGGTTAATCCGTTGCTTAAGTGGAATGCACCAAGAGATTGTGTCACCCCTTTAACAAATTAGTTAAATTGACAATTTCAATCTAAGCGATAAATTTGTCCCGATAGGTTAAACCCAGCAGGATTAAAGAGGTATAGGACAAGCTTAAAATTTAACGATATTGAAGTTACTATCAATAAATGTTTACAATAAATTAGTATCGATACTTTCATTATGCCAAACAACATTGCACAGGCATTCATATAAAACAAAGTACCCCTTTTAATTAATTCACATCAAATGATTATCACGAAAACATGACCATCAATCGCACTTGATGACTTACGTTTCTATGTTTACATTAAATTGCTTAAATTGGAGAATAGCTAAGGTATGTATGTATATATTTTTAAGTTTTTAGGAACACTTTCTTTAATTCGTATACTTGATGTTGAATTCCCAATATGTACTTTATCTCTGTCAAAATCCAAAATATGATATGAATACTGAAAAGTATTGTATTCTATAATAAAAATATTTTTTAACTTCAAGTTCTGAATTTAAAAATAAGAACTTAAACTTTTTGTCAAAATTATTACTTTAATACGTGTACTAACCAAATCATTTTTTCAAATTCAATAACTGAGACTGCCAGTATAGTTTCGAGAGGAACTGCTAGTAAATTGATACACATTTTACTAATAGTGAAAACCTTATATATAATAGGTTATGCTATTACCAGATGAAAGTAAAGTCTGATCGGAGCAGAAAGTAACTCGTTTCAGCACGCCAAGCGAAGCGAGCGAGCGAATTCGACGCCGCGGTCCGACGCCGGTCAACTTTGTTTAATGGTTAGACGCGCACCGTTGACTCATTTATTTTGATTTTAAGACCAATTTCATGGAATAAAGAGGGTTGTAATAAAACAAGAAATTAAGGGAGCTTTTAGGATTGCAGACAAGTTAGGGAATGATGGCAAAGTTTAATAGTTTCGGACACAGGTAAATGGAAATAGATGAAGGTTTTGTTGTGAACCAAAATGTTACAGCCTGTAAGTAATCTATTAAGAAACAAGGTATGATATAAAATAAAAAGAAAAGTGATGGCGTGATGGGCTTATATGCTATTTACTAAGTTAACTTGTTCAAAAAATTGTTTGATTTAATGTAGTGCTATAGCATTGTATTACGAGTATATCAAAACAATACTTAAACATTTCTTGTATTTATCAACCATTTCTGACTACGCTCTGGTCACAACTTTATAATATTAGTTATATACTTAGTGTACCTAGTACACTATATAACTAATACGTAGTTATAATAGCATTACTTGATAAAAAAAATCTGTCTCATATAATCGTGGTTTATGCCAGCATCATAGCAAAACATGATTACTCCTAGCGTCAAAAACCAGTGAGTTTTGGAAATGTACTTACAGGTACTTGCTGACTAGCTTTCATGACTCATCATGTCATTAGACTTAAATTAGTTGATTAAAATTTTATTTTCTCGTAACAGACAAATGAAACCACTTGACTTTTTATATAGTCTCAGATCGATTTTATCTCGAGGAAACAGTTCCTGTACTTAGTAAGAATTTGTAACTAAAACGAATAGCCAATTAAAAAAGAAATCAAAACTTTAGTCTCTAACGAAAGCAGAGCTACATAAATTCCAAAATCACTTCCGCATAACATCTCTGCTTACCCTTATAAACGTCCAACTATCGTCCAAGTGAAACATTTGTCCGCGAAGGGGGCTATCGTTAATGGAGCCAGTCAATTACTTAAGACCGGGGCAACTCGATCATAAATCCGGGCTATCGATCAAAGTTCGCTGTGTCCGGGGCGGTCGTTTCCTGAAACGGGGACCTACTCAAAAAAGTCAACACATTAATGGTGTCACTTATTCGAAACGATATTAAGGTTGTTTGAACCTTCTTACAAAGGTGCTTGTAAATACTAGGCAAATAGTTTTAAATTATTTGGGTAACTAATAAAAGTGTAGTTATTAAAAGATAACATTTATGTTTCATATAAAACTCGATCTGACCAAATTTTAACTCACGTGGTTGCGCCTTGTAACCAGGCCATTTGTCTGTTCAACGCCAAAATTATAGTTTCATTAATACGAATTATATATACAAATTCTATACATGTTTATTATATATTTTTCAAAGAATGTTCACGGCACAAGCCAAGATAGCAAATTAACCGTTTTTTATGGATTACTTACCAAATACAAGAGCTATTTTATTTTTTAACAAGGTGCCAACGCCATCAACAAGGCATCGATTCCAAACCCAGTGACAATTGATCTCATAAACCTGAGTTCCTAAGGGAACATACCAAAGTATAATATGTTCAAACACGAATTAAAAAATACATCTATTCGTCTTTCGTGTGTCGAAAATCTTTAAATTCTAAGTTTCGCAGTAGCCCGATATACCCGAACAGGAATTGACCCGCATTATACACGCCTTTGTGAACTTCTACTTGCTTCCTACAAACGAAAGATTGATTTATTACAGCGTCCAGGGTCTTTCTGTCGGTCACTTATTGAATTTCTTCAGGTTAGAAGCTATTACGAGATGTCACATGACAAATTTCTTTGAGCCATTTACATGATAAAGTAGGGAAGGAAATACAGTAGTAATCTCGACTATTATGTTATGAAATCGGTGTGTTTGGAAGACCGATCACTTGGGGTATGTTTTATTGTAATATGTATTTTATAACGAACGAAAATGATAGCTCGATGTTGACAAACTGAACCTCGAATGAATACATTTGCTTTCATGTAAATCTGGAACACACCGAAAAATGGATGTCAGATTATTGAGAAAGTTTTTATTTAACTTTCCAAATCGTAATAACTTATACAGCAAACACTTTTTTACAAATAACTAGTCTATGTGTAATACAAAAGCTTAAAGCTTTATTATTAAAAGATTTTATAATTTGCCAAATTAAAAGTAAATCTAAATGACACTGAAATTTCCTACATTCTCTTTAAACATTTTACATGAGAAGCTTATATTTTATCTTTTAGTACAATTATGGACAACACAAGCAAAAAAAACAAAGTTTACTCGAATGCAGCGTAACATTATATAAATTTGCTCGGATACCTAATGAGCGCCGGGAGAAGTTATCCTGAAATAACTAGTTTGCAAAGTAATCCTATTAAAAGTTATCCTATAATACATCCATCTACATTAAGTATTTGCGCAACACGTGTAAGATCTTTTGGCTACGACGTGCTACGCCGTAGAAGTGCTACGCTGTGAAATTGCTACGAGTACTGTTATAGTTCAAAGTTCATAGTATAATTCAAAGTTCATATGATGTAAATGAAGAGACGATTGTACGAACTACCTAATAGAAAAATATTTTGAATATAGTTTTATATTTATCAGTACGCCTTAAAAAAATGTCGTCTAACACATTCTAGTTAGGTTCAGTTCTAGACTTATCGGTTTAGTCTTCGCATTGATTATAAATTAAATTTAAAGAAACATTATTTTGGTTGTTAATTACTATTGAAGAAACATGTATAAGAAACATGTATGTTTAGTTTTCCATTTTGTAAACTGCGTGACGCAAAGAAAAAACCAAACGAGGACAAAACAAATGAATTACGGTTTTCGAAATACAAATGTATGAATAAATAGCTGTATAAATTTGAAATTGGAATCCCTAACCAAAGAAGAGATATTTGAGATCAAAGTGGCCAGTACGACAAAACGCCAATTTCATATGTAAGGACCTAATATTTAGAAGTAAAAATACGTATTATCACGTCTTTTTCAAGAACGTAGATGCTGGTATATTAGACCATTCCTGTGAAACAGAATTCCTCTTCGGTATGTGAAATTCGATAAAAATATGTTAATATCTACAGGACGATATTCAAATCAGGATTCCAAAGATTTCTCATGACCTTAGGTGTGGTAAAAAAGGTATTTTATACGTATAATTTTTATTATCATTCTTACCGACAATATTAGGATAATTACATATTATGTACTTTACTAATCATCGAAGTCAGCCAAAGAAAGGGTCGCATGCATGAATTGTAATTCGTACAAAATGACTATAAAAAAGTCTATCAAAAATGTCGAATTATTTTTATCAAACTTCTCACGAAATTTTGATAAAATGTAAAGTATATATGTATACACCCTGTCAAACAAAAAAAAATAATTCAAATCGGTTTAGCCATATTGAGAAATCAGGTAACAAAAACATACATAAAAACCATCAGGTCGAATTGAATACCTCTTCTTTTGGAAATGGGCAGAAAATATACAGCTAGTACCTTGTCAATTTCGCTTTTTAAGGCACAAACTATGTCAAAAATCCCTTTCAATACATCACCGTCGACCACTAAGGGTCAGCGGCCATTATAAACTTGTTTTCGGCTCGAAATAACTTCTGAACTATGCTTGTGAGAGACGAATGCGTCCACTTAGAGGTTACCTACCGACTTTACACATAATTACGTACCCAGAAAGTTTACGGGTGAGGTTTTTGACACGTTTCGATGAACTTTTTACGTAAACTTTTAAGGGAGTGACTATCTTAATTGAACTGGATATAATCTTACGAAAATGTTTGGATAATGTAAAAAAGTAAAAAATAAAATAAAAAGGGTAATGACTAAGCTTTCGGTCACGATACACTTTCTATTTTCAATCAGTAAAGTGGTACCGAATACAACAATTTTCTTGTGTATGAACTAAGAAATTATATTACCCAAAATTCTCATCCTACATTATTTCAGCAAAAATTTGCAAGAAAGCTAGACTCAAATTAGACAGCCACACGAAATACACCGCGACATTTTCCTTGGTAGGTAATACATATATAATTTTTCCTCGGCATTAGTGTAATAGCTCCATTAAGTATAGTGCTTGACATCAATCATGCAAGGGATAAAGTTGGCGCTTGCCGTTATTATTTATTTAGGGGATGAGTAGTGCAAAGTTCGGAGAAAGTTTCGGCTATCTCCGCTCTCTTTCAACAGATGGAGTGTTTAAATAGGCCTCGGGATCGTAGAGGCGTAAAGGTGGAGTTTTCTCTAACTTGAGAGTAAACAAAACCTTTACAACTTTCGTCGTCGAACAAATTTGATTTCGAAGAAAAGGAACGACGCCAGTTGTGCCGTAATTAAATTTGAATAAGTTTTGAAATGTTTCAGACCTAATAACTTTCACTCAATAACATAAATTATAACTTAAGATTTAAAATGATAAAACTAATTAAAATAGAAATGAAAACACTTGAAAACTGAAAACACTTGAAAAAAATACAATGATAGGTATTTATTTTTATAAACCCTCTCTATCTTAAAGGCGTTCTTATCAAAAAGAGGTACCAAAAATACTTGAACATATCCAATTCGTCAAACAAAACGCAAAGCGGTAATGATACGTCAATAACATAAATCGAAATCAACAAACATTTTTATCGAGTTAAGAATCGATATCATCCGACGCCCACCTGCCAGCTTCCGTCAAAAGACCGTGCCCAAAATCAATCGAGAGAGAAAAAACTCCGATAACGCAAAAGAATTGAATTATCGCCCGGATAAAGACGTCCCGGGAAGAAGGGAACGCTCGAAAGTCGGATAATTCGATTGTATTCAATAACAATCCGGGTATCGAATCTATGTTTGTTTCCCTCCCTGCTTTTTTCCGTGTAATGCAGTGGAGTGAATCGTTTTGAAAGTTAATCAACGGGATTAATATTAGCCTATTTATGTTACCTTAAACGCTTTAAGCGTATATATGTTTTTTCTTAATTAAGACACATAATTTTAAAAACAGAATGCCGATTAACACAGCTATTACAAATCTCTAGTTTAATTTAAGGCCCAAACTATTTCACTAAAAACCAGATAAATTATATTTAATAGATCTAACACATACCTGTTTACGTGTATATTTTTGATCTTATTACATAAACAGGTCGTTCCAATTCTACAAGAACATAAGCTTTCAACTGTTGAACAAAGATAATTCATATATTAAATAATGAAATCTATATAAGCAATAATTACATTCTATCTACACGTATTATTATTTTATTCTATTCTGCCTTTTGCGCCGCTGGCCCCGGTTTGATTCCCGATCAGGTCAGACATTTGCGTGCATGAACATGTCTGTTTGACCTGTGTCTGGGTGTTTATTAACTATATAAATGTGTTTATATGTATATAAGTATGCATACCAGTCATCAGGTTACCATAACACAGGCTTTGGCTAGTTTGGGATCCAAGACCTTTGTGTGGGTGCTGTCCCATATTATATTATTATACGTAAACGTTTTAAGTAATAAAATTCTATACAGTAAAAAAATACCTATCTTAATCGTCGTTTGAGAAAAATGTTACACGAAGTAATACATTTACAACCGAGTATGCATGTCATGGTTACCAGGAAGAGTTGGCTTTAAGCGACATGAACGCAATTTAAAAATTAGTTTATGTGTAAAGTTTTTCTAAATCATAATTTATTTATTGTTAAGCTAGTTCTTAAATAAAGTCTTGTCTATTCTGTAGCCTGCTTCAAACTAGAATGACCAAAACATGAAATCTAAAATAAATTGAAATAACATTCAAGACGTACTTACCCCGCTCAATGTTTTGATATTGTGCAAAGCATCTTGAGCTTTCAACGCCGCTTTGCGCGTGAAAAACGTCACAAAACAGCACCCTGGAAACAGAAGCGCACGCTTACACACACAGAACGCACATAAAAACGCAAACATATTACAGCATAGCGTAACATAGCATAACACTGACATTATGAGCATAATTTTAAGGAACACTAACTTTGACAAAAATAATCTATCTTTTTCTGACAAGATCGGATTGCAGCCAGATGTGATTAATTCTGAGTTTAAGATGTTGGCTTGTGCTTATGATCAACCTGTTACCTTGCGTTTTATAATGCTTTTTGAGCAAAAACTTTATAATGCTGTCCTGTTAGAAAATAGGTAATGTTAAATTTAGGTTGGTTAATTAATCACAAGGCAAAAATATAATGTCACCTAGATATCGTTACAGTTATTCATTTAACAAATATTTTATCTTGCTTTCACTGTGCTTTAGGCAATAACAATGCAATCAGTTCAAAATATTACTTATCAGCCAGACACATCGATAGTGTACCTTTTCTATTTCTTACAAACATTTACATTCACTAGACAACAGTTATACAAATATATTGTTAACTTTAGTTCGACAGGCGTTACATCAAAGCGCACTGCTATGCTATGCTGTATTACATTTGCAGACTAATTACGAAAGTACACACGAATATTTGATAACGTACAAAGGGCAGCCTACAAATAAACACACACACTGTCACTCTACTGACACTAACATCGGCAAAAATTAGACAAGTGGAGACATAAAGGCAGTAGCAGACGATGCTAATAGCACTAGTGCAAGTGTAACTCGCACCATTTTCCTGCGCATTATATGAAGAGCCAGCACGGGTTGCGGTTGAAATGCTGTTTATCAATTTGAGAGTGATAAAATTATATGTTTGAAAACATATTTCTAAATATAAACATTCGTTTTTTCTCATCTAAGCGACGGTCATTGTGACATTTTAAATTAGTCGTATTTAGCCTTTTCTTTTCAAATAAAATCTAGGCCAGCTGAAACGATCTATAACAAAGTGCCATTAACACTCATGATCATGAGCTAAATCATGTGTACTCGTATACTAGCGTCCTTACATTGTCTGCAACCACCTTAACAAAAATCTACTACAACGCACAGAGGCCATATTTTTAATATTGGTTTGATCGTCGTGATCGTCTTTAAATTTTGATTTCAAAGCCTAATTTTGCGAGTTAATAGATTTAAAATAAATGTTTGTTGGCGTTCACACGGAATCAGAAAAAAGTGTTTATTTAGTTTCTAGTCAATAAAAAAAATGCATACAGCAATACGGCTAAAATCAGTAAATGTTAACCCTAGTTTGGCAGTCTACCGATAAGGCGTAGTAAATATCCAAACATTTTTGATTCAAAACGTTAGAAATTCAGAAGGCGGCCGGCCGGTAACAAGTTTCAGCTTTCCAATCGAAACAATCGCGCCGTGTTTCAACTACCTTAATCCGAACCACAATGCAATCAGAGTAAAAGTTCCCTGCACAAAACCTGAGCGAGAAAAAAATAAAATGACTTTTTTTCCAATTTACTATTCCACACCCCATTTTCAATATGGTATGCGGTCGTATATGAGTAATGAGATTATGGGGCGAGTATCGCGCGACGAGGACGGCTTTAATGGTGTCAACTTTACCTTATAAATAAACTTCGACCAAAACGACTCAAAACACCGCGACGTTTTTTTCCCTATGTTGTTGAAACGTTTTCCAAATTTATCTCTTTGTTTTATGAACTGGAAAATATGACTTATACTTACTGTGATGTAGATATTGAATACTTGCATGTTATATACCAAAAAGTTATATTTTTTTGACTTCCATTAAGGCTTTTTAAGTTATTTGAATTTAAAAATTAACGTCTTGACCGATATTTTTAAAGGAGTGGTCTCAAAAATGTATGGAGCCCCGGCCAGGGCATTGTACACAATACGATAAATACGTTAGATCTTTAATAAATCAACCAGATTCAAAATAACGTAACATATCACAGTGTACAAAATTATTTTTGAATCAAAATGTTTCCATTTTATTTACACAAAAAGATGATTTACGCGTTTTCGTTGTGTCAATAATTCCACTACAATTTACAGAGTTTAGATATATTTGTACACAATGAAGGAGGCGACTGACGCATTTTTCGTTTATACACAGTATTAACCTCATCTTTAGGCATTTTTTGAGTAATGTACACCGACCTGGCCGAAAATGAAACAAGGCCTTTGTATAACCTTTCAAACAATAATTATTTTTCAAAAAGGTCCAGCAGTTTCCGAGAAAGTAGGTAAAAAATAGTCGAATTGAGTGTGTCCTCTTTTTTGGAATGCGGTAGAAAAAAAAATCAAAGATAAACAACTTTCCAGGAATAATAGTTATAATGAATTTCTTGACATTAAACTTTGTAAAAGAGTTGCTCAATCTTAAATCAAGTATTACTATTACACTGTTTCTATTCGATTGTTATTAATATCGATAATCTAGCGAATTGAGATCCGAAATACGTTACTTATTATAGGAACGTGATGCCATCTAGTAAACAGCTGAGGAACTATCGCTATGGCATCCCTGCTTATCAGAAAAAATAATAGCAACGAAGAAAACGTCAAGACTTGAACCTAAAGTTCTATAAACACGCAAACACTTAATTATCGCCTATTATTGCTAACTACTATTCGTTCGTGCTAAGTACTATTAAAGTTACTTTCAAGTAGTAGGTAAATGTGATTAAGCGGTTCATGTACCTATTCCTATGAGAACGTATGACGTAAGTCATTGAACCTAAAACTAGCCATCATCATCATGCTGAGTTGTTGATTTTATTAAAAACTAATTGAACTAGATTGAGTATGTTTTTAATAACGCTTATTCATATTATACCTGATCTTTGGAAAAATTCAATATAGTTTTTATCACATTTCTTGAACTTGAAAATCCGTTTACCCGTATATTAAAACCTAACAATTTCAGCACGTTAACACTCATGAGATACGATTTCAAAATAAAAAAAAGAAATGATAACTTACGGGTGAAATCTTTAACCTACCATTTGAGTCTTTTGCTTGCATTTTCTGGTTTTCATTCATTTCATGGTTTTACAGAAGTTACAAAATTAAGCAAAGGTCCAAGACTTTTGTCTTATTGCAAATTAAACTTGACTTTAAAATGCCGAGATCTAACTATGCCTCCCTTATAAAATGGAACTGCAATCTATTTCTAACTACCGATTCTACATATTCCGAGTCATTTCGAACTTATTACCTATTTCATTATTCCTATACCGACAAAAAAATTAAGGCGGGGTTTTCGTTCACAGTGCGATACTTAGTCTTATTAAGGTTACGTTGACCAATTCGATAGTTTTTTATAATATTAGACCAAAATAAAGCAGAAATTTCATAATACTCAATACTGGCTTAATAGTCTTAAAAAGCCGTATCTAAAAAAATGCAAAGCCTTCTAGCTACTTCACCGCACATCACACGAGCTACGAGTATGCTCACATACAAAAGGGTACGTTTGCATAAAACTGACAAAAGGAGCTTTTCCCGAACAAAAGACGGACAAAACGGGACAAACAAAAATGTCAACATATATTGTAACATACGGGACTACCTTTTGTTATAAATGTTTTTGTGAAATTAAACAATGACACTGTGTGTGCGCTATGACTTATATTTTTATTTTTTGCTTCATAATGTAACAAACCAACATGTGAGATAATTAGCGTAGTAACAGTGTTCCTTTCGAATGCTATAGTTTAGTGTTTCATTTTTCATGCAAACATTTTGCTTTTGCAAACATTATTATTTTACTATATTCAGCATTTTTCGTTTTTTTGCTGTCGTGTGAATGCAGCATTGTTTTGTTTCGTTTTGGGAGTTAAATGAGAGTTTGAACAATGTTCCAAACATACATACAATAACATATAAACTCACCAAATATCTGTGTAAAACAGCTGGATAGTGATAACTGTAAAAATTATTTAAGTAGGTAGAAACTTTTTTAAGAAATAAAAAGGTAGGAGATTAAAAAATGCCTTAACGCCGCGAACTAACTTTCGATTGAGCTGATTGTCTTGGACAATTTTTTGTAATATTTAACGTACAAAATTAAGTATTGTAAAATAAAAATGTTCCTATCATTAGTAACTCCTATGGTATGTAAGTATCTTCGTAGATAAGATGATAAAAAAGGAATTTATAATAATTTAAAATGAATCCACAAATATTTAAAATGTGATAATTTAAACATTTTTTTTTCTGTGGCTAAATTATTGAGATAATTTCAATACAACAAATGTTATGTGTGTGTTTAATTTGTTTTATATAGGAAAAAATCAATGACCAAATACAGATCGACCGTAGTGAGCGTATTTGCAAATAGTCAAACCGTGAATATTTCGATACAAGTGTCTTTCGTACAAAATATTGTCAAATCGAGTGCAATTACCTTATTTACACGTTTGATTTTGTTGTTTAAAATAAGAAGTACACTAACAGCCACGTACTCGTAGTACATGGACTTGCCGCAAACTAATTAGTAGATTGTTCCTACGAACACTGCGGATTTGTGATGAGATCTGGGGCTTACTACGAGCTACTAACGCAATTCACGCCTTTTACTATGTCTTGGGTGTACAAATCTTTCGACATATATTACAGGCTTACAAACTTATGTTACGCCAAACCAGAAAGACGACCGTAAGTATAATGGAGAAAGTAGCTTATCCTGAAACCACAACGCAAATAGTCATCTATTTGATTACGGAGAACTGATCTTTCTTTTGCTTCTTATTGTTTAGAAAATAGGTGTAGAAATAGCAAAACTATTCTGTACATGAAGAAGTTCGAATATTCTTAAAAACCTATTTGCGACATTAATAGACTTATTGACGACGACTGTAGTTCTTTACGTGTCAAACAACTGGTTTCAGTACTGTTAATATTCGTGTGTTTTAAATGTACATATTTACAGGTTATTAATATCCCGATAAAACTTTTTTTGTGATGTTTAGGAATAATTTTGCATATTTGTATATAGGTAAGTTTAGAAGTAAGTTTAGATAAATTATTCGCTTTAATCACTACTGACTAAATGAAATAACAAATAAAATCTCAATGAAAGGACCTATCTATCCTCAAACCACATTTACTAATTCTTCGGTTCTAAATTTAAAATTATTTAACCTGACAGCGGATTTCATATTCCTAGTGTTATTTCAGGGTTAGTGTTCATAAGAATTGCATTGAAATACATCATTTTTAATTCCAGGTTTTCTGCTTATCATACGGTGAGCTACTAACCCTACAAAGATTAACTTTATAAAGGTAATTTTTATACCTTTACTCGAGCCGGTGATCTTGTCCCGGAGTACGTTGATCTGATGCACTCGTCCAAACTCTTCGAACATCAACCGGAGGTCATTCTCGTCCATACTGCGAGGCACTTGGCCTACGAACATCTGGAATTTTAGAAGAGGATTGATTGGCGAGAGTATTTTAGTGGAAACCTAGTTGGGGAAATGTCTAGAGGGATACCAACCTGAATATGGGTCATTACAATCATCTTAATAAACAAATTTCGCTATGTGACTAACCAAAAATCCAGGATAGAAATCAGCGTATGATTTATATATCATTTTGAAAAAAAGTCACTATTGACTTTCATTACAGTAAGCGTCGATAGAATTTTATTAGTTATTTCGATTTCAAAATCAGATTTTTTGACTGATTATGTTAAAATTAAACCGCATGGGAAATAGAGTTTCAAACGAAAAATAATTTTTCAAATCGGTCCTCCCGTCTCCGATATATCAGATAATAAACATAAGAAAATACAGCCGATATGAGTATCTCCTCTTTTTGGATGTCGCTAAAAAAACAATATCAACCGTGAACAAATGACATATGAACAGCTGATTTCTTCCTGGTATTTTGGTCCCACAGTGAACCAGTACATCATGACGATTTCTATACCCCTCATTCGGCTTAATAGAACTTACCAACAACACCAAAAAGTACTGGTGGTCAAGTCTGTTATTTGAATTGTCTCAGAACTACAATTGTATTGTGCCAAAATGGTCGTTTTGACATAGAATAGGCCACAATTAGTATTAAAGCAAAGTATAATTTTTAATACTAAGTCTGTTCTATTCTATGTCGAAATGGCCATTTTGGCACAATGCAATTGTAATTCTGAGACAATTCAAATAACAGACTTAACCACCTGATTCCAAACATATTAACAGCAGACTCGCTTCCAATATTAAAAAATTAAATACCTAATAAAAATATTAATTTTGGCACTCATTTAAAAAGTAATGCTGCAATCGCATGGCGCGATATTTATAGCGAAATTAAGTTGTTATTATGTCTGTTCGTAATAAGTCAGGGTTGACAAACGTGGTGCGGATAAAAGCAATCATGAGTCGTAATTGAGCGCGCGCCTCCGAGTGAGGCGCTAGAGAGTCACGTAGGGTTGCTATTTAAAAGTTTTACGTTTAGAAAACACTTTGCAAAACAATAATATGTATACCATATGGTATATTCCAGAAGTCCCAAGATACAAGGTTATTGACGGGCTTCCCATATGTGACGTTATCGTTTGCAGTTCATTAGAACGGGTTGTGGAGTAAATCTTCAGAGACGACGGGCAGTCTGATGCTGTTTCGTTTTGTTTCAAACCGCAAAGAAAATTGGAAGTTAAATTATTCTGGTTTTCACCTTACACTGTTTCAACTTGTAATATTAAGGTAAGGTGGTAATGAAACTTTGATTTTCAGAGATCCTGTTAGAGAAATCACGGGAAAATCTGACTTCTAGTGATTGATAAATGGAATCACAAAGATACATCTAATTCTTGGTCCGACCTATCCGGTACCGGTTGGACCACCAAGGAATGTACGGGATTACGGAAAAAATATTCGACGGAAATTAGAATTTCTGATTTTGAAATGTCTCATTAATAATTTACCAAAGAGGCAATATGAATATCAATTAACCCATAGTCTAACTCATTGACCAAGTGAGTGAAGCAAGCAAGTATGGATAAAAAAAAATTCAGATGTAAGGTTGCCTGGGAAAGATCGATTTTAGCGATAAGGCCGCCACTTTAGGCACTACATGTCAATTTATATTTTTGTATTGTTATGTTTTGTGTGTTTACAATAAAGCGTTGATCTGTCTATCTATCTATATACTCAAATATATAAATGTATGTTATACAAACATACTCAAACTAAAGGCCCTTCTTCACTTTGAACTTTTCAACACGTAACGCGGTCGCGATATTTTACGTGGAATAGTTTTCACAAAGCCAAATTTCAAATCGCGCATTGGCACGGAACGCTCTCGTTTTGCATCATCAGAATAACATTTTGCGTCAACATAACGTTAAGTGGCGTTGGCAAATATATCACTCACCTACGTTTTGCCAATGATATAGTCATCATGGCAGAGTCGATGGAGAACCTCAATGCTATATTCAGCGACTTAAGGAACGCTTCCCAACAAGTGGGTCTTAAAATGAACATGGACAAGACGAGGATTATGTCCAATGTCCATGTTGTACCCGTAAAGGTAGTTGTTGGGAACGATACTCTCGAAGTTGTTAATCACTATAACTACCTCAGACAGATTGTGCAGTTAGGTAGACCCAACTTCGAGAAAGAGGTCGCTCGAAGAATCCATCTCGAAGAGGCAGCGTTTGGGAAATTATGTCATAATTATCTTCTCGTCGAAAATCCCACATTGCCTGAAGGCAAAGGTTTTCAACCAATGCGTGTTGCCAGTGATGACATATGGCAGAGAGACGTGGTTTTTAACTGTTGGCCTGCTAGATAAGCTCAAAGTTGCTCAGCGTTCAAAGGAAATAACTATGTTGGGAGTATCTTTGCGCGATAGAATCCGTAATGAGGATATTCACCGAAGAACTGGAGTTGCCGGCATAGCTCGTAGGATTTGCAAGCTGAAGTGGTCATGGGCTGGCCACTTTGCTCGAAGAACCGATGACCGATGTGGAAAAAAGATTCTTAAGTGGCAACCACGAACTAGAAGACGCAGCGTAGGTAGGCCTTCCACTAGGTGGACCGATGACATTGTAAAAGTCATAAGTAATAGAGTCCGATCAAAACTGGCTTTCCGGCCGAAACCGAAACCGAAACCGAATGTTCGGCCGTAAACTCCAGTAGGTAAGTAAACCGAAATTCACGTGGTCAAGTATAAAATTCCTTAAAATACTGTAATTTGGTGCATTTTATCAATTATTCTGCATTAATTGGAAAATGAAATGAAACACAGTATATTAAGTTTGTTCAACAAATTTAGGCGATAACGCACTAAGTTTTGTTGTTTCAGAGCTATTCGAACGGCGCACGACCAAAACGAACAGGACCGCCAGCTTCCACCAAAGCGTTGCCGCGAGAAATGAAGTTAGGCGAGCGTGCATGACCACTTCCGAAATCAGTTTCGGTTTCGGCAAAAGTTTCGGCCAATGTTAGAAAAAATCGAAACTGCCGCCGAAAGTTGATTTTTACCCTAAACTCGGCCGAAACCGAACTTTCGATCGGACACTCAAAAGTAACCAGTGGGTGTAATTGGCAGCTTGTCGTTCTAAGGGGGAGGTCTATATTCATCAGTGGACGTCTTCTGGCTGATGATGATGATCATGAACCTTAAACACGTCACGCGTTTTAGCCAGGAATCTCGGTGTTCGTTAGAGAATAAGGACCCTAAAAACATTACACTTATTTTAATGACAGGAAAATCGTGTAAAAATTCCTTCCATTTGCAACCCTACCGAGATAAGTACGCAGCAGGCGTCCGTCGAGGTGGAACCTTTTTAATTACGTCAGTATATCACTTCATTTGCGAATTTAAAACTTCATTGCGTTTGTGTCGAACCTTTTGATCATTATGAACGAAATCAGTGAAGGCAATAAAGCACATTTACTTGCCAATACAAATTGTATCTTTCAACCTACATATGTAAATAAAAACTTAGAAATTTTCAAAAAGTTACAACTGCTGTGTTAACTTGCAGCTATGTTGATTAGACTTTCATATCTAACTAATAAAAATGTTTGGTGTGAAATAGAAATAAAACCAGATCCCGTAGGGGAGACCCGTACCCAGCCATAGGACGTTATGAGTTGACAGAGATGAATGCGATAGTAAAAACAGTACATCCTTACCTTCCTAACATAACCGTACCTTCAGAAAAATTCAGGTCAATGTCATGGTATTTGCTTAAAGAATACTTAGCCTATGACTAAACTAACTTATGCGTTATAACCTTGTTTCACTGAACTAACATTTCGATAAGCCCTGGCCGTATTTGGTTTTGATATGTCTTCTCTCCCGGTCCCCACGCACTATAGTAACTATGCTAACTAACAAATTATCTTAAACAAAAAATGTCCAATCGGATAACCTATAACCCACTTACAATCTACAGGATAACACAAATGCTTCATATCACTAAAAGAGGGCCATATTGTGCCCCAGTTTGCTAATGTCATTACCACGCTGAATAGCAATGCATTATAAATTGGGCCAGATAATCACTAAGAATTCTATCGCATCGATCAAGCACTGATAAGTTTTGAAAAATTAGATGAGTTAACGGCCCTAAAGTCGGTAAACTGAGTGAATTAACTAATTACCTTGATAAAATCGGGATCTGGCATATCCGGTTTCTCCTCATTGTTATTGTTGTTGATGCTAACGTTGTTATTGTTATTGTTGATGTTCATAGTATTCATCCCACTGTGAACAAAGCAAACAGTACATGTTAATTAATTGTTGATGTAGATATTTATTCTATCTACCTACAGATTGCCATATACTATTATAAGTAATGCTTGAATACTTATATCCTACTTCCTACTATCCTACTTCCTACTATCCTACTTCCTACTAATATTACAATAAACGCGAAAGTTTGTAAGAATGTATGATTGTTACTCTTACACGCAAAAACTGCTGAACCGATTCGTATGAAATATTGTATGGACAAAGCTTAGACCCCGGATTAACACATGGCTACTTTTTTCCTGTATTAACGCGGGTAACACCGCAGGGCGCAGCTAGATATATAATAAAGTTAGTGACCCACCCTTTGCCTCGTAGGCGAAAAGGCAAGGTAGGATCCCGGGTTCAGGCATGTGCCTCTGAGTTTTAACTCTAATGCGTATTAGAATTAATAACTACAATTTCAGATCTGATTAACAGAGAAGTTTAATATCTGTCGTAAAAAAAATATTGTCAGAAATAATTAAAATTTACCTATATAAAAAACTTGAGCCGAATCTGGAGCTGAAAAGTAGGACATAATATTAAAAAAAAAATGTATGTGGTGGGCCGTATACAAGTTATAATGCAAGATGAAAGCAGATATTTTTATGTGGGCCGAATACCCTCGGGAGGAATATGGCATAAATCGAATTCCTTAGTCCACAATTTGGCAAGGGCTTACCTACACCCTTTCTTAAAAAGTCCATAAGCCCAACAGTGGGACGATGTAAGTAAAACACATGGCGCGTTTTTCGGCTACAAAAATCCTGGCCAAATTATGATTAATTCTACTTTCAGTCGGTAAAGCGCGCAAAGTTTTATTTCACTTTTTATTTGAGCATAGCTTTTTTTAAGAATTTATAAATTTTTAGCTAATCTACTCGAGGTTAGATGTTAGGTATATTTTTTTTTAATAAAATAGTTTAATTCATTCAACAGAATCCAGAGTATTCATTACTTTGAATGTACTCATGATGAATACTTTACTATATTCATACTTTGTCTGGCATTCACGCAGACAAATCTGTCTGAAATATTAAATAAAATTAACTCACTTAATATATCAATGTATCAGTATTTATTATGTGATTAAACATCCGCATTTATAAATGTATCTAGCAATATAAGATACGTTACTTGTTTTTAAAGTACTAACAAGAAGTAAAACAAAGATGACAACAAAGAATACAATTCAAGTCTCTCTTTTCTTATTTTTTTTTATTGTTACGTAACTAATATTGTAATAATTTCAGATTTCCTTCTTGGTTTATGATCATTTTGTGTGTTGTGTATATCTTAAATGGGTACATTATCTACTCGTATGTACTCGGTTATTAGTTACAAATGAATTTCGTGTATATAGTAGTACAATTATCAATGATAAGCCTAAATACATAAATGCGGCAAGTAAATTATTTTAAAATCCAATGTACAACAACAATTCTTTACAATATTGGAAACACCAGAAAATCAGACCCTTTCAAACGAAAAAAATATAAATCGAAATCAGCTAGGACGTAGCTGCAAAATAAAATAAAAAGTCACTAAAAATAAAGACAAACAGAGAACATCCACTTTTTTGTAAGACAGTCATAAATATCTCAACATTCGTAAAAACTCGACAACGAATAGCGTAAGTAACAAATCAGAATAACACATAAAAATCGATTGCACAAACCGTACCGTATAAAATGTGTTACAAAATATAGGTTATGTTGTACCTCATTATGTTAGTATAGTCAAAGTTCCAAACTCCGTAGCGCAAGCACTTGTTTGCCATCGCGTTATCACTGATAAGAGCGTACATCGGTGGATTGGGCCGTCTCTTATCACGTTATCAGTCGATCAACAAAACGCACACCACTCCACTCTGTGTTACTATAGAATGACGTTACAGAGCGTATGGACTGAAGTTGTGATGACATGACTCTTTTTTTTAAGATACCCACATTTTTTTAATTTGTTCGGATATAACTTTTCTTCGGATGTCAAGTGAGACTAGATTTCAAGAAGCTGGTTTAATTATACTTTAGTTATGTATTTTAGTCCTGAAGTACCAAAGTGCGTATGTGAATTTGAGATTGATTCCTATTTTATTTAGCTCTCAAACTTTAATACGGAATTCAAAGATATTTTGATAGTTAGATACGTGTGTGAATAATGCAATATAATATTTTCACGGCATTTTGTGTGGTCTTAACTTACTGATCAAAACGAGAGCAAAACGTCTCTCCGTCTTGAGCGAAAAAAAATGATTTCATCATCCTTTCGTAACAGATTGTATATAATACACAGTGATGTATATAATACATAGTGATGTGTGCATACCTAAATTTGTTTTTTATACGTTTATGTTTGACTTCAATTAGCTTGATGCAATGATGTGGCCTAAGATGTAGCACGCTTGCCTGGAAGAAATTGATTCATTTGCGACTTGAATATATTTAGTTTACAATTATCGGGAAATGGAGAACACGGCAGCGCATTCCACTACTTGGAATCTAGAATCAATTTCTAAAACCTCGCACAACAAATGTTGAAGCAAATAATTTCGTTTACTTAAGTCCGTTGGACCTCTATGTCCTGCATCATACTATACGTATAGTCCTCAAAATATATAATAGTACCTACGTGGTGCAGGTAAAAAAAGGTAGAAAAACTTCGTGATCGCGAAGTGATGAAAAAAGATTGTGCTTATGTTTCAACTGACTTCATTACTGCCACACAATTTAGAATCAACCCAGAACTCGAGAAAAGATAATCAGACATTCCATACATTTTATAGCCGCCTATTTTACTTTTCTATATAAAACAAACTATGATTGATGATATTTTTCATCTTAAGGACTGGTCCCACAGTGAAAGAAGGTATTTGATATAACGAGTAAGTATACCTACTGAGGTATTTTAGGCTCACTTAGTTCCTATAACCTTACAACTAACGATCATACAAAGTGTTATCTCTTATCTATCTATCGATCGAAACTATCAGATCGAATTGAACAAGGGTGAATACAGAAATAGGGTGCCCCATTATTATAACGATATTTATGTTTTATAGCCATCTGCTTTGTACACCTTTTTTATTATATATTATATGGTTATATGTTTGTAGAACAGATTTAGGTATGAGGATTTAGGATATGGTGACAGATATTATGTAGTCTTACTAGGCTTGAGATTTTTACGCGTTTGTTAGATTTGTTTAATTTATGAAGGGAATGCAGGCCTTGATAAATCACGCTGGCAAAACTAACTGAGCGAATGGCAAGTCATAATCAACGCAAAGTTTAAATCGCTGTACCTAATAACTTGAAATTGGGAGGATAGTAATATACCTTTGAGGGAGAAGGCACGGGTCCGCATAAATATTTTTTACTATTTATTACATTTGTTAAGCTTAACTTAGCAAGTACATACACATACACACTGCGATACATAACTAGGCTATCACAGATACCGCTCAAGTATCGCATCACAATAAGGTGGCTATTTACATTGTGTCGCTGATAAAGGCTAGATTACACTCTTATCGCAAACACTTTGATATAATATCGTGGAACATTCACAATGTGCAATCATATTTTCGTGTATATACTTGCAAAGATTCATTGATTTATATTATAGTTAACTATTTACTATGAAATGTAGACGAATCTACTTTGATTAATATGATGTTCCTGACGTCTAATATTGTAATTTGTATTGTAATAAATTATCATTATCATTCATAATGTTATGTATTTTGGCTGATGCCGTAGTAAAATATATAGTAGCCCAGATAATTAATTGCATTTATGCATTATTAAGATGTATATAGAAGTTGGTTTCATTATGAATATTGGGTCATACGGAAACAGTTTATTACCGAACGAACGCAGCGTTTTTTTCCTATGAATATGTTCTTTTGTCACTATGTTTGTCTGAAATCTAGATGTTGTGTTTTGGTCGTTGGTTCGAAACATTGTAACGAAACTTGTTGAATAGGTCTTACAAGTTGTGATTATCAGATGTCTTTGATTAAGGAGAACATTTCTCCACGGACATGTGGAACAAATTTTTTACTGATAATTTATTCTAATTATTATGAATGAAATCGGTTAAGCGTTCGTTTTTTTATTATTAAAATATTGTATTATATAATATTGTAAATACTTCGATAGATGCTTTTGAGAGACTAGCAGCTGAAATATTCAACTTTTAGATCATATAATTGTTTTGAGGTGAAAGGACACATTATATTCAAGCAAGATATGCATTTTTAACGACTTTATAAAAAAAGAAGGTACTCAATTCAATCGAGATTTTTAGTATATTTGTTTTTTTTTTGGTAAGTTCATGACGGCCGAACCGACTTGAACGATTCTTTTTTGTTTGAAAGGGTTCTATTTAAGATTTAACAAAACTGGTACAGTGAAGGCAGTAAGAAAATTTTTCTGTAAGATTTTCTTGTAAATTTACGTTTTAGATGGGATTTTTATTCATAAGTAGTTGGTGAACTGATGACCGCGCAACTATAGCAACTAACAACTAAGTGGTTATCGTATAAAAAAAAACAATCGACTATTACCGATTTTGCTAGTTCCTGATTATTGAAATCGGCAAATAGGCTAGTAATTACGTAGTAGTAAACTTTCCCTATTGAAAAATACCCCCTCAATCAAAAATACTTTACGACTAAAAATCACTTTAAATAATACCTGCACGCAATTTACCTACATACGTGATATACATGAGACATACAAACACACAAACTTACTGAGAAAAAAAACCCACATACACACCGGTTCAGTTTATGTTTAGCAGAGGGAGTTGGACATACATTCAACCATTTTGGGCAATAGGGTTAAAATACGTTCCTATTTTTTTCGATCAGTCTATTTCTGTATAAGTAGGGTTCTGACGTGTTTACAGCGACATCATTCTGGTCAAATATTTACTAAGTTGATAGATTAGGTATAGTCACCAGCCCCGTGGTGACGGGATATATGAAATCACTTCGGTGACGTCACGAACTTTGATGGTAACGTAGGTTTAGTATCCAAGAGATTTTCATTTTGCTTATAGTAACTGTTGTTTCGTGCAAAGCGAAACTTTTTAGTACCTAGGTAGTATTTGCGCTTAGGGACTAAAGGTATATGTTTTTATTTTTACTAAGTCAGAACTGCAACAGTCAACTATTCCTTCAATGACCATTTCTTATTGACTGGCCGGTTGGCGCAGTTGGTAGCAACCCTGCCTTCTGCGCCGCTGGTCCCGGGTTCGATCCCCGGACTGGTCAAACATTTGTGTCCATGAACATGTCTGTTTGACCTGTGTCTGGGTGTTTATTATATATATAAGTTTGTATTTATATATTTAAGTATGTATATCAGTCATCAGGTTACCATAGCACAGGCTTTGCCTAGTTTGGGACCTGCAGACTTTTGTGTGATTGTTGTGACATATGTCCCATATTATATTATTCCACTCCATTCCCATTCCAAAGCTTCTTATTTCATGACTATGAAAAATTTAATCGTTGTAGGCGAATCACTGAGTCAACAACGTCTGTGGTAATCAAGAATTAAAATACCTACTTAAGTTATCTTGGTATTAAAGCTAAAATTATACTTCAAGCCCAGAGAGTTGAATGCTTAATTCTTATAAAGTTGATAACATCAAAACATTGAATCCTAAAATGTTGAAATAGCAAAATGAATTTTCCAAATTATTTTGTTTATACTTAAGAAAGATCAAATTTGTTTTAGAATATATAAATATCTTATCAATAAAGATTTCAGCATTTATAAGAGATAAACACAAGCTGTCGTCTCCAGTCAGTCACATTATTGTAAGGAATTGAACGCAAGTCGAAAACGATAGACTCGTGTATAGTAGACAGTATACTTTCGTAATTGTTTGCAGATGTGCGCATCAGCAAACACCATTACTTTAACTAGAACCCTTTAGGGCTTCATGGTTATGTAGGTTTGCTAATAAGGTTGCTACATCAGCTTCCTTTTAAAAGTAAGGCCACGTTGGCACAGGTAAGCGGCTTGCTTAGAGAGCTTAGCTTTTTATAAAAACCAAAGTTGCTGAGTCTAAGAAGAACTATATTTAGAAAAACGGGATGCTAGACTCCAACTTGATTAAGCATCCTCTGTTATTTTCTAGGTAGAGGAAAACCAAAACTATTTTAGATGGTATCGGTTATAAATGTCCTGCTTTAACAGAGAGTAGAAAGGACTAACGAAGTTGTAAGCGATGCGTGCATACTGTCTTGCGTTTGTACGGACGCCCTGCATTTCACTTGACCCTACATTGGAACACTCTAGAATTTTAATAGACGCTTATAACAGCAACAGCTGTCCTTATTGTCAGACATAGGCATTGCATTCAATAAAGTTTGTTGACGCGCAGCTAAATTATGAAACAAGAAATTTATTTTCCAACCAAATTTTCCAAATTTGTTGAACATGCTTTTTGTTTTGATAAGCTAAAGTTGGTTTTTAAAAAGAAAAACTTTTATTTTATTATGGTATCTAAACTGACTAGACTGAATGACTGACTGACTGGATTTACGATTGACATAAGATAAGAAAAAAAGGCAGGTAACAATGTTTGTTTAATAGGTAATACTCGTAGGTGTCAATGCACAGCAAGTGGCTGCTAAAGTAACTATTGGAAGTGATATATAATGGTTTTGCATCATTCACCACCACTTGAACTCTTGTATAGAATAACTACGTCAAACCCTGAAAGATCTTACATATGTGAATATGGAATCATATAAATCATCAATATTGATTAGATGACAGATCCTAATATCCGTTATTTGATGATAGGCTTTTGTTTTGTGTAACATAAGAATTTTTGTTCCATGGAACTACTTCAAGAAGAAACTCAGAAGTCCCATCAGCAACAGGAAAACGAACATTGACACTGAAAAAAGATAAAGTCCCACTGATCCATAATGGAATCAGCGAAATAAACTACTGGAACTTTGCTTATTTCTTGAAGTAAAAAGAAAACGAAGAAGATGAAAACTAAGCACTAGCAAAAGATTCACTCCTGCGCAAAGAAAGAAATTTATACTAGCCATTATATCAAATTGACTTACTTCGGCTTCGCGTAAGGTGAAGAAGGCGATGATGCCTTATGGTTCCTGTTGGGGTGCGTTGGTCGATTCGCATTGGAATCGCAGCCGCCGCCCGGCGATATCTTGCCGGCTAGTGCGTTCAGTGAGTGAAGCATTGCGGGCGGCGGCCGCTCGCGTTGCGGCCTGGTCACACTGATGACTCCACTCCCTTTGCCGACCTGCCGCCAGCGAGCCACGGTGCCTTATCTCCTGATAAGAGGCGCGGGGGCACCGACGCCCCCCGCCTCATCGCCACCTGACGCACACACTCACACACACACGTGGACACTTTTGGAACGTGCGTTTTTCTTTATAAAACACTCTAGGGTCAGCGTCCTGTCCGCCTCATGAATTTTGTTGAGATTTTTTCATCACTATTTCGTTTTTTGAGATCGACAACTTCGGTCCTTTTGTTATGCACTGGTCACTTAATTGTTTTAGTTAAGTTGATTTGAGAGCTGTAGAAATTTGGAAAATTGGCGTTACGTTGCGATGTTGAGCGATATTACCAAGTTGTTGTTAAATATATTGTTTGTTTAGTTCTTAAAATGTAATACGATACGAGTAATTACGTAACCATGACACAAGGGTTAGTTTCTCCGTTGATACGAAGGAGTAGAATAGATACGTAACCAAGAAGTCTATTTCGATAAATAATTCAATCAAAGATAATTTACTTTTTTTAAGCAAGTTGAAAAAGAGAGTTTTTTATCACACTTACTAAAGTTTGTTTAAAAGGATAACTTAAAGCTGGGATTTGATTCTTTATACTGAACTTAAGATGCGGTTCAAACAGTATTTACTTAATTAGGTACTAAATACAAAATAAGCTGTGAAATTCCCAGCATTTCTAAAACTATTTCAGCATAATATCCCCAGCATTTCTAAAACTATTTCAGCAATCATAAGCCAAGGTTTTTGATTTACAGAAACGCCCGTGCAATAATAAATAGCAAATCCCATCCGCGTCGTAATGAAATATGTAACCGCAGGCGTTTGCGTGAAAGCTCTCATTGTTTTTTTCTCGGGTTTTATTAAATTGCCAGAACGTGAAAATCTGTCGTGAGCCGCCTAAGCTGTTTACTGTAGGTATGCGGAATGTTGTTTCTCTTAATGAAACTTGCAAATAGGTAACTGTACCATTCCGCAATACGAGTACAGAACGCCATCTGAAAATGTATTTTATATATCATAATGAAACAAACTTAATTTTTAATTGCAGATCAGTTTTTTTTTTAACCTACAGAGCTAGGCATTTCACCACAAGTTCGCACGATCAAGGAAGTCAGCGATACTGTAGCCCTAGATGGAGCATGCCTAGTCTGGAATTCATTGGCTCTCAAGGAAGGCTGTACACACCGTTAGGTACTTGGCGACAGATTTTACAACTTGAGTCGTTGTTTTGTTGAAGTTTGAATAAATGTCGTGGCATAATACGAATAATTTTGTATCAAATAATTTTAGTACGCTATAAGTACATAATGGTTAATGCTTATGGTTAGATAAATAGTTAATGGTTAATGTTAATTGCTTTTCTGTTCTCATATTTACCACGAATATATAATACTTAGTTAAAGTTGGTTTCGATTTTGATTTACATACTTAGGTATGTAAATCAAAATCGAAAGTATAAAGTATAGTTAGCTATACTTTATCTAGTTCAAACAAAACTCCGAATCCGGAGCTTTTCCGAGTCAACCGTAAACCGGATACCCAATTAGGGCAAATTATCCCGCCACCCTCTAATCAAGTCATTAATACACAACCGCCGTCGGTTGCGCATTAGCGAAACCGGGTCCGGACCTCCGGTTACGGGCACTAAGTACCTCCGGAGCCGTGGCTCGGATAAACCATATAAACAGCAAAATTAACCGAGCGGTGTAACCGGTCGCGCGTTAACCTGCGCGGCGCACCGGTGGTATCGGGGATTACATCTCGCAAAAAATGTGCAGCGGTAGTGGTAAGCTACTTATGTTCTCAAATTAAGAGTCTCTGCAATATCTGTTGAAACAGATCAAATAACAAGCGGGAGTCTGTGCTTTAACCGCTTTTTTGTCAAAATTAAATATCTATGCAATATTGTCAGTCAGTTTATGTTGTTTATTTCTTATATCTATGTTTCTCTACGTAAGAAAACAGTCTGCTTCACTCTTAATCACACAATGAAATCACATCACACTCCACACTAATCCCCACACATATTATTAATTCCTAATAATTATTAATTCTTCTCCACAGAAACTGAGTTTGAATTTTTGCCGGTAATAGTTCTCAAACTATCTCTGTCTAAAAACTATTCATCTGGATAGTGCCATAGGCTAACGATTTTCTGGACCCAATATAACGCGGGTAAAGCTGTGGGCAATAGCTATTAATATTATATAGGCAAAAATGTTTATGTGTTTGTGTGTAAGTTTGTTATTCATTCACGCTCAAACGGTTGAATGGATATTGTAGAAATTTGGCATGATGATAGCATAACCAGGATTGACACATAGGCTACTCTTGTTTCCTGAAAAGTTCAGTATTTCCATGGGATGATAAATATTCAACGCAGATAAAACCACGGGGCGCCGCTAGTACACCAAAATTTAGTAGATTGCTAAAAATTAAAACAAGTGGAAATTGACTACTAAAGTCCCTGAGTTCCCACTAACAAGACTAGTCTCTACTGAGTGTAAGTAGGACACAACTCGGGTTAAAGTTGAGTTGAGTTGTTGGCCACAGTGACGGCAAGTTCCACCAAGTTGCCAGTGCATCTGTTGTGCTCTAATATTTGCATGATGTGTCAAAGTTTTCGGCAGTTGACACAATTTTACGGAACTTAGTTAAACAGTAAAAATCATATAATTTTTAAATAATTGTTTTAGTTCAGTAAGCCATTATAATATTTTAGCTAACAAACTAATATTCTCGAAAATTAAGACGTAGTATGTCAGTAATACCAGACAGTATATAAAGAGAAAGACTAGAGACTCGGTTAAAATAGATAAAACTATAATAAGATAGTATATACAAAATATTTAGTGTTTTTCTTCAGAAAAATTATTATTATAAAAAAAATATTATAAATGGATTTCCGCAAAGTAACGCCTGACTCCATCAATTAGATAAAACTACTTATAAGTATTTTTTTTACTTGAAATAATTATAATAAATGAAAAAAATATGTAAAGTGATTGTTGTCATTTGTCAGTAAACTTAATGTTGTGTACTTGTTTTTAAAAGACTGGCCGGATAATTAATTTAGCAATTATTTAGAGCAAAATATTATCCAATCGAATGTTACCATTGTAAGTACCTTTTACTGTCAAATAAAAATGCAAATTCCACCGATAGACATCCACGGAATTCAGGTAACAGGAGCCACTTTAAGTGCGTCATATTCCTCGCGTTTACGTACATATCGGGACGTAAATAAACAATAAAAATGTTTATTTTTATTGTACCCAAAGCTGTAAGTGGGTTATGCATTCTTACCGTGACCATTTCGTTTTCGTGTCGTCGTAAAATAAAAGTTACTGCGACTCTCGAGACGGATTCACATGCGTTGAGGTGAACTTGAACTGCTCTTGGGAAATAAATAACTAAAGCTAAGCTTTAATTGACAGTCAAGTCTCTGGTTAATTTTCCTTTCGTCTGTCAGCTTGGAAGTTCTAGCGTACAAGTTGTATTTTCTTACCGTTCTTGACAAAGCGTCGTCTTGTAAACAGGTTTGACGAATTTCTAGAATTATTAAATCATTGGAATTGGTTTCAGAGAAAATTTTATAAAATTAAAAATTATATTTTTATAAAAATTTAAATATTAAATTAAATTTTAATTAATTATGAAATTATTTATAAAAAATTAAAATTTTCCTTTAACAAGTATTCCTAGTAGAAGTACCTACATAATTCTTGAGCCAAGTTAAATTACTCTCAGTTTTTATTATTTGTACCTAGTTGGCATTATAGTCAATCTAAAAGATACTTTTTAACATTTTTAAGTTTCGTCAATACAACGTACAGCACTACTTGTACGTCGTATTGACGAAACTAGTTTAATAGCAATATTTGTATGTTAATCGTAATCATTGAAAAATAACGTTCATACAAACGACCATTAATTCATTTGTTTAGGGCTCTAATTTCAATAATATTTCTATTATCATAATGCTTACTGCCTCCCAGTGGGTTGCCAAATCGCGCTTGCAAATTTGTGTCCCCGTGCCAAATTCGTGCTCTTGTAAACACATTTTGTACTCATTATTATGTGCTTATACATTGGTAGTGGACGTGTTTTAGTGGGTTCTGGTCGGTGATTTGTGTTTTTGGTACGAATTGCAAAGCTTTGGTGTTTTAGCTCGGGTTTGTTATTAAGTAAACTTGAAATGAGACAAAGGATTTAATTATTTCTAAATTAAAACATTTAACTAATTAAGTTTATTAGTGTTGCAGTAATGTGGGTCGCGAATTCATCCTTCATCCAAATCTCAGATGTGTAGCTTTTAAAGGCACTAATATACTGATACATACTATATGACTAACACATATTTTTAATAAAAAAGCAATAGCAGATAAGTTCTATTGCTTTTTTAAACAGATTTGACAAAAATATATTTTTTGTATGGAATTCTGTTAGTTGTTATAATATAATTATTCTTATAAAACTCAGTAATCGAAACTCGATTTCGTAATCAAATCACCTGAGAATAAGAACAAGTTGCAATTTTAATAGTATTATTCGTATGTATTTTGTAAGTTTGTTTTATGTGCAACAAAGGTTATACTTAATCATCCATTCTTATGCACAAACGTCGAAATCACGAGCATAAGGGCTCAATAGCTTCTTTACGGAACCAGTTTTAAAATAATGATACTGCCAGCTTTTATAGCTCAAAACGTACCACGTTCCACATCTGAGATAATAAACTCAAATGTTACCTCGGAACGAGGGAGTTGAAAAATCACTTAACCGTCGTATGAAATCACAACAAAAGTGTAACTACCTAAAGGCAGTTGAAAATTACATCCCAGGTTTGCGTTTTTATTACTGTGTGGATGAATTCAGGATAGGAGTAAGGGGATAATCACGAAATCGGGTTTTCTGCGAAGACAATACAAATATAGGATTTGTTTAGAAATGACTTCAAGTAATTAGGATATAAGATTAATGTAATAACGGAACAACTCTGTTTAACAGATTATTAATAAAAATTACATTAAACAATATAGTCCAATCGTAACACCTCTATATCGCATCATCATTTTCGACCTATAGTTGTAAATCTTCTACTTTATGTATGTTTCAATTCATCTACTAGGCACTAGAAAGTAGGCTAGTGCTGGCGAATTTCAGCGTAGCGCACATACTTATTATGATCTCTTAGAAATTGCTTATTTAGTAAACGAGTGTCATTGCTTTGTCATTTCTTGCTATTCAAAATCCGAATATTCCAACCACAAATAAAATAATAGAAGTATAAATGCGGACCAGTATTTTAATTAATGCCATGCGGTCTAATTATTTACGACATTGACAGTATCATTTTTTACAATAAGCCCACCCTCGCTCCGGCTCATGACAAACGGCGGGAGCTTTTGCGAATTACCCCGCATTGCCTGCCTATTACGCGAACATAAATTGAGATTTTTTTTATTAGGCACGCCAAATCGACGACGTCACGAATAGGGTGTGTTGCGACTTGCGGCCCTTCCTGCCGTTTCTTTTGATTTTCCTGTGTAGAGGTCAAATGCTGATGAATGGTGGTGCAAAATATTAACGTTGTTTAGAAATATTGTACAGACTTTATGGAAGTGAAACAAGTAATATCAAAGTAATAACGGGTAGCTAAATTTGTCGTTATGTTGTATTGTTCTGAAAGTTAGTGGTTGCCTAGTCCGTAAACCCATCGTCTCACAAGCGAAGGGGCGCGGGATCAAATCCTGGTTCAGGAATGCACCTCTGTGTTTTTCACTCATGTGCATATTAGAATTAATTATCACATGCTTAACGATGAAGAAAAACATCGTAAGTAAACCTGCTTGTCGGAGAAGGCTAATAACTTTCAAAGATAATTGAAGTTCCAAACCCACAATTTGGCCAACGTGGTGGACTATGGTCTCACCCCCTTCATAGGGAGACCCGTGTTGACCCGTGTTGACACAGTGGGAGACAGTGAGGACGCTATGGGTTGATACGTAAAAGAGTTGTTTCAAAAAATTATCGAGCTCCGGCCAGGACAGTGTACATGATGCTATAAATACGTTAAGGACTATTAATCTTTAATTTGTCAACCGTATTCAAAATAATGTTTCTTATCGTAGTGTACAAATTAATTCCGAATCAAAATATTTCCATGTTATTTACACAATGAGGTGATTTATACGATTTTTTGTGACAATTTTGAAATTTGTGAAGGGCGGTTCAATTTATAGACCAATGTGACCATTGGAGTCAACCAGTCAAAAAATTATGGCATCTCTGGAAGATTTATGTATAATAACATAAATCTTCCAGAGATGCCATAAATTCACTACAACTCACAGAATTTACATATTTTTGTACACGATGACGGCATTTTTCATTAATACTCAGTATTAACCATATCTTAAGGCATATATTGGTAGACGTACACAGTCCTGGCCGAAGATGGAACAAGTCCGTCAGATGTATTTTATAGTTTTCCAGGGTTTCTCATACTAAACAATCTGCATCCTGTGCTAATGGTGTCCAGTAGAAACCCACGACTGTTTAAGTAATGACATATATAAACCTACAATATTTATAACAAAAAGAACCGAGGAAAGAGATTACACAATTTTCTGTCAAGCTTGGTCTTACCGTGCATCTATATGGGGCAAGTTTGTTTGCACCGAAACACATGCAATATCCAGTGCACATAACTCAAACGATGTAAACCGATCGCCGGCCACGGGGCTGCCTCGACGAGATATAGGGTTACTGTTGCTCTGACTTACAGCACTTGGACGGAGAATAGATAAAGGAATAAGTGATATTACGTACAAGGATGTCACATAGATTTACACCGCGCTGGCTGGCGATTAGTTATAGCGTAGGGCTCATACGAGTAAGGTACAGCACTTGGACGGAGAATAGATAAAAGAATAAGTGATATTACGTGCAAGGATGTCACATAGATTTAAACCACGCTGGCGATTAGCTATAGCGTAGGGCTCATACGAGTAAGGTACAGCACTTGGACGGAGAATAGATAAAAGTATAAGTGATATTACGTACAAGGATGTCACATAGATTTGAACCTCGCTGGCGATTAGTTATAGCGTAGGGCTCATACTAGTAAGGTATCTAGTGAGAAAATTTACAACAAAATAAACGAACCATACAAATTTGACGTACGAGTTTAAAACTGAAGTTTTTAAATTTAAACAATAACTCTCAACTGATAATGTGTAAAAAGAGATATTTGCTTTAAATTTTCAATTAGTGAAAATAATTAAGCGTTCTATCGATGCTGACACAAATTAAAAAACAGTTATCTATTCTATTAGCACACGGCTAGAATGTACTCGTACATTGTTCACACGACGCGAGTCGCCAGACAGAACGCTTGTCCATTCAGAATGTACATCCCTGTATCCACACCGGACATGACCAGCCCACTTTGTGGACCGAGGATGCAGCACAGTGGGAATTTCATTAATTTTCATCGAGCCAACTTTCACCTACCTACTCGTAAAGCTTTATACAACCCTGTCTTTGACCTTGGCTTAGTTAAGAAGCGAAAGCGTTCAGCGAACCTAATATGTATTTTATATTGCGTGCGTTTCGAGTGTTTTTCTATTAAATTCAATGACACAGATGACAGTCTTTAGTTTTTTTTAGTTTTGATCCGGGACTAAATTAATACAAACATCGAAGTAATGACACCGCCTCCTGACAACTCCTCTGATGCACTAAGATGCTGTGGCTACCTATACAATATAAATATTATGTATATATTTACTAATAAATAATAATATAATTGATCACATTGACTTAGCCAAAAAGCTTACCTATCTTTTCTTAGCTATATTATTATTATTTCATCAACTAGCCAAAACAAAAAGCTACTTAATACGACTGTATTTTTGATGTTTATTTATATTACCTAATTTCTCCTAATTAAATCTTTTTTTTGTTTGATTGTGTATATTGGAGTCAGTTATCACATTATTTAAAAGACTTGTCTAGTGTGCGACTTCATTCCACTCTACAAGTTTTCTCGTGAATTAGGGTGCAAATAATACAACCATTACAATTTCACTGTTATTAATATTATTAGTAAATTATATTCAAACTTGGATCATGATAATTAAAATAATAACACTGTTGGAAATTCTAATTAACAATAATTAAGTGATTCTTAATCTTACTACGCTCATATTTTGGGAGAAAAGCATTTATTAATGTACGCGTGGGCGGGACTGAATTAGAAGTACGTATTTGGCTTTAGGTTTAGCAATTACTCGCAAGTCACTGACCTCTAATACTAGTTACAAGACAAACTATAACTATGACAGTCACAATAACAAACAAGTATGTCTTGAGCTTATTAAAAATAATGCAAGGTCGACACTGCAACATATTTATTCTTATGTCGGCACCAACTTCAAAATAAGAACTGTTAATATTTTATAAGAACCGGTTTTGAAGATTGGTCTTTAATGAGACCTAAGCGAAAGATTAAATGCAATGAAATTTTGTTGTCTGACTGATGAATGAATAAAACGGAAATCAATTTTGGATAAAAGTGTGTTAATCTCACGCGACCTCGATGTATTGAGGATAGTTTTGCGTATAGGTGCTTTGTGTAAGTCCCCAGGAGGCTCCTAATAGCACACTGTTAAAACGTGCATTTTTTTAAAACAATATTCAAGTTAGAAATAATTAAGTAAAGCTTTATTAATTTTGAAAAATCGTTGTAATGGAATTGGATGACACTTAAAAAAATATATTCCGATAAACTTTGGACTGGCTAGTATCATGTCGAATAGTTTTTGGTGTGTACCTTACATTAAAGACTGTCTTACTTTATAGTCAGTCTAGCCTTTTACCATTAAATAAGTCAATGCTACTAATGATTCTATTTTTGTAACAAAAGAAATGTCACGATTCTCATTGCTTCATTACGGACTCATTAAGTAGGAATCAAGGATATGCATGAGAAACGTTAAGTTGGGAAAGTCACAATTCTATATGGTAGAAACATCAAACTAAATATTACTAGCAGTTCCGTGAATATATATATAAATATTTTTTACAACTTTGACTTTTTTATGTTTATAAATCTTAATTAATGTTGTGTTTTGCATGTTCGTACCATAATTATTGTAGCAAACAACGTTGTAGCTAACTTTCTCACTTTTTGAGAAAAAAATGCATCCAATGAAAAACGCCCGACAACAAAAAAATTTAAAAAAAATCGTATCCCATATACCAAGTTTCGTCAAGATTGGTTGGCAACTATGACCTATACGTAAGTAAGAAATTTACGCGCAAATATCAATTTAAACAAACATGCAGACTAAATTTCGACTGAAATTGAAATTTCATGCGATGAAATTAAAATTAGAATAGTATTTAAAACATTAGTGGTGTTAATAAAATACTAATTAAACTAAAGGTTTTCAGTGCTATAAAGTAGTGGACTCTTTTACTGAATATCGGATTTTTCTTCTGTCATAACAATACTTTTTAATTTGTGTTTTATATTTTTCAGATAAAAAAAGAACGTGATTCACAAAATAAAGTTGCCTGTTATACTCGTATTATGTAGCTTTAGCGTACCAAAATAACTAAAGGAATAAAATATTGCTTTCTTTTTTCACCTTGCTCTAAGTCTAAAATCTGATTCTGTTTCGTATTTCGTTGTTTGACTGAAGGTCTTCAGTGCTATAAAGTAGTGGACTCTATTATTGAATATCAAATTTTTCTTCTGTCATAACAATACTTTAGTGCTTGACTTTTTAATTTGTTTTTTTTTTTTTTCGATAAAAGTAGAACGCAATTCACAAAATAAAGTTGCCTGTTATATTATGTAGCCTTGTAGATAAAATATCGCTTTCTTTTCCACCTTGCTCTAAGTCTAAAATCTGATTCTGTTTATATTTCAGTCTTCCAGTACTAGCAGTACTAGTTTGATGCTACGAGTGGCACGGATGAACGCCTCCATGGCGACCGCGGCAAAGCACATTCCCAGGCCCTAGGGCTTTCGAGTTGTATATATGTTCAGTAAAATTACTAACTATAAACTTATGAAGTGTTGTCAGGAAAATATCTATTTTTAGGTCTGGGTTTATTGAGCGTGTGTTTGTGAATGTCTCATGACATCGGTGGAATTATGATGATGTGTTTGATTATGAAACGTTATTTACAAGAAATGCTTGCCGTGTGACGAAAATCTAATGCCTGCATCACGTTGTGTCACAGCGCGTTGCATAGGATGTCAGACGGGCAACTAAATAAAGTATATGACATGCAAAATACTGTTTGTAATGTTGGTTAGTTCTGCAAAGTTCTTGAGATCTGCCATTTTCCTTTGAAAGTGTCAAACATCGCTGCATGTCTACGGCGTAGCAACGTAGTCTGGCTTGACTTGTGGTGACGCGCGTAGTTGCACGGCGGTAGTGTGATATTTCATGACATTTTATAATGCTTCGTATATTACAACGTCATGAGCCTGCAATGCATGAGGTCTAGTCTACGCTCAAAGATATTTCGGTCAGATATGTAAATAAGGAACAAAAATTACAATGTTGAATACAATGATGAATTAAATTCTCTCTTTATTTTATAATTTATAGTTTATTAATAATTATTACAATTAATAATCTTCATACTTTGACTTATAGATATTGGACAATATACTCGTAGATTTCGAGAAGTAAAATGTCTTATAACACACTGTCAACAGAGGCAAGTTCATACGATATTTTATCCAGTGGCCGATATTAATATTTATTCGCTTCTCTGCTCATAATAAACAGCTAACTTTCCCCATCGCCATAGAAACACCGGACCTTGAAGGCGTAATAATTTCACGCGTTGATTACTCGCCAGCCAATTACTACGCAGATATTGCTTCGGTTCTTCTGTCACACATTTTACTATATAGTTGGAAGATATAATTGGATAGCATGTTGTTGCTATATAAATTCCAGTGAGAAATATTCATACCTATACTCGTATATATATATATATAACTAGAGGCACGACCCGGCTGAGCACTGGTGGTAATTTTTTTTTAATAAACACTGTACTCGTATTACTGGGTGAAAATATAGCTTTTTAACGGTAAAATAATATTTGAAATCGGTCAAGTTGTTTATTATATTATATATATACGAAAATGCAAATCATTTCTGTTTATAATATTAGTGTAGATTATTAAAAATAAAATGATAAACAAAACCTTCGACGTTAATTAATGGTAAGTGTAGAATAAAAAAGTTGGTGACGTGTCCATGAACATCAAGTATGATCATCTAAGAATTTGTAAAAAGTGAAGTGAGATGAGTAAAAAAAATTAAATGGATGAGTTAAGAGTAATTCGTACATATTAACCCATGACGTCCTATTGTTGGACAGGAATCACCCTTATGAAAAGGTTGTAGGCCATTACCATACTACCACACCAAACCTAGGTAGTCTACCACACTAGCCAAAGTGCGCGTTAAGACCAGTAAAATGTCTATGGGTGAGTTAAAAATACAAAATAGGTAACGTTACAATAAATTAAGAGAAGGATGATTATAGTTAGGATGAATGAAAAACAATCCAAATTGACTGCGAGATTTATCTTTATGCATCGTTCGCGACTCTAGGCTATCGGCCATTATCTAATACTTTACAGTAAAAGGATTTTCATAAGTAGTTTCACTATTGGTACTCTTAAGCGGTACTTTTATTGACAATAATTTTATAACACTAGAACCCTTGCTTTGGCAGATATTTGGCATTGCTAGCAAGAAAAACGTTATCCTAAGACAAAAATCGCAACCTGTTCTTGCCAAGTCTAGATACTTATTTAACTGCCAAATTTTGTGATCAAGATCTACTCGTAGTTTTCATTCTGTATACAAATCAACTGCGTTGATAACTAGTATCGCGGACTCTCTCGCTTCCCTTTGATCCTGTTTGCTCTTGATATGCTGAACCAGCGGTGAATTTATGAGCGCGGACTTTGATTCGCTCTAACGAGTTTTTCTGTGAATCTCATTTCCGTAATCAACTTTGTTTGAAGTATGTTTGGAGCTCATACCTAATTACATATTTTGGACTGAGCTAATAAGATATTTTATAAGCGAAGTTATGTCCAAGAAACTTTATGTGGTTAGTGTTGAAATAAAAAATAGAGTTATGTTGCGCAACTACAGAGTCACCAACAGCACGATTCAGGTGGCAGTTTTACCCGGGTTCGAAAATTTTGCCTGCAACTAAAATAACGTTAATTATTAAAAAAACATGTAAATAAACCTTAATTATGACATTGAGATCTCCACTAGAAAAATAATCGCATTTAAAAGTTTGGGATATTGTACCGAGCTTTGCGTAATTTGTGGCGTGAATTTTACCAATCCAAGTTACAGGTTACTTTATAGCGTCCAGGACGGGAGCTAAAGAACGTCTTAAGTTTTTAAATTAGATCTCATTCAACTCATAATGCACTACTGAATAAATTTTATATGGACTCGGAATACCCTGAGAAAACTGTCCTCTTGCTGAACTTCATATCTCTCATCTTCTAATTATTTCCGGGTTGAACTCCCGAGATCCCTTCGCTAAATAAGCTCCGTTAAAACATCAAGACTTTACAGAATTGAATTTACTTTTGAGATTCGAGAGAATCTTATTTAAGATATCCCCAGAAATATCTTTTGAAACAGAATAACTTGCCGCGATGAGTTTATAGATATTTCGGCCAAAATACGAGTCCCTGGAGGCGCAGTGGGTAAAAAATTACGGCTTTTTTATCTAACTTTTTATCGATTCGTCACAAAGGAAGACGTAACGGCGTTTAATGAGAGATAGGTCTCTTGTGGTAGCGAACATATATGATGTAATTTAAGGATTTGTTATATGTATTCCAAATTTTAAGTACCTACTACGAGTTTCATATATTCAAAATTACATTTTTAAATATTTCGAAATAGTGTCTTAAGTGGAAACGTTAGGAAAAATACTTAAAATGTAATTTATGTATATTTAACCCCCTAAACTTTATGTTAATGTTTAATAAACAGTTAAGATTTACTTCAACGCTTATTTTTGCTCGTAACTAGCCATGCAAGCGTTCGTATTATTTATTTAATTGACAAATAAATCAGAACAATAATTCGATTTGTTCAATTAGCACTGACTATTTCCGATAATTTTTGAAATAAAATTTCTGCAGACTACTGCCAAATGTACAAATCTCACGGAGAAGTCCTCGAGCCACTCTATCTAACCAGCATTTTTATGGAGAGAAGTGGACTGGCATTACAGTTACCGACGTCAAGTGGTTCAACATCTTGGACGTAACTTTACAAACTATTCAGGTGCAGAATATCTCTTTCCTAAAAAGTATACTGATCCAAAATGTTTTATTATTCTTAAAGTTTCGCTCTCCATAGAAGGCTCAACGCACATGGTTTAAATTTTAGTCACTACATAATACTTAATGTATAAAATTGTTCTAATAAAGTTACATGAACTTGTAAGTACCTCTGAGTTCTATCACAAAAGATTTGGACATGCCTTTGGCGAGTATTAAACGGATGTTTCAGTTTATTTCTACTACAAAATTAATTCCGCAGCTAACGCTTGTTTAGAGACTAACATCCCTTTTAAGTTTATACTCGTACAACCACATGACGTTGTTTAACAAGTGTCTAACAACTAGTTATGACATTCTATCTCCAGTATTTTGATCTTAAATATTTTGGATGGATCAATTTTTGATGTGCATATTAATAATACAGGGTTATTGGTTAGGAGTGCACTAAGCCGAAAAGGGATCACTAGGCTCATCCTAAGACACAACTTTCATTATGGGAACAACTCTGAATTCGATAAAAAAATATCAGCTGTTCCATACATTTTGCCGACAACCGATCAACATTTTGTATGGAAAAGCCAGCAGTTTTTTTTCTCGAATTCAGAGTTGGTCCCATACTGAAACTTGTTCCATAGCATAGTGACCCCTTTTTGGCTTAGTACACCCCTAACCGATGATCTTGTAGATTAAACTACATATAATAATATTTTTGTAGTGAGAGTGTTAGATCTGCCCCAGTTGTATGAAATTAATAAAAAATATTCTGAAAGTATCTACATTTGGCTTTAAATTCTCGTACTATGAAATAAAAAAAATTAATTTTAGTTAAAATTACTAATGCTGTTATCGTTATGTAAGCTGTTTTGTAAAGGTAAAAAAAAATTAAAAAATAAATAAAAACTAAAATTTCTAAGTTCCTAAACGTTTCAGAAGAATATAATATTGCTATTAACCGTAAAGAAGGTCCACTATCACATATACAATTAAAAAAGTGTAAAATGTAAATTAAAAAAAACAACCACAATTAAATTTATTCCGAGTATACGAGCTGCATTAGCCTGTAGCGGGGCCGGTTCGCCCAACTTTTTAATCTGAGATCTCAAGTCAAACAGTCGGCAAGGCGCGTCCGGGCAAGTTAACCGGCCGGTTACCGGCGCCCGTTGGTTTACGGTTAATTAACTAATATTTACATTGCGCGGCTGAAACAATTTTCTGTAGCACCTGACTCGTTGAACCGGGCTTTTGCCGTTTCGAAACTGTAGTTGTTGATATTTAGAAAGTTAGTTAGAAAAAAGTAAAGGGAAAAGAACTAACGTTCGTTTTTTGAGAAGCAGATTAAGTGTTCTGCATTCGATTTGAAGTTGTTTTTGTATGGTTGTTAACGATTTTGTATGTTTGTATATTTTGCCAACAATAAGCCATAGATGATTTTCAGTAGTATCCTATTTTATTATATTCTAGCTGCGCTCCGCGATGTGTCCCATAGAAATTTGTCTATCCCACGGGACCACTTCAGTTAAAATTTTATAGCAGTTTTGACTAACACTTTTTATTCCGATAAATTAAAGAGTGCTCGTCTCTTTAATTTATCGGAATATAAATGTCCTATATGTTGATCAGGAACATAAACTACCACCATACAAAATTTCATTTCAATTGGTTCAGTCGTTTCGGTGATTAGTCTGTACAAGTAGACAGATAAACATACCACCAGAGAAACAAAAATTTTTAAAATACTAGATTAATAAGATGGTATATACAAAATATTTAGTGTTTTTCCGCCTCGTCTTGATGTCAGCGTGAGAAATCGAAAAATATTTTTGTTTTTATGGTGTGGTTCCTCCTCACCACCGCCACACCTCACCTTATTATTTCTCTTTCTCTCAGTATCCGACTTCCTCGACACGTGTTTCGCCTTAGCACAAGGCATCCTCAGGAGATATAATAAGGTGAGGTGTGGCGGTGGTGAGGAGGAACCACACCATAAAAACAAAAATATTTTTCGATTTCTCACGCTGACATCAAGACGAGGCGGAAAAACACTAAATATTTTGTATATACCATCTTATTATAAATGGATTTCCGCAAAGTAACGCCTGACTCCATCAATTAATACTAGATTAGTTCAATTTCACTTCTTGCTCCCTATGTTTTTAGCATTTTTTTCTCTTTGTACAGAAATCCTATTGTTTTATTACGAGTATACATATGTAGTATGTATAGATGATTTGTAGGATAATACATGTTATTAGAAAAAAACCTTTATAATTAGTCAAAGTACTTTTCAAATACTTTTGACAAAAATAATTATAGTGCTTGATTCAATGAATGAATTTTTATTTTATTTTTTACTTAGAATACCACAAAGCCGCAAGACTTAAATGGGATTGGGCGGGTCACATTATGCGGATGCATCCCAACCGATGGGCACAGATCGTAACGCAGTGGAAGCCTGATGGCCTTGAACTCGCTGGCGTCGCGATCTCGACGCATTTAATCTGGAATGGCGGGAGGTGGCCCAGGAGCGTGAAGCATGGAAGGATATGGGGGAGACCTTTGCCCAGCAGTTGGACAGTGTAGGTTAAAAAAAAAACTTTTTATTACGTTTTTGTGCAACAGTACCGGACGCAAAATCAGTTTGTATGTTTCCAAACCTTAACTTCAGAACAATTCGGCTGCACAATAACGCGATGCCATTGTCACGATTTGCGATACAAGTGCCGTTTAAACTACAGTTTAAAGTTTATCGCCAGTTTAAAGTTAAACTCGATTTAAAGTTAGTATTCGGTGTTTGGCCTCGCGGTAACTAGATGGTTGAACTGGGAAGCTGTTTAGTTTTATCCCAAGTGCACTTGTCTAAACTAGATCGGTTTCTACACTCAAAATGTTCTTTTAAAAGACTATATAGTATATTATTCTTGGCAAATGAAACGACTTAAATATATATTTTTTTTCGTTTTCAACTTGTCATAAACATATTATTAAACTTGAAATTATGGAGTGCTTTGTTATTTCTATTTTGTAAAGTAAGTAAGTAACACTATTTGTTATAATCAGTCTCAGTAAGCTATGGTATATTAAAAACTTCTAAAGTTTATCTCCGTCTAAAAAGCTAAAAGTAAAAATTTAATCGTAAACTACAGCGTACACCTTAAATGTCGCCAATTTTAATATTCTCTTATAGATCAAATTTAAGCCAGCGTCAAAACCCGAAAATAATTAAAGAAAAAAAACAACACCTAACAGTATTATATCAGACAAAGTGCCTTGGATCCAATCAGACTTATAAAAACGTTACCTCAGGAGACATTGTTCCAATGTCACGACCGAGTGTCAACACGAGGTTAATATTTTCTTTTTACATCGCGCGTATCTATTAATGTTCTAGAGCCTTATTTTTGTAACGTTCGAATGGATTCATCACTCGCTATGGATATCACTTACGCACGATGTAAGTGATTCTCACGTTTAAAAAATAAAAACACTGAACTCGTCAAGACTTTTTATTTATATGAGTATGATTTACATACAAACTCCCATAATCTACTTGAAAGACAAAGAAGAGAAGGTTCCCCATTTGTCGGATTTTTATTTTCGTTTTTTATGTATGTGCCCCGATTTGAGAAAATATTTTCTTGTTGCTTACTTTTCAGTTGGCCCTATAGAAATTTTATTAAATATCGGTACAATAGTTTAGTTATCTTTGTTTTTAAACCGCATGAAAAAAATATATTTAAAAATACAAACGGAAAATGTATAAAATTCCCTTTCAAACAAAAAAGAAAATATCCAAAACCATCCTAACATATCCAAAAATTATAGAAAATACATTTAAAAAAATCCAACGAATTGAGGACCTCTTTTTAGCAGTCGCTTTAAATTGGAAACTGACTTAGATTCGGCGAGTAAATTTTCCAGTTAATTTGATTAACAAACCAACTGAACTAATTAATTACTGAAATAACTTTGATAACGTTAAGTGTCATTTTTGATAAAGCCTACATACTTCGAATTTATTATAACTTTTTCTTATATTACTGTAGTAGTATTTATCTGCAAAGATATCTAGTTTTTTGAGCGAGATTATGTAGGTAACACGGAGAGATTCACTGATATGAATCGACACGCAAAAACTTGACGATAGGCAATAACCAAGTGATATATTTATGAAGAAAATTTCTCATTTTTATGTTCAGGTTTATCAAATTACACATTTTTATGTAGCTCTGGTGTATGATGCAACTGCCATGTGTAGTTTAATGAAAGCTACGTTTTATATATATATATATATAAAACGTGTAACAGTAGGTGTAGTAATACTTAAGGGTATATCAGAGTGAACCCATTGTGTAACAAAATTTTGCAAAATCAAATAGTATAGTTATTGTTAACACAAAATAAATAAAATAGAATTAATATTAAGAAAACTCTATAACCAACTTTCATTGCCTATAATCGTATAAGGTTATGTTGTGTATTCACATTATGATTACATAGTCTTTGCGACCAAATTGTGGTCTGTATTATCAATACCATCATGAAAATATCAGAGATATATAAGGCCTTTTTATATTGATACAGAAAAAATACTTACTGAAAAATAATTCCCTTGACAATTGAAGCAAATATCATTACAATATTAGTTCCGTTCTATCTCCAAGGAACCAATAAAGAAAATGTAACCCAAGTACGTAATTTCATACGTATCGCTCGACGCACAAGTGGCTTTAGCAAACAAAATTCCATACCAAAGATTTCATATTTCAATAGATAGGATAACAAGATGGACAATAAAAATTTTTAGTGATATAAATGGATTTCCGCAAAGTAACTCCTGACTCCGTCAATTAGATAGGATAACTTAAAAAAAACTGTCAAAGTGGATTTTGGTGCATGCCAACATGCAAAACTGAAATGATAAGTCAATTTCACGGAGAGTATCAGAACTTACCACCCAAACGGTCATTATCAAATTTTAATATTTTTAAAGAATTTTTTACACTACAGAATAAATTAAGGGAATCTTATAGTTGTACCATATTAAATCGTTTTTTTAATATAAAATTTAAACACCGTTTAAAAACGTACCAAAATAAAACACTAGAGATCGAATGTCAGAATTGGAGTGTTAGATACCGGTTAAACAAGGTTTTGTGGTTACATAAACAAAACAAGGACGATTAAGTTATATCTAAACAAGTGATAGCCGCGGATTTGTATAAAAGAATGAACCGAAACATTTTCTCAATAAGCATGTCCAAATATTCTGTGATAAGACAGTCATATACGCTCATACATTGGTCTTACTAAAGCCATTCGATCTTGTGATTTTCTCGCTCTGTGTTCTATACAAACCTCACAGGAATCTTATTAAAACTTGCCGTCTCTGCGTCCGTTTGTTTAACTTTTATTCCCCGAGACCAGTCCAAGTTGAAAATTGTGGAATTGTTCCGCCATTCTGCGGTATGACAAGGTGAGCTAAGTAAATTACCATTGAGACTCTATAGAGGAAATTTCATATTATATTACTTTTCCTGTGTGGAATATTCGATTAATTCGTGGCAATGAAGATGAAATAACTAGTAGCCTGAAATAATAAAACAGTTTGAAAATTAATTTCCTTTAACTGTGATGAAGATTACCATGAAGAAGTGTGAAGAGAGATATGTGTTATCTATATGTATTGTAATATTTAAACTGTACCGATTTTGATGGATCACTATCTCTTGTAAATATGATTTAAATGAAACTGTTATTAGGTCAAATAGGTACTCTCCTTTCGCAACTTTCTTGGTATCATCTATTTGATGTATTTATAACATCAGAATTTCATACATTTTTGTTTAACTACTGTAAATACCAAGCTCCGATGTAAAATAATATTGTCACACTCTCTCATAAGATTTATATTTATATCAAATAGATAGTTTTTTACATCAAAATCCGTTCGAACATTTACCGCCCCAGATTCCCTCGATGCCGCCCGGTCAGCGGGGGCGGCGAACAATAGCAGCGGCAATTAATACTGCCATTATACTAACGATCGCCTCGAGAAGGATCCGATCGGATACAAAGGAAAAACTTAGGGGATTATACACCGATGGCATTGTGGAAAACAGTAGTTTATAAGTCAAGTTAAAACTACTAAGAAAACCAGCAGTCACTTGAAGTTTATTATCTGGTTTAAAAAAAGAGAAGATGCCCAATTCGTTCAAAAATATATAGATAGAACATTTTTGCAGACACATAAAAAAATACAAGAGAAAAATTCTTACAAAATATAGTGCTACAAGTGGCGGCCTGAAATTTTAATTTCAATGATTTTTTTAATGAACGTTTCTCAAATTTAGGAAATCTTATTTTGCTTATTCGAAACTAGGAAAATACCTTTAAGGTGTTTTCTTATAATAATTAAAATCTGTGCAGTAATGTGGTTTACAGATCTAAATTAATGAAAAAAAAACTCTATATGAGCACCTAAATAGAACTGGACGAGTTAGAATATAGGTAGAGATTTCGTGACCGCTCTTTTAATTTGCATCTAGAATGAGGTTCCACCAACTATGATACCTAATACCTATTTATTGTCTCTCTGAAGATATATTTGCCTGACTTGTTCCGCCCTTTGGCTGCAGGATATGTTAGACCTCATGGATAGAGTTCACGTACTGTTAAGACAACAGTGTGATTGTCGATGGACGGCTGGTGCTGCGTCAAGTAGTGCTTAGTTTGAAATGTTACTTGTAATGAGGGCGTATCTCGGCAGGCTTGTTTTATACGTTTGCTGTAGTAACACACAAGGCACATAAGTGGCTTAATTGACAACAAATTTGAAAACCATTTGAGATAACGTAATGTTCATACTACTCGTAAAAATAACAGATTTTTGTATCCAGTTTCTTAAAAGTTATTTACAAAAAACTGATGACAAAATCTCGTATTTATGTTAAGACCGTCAGATACTACCAATCAAATATATTATTATATCTGTCATCTGTAAAACATACTGAAACTAACAACAAAAATAAAGATAATTAATGACATACATTATACGAGCTTTTGACGAGAATTACATTTTGCTGTACTTTTTTTAAGAATGAAATATTTTTATTTCACAAACTTATAAAACATGATAAAAATTTAACTAAAACTTACACGATAAAAAGATATATTCTAACTACGAGTATATTGTACAAAAGCTAACAATTAAAAGTAACTTAAACCAAACTAAACTTACTAATCCAAACCGCTGCCAGATGGTAGAGTACCCAAAATGCTGGCCCTATTGCCTCGTTGAATAGCAATGCTGATGCGCTGACCCAGGTAGAGGCCAGCATTTTGGTCTCGTGTAGCGTCAACCAGACGCTTTGATAGATCTTTAAAAAATATTTTGGATCCCGGTCCCCACGGCTCGAGAGTTTCAACCTCTAAAAAGTCAAATATATAACCACTGTCTAGATTATTATATTTGAGCCTTTTGAAGCCTTCAGCTGACTCAGCCGCCGCACCAGCCTATTCTTAGTAACGGCAAGATTAGACGGCGCAGGAGTGTCGACGCAAGTAGCGTCCCAAACTAAAGGCCGCCTCATCTTCCACAGACCGAGTGTCATGCCGTCGGGTCTCTTACCATCGCTACGGGTAAGAGCCCGAAATAAAATACATTTATATTTTTAAAAATCAAAACATTTATATTATTTTTATTTGTCTATCCATTATCGTAATAAAAATGAGGAGTCAAGAAATTTAAATGTTGTCAATTTTGGACTATTGTGGTTAAAGTATTAAATTTATGAAAGAGCTGGCGGGCAGAATTTGAATCAACATTCTTCTTGGGCATCATATAATAAAATTATCAACTTACATGTTGATGCATTATTGGTGCCGGGATCAAATTACAATTATTGACTTGCATTTTACAACCATTGATTTATTTGGTTATAAAATAGTAAGATTATATACCATAAGCCTGGAACAAAATACGTTCATAATGTTAATATTAAATAACTGATTAGATCACTGTACATTCATTTTAAATAATATTATAAGAATCAACAACCGTCAAAACTGGAGTCAAGCTTTATAATCCCACAATAAAACATTTATTTTTCCATCAGATCATAAATCATATTTGTCCAACCTTATACTTCCCAAATGAAAAGTGAAACTCAAATTAAATACACAAACAAGAGAGGAGAAATTTTAATTACAAATTAAATATGAAAGTTATCTGAAGTCAGATGAACCAGGAGAGGTATTAAAAAAAAACACGTCGACGTCTAGAGTTAGGTCTGGTAGCCCTTTTGCTTCCTTAATTAAAACCTTTCTAATTAAAATACCGTCCGTCCGTATGCAAAAATGTAATCGCATTTCTATGTTCTATTTGGCTGGCTGTTATCTGAGTGATGAGAGAAAAGAAAGAAAATATATTTAAAGCAAATTAAACTTACATACGTGTGAATTCAATCAAATATGTTCAAAACATTTTCGTCAACTTATTTCGGGGATTAATTTTTATAGAAAGATTGTATAAGTTATTCAAGGCGAATGTTTAGCATTAATAGTCATGTAACATACAAGTAGATGGTATAGTATTCTAAATTAATTCGGCTATTTTTTTAAGTACAGCATGCTGTAATATATTTTGACAGACTTATAAAAAAAAGACTTAATTCGACGGGTTATTTTGTTCTTAGTATAAGCCAGCCAATAAAAATGAATTAGTAGTTACGTCTATAATATTCACATTTACTATAAGATATTCTTCTATAAAAACGAAATATTCAAAGAATATTTAATACGCAATCGCAATATGAGTTGCTTGCTTTCAAAACTTGAAATCTTAATAAACATAAATAAGAAATTTGATATTCTCGAGAAAAAAACTCCCTCGACATGCAATTGGCCAGACTCTGGGTCCTGTGATTTAAGTTCTGCGTTGAACCTAATATCGGATTCAGTATTCAAATTATCAGCATCTAAAATCTGTATTGTAAGGCACTTTTATACAATACTTAGGCATAAGATAAAATAACTCTTTATAAAAAACCAACTTAAACCACTATTTGCAAAAACAATACAAAAATATGCCATATATCTAAAATAAATGCGACCTTATCGCTTAAAACATTCTCTTCCAGGCAACAAAATATTACAAAAGTTAAGCGGCCTTAGGAAGGTAAATACGTCTGATGCCAGTGGGAAGATTGTTCCACAATAATCAGCTTTCAGCAAGTAGGCAAAGGGCCCTCTTCTCTATTGCCTTTATAGCTAATATTTTTTGCAATGAAAAATCGGGGCTGTTCCGGAATTTATGTTTCCTTTCCCTTGACTAAAACATTTCTGCTTCTAAAAATAAGAACTTCAACAACGAAAATTAAGTTTTTTATTGTCAATAACTGCTTGTAATTAAAAGTAATATAACGCATAATTATTGAACACAGTTTGGAAAAACATAATCAGAAAGTAACGTAATTTACTTCGTTAGTCAGTAAATTTTCATCAATTAAAAGTTAATTTAAAAAAATAAAGTTCTTCTTTAATGAGGTAACTTTCAACTTTATTTCATTAGCTGCCTTAGGCCTCTCGGATCTTCAATCTTGTTACAGCATTGTGTACTTTGTTGTAAAATGAAATTAGGAGTGATGTATCAGTCGAACAGAGCTCGACTCCGGCAAAGTTGAGTTAATATTCATTCAAACTTTATCAATTTTCGGGCTAGCACGCCTGCGGGCTTCGACTTCCAATCAATTACATTTCGGTTTTCGGTTTGAAAACTCTTGTTTCGTAGAAATCTATGGGTGTGTGATATGTAACTAGGTATGTTGGAGTGTATGTGAGAAAAGTTTCAGTAAATGGGTATAGGGTATATATAGGACTCGAATTGATTGGAACGGTAAGGGTAATTTATTTAGATTCCTAAGATACAAAATGTAGTTTGGATTCTATTTATATAAAGGAAGTCCGGACTGACTGACTGATATTGACTAGGAATGAGCATAGAGCCTTAACCACCGAATCTAGACACATATAGTTTGCATGTATTTATTATAGGGTGGAATCATAAAAAAAGTTTTTTTTTTTTATAAATTTAACCCATAATGGGTCAGACTTTGCCGCGGTTGACAGCTACTAGTTTCAAAACAAATGATAAGCTAAGTTAACAAGGACTCCTAAATATTTAAATTTTTCAGGCAAAAAATAATTTAATAGCATTATATTGAGTGCTACATTATTGATTAAAATACATATTGTAAAAATTTATAAATTTAGCTCATTAATATATAATAATTGCCATATGGTTTATTAGGTATATATATATTTTATAACGCTCTAAACAAAGCATAATGAAAACAAAAATCTTTAAAACAATTTCAACCAAAGTCAAACATTTAAAGTTTTAGTGCGCCTGGGACTTCGCGCGACTTACGACATTCATTCGACACAAATTGTCGCCACCGCCCATCGGAATAGCTAGTGCTAGTAGCAGTAAGGAGACTATTGAAGGTCATCATTATCACCATAGACAGCTCAATTTGACTACTGTAGTATAAGCCTCCTCCTTTTTATGCCAATTTATTTTTTCTATCTTAAGCCAGTCTATTAAATATATATGCGGCGGTTCACTAATACGGATTTACCTGACACCTGGGTTTTATACTTATTCAGTTTCGCACCTCCTTTTTTTGATGGCTTCTATATGATAATTAAATATTAATGATAAGCTGTTTTTAACTCAACATCTTGTAGACTAACTCAACAGATTGTAGACTAGGCACTAGGCTTAATTTTTTTTAAATTTATTTTAAAAAAAATATAAAATTAGGAAATAAAATGAATTCAAAATTAGTTGTATTCGTGTTATTTAGTGGTTTTTGTATACTAAAAAGAGGCAGGGCTCCTCTTCTACTCTTATTTCTTGCATTTACTGTAAGGAAGTTGCGTACTGCCTCTATCTGTACTATGCTAAGGAACACCCGTTCCTCCGAGCCACAGTAACTGTGGACAACTTTCGCCATAAACATTATCACGGTACCGCCTTTTGGTTCGAGCTTGGTCTAAGTCTGAGACGATTACTTGTTAGAAAATATAGACTGTGACTTTTTTAAGCTCGTGAAAGTATACAGGATAGTTTCATAATATAGACGACAACTTTTTTTGTGTGATCATTCTTGCCTCTTTTGTTTTTTTTAGAATTATAACTTTGTATTTTTCGACCATATACCAAATGTAAAATTGGACGAATATTTTTTTTAATATAATATTGCAAACTCAATTCCACTATTCAAATAAATTATCATAAATCGGCTTATGTTTTGCAAAAAGTAGTATATCATGTACCGATACATTGACACGGAATTCCCTTGAAATATCGTCCTTAATTTCATCTAAATAAGCCGTTTATTCATGTACTCAATTAAATCAATTATCTCCAAGCAATAACGAACAAGTAGACTTCTAACTATGGATATTTTATACATTGCGAGTTCCAACAAACCACTCCAAAATAAAATAAAGAAACACCAAAGAAATCACATAAAAAAGCAGCATGAAACCACACTTTCTCGAAAGCACCCTATACTTGTAGAGGCGAAAAGTTTATGACTTCCACTGACGACTTTTCTCGAATACTGTGTATATATTCAAGACGAAGATTTTTATACGACGACGTCGCGCCCCGTTTATTGCTTAAATAAGTAATTTTGTAGGACGAATCTGCATAATTCGAAGAGTAGAAAAAACAACTTGTTTACTTTTCGCCGTCCCTTCGACCTCCCTAGACTTCGGGCTCTTGTGTAATGTAAACAGTCGTAAGTAGAAAGTGTGCTCATGGAAAATGTAAAGGCAACTTGATTTCAGAAAGTTAGATATAATTTTAAAGGAAAAACAGTAAAACGTATTTATTTTATATTTAAATTATATTTTTAAACACTTTATCTAAGATTACAATTGTATGGTCATTGGTACTAATTTTTTTAAAATTTTAATTTCCTTAATATACAATTATTATTAGTTTGAACCGTAATGAATATCAGTTTCAAATCTAAAGCGGATCCTAAAGGGAAATAAACAATGTACATATTTAGATTATTTAAGTGATTCTTAAGTAATTTTTAAGGCCAAGTTTTGTAATTTAAATAATATATACATAGAAATAGTAAAGTAAGGCAAAGGCTTGTAATATTGGTGTAACAAATGGCCTGTCGTTAGTTTAACGGCAGAATTAATCGGTGTTTTGTCTACTGCCCGCGGCCATAGTCAGATTTATCGTACCACGTCACTGGGTAAGTGATTAAGCGCTGAGAGAACGCCCGATTAGATAAAAGGCAACTCATGCACTGGACCATAAGCATGTAGTAATTACATTGAATACATTTTCTTGCATTTTTCCTTCAATTTTAAATAGATGATTCTCAGAGTATGTGAAAGACGTGCTAAAAAAATGTTTGTTTTCTTAATAACTTTGTAAGCTCTTTTTAATTGAATTTAAAAGGAAGGTTTTATATTATTTTGCTCCTTTTTTAATATATGTTCCTCGTTTCCTTAAAGATGGCTCAACCGATTTAAAAAAAAAATACAAAATCGGGGTACTATTTGTTCAAAATATGTAAAAACAAAACAAGAAAAACACGATTCCGACAAATTGAGAATATCTTACTTATTGAAGACGGTAAGAGTGATAGGACTATACTTGTTAGTCTCGTCTACGATAGAAGTTTGTAACCATCACTAACTCTGTACTCTGTATTTATCATCGTGTAATAGATTGCGGTGCGCTTATCTTAACTGTTCAGACAATGACCGCAAATTACTGCAGGCGTTGCAGTTGCCAAATACTCCCGTTGTGCTATTTAACTAACGGCTATAATAGTGTTACTAACGAGCATAATTGTGTAGTTAATAAGGCATAAGGCACCGCGATAAGTACTACCAATATCATAGTTGAAATATATAACAATTAAATTGCGATTCAAACCGTTTTGAAATCAGATTTGTTAGCGATTAACAAAGCCATAATCGTAAAATAAATAACAATTTCTTTAATCGACTGCGAATGAAGTTGGGTTACGTTTTTCGAATGTATGTATGTGTGTGCATATATGTATATTTCTTTGGCATGCCCTAGAGCCTAAACGGCTGGTCATATTTTTATGTGAGTGGTGTCAATAGATTTGACTTAGTCGTGAGAGTGACACTGGGTACATCAAATTAAAAAAATAACATTTTTAAGATTTAGCAGTCGGGTTATTTTTAAGTCGCATTCAATCGCTTGATTATATATTTGATATCGAATAAACGATTTAGAGAGCAGCCTGGTTAAATTATGACTGTTAGAATTAATTATGTGAAGTTTAATATAATATATGTTGTGTTTAGGAAGAGTGAAAGACCAACTTTTGCTGAAAAATTAACTAGAATTTAAAAAAAAGTATTTTAATATAATACATATAAAATGTTTTGCACGTAACGAATTTTTGGTCCCGAGACCACGCGGGTCGTCAAGGTGAGGTGTTGAAGTTGTGACCAGAAACCACACTATAGAATTATTTTTTGTCACCTCACGCTGTTACTTATACAAAGTCGAAAAACACTAGAAAATCTTTCACTAGGTTCTAGTGTACTTGAACCCGCCACAAAATTACTGCAAATCTAATAAAGATCTATATTCGCTGAATTACAGTTACTTTGTAGCCTAAATAATACTTATCAAAACAATAGTCTTTAAGTTTTGCCGCTTGAAGCTTTGCTAAGTTATTCAACTTTTAGATTAAATTTAAAAATTACAAAGTTAACTACAAATGAGTTCTATCACGATATAAATTGTAAGATCGCGTGCGTTTTTCAACCCCACTGACTATTATTTGACTCAACACTACATAATTAATTTATAAAACTGGTGAACTTTCTGCTATGTCACTACGAATATTAACAAGCTAAATTACTGCTAAACAATTTTAATATTTTTTGATAAGATTTTATAGATAAGATACCAGTGTAGCTTAAAAATATGATTGCTTTTTCGAAACTTTCTATTACAGTACATAATCAAATTACATATCACTAAACGTTCGAGCTGTCTGGAAAGGAGGAGAGAGGGTTTTGACTAGCAGTGGGACAATATGGGCTAAATGATTAAAACAAACATTTAAAATAGTTCTAATTGTCTGTGAAAACTTAAAAGTGCAGACAATGGCTTTCTCTCTTTTAAATCTGTTAAAATAGAATAAAAAAACTCTACGAAAACAGCGATAAACAACCTCAGAAGCCACTACAAACATGACCCTGTTACATGAAATTTTCGGCAAACAAAGGCAAGTCATAAATAAGACAGATATGAAAAGCGAGGCCTTACAAATTTACATTTTTTTAGTGCTTATTTATGACTGAAGAAGTCTCTTACAGAGATAGCGACATTAAATATGTATCTTACAATTTGAACTTAAACGCCTTCTGATAAGATTCTAAATTTAAGAATATATTTTTTATGCTATCGAGAGCTTAACAGGTTTCCAGTCACGCAAACTTAGGTTCAGGTCACATGAATGTCAAATTTTTGTCAGTAAAAATTCAAGAAGGTTCGTAAACAATGGCACGAATTGGGTTACGAGCAAATTAAAATTTCAAATACGTTTCGCTGCGATATGGACACAGTTTAGAATATTTTGTTTTATTTGCAAAAGAATAAAAACAATAGGAATTGTATTGACTTGTATTTAAATTTTAAATGTGTGTCACAGTGTTTTATAAATATGATCAGATAAATTGGAATACATAACTGAATGGTTGAAAAAATATAAAGAACAAAATCTCAGAGTATGTGCAATGCTGTATCAGCGCTTTTTAATTTGTTTGGCAATAATACTAAGACCACGTACATACAGACAGGTGGCTTGTTTAGCAAATAGAGTTTAGGCTTGCATTGTTACTACTTGTATGGTGGCTAGGGACAAAGGTTGCAGGTCTGCCGGTCGCAAACATTCTAGATCTAGAACGTTAGTTTTAGTAAGTTAGTCGCTAGATGACTTGCTAGGCTCTAAGTGCAGTTCAGTAAATCAAAAACTTGTTTCCTTATTGAAGCTCACTACTTGTATTTTTATAACGAGCTATAAAACTACAAAACCGATTTTCATGTCTATAACAAATAATATAAATCGTTTAACAGTTTCATAACTAGACAGACTTTGTTTTGATCTAAATGAACTATTTCATGTTTTTTTTTTGTTTGTCGCCGAGCAAACAGAAATCAACTTAGCTTAAAATACGACAACCTATCGCTAAGTTGAATAACTTTGTTGAGGTACTCGTACACCAGATCACTTAACTGAAAAGTTAAATGTATAGGAATAGTTCTCATATCACAGTATGGTAACCACACAAGATGATTACAGATCAAGTAAATTACTAAGTAGTTTTAAAATAAATTAACTGACTTAAAAAAAAAGTAGAAAAGAAAGAAAGAAAGAAAGAATTTATTTGTACCAAAAAACTACTAGCACTAGCAGAGAGTTCAAAAAAATACATAAGTTTCTTGGCACAAACCAGCTCCAACTCAGCATAATGCTGGTTGTACACAACCAGCGCTGGTGTGCAATGTACACAAAACATAAAATAACATTTAACAATTTTTCACACGGGGATAAAGAACAAATCGTACGGCGCAACAACTAATAAAATAAAAAAATAGAAAAACAAATTCGAATAACAAATAAAAAAAATATTTAGAGGTGTCAGTGTCAAAGTGACATAATGATATTTTATGTAAATGCAATGCATTTGTTTACCTCGTGATAAAATTCTAAGACAAATATTTTACTGAAGTCATAAACCATGAAACGATATTATTTACTAAAACTATAAACTAAACCTACGCTGCATACGGAAATTAGTTAACATTTTAACTAGGTAACTTTACTAAATGGCACTGGTGTCAGTAATTAAGAGTTCCTCACTTTTTTGGAGTAAGAAGATCTCTATTTGCTAGTATCTTTTTAATGTACCTTCTTATACAATGCTTCCGTTTAACATTTATATACACCTTAACTGATTCAAAAAAATATATTTTCTTTTGTTAGGAAAACTTTATATTATATTATTCGTTTATTATATGGAAAACAGTCCACCTGATTGGTTTTTAAATGAAAATAATTCAAAAACAAAATTTACAAGCGCGTGACGAATTCACATGTATTTTAGAAAGTTAAAGTGATTGAGTGAAGAAACACCTTAAATGCAGCGACACTGATTGTAAGTCACGCGAGCCTTTACTTTGAACAAAAAATATATTTACCGCTGACTTTAAATGGCAGTGAAGCAATTCATTTTTATTACGCCTTTAGCAAACATGCAATCATTTTAATTTAGTAAAAATAATTTAATAGTATTTATTATGCTAAAAGAGTGTACAAAATTGATGAACGTGACCATATTACTAGCATAGAGAGACGATAAATTGATTATTACTTGTATAATGACATGTTGTAATAATAATTAGCTGTCAAATTGTGGTCACGTGTTTTGCGTTTGCACAACGAAAATTAGTACTAATTTATTGCATATAAAATATATCCTCTTTTTACCTGACTGCGAAAGAAGGATGGTTATGTTTTTCGAGTGTATGTATGTATATTTCTTTGGCATGCTCTAGAGCTTAAACGGTTTGTCTTATTTTTATGTGAGTGGTGTCAATAGATTCGTATTAGTCGTGTAATTGATACTGGGTCATCAAATTTTAAGAAAATTAAATTTAGCATGATACACAGGTTCAAAGATTTAGCAGTCGGGTTTTTTTGAAGTTGCTTCTAACCACTATATATATTATATATAAAACACACTTCTATAAATACATACGTATATATAAAATAGTAAGTACTGACTGACTTACTAGTGTTCGCTGGGAAACAACGCGGAGGCTAAACCACTGAACTAAGAGACACGAAATTTAGAAGTATAAATTTGAACCCCAAAGAAGTTAAATGTAACGGGGGTTAAAAGATTGAAACTACGACGAGTATAATATTTTAATTCTGTCGCGTGCAACACTGCGACTTACAGGTTATAAAATAAATACAAAAGTATGTTGCACATTCTGTAATTAAGAAGATTAATTAAATCATCAGTATTTTGAAAAGAAAGACGTTATAATTATAATCGTCTTCATACGTGACGATTAAATCTTTAATTTTTTTTTGTAACTATTATTTATACTATTTACTTTTGAATATTTTTTATCTATAGTTAATAGCCCTCATGCTTTAATTTTAACTATTTAAATCAACCGATAACAGTCGTAAATCAGAAATGAAAATCCACGCATCCTATCACATGAGCGATTCCCTAGATACGCTGCCAATATTTTTTGGACAATGAACATAATTTGTCAATAACAATATAATATAATGCACACATGTAATTTAATCTTTGCGTTCGTGATTTGAAAGCGTTTGCAATTATCAAGCTCTGTAGGTATCGGTAGATGTGTTCCAGGAGCCTTCCTTGTGAATTCCAGACTATGCATGCTAAAGCATTAGGGCTACAGTGTGTAAACTTCCGTGGTCGTGCGAGTTTGTAATCAAATGCCTAACTGTGTTGGATAAAAAAAATGTACACCAAAATTCTAGCTTAGACTTTCGTGGATTTAGAAAATAAAATAGTAACTCCATTTGCCATACCAACGAGACCTACTAATTACCACCAATTTACTGACTAACAGCTAACCAATGTCATAAACTGACTAAATGACTATGACTACAATGATAAAAATAATTTTTGTTTTTTTTTTTCCTTTGCTTTATTTTTAGCAGTGCGATCGTAATCATCGCGTATATAAAATTGTTGTAATACGTTCATCCTTTATGCCCCACTTTATCGTCGATTAATATACTGATTTAAAGAACTTAGAAAATCATGAAGAGCAACGTCATTTAGCAAGAATTGTGCTAATGGGACTTATTTAGCACCATTTGACTGACCAAAAACTAAATGGTATCACCAATATAATCGATTTAGGTATTTTTTCTCTTCTTTTGCTCTTCTTTTGGCAGAATGATCGTAATTATTGTGGACATAGAAATAGGAGGATGTAACACGCCTTACATAATTTTCAATTTGCCGATACTCTAAACTAGACGTTCGAAACTAGTGGACTTAGGAAACCGTGAATAGCAGCACCATTTAGCAAGAATTACTGTAACGAGAGCTCTCTCCCGGTCCGGACGCGACGCTAGCCCGGTTCGGCACGTGACATGAACGTAAAATTACGGCCGTGTCCGATCCTCTATTCACCGGGACACTGGCACTGATTCCCTCATACACATAATTCCGTTCCGACGGACTGAAATAGAGATGTGATTCGTTTGCGATAGCGGTAACGGTTAGTAATCGACGATTACGTCGGTTGAATAGATATTATGTATATTTTCATTAAAAGTTATAGGTTTGGTATGATATCCGACAATATCTATCTTATTTTTTGCAGTACGGATGATTTTTGTGGAGAAGTAAATATATATGTATTTTTTATTCAAACTAAAAGCTAGGAAATATGTTAGATATATTTAGAAAAATATATTTAAAATCTTTATCTTCAGGTAAGCAACCTTTAGATGAATTAAGGAATAAACTTCAATTTCTATATGCTCTTGACTAACACATTTTTACAGACACACATTTAAATTAATGAAGATAGAGATAGACACCAAACTAGGAAATACCTATAACCTATATCCATTCACCCGTTTCCCTGTATTGGCGACACACGTCGGTCCTAATTTGAGCTCTCTCACGTTCCAGATACATGCATAGAGGTATACATACATATATACTCACGTACAGTATCTGATTCGAAGTATCGATTGTAATGGTAAGCCTCTTTTGCAAGAGCTGCCTGGGAAACTTCCACACCTTTGCTGCATGTTGATTCAAGAAGCAGTTGTGTATTCCACGTTTACAGACGTATTTCAAGAAGAGAAAAGAGTTAGTAGTCGTGAGAGAGAGATGCGATTTATATTTACATATATTTATTTATTTTTAGAGTTTGAGATGTAATTTTAAAATTGAAAAGAATTAGCTTTGTCATTCCGGCTATAAAAAACGTACTTTTTGGTTTCTAAGTCAAATAACAGCTCAACTGCAATCATTTTAAGGTATGCAATCACTCATCTCTTTTTACAGAACTGTCATTGGATTTAACTAGTAATATTATCTTTCTCTCTCCTCTCTCTCTCCAGTTCGAACAAGTCATTATAAACAAGGAAAGTAAAAAAGATACCGTTATCAAAACTAGTCATCGGCAGAACAAGAGCACCGCCGTAACGACCGTAAACCGTTTAACGTCCGTTAATTATTCATTTATCGTAGCCCGACCGTTATTTATGGCAACGCTACGTTTAACGGTTGGCCGCCTCTACGCCTCTACGTCGTAGCTGCTACGGTACCACAGCGCTACGCTGCCGCGCTGTAGCCATTGGCTACGGTAATAAACTCGATTGAGATTAATATTTTCTCCGCTACGCTTGCTCTTTAAAATTATTATAAAGCAGCATTTTTACAGATCACAATCTCTGAATTTTATTACTAAGTCATCTGATATTAAAGGGCATCTGCAAGCGCTATACCAAACAGTCAACGACATATACGAGCATTTTGTGACTTCGACTAAATTACATATATGACGTGAAAAATACTTAAAAAATTAAATGGGTAATTTAACTATAAAACATTAAAATTCAATATGTTTTCCAAATACATGACCTGTACAGTAACCAAGATAGCAGTATTAAATAGTGAAATAAAAGCGATAACTGGTTAAAACTGTATAAATTGATTACTTAAATCGTACCTATTGTTCAATTATAAACTGAATAGATGTGTTATATCTATCACCTTACAACGCGATATTATTTCCCTTTTATCGCATGATTTCATTATCCCAAACAGTTTCAAGTGAGACACTATAAGGCCAACTTCCGGACTCGCTCGCCTGTGCTCGCCCGATAACGAATTAAATTGCCCTTCTATGGGCATGTACTAGTAAGAGTATTTGTGGGGGTGTGAGATGGGATGAGTGTTCTGTATGTTTTGTAGTAAATTATTAGGTTGTTTAATAGATGGCGCTGTCATGTACCATGTAAGTAGTCTGCTCTAGACTTGATTTATGATTATGCTTACTATAATCATAAATAAAGTCTAGAGTCACTTGAATATAATTAATTATTTGTAATTTCAATCGAAACCTGCAAAATATTTATGGTCTGTAACTATTATAGGACATATATATAGTTACCATGTTATCATAAAAAAATAAACGAGAGAAACAAGACGTAAAAACAATTATTAGCAGTTCTTTCGCTTTGCTCGATAAATATCTTAATATATATAAATCTCGTGTCACAATGTTTGTCAATGGACTCCTAAACCACTTAAACCGATTATAATAACATTCGCACACCATGTGCAGTTCGATCCAACTTGAGAGATAGGATAGTTTAAATCTCAAATTATAGTCGCAATTTTAATTTATTGCTAATTATTTGTCTGTTATTATTTGACAGTCACAATTATCTGTTAACTCCAAATGATTCTAACAGATGTCGATACCTTTCTACTGGGTTGAGTAAGTAATCAATAGATGGCGCTGCTATGGTAAATCTACTAAAAACTTTAGCCACAGCAACGCGTGGCGGGGTCAGCTAGTATAGATATAAGTAAATGCATACATCATTCAAAGTACTTACAAATAATACAATAAAAATGTGAATTCAATTCAAGTTTCTAATTTCACCAATCTATAACCAAAATAACCTCCTTGTCTTTATGAGGTCGGTTAAAAAAATATTGTATTACCAAACAAGTATTACGTCAACGAAAAGCTTAAACATCTATTCTGTCAAGATCTGAAAATATATATAAATTTTAATAAATGTGGATTACCACAAACAGAATTCAGAAAAAAACTGTGACACATATTCTAGCGTACTACTAGTACAAAGGTCTTCAAGTCCCAAATTAGGCAAAGCCTGTGCTATGGTAACCTGATGACTGATATACATACTTAGAAATACATATATATATCTTAATATATATAAATCTCTTGTCACAATGTTTGTCCTCAATGGACTCCTAAACCACTTAACCGATTATAATAAAATTCGCACACCATGTGCAGTTCGATCCAACTTGAGAGATAGGATAGTTTAAATCTCAAATTATAGTCGCAATTTTAATTTATTGCTAATTATTTGTCTGTCATTATTTGACAGTCACAATTATCTGTTAACTCCAAATGATTCTAACAGATGTCGATACCTTTCGACTGGGTTGAGTAAGTAATCAATAGATGGCGCTGCTATGGTAAATCTACGAACGTGTCATATAAGCTACATTTTAACAGCATAATTACCACGTGTTGTTAACGCTATTAAATAGCCACAGCAACGCGTGGCCGGGTCAGCTAGTATATATATATATATATATATATATATAATAAACACCCAGACACAGGTCAAACAGACATGTTCATGCACACAAATGTTTTACCTGTCCGGGATCGAACCCGGGACCAGCGGCGCAGAAGGCAGGGTTGCTACCAACTGCGCCAACCGACCAGTCCAAGCTAGTACTACTAGCAACACAGTTGATGTTTCACATGAGAGTTGGCTTCTAGAACAAACTACCTCACTGCCGCTTCCGGCTTCTCTATTTCCTCATAGCTATAATCTGGCTCTTTTTAAGTCACGAGTGAATAGGTTTACTTGTGAATCTTAGATCCGCATCATCGATGTACATCAAACGAGTTACTATTAAAAAAAAATTAAAAGAATTAATGAAATGAAATTCTTTATTAGCTTTGTTACGTATGTTATCTAGGCTAGTCAGATAACAATATTCCACATTAATAATTATCAACGCAATATGGCAATATAATTATCATAGCAATATGTTTGAAATTTAACGTAAGAAGTAAACCAACGTGAATAAAGTGATTAACAATATCGTTTTCAATTCATATTGTTACACATCTGGGTTCGGGTCTTCGCTATATAAGGGGATATAGGTCATAATTACTTATAAGGTATGAACAAATTATATAACTTGATTAGAATAGAGAGTAGAAAACATTATAAATGGAACTGGTGGAGTTTTTTAGTCTGAAGTTAGAATTTTAAAAATATGCACTAAAAACCATAACATATGTTTGGCAATACTACATATTGGTAATTTAGATTATGATATGAGCTATATCCTGCAGAGATTTCAGGATCAATATCTTTTTTATGTTTCATGCGCAGAAACCATTCTAAAGTTATTATGTTCTTATATTTTTTAACAAAATGTTAGAGAAGAATTGCTTCAATATTTACGTTTATCTTTAAACAATAGATACCAAAGAAAAATTTAACCCGTTCCCTAAAAAACTCGAAGCCTTCTTTCAAAGTCATGTTTCTAATGTAAACGTACAAAGATCCATTGAAAGAGGGTTTTCCTTTAATGAGTTTTTTTTCTCTCCCAACATTAATTCTCTCAAAGTTTAAAGGTCCATCAAAATTCAACTCACGTGCGCAATTTCGGTAGGCGGGGGTTTGTTTCAAACATTTTTTTTACCTATCTATTGGGCATTTTAAATTAACCTTTTTACCTGTAATAAGCTTTTATTAACGCTAAGTTCAAAGTTTACTTTGTGAAGTTATCTAATAAAATATAACTTATCTACTTTGAAACTTGAGCGCTAAGATGCTACTTGCGAAGTACTTATACCCTTAGAGGTGATCAAAAACTCGATATTTCATACAAACGTATTTGCAGAAGTACTAGGACTATTGAATAACAAACAGTATTGTTTAAATATTAAAAATATAGTTTAGGTTTTAAATATCGGAAAATACCACTATATTAGTTCATGTTTCTACTTTAAAAACATAATATCATTTATTAATTAAAAACAATCCTTACAAAATGCAAGTCACAAATTATTTTGACCCACATGAGGCACGTTAACATTAAAGAGTCCCCATGCCCAAACGTACCCATCAGGCTAGTAGCGTTCCCACTCTGAATGGTTTTATTGAAATGAAATTTACGCCTAGTTTTGAAAGGATTTTTTTATACTATAGTTATACTATTCTAGTTTCTACTATATCCCCACTAACAGTTTGTTTGTTATGATTGCACGCGAAAACTACTTAACCGATCGTCATAAAACTTTGTGCATATATTCTTGGAGGTATTACAAGTAACATAGGACACTTTTTACTGTTTTTTTTTTTACGAAAGATAATTAAAAATTCAGATTAACAGCTAGTAATATTATGAATGCGAAAGTCTGTTAGAATGTGTGAATATATGTTTGTTACTCTTTCACTCAAAAACTACTGAAGTGATTTGGATGAAGTTTGGTACGGCGATAGTTTAGACTGTGTATTAGCACATAGACTACTTTTGATACTGTATTAACGCGGTTGACACCGTAGGGCGCAGCTAGTTTTTACATATAATTAAGATCTGCAGTTTTTATTTTAATATTTTAATTATAGTTAATTTAACTTGGTTATATTAATAGATATCTATACAAAAAAAACGCAAGTAGCACAGCTTAAAAGTTTTACATTATCGTAGATAAATGACGTATGAATATAGCGTCTCACTGTTAGGCAAGGGTCTCCCATATCAAGGGGGTATAGGCAATTAGTCCAGGTTATGGGACTTCACTTACCTTAGAAAACTATAAACCTTCTCCAACAAGCAGGTTTATTCACGATGTTTTCCTACACCGTTTAAGCATGAAGAATTTTGAAATACTACTATAACATCGAAATAGTTTTCATTACTAAATCCTTAATACGACACTTAGTTCTGTAATTGGCTATCAATTCTTAGCTAAACTCGTTAAGTTAGTATTCTAAGTGACTACGAGTATGTAGCTATGTAGATTAACCTATATTATTGAACCTCCAGTCTGTTCTGGACTAACTTCCGGCTAGAGTTTAATTATCAAAGTTTAGGCTAAGTCGTATAATGGAGTTCCGATCACAGATGAAGATATCTTTGATGAACAACCTTAAGTTTTGTAATATTTACAGTATTAAATTTTAACGTAACTAATATTTGGATCTGTTAAAATTATTGAGGTCATTAAGATTGTACGTAGATAATCCTCAGACAATATTTGTTAAAGCTAGCGAAGCTCTGCATTTCGATTATTAGTTATTTTTCTATGTGTTAATAAGAAAACCTATAACAACATTATTTAATAATTGTTATAATTAATACGTCTTCATATGAGTGTACTAAGCTGCAAGGCGGTTAATATATTCATCCTAAGGAACAACTTACAAACCATCAAAACCAACTCTGATATCGCAAAAACAGCTGTCGACATGTTCCTTAGGATGAGAATAGAGACGCCCATTTCGAATTAGTTCACCCCTAGTCAATAAACCTCTATATTGTTCAACTACCGTCGCTAATAAACATCGAAAAGTCAAAAACTGAAATTATAGGAGACATTAGATTTACCAAAACGGCATACGTAGCACACGTTAATTCAAAAACCGTTTTGATAAGTCTCATTAAAGAGGTCTTTAAATATTTAGCGTATATTGGAGAATTGATTCAAACAATAGTTGAAATTGTTCTTATACAGACACAAGACAATAAAAGTTATTAGATTTGAATAGTAAAAAAATATCAGCTAAATTCTATTTTGAGACAAGAGACTTCGGACTAATGTGATTACCATCACACTTGAGCCGTCAGTTGGTTTATAAACTTAAGAATACGTTGTATTGAGAAAATTATATTTTTAAGTTAAAACGTCACTCATCTACCTTAATAGAGCTATTATTGGCAAATGTATTGTCTTATAGAGTAAGTCCTCTCAATCTGTCAATTAGCATTGACAGCATTATACGTCAATATCATTAATTTTTTAATCGGTTTCAGGGGACTGATAGGAGATATTTCGCGCTTCTCCGTCGATTGTTTATTTGTATTTGAAATTAAATGTATAATATTATTTTAAAAAATTCTGTACAAAATATATTGATAAAAATTTGAGTACACATTTACAGACTTATCGGCTAGGAGTGTACTTTAGTACAGCCGATTTGCGCTTACCGAAATAGGAGTCACTATAACTATCCATCTTTAAATATCTTGAATAATGCAAATGCCAAAATATGTAATGATTTTAAAGTGGTTAAAATGTTAAACAAATTAATCTGCACATGCACTAAAGACTAAGAAGTTAAACCTATTCGATAAATAAATAATCCTCGGTTTTTAAAATTTTTGATTTTGTAACATTATCAGTTATCTTTATTTCAAGACGAAACACTAAATAACAGAGAAAAATATTTTTCGTTGTAGGAGTCAATTATTATTTGATGTTGTTTTAATTAAATCTCACTGTTTTCTGTTCCAGCATTCTATTAGCCTGCCAATACGAAGTAAATATAGCGCGATGTCAATTCGCCGCAGCCAGAGAGCGTAGCGAGTGGCCAGTCGGTCGGACTGTCAATTAGCCAGTCCCACCGAGTTACAGCCAATGCTTTTACGGAGCACACTCGTACGTTAGATATTCTTAGCGTTTTGAGTATAGAAATAAATAAATAGATTTTACTGCTCTTATAGAAGTTGTATTTTGAGAACTTTAAAAGGCATTTAGATGTGTCAGATTAATGAAACGCTTAAGCATAGCAAAGAATTTTAAGGCTAAATGTTCATCAAAAAGTATGTCCTAAGAGATTGATCAAAAGCAAATTCTTGCTTTGCTTACACCACGTTGAACGTAAATAAGTAATCTAAACATCGCTTTGCTGACGCAATCGTATCCATAAACATGACATTTTGAGGATAATATTTATAATGTTCTTTATTTGTGAACTCGTGAAGGTAACAAGGAAAATGCTATAATACGAATAGTACAGAATGAAATCGGTCAAATACATTCTTATTTGTTATTGTAAATATAATTACATATGTAGTTACAATAAGAGATATATTTTATTTAGATTTCGAAAACTTCAGGTGACGCGCCTCTACACAATCATTCATACGAGTATCAAAAAAAATAATTGAAAAGTTAGGCATCGGTAAAAAGAAAATAAAACGTGAATAAAAGTGACACCAACAAAATAATCTCACAAAACATGGCCATTCAACACTCCCAGATTTTCAATATAAGCTAATATTATTTTCTTTTTCACTGGCAACACCACATTTATCTACTAAACGACCGTTTAAATAGCTCTTTCTTCACCTCGGCCCGATACCTGCGTTGTTCACGACTATCGACACTTTCTGCTGAATAGGACCCGAAACAATAATTTATAGATAAAATAGGTACCTATTGGAACTGTAGAATAAAAGGAGTATGTGTGGACTGTTCGAGTAATAAGGTAAATGCACAATGGTAAAGATTTATTTAATAAATTCGAGCCTTATATAAACAATTATCGCTACAAAATGTTATAAAAGCGGTCATATTCTTGGAGGCAAATTTTTCCAGGTCACTGTGCATACACAAAGAATTTTGTGCCAGAATTTTTATAATTTGTTATACATCAAAAAAGCTTATTCCCTATATTCGTAGTAGACCAGGGAAGATAAAATAAAATTTAAAATAATAAACTAAAAACTTAGTTAATTTAATTTTATGTTATATTATGTGTAAAAAGTGTGAATACAAAACTTTTAGATATTTTATAATCTACAACTTTGTTGTACATTTTTTTCAGATAGGACGTGTAGTTTTGCAGTAAATCAAGATAAACCTTCCTTAAGTTTGACATAATAAACTTGAATATCGAAAACAAATATTTGTGTTAGATATATGTATAATTTGATTGCGATAGAAGGTCTGTTACCTTTGTAGGTTAAAATTTATTTATTTTCATTTCTTCGGATAAACACAGTAATAACATTATGACAGTAAAACCAAGGCGATGCTGTCTATTTGCAATTAGAATGCCAAATCACTACAAATATTATTAATGTAACTTTCAGACGAATAAACCATTAATTCAACATTATAAGGTATAGCCTAACAAATACCCTATTCTTTCATTAGCAGAAATCACCATCGCATTTTCTTTCACCCACCCGTTATTGAAATCTCAAAGAATCTGTTAGGCACAGGAAAATTTCCTCTAACTCATACCATACAGCCTCTTACCAGAATAAAAACACCGTATCGCGAATGCGCCGTATCGCGCGCATTATATTTAAGTGGGTAGTTTGCGCGAAAAACACCGTATTGTTGTCTGAATTGAAAATATCCTCCTCTTGCCCCGCTTCGGGACATATGGCCCGCTGCTAGACGCGTGCTTCTAGTGCTGAGTAGTAAATATACAGATAATCTGTTACCTCAATTTCAAGCTCATGGACAAGAAAAAACTACTATTGTATGTATGTCTTTTAAATATGAAATACTCTGCCTTTTTCTACTCACTGCCTACTATTAGTATTTTAAAATTTTAATTTAAATGGATATATGGTCAAAAATATCTGAATATTCATTAAAAAAATGTAATTTAAATACGAATTCTTAGTATAGCCTGCAGCAGTTCTAATACATAGGTTGGTTGGTTATATAGGTTGAGTTTATAACAAAAGATCTATACTAAACCGAGTAAAAAAGCATTTTAAGAATATTTTTGAACCATCATAAGAATTTCGACTATCGCAGTTTGATTCGAGATTTGGCAGTCACGGATTCAATTCCTGGTGTTGACAAATGTTAAAACGATGAGTTTCAATATCAGTCTTCGAGTGTTGGTGTTGAGCATGTGCTCGTCAGTGTTGCTTGGCGTCCCCAACAAAGGAAAAGTCTTACTGGGGAGCCATTAGTGTAACTTTTTTACTTTTTTTCTATGTAGACATTCTAAGATAAACAGATAATATTCAATTCGAATTCTGATGATATTTTTAGTGTCACACATACGCTCTTTGTAAAATTCCAGATGCTTCTACGTAGATATTCTACTCTGCACTTCTAGAAGCTCGCTAGTATAATATTAGGTGCGATTGTGTTTTGTTCCCCTGCCCTTATATCTCTGCCCTGTCGTCATTTATCTCCACTGGGCACTTTAGGGTTTCGGGTGTCGTGAATGCTGTAAGAAGAATAGGTAATTTATTAGGCTGTTAATGTCATTCGCCATTCTTTGTGCCCGAAAAATATGTCCTCAGTTTGAGAATTTACTTAGCATGCTCTTTCAAGGCATCTGATTCTATCCAATATTTTCGATTATTATTTCATTTTGACTATAAATTTTGAGACTGGGTTTTTTTTGGAAATGGCAGTAATACCTTTTACAGAGATATTAAGTATGGTGAATCAGTTTCAAACTTGACATAGGTTAATTAATAACATAAACATATCTCATGCCAAAACATTTCAGGCACAAGCAAAATCTCAAAACAGTCGTACAGTCATCAAATCTGCAGTCGGAAATATTGTATATCAATAAGGCAATCACGTAAATAAGAATATTCATTTAAAAATTATGTTTCCAAATTTTACATAAAATGTACGAGTTATAAATTTCGAAAACTTTTGGTGTGGAAATATTACATTTATTATTTACCCAGATTTAAATAAACTATAGCATTACTCGCAAAATAAGTTTTTGACTTGGTTTCTCATATCAAAATGTAGGTTTAATACTGTTACGCAAATAAATATAAACTTCGGCCGCGACTTTGTCTAAACAGCATAATATTATTTTAAACATGTTAGCAGTATTTCAAATGTATGTACGGTGCACGTAATATGCCGGATAAGGTAGGAAGCATACAAGAATCACCTGGCCTGCATATGTGCATTGTAGATAAGACAGACATTTACTTTGCCTCGTCGCATTAATTTTGAAAAAGTAATAATGAAATAGTACGCTATATGTTGATAAGTATATAAGTATCTCTTATCGATTAATTTTAATTCATTACTGAGTAGAGTTTACTAAATAAATGAATTGTGTTCATATTTTCATTAAGATGACCTTGAATTTTGTACTACTGCAAGCATATAGCCGGTACCACACGTGTTGAATGAGACACGAATAAACTATCATCTGCACATATTATTATTTGCTTCTGAAAATTGGTATCAGGTATTTTATTTTACCGTATTCATTGTAAGCAAAGATAAAATTTAATCATAGGAATATAAGGGCTACTATCGATTAATTTATTCATTCATTGTTTTGACCTTTAGGCAAAGTCAATCGTCTCACAGAACGCGTCCCAACGTTGATAAGACTTTATGATAGCGGTCAGTGTGTTCAAAAACAAGTGATGTCTGTATACGTCTATCCTTACGCTGCACATGCACAGAGTCTAGTTACTGCATGTTTCACATATACTGTGCCGGTTTAATGATGTAAGAAATCTGAGAACCACCCCCGCAGCCACCCCTCGCCTGTCCCGATACAACCCGGGACGGGGAATGTGCTGCATTTGAAAATATGCAAATCTTTGTTCGCAAATAAAACTTCAAATAAAAAACTCATTTTTAAGATAATAGTGCAAATTTATCATGTTACATGAATCGTTATTAATTATTTTTTGTTTAATGTTCTTTCTATCTATCTTTAGCTCTACCTAACTTAAAAATGTATTTGTTTCGCCACTGTGTTTATTTAGCGTATTTGATATATTGACAACTCAGTTACGTCATCATAGCGCAAACTCAGTAAACCTATTATTTATTATTTAACATGTTACTTATCTAGTACTAATTATTTATTATTCATGTACTAGGTTGAGGCTGTCCTATAAAATCATAATGTTTGTTCCATTTTACGCCACGCCGGTTCTCTTTTTCGCACAGATACCTTCATTAGTATCACATTTATTATGTTCAGAATTATTTTTTTATTTATCGGACGGCGGTTCAATATCGTGCTTAACAGTGCAAGTGACCTTTCGAAGCTACAAAACGTCATGCAAAGGCAGACGCTGGTACATCAAATTAGAAGGTTTTCTCCTGAAAATCTTTTTTTTCATACAGCTTAAATTCAACTAAATATCAATGCTTAATAATATCAAATCCGCCTATATTTGTATACAACAGCCGTTGTTTTGTGGAATATTCAAGTGTTCAAATGATGTCGCCTTTTAGAAGACATGCGTAATTCGTCAGCAAAATTAGATAATAAAAATCTTAAGCACCAGTATCGACCGCCGCAAGTAACTTCCACTACAAAATTCCTCATCCCCAGAGTTTCATATATTAAACCTCTGAGTCTGTATTAACCCTCGAGGATGTATTAGGTTAGTTTTTGCGGAATGCCACTAGATGGGGACAATAATGAAATTCTGTAGGAGCAAGGGCGGAGTGGTGAAATAAAATTTACAGTGCATGAATGTTTTTTTTTCTTATTTACAATAAAGATTAGTAAAGATTATTGCCTGAGCAAAGCATCGGGTCTGATACATTTTTCTTACGTCTGTCAGTTAGGCTGTTGTCTCCTAAAATTTCGTACTCGCGTATAGACTCGCGTAGTTTCCAAACAATAGCTGTAGAGTATTGCTTTTTCAAGGTCAGACAAATACAACCTGGGTTTTTTCAATCGCGAGGTGAATAGGTTTTTACTAGTTTTGATGGAACTCAATTTTAAAATATTTAAACAAAAATTAAATAAAATAAATAAAAATTAAAATTAAATATTTTTTGAAAGAAATCCTTTTTATAAACTCAGTGAATATATGTCAATGCAGCTTGTGGAATCATCGTTCTTGTGTGATGAACAACAATTACAAAATGTTAGTAATAGGTAAAGAAATAAATGACAATGTAAATGTATAATATAATAACTATTTGTTCTTAGAACTATAAAAGTATTTATAAGTTAAGTTTCTTTTTAAAGTAATTAATAATTAAAATGTAACAAGACTTGCCTGTAACGAATGTTATTTAAAGGCCAATAAATATTTCTTATTCTTATTCTTATTCTAGGTAAACGTGCTACATCTCTGATTGTGTTTTCACTTACCACCTGGTGAGATCGTGGTCAAACATTGACTAGTTAGTTGTTGTTAAAAAAAGACAATCAAAAAATAAAAAAGTAATTATCTTTTGACTCCTGAAATTTACTCTCAGAGACCAATTTAATTCCATTTCTTTTTGCAAACATAAAACGCAATAAAGTCAGCGCGGCTCAGATGTTAACCCTAAAAACGCCAACGGTAATCAGATTATCGCAATTATTTTTTCACCGGGTTCAAATTAAATCAGGCGAGGCTTATTCCTAATCACACACTCCCCACTTTGTGAGCGGCAAGCACACGGTATGCCAGAGATTTTGATAAAAATAGAGAATGGTTCGGTTTTATTATTTCGATGCATAATGACCAACTCGAGTATTGATGACTAACTTTTATAATATATATGGAAAGAATACGTAGTATTTGCAGAAACTTTAAAAATAGATACGTGACCCATTTTCATGTGTCAACCGCCATAGTCTATAGTTGAACTTGCTTGTTTCGAGATGTAACGGTTAAGGGTTTGATTCTGGTTGCGGCAGATGTTCAAACTATGCATTTGAAAACCTGTCTTCGTGTCTATTGTGCGTATGTTTGTGAATGTTGGAATGGTATCCCACACACAGGAGAAAATCTAGTTGGGAGCTGTGTGTGAGACCTCTTTATTTTCATATATCATTTACTAAATATAAAAAAATATTTTGACATCTGTAAAAACCAACCATGTAATAATTTATATGGAATATTGAGACAAAACTATATAAATAATAATACTTCTTCGATAAAATTAAATTAAAAAAATACTTCCGCAAAACACTGACTACTTTGTTACAGCCTTAACCGAGTAAATTAAACGGTAAAAAAGATCAACCCAACCAAACCGCTGACCGCAACCGCAACCGTTCTATCCTTACCAAAATCTATGTAAGTAAACTGTGCTCACGAATTACTGTAATTATGTTCGCCATGCCACGGGGAATAATTTGTCGGTTTTGGACCCTTGCGAAACGTAACACCGCGCTAGGGTGCGAAGGGTGTGAGCAACATCAGAAGTGGGATCGATAGTGAAGATGCGTTTCTTTTGGGGTTGATTTAATATCGCGTGAAATAAAACAGTGCGGGTGTGTTTTAGGGTTAATTTTTTTGTTTTGTGTTTATAAATATGTTGCGTTATTTTGGGTAAACTTATAATCTTGTGATGGAGTGTCGTGAATTTTACTTTTACCATTAATTTTTTGTAAGACTATCATTTATTGATAGACTTTATTCTGTTAGTATCTAACTAGAATCCATAAAAAGCCAAAAGTAGTGTTAAACTTTTGTTTGCCGATTTGTTTGATGATTTTTTAAATTATTATACTACCTCAATATTTCCCAAAATGTAATTTTAGGAAACATTAAAGCTTATGAAACAAAATGCCATTTTCTCTTATCCCACACAGCTAGACATTTGATCACAAGTTCGCTAGACCTCGGAAGTCAGCGTTACTGTAGCCCTAGATGGAGCATGCTTAGTCTGGAATACACTGGCTCTCAAGGAAGGCTGCCGGAATACACTGTTAGGTGCTTGCCGACAGATTTTAAAACTTGAGGGTGGTAGCTAGCCAGGCAAGCGATAGGAAACGCCCTATCACCATGCTATGGTTTCCTCACGATGTTTTCCTTCACCGGTAGCTCAGGCTCTTATTGCACGTTTCCTTTTTGTTGGGATCAAACCTATTTACTATATAGACCAGAAACCGCTTACTAAGCAAATTTAAATTGTTATTGTCAAACCCAAGTGATATTTCCAATTAAATCCTATAGCTGATAAAAACAGCAGACTTGTCCAGAGCAGACCCTCCCCTGGCCAGGGCAAAATTAATTAATCTCGAGTAAATGATTAGTTCACTACCAGTACCTATTTGCACAATAACGGCGAAATGAGTAGCAAAGAATGGAACAATACTCGTCAATTTCGAATGTGTAAGTTCTTACTTAAGATCTAGAATCCGTCAAGCCTGGAAAGTGTTGACATGTTTTATCATTGGTTCTAACCGAGTTACCGAAAAAAAACGATATGCACATTGAGCAGAACTGATGCTTAAGTTTATTTCTTTATACTAATTTACGGCTATCGATTGTTTAGGGTTAAGCAACCACAAAACCTTGTTTAACTAGTTTCTGACATGACATTCGATATCTAATGAAGGTATATTGTTCAAATATATTCTGTGAAGGATGTTTAACATTCCTTAGCAATATAATGGTTTTAACTGCATTTAAAAATATTTTTTTTGTGGTAAGACAGTATAATCTTGAAATTAAGAGATAAAGACGGAAGAAGTTAAAGTTAAAATTCGCATACATCATGCTCTTGGCTATAATATCCTCTCAAACGTAAAAATAATCTAAATCGGTTATGGCGTATTTGAGTAATCAGAAATAATATAAAAAAAGAAAAATAGAGAACCTAAAATATGAAAATTAGTAGGTACAATGCATAAGTGAAAGATTTACTTGTTAGTAGTTATGCCAATAAAGGATTTTGAATTCCCAAAAAAAGGTAAAAACACAAATCTTTAGAACTTACAGTACTGTTCGTAACTTAACTAACCTAAAGCTAAACGGCGTCGTGTCGGTCTTTAGAAGGGTTCATAAATCATTATGTTAGGTCTACATATATACTTGGCGAAGTTTACTTAGGTATGGGTACCTACTTTTGTTACCGTTGATATCCTTAAAGGTTCAAAGGGAATATACCTACAAATGACACTTTTAAACAAGTGGGAAAAATGTGACTTCACAGAACTCGACTGCAGGAACTTTCGACCCACGTATCTTAACAAATGAAAGAGCGGGATGCAGCTAGTATAGCCCATGCCCATCTGTAGGTGAAAACAAATCTATTGACAACACTCAAATAAAAATACGACAAGCCGTTCAGACTCTAGGACATGCCAAAGAAATATACATACATACACTCACTCGAAAAACATAACCCTTCTTCCTTCGCAGTCGGGTAAAAATTCTAACATGTAATTTCCCAGGTGTTTATACAATTTATTAGTTATTTGATTTACAAACCAAGATACTGAACTGATTTTGATTAAATTTATTTGAGACCACCTGTGAAGACCCTTTACTAACTCTTTCAGACAATGGGACAGCATGTGTTTTACAAACAGTACTTTTTTTTTTAGAAAGGACTATATTGTTGGTCGAATGCGCTTTTAACAGCTTGACCGGACGATAAGAGTACTTAATTTTTACAAATATTATAATTTGCATTAAGCGATAGCACTGAATTATAACAATTAACTTTATATAGGACTGGATAAAGTGTACAATATCGTTTATTTTTATATGAACAATTCACTGTAAACTATGTACGTGCTATGCTTATACATAAGTAATATTCTGTTTGCTTTCTGTGTAAACTAGCGCTAGCCTACGCCATAGAAAACTATCTCGAATTACACAGCTTTAAACACTAATAAATCAGCCGTTAACTCGGTTCACTAACTTAGCCGTGCAAAACAATAGCCCCAGCATTATGCCACAGACAAGACCACAGTTACTGCGTAAAATTGAACCCTAAAGTTGCAGCTTAAGTAATAGTTAGTTAGGCAAAAGCTCGAAGCGCAAATCGAGCGTCCAACTTTAAAATTATTACACGTCCAACTTTCGCCGACCGCTCCCTGTACTAGCATTATCTAGATCTTGTTTACAATGACTATAAAACTAATTCACTCATAATGGCCACAATTACCCTGATCATACAGCGACAGTTAGTTACGAACAAACTTTTGATATTTAAACTTTAATCGTATGTTAAAGTTATAGAGTTCAAATTTGTTGGTTGACGTGTGTGTCACTTAGGGCGTTGCTTTTTTAAAGTTATAAAACCGTTTAATGAAATTTTACAGAGTTTTGGTTTGATGTGATACTACGATATTATACGATTCTATTTTGCATACTTATCGTGTATTATATCGGTGTGCTGTATCGTATTTGAAATCCACCTGGAACAAATGAAAATTTTTTGGTCAGTAAACTGATTTTAGTACCTATATGTAATAGGTGCATATTAGAAACAATTATCTTTAAACTTATTAATTAATTTAATAATATTAGTAAGATGCGTGATAATTATATTCTTTTTTATCATCTGAGTAAGTCCCCCTAGTGTTACTTAGCCAACTGCAAATATTTGAGATGGCCTGATTGTTATTGGTATATCAAGTGACCGGGGCTTACTAATAGACTGATATTCGTAGACACAAAATAGCCCAGTAAATGCTACGCGCTACGTGTAATGTTATGCGCGGTCATCTACCCAAACCGTGACCGTGCTGGGCTTATGCCCTACACTCCCTATCTCTTCCCTCCCCTGCTCCCTCTCACGCTTGAAAGACAACCGGTTCACCGTGAAGACTATCACTAATTATCAATTAGATGTTGTTATTTCGAAAGCAATTTACTCAAAGAGAAAGCGGCATTAAAAACACACTAACTCACAAACTAAGCAATCATTCTATTCCCGGTCGCAATTCGTCTGTTTTGCCATCATCAAGTCGGCACAGTTCGGATTAATGAATAATTAATGATAAGTCGCCATGTTGATTCCGGATACCTAGCGTTTAATTTTCATTTGATTGTGCTTCCGCGTAGGGTGACAATATTTACTAATTATTATTTAATTGGATAATTAATATTTATGTCGCATAGCTAGAATTAAAATCCATTTAGACTGATTGCTAAAAGTGGTCTCTTCCAGGTAATTTTTGCATAGACTATTGACAAGAATAAATGAAATGAAATGAAATGAAATTATTTATTGGCCTTAATACCACTTATGTTATACTAGGCAAGTCACATTACAATATTTCACACAACACTTAATTTAGTAAATTTCAAATGTAGGTACCTATGTCAAAAACTTTACAATTCACTTAATTACAAAATTTAAATAAGATTATGTAGTATAGATTAATAGATATATTACTGATATAATAATACTTCTAAAATAGTTTACATTAATGTGAGTAGAATTTAATAAAGTCATTATATAGTAAGATACTTTAATGTCATTATTAGTTTGTGAGTTTTGACTATAATTGTTTAGTTAGATTTGACAATATGTTATATAAATTAAGTATAAGTTAAGTATTAAATTAAAATTATTAGAAAGAAAAAAATCAATGACGAAAGTCTTATTAAAAATTTAGCTATCACCTACTTATAAAATTATGATTGCTCACTCACGAACGAAGATTCAGTCAGCTTCATGTTCATAAATTCTTTGACCGAGTAAATTGGGGTAGACTCAAAAAACCGCTTTATTTTTTGTTTAAAATCGTTCGCGTGAAGATTAACTACGGCATGGGGCAACTTGTTGAACATACATATCTTAATATAAATTCCTTGTTTTCTAACTTTGGCTAGGCGTGTTTTAGGCTTACATAGTATCTCTTTTCGTCTTTCATCCATTCTTAGATTATGCGCATATGGTTGTTTCTGTAAAATATCCTTATCTTCATAGATCTCTAGGAGGCAATTATAAATATACAAAGATATAACCGTCATGATTCTATTATTCTTAAAATAATTTCTAGCTGACGCCCGTTTACGCAATCCAAATATAATTCTTAAAGCTTTTTTTTGGGCTCTTAGTACTTTTATTACATCTGTACCATTTCCCCAGACAGTTATTGCGTATCTAATAATAGAATGTGTGTAAGCGTAATACACGGACAACATTGCATGCTTATCTAATAATGGCTTTAATTTCACCAATGCATAATTGGCACTTGACATCTTTTTACACAATTTAGCAATATGCTTTGAATGAGTAATTGTGTAATCTATTGTGTATCCCAAGAATATATTTTCTTCTAAGACGAAATTACTATCAACACCTTTCCTGGATTGGTATGTCATTACAACACTTTTATCTGCGTTTAGTATGATACCGTTAGCATCAAACCACTGTTTCAATATACCTTTAGCTTTGTTTATTTTTGTATTTAGCTTGTCTTTGCTTTTATCATTGATTCCTACGTGCGTGTCGTCAGCAAATAAACTAGTATATGCCCAATCAGGCATAGCATTAGATAAGTCATTTATATATATAAGAAACAGTAATGGTCCTAATATAGAGCCTTGGGGCACTCCTATATCTACATTTGTAATCTTAGAGCTTGTGTCGTTAACATACACAGCCTGTTTCCGATTCTGTAAGTACGCATCATGTTTAGTTCGGGGCCCTGAAATCCATAGTACTCTAATTTCATTAATAGTATGTCGTGCCTCAAACAATCAAATGCTTTAGACAAATCACAATATATACTTGCACATTTCTGTGATTTGTCCAAAGAGTCCAATATGTAGTAAATTACTTTCCTTATCGCCATTTCAGTAGATCTACCTTTTCGAAATCCAAATTGAGACTTAGTAAAGAGATTATTTTCTTCAAAGTAATTTAATATTTTACTTTTAATTAATGATTCCAACCATAATGGTTTAGGATGGGGTACATTTTAAGTAAATACACTAGCATTCTCTTAAGGATGATGTATGTGGCTTGCGATGATCACGTGCAACAACTTTTGCTCTAGGACTTTTGATAACTCGAAAAAATAAAAATAAAGATGTTCCATACATTTGGACGCACGTCAATGTTTTTTTTTTGATGGTAGAGCAAAAATTATGTTTGCAAATATTCGAAAGTTCTATTTATCTTAGTGCTTGCTAATGCTCATCAAAAGTTACCATTAAATGGATGGTAGTTTATTTTACCAGTGACCCTGTATACTTTATTTTACTAATATAATTAATAAAAAAATACCGTTTAAAGTATGTAAACTAATACAATAAAAAATACAATTAATTTTAATTAAGTACCAAAACTTTGGACTTGTTAAAAGATAGCCCAATAGATTCTTGTGAACCATGCGTTAGGAAGACCCTGTAGAATTCACTGTAGACAACTTACAATTTGAATATTAAAGGTGTGACGGGATCAATTACTACCTAGTTTACGAAAACTTATGGATATAGGCAAATGCAATAATATAGTAGCTGAAGTATGAAAAGTAACTAAGTGATTAAGGATATAACAAAAGATATAAAAAATAAGATATAATAGATTTACTAATTACATACAACAAACATTGACAATGACATCGATTATGTCAGGCCAAACTTACTGAACTAACCTAAATAACTGTTGAAAAAAGATAGATATCATTTTGGAAACTTTTTAGTTTAGTCAGTGTGACTGGCCGAATTGGGGTCAATGTTAGCTAGTAAAAGAAGTTCTTTCTTTAAATGATAATTACACTGTCCCACGGAGTCTTTAAACTATGGTGACAACATAGTCGAGCTACGTTTGATGAAATCTACGCCGCGTTTGCGGAGTGAAGCGTAAACAAAACCGTATTTGGGTGGTGATTAAATTTCACTAAATTATACCGAACGTTGATACAAATGTGAGAGACAAGCAGTCAGCACTTTATCTTGCTGTAGCACGTTATATCTATTACGAACAGTTTATAGCTTAATATTTTGACAGATACACTTCCTACTAATATTATAAACGCGAAAGTTTATAATGTTTGTTTGTGACTCTTTCACGCTCAAGAGGTTGAGCTGATTTATGAAATTTGGTACGGAGATAGCTTAGACCCTGGATTTACTCCTAGACTACTGTTTATCCAGTATTAATGCAGGTAACAGCGCGAGGCGCAGCTGGTAACTAATAAGGTTATATCAATTAGTAAAAAAAACAATAATTGCTTACAATCCAACCAATAAGTATACCGCAAGATACAATCAGTATATAGTAAGGGTTCCGCAGACTCGTATAAAACCCTGTGCGATTAACTTTTAATTGTGCGGACTGTCAGATTGTCAAACTCGCTATCAGCGAAGTATTACCCGATAGCTAGGTCTTTTCATGTCGCGAGTGCATCAATTTCTTCTTAAGCGTGTCAAACGTTTTTTCGTTTAAAAATCAAATTTAATGAACTAATTAAAAGCACTTTTGAGTGCTTTTTAATGTTTAGTTATAACTTAACAAACGTGGAAATAATGTCTAAAGGAATTATTTAAGCTTGTATTTGTATTTGATTATCATAAATTATACATAGTATTGCTACAGAATATATAGGCGATTTGAAAGTACGTAGTTCAAAACACCGATGCGCAGTTGGCAGCCAAACTAAGCAGCTAATATTATACGACCAAATAAAGATGGTCTTTAAAAATATCTGTTTTATTTCTTTTTGCAGCGGTAATAAGGCCGGAAAATTAACAGCAACGTATAAAAATAATAAACATAAAGACGCCACGCAAGATTATTTTGTAAAAAAGTTTGAATGTGATGTGTGAATTATTAAGTTTATAGAAATGCGGCTTTGGCTGCTGATTGATTTGGACTTTTAATCCCCTGAAATATGAATCAAATGAAGACGATTATTAAAGCTTCATAACCAATGCATCGAACTAGTGTAGTTCTAGAGCGGCTAAAAGCTTTCTTAACCTTCAAACAGCCACTGAAAGATTTTCATTATTTTTCGTAACTTGGTCTCTATTGCATGGTGGATTTCGACCTTCCATCCCCTGAAATATAAATCAAATGCATATGATTATTACAGCTGCATAACCAATGCATCAAACTAGTGCAATTCTAGAGCGGCTAAAAGCTTCCTTAACTCTCAAACAGCCACTGAAAGACTTTCATTATTCCAAAATCCAGAGGCAATCGATACCATTCATTTGTAAGCTCTCCAAATGACTAATCCAGCATTCACGTTTTCATTGCAAACCTTTGTATTTGTACCCCATTGAATCACTGATACACTATTCTCATATTGGACACTTTGTATGGCACACAGTACATTGCTTCTATGCATTCATCAATGCCAGTAAACCTGTAATACAGCCGTCAATGGACCACCGGCTTTAGTTCAGTTTCAATGGTTCACAGGCAAAGGAAACGCTCGGTGGGTTTGTATGAAAGATCGGACTCGAGCGATATGGTGTCTATTCATGGTTTCGGTCTTTGTTTGCGACGTTGGGTATCGGTAAAGTTTGCAGTTGCCAGTGGTACACAGTGAGATAACACTAATTAAGTCTTAAGCTATGGTTTGGTACTGCTCATGAGCTATTCTGGGGATTTCTTAAAATTTATCTAAGACCAACTTTGCTAAGTTAAGACAATTTCTTACCTCAGCAAAGTTGGTCTTATATAGCATGAGTAGAGCATATATTATTTCAAGTAAAATTAAATAAACTAAATATTTCATTTAATACGTACGCAATACAAAAAAATAAACTAAAAAGAACATAAAATTATTTCGATGGTAATCTCCACACATAGCATCATACAAAAACACTACAATATTTATGTGAGTACATAGATTAATGTAACCCCAGTCATGTGTGGTTTTATCACCTTCTATAAGAAACTTTTAAACAGCAATGAAATAAAAATACAACATAGTACGTTGTTCTTGACTATTACTTACCATTAAGCCTAGTCCCATCACATCAACCGTATAATAGCTAGGCCATAACTGTAACAACCATTGTAACCGCAAGACATACTCCACCGGCCGGCGCGGCCGGGACGCGCGATCGATTCCCAATCGCATTGAAATAACAATATAATTCAACTGGCTAGCCGACCATCTTACCCCACCTGTATGCCTCCTCTCTCTCCCCGTTACTTCACCCTTTATGGTGCGAAGAAGAAATCTTGCCGGAACGGCGGCGCCTTAAAGCTTTTGAAGACGGAAAGTATTTTCATTTAATGAGTTTATTCCCACACATATAATAAATGCGAAAGAGTGTTTGAAGGTTTATTGGTTTGTTTGTTCGTCTTCTTTTCTGCAACCAAGTGCTGGATTTGATTTTTTGCACAGACATAATTTGGAGTTTGGGGAGTGCCATATATCTATTGCTTTCCCGCTGAATTGTGACGCTGGCGAAACCTTGGGCAAAAGTTAGTCAATGATATCTGTTTCTTTGGTTAATTCTTATTGTTGTAATGTAAAACTACAAGGTCTGTGACCTGTTGAACTCGCAACCACAATTAATTATAAAATTGAGTCAAAAAATAAATTAAAAAACAAAGAGAGACGGAGAAACAAAAACATTCTATTCATGTAAAGGTAAGCTACAGTATTTTATACCTTATTTCAAGAGGTATATGTATGTTTTTGTTATATTAGACAGTTTTGCTTTTTCGCATTTTACGTCTAAACTTCCCCGTTATTTGGAAGAAATACTCCTCTACACAAAATCCCCAACGTCTGAAAACATCTAAAATCTGTTTGCCAAAATATGTCAAAAATTATCACAGGAAAAAAGGAATACAAGCATAGGTTGTATATCTCAAGCAAACTAATATCATGCTAAAACCCAAACTAAAGCTACGTCACCTGCGGCTAAAACACAATTCTTATCCATCTCTATGCAAAATCCCAAAGGAAAACGGGAAGAAGGAGTAAAAATACGCGAAGTGGTTAGTGATAACTCACTATCACGGAGATATGTGGCAAGCATTACGGGCGTAAGGTCGATGAATTTAAATTTATTCATAAAATGCTTGCGTTTGTCAAGCAAAGCATTTTCCTTACGAGATTGCCGTGACATATTTTATACGGTACAATTTTGTAAGGTAGATATGTGTTAGTGAGGGAATTTGGATTTTTATCTTGAGTTGTAGCTGTTTAATCAGTTTGGGAATAGGATGTAACAGGCAGGTGAATGAATTGCATAAATATAGCTTTGGTGAAAATGATGCGCAAGTTTTATGCTCAGGAATAGTGTTATTCCTTTTTTCGTTTTTTAGTCGCTGACTTAAATTTGGGCAGGGTCTAAAAAATTACACAGCAATCGCACTAAATATGTAATAAACAAGGATGTCCGGAAGCAAAGCTGCACGTTGAGCGTTGATATAATTATGGCCGACATTTTCTGTAGCGATGATATTAAATCAATAATTCTATAACATAATAAACAGTACTTATTGGAGCGTGTGATCGATTTGACGCGTAACCAGAATGCTGGTTTTTGTCTGGCCCAACGTGCATTGCCATTCAGCGTGGTAATGCGGCTAGCAGACTGGGCACGCTGCCCTCTGGTGGTGGGTTGGAGGGTTGGGATTATTTGTAAATTTTAAATGGTCGATAGGTTATCATTCTGTTATATTTTTTTGCTATTATAGTTAGTCATTTTGTTTATATTAATACAGGCAATATATACAGTGGTCGGCACTTACCAATTCAAAATGCTGTAATTTTGACCAATTTGTTTCTTTTTATTCATAAACTTCAATATATAGAAAAAAAACATTTAAAATTAAATAGAAAAAAATATTTTTCGATGACCTTTAGCGCGGATAACAGCATCGAGTCTGTCCGAGAAGGCTTCACACGCTGCACGCATGTGGTCTGCTGATATTTTGTTCCATTCTCGGTGAAGAGCAATCTTTAAGGTGTCGACTGCCTCATATTTTTTTGCTGACACTTTGGCCTCTAGAATTGACCATATAGAAAAAACCATTGGGTTTAAGTTCGGCGAATATGGTGGCCATTGTTGCGAAGTAATGAAGCTCGGAACTTTTTCTTGCAAAAAAATTTGGGTTTTACGGGCTTTGTGGGATGGTGCCGAGTCTTGCTGAAACGTCCAATGGTTTCTACCGAATTTCCTACGTGTCCAAGGTAACAAAGCATCGTTTAAAATCTTTTCACGGTAGATTTGCTGGTTTATCTTTGCACCCTGCTCAATAAAAACGAGAGGTGAACGTCCCGTAGCAGTTACCGCGGCCCAAACCATCACTGATGCTGGTGCTTGCTTTCGCAGAGCAATTCGTTGGTCTAAATTGTCGTTTAATTTAGACTTTAACCATATGCGACCATTTTGTTTGTTCACATATTGCTGAACCGTAAAAATTTTTTCATCGGAAAATACCAAATTTTCAAGCTTGCTATCAACGTGCAACTGCTTTAACTCCTTAGCTCTTTCTAGGCGAACTGCCTTTTGTGCAAGTGTCAAGTCTTGCACTTTTTGTATTTTGTAAGGCTTCAGTTGTAGTTTATTTTTTAATATGCGTCCTATGCTCCGGGCAGATACATTAAGACTTTTCGCCAATTTAACTGCGCTTTGTCGTGGATTTCGTTCAATTCTAGCCTTTACCTTTCGAACCATTTCTGATGATGTTGCTGTTGTTGGATGTCCACTTCCATGGCGTTTCTTGATGCTACCCGTATCATTGTAACGCGTGATGGTCCGATACACAAACATTTTATTCAGATGTAAATGTCGTAGCGCATTAACAATGGCTGGTTGCGATTTTCCAGATAAATACAAAGTAATGACACTGTGGCGTTTGAATTCCATCAGGATAATTTTTTTTAGCAGCGACGAAAAACAATGAGCTTCTGTATGTTTAGGAACAATATAATAGACTTACGACTGTGAAAAAATGGGCGCCATATTGTAAACAGTTTGGTTGTTATAGGAACTTAAAGTTGGTAACACTTCGAGTGCCTACCCCTGTATATATATACAGGGGTAGGCACTATATATATATATTTATAAAAACCGAGTCAAGGTAATTTAAAAAATGAAATGTAATTATTTAGATCTTTTTCATTTTCTGTTTATCTGTTTGTACGGGCTAATTTCCGAAATGTCTGGACCGATGTAAATAAATTATATCCTTGGTCAACGTATAGTATATTTTAAATCCCGGTAAATTAAATAAGAAGTAATAAATACCACGCGGACAAATTCGCGTTTTGACGAAGTAAATATCGAACAAATAAATATCGTATTTCTCAAAGAGATAAATATTACTTTTTCTGTAATACAAATATTACAGCCACAAAAAATCTCATATAATATAAGTCACCTCTTTGAAGGAATTCATATTTCTACCGCAAATAATATTCATTTCTGTAAATATTTCCAACACACACCGCGCTCACGTATTTAACCATTATCCTGCAATAAACTACACCGATCATAATATTTATTTGACGGACTCTTTTTATTATAATCCTTCATCTCCATTCTATACTTAAGATCTTAGTGGAGTAGTAAAATAACTTTTATACGAGGGTAGAAACTTTGTGATATAATTTCGGGGGAGAACAGAATTTCCGGGGTACTTAATCCAATGTACGAGCTTTGGGCGATTGTGGCTTTGGTAGCGATAAGCGAGTAACACAATCGCTTGGAGCGTTTGCTCCAACAACGAAATTATGAATGACACTATACCATATTATATATTGTCATTTCAGATAAGGTTCAAGACACAATTAATATTGAATTTATTGGGTATTATCCAAATAAAAATGATATTTTTATTGGTAAAAATGATTTTTACTTGCAGCTTGAGTGCAAATTAATGCAAATATCAATTTGTCATAAAAATTCGGCAGGCATTTTCACAATTTCTCAGTTATTTTGATTTGCAAATTAAACTAAGTGGAGTGGTTTTAATTTTTTTAAGAAAAAGCCATGCTGGCCTTCATTACTTTCTGAACTTTGTGCGTCTACAAGATAGCGGATGAGCTAGAATTAAAATAAATAAAAATATAAAAATATCGAGAAAAGCACTTCAATGACAATTAACAAGACATAAAAATCGGCGTCATGGATAAGGGCTATTCAATATTTAATACTATGGCTGCAAACGGCACATTCATAGCCATATCATCACACACAAATTTGTACGTCCAGTTCTAGATGATTGCTAGTATATGAGACAAATGATTGAAAAATACAAGTACCGGTTTATTAAGTAAAAGTCAAATGGGGGTCAACATAATTTTCAGTAAAAACTTCATATACCGCTAACATAGAGACCAGCGCCTTATAACAAGGAAATCAGAGTAAAATCAATAAATACGCAATAAATCTCTGGAGCTTGGCATTTATATTTATACACCTTAAGTACTATTGTAAATAATGGTATAACTTTTTTATAAGGAAGAAGTTCTAATGAAATATGAAGATGTTTTCTTGTTAAGGTATAATGGCAGAGGAATTAGGTGATAAAGCCTGTTTGAAAAGTTTTTATGAAAGTTTCGAGATGGTATTTCTTTTCCAAAATATTATTTATGGACATATACATTTTAAGGATCAATGAAATATTTCAATTAGAAGTAAGGTCCAAAATGAAGACAGTTATTTTTGACTACGAGGTTACGAGCCTAGGTTTGACATATTATCACCATTCAAAGCATCCTAAAACTACGCCTATACCGTATATTTATCTTGTCATAAATAAAGATTTGAATATTTTTTTTATAATTAACTCTTGCAACCTTTGAGGTTAAATTTAAGTCAAATTTCATGTGAGGATTCAGTGAACTATGCATGCTGGAGTGTTCCTGTGGGAACCCAAAATGTCTCCAGCAGCAACGAACTCGAAGGCGAACCGGCGGAGCAGTACTGTTCACCAACTCCCCTACACCAGCAGCTGACGATGACATAACGCGCGCGGCGAGCGGCCGAGCGCAGTGCGAGACGTGTCATCGTTGAAGACACGAACGACTCATTTCATCCCTGATGAAGTTCACCGAATGTGAACGAAACTATAGTTGGACCTTTCCTACAATCAGGTACGCGTGAAAACCAGTCTTCTTAGACAATATGAATCCAACACGCGTTAGTTTTCTACATAAAACAACTCGTACATGTCAATAGTCTGTCGCCCCAAGTTATTAGTGAGCTATTATTCGGCAGTGGCGTTCGTAAATTACTCCGAGCAGTGTCGGCGACTTGCAAATATTTATTTCTCTCAATCTCGCCAACTTGCCGACTTGTTGGAAATAATTAAATTCCGTTGGCTGTTGCATTCCTTTATTATTATTTATTGGTAAGTACAAACTCCCTGGGGGCTAGAGTGCAGTGGAACGAAGCACTACGTACGAGGAGCAGTAGGAAATCATAATATAGATAAATAATAATCTTTAAATTATTTTTTTAAGAGTAAGTTTTTTTAAGTATCCCCACACATATTATAAATGCGAGAGAGTGTTTGTTGGTTTTTTTGTTGGTCTTGCTGAGAGGCGGATCGATTTCATATTTTTTACAGTTATAGTTCCGAGGTCTGAATAATACCATAGGTTACTTTGTCACGGGAAAACTAAAACAAAACGCGGGTGAAGCCACGAGCAAAAGTTAGTATAAATATAAAACAAAAATATTATACAAAATAAATACAACACTACACTTCTATTATTATTATAATACATTGTTGAAAAATACAAATGTGTATGAAAAGCCTTAGTAATTTTTCTGCAAACTTAAAATTTAAACAAAAAGTGATAAATATAGAATGAAAAATAGTGGTACAGTGGATGCGAGAACTAGTTCGGAGTATGATTTAGCAGCATAACAGTAGTTTTAAACGAAAGAGTAGAGATAACCAAATACTCATAGGAATTCTAACAATACATAAAAAATCAACACTCCCAATGTTTGCGTCGATATTGAATAGTGTATGCGTTGTAACTCACTGACGTGTAAACTAAATAAATATAATAATATAATAGTGTATAGACTAAATATTCACTAGGAAATAACAGTTGCTAACAGAAGCTTCTCCGGGTCTTTGGTACTTAAATTGACATTAGGTATACCATCTTCACTGATATTATAAAGAGGGAATATTTGTATTTTTGTGTAATGAATGAACCCAAAAACTACTGAAACGATTTCAAAAATTCTTTCGCCGTAAGAAAGCTACATTATCACGGAGTAACAAAGGCTATAAAAAATCAAAGATTTGCATCGAGTATAGCTAATCACTAAGTTTCATTTTATTAGCTCCATGAACTCACACTGAATGCACACGCTGCCATCAGCGCCAAAATGGTGGAAATTAAATGGATTCATTCAGTCACTTTGACAATCTGAAGTCCAGCGTACATGCATATCTAATTCAGGTGAGTTGCAGTTGAACCTATGAATTTTGTCGAATTGATTTACTGTTAGCAACTCATTGTAAGCACAACTGCGGTTCGTACAACGCGGTTGTTTTATGAAAATTTTTGTAGCAACCCCCGTGTCTGAATACTGAGAATATTTTAATACTAGCAACACTGGGAGCTTGTTTGCGCTATGGCAAATATTTTAAATTGCATCCGGATAGCAAGAATTTTACACAAGTTTAAAAATATTCAGTAGTGTTCACATTTTTTTTTGTGAAAATATATTTGTAATGTTGAGCAGGGTTTTGCTAGCGTGCCAGATGCTACCTATCCAATTTCCCGGCCAGCAAAATTCGAACCTTTAAATAATGAACCACTTTTTAGTACACATAATTACAATAATAAATATTGTGGAATAATAAAAGAATATTATAAATATTTTAAATCATAATATTCTATTATAATTACTTTACGATTTTTAGTTGAATTTATGAAGCGTGAAGATTAGATATATTATAAAGACATAAAAGAGTTTATAGTTTACAATTGCTACGATTAGTAATTGTAAACTACATAGTACTTCAATCAATATAGTATATAGTTACTTTAGCATATTTTTATATTATTTATTTAACAATATATTTACTTCAATCAATATATTTTCATAAACATTGATTAAAAAATTCAAGTAAAATTCAAAATTTTTTAACAAATTTGAAAATATCATCTATATTTTGTAACAGGAAATTTATTATCGGTCTATTACTAAAATCAATTCTATACATAAACTAGTCTACTAGTTCAATGGGTTTATAGTTTTCTTCTTTATTAGCAGTATTGACCTTGCGGAATCAATAATGGTGTTGTCAAAGGAACATACCCGGACTTTACGGTAGTCGAAGAATTCCTAAAATAAATTAACTCGATATCATAAATTTAAACAACGAAAAATGTTATGATAAAATAACATTATGAAAGTGAAAATAATTATTTAAATAGGTTTTAAAATTATTTAAAAATGGCGCCACGGTTTGTAGGTATTCTGCAGAATATTCAGAGCGCTGGTAATTCGCATGTAATTTTTCGACACTTTTTTACCCTCGTCAGATAGTATCATATTATTTGACCTAGTGTACCAAAAACTACTTAATTTACCCAGGTGACTTCAACAGACTAGAAACAACTGGTTAAAACTGTAGCCCAAAAATTAGGCTTGTTCCTAGCACTTGAATATTATTATGCAATTATGTTTTGCAAAACAAAACGTCTTTATTCCGATTTCCAAAACGCTCTATCGACTGCTAAAGATAAAACGTAACTGCATCGGTCAGCGGGCAATTCTCAGTCCTTGTCCAATTCAATTACGCGATAAAATCCAATGGTGGAGCAATTCCTTGAACATCCGTTGCTGACTCAATATGTACCATTCGGCGACTATCTTGCGGTGATTCGCGTTTACCGACAGATAAAATCTTAAGCTCGGGGCTACTAACGTTTAGTAATATAGTAATGGGTCAGTTAGTTCTTATTGTTTTCAGTTATCTGCTTATTGAATAGCATAAAAGAAGTAGAGAATAAGGATAATGTTGAATCTTTTTTCAAATACATATATCGCAATGTGGCACGTATTACTTTTATTAATGTAGTAGTATTTCTTCTTTATAGGTACCATCATCATCAACAGCTCATCTTGTTCACAGCTGGACATAAGCCTTTCCTATCCTGGTCTTCTCGTGTCCAGCCGTCGTATATATGCATATATATGTACACAGGTATATACGTAACAAAAATTAAGATATTTTCTGTGTTTCACGGGAATGCCATAAAAAATAACACTATAAATTAAATATAAACACACTCAGTTCCGAAATCAAATATTCAAACACACTGTTCGAACATTTGAGCTGAGAATCGAACTCAAGATCGCCAATTTTCGAACCCAACAATAAACGCTAACTACTAGACCAATGTAACATGGTGAAGCCACCACCTTGTTTATGAAATTTAATTTACTAACGCGGTCTCATAGTAACAGTGGCATAGTATGCCAGAATATATGTATAAAACACCCTATCCATAACCTAGACCCTGGCTATAACAGTGTCTAACGCATAAATCAATAACTGATATATCAAACCACCTCCAATCAATTCTCCACACAACATCTTCTTCAATCCTGATCCCCTACGATTTACTTTCAAAGTAAGCACAGAATCCAATCCATTTTCTTTTCAACATCTCAGTGCTCTAATTAAAAAGGAATAAGAACGCAAAAGCAGCAAATAGATACAACACTAACAAATAGTACATGCATCGGACGCCCTCTGCCGAGCCCGGAGGGAAATTCGTTGCATTCGAGGAATTTTCAATGAGTGCAATAAACGCCGCTGCAGTTTCCCGGGAAATAAAACTTGAGGCGTTCGTTGAGATGTTATCAAAAGGCATCTTGGATTAAGGAAAAATGTTGGGATGACTTCAACTAGCGAGTTCGTTGCTTTATATAGTCTTGAACATCAACCACTCATTTTATAGGTGTAGCCTAAGCCAGGTCTAACCTAGAAAAAACTGACCAACATATTTGATGTAAATTGAAAATATATTTATATTGATTAAAAAATATACACACTATTTTTTCTGACCACCATCGATATTCCATCATCTAACAAATATTTTTATATTAACAAATAGTTTTGCGAAATGTCGACATCACGAATACGAACTTTTTTGCGAAAAAAATATTGTCTATCTTGACCGATATTTAATATTTTTTTATATTCAAGAGTATTAATTAATGTTTCGTTTCGCATGTATGTATTATTACCGAAATCGGCTAGTAAATAACGCCGTACAAAACCTACGCCATTTTTTAGAAGAAATACTCCGCCAATAAAAAACCCCGACTATTTTTAACATTCATAGAACCTTCTATAATTAACAGGTTCCTAGTTTCGTCAAGATTGGTTAAAAACTACGATCTGTACAGGTGTACGAAATTTCAGACACAAAAACCCGAACTAAGAGATGAAGCTTAAAATTGCCAGATAAGAAGCAAAGATGCTTCGATCGGTCGGTTAATTATGAAGCAATTCTAACAGTAGAACAAACTCATGTCATCAATATTTAAAAGCACATCTACACTCACACAAACTTCGAGTGACGCCTTCAGAGTCTATGCAAAACGAGCGCGTCACAAAACCCGACACCTGATACGTTTCTCGACAGAGAAAAAAAAGAAAACAAAAACACACACAATAAAAAAGCGCATAAAAAACGAAGACATTAGCCAAACAAAAGAGAGCCTAGAGTGTCATAACTCGAAGAGCATTTTCCTTTGTCACGGTGACGTGAGCAAATCCGCCGGTGACGCTGTATTATTTACGGCCAGCTGAGGTGAAACTGTCCGTGTTGTATCTACCTACTAGTATGTATATGTATACATACGGTAGGTCTAGAAATAGAGTGACATTATTACAGTAAGGAATCGTCGTAGAAATTATCTAAATGGCGTATGTCATAATTTCATTTTAGTTTTGTTGGAGTTTCGAATATTTCACAGATCATTGATTTTTCTAGTCGCGAGTAAATTGAATTCTTCTATGCAAACATGCTATACCCCAGGCCGTATAGTCGCTTTACATCTTGCAAGTTGCGATCAAGCGCAAGCATAATTGTCTTAAAAAATCGAATAATGCTCAAATTTTTTTTTAAATCTTAAGTATTTGCATATGACCATACTGCAAGTATTTCCTTTGTAAAAAATATAGGTATAGATGTAATTATTACGAGTGGCAAGGTTTAAGCCTAGAAATCAAATAACAAGTTAATTACTACTAAAGGAAACTTATCTTAGACGCTAAGTTTTCTATGACAGACTAGTCTGCCACCATTTAATCCAAAACTGAGTTAACTGTAACTACCTAGCTATATGCATTACTGTTAGAAAAGCATTATTGATCTTTTTGAGTACTTGTAATTCATATACCTTTAGAGGACTAAAAGATAAAATATGAATAAAAAATAGCAACACAATATTAATTTTTTAAAGTTCCAACATTTCCAGCTTTTTTTCCCCCAACGACCCACTTAAAGCGTAGCTCAAGGCAACTGTCAAATAAAGCCCAAACAAAATGCTCCCAAAAACGTTATTCGAAATATCCATTGCTCAATAAAATATTGGTCTGTCGATGAAATACAAGAATTAACGACTGTTTGTGTTTGACTGCCTTAGGGGTGGTTACGTTCACCAATCGCTTTGTAGAATATTGTTAGTATCGATAAGTATACTTGATATAACCTAAATCAGATGATATACCTTTCCAAAACGGCATTTAAATTATTCAGTTATTATTCCTGGCCGCTAAAAATAATCTCTAGCGAGCGAATAGAGACAGATGCATACTGTGTAGAACATTATTCAAATTAATGAATGAACTCCGAACACGACTGGGAAGTGATTCAAATTTTTTATAAATTTTACGACTTATTTCCACAAAGAAAAATATTACATGTCGAATGTTCAATATCTTTAAGTAGCAATTATCTTTAAGTAAAATTACGTTTTAATCCTACATGATTTGCTTATTTTTTAGTTTTTAATATAAATTAAAATAATCACAGTTGATTTACGGTTTACGTGACAGTTCTGATCAGAGCAATTTTTTTCAAAAGGCATGTTTAAATACTTAAAGTGAACGACAAGTAAATACTTATAACCATCAATCACTCTATCTTTCACGAATTGTGTTCAAAATAGTGTAAGTAGGAATAGATCGTAACACAAACATGTATACACAGATAAGACACAACACACACAGGATAAAATATATAAGAAAAAAAACTACAAACACTCTTTTTCTGCAAAACGTTACGAAATGAAATACAAAACTCGTAAACAAAAACCACTGTCAAAGAATTCCAAAGCCTTGACATCTATCCTTAGATAAAGTTGAAAAATAATGAAGAGATCTGTACTTTAAAATATGTCTGTATTATCTAATACATGTCTTCAATGTCACAATAGAGTCACCTTCACTCTTATGTCAAGTTTAGGCAATGTGACATCTCACACAGAGCGCAAAAACTTCGTTACTTTTCCAAAACACGCTTCATTAGGCTAAATTAAATACAAAATTTCGTACTTATCTTCTCCATAAAAATATTATTTTACGACTCATTTCTAGACAATGTGTGCGACTGACGTAAATCAAAATTATTTAAAAGAGTTTGCTTTGTCTGTTACTCATTTTCTGTGAAAATTATTACTAACTGTTCTTTTATGTCAGACAGTTATTTCTATAAATGCAATTACAAAATGTAAATTTAATTATGTACGAGCATGCTTTAGACGGCAATTAAATATTTTTTTAATCTAGTAAAAGCAATGCTAATGTTATACAATCTATATTAAAGTAAAAATAAATATTTTTCTTAAAATTAATACAATCTTTAAAACAGGTTTCAAGTATGATACGAATATGACAAAATCATTACTTATCAAACGGACGGACTAGCACCTAACCACTTTCCAAACATTTTATTTCTGATCACAACTCACACAAGACAAATAAAATTAGATATCTACGAGCGAGAGTTATTTATTTATAATATTTTCTTCTTCTAGAATTTAATATAATAAAAAACATAATCTTTAAGGGTTGCCAGCACCGGATCTAAGTCTCAAGGTGGTAGTGGCTCGAAAGTTCTGCCGACAATGCGTTCCATCTCGAGGATAATATTGTTATGTATCCAACCCTTGATCCAACCATCTAGTGAGAGCCTGAATATCTAATCATCACATACAACACACTTCGTTTTTAAGGATCAAAAATAGCCTATGTGTCAATACAGGGTACTCGTATACGCTATATTATCCAAATTCGTTGAGCCATTTAAGTGTGAAAGAGTAACAACTTTACATACAAACGTTAATAATATTAGTAAGGATACTCCTCCGCAGTAAAAAAATCACCAATCAATAAAAAAAAATTGACACCTAATTGGCATATGGTACATAAAACAAAAACAGGCTAGAAAAAATACGTCGCATTCAAAAAACAAAGTTCACCAAGAAAAAAGATAAAAAGTTGCCCGTCTCGCACTACCGAAATTCCCCCGTTTTATCGGGTGAAAAGTTCATTTTACGCCAAAGGTAACTTAAGCTCAACAACACTTGTTTATATCCACGGGACAAAACAAAGTTCTACTATGAAAAACGGCGTAAGCTGAGATACGATACGATACGTCTGAGATACGCTTTTCTAACGTGTACGAAATTTTTTAATGCAATTTTTCTTTGATTCTTTTGATTTGATGAAAGTCTTTTGATCCCATAAGATTTTGGTTCAATTAAGCTTAGATTTGATTCTTTTCAAATTACCAATAGCTCAAACTAAAATATCACGAAGAATTTTGTTAGCCGAAGCAGGTTAATACCTCAAATGAGAAACTTTCGGACGATGCCAATGACGCCAACGCAATAGATTACAGCTAAAATATCATACGTGGCACAAAATGGGAAATTATGCTGCAAAATGTATTAAGGTAAATTTATAAAGTTATTAATAATTATCAGTCCAAAAAAAAAGTAAATAGCCATATTTATCTTAATTTATGTTTTAAATTTACCAAGTTATTAGACATTTTTACAACCCTCAAAATAGCCGTCGAGTTACTGTCTTTTCCATATTTGCCAAGTCTCAAACTTGCCTCTTAATCATTACGGACGAGTTTCCAAACTCCGGAGAGAGATGAGGGTCTCAATAAAAAGTTTCCATTTTGCTTGTCAAATTTTAGGGCGCCAAGCTTGCGGTCGGCTCACGTACACTTACCTTTCGAACTTAAGAAAGATTGATTGTTTTGTAGTACAGTAAGCGTAACAAGTTCTTTTTTATAGAGCGAGTAAACCGTTTTCTGCTTAGAGTTTGGCACAATGTTTTTTCGTCTGGGAGTTTGTATGTTTGTGTGTATGGATGTTTGTCCTCAAGAAATTTCGCATTTGCGTTCGAAACTTAGTGTATTGTTTCCTACGATTTTTTAGATTTATTTAGTCGTCGGGGATTTTGACGGTAGAGTATTTCTACCAAAATGGGAGAAAGTTCGTTATAGAAAACTATCCCGCCTAACTGAATGATGACGAAGAAGCATTTTCTTCCGAAATAAATGTAGAGAAGAAATATATGTACACAGAACGCCGATTTGAAATTACACAACAAATCTAAACGCAACCAATATACAATGAGACGCACAGTCATAAGTTACGCACTGCTTTTAAGGTGAAAAGGGGGCTGAAGAAGGGGAGTGGGGGGTGAAATCTCGAGGCGCATACGAGATTACCCCCCTCAACCCCTCACCCTTTAGGTACATTTGAATGTGGTGTATTAGTGAATGGTTAGATTTATCGTCGGTGAAACGGCGGCCCGACCTGAAATTTATGGCGGTTTCGTAACGCAACCCGGCGAGACACAGCGGGTCAACTTCCGGGATTGAGTCACTTCAGTTAAATATAAAATAGAAAATTATTGTTTTGAGTTGTGATAGCTTGGAGGGCTAGTGCTCGATTTTCAAGCGTTAGGTTAAGGGTACAAACCTCGATCTAGCTTGCACCTCTGAGTCTTGTTTATTAGAATTAATTGTTATAGTCACGTGATATCACGGTGAATGCAAGTCAAAGTTAGTGAACAGCGGCTAATAAATCCAGAACGATGATTAATTAATTAAAAATTTGTTTTTCAGCAGGATATCTTTTAAATTTTTTAATATGTTAGGAATGGCCATCCACCCCGATACGTACCAAATATTTGCTGTTTTATTTTTTTTAATATTAAATTATGATTTTTATTTTAATGATATGTAAAATATTATTTACCTTAGTATGGTTTGTCGCAGATAGCTATTTTTCGTTAGTAAGTGAAGTTAGATAACTCTCCATTTGGTCATCAACTTTCATAGAAGAGACTCGTGCCACGTAGTAACAGATTGATCCGCAACAAGTATTTATATTTGTAGGAAGTACTTGCAATACTAGTAAGCTAAAAGCTGTTGCATACAGGAAAGCGTAGACAATTTGTAGATCATCTACGAGTATGAGCTACATCATTGCGTAGCTATAGCTACTATTAGGAATTCCAACAAAGTTCATGTTGACAAAGTAGCAGTTCGTAGCAATCTAGAAATTATGATTATTTTATAAAGCCTCAGTTTACACTAAAATATATCTGCGTAACAACTCTTTTATATACTAAAATGATCCCAATATTCTGTTCCCATGTAAATAAATAGTAGAGAACGTCTTGTTTTTCATTGTTTTTTTATTACAGACCAGGAAACGTTCGAAAGAAGCAGTCAAGGAAGAGTAGCACGTTCAGCTAGCAAAATACCTTTCTATACTTTTTTATAGACAGAAAAAAATGGTTGACGTTTATTTTAATCTAAATTCAGTAATTTGTGCCCACCAAGTTTCGTAAAGACTAGATGAAAACTACGACCCGTACGCGAGTACGAAATTTCTTGAAGACAAACAATAATACATACAAACATAAGAACTGACAGACGCAAGAACATTTGGCCAGTCTTGAAGCAGAGAGGCTTCGTTCGCTCGGTCAATAATTGTGTCTAATTTTATAATGCCTATTTAATAAATCCATTTATTTAATAACTAGTATGTATAGACTTGTCTATCTGTACATCTCTACACTACATCGTTGCGTACAAGCCGCGCCGCTGCGGTGTGAATTCCGTTTCTCGTGTTACGAATGTGTTCTCCGATTGCCGTAGTCTTAAAACGTCTCGCTACATTTAATTTTACGGAGATTTATTCCGCGGCTGAAAGTACTTTTTGCTCTTTCTTTATCTTATTAGCTGGGCCCGTGAGCAGACTCTTGATGGAATTGAAGCGATTTGTTTCCAGAAATGTGCGAAAGCTTTTATGTTATGTTGGCAGCTTAAATGTTACGTCGTTTTGAAATTAGCAACTTTCAATGTATTCTGTGCAGCACAGGAGTTATTCTGTAATGTTTTGTGTTTGCAATGTACATTGAATTGATTAATAATGTGTTTTACACTTCTGATTCTTTAAATTTAATAGTTACGAATTGTAACTAATATTTTAGCGGCTCAAATTGACCTTTAATAATTTTAATATAATGACCCCGATTCGGTCAGGCCAAACTTACTAAACTAACCTAATTTGACAGTTGTAAAATTGTGTCCTCTCTTTTTGTTTTCATAAGTAAGAAAAGGATGTTTTAGTTTAGTCAGTATGCCTGCCCGAATTGGCGTCAATACCTATGTATTTTTTACTGTATCGTATTATATTCGGACCACATTACCTTCGTACCTTGAGATTTTGTCACTACAACTAATCCTTATGCGTGTACAAATACTATCAAAGCTCGAAAATAAGTAAATTGAAAGAAATTACATTATATAAAAAGAACAAATACATACCTATTCAAAATCATCGATTTCTTTCAAAAACACCCGAGAACAACATGCCCACGACGTAAAACGTTAGTCTTTAGCCGTAAAACATTAAAATAATAACGTAAAATTGTCGGTCATTAAATCGTAAATACAGAGTTTCAAATGTGAGGTAGTAAATTTACATTCTTCAAGTCTACTTAGCGCACGACATACCCCACCAGATCCTAGTGATAACAGCGAACTATTCGTAAACTTATCAACACCCCCAAGGTGAGACCGTGATAGCGTATATTACGGCAATTAGACGACAGCTGAGTAGAGAAACGCAGATAAATAGCTTTGAAAACGAAAAAATATAGACGCATTGGTAAATGTATAGAAAATTATCGAAAATTACATTTTAAATTAGATTCCTTTTACTCGAAAGAATATTAATAGATATATATAAAAAGAAAATTTATAGTATTTAATGACATACTCATAATCTAAAATTTGTATCAGCAACGGAAATTCAAATTAGGTACGTAATTCAAGTACCACTTCAAAATTAACAATTCTTATATCATAGATTTTTTTAATCATGTTCTTATATTGCTGTAGATAAAACAATAATAATAGCGCACGACTGAGATCCTTTTAAACATTTGGAACGATCTAAATACATTCGTGATTTTATCTGTGTAAAATTGTGACGAGGCAACAGAGTTTCCAACACAGTAGCGTCATGTTAAAGTTTTAAACCCACTAAATTAAAGCAAAAAATATTTTAACATGCAAATATGGAGTCAATTCGTTTATGTTATGTTTCTGAAAGTTTTTTCTCTAGTATCGGAGTTGTCTATCTGCTAGTATTCTAATCTTCAAAGTGAAATATACGTGTACCAACGTTACACGGTTCATTTATGTAAATTAATGTTGGTTTGTGCATATGCTCAGTTTCTAGCAGCTTGCTTAGAGCTCAAGTAGTTATGTTTAAATTTTTTTTATATATTAATATTTTTTATGCCATATTAATATAGAGAACTTATGAATACTGTGGTGTATTAAGTACCATTCAAATATGTTTATTAAAGCTACTTCAAAATAAGGAGGTTCTCATTTTATGTATTTTTCCCAATTTTGCAGATATGAACGATTTGAATAAAACCTGTAGAAACCCTGGGATGTTGGGGCTCTGAGGCTAGGGCATTTATTAAAGTTTAGACTGGTGACTCCCGCTCCGGTTCGTTCCTGGTGCAGAGGATGGCCATTGCTATACAACGTGACAATGCTGCAAGTGTTATGGGTATTTTTGCACCAGGAACGGTCAGAGGTGGGTTATTTGATTAGAGGTAATTAATTGTGACGTAATTTTTTTGTATTTTGACTTATAGCATTTGTAATAAATATTGTAATTTAATATCCGAATTAAATCGTATATTTGAATAAATCATTTTTTATGCGTATATTTGAATTTGAATAAATAATTTATTATGCGTATATCCTTACGTATATCCTTACGCATAAAAAATGATTTATTCAAATACACGATTTAATTCGGATACTAAATTACAATATTTATTATAAATACTATAAGTCAAAATATAAAAAAATTTCAACTTTCCAATATAAATTTTATCATACCTAGTCGAGTACCTTTTTAATCAATATAAATTTTCATTCGATTTTTTTTGCAAAACTTTCTTTTACTACACAGATGACATTCTTGTGACATACTCGTAAGTTTTCCTAACCGAATTACTTCCGGTTATTTCTTTTTAAAGTATTACTTATTCTGTATTAAATTGCGAATACGGAGACGGTGTTTATATTTTTATTTTGCGATTGAAGAGACGAAACACAAGTCTGAAAATAAAATGAACAGTAATATTGTGGTGAGTTGTTAAAATAAACTAATAACAGAAATCAGGAAAAAAAATCTGCTATTTTTTCTTACACAGCTAGACATTTGACCATAAGTTCTCACGACCATGGAAGCCAGCCATACTAGAGCCTAAGATTGAGCATGCCTAGTCTGGAATACACTGGCTCTCCAGGAAGGCTGCCGAAACACACCGCTAGGTGTTTAGCGACAGATTATGTTTCATAAAAAAAGTTTATCGGACGTCGACAAACGTATGAAAAAGCTGAATTTTTTTCTCGAATTCAGAGTTGGTCCCATAGTGCAAGTTGTTCATTAGGGTATCTATAGTGACCCCCCATACGGCTTAGCACACCCCAAAAAAATAACCCTGTAGAGATATTTGTCCTTAAAACCAAATAAAACTATTCAATTAGAAGTTTGAACACAGAACCAGGGCAACCACTCAAAATATTAAGTTACGTATCCTGTTAGAGGCGACCTTATAATTTCGACAGCGGGCGGGAATTTCGACAGCATTTACACGGCATTCCACTTAAATTTAATTGCTAAAACAAGAGCATTGTGTAATCGGATATACCTTCAGGCGATACTTATATTCGAGAGATATTAGAACTGTAGCTATATCGAATCGTTTCAACTTTAGAAATTAGACAGTATGTATAATAGAACTGTATAAGTTTCACACAACGAAATTTAAGTAGATTTTCACATAAATTATTTAATATAGGAATTTCACAAATAAATATTATATATATTTATTTCTGGTGAAAAAATAGAGATTATAATGTAGTTAATTTTCATCAATTTCTTTTTCCAAATAAATAATGAGAAACATAAACATTTATAACAATGGTATGAAAGCCACAGCAGAGCCATTCATATTGTTTTTGCATGTATCTAGCCGTAGTAACATGACAATAATAAACCGTTCCTCGCAACAAAAACATGACGTGAGTTATGATGAAGTAGTCAAACCTTAGGTCATAGGATAGGATATAACAGGCAACATAATGTAACATGACCTAGCATACCCCTTTAGGTTTCGAAAACACTAGATCTACAGTCTACTGTTCAGTTTTTTTTAGTATCTACTTTTTTAGCTAGTAAAATGACAAGCAGCTGACAGAAAATTACTGCTATGAGTTCTGAATATACCGAATAAATCATTGAAGAAGTTAGTGACTATTTTTAGTACATGCTCATCATTAATAATTATTTACTGTTATATTATAATTACACTTAAAATATCGCTAAGCAAAATCTGAGTACTTTTGAGTATTGCTTTATACGAGAGTTAAAAATAGTATCATTATAAATAAACAGTTATCAAATTAATTAAACTATTGAATATGAAATTGAATGATTCTGAAACAATAAAGGTAATTTTAATCTATCACACTAGCCCAATCATTTTGTCAAGAAAACTGAAACTTTTGTTTTATTATGCAAAACATCAAACTTTGCTAGCCGACAACGCCATTAAAATCGAATATAATTATTCCATTCATAGTTTAAAATTTCTGCAAGTTTCCATACTGACCAGTACATACAGTACTAATGCGGTACATTACTGGAACTAATGTAAATGTGTTTGTTGGCCGTTTGTTCGAGCGTTGGCCGTTTTGTACGAGCCTTTATTGCCGATCCCGTATCATGTACTTCCCTTCTGCGCCTTTTTATTTTGCGCAAATGACGATTAAGACGAGGCAATTTAACTAAGTACGGGCCATAAACAATGTGAGTATTTATCTAGTGGCCAATGTGTTTGCAGGGCGGTAAGTTTTTTTTTAATTGTATTTTTAGTATCAACTGAATGCTCGTAAGGTGTGAGTAGCTGTTCACTTGTAAAGTATCCTTATAGACGTTAAAATGAATGGTAAATCTGCTAGACGGCCTAATCTTTTTACAGCTATAATAGGCTTCCGCTTGACCGCAAGTCACTTTATGTACCTAAAGCGACGATGCGGCCTAGGATGTGGCATGCTTGCGTAGAAGAAACTGATTCACCCGTGATTTGAAAATAATGAGACTATATTTATCGGGAAATAGAGTACTCGGCAGTGAATTCCGCAACCTGGCAGTTTGCACAGTAAAAATTGGCACAAAGCGTTTAATGCGAGTCCGTGGAATCACCACCGGGACCAATTCGGACATTCTTGTCAAAATCAATGTCTAAATTATTTTCCTCGAGTTTTCAGAGGGTCCCATGTTTACATTACATAATTTTATGTAAGCAATTGAAATAAAATAAAAAAAGTTGAATTAACAGAAGGAATAAATACAGTAATCATTATTTTTTACTCGGTACGTACTCTACAGCACTCAAATTTAACTCTGAATACAGAATATTAATCGTATGCACAAAGTTACCATAGGACTTAAAATTTAGTTCTTATACGTGTAACATTTTAAACCTGTCCTTTATTGTTATAACACGATATTAGATCTTATTGTGTTGTAACTAAAGATGTAAATGGAATGTCAGGTTTAGCCGCAGGCCTTTGTCGGTAGCACACGTAATGGGTGTCCGGTTTTAATTAACTAAACGCTGCTCCTCGGTTGCGCTTGACCGAGCTATTGTGTTATTAGAGATGACGGATAGAGTGTGGATCAATTATTTTTAATTTCTATTTAGTTACCGAGATAATCACATTCGAACGGTCTCCGAACTCAAGTGACCTAGAAAACAATTTTCTTACATACATACTAAGAACCTTTCGTCAACATTTGGGTCTCTAACAGTTCGCGAATTCAAGTTATAAATTCAGCACTTCAGTACTTCATAGAAAAAATAATGTCCGACATAAACTAAGTTGACTGCGTCACTAACTCGTCTTTGTTAGCTTTGAGGCGTCAAAATAATGAGGTTTGCGTGCTTTAGTTGACTTTTTAGTGATTTGAGATTTAAAAACAATAATATTTTAATGTTTATGTAACATCACGTAATTAAGGGCATCTACATACATACGTAAGATTTCAACTTACATTCGAAGAAATTGCTAATAACCACCATTTAAATGTTACCTGGAAGAGATAGCTTTAGGCGGTCCTAAGTTTTGACACTATAATATTATATATTAGGTCCTTAAATATGAAATTGGCGTTTTGTCGTACTGGCCACTTTGATCTCAAATATCTCTTCTTTGGTTAAGGATTCCAATTTCAAATTTATACAGCTATTTATTCATACATTTGTATTTCGAAAACCGTAATTCATTTGTTTTGTTTTCGTTTGGTTTTTTCTTTGCGTCACGCAGTTTACAAAATGGAAAACTTGAAATATCGCGTTATTTACGAGTACGAGTTCCACCGTGGTACCAGTGCTGCAGAAACGGCTCGAAGGATTAATGATGTGTTTGGCGGCGGTGTCGCAAAAGAAAACACAGTGCGTTTTTGGTTCCAACGTTTTCGTTCTGGAAATTTCGACCTGCAGAACAAGCCCCGTGGACGGCCGGAGACTAAAGTTGCTAATGAAGAATTGAAAGCTATTGTGGAAGCAGATCCATCGCAAACCACGTCCGAGTTAGCTGCTAGCTGCGGTGTTAGTGACAAAACTGTTTTAATCCACTTGAAGCAAATTGGAAAGGTGAAAAAGCTTGAAAGGTGGGTACCTCATGAATTGAGTGCAGCAAACCGACAAACGCGCGTCAACTGCTGCGTTACATTACTCAACCGGCACAATAATGAAGGGATTTTAAATCAGATCATTGCCTGTGATGAAAAGTGGATCCTGTACAATAATCGGAAATGCTCATCGCAATGGCTGAATCCTGGCGAACCAGCCAAACCCTGCCCCAAGCTAAAATTGACTCAAAAAAAGTGACTTGTGAGCGTTTGGTGGACTAGTGCCGGTGTCTTTCACTTCAGCTTTCTTAAATCTGGCCAGACGATTACAGCAGATATCTTTTGTCAGCAACTGCAAACCATGATGGAAAAGCTAGCTGCTAAACAACCGAGGTTGGTCAATCGCTCTAGGCCACCGCTGCTTCAGGACAACGCTAGACCACACACTGCACAACAGACGGCTGCCAAATTAGAGGAGCTTCAATTGGAATGTCTAAGACATCCACCGTACTCCCCGGATATGGCTCCAACAGATTACCATTTTTTTCGGAATTTGGATAACTTCTTGCAAGGGAAAAAATTCAACTCCGATGGGGATCCAAAGCGCCTTCAAAAATTTTATTGATTCTCGTCCTAATGGTTTTTTTAGTAAAGGGATCAATGAACTACCTATGAGATGGCAAAAGTGCATAGATAGCAATGGTACATACTTTGATTAAATAAATATATTATTATAAAAAAAAAATACTTTATGTTCCTCCCTTACAAAACGCCAATTTTATATGTAATGACCTAATATTTTTATGAGTGTCCTGTGTTTCATACCTAAATATAGCATTGCATACAAGACTCTGTACAAGACCTATGATAATAATAGTTTGTAACAATGGATTCATGAATGTATGTTACTCTTTCATGCTAAAACTGCTGAACCAATTTGAATGAAATTTGGTACGGACATAGCTCAGACCCTGTATTAATACTAGGCTACTTTTTATAATGTATTAACAGCAGGGCGCAGCTAATCCTCTATAAAAAGTTCTGAAATCATGGGGCGTTCTAAGAACTTAAATTCATTAAAAGTTTAGTTACCTACTGATTATATGCAAATAAACTAGGTATTATGAAATAACATACATTTTGTACCGTGCAATAATTTAAATTCACTTCAATAAATGTTGGCAGATCCCTATCTCGATGTACTTAGCGAAAACGAAGGAGTCATATTATGAAATGTAATATAACATAATGTTTTTTTTTACCCTACACAGCTAGGCATTTGACCACAAGTTCGCACTACCACGGAAGTTAGCGATACTGTAGCCCCAGATGGAGCATGCCTAGTCTGGAATACACTGGCACTCAAGGCAGGCTGCCGGACCACACCGTTAGGTACTTGGATTTTACAACTTGAGGGTGGTAGCTAGACAGGCGAGCAATAGGAAACGCCCTACCACCATGCTATGGTTTCCTCACGATGTTTTCCTTCACCGGTAGCTCAAGCTCTTTTTGCATGTTTCTTGGGATCGGACCTCGTACCTTTTGCACGGCAATCGACCCCACTAACTCGGCCCACATCGTTTCAAAGACATTGGTTATTTTTATGATGGCAATAAGCTAACTTTTTAGAATCGTTTACAGAGGATTTAAATCAAGGCTGTAAATAAAATTACTGTTCCAGGTAGCGAATAAACTCACAAAAATACTAACTACAACCTACACACAAAATTGCTAGTGAGAGGTTTATTATAATCTTAAATTGATAGCCATAACTCTATGTGGAAGCACATAAAGTTATAGCAAGAGTTCAAATTATTACAGCTAAGCGGCAATAATTCCAGAAAGATCACTCCATCTCCACCGCAAACTTACCGCTTAAGCCTCACTTCACTCTATATTGCCATAATAAAACCTAACTAATTTAGTAAGATAATAAAAGTAGTCGTTTATTGAAGCTGGATATATTTATGTGGGTACCTGAAACAAGAAAAACAGGCTCGTTAAACGTGTGCGGGATTCCCTTGGGCAATAAAAGTTAATGCCTCCCAGTTAAACGGAAACGCATTAATTTTATTTGTTTCGTATACTTAGATTATAGCATGAGGTAAAAAAAAGAATTTGCCAAGTGTGAATTAGACTAGCGCACCAGGGTTCACAGAAAATTAAAATCGTGTAACGATATTGCACTAGCCCTTAGATGACTAGTTAGAGTAAAAACTTAATTTTCCGGTAATATTTATAGACCCGATTACTTTAATATATAACGGATCACCCGGACCTGGAGGATTTTTAGGAACCGTGACGTCAGCTAGGCTGACGTCACCATCCCCACCAACAGACTCGCTCATCGCAAATAAGAAACACTTTTATCTAAACACGTTTTATTACTTGTCTAAAACAATCTTAAAATCTAAAGTTATAATTTAAATTGTACTTACAAGATATTTCACGCAAATTCACCAAACGAATGTCCCTCGCAACGGCACGCTTCTGCTTTTATAACCAGCTAAGATGGCGTCGCCGTTGCAAAGTCAATACACAGTCACTTCATGTTACACATTTTAAGTTACACCAATTAATACAACAGAGTATAGTTAGACAATTCCTTAAACTATTATTAGGACACGGTTTAAGCATTGAAACGATTTATCTCGATTAAAACATTGAAATAATACAGAGCGCTACTCGCTTTTTGATTCTATAGTTATTAGTCCAACAAATCTTCTTTTTACAATTTAAAACCTAACCAAAAACGATTTTAAATGAAATGCAACTAGTTTATTAATCAAGACATGATTTTAGCAATAGATGATTGGACTTAAAACTAAAGTTGATGAACATAAGAGTTGTTGCTTTGTCGCCAAGAACGACTACAACACTCTACTCAAATTCCATACTTTCAAGTTAGAAAACTGACAACAGTATTAAATCAAAGTAATATTAAACCTTTACGATTATGATAATCATTCTAATAACTTTTAAAACTATTAAAAGTAATTTAGATCGAGCTTGCGCCGACATATATGAATTAAAATAATAAATCAAAAACATAAGATAGGCGCGACTTATTATTTTACCACAAAATATTATTTATAGTTTTATTATTTTTTCGTTAAATTGTGAAAAAAACATTTTAAAAAATTTCATTATTCAAGGTTCTAGAAAAATAGCTTATATTTAATTTCCTGGTAGTAGATACACCTGTGATATCAAAAAACGTTAGCAAAATAATGCGACATAAACGGCCAGCACCTTTTGAAGGTGTCGACTTTAGAGTATGATTTTTGTACGTGGTGAAAAATATAAATTTCAATTTGACATCTCTAGGAATTTTCTAGAACACACCTTTAGAAAAACGATACCTTTTGACGGTTTACCGACCTTATATACTATCACTAACTAAACCAAAATGACTTATAAATTTGTGTGGTCTTATTTGTGATTATTTAATTTAATAAATTAACTTTAAAAGTTTACTTCATAACCGTCAACGTCTCTTATTGAACTCTCCACTTTAACGTTTCAGGTTTCAACTTCAAAAAGATAAATAATTAGCAAAATTTATAACATTTTCCAGCATCAACCTACTTATCTTTTAATCATTTCGATGAAAGATATTGAAAGTCAAAGCGAAAGTTTACGTTTGAGAGTAGCTATTCGAAAAGCACCTTTGGAAGAAATGTTCGGAAGCTTTCAGGGCACTTAAACCTTTTCGGGTAAAGTTGTAAATTACATTAAAAGGTTTCATGTGAACTCCTTCACCTGTCTTGAGACGAGTTGGGACAGAATAAACATTCCCGTGGATGTGAGCCCACGTATTTCAAGTTTACGATGAATTTTAATTTGTTTATCGATTTCTATATTTGTATGCTAAAGATGTTGTTTATAAGATTAGGTATTATTGATTATTACGCACTATGCCTTCGATATTAATACAATCTATAACAAAGTTTGTAATTTACTTTAAGTAATGTTACAAATTATGGAAACACTGCGACGGGTTTATTATGGCTCGAAACCGGAATTGGAACTATAACGCCAGACTATATAGTAACTTTGTAAGTAACTAAGTAATTTTCTTGTAGTACGTAATCTACGTATACCAGTGTGTATCTGACAATGTCAAACACGGAACTTTGGGTTTACTTGCGTTCGTCGACAACTTTGTCTATATTTTATATTATTTTAACAATGCTTTTCTTTGACTTTTAATGTATAATAATGGTTTAATATTAACTACCTTCCTATTTTGTTAGTATATTTTTTATCACAAAATCCATGTACTCTGTATTTGAAGGAGTGTGCTCAAGTTATTTACCTAAGTTGACTTCAATGGCTTTATATTTCTACTTTATACTTGACACTCGCTAATAAACAAAATATCATATGACGCCATATTTAAAAAGAGAAAAAGCAAAGTTTTACTTGTGTGTCCGTGTGACTAAAAATAACCATCTATTTTGGGGATTGTTAAGTGGGATTTTACTTATATACTAATAAAGCACAATTACTTTTATTTTTGTCATGAACAGGCAAACCGGGCGACTTAAATACATTTAAACACCTTTTAGCCCCTCAGACAGAATATTATGAGAATTCTCAGACTAAAATTAAATCTTAGCCTAGATACACCTAGCTAATAAACTGCCTATCATAAAGCTGAGTACACACTTGATACTTTCTATAACGCACACGCGCACATCGTCTAATGACGCACAATATAGCTAATCCGTCTGGCTCGTATCCGCCACTTTAATAACCACCACGCAAAGCAAACACAGACTCTCACCTCCACCATTCATATCGCAACGGTATCTGGCTAATTAAACCGCCAAATTCACGGAGAAGCGTCGACGCGCTAATATAATAAAGTCGGTATGAACCGCACTAAACCGGTTTAATATCAAGAGGAGGCAGTTCACTGAGCGCAGCGAACTTTTCAGCGCCGCGGCGGTCGGGCGCATTACAAGTTACATCTACAACCAGCGCGGATTAGCCTCAGTGTGTACTCGGCTTTATGTTCGCTTTGTTTGCGCTTGTTGTATATAACTCTACTGATTACTTTGTCTCGAGTTATTTCCTGTATTGCAACTTCAAACTTTTTACTATAAATTTATGGCTCTTAAATTAACTTATCGAAGTATTACAAAGTTATCGGTTAAGGGTGTTAAATTTAGGTAAGGGTAAAAAATACTGGATGTTCCAATAGCATTCATCATCGACAGGAGCATATTATATGACTGTCCGGTTGGCGCAGTTGTTAGCGACCCTGTCTTCTGCGCCGCTGGTCCCGGGTTCGATCCACTTACAGGTCAAATATTTGTGTGCATGAACAAGTCTGTTTCATCTGTGTCTGGGTGTTTATTATGTGTATTTTAGAATGTATATCAGTCATCAGGTTACCATAGCAAAGGTTTTGCCTAGTTTGGGACCCGAAGATCTTGTGTGAATCCATTCTGGATATCGGATAACTTCTCCCAAGGTACGCCATTCAGCTTCTCATATCCAACTCCATATTTCAATAATTATAAAACTTTATAATATAAGTATGTACAACTGGACCTATGGCCTCGCGGTACCTTATTAATATTGTAGGCATAGACTTTAATAATTTTATATTACATCTTTAAGTAAGATTCTAACCGATAACCCTGGTTCACAGTAAACGATTGCTCCCTTGATTAAAATAATTATTAACTTTTATACGTTGACATGAAAGCTTTCCTAATCTACATCTAAATCATCTGACTTTACAAACTTGATAAGCTGAACTAAACGTTGATAATAAAATAATTATTTCTATTCCCAGTTTAAATGTCGTCTGCGAACTTTTTTTTCAAGATTTAACGTCTCGCAAGTCGTAATGAAACGAACGAATCCTTAGGAGTGAACATAAAAACTTTCAGAAGCAATTTCACACTGTATTTTCACCGTTCATCACAGTTAAAGCAAGTTTTTAGTGTGTTTTAAACAGCGGATCCAAGTGACGTCATAAAATTCAGTATGACTTGCGAATACATTAGAAATTTAATGGCAGATGGTTGTCTCAATTGTGGCTTTCAGTCTTGAAGCTAATTAGTTACACTCCCGCTAATTCGTAATTTATTACACGTTCTTGTTCTTTGATTTAAATATTTAATGTTTTACATTTTAGAAGATGGCTTTGAAGATGTTGGTTTTGAAACAACCGTGTTTTGACAAGATAAAGTACCTATTATTGAATTAAGTATAATTTTATTTTAAAGTATTTTAAATCTGTCATTGTTCTATTCAACAATTTTAAACAGCAAAATTGAAATTTCAAGTTATATGTGTGATAAAAATTACGAGGAATTCTTTTGTACTAGCCTGGTACGCTGCCCTCTGGTGGTGGGGTGGAGCATTTAGAATATCTGTAAATCGAAGTGGTCTATAAGTAATTTGCATCTGCTACTTTGTTGTTGTTTATTATAGTTACTATAGTTACGCGACCTGTCGACCGAGCAATAACGTTATATTATAAAAAAAAAAAAAAACTAATTTGGCCGTTGTTTTTATATGCGGTTGTTTTGCCAGCAGTTGTTGTGTCATTGTAAATACGTAATAGACAAGTAACTGGCACCATAGCAATTGACTTATTGAGAAAAATACCCTACAATAAAAAACGTCGACAACAAAATTTCAAATAAATCGTATAAAACTTTAACTAGATTTCGTCAAGATTACATACAAACTACGATCTGCACGAGAGTATGAAATTTCAGGACAAAATGTCTGTAAGTTCGTATGTTTGCCAGACCCGAAGCAGAGACGCTGCGCTTACTCAATAAACCATCGGTATTCAAAAAAAGTATTCAAAAACAATTTCACAGTCTTTTAATAACCGAAATTTTTTTTCAAATTTCATTGAAAATAAATCACTACTAAACTAATTTAATTATTTCAATGGCAGCATATATCACGTCAGGTTCCGTCCGACATGAAGCGGTACCAACAAATTGAAACCGAGTCGAATCCGCGTATCCTCTCGTAATGGAAAAAGTAACAGTGAATAATGTCCATATTTTGTTACAAAACAGTCAACATTATAAAGAGTTGTAAAAAGGCTTGTTTGTATGAACGATTTATGTTAGCTACGAATAATACTATCTACGAATAATACTAATACCCGCGACTTCATCTGCGTGTAAATATATTTTATTTCATTCGATTTTTTACCAGTAATAGTTACTTCTAATACCTCCAAGAATATGTATACAAAGGTTCATGATGATCGGTTAAGTAGTTATCGCATGAATGTATTACAAACAAACTTACATTTACATTTATAATATTAGTAGGAATTCGTAACGCAACGCGATTTTAATAATTCTTTTATTTTGTTTCCACATAGTCCCATATAAATGTAATCGAAATCGTTCAGCTACTTTTTGTTTGTGAATCAAAACTACTGTAAAACTTGTTTAGGCGCCCACAGAATTAAAATCGCTTATCAGTATTTTAAAAAAACTATTTACATATATTGGTATCGAGGGAGGAGAAGAATTTTCGCAAGGTTTCGCAACCGTTCGGTTATGTGGGATGCACTAAAACTTACTCGGTGGTTCACACATATTGGTTCATATAACCTTGTAACAAGGTAATTGTAGAAATCAAATGCATACAAGGTAAAATTTTGCTATACTTCGATGCACCCAAGTAGATAACAGAGCTCCAGATTACTGTCTTGAACCTCCAGTTGGCGAGTCCGCCACCATAAAAGCGCGGCCAGTAAATGTGTTTATCGCGATGTAAAGTCGGTCCCTTCCCGCGGCTGAACCCGCATCAAACCCACGGCCCGTGACGGGAAAGGAACGTAACAAACTGATTTCCTGTACCCGAGGATGTATAACTTACATTATTGGCATAAAAACGAGAAATAATTATAATTTTATAAATTTACCATCAAACTAAATAACTATTAGTTTATTTGTTTATCTACCTACAGTTACATACAGAAATCACGTTCGTCATATAGGTGCTGTAGTTGACGTGTCATAACTTCATATCACCCAGGTGAATATAGTGGAATTATATTATTCGAAGGCTACTAACATGACCTATGCTTGTATCTTTAGCGTTAATTGATAGTTAAATTCACAAACATAATTAAAATTTAAAAGAATGTCAAATCAAACGAGCAGTTTTCTGTTTTATCAGCTTTACCTAAAATATTAACTATAATTATTATAGTTTATTACTGATTTCAATCAACATACTTATTGAAGGCTTAGCTTGAAGTTACGTCTTACACAAGTTAGTTGAAAGCCATGTTTAGTTGAAAATACATAAGAAACTGGTATAACGTTGATAGGATTTCACTTTATTAAGTCAATTCATTTAATCACCAATCATATACCCTGTTTTATGTGCTAATATCTAATTCCATTTAAATATGATAGTATATCGTGTTGCGTAGATCTAAAACAAAAACGATAACAATTACAAGAATCTCAATCAGTAAAGTAAACCCAGTTTGAAAATAAGTCTGATCTCTATATTCGTATAACGAAGCCTTCTTAACATAAGCCATAACAATTACGCCAACACATAAGTATAATCACCACGTCTCCACATTCAAACCACCAAAAACTCGAGACCGCGAGAACTCATTCCCACACCAAAGTCATCAGCGAAGCGAGCACACTCAACTAGACGTCTCAAAAGAAACGTCATTAGCATACAACTTAACGCCTATTCAGAGTGGGAATGGAGGCGGCGAAATATGCGTGAAATTGGGTTTGTTTCACGTATCGTATCACCTAAGAAGTTCGCGACTCAATTAGCCGGCGCTCCAATACGCTCAGATACGGCCCCCGGGCGGGCAATGCTGGGTGATAAGGTAAGGGGAAATTAGGGCACAAGGTGAGAGCATAGAGCGGGATAGTTAAAAAATATTCTAAAAGTCCCTAAAGTAATGGGAAGATGTGGATGATTGTACGCTCATGTTATAATGTTAATTTAGAAACACAAAATCTTTTTTTTATTTGTAGATCGACTGAGCAAAGCGTCTCTACTTAAATTCTACCAACATGTTCTTTCTTATGTTATTATGTGAAATATTTTTATTAGTTGGTGTGTATTGATATTTGGAAGTAGAAATGGTACTTTATGAAAATTAATTAATACAGATTATTGTAAAAAAATGCGATTACGGAAATATGTAAAATATAACTTTGAAATATAACTTTTTGCCAATATTAAAACTATCATTTGGACACATAGCTTGCAGTCTAAAGACAAGTACGAATAACTGCGACAGTTATACGAATTAAGCTAAACTAAGGAAGCCGAATCTCCGGTCTGCATTCCGTAATAAATAAATAAATAAAATGAATATAAGTCATTTATTTCAGGCGTGTAGTTTACAATAACTTTACAAACACTGTATAAAGATGTAAGCATATGTGAATAGAACAATACATATAAAAATAAATTAAAAAATCACTGTGCGAGTTGTACTGCATCATTTTTTATTCCTATTCATATGAGCCTTTACCTAAAACGGCATAAGCCTGTATCTTGAGCAAATTATACGATCGCTCCGCCCAAGGGAATACCAAAGCGGCGTGTGTGCTCTAGGTAATCCACGTCGGGTGTTCACTTCCAAGTTAAATTAAGAAAGTGGCGAGAAAGCGTCTTCTCTACTGCCGACTACTTACGCACATACTTGTAGGCACCTTGCGGTGGCAATACACTCTTACGGAATAATGGTTTGCCTAAATAAAACTAAACTTTGTTACTTGTTTTGGAGCTGTTAGCATTAAAATAAACGGGGAACTTAATTACTTTTTTCTTTAATTGACGTGTTTTCTTAAAATTTTGTGATGGGTATTATAGAATGTTGTCAATTTATTTGGTTTATCACATATTTAATTTATTAACTTATATTACTATGTCGTATAGATTATACTGATTTAAGCCGTAGTAGCCCTATCGTTAAAATCAATCTCTACAGAACCTTTAACAGTATTATCAAACAAATCCATTTTAAAACTAGATGAAAATACAAATCCCACGTTCAATGTGCTGCCGCAAGAATATACCGTTCTTGTTGCAGATTTTTATAAAATTTATGTACTTGACTCTTCAAAGCGCTACTTATTAATTGAAGCAGCCGTTAAGATGGCAAAAAGGTTATCGAAGATGGTATGATAATGCAAAAGCATGTAGAGTGAACCTTTTTGTTTAATATCCAGATAAGGAGATACGTCTTTATCAGTAATTTGACTAGTTACATTATATACGTAAAACTGTTGCCGTCTTACCACAAACATATTACATATAACATAATTTAAACTGTATATTTTGCTAAAGAAAGCCAAAAATTTAAATACCATTGAAAATATACTAGAAAACAAGTTATTTAAAATAAGATGGTATATACAAAATATTTAGTGTTTTCCCGCCTCGTCTTGATGTCAGCGTGACAATCGATAAATATTTTTGATTTTATGGTATGTTGGGCATCTGTTGTTGACTCTTCAAGCGCTCGCTCGAAAGCCTGACTTGACTTGATGACTTTCGAGCAAGCGCTTGAAGAGTCAATATCTCCTGAGGATGCCTTGTGCTAAGGCGAAACACGTGTCGAGGAAGTCGGATACTGAGAGAACGAGAAATAATAAGGTGAGGTGTGGCGGTGGTGAGGAGGAACCACACCATAAAAACAAAAATATTTTGTATATACCATCTTATTATAAATGGATTTCTGCAAAGTAACGCCTGACTCCATCAATTAACAAGTTATTTTTAAAAACTTTTACTACCGATTTCCATTACGGTAGGCGCCGATACAAACTATTATACTTCGATATACAAATTAAACCTCTACACTTACCTCTGATAACGTGTAAATGAAGCAACTTGAGTAATATACAATTTACAAAATATATATTAGCAGTCTTTGAGAACAGGTAACATAAAAACATGTCGAATTGAGTACCTCCTCCTATTTTGGAAAGGCGGTCTAAATACTAAATACCGAATGTTCAAAATTGGTTGTCAGACACTGATTAAACAAGGTTTTGTGATTGCGTAATCTTAATCCAGGTGAGTTATCACTAAATAAGTGATAGACGTGGAATTGTATTAGGAAATCAACCTAAACATCTGCTTAATAGGCATGTCCAAATCTCTTTATAAATACTAAAAATAGATAAGATTTTGATTTAATATACCAACAAGAAACTTCAAGTTTAGTTATTAAATACTGTTTATTATATTATGGAAAGAAAGTTTGCTGCAACACAGGCCACGCTAAAACAGGATGCAAGGTTTTGTCATGTTAAATTGTTACTTATCATCAGAACAAACTATTTTGTATTTGTATTTTTTGGTACCTACGAAGGTTATTACTACAATAAGTCATAATATTACAAAATTACTGTTATAGCAACACACATACATATATACTCACTCACTAGTACACATGTACAACGAATATTTCACTGTATGTCCTACATTGGTTTTTAGTAGTCAATTTTTATTTCGTGATACAGATCCCGTCGCGGAATATTTGGATCAGTCCGACTGATTGGCTCCGGACGCTATCAGACTGGGCTGTGTGAACTGATCCTTTCGTGATATGGGATTTGCTTTTGGTGTTTTTTGCGCTTGTAATACCTAATAGTTTTTGTATTTGGTCTATCAATTTCGTTAGCTGCAAGCCTAGCATGGCTGTTTCTCTGCGAGAAAAGGACAAAACGACATACTAATGAATTAGGATTAAAAGTATCAAGAATAATTTTTTAAATTCACTCCCTCGAAGTTAGCCAAAACCATTATATAAAAAAAAAAAATATAAAATAATCCGTAAAAATAGACAAGCCTTGAAAGTGAGCATGGTAAAAACAAGAAACAGGAGATACTAGTGAGCATCAGTGAATTCACCCCTGAACATTATATTACACGTATCATATTTAATTTGCAAGCATTACTACCACGCAACAATTTAGCAAAGTGATAAAAACAACCACCAAAATTAATAACCCTTTGAATGTTATCAAGCTTTTAAATGTTACAATACGAAAATTCTATTGCACAATTTGATATCAAATTCAAGTCCTATTGCAATAAAACGCAAGTTAATCTATAAAATAATTTCGAAACAAAACAAACACAGACAATCTATTTGCAGCAGATGCTATTAAAGTTTCAAACAGCAATTTTTGAAGTTTCACGTGCAGAATAGTTTCAAATCGAAACAATATTACGAGTATTTGCTCTAACTACGAGTATATGAAGTTTTGAGCTCAATTAAAAACTTTCGAAGTGTGTTCTGAAAGTTTGATTGTGATTAGTTACAAACAATCAAACGAATGTTTTTCTTTCCTCGAATTCTAAATTACTTACCAGTACCACTTTGGTTATAATAAAGAGATATTAAAAAAACTATTATTAATTAAGGCAGGTACTTAAAATTATCTCCATACAAACTTTACTAAACAATGTGAAAACAAAGTTGACAAAAAATTGTGAAAACGTCGTTAATTCGTGTTTTTTTTGTACACATATTTATACATTTCAAAATTTTACCATTGATTTCATGAGACAATCAAACTAAGTGTTATTTTAATTCCTAAAAAAACACAACGATTAAAAATACCATTTGGTTACTCCACTAGTACTCATTTACTATAAATAAAAGCTTTGGTAACAATCTAACCTAGCTTATTTTAAACAAACATAATTCTGTAACTGTGAAAACTTTATCAAGCGGCATAGAACCACCCAAGAATTAATTGTTCATTCTTAGATCACTATAATCTTTAATATTTAGTATTTCATACATTTTTGTAGTCTATCAACACTATCCGATCTGTACATTACAGTAGTTACATCCAAAGACTTATCAACTTTGAAGACGTAAATCCTCGTTGTAAACTCGTGTGTGTTGCTAGTAAATCCGCAGAGTTTACTCTCGCGGATATAGGAATGGTGTGTTGTCGTTATTAACTCTACAAACACGGTGCGTGCACGTGACAGACTCAGCACGATTGTTGGGAAACTTTATTGTGACTATTGTACGTGTACACGGCAGTATGGGTGCTCTGAACATTACGTATGACCGCCGTTAACAGACTCAATGAGTAGCGCTGTTAAGCACTGTTAAGTTGAGGGATACTGCTGAAGAATTTTAAATAAATATAAAACTCGGTATTTCGAATGTAATGATTTTAAGGTAATGATGTTACAAAAAATATAAACATTATATTAATCTATAGAAAATCGATATGATAACAATACTTTTAAAATTATGAGAAATAAAAACGAAAAAATGACAAAGTCGACAAAAATTCAATAGAGACGTTTTTTTTTTTTTCTGATGTATGCTTCTCAAGTACATGATACTGAAGAGTGAAGACATATAACTCTACACACCTTAATACCTTTGAGACTTTCATTACGATATTTTTCTTAAAAAAGATTAATTGGAATAAGACGTTATTATTTATTTTCTATTTTTTTCCCGCTTTGAGATAAATCAAATTAAACATTTTAAATTGGTCCCATCACAATACGGCCTAACAACATGACGAATTTTCATCACTTTGCTTTGTAACATAGACAAAACAATAAGTTCAAAGCGAACCAGAATATTCATACTGCAAATATTTAAACCCACACAACCGTAACACACAACTCTTGTAAAAGTACGGCACGCACACAAACGCAAACTAACTCGCTGCAAGCACATGACGAGATTCGAGGATTATCATCATTAGTTTTTCCGCTAAGCATTCCCTGAACTTTCATAATTACGCTTGTTTGTTCGAGTTAATGCACTCTAATCTAGATTTGAAGTTCAACGATTTGTATTCAAATGGGGATTGGATTTTGCGATAAGTATGCTCTGCTCTGTCTTGTAAACGCTTGCAGATTGTTATTATGAAACTTTTTATGCTAAGTTGTTATATCAGAAAATAGCAGTTTCTTAATATTGAAATTTTTTTTCATGTATGTAGTAATGTACTTGCTAGGAAAATATCACGAGGAAACATGGTTGTAGCAGAAGGTTTATAGCTTTCTAAGATAGTGAAGGTTCCTAATCTGCGATTTACCCAGTGTGGTGGGCTACGATCTACACGCACACAATGTGGTATCTCGTGGTCAGCGGTATGATGATTAATTAGTAACAACTAGTTAAAAGCAAGTTCGAAAAAACCCGACTGTTAAATCGTTCAACTTGTGAACCATCCGTAATTTCTTTTCTATTTTTTAATTTTGATATTCCAGTGTCACTCTCACGACAAAAACAAATCTATTGATACCACTCACATAAAAATACGACAAGCCGTTTTGGCTCTAGGGCGTGCCAAAAAAATATAAATATATACATACATACAGACACTCGAAAAATATAACTCTCCTTCTTTTGCAATCTGGTAAAAAATAAGCTTGATTTGGAGTCTAACTCGCCTGAAGTAAAGCTACAATATTGCATAAATGTATAGATTCAGCACTACGTTTACTTTTTGAATCAAAAGTACATGAGTTACATTATATCTATAGTTTGTTAGTTTTAGGAAATCATTACATTATCGTATTTCAGTAGTATACTTTAGCGTTAAAACTAAATAGCGCAAGCCTACCTACAGAAAGAAAAGAGAATATATAAGCTCTTTTTTATATTCAGATACTTTCTGTTATTATTAAGCTACATTCACCTGATCCAAAATGAGTGAATAAATTAAATGTTTCAGTTTGTAATTCTGCAATAAATTTAAAGTATGTAGAATTTCAGCGAGGACAGAAATCTTTAATATCAGAGATATTTCTGAACAGGGGTTTAAAATTATTCCAGTTATTACAAAGTGCACGCTTATTAACTGGGCATTCTTGTCTTCATTACAAAGATGACGCACCCCTTACTTCCTATTCCCCTTGCTGGGCGCATATTTCTGACATTTCTTTTGTTTTACCCTTGGTTTGCAACGTAGTGTTTTACAATTTAATTTACCACTAGCCTTTGCCAGCATAAATAACCTTATTATTGGGCCTTGCAATATCCTGAAAGAGTTAATTATTAATGAGAATCGATTTGCAGTTCTTTTGTAGAACGGAGTTATTTAAGAAAATGACCATCTTGCAATATTTTGGGATTGTAACCGTGGCGCAAAATTATTTTGGGAACGTTTGTCGTTCCAATGTTTGTTTATCAATTAAACAAGAAAATGTACTTTATTGCAATCTCGAGGCATGTAATTAGGGAGTGAGTTCTCTTATTTCCCTTTATTAAGTGGTTTTCTTTGAACTTTCCCTCACTCACTTTGATTTTGCTTCTGAAAGAAAGGAGTTAATTAAGTTTTATCACAAAAAAAAATATGTCACGTAAACTATGATTTTGGTTGGACGTAAATAAATTAAACTTACATAATTTAACACAAAAAGCCTCTTTTTCTTATTTCAAGAAAATGAATCCTGCTTTATTTTCACTATGTTAGATTTTATGATACAAAATCAATTTCTACTTATTTCGGTCTATAGCACATCTTCTATTATAATATATCTCGGCACGAAATACTCCTGACCTACAGATGATATTTGTAACCAAAGGTCATATAGATAAGTCTCTCAGAAATTGAAACAAGGGTCTGAGCTAACCAGACCGCGAAGCAAAATAGATCAAGAATATTGTAGAAAATAATAAGATTATTATGATTAAACTTACCGGCTTATGGAATTTATTTTATTATTTATTTATGTAGGCCGTGTTATCAGAATTAAGTAAAATATTTCTTACTACCAAGTATAGTTATACTCTTATTGGGAAACGCTTACTTTTGAAACAAATAACTGTGAGAAGACATTGATCATACTTAAGTTTTAAACCCCCCTTTTATGCAGCATCGGGTTACATGCGAGTATATTCTTTATCGATATGAACAATTGAACAAGCTATGTGACCCCTATTTAATAAACCTAGTCTAAGCTGGTTCATATTCCGTTTTTTAATATCTTATAAATACACAAGAGATATTTAGTTATACTGTAATTTCACTTATACTCATATATTAATACATTCAATAAAAATGCATAGCAAAGATTTTCGTGTCACATCAAAACATTGCGCTGCTGGGTAAGGGTCTCCCACATCGAGAAGATAGTACTCATACGCTGTTCACCACGCTGGCCATATCATTATTATCAAAATAAGTCCCGTATGCCTTCTACTAACGTGGTAAGTTAATGTATCGTACATACAAAACTACGTGAGGTATCTTCGAGCAATAAACCTAATTAGTCAAACTCATTAGTCGAACCCCCTAGAACCGCTTCGAATATTACGATTCATACCTTCATCCTCCTACGTCATCAAACAACAAATAAATTAAGTTCCGCAGATAGACTCCGCCAAGTGTTACAAGCGTATGAGCCAAACTTTCATCGCAAATCTAATAAAAACTATTCGCAAAGTGGGACAGATCAAAGTTAGATTGACATCAAAATTGCCTGTACCGAAACTGCGGGGATATGGGATACCGACTTATATCTTACTCACTGCGAGCGAGATGACGTATTTTCGATTATATCTGCTCGCACATTATGGTTTCGGTTTTTCCATTAAAACGTGCTCGTTTATATTCTGAAGTAGATTTATATACATTGAAAAACTTAAGCGTGATTTTAGATAACCTCACTTGAAGATCATCAGTGCTAATTGTGTATTACCAGAACTATGCTGAGGTTCTCACAACTTTCTGCCACAAACTAATGAAGTTAGTGGCAGAAAGTATTTACTCATTATTAATTTAACCTATTCAGTAAATAAGACTCATCAATTTATAAAAGAACTCTTCTTTCATTAAATAGATTTTTTGAGTCACGTATACTCGTAATACTGCTTTATCAAGATAAAAAAATATGGGATGAAACCAGTTAAATAACATTTTCAGAAAAGTGCATAAACATAGAAGAAAAAAGCTGCAAAAATTCTAAATTTGTTAATTTAATCTAATTTAGTTTTGGCAACAAAACTAACTCATAAAAAACATTATTTTCGCGGATGTAGTGCGTAGATGCTTTTAATACCGCTATGATGTTAGGCTTATAAACTGTGGAAGGGAAGGTAGTGGTAGTTAATTAGTGTTGAATGAGTCACGTCTCGGCGAAAATCTTGCCAGGACACCGATAATAACTTTTAGTACGTTTTGGCGCCGCATTATAATTCTATTATGATTTAGTTATGACTAGCTGATGCGTCCGCGTGGTATTTCTAATCTATGTATCTTTGTAAATTCTCTATTCCTTCTCTTTAATTTACCGGGATCAAAGGTATCCTGTATGTGGACCAGATATTTAAGCAACCTCCATACAAAATTTCATTTAAATCAGACCGATCGTTCGTCGGAGATTTGGCCGTACAAAAAGACATGACAACAGAAAAATAAAAACAAAATGTAAATTACTTCTGATCACTTCTTACATCCTCCTGACTCGGTTTTTATTCGTTGTACATAAATTCGACCAATACAGTTTTATTATATTCATAGATTAGTAGTTTGAATTATAGTCATAAGGTCCTTTTTTGTAATTTTGATACAATTCGTAGTCGCATTATTGTAGATTTAACTTTTTTACGTTTGTATATTAGAAAAATACAAATTTATAAATTATATTGATGATATAAATTCTTTCAATTAATGTCGATCACAATTATTTACAATGGTGAAATTAGCCTAAATAGTGATAGAAGACATTATTGTTATTACAAAGATACATAGTTTTGTCAACGTTCGAGCTGTTTTTTATTGTCTCTGAATAATATAAAAAACGTAGATTCCATGACAAATCGTATGAAGTTTAAATCTAAAACTTAAGAATCCGTAACCATTACGCAAACGATAACATAATTACACAGCGAAAATGTAACTTCGAAGGCTATTTCGAAATTCAGAGAATCGTGAAAAGTATCTTGTTTAACCAAAGCTTTTATAATATCTGTAAAACGTTAATCTACACAGAAATTCGTTGCTTTACGTTTTGGAGATTAAAATTACGATTCAACTTCACTCGATGGCCTGTAATGGAGAATACAAAGGATTAATTACTTGGAGATCCTTTTATCTCCTGGAAAACTTTGCCAAGTCTTTAGCTTTTCTTTGGAACAGGAAGGGAAGGGGAAAATTAGTGTCTAATGGGTATTTCGTTAGATTTGATGGATTTGTGATTCATTAGGTCAAATAAGATACATTTTGGCCTAGTACGAACTTTTTTTTATGATGAATTTTATGATGAAATGAAACGCCCCATTAGCGGATTCATTTTCTATGTTAATTGCATAGAAAATGAATCCGCTAATGGGGCTTTTTTATACTGAACACATTTTTTGTTTAAATTTTGCTATCTAGTTGCCTTGTAGTCAACAAGATGGTTGCAAGCTCCAGTTTATCTTTATCATATTCAAAAATGTTCTCTCTTTTTTTATACATTAAACCCAATTGCGTAATGAACCGAAACATAAGCGTCACTTCAAAACATGCGTTTAATTGAAGATGAAACACAAAGTGCCCACTCACCTCGAATACCCCACTCGTTACGCTACACTGATTTAATTTAATTCCCCAAGTTACGGGTAAAATTTTAATAAGCCTTCTAAATATCAAAACATTCAAGACAAGGACGGGAGACATTAAGCGACCCTCCCCCATCTTGGGGCCACTAAAATGGATTAACGTGAACATTAAGCCAGTTTAAAAGTCGTGCTAACTGCTTCGCGAATGTGAAAAGTCTGATACTTTTTTTCTGTGCGGTAATAAAATGTTACACAATGTATTACTACTTGAAGAAGAAGAGCTATTAGCTATTTAATAGTCAATAACCATCTTATATAATTAATTACTTCTTTAAGTAGGGAGTTGTATAACTTATTTTGCATGTACATAAATAAGATTGTTTTTTTAAATTATTATATATTCTTTTTTATTGTACTCACTGTATTATGTTGTACGTAAAATTGCTTATACTTCAGTATTATTTATTATTATTAATCCTTTTGACGTGCTCATTGGCCTTATGTAATAAATGATTACGATTTAACACTCAATTATTTTTAACACGTTTAAACGTTAAGAACAAATTGTGAGAGTATTGTTTACATATCATAAATCTGTAAACTGAATATATCTATGAAAGCTTAAGTTTTGTGTAAAAGCTATATGTTTATCGCCCATCATACCCAAGAAATTAAATCTATGTAACGCTGTAGATATTTCTCAACGTTCTTAGTCATTGTGTCCGTTCAAGTGTTGCAAATAGATACATTTTGCTTGCCGTTTCTCACCTCAATTTCCATACTTTACATGTATTCGATAATGTCTGGCCGCGATCCAAGAGTATGCTCGGATTTGCTTCCGAGTACTCGCCTTATCCCCTATTCTGGGCTGCGTCGAACCTTTGTTTCGGTGTCATAAACATGTCTTATTCGAATTATGTAAGAATTCTGTTCGATAATATCGAGTTGGCTTATTTGTGAAATATATTGCTTCCTGTTTATGCAAAAATATATTTTAGGCCCATTCATATTCATTTATTTTTGGATCACGCACGAATAGTTAAAATTTTAGAATTATGTTTTACGTTAAGTAAAAATCACTACACGTAAACCTGAGAGCTCCACAAGAATTTATGAACACGAAAATGATTTACAACGCAATTTCATTGGCAACTACGACCCACCTACCTATTTCAAAAACTCGTCGACACTCACAAAATTTATTGCACGACCATAAAGTGCTATTACAAAAATCAATAACCCCCCCACTCGAGCGAGCATCGGCCTCTAATGGCTGACTTATTAACTTCAACTTTTTACAAAGCCGGAACGCTTTAAAATAGATCCATATTCATGAAGAAGCGGCTGAGATACCGGTACTACTCGTAGCTCCCCTAACACTGCGTTTTATTCAATTAATTCCTGATATCGCTGTGTATTCGATCTCGACTAGCTACGAACTTAGCCGAACCTCTCGAGGTCCCCTTTTTAAAAGGAGCCTCGATGAATATTCCAAAGTGCTCCGGCTAACAACTTGGCAGGGATTGTTTGGCTGGGCTTGTTCGCTGCAACTTTCCAAGATATTTCCAACGATATCGGTTTCAATGAATCTTTTGAGATATGAGATCTTTCAATTCACGTTTCCGTAAACCCTATTTGATATCTTTCATTTTCAAGATTCTCCCTATTAATAAAACATTTTATAATTATACATAAATACTCGTATATTTACTACTTCTGAAGGTTAGAGGTGCTTCTTTCTCCAATTTTTCCTCTCGGTAATCAACTGTGATACACAATATTGTGTACATACCAAACTATCTAATGTTCTCATTCGACAAATTGCCACCTACTGACCTGACTAAGCCATTAAATAACAATTTGTGTATGTGCAGAAATTTTGTGCAGGCAAACCTGCCCCAATACACGTTATATATTTATAACTGCTATAAAAGAATATTGTACAAATTGTTCATCTTACTCTCACCACTAAGCATAAATAACAACCGTGCATCTTCAAAGCGCAACTAGCATAACTATTCGCGACATAAAAGCGTACAACGAGCAACGCGGCCACAATTAATTTAGCATAATATTACCGCACAAGCATAAATTACGGGCAAATGCAAGCGGTGGCGTCTCCGTCTTCAGCTTTATATTCTCGCTAATTTAATGGCTCGACCAATTACAGTGATAGGTGTTCTCGAGCGCGTGCATCGCGTCGCGTTACTTTGTGCGGGTATTGTGGGGCCAGTATGCATCTGTGGTATATAAATATAAAGCAACTAGCTTTTGCTCGTCGGCTTTACCCATGATATATTTATTTTCCAGGGAAAAAGGTGGCACTCTCCGGACTCTAAACTATGTTTATGCAAATACGAGTAATCAAGTCGATTTGTCACTCAGTTCGTATGTCAGTCTGAGAAGAAAGACAAACAAACTAACGAACACTTTCGTATTTATAATATGTGTAGGGATTACGAATTACGCTTATAAGTTTTAAGCTTCAAAGTATTTTAATTCCGAAAGAGCGCATTTGTTTTATTGGTTGGTGTATTTTTTTTCAGTATTAGTCAAAAACTACATCTAACCCGCTAAAGCATAAGTATCTGATTAGCTGAAATTATCGTCTTATGCACTGAAATTTCTACAGATGCAGATGGGTAAAGTTTAACTCTTAAGCTTAGCAACTCTCATTTAGGTTTGGAATCCTAAAAATATAACTCAACTTCGTTAGACATCTGAAATATTTTAACAGAAAAAAATATTGCTTTCGATATCGGAGGAGAAACTTTACTAGCTATTTTAGACTTATAAAATAAGCCAATAATATTAATAAAAAATAACGACTCTCAGTGCGGTCTCCAAGTCTATGGCCCGACCAATTAAGGTGATTGCTGCCGGGGTCATGTTTCAGACTTAACATGACGTGGTGGCTGTACGGCTGCTACAACCAACTTACACTAGTAGTAACAGAGCGTTTGACACTCATGCCTTGTTGAATATATGACGTAAGCCTATGACGTAAGCCTATAACGTCGTTAAATTTAAGAAAAAATATTAGAAGTTACTCATCGTCTTACGTAATATACTAAATAGCTTTACCCGCGGCGTTGCCCGTGACAGCAAACACTTCAGGGGTTGAATTTCCGAAAATTCAAAAAATTTTGAGGGTGCATATACCCTAAAAATTTTATATCTGTAGGTTCATCTGTGACTCTATGTCGATTCCTAGTAAATATCAATCGTTCTGTTAGGGCTTACAAAATATGAAATTTAATAACTACGTATTAGACATAGAGTAACAAGTATTTTTGTAACCTGTACTGAATAATCAACACGTAAATTTAAGTATTCTGACCAATAAGTTCAACGAAAGTGCCATGTGAAATATGTTACCTACTCCAAACTATACATAAGATATGATAATGTTTATTTACCAAAATGTGTTCATCTATACAAAGTACTTTAAAACACTAAATACAATGGTAGGTCACTAACAATGTGTAAGTAGGTACAATATATACTGAGTACTATGACACTATGAACCCCAAGCTAAGCTAAGCTAAGGCTAAGGCTTTCAAAATGATACCGAAACAATTATTATTTATTACTTACATAAATGTTTCTTTTAACTGTAACCTCAATAAACATATAAACAATATACAAATGCATAATTTTCTTTATAGTTATGCAAGACGCTGATTTTAATCTAATTTATATTCTATGGGTAATATGATAATAATAAACCGTAATATGCGTGACAGTACATTACGAGTGCGTTATGAAATACGGACAAGGGGACGAAATAGGTCACGCTTCCTGAACATAGTATAATAATAGATATCGTAGAGATAAATGGGAAAAATTTGCAAGTGAAAGAGGGGAACTATACAACACGTACTTAATTTAATAGAAATGATTGTCAACTTCCCGACATATCATCGATTATACATATCATCATTGATAGCAGTATTAAAGAACTTACTTAAAAAAACAAAATCGGTCTCTTCCTTTTTCAGCTACATTGCCAAAGACAGAAGCACACTTAAAAAAATACCGAGTACTTAATTATTCAAGTACTTAGTAGCTACTTAGTACTTAATTATTCAAGTAATGAGTTATTCATAGTAACTATATATATTCATAGTTCAACAAAATAATACCAAGGTTGGAAATAAGAAGTGACTAAAGTAAACATCATGATGCCGTAGACATACGATAACCTCTAATTCATTCTCCAATTCATAGTTCATAACTTATATAATTCAACTTACTTAATAACTTACTAGTTGTTTTAAAAACGTTTAGTTCATAAAAAATATAAATTATAAAATGAAAGAGGGTAATAAAAATCTAAACAAAGAAGCGTATCGGCATTCAAATCTTCGTCAAAAAGTTTGCTCCAATCCGTTTCTGACCGACTTCGCGATTCGTCCAATTGGGTAACCTAATAAATCTATCAATTGGGACGACACAGTAAGTCGCCGATCCAGAAACAAGGCACATCGGTGGGAAACAAACGCCCCACCGGTGGGAAAACTTTGCAAACTTTTAATTGGAACGGAATCCGGGCACCGAAGGCGTTTTAATTAGTAAAATTTTCCTATGAACAGCGGCGGGCCGACGGTATAATTTCTATGCAAATCGCGCATTTAACTTCGCATAACGCAACCGATGCCACCGTGGATGTGGACGCAGTGATTCAGATTTGTTCAGATTTCATGAGTAAAGTAACGCAACAGTCGGCAAATATCAGAGATAAACACTAAACATGATAAACTTTGTTAGATTGGGTGTTTTAAGCCGATCACAGATGACAAGCAATCAAGCCATAAGAGTATATATACGGTCAGGTCATGTATATACTGTTAATTAACCGTGGGTTATATGGCCCTTTCATTATAGGTACTAGAATTTTGTGTCAAGAGTATAGACAACGTTAGATGCCTTCTTAAGAAACTCTTACAATAGAGAGACACTATACAGACTATGCTTATACGAAGAAGGAGTAGTTAACTTATCTATTTCTAATCAACCTCCAAACCTAACTTTTTACGAGGTGGGTGATTCTTCGGTGGTGTGGCGACTATGAGAATGTAAAGACATACGTCAAATTACGACACGGTATGATTATTTTGGTAAGTCCAGGTTTTAGTACAATAATATTCATAATTATAGTCCATATTTTATAACACGTATTCCAACAGCCTAGTAATATTGACAAAAAGGAAAGCTACAAGTAAGGAAAACAAAAAAAAAACTTTAATACTACAGTACTGTCTCTTAGTACTCTTAGCGGATGGTATCTTAAACAGTTTCTACAGACTGATACCGAGGCTTCATTCTGTATTAATAAAGAGCTAATTGATCAACTTTGTTGGCAGATTGCTGTATTCGTTTTTGTGTACTTTACGCAGATTTCTTTGACTTTTGATCTCAACTTTGTTGATGTCTTTTGTTTACTTGCTCTGTTTGATATTCTCAAATGACAATCTGTTGGACTCAGTTTGAGTATTTGTTCACATTTTGAGTTACATGCCTGTGAGGAAAGTATAATTCAACTTTTAGACGACTTCAAAAATAGGAGGCGGTTCTCTATTCGTCAAATTCTGTTTACATGTGTGTTGCCCGAATATTGAAATACGCCTGGTTTTGGAATATTATTCTAATTTTTGGATACTTCCCAGGTGATTCGATATTTATCATATTAAGATCGATCCAGTTTAGTTAAGTAGTTTAGTTATAACTCAAAGTAAAAAATTATAAAAAGGCAGTCCCATTACATTTTTTTTACAGAAATAAGTCGATATTATATAAAAATAATAAAAAAAATATCATCTAATCAAGCTGCTTAAAATTAAAATAACTTTTAACAAGTAAGTGACTGTAGTAGACAAGACTCTAGCAAACATTAACTGAAATTCACAGGCATCCACCCATATTAAATTCTCTCTATCAAATCGTATTACAATCCAAACATCGTGTGTTTGTCTGAAACGTGTAAATACCTGAAGCAAATTAAGTTATAGACAGAGAGAGACGCTCAAACAACCCAGGTCGGAATGCGAAAAGACACCACAGCCCAGCTTCGCAGGTTTGGAGTCAAATCAAATTTCTCCTCTGCACGTCAATGGAATCGGCAAACCCAAAATGTTTACTTGTACGTAAGAGTGGGTAAAGGTTCATGCACATTTGATTAAGTTTGCGCTAGTGTGCTCACACCTTGATACTACGTAATACGAGTAGTGTTAATGTTTAGTACAACAATTGCATATGACATATCGCTCACAAACGCCGACATTTCTATTCTCGTTCAGTTGGATTTATATATAAAAATTGATTACCTATAAATAATCATATTCAATACCAGAAACCAAATGAACAAACTTTTACAATCTAGACACTGAACTTTCGATTAGTCTAGCTCGCTATGTGGCTTGTGTTTTTGGCAATAAATATGTACTAAAACTTACCATTAGACTATTATGTATTCGAGCAACTGACCTAGTTAAGCACCAATGGTCTACTTTGAAAAAAATACTAAGCTAGTTGTAGTTGATATAATTAGTTTAAAAATATTTCTATTTTTTTTTAAAGTGCGATAAAGTCGCCATTTAAAAAGTAGTATAAATTGTTTTTGTTTATTATTGTCAGCTGGTTATAAAGTAGAGAAATGTTTTAAAAAAACCAATTAATTAATCCTCATCATCGCTTTACACCAAGTGAAGTGAACATTCACGATAATAAATCTTTAAATACTACTTCCTTAGCTCTAACAACTGTCAATCCCACAAATTCTTTGCAGCTTACCCGTATCCCCAAAATATCGTACATAATGGTCACATGGCATTATTTTCAGTGACCAACCCGACCCGCGGCTTCACTTTAATGAATTTATTGTATATTAAGTTATCTCTTGAGTCCCATTATGTACGTAAGATGAGTTTTGGAAGAAACCACTAGGGGAAAAGGATAATTTACCAACTCTCGGCGTCAGTTTTGGTCAACCCAGACATATTGTAGTGCTGAGGTTCATAAAACGTGATTAACTGAAAACCAAGTTTAGTTTTATCTATGAACAATTTTATCGTTATAATTTTTAGCGTTCTATTTAATGTTAGCTACAAAGATTGGCAGTCTCGGTAATACGCATAGAATATTACATGAACATATCATAATATACCTAACACAAATGGTGAAGTATCAAATCTAATGCCCTTATTATAGCTATCAAAAAAAAGAGATGCCATAATTATGTTTTTTTATTTCTACATGTGCAAGACAAACTAACGATTGAAGCAAAAATAACGTAAAAGTCACGCTGTACTAAGTCTAACCTATACTGAAATATTTTTTTTAGTTGCTAATTCGGGATTTTATACCATATGCTGAAATAATATTCAAATAAATCTCCATTTTATATAATAATGACATTATTACGCTATAAAATGTACCCAACTGAACAAAACACGTCATAAATGCTTGCCTATAAAGAACTGCCGAGAAAGTTTATCAACATGTCATTGTTTTAGCTTAAAGAACAGATTGTTCAAAAGAAAATCCATTTACACTCCACCAACTATAATTTGTTTCAATTAATTCATCGAAATTCTCTCTCTCTCTCCGTTCTATTCACAAAACAAAGTTTTCGGCTATTTTACAATCATTTCAATAATTCACTAAAACTTTCGGGTGAATTCTAATACCGCTGAAATATTATTACTTCCTAAAGGTTCACTTCCGTTTTAAGCCAAGCCATTGTAGGTCTTATATGTGGCTTTACAAAAGGACCCCGTAACGTAGAAATTATGTGGTTTTTTTTGAGGTCAAGATATTTTCGGACGAGACAGATTATTGTAATGGCGAATTTTATATCAGTATCGTATACATACTGGTACATCGTGCATGTGCTCATAAGTTTCGGAATTCCTAACACAGGGTTGTGGGGGAGCTGAGGATGTAAACACAATAAAGTGTTATTATTTTCGACACAATTGTTTTATTTCACGATTTCCAAAAAAGGAGAGGGTACTACTAATTTTTTTTATGTTTGTTGTAACGGTAACAGCTAGACCGATTTTAAAAAAACTTTTTTTGTTTGGATGGTTGTATTTAAATTTATCAAAACCGGTCCAAAAGTGCGATTTTAAAAAGGAAAATATTTTTTCCAATTTAATCAAAACGTTAATGCATCACTAGAGTGTAAATACAAGCAGCAATATAAATAACATACTGTACGATCAACAACAAATACCATGACTATAGAAGAATTTGCCAGCCTCGGTTTAACTAGCGGCCGTCGGGAGATAAGCACGGATTGACGAGTGCTTTTTTCTTGTTATAAATATAGCCTTTGTTATTTAGTGATAAAGGATTTTTTGAAATCGGTACGGTAGTTTTTAAGTTTATTCTTTACAATATAATTTAAGATAAGATGTACGAAATTTGCGTTCTTATCTCCCTAATTAGCTTAGTTCTTTTCTAGAAAATTATTATTCAAGAGAGGGTAGTACATCGCTTAGCTAAAATATTATGTAGTAGTCACCAAAAGCGAAGTGGCAGCTTCATTTCAATTTCTCTGAAATATTTCCTCAAGGGCCGGCTGCCAGAAGCCCTGTTTTTCCCGGCTGACAAAACTTGCAAATTAATATAGATCGATCCAAAAGTTTTACGGGAGACAATTGACAAATGACTAAAAAGTTTCCTTTCAATGCTCAATTAAAGCTTTAAGCATCGTTCACACGCAATAATTTTGTTGATTAGCATTGACGTTGGCTTAAGGAAATTTTCGTTTGACGAGCAAAGTAAAAGTTTAAATATCTGATGGAAAAAGTGCAAACTAAGTTACCTGTAAAATGTTATAAGAGCCGCTGTAAGGTAGATTTTTTTAAAAGAAATATAACTACAACCTCTACAGGTTTTTGAAGTTTGATTTTAGTATCATATTTAATTTTAATTTGATGATTGATTGGCAAAATAATTATTAATAATAATATAATATAGGACAACATCCACACAAAGGTCTTCAAGTCCCAAACTAGGCAATGCCTGTGCCTGATGACTGATATACATATGAATACTTATATATATAATGAACACCCAGACACAAATATTGAATATACTTAAACAATAAATTCTGATCTCATTTGTATAAAAAAGATGAATTGATCTCATTATTAGGAAGCGTAATATACAATATTAAAATTATTATTAGTAACCAATTAAAAATAAAATAACCATAATGCTTTTTTATACAATATATGTCAACAAAGTAAAGTTATAGTATAATGTAGGTTTACTTTTTATATCTTGTATACCCAATCTATACTTTACTTATATATTACAAAGAGGAAATATTTTTAAGATAAAGATAAGATAAGATAGACAACTCTTTATTAAAAAACCAGTTTAACAATAAATAACTATAAAAAATAAAAGCTTAGAAAAATATACTACGCTTTTTAATGGCAGCCTTATCGTGGCGGTATTTTGTATGTAATAGATAAACTCAAAAACTACTTGACCAATTTTGAAAATTCCTTATCATTTAGAAAGCTAGGTTATCACTGAGTGCAGCTAGTATAATTATAAAGTTTTAACAGGCTTTGCCTAGTTTGGGACCTGAAAATCTGTGTGTGATTGTTGTCCCATATTTATATTTATTACTAGCTGACCCGGCAAACTTCGTACCGCCTAACAGCCGATTCTTTATGAGTTATGTTACCATCGTTTAAATATTGACCAATATTGACATTAATATTTATACAATAGTAACCCCTAATTGTTTTGCCTTCACGGGACCTCTCCACTAACACTTAAACTTTATGGTATGGTATTAAAGTTTAAATTAATTTTTAAGTATTATTACGACTCGATTGTATAAGAGTAAAAAAGTGTAGTTTTTAGACATATACTGGCAATTTAAAAAAAAACTTACCGTAATTACCATTCAAGTACTTCAAGGAATATTCTAAAAAAAGGAATAGCAAAATTGGTTCTGCGTCTCTCGAGATTTGCGCTTACTCGTAGCAACACATTCAGCGATAAATTTTTATATTATAATTATATAATATTAAAGTGTTTTGAAGATTATTACTTGGGAATAAAACCATTTTTGAAATTATATTTTACGAAAATATTTCATTGGTAGGTATTTTTTCTCACTTGCAACTTTTTTAGTATCGCCTTGGCAACAAACCCGAACCACTTATCCCAATCATGCAAACCAAGTTTTACTTAGCCGTGATAATTAAATTAGAAATTTATTGCAATCGACACTAAATTGAATATTGATAAAGCCGCTGGAAGTATCGGCTGAAAATGAATATGCATTGGCGATGGAAATTGAATATTAAACGATGTTAAGGTAAGGTAGAAGTTTTACTCAATTTGCATTTATGGTCAAGAGCTTGTGTCGGGAGTTAATGGAGTCTACTTACTAAGGTAAGTAAGGGCAGTGCATTTGTTGAGTTTCGATAGCTAACGTTTGGGATCAGAAAATTCACTGAAAGTTAAACATAGACCGACTTACTACATAGGGTTTGAACATGGCTATTAAGCAGATGATTCGATTCAATCGCACAAATCCGCGGCTATCACTTGTTTAGTGTTAACCACCTTGTTTAGTGATAACCACCTTGTTTAGTGATAACCACCGTGTTTAGTGATAACCACCCTGTTTAGTTGTTAGTAGTACTCTGTTAAGTATATGCAACAAACAATTTAACATTCGATCTTTTGTATTTTGTTTCAGTATGATTTTGAAAGGGTATTTAAATTTTCAACTTTCCTTAATAAAATAACAGCTTTAAATACTTTTTACTTAAAAGTACTTATTACGAATGACCAAGAGCGAAATACGAGAATTTTCTAATAGTTCAGTATACAATACGATCTTTTACTTTCATTCAATTATCGAGGTAAGTAAATTTATGCTATAAAAGGCTACTAGTAAATGATAGGAATTGCATGTAATCGTACGAAATTATTTGCATCCCTTTTTGTGCGAACTGTCTAGCAGTAAAAGTTACTGCTACGAGTAGCTTCTACATTTCGCTTTAACTATAATATTTCTCTTTTTTTAGGTTTTGATTCAATTGGTTTTATTCTACAATTATTGCTAGGTCGCGTTATCACTTTACATCAGACAAATTGCAAATACAAAACTTTTTACTGGAATAAAATACTATTTTGTAATTTCAGCTCTTGGAGAAAAAAATTATAAAAAAATATATTATTATTATATTAGGTCCTTACATATGAAATTGGCGTTTTGTCGTACTGGCCACTTTTATCTCAAATATCTCTTCTTTGGTTAGGGATTCCAATTTCAAATTTATACAGCTATTTATTCATACATTTGTATTTCGAAAACCAAAATTCATTTGTTTTGTCCTTGTTTGGTTTTTTCTTTGACGGCCGGAGACTAAAGTTGCTAATGAAGAATTGAAAGCTATTATGGAAGCAGATCCATCGCAAACCACGTCCGAGTTAGCTGCAGGCTGCGGTGTTAGTGATAAAACTGTTTTAATCCACTTGAAGCAAATTGAAAAGGTGAAAAAGCTTGAAAGGTATGTACCTCATGAATTAAGTGTAGCAAACCAACAAACGCGCGTCAACTGCTGAGTTAAATTACTCTACCGGCACAATAATGAAGGGATTTTAAATCGGATATTTCGGATATTTCAAGTTTTCCATTTTGTAAACTGCGTGACGCAAAGAAAAAACCAAACGAGGACAAAACAAATGAATTACGGTTTTCGAAATACAAATGTATGAATAAATAGCTGTATAAATTTGAAATTGGAATCCCTAACCAAAGAAGAGATATTTGAGATCAAAGTGGCCAGTACGACAAAACGCCAATTTCATATGTAAGGACCTAATATATTAGTGGTATAATATTTAATTGTACAAGTTTTACAAATATTTAATAAACAAAGCTATTTGCTTTGCGTCGGAGATTACAAAATAAATTTGATTCAGATTAACGTCCTATGAAAACGTTGGAAGTGACAACAAATTTAAACTCATCATCACGTTTACATTTTGTGTATATTTATAATACGTTTCACATAGTATAGCTCGTGCAATTAGCAAAACAACTAATTTGCCAGCTCATTTCACACAACACAAATTAATATTTGCACAAATGGACTTGCAACGCTGAAATACAATCACTATAACTTTTGCAGCTCATTAAATTTGAGTCAGTGTTGCTATACTAAAAAATAAAAACAATCAGTAGAAATAATGTGAAAGGCGAATTAAAATAATTCAACAGTTTTAAGTGTTTTATCTACAATTTTACTTTGCAGTGCTCATAAAAAATCCTATAGGATATGATAATAATTCGACTACATGTATCTATAAACGTTTCATGTTAAAAAAAAATAAGTGTTGCTTTTTGTATTAGTTTAATAAATTGTCGTATGTCCTACTTGTGTATGCTATACATGTAACTAATTATGAAAACTAATAAATCTACAGAATTCCAAAAGAAGGAGTTTCTTGCTGCTTCTTTTTTTAGACATTCGACTGTATTATTATATGCGTTACCAAATTATTCAAATAAATCAAAATATCTGAATAATTTGTTAAACACCTGCAGTGTTGGAATCAGCTATCACAATCTCATGATTATTAACGGTAATTCGTGAGATGAGCTTATCCATCCGTAGATCTCCCGGTAAATAGTAACGCAAACCAACATTTTTCCGGACCACAGCACAATGTACTAATAATTAGACCCAATGAAACATTTGAACCGTAGTGCAATTGTTTTTGTTCTATTGTTTACATTTTAGCATCAATTTCATTATTGCAATCGTATGTGGTCAGATGCACAATAGGTCTAATGTGTATCGATCTGGACATCAAATCAAACTAAAAGCTTACATTGTAATTAGCTATATTAATCTGGATCGCTGGTCTGCATGTTAAATTAAACATATGTAGTATTATATGAGCATATTCATGTATAAAAAATCTATGACCCGAGTGAGAAATAAAAATATCATTTACTATAAAAATAAACCTACTCCTTACTACACGCGCATCCTCAAATGTAAGCTAGAGTTCCTGAAATAGTACAATAAGTTTTATAACAAAATAAAACTCCCAAACTCAAACTTATTTCCAATCTAATCTTGACAACTTCTTTGGAAAATAATGGATATATTAGATTATTTATTACTTCATACTGAGATACAAAAAAAACATATTAAACTTAAAATATTGAAAAATTGCTTGTGAATAGCAACTTACCACTATGTGTCACATATTCTTATCCTGTATAAACTTTTAAAAAGTTAATAATAAGTTTAACGGTCGTCAAACCTGAAGTACGATTAGGTTAAATAGCAGTATGTTTAAAAATATTATAGTCTGCTAAGTATTTGAATATAAACTTTGAACTTCGCTGATCTGTCAGAAAATCCCACACCATCTATGGTAATTTCTTTACCTGACCGCAATCCCAATTACAAGACCTAGCCAGTTCTAATGCCAATTAAACTAAATCATAAATCGGGGCGAGCTTCACCAATTTGCATTCTAACAAGTAACCAGGAGACTACTTCCCCCCAGAACAGTCTGCAAACTTGTACGACACAGCTGATCTGATTTTCGTGTAACTTGCCCCATGTACGTGGTTTGAGACCAAGGATAAGTGAGTATTATGAACACAGCGAATGAAGCATCTGTATCCATTCTTTATTTTTTATCTATTTATAAAATTAGTGAAATCTGTACTAATATCTAGTTTCAAAAGATACAACCCTTTTGAAACTAGATATTGTTCTGTCAGTGTATTTGTTTATCTAGATGTAGGTAGTAGCTACTTCTGTATTTTAATTGTAACCAACCTTGGAGAGGGTTGGTAGAGGTTTTACAAATTTTCCAGTCGTTGTTATTATTAGGAAGGTATTTATTTAAATTTAAATGGACAAAAATATGCATCGCGCTGTTCTTGTTTATACAACAACGTTTAAATATCGACACATAAAAATGATCGTAGCATCGAATCTTAGCTATTTAGTTTAGTTATTTTTCAATGTCGAACCGAAACGGTTCTAATGCTATAGTAGTACTACGCCTACCATTTCGTATTTTAATGTAGCTAAATTAAAATCTTCAGCATCCTCGGGGTGGTAATTCCTCCGTACAACTATGGAGAGCAATCAACAGACTCCTTATTACGGTTGAGGGGTTCTTTGAGGAGTGCGCGCCGGCTAGCGTTCGACTTTTGAAAAACATTCGCTAACGAGCCACTTTACGGCTCTGTGTGGCTGTGAATGAAACACTGGCTAGATGACGATTAGTGTTCTTGTTTTGAAAATTTGAAGAAAGAATTTGGAATGCTATTTCGTGTTATTTTGCAACATATTGAAAGTTGTGGAACTAGGAGGCATAGTACCAGGTAATCTTCTTGAACCACAAGCGAAGTAGTAGTTGGGATATTATTGCGCATATGCACTTCTTATTGATGAATCTGATCGCGTATCGAAGTTTCTTCCCCACACTCTACCGCGCGCCAAAGAAACCTAAAACTTGTCTTCCAAGGTCCCAAACTTAAGTCCAAGTTATTTGCCGAGAACTATAGTACTCATTTAATATGTTCTGTATAAGTTATCATAGATTATTAACTATTATATTATTGAATAGTATAGCTTGAGTGACGGGTTTTGTAACATCTAGGTGCAGTACCTAAGTACAATCGTAATAAACTTAATCACCAAAACTGCGACCTAAATTTAGATCACGTATATCATAGCTAGATCTAGTAAGTAGCAGTCAACGTGTGACGTCAGGACAACCATTCACATTTACGTTATTAATTTAACAGGTATAAATATATTATAGCTTATTTCTTATTAGTTTGTTTGTTTCATGTATAATTACTTATATCGTTACTATACGTTTGATTGCACCAATCGTTATTTTATATAAGTTCTATCCATACAAAGGCTGCCTGGAAGAAATTGCTTTAGGTGATAACGTGCATATATCATATCATTCATTACCACACAGAAGTGCAGAAGTGGGTCAGAACATAGAGACTCGAGTCACCACTCATTCCGTATGTATGAAACGGATGCGAGTGAAGAGACGACGTATTTAAAAGCCGGCATTTGACTGACCGCGCGCCAACGGAATACTCAAGTGACACTTTAGTGTAAGACAGCATCTGAATAATACTGAACGTCCGAAATTATTCCATCCATAGAGATACTTTTTACGGAGAAGCCATAAATTCAAATGGGCTGTCTAATATGAGAGTAGCAAACATTATGAATTTAATTGATATTTAAGTTTCGTGTAGAGTGTGTGCGGAAAGACAACCATCGTAGCATATGAGGGCGCCACTGTGTTTAATTAACGTATTTGCTTTATTGACAACACAATGCGGTCAACATAGCATGACACAGTAAACTAATTACTAAATCATTTTACTTATTTTGTACCAATTATTTATTATTTACGTACTAGGTTGAGGCTGTTATTTAGAATCATAATGTTAGTTCCATTTTACGCCACGACGGTTCTCTTTCCGCATACACTCTATGTAGTGCGAGTCCTATTTACTTGACAAATAAAATTGGCTTGACTGCCCCTCAATCGATTTTATGTTTCAAAAGTGTTAACTAAAGTTGTGTTTCACGTATCTGTGCCAAATATTATACAAATCAGCCAGTTAATGGTGCCGTAGCAAACATCCACCTTTTTTGGGCAAAATATCTCGATTATTTAATAAGTATATTAAATAATCCCGAAGAGTTAAAAATTCTGAAAATTCCTATAATCCATAAACCAAGTTAAATATCGCTCTGTACGCAAGTACGAAATTTCAGGAGCTATACAAAATACAAACATCCTAACTGACAGACGAAGGAATAAATTGCCAGACCCGAAGCACAGACCATTCGCTCACTCGGTCAATTAGTAAGGGTTTGTCTATATTTTTATTTCTTGTTTATACGAGTACAAACACTACGTTGCAGTACTACGTAGAAGTACCTATAAATTATGCACTGACTACTAACTTTCAACTGCGGCGTTGCCGCCTATTTAATTTTAGTTAAGTTTTTAGAGTAAATTAAGTACCTCCTCCATTTTTGAAGTCGATTAAAAATAGTAGTAATATGTTTAAGCGTTCGCCCGTTTTACTTTCTTCTTTAGATATTTTGTTCATCACTAGCTGCGCTCCGCGGAATTTCCCGCGGATTCCTATTTTTTATTTGTAAAAAATATTGCCTATGCAGCAATTAATTTTTGTTGCCAGTGATGTAGCGTTCTAACGGCAACAGAATTTTATAATCAGTCTACTAAGTTATTAAGTTTATTCGTCAAATACATAAATAAAAAAAACTTTCCTGTTAACAATTTTATAAAGAAAAGGTAAATTATTTAATTACTCTCCGGAAAATTGTGTAAAGATTCTTTTAACTGAATTCATTAAGCTTTCGCGTTGAGGCTCAGCTATTTTAATAAGTTTGCGTGCTCAAATAATTTACACCTACGTTACAGTGGGGACTCTAAATCTCCCATTTTTCCTAGGAGTTGGCGACATTCCCCTGGACATTCACATAATTAGGGTAACAAAACAGAGGAAAATTTAATGGTCCGAGCATTGCTCAAAGAAAGTTGCTTGGATTATTTACATTTCCTGTGAGGACAGAAGCTTTTGTCACAGAGTAAAAATTGTAGTACAATAAACCTAGCATTTTTTCTAGTAGCAAGCATACTCGTATCAGGGGACTAACAAGTTTTTGGTTGCGAGTAATTTCAGTTTAAGGAAATACTTGTAATGAACTATGTGAAAAGCCTCGGGCTGGCCTAAATTTTTGTTTAAAAATTAATTTTTATCATAATATAATATAACTTTTTTTTTCGACACTAAAATTTAGCATTAATATTCGCAGTTTAATTAATAGTAGATTAGTAGCCAAGGGCTGTAAGGCATCAATTGCAGCCCGAGATATTTTGGCGCACGAGCGCAGCGAGGGCGCCTATAGTTCGAGGGTGCAATTGATGCTTACACCCGAGCTAACTACTCTGCTTTACATCTCGATTGTGAGGTAAGTAGAAAAAAACCGGCATTACAATAATAAAATATTTTAATTGCTTCAGCTTCCATTTTCATTGAATCGGGAGTGCAGCTTATATCTTCATCACTTGCAGAACTCATGTTTTTTTTCCTAATTAGCACGTAATTATATAAAAAAAAACAAAAACAAACAATATTCAAAGTTAAAGTTTTTTATTCCCGCCTTTTTAAATTGTTTTTTTCAAGAACGAAATTGCGAATATAAACTTGACGCTGACAAATATACAAATCTTATGGTGCCATTAATCAAAAAAAAAATTGAGCTTCGCCGTTCATACTCAATACTCATACGAAGACAAGGCTGAATAGCGAAGCGACCTCTTTTGTCATTGGGCTGAATGCAGATGTCTATTGCCAGTATGATGGTTAGATGTACGCGAACTTTTTGAAAGAGTGAAGTTTTTTTTTAATTACTTACCGCCCTAGGGCTTTTCTAGCTACATTATTACCCTAGAGCGCTAATTGGTCACTTAAAAGCTTCATTTGGGGGTAACAAGGACCTACTTACCGAATATGAGAGATGTAAAGGTAAATTTATCTTGTATTATTTTTATATAACATTAGACTTCTGTTATGTATATATAGTAGTTACGAGTATATTTTTCGTTTGTAGCTTTACATTAGGTCTCATAAATCTACAGAAAAATCTAGTAATTCAATTAGGAACCGAAATAAAAACCCATATAATTCATTACAGGGGTAAAAAAACAGTAAGTTTCATAGCAAAACCAGCCAATGGAACTACATGGACCAAATAACTTTTAAATACTTTAATAAAACAAGAAACAAAATATTGACCTCTGAATGTAGTAATGTGGTTTGTTGTGGTTTGTTTACTGAATGTTTTTGTATTTACTGTGTCGTTACTCATTCTGACCCACGATATGAAAGTATAACGTTGTTTTGCTTCCATTTTTGGAAAAGGTATTTTTATTAAAGTAACAAGGTGGAACGGACGCAGTTTTTGTGTTGTTGATAAAAATATCGTCCCTAAAAATGTTTGAAGTGCTTTCGCTTTAAAAAAATATTAGTACTACAATCTTTTGAGAAAATCTTACTGTTTTCTTTGTATATCCATCTATAAAATACTTTTATTTAAAAGACGTGGAAATATAAACTGATAGCAATTTTGATTAACTGAAGTTAGTAAAAATTAAAGGCTTATTGCTGTTTTAATAATCATTAACTCATATGATCAGCCTCCACAAACTGCGAGTTAGTAGTTAATTTATTTAGAAACAATAGATAATGTGTCATCCATATAATTTTTATTATACAGGTCTTTCCGAAGGCGCGTAGGCCATAGTCCTCTAAGCTATCTAAATGCGATTGGGGCAAATAAATTTAGAAGATAGTGAATAAAAGCTACAGCATAATATAAAAACATACGCTAATCTAGGTATGTACCAAAGCGAAAAAAATGCATTCTACTGCAGTACATAATACTTTTTTATTTTGTTGTGCTAAGTACAAAGATGAAAGTGTCTCCCTCACAGTGTAATTTAATTTGAATAAAGAAACAGTCGGCACTGTCTCAATAGACCTAATATAAGAACAGACAGATATAAACTCCTTGGTTCTCTTTGTGCAAGTCTCGCATCTATTTATGTACATTTTCTTCTAAATTCCTTTGCGTACTGGCAGCCAAAAGAAAACTTCAGGGAAATAATAAGAATGGTTAAGGTGAATTGGATGCAGTTTATTCAATGGTTCTGTCGAAATATCGCATTATCACGAATTATAGCTTCATAAATAAAGGTGATAAGGCCGCCCATGTACAGCCGATGTTTTCTTGTCTGTTTTTAATTTTTATACGCTCTAGAAGCTTATTTAAAACTTTTCTTGTGGAATTTATTTTGATTTTTCTGTGTAGACCCGTCGGTAGCTGACTGAATATTGGTTTTGCTGTATTTAATTACGGGCTTATTTATTATTATTTGTATTTTAAATAGTTGAGATAAGACGAACATAGCAGTAGTAATAGTAGTACTACGGAACCATAAAGGTTGAAAACCTCCTCGATTTATTAACTCGGCTAAAAAGCTGATCTGATTGCTCTAAATACGAAAACAAAGGAAAAAAACTATTCAAAAATGGTTTCTTTTAGAGCGTGCGCCTACGGAACCCCACTGGAAAAATGAGTGTATTTCCATGAAAATACAACGTTCTAGGAGACGGCGGGTCATATCGTTTCAAAGCCTGGCGAGAGCGGGACAAATTAAAGAGAAGTCCTTCTATGGGGTAACAATAAGATATGAAGTTATTAGGAAATTAAAATATCTGACCTATATTCATTATAATATTTTACTAAACAGTTGTATGCGGAAAAATATGGATTTTAATTATTTAAAGTACAACTGCCAAGAATTTCAAGAGAGTCGAGATATTTTGATATAAATATCAAAATACTGGGTCTATTTGAATTTGAGAGCACAAAGGAAATATTAATTGACCGATTGAGCAAAGCTTTGGAGCTAGCAAATTTATCTTTTGTTAGTCAGTTAGGATGTTTGTTTGTTTGCTGAAATTTTATATTGACTGTTATATTTAAATCAGTGAAAATACATTGTACGAGTATGTCAATTTCCAAAGCGATAAAAAATAAAATTCGGTCAAATTGCAAACCTCTTTAATTTTTAAAGCTACTTCAAAATACATTTACGGATTTTTTTACTGATAAATCACATTACACAAACATTATGAAGACGAAAGTTTGGCATAGTCCTCCAAGCATGGTGTGTATGGTGGTGTGTTTGTTTCTTCCTCCTTCACGCTCAAACGACTTAAAGCAATTGGAGGAAATTTGTCGACAAGATAGCTTATATTACGGATAAAAACAGACTACTTTTTATCTTGGAAAAAAATCAGAGTTCAAATACCCGCGGGGCGCAGCTGCTCTAAGAATAAATTCCTCAGTTGTCCAAATTTAGTACGAAATGACAGTCATCCCACAGAGTCGCGGTTGCTGAAAGGAGTCGCATTCATCCAAGACTCTACTCCCATTCATTGTGATGATTGCTGTCGCCCTCATTATGCCATACGTACCTACCTACTCCACAGTAGAGTACTATGGTGTGGATGGTGGTAGAGCACTCTAGTACGAGTGTTATGTGAAACTGAAGAGTTGTACGATTCCAATTTTATTTAATAGGAAAATTACAGCTAATAATTAATTCGTGATTCGAAATTTTATTGGTAATAACTAACTAATGTATACTTCGATAAATGTCATTTATCTACGATAGACAATGTCAACAACACAAAATTATGGCGTGACTTTGGCATTCATTTTATATTTGAAAACTAAATGAGCAATTTATGCCCTGAATTTGCAAGTAAATACCCGAAAAACCCTTTCGTTGAATAAGATTTTGAATTATTCATAAACACGCAAACAAGAAAAAATGATTATCAATATTACATTTGCGAATTAAAAAAAACTGCATTAAGAGAGCTTAAAAAATCTCAAAACATTATATCCACTCAATATCAAAACTTGCCAAACCTCTATTTAAGAGTGTTCTTACTTGTATCTCAACTACAAACGCTTAGTAAAAGCATTTTGCGCATTTTACTTATAGCTTTCATCTAAGAAAATAGCTTTTATCTTAGATCTGAAGTTCGCTAGACTAATGTTTAGCAAAATGCCAGAGTGCTTACTTATACTAAAACTTTTGCTTATTTTAAAAAGTGCTGACATTCTTAAGATAAGCAACTTAAAGGTGCTCACCGTAAAAAATAAAACATGAGCCAGACTAGTAAACGATATGGTTTCATCGGAAATAATTTATGAATTTTGTTTTCTTAACCGGTACCAAACAAGTATTAATAAAAAAAAATTAAACCAAATTTACTCGAATGGCAAAACTTATATTACACAAAACATAATGTCATCTATTTACATCACAAAAATTCAAAAGTATATTGATTAAAAAAATAACTAGTAAGCTAAATTAGATAAAATTTTAACAATCTTTCGAATAGGAAAAAAATCGTATCGGCCCAGCCATCTCTAATATACATGAAAAACCGACTAACAGAGAACGTCTTTTTGAAGTAGGTTAAAAATAACCAGAAAACTAGTACTTCGAACATAAAAATATGACTGGTAAAAAGGAACAACCTACTTATATTGAAAGAAGGAAAAGCTTATAACCTAAGTCCCGACTCCCATTCAGAGACTGCAAGTATACGAGCGCGATCCGTGACGCTAGTACACGTATCGACGAAGAGATTTCCGTGCTAGTTCACAGATCGGTCAATCCCACAGCCTCTGACAAAATGGAGATTTGGAATTCTACCTGTTGCCGCTCATAATATCAAACAAAAAATCACGTACGTCGTTTTTTTTTCATCTTTGCATTTGTTGTTATAATAGAATCTAGCTCTAATCTAGAAAGTCTAGCTATCACGGTTCATAAGATATAGCTTAGTGACAGTTAGTAGGATGGAAAACAAAGCCTTAGAAGTTGTGACCCGTTATTACCCTTTACGTACGAAATCCTAAAAATGATTGAAGAATCATCTAGCAACATCAACATTGTTATTTTCGCATCCTTTATATCATCAAGATCGAAATACAAAAGAACAAATAGCGTAACGTCGCATCCGCCAGAACCATTGTAAGGACGTCTATTTCCTCTATTCACTCAAATTACTCTCGCATTCCATGGCATTTTTTCCCGTAAGGGCACCTGATTCTATACATCAAAGGGCACCGCCCGCTCGTACGTCTTTAAACGAGGAAAATATGAACCCGACGCAAATAAAGGTTGTGCCCGTGTGACGTCAAAAGGGAAACGCACGCTTAAATGCTTCTACTGTGTCGTTGTCTTTTTTGTTGGTATGTGTGTACGTATATGGCCTTTAGTTTGAGTCTTATAGATCTACAGTATATAAAAGCAAAGCATAAAGCAACCCCGTGGTCTTACCCCTTTAAGTGGCAAATATAACCAATGCGATCGCAATATTTATTTCTCAAAACCAATACGGATACAAATGTTTTTTTATGACTTACGTGATACAATATTCAGTAAAGTAACTATTAAGTCTAAAAGTATAATAAATAATAAATAAATATATAAGTATGTTTTAAAATTTTATATATATTACGACTACCTATTTAGTTCGAATTGATTTATCAAGTTCTATTTCACAAGTAGATAGATGAGTTTTATGGTACTTTCACTGTATTCAATCTCTTCATACCAGAATCCTATTTTTATATGTATTTATGTTACAAATAATTTAGCTTTGTATTGTTATTTATTCTTTGTTGCTTTGATAGCTCATGTTTCAACCATCTTAAGCTTATCTTAATAGATAATATTCCAAGTTACTAGTCATAGTGGTTAAATAGTGGATTAATCAACGTTGACCTCAATAAAATCAAAAAGAAAGAAAATATTCGTTTTCGCACAAAAAGCCAAAATTTAACCATCTACAGCTATTCCGCAAGTCGTCGTACCCAACCCTTAGCGCCAGTTGGCCTAATTTTAAAGATGGCCGGCACAATCCCGCCGAGAGTAGACCGTGGTCCTGCCATTTGTTCCTCGTTAGCCGCCACTCCTCCACTACGGGCATTATGAATAAATTGTTACAAATGTTGGCAAGAAACATAACTGCTTGCTTCGTTTTAGGGTACGAAGAGTAGTGCGGTACGAGTTATGGGTTATTTGAATATTTATGCTACGGTTGTGACACTTCATTGAGGACATCTGTTGTCTTGTATTGTTTGCATCTCTATCAGTACCATAAGTAAATCATCATCTTTCTGTGTTCTCCCACTATAGGGGGGTCAGCACAGCATGCAGTCTTCCATTGTAATCTATCAGTCGTCTTCTTTTCATCCACTCCCTTTCACACAAGTATTAAAAGTAAGTATTTAGAGTGCTTAATGTGATAATGGTATAATTAATAGCAGAAAATGACTCGCGAAACTTCGTTATGCTTCAAACATAACATACTCATACTCCAGAATGCTGTACTAATCGACTAAATTGTGACTTTTATACACACATCTTTAACATCAAGACACTAATATAAAATCGTGTTCGTTACAGCCCTATAACTAATATTACAATGTTGTCATTTAAAATACTAATATGTAATCATCCTACACGCTTTATGTCTTAAACATAACACTACAACCATAAAATCAATAAACTCTGACACCAATTCTAAACACTCCGTCTACACAAAGATGATAATAATAAATAAAAACCCTACTTTTTAACACAAAAATAACAAACCAACTTGATCCTCTCGCCCACCCTAAACCAAGGAGCATGAATACAAAAACATCTCGAAAACCTCTGTGACCACAACAACAGGACTAACGGAAAGACACCCGCGCGACCGCGACCGACACCGCTTCTGTAATTCGAAGATGGTCACACAATCCCACCGAGACACAATATACTGACATATTACAGTACTTTAGGTCAAGATAAAATGCGTTTCTGTTACAATGGAAAAGTTATGATTGTTTATCTTTGGTAAAAGGGAAAGAGAAAATAGAATAGGGCTAACTTGAGATGATAATGAGGTTTGATTTAAGACGTTTTTTAATTAGAATAGAAGAGAAAGATTTTAATTGAATTTTACAAATAGCTTTATTACACAAAGAAATACATATATTTTAAACAATTACACACTGATCTCCACACTAGGATTCCCTGTCACGCGGAGATCAGGATCACAATGAAAACACATAAATAGAAAAGTAATTCTAATCTAAACGGTACAAGCGTCGTCGTCTCTGACTGTTGGTGAAAGTTTGTATGAATGATTATGAGTGACGTCATAGCTTGGCACCAACAATGTCGAGTCGAGTTAGACTAGAGTTAGTTAGAGGTGTCTTGTCTTGTTATTTATTACTATAAAAGAGTGATATCGGCACTGTACTATTCGTACACATTATACTGCAATTGATGGCGATTGGTTGTTGGGAATAAATTGTCAGTCATATTAATTTTTTTAAATGAAACGATAGTGTACAACTATTATTAAATTATACGTAGAAATACTGTATGAAACGAAAGAAATATATATATGAATAATATTGTACATATTGTACACACATTTTGTTTTACTGGCAGTCATTTCAATTTTGTAGACAGAGAGTCCTGGTTGCCTAATAGGTATACCATACCTAAACTTGCACACTTGAAGGTATAAGCTCCAACGCGGCAATTATGAAATGAAAAAATCCTTAGTATATTTAGTATACAGTTTGATTAGTAAAATTATAACAAAATATGTAGATTGAAGACCATTATAATATCATAGACCAATATTATAATATGTATAAGTAAAAAGATTACAACAGCTTAGGTACTGCAAGACTTCCTTACATTCTTCCTTGCTCTCTTGTCCGTAGTTCGGCCATTTGTTGCTCGTTAGCCTTCGCCCGACCACTAAATATTATGAATAATTGATGTAACACAGTCTCGAGTCCGGATAATTATCCCTAGCTTTTGCTACGTTTTTAAGTAGGCCACTGTTAGGCCGCTCTAGGCCTCCCGTAGGCCACCCGGCTGAGTGGATTGGGAAGTAATGCGTGAATTACTTATGAGTTCATGTGATTTGGATGCTATTATGTGGGAGGAAGGTGTGTTGAGGCTGAATAATAATGTTTGTGTATTCACCTACATGTGCTACGTAGGATATATATGTATAAATTCATGTACTCGTAGTTACTACGGCTTTAAGACAGTGTAATCCTAGTATATGCGTGCATATTGTAAGTACATACTATGTGTTATTTATTACATACAATGTTATATTCTAAATTATAAAATAGAAATGATGTATATATGTACGTATGTAGTGACAGTGCGACAAGTAAAAAATATTTATTTGCATTTTTGTCAAAATTTTTTGGAATGCTAATCCTAAAATCAGAGTTTCGAATCTTGTGGATTTGAATTAATTTAATTCATCTCAAATTGAACGACGAGAATTATATTTCCAACCATCATAGTGAAACTCATCTCTATTTCCATTATATTAAACAGCGACACACTAGCGCGAGTGTCAAAACTATAGCCTAGTACGTGTCAATTCGAAACGAAAACAATTACTGTACAAACGGGTCGTCCGATTTACATAGGGGAAGTAGATTCACATCGCGTGGCCCACCCCAGAACGCCCGGGGCAGCGGGACACCCGATTAAAATCCCTAAAATACACGTCAACGTGTTGACGTTTTGATGAGGAGAAATAAATTCCCCACGCGGCTCTAGGGGGGCAAGATCGTGCCCCAAGAAAATGAAGGCAATCAGCGTTCACCGGCTTTTTTTACCCTACGAAAAACTGATGCCGTGTGCAAATTTTACGCTATTATTCGCAATTCGGATTCCTGTTAACTCGATTGGAGAGAGACGCAAATTAAGGAAGTTTAATTATAAATAAGTCTTTTGTGGGAAGTTGTTTGACTGTCTGTACTAGATTAGTCAACGCTTTTGCAATATCAGTCAGGAATTTAGCTTAATTTTGTAATGTATTTATTTTTGATCTATTATTATTTATAATGAATCCACATTATTTCTTAATTATCCTTGTTTTCGCAGTTCATACAAGTGAAATAAATAAGAGATATATATATATTTATATTTAAATTAAAATCTTCAATTCTAAATATGACAATTATCATAATTTATAAATATTAGTAATAAAAGATACATATTTAGTAATTTTGTCCCATGCTTATATAATGAACTACTTTTCCATTCAAACAACTAGTCATTGCATTGCATTCTAAAGCGTTCTAGTTACTTTCCGTTGAACAAGGAATAGTAAAACACTTCCAGCTATAACAGTATGGCATACGAGTGGCAAGTTACATGGTGCCAAAACAAGACAAAATCAAACTATTCGAAACAAAATAGACCCGCCAGACACCGCTGACACCTCGTCACAGGCACAAGGGTGACCATTTAAAACTTTCCCGGACATGAGCGAAATTGCAAATTCCACACATTCAAAATTCAAGCTCTTCTCTCAAGCGATACGGATTACTGTAGCGTAAAAACACACAAACGCACATGTCGGTTGTTTAAATATATGTGTCTGGTTTTTGTGGACAAGGAGAGAAGTAATCTAACTTTAAACAATAGCTGTGCTCTACGGAAACTTGGAACATGCGACGGGTGAACTAGTCGCTCGCTTTGCTCCGTTCGCTTGACACCTCGCCCGTTTTGCTCGCTCACAGCGAAATGCGAAATTCTTGGTGATGAATGGACGTGTCTCGTTATGCAGAACGCTTGTAAATAGAGGGTTATTACGTCGGTAACGGGGAGTTCTAGTGAGTTGCATCTGACAAAATTGGAGCACAAAGTCGTATCATAATTTTGTATTGGCACCACGAAATTGGATATAAATGGAAGGCACACAGTTTAAAAAAATTTAAAATACTCATTCAGAGATCTAAATATATGTCGGAAGTTTGTTGAAAATAATACTATATTACACTTAAAAATAAAAATAAGTACCATCAAAAAGTATATAAACCTTTCTATATCACTATGAGCTATTACTATGCAACGAATATCACAAATATTCGCTTGAGTATTTGAACGCGTGACTAAGCATAAACAGAACCAACTTCCTTACGCTTTTAATGAATACCACAAAATATTTGAATTGATATTGTACAGTGTATTTATTACAGACGCATAAATTGACTTTATATATTTATATAAATATATATATCACTTTACTAAAACAAGTTTATATATTTCTTTACTAAATGCGGCAGGCTTTGGCGGAGACCTTTGGCCAGGAGTGGGACATTATAGATTAAAAATTAACAAATAAACACAAGTTGTAGGAAGCTTTTAGTTTACGATCATTACGTACGTATCAACCAATTTAATCACGTTGTCAGATTTAAATCTAAGAATATTCCTATTTTCATAAATACTCGCTCGTATAATGAATGATTTACGAATATTATATTCGTAGTGGCATATACACGTTTACAAATACTATAGTAAAAGATTTTTTATATTTCCAAATCATTTTTTGGTTTAAAAAAATTCAGAGTGCTACATCACCTATGTAGCTTGAATGCTCAGAATTTAATTTTTTACCGAAAATATTTTTAACCCAGCACAGCCACAGATTTATAAGGGATTATGCTGCACACATATACAGAAAATCTCCCTTTGAGCACACGGACAAAATTTATTTCACTGGGTATTGTACACAGAGGAAAATGATAACCAGTAAGGAAAGTCAAACTAGTTCTCAGAACGCTAAATACGATTACCAATATATATTTTTTATTTTATAATTTTTAATGTTCTCTGAGTTTAAATAGATGACTATTTCGTAACGTAAGTTTGCGTGCTGAATTCAAATCGATTTTTACTTTTTTTTTTAAAGTATTACGACGTTTAGAAGTATAAATATTACTCAACTTGTTTGGTCCTCTAGTTAATGTCTAAACGTAACTCGAAACCATCCAAAATGTTTTTAAATATAATTATGATTTAATTTAATAAGATGTTCAGTAAATACTAAAATGAGTTTTAAATTTTATTAAATATTTTAGATCTGTACTAGTTAATAACTACGAGTGTCATTAGTAATAAGTTAGTGGTAGCCTAGTGGTTGGTTGCATCACAAGCGAAAGGGCGCGGGTTCAAATCCAGGTTCAGCATGCACCTCTTCACTTGGCATGGCATGTTATTCACTCATTTGTATATTAAAATTAATTATTCCCTACACAGTTTTACTCCACCGATGTTTAAGCGGTGAAGGAAAATTTCGTGAGGAAATCTGCTAGTCGGAGAACATAAATAACTTTCAAAGATAAGTAAAGTCCCCAACCCACAATTTGGCCAGCGTGGTGGACTATGGCCTACACTCTTTTCATAGGGTAGACTCGTTCCCAGCAGTGGGACGCTATGGCTTGATATGTTATAACTATCAGCAATATCACCAAAGAGTGTCAATTTAAAATTAAAAAAATTATGTCTATTACTATGAGTAAATCTATGACGAAGAAATTTTCTAGGCCATAACAATATATACTTTCCCAATTTCAACAACCACACTTCCTTCTGTGTTTCATATACTATGTCGTTCACATCGGTCACCAAAGACCCCCTACTATCTGCAGCCATCAGCAATACAGGAAACAATTATTTTTCGTTCAGCACATATTGCTGGGGTGGCTTACATAATATCATACACAATATTAAGCAAGGGTTGCTTTTGAAATGACGCTCACATATCTTGGCGCGTGTAACTCCAAAGAATTAAATGGGATGTTTGACTTTTAACGCGCGTAACAAAAAAAAAACATATATTACGAATTTCCTCTTTGACAACTTTGGTACCTACATCGAAATGAATAAGTTTATAAATATATATATATAAATAATCAGCTGTTTGGTAGTGATCCCGCAGTACGAGTAGAAGTTTTTGTGTGAAACATCTGGGGCTCTATTTATGAACCGCTCGTAATCATCACTCGCTAATGATGTCACAAACGTTGTGTGGTATAAACCACTCGTATTTGAATTCTACTGGTAGTTTGTACCAATCATAGAAAATAATTTCATTTTCTGATAGAAAGTTTGAAAAATTTGACTAAAAATATATTTTACAATAAAAAATCTACGGCTGTTACCATCTGTCAAATTTTATATCAGTAGAATTAAAATACGGGTGGTTTATACCATTTGTTAGTTAGCGAATGGCATGGGTTTTTCAAGAATGTACGTTCAACGTTCATATACAAGATTATCTGATAAGATTTCATTTCGTTAATTTAGCCCTTATATTCATATAGTAAAGCAGCTTCTAACCTTTAATTCTAAAATGTCAAGCCATCAAGCTCAACAAACCTGCCAAAATAAATCCAAATCTTTACCAGCAATGCCAGCAGGTGTTGCGATTCATGCTATGAAACCGCGTCCTACGTCTCAGGGCTAATGTGTTTACCCCATTACATCTAGAGGGTTTTACGGCCAACAATTACGGACCTCTGCAGCCTCCCGAATCGCGAATAAATAACACAGAGGAAGAGGAATTTACGAGAGCTCAAAAGGCCAGCTTATCTGGTTATGTTCGGTACATCCGGTTGGATTTCTCCAAACATCGTCGACTCGACGCGTTTGCGTTAAGTTTTATTACTTTTCTCTCTTGTAAATTATAGGTGTAATATACGAGTAAGAGATGTCGGTGGAAATGTTGTTTCCTTATTTTTTGCGAGTGATAATAATGTGAATAAGCAAAAAGGTTGAAGTGGGGAACGGCATAGACGAGTACATAAAGGTTGTTAAGTAACGTAGCTATATAACTGTGCTTTGATATTTATGTTTACTTCTAAATGTTAGCAATTTATTAATCACACAGAAAAATTACTTCGTAGAGCAAATCGATATTTATTCTTTGATGTTATTTTTGTGTTAACAATGAAGAATGTGTTATCATATAAATAATCAACCATATAAAATAAGCTAAGTATGAGACGAAATATTACTTTTTAATCAAATAAACTCACAGTAATATAACAATCTCTTAAATTACATAGTCCTCTTATATGAAGCTTGTATAGAACAACTTTTACTGAAAGACTATCGCAAAGCCTAAATCCTAAGCAGAGTAGTATTAATTTTTCATTTTTATTTATAAAAATCAGATTTGCAATACCAAAAGCCGGTCAGCGTAGGTCGTCACAAATTCGTTTCGAGGGCGTATGGCGGAACGAATTGACTAGCTCGGGTTACTGGCGTCGATATGTGCAAAAAAAGACCAATAAAAAAGTGAATAGAATCAAAAATGTTAGACTCCTATATTGGAGAGGCAGACATGAATTGTCAGGCGTCGTTGAATAAAAAGAAATCAAATATGTCAGTGATTTTTTGGTTTAGGCGCGTAACACGCGGAGGTCTGGTTGTTCCTGAAATGGAACAACTTAACATAAAGAATTCAATTAATTGGCTATCCCTCATCCCAATACATATTATAAATGAGACAGTGTATTTGATGGTTAGTTTCTTCGTTCTTGTCAGCAACTCAGTGACGGTTTGACTCTATTTTTTGTAGAGAGATAGTTCGAGTTCGAAACAAAGGCTTCTTTTTTACCCAGAAAAACAAACAATAATGCGGGCGGCGGCGCAGCGGGCAAAAGCTACTTTATTATGAAAGCAAAATTTTGTGTGTGTGAGTTTGTTCGTATTAGTCTTCAAGATCAAACGGCTGAACAGATGCGGCATCGGGCTAGCCTATGTTAAAAATTACTCTCGTGAGCAGCATTATGTTAAGTGAGATAAGACAGTTTGTAAAAAATAAAACATTTTGTATGATAGATATTTTTAACATTTTTTTCTCTGGGTAAATACACAATAAGTTAAGCTAATGAGTCAACATTAGCAAACGATTTAATTTATTGACAAATCAGTTATACAGATAGATAGAAATACATACTCGAAAAAAAAGCCAATATAATTATTTGTACCTTTGGACTATTAGAGCGAACATTGCTTTGACACTGCCACGTAAACAAATTACCGTTTCTACAGTTACAAGAGAAGCGGCAATCACGAATATATATGTGTTTATTTTTTATTTTGCCGAGCAAACGTGGCGGCCAATCATGCGTTTACGATATTAATTTAAAACATCGGTACGGCTTTTGAAACACCGACGCAAATATTGAATTGAACTGTTGAAACATTGTTAACGAAAATTGGTATAAATTATAATTTTGTTGTTTACTATTGTGAATTACATACGTATTATAAATTAGTTTTATGGAATTTTGTATAATTTGTGAAATATTTATTATTGATTGATGAAATTTAATAATTTTAATATTTTAGTGATTTCATGAGATAATCATCTTACAATAAATACGCACATTCTTACTTCTTCTTAATATATATAGCATGAATACCACTTTGTTCACCTAGGTGATAAATAAAGTTGCTTAATATATCATCCTAAGAGTGCACTAAAATAGCTAATCGCGTTACAAAAGGAACAAGGAGAAATATATAGTAAATGATTCTCAGTAATTTGTGATAAGAAAAGTTTAGAGGCAAACTCTTCAGTGCACATACAATAGCAAAAAATACATGACGTAAAATAGAATGAGAATTATTAAGTCACTGTGAAATGAAGATAATGTGGTGAAAACTAATTGGTAAAATATTATTAGAAATTTTCCGTGAAAATTGTTTAAATCTGAGCTATTAACAATATAAGCATAATAATTTTATTATACTGAATGATTCTAATTTCTCATTATTTCGCTTTAATTGAAAAGTAAAGTTACTACATAAAACAAAGCAAGCGACGACTAAAATAGCTGGCCCACTAAAACATTCATCTGTGCAAATTGTTTAGTCGCCGGTGCGATATATTTTAGTTCGCTGCCGGCAAGCTGTTTTCTTCTGGCGATAAATATTTCTAACGAGCTTTACATAGGTACTCAATTTATCGCTCGCTACTTAAACGGAATAAGATGCCTAACAGAACTATGGGATTGACTTTTTTTTTTGCACAAACGGGATTTTGTTGAGATAGGTAAGTGATGACTTATGAATACGAATGTTACATTTTGAAACTATGTGACTGTTAGATGATTTTTGTTGTGTAGGTTAGAGATATTTTTGGGTAATTGATAGTAATTGATTGATTAATATAATGACACCTCTAAGGCCTAAAACGCGGTAAGTTATGAGTGAACTAATGGGTAGGTTCATTTATTATTATCTATTTATGCATATTATCTTATTTATACAAATTTATCTATTTTTTATAAAAGTATATTGTATTTATAGTAATTTATATAATATATTAAAGTTTTTCTGATATTAGTAAGTATCATGTAGGTTATTTTACGTGTACGGTTGCCTGGAAGAGTTCGCTTTGAACAATAATGCCGCCATTCAAAAAAGTAAGTATTTTTATTGTATACTTATTGATTTCTGTTGTTGAACAAATAAAGTAAGTCAAATATCAAGTAATAAGTCACCGTAGTCAAGTTAAAGATACTAACTAAAGGGCAAGTGCCTTTATTACCTACCAAAAACAAAATGACTAACTACAACAAAAAAAAATAGCATAGACCATTTAAGATCTACAGATAATTCAAATACTCCAACCGACAACCAGAGGTCAGCGTGCCCAGCAAAAAAGCCGCATTGGAACGGAACTGGTTTCAAATAAAGAGTATTGTTTTATCTTATTATGGTACATTATTAAGTACTATGTAGCCCTTGCAAACTATTTATAAGATAAACATACATAATTGGTGCTTATTTTTAAGTCATGTTCTTCCATTGCATAAATTAAATAGAGGAATATAGTGTTTCTACAAATAATTATAAAAATATTTCTAGAGAGACTTTTGGCAATTTAAAATAATTCTCTTTTGCACACAAATGTGTAATTGAGTATAAATAATAATCCATAGGCTGTGCATTAGATAGAGTGGAGTAGCGCATAAATCAACGGGTGTTTCATCGAACTATGACTATAATGCCTCTCGCACTATAGTCAGCGTGATTATAGTGTTAGGGTTGCAGCAAAATTATAAATGTTTGTTGAAATTATTTCTGGACATCTCTTTCAACTACTTTTTTTTATCAATTATTCTAGTTTTATTTGCAGTGAATAGTGACCGAGCGCATGAAGCGTCTGCATCGAGATTATCAAAATTTTCTTCCGTCTTTCAGTTTGTATGTAGGGATGTGTGTCCGGAAAAAAATTTGTACTTGCGTGCAAGTCGTAGTGTTTTCAACCAATCTTGACAAAACTTGCTGTATGTGTTCTACAAATTTTTTGAATTTTTGTCTTTGGCGATTTTCGGTTGGTCGGGTATTTTTCTTACATTTACGGATTCTATAAATGTAAATTTTATTTCTCATTTTACAAGGTCCTAAATAAAACAGTATTGAAAGAATAAGTATTCATGGAAACAAAAGCTATTATTTAATTGACGTCAATATTTCAAAATGCCACCTGCTGTTCAGTATTGGGAACCCAGTACAATAGCATTATATTACGTTCTGAGATTTAAATGCTAGAAAAATAATTGCAAAATTAGTATGGTCGCGAGGTTAACAGTTCGCAGAACAACTATTTTATACGAAGCGTTGAAGCGTTTCGATTTCTAGTCTTGTACTGTAAAACATCAAACAAAAGGAAAAGCTTACGAGTTTACAATACAAAATAAATATTTTCGGTAAGTTCTAAATAAATTTACAGTCTAGACATGAAAGCAGTACATAACCCGATATTAATTAGTGGTTTAAACAGTATATAGCTAAGATGAAATGAAAATAGTACCTACGTCTTTTGCTAGACACGATAAACCACAACGGCAAACAAAAATAGAGTATTAATTAATTTTGATTATTGAGTGCCACGCTTTAAGTTTTAAGCTAGCAGAAAGAAGAGATACCTATAATATGTATATTCATAGACTAACCTAATCAAAGATATACTTTCAATATCTACTCAACCAAACAAATGCAAATAATAAAGTCTAGAATTCTATTATTCCGTATTCCTTTTCAAACGTCACCGCGGCAACCCTACACACGTGACGTCGCTCGTTCCGTTTTCGCACAAAGCACGTAACGAGGCCGCGCCGGAAACGGACGGCGAGCGCGCGCGCATCGTCCTCGATGATATTTCCGCTTTCGCTCATTCCGCTCGGCCCACTCTTTTCGCTCGCGTACTGCTTTTGCTCATTCTGAGAGAGCTGAATTACGGCGTTTCGAGTTGGGCCCCGGTGATTTCAATTTCGGACCGCGCGAATGTGTTCGGGTAACGGAGCCGGAACTACGAGAGTCATTGTCGTCGGCACTAAACGCAAAGATTATTATGGGAAAATGCAAGTGATGTTATTCAGTTACAAAATCATTAATTGTTTTTACTCTGATTAGAATTGTATAACAACAGAAAATAATATTGTGATATTGAAATAATTATGAACTACGAAAACTTCAAATTTTTACCACAATATTAATCATTAGAGCTGAAACAACAATTTAATTACCTATATTATAATAATTTCCAGCTAGCCGCACCAAAAAAGTTGAGGTTGATCACGGTACACATTGGAAAAGCAAATTCTTTTACTTTGTCTGCTTTTCCAGTTAACCAAACATTATCAAAATAACTAGAATAGTACTAAACATCTATCTAAATATTATAGCTTCTTACTCATGCACGCGATCGACACTATTTTGAAGAGATCGTTTGTTCAGTAAGGGCGGTTGCAGATGACGGCTGTAGGTACTCGATCGAGTGTCACTCGCGCCAGATGACTGTGTTTTGTTTTCTACGAGCTATTATTACATATTCCCTATTACCGGTGGAACTTTATCTATGTATGGCTTGTTTCGCTAGTTTTTGCGAAAGTAAAGTCAGGTATGGTAAGTTAATTGGTAAACTGTAATGTGGGTGTTGTAATTAATTAATATTCTTTAACATGAGATAAGAGTTTTATTACGTCACTGTTTTTGTCCAGAAAAAATAAAGTTACAAGTTACTGTCCGTCACTCATTGGTTAATTATTTATTGCAGATACACGAAATGTGAATTTAAGAGAGAACTGTGACTTATACTGTGATTAGCTGATTGTGGACCAGTCTCAATGGAACAAATAAAATCACAGCTAATTAAGAGTTTTATGTGTAAGTATTTTCAGAGGCCAAAGGTTTGTATTAAAATTTTCTAAATCAAACTAAACTAAACAGATGTTCAATAATAAATATTGGTAATTATGTTTCTTTGCTTTGTGTTATGTACGTATAAAATTGACTAAATAATGTACCTATATACTAAATCGCACTTTAGACGTCGCATCTTAAGAGTGCTTTAGTCAACGTATTAAATTGTCACCCGCTCGACTGCTAATATCAAATGCTATAAACTCTATGCTATAAAGTTATTTTTAGTTCGCAACTATTTACAGCAGCATCGCCCCAGATTCTATTTCCGCTTTCAGACATTGACATGAATTCATTTTCAGTATGTTGTAGCTTGGAACGGAATGGACTGGATAGGTGTCACCCTGCACTGGACTCTTAGCAAACGAGGCAGGGCTGGAATACACTTAGGTTGAAATAATAGAAAAAAAACACTCATATCAAAATTATTATAGTCTTGGAATTTGTAAAAATGTTCTAATGCCAGTCGCATGACAAGTGCGGTTTGCTTCAAGACAATAAATAAAATTAACTCGTAATGTGAATGAATCGTTTAAATAACTTTTTAAAATATTTAAACGTAATTTAAAGTTTCGCGTTTAAATAGATATTGATACCTAGGCGAATGTCTTTTTTATTTTTTTATCGTAGAATACCTTAAATCTGCTGCTGTCTGTACTTCGGGACATTGACACGATTTGTAATCCCAAATTATAATTTGGAATGGTATCAAAAGCAGATATAATCACTCGGTAACTGGAGTGCACTCGTAATTATTTATTGTCTAATTATATTGTAGTTGTAAATTGAAATGATGTATTTATATTTTATAATATAATATATTACAACAAATATAATTTTCTATATTGTATAAATATATCTATAAAATTGCATAAAAAGGAGAAATTTATGAGAGACATTTGACTTATTCATTTCCAGTAAGCACTTTGAATATTTACCTATTCAAATAAATAGACTTAAATATTTTTCTTCTGCGATCTTACTTTAATTGTTCGTCAGAAAATACTTACGAAAAATAATATTATATTATTTTGTTCCTTATTGAAGACGATTATTTACCTGCAACAAAAATGAAACAGAATCATTAGTTGCTAAACGTCAAAATAAACAATTTTTATTTATCACATCCGCTGGGTCAATTTGACCACAAGTTCGCACGACCACGGAAGTCAGCGACACTGTAGCCCTAGATGGAGCACGCCTAGTCTGAAATACACTGGCTCTCAAGGAAGGCTGCCGGAAGACACCATCAGGTGCTTGGCGACAGATTTTACAACGTGAGGGTGGTAGGAAACGCCCTACCACCATACTATGGTTTCCTAACGATGTTTTCCTTCACCGGTAGCTCAGGCTCTTTTTGCATGTTTCGTGGGATTCGAACCTCGTACCTTTTGCACGGAAATCGACTCCACTAAACACTCGACTATTCTCTACCTAACACTATTCTTTAAATGATTGGTCAGTTTTTTGGTGTAACACGATCAGTGCAGTGTGAAATACGATCAAGATAATATTTTACACAGCTACAGGTAGGTACAACAGAAGCAAAAAGATACGCACAATTCTATTGAACTCTTACACTTCTACCTAAACCACGTATTGCACCTCCCAATAAGAACATCAACAGTTCAAACACCACATATTTGCCAGTAGCAAACACCGTGCAAACTGGTGAAAACAAATAAAAAATGCCAATCTCGAATTTCTAAACCAGACCGGTCGCAGCAACGAAACGCCGCCGCCGCCGCCGCCGCGCGTCGTTTGAAAAACATATCGCGAGTCCCCGGCCAGAGGCAATGTTGTATTTATTTCATCTCTGGGAGGATTAGGCTTCGAAACGCTCCCGCATCGCAGCTGGCAACAGGTGCCGCTTCGCCCCCCTAACCCCTCCCCTTTTTGCCCGGTTGCAAAGCAAGTAAAACAAGATATACGCTAGCAGCATAAGGGATATATCTTGCGGGTAAAAGCAAGAGTGGCCTTTGTAGTCGCAGGCAATGAGATTTTTCATGTAGAGAAACAAACTACATTACAGTGCGTCGAAAAACTTTAAAAACTACGGTGATGCGACGACGTAGCTTAAAAATACTATTCATTTAAAAATATACATTTATCTGTATCACTTGGACAAGTATCCAGAACAATACGGTCGCTAATATGTGTCAAAGGCAAACATATAAACACGGAGCTTGTGTTGTCCACAACAGAAAATTTTATCCAAAATAATTAACATAAATACTGTTTTATTTACATTTATTTACAATAGGTTTGCGTTTGACTGTTACATAATTTTCCAGCATACAGCGGTATCAAATTTATTATCTTGTCGAAACTGTTAGAACTGTCGTAGGCAAACATCAATTAGATATGTATGTTTTATTTCAGCGATAGCTCCCTAATAGCTGAATTTCCGTTCCCTTTATTTTTATAAAGATCTGAAACAAACTAAACACTGTTTGTGCACATCATGCTAGCAAAAAGTATGCACGATGTATAAAACCGCGGCAGTCTGTTTGTGACGTAGCTACTACCAGTGTGCTGTAAGTATGATTTCGATATTTATTTAGGTATTTCCAATGCGGGCTTCTCGCGTTATATTTTATAGCAGATTGTAAAAAAATGGTGCATAAAGCTGTAAAAGTTTAAACAAAAGAATATGCATTTGTTGTTCGCTTTTACGATACACCCTTTGTTTTTTCTGTAGGATAGTACTACAAGTGGGTATAAGTATGCAAAGTAACAAAAATTTATGAAAATTTGAACATGTACTAATGACAACATTTCAAGTAATAATAAAAGCTTAAAAATATAACGTCAAAAAATTAAAAGTCACAAAATCGATTTAATTTTCTCATTATATTCATTGAAAATTTAAGAAAATCAAAGAGCTAATTTTAGCATTATAATTGAAACGAAAAAGACTACAAATTCCATGTATTTCAATAATGACTTAGCAAAAACTATTGGCATTTTACACGGCCTCTGAGTTTTCAATTACTTGCGTGAGTGCGTTTTTGAAATTGACTTTTCTACTCTTGTTTTCGTCGCTGTAATAGAATTTGGAGCTTTAAAAGCCTTGTTAATATTTTTTATTAAATATGTTGTTTTAGTCAACACAGGTTTTGGTAGCGAAAAACAAGTTTATTAAACTTACCGAAGGAGCGGGGTTTCATCACGTTAGTAAATCATAATACATGTCAAATTTAAGATTTAAATAACACAAATATAATCTATATTACAGAAACATTTTGCTGTAAATACTATATTCATATTTTTTTGACCTATATATACAAGCGTATAAAACCTGACGGTCTGACTTACTGACTGAAAAATTACAATCAACGCAGACCCTTTGCCGCTGAACTTAGAGACAGGAAGTTTGGAGGGAGTAATAGGGTGTAAGGGTGTACTAACAGATATTTTTCGGGAATTCAACCCCTAAGTGGGTCAATTAGGGGTTCAAAGTTTGAAATTTCTCTAGATTCCATTTTATATTACGTGCAATGCCACCGGCGACAGTTACTAGATACACTATGATATCAAGGTTTGATCGCGCAACATTTTAATCTCCGCTCAAGTCCCACAAATACTAAAAAATATTAATTTTTGACTTAAAATTTATTTATAAAATGTGTATTACTAAATTAACAAGCTGTGCCCCGCGGTTTTACCCGCGGTGGATATTTTAAATCCCATGGTAATACTTCAATATTCCGGGATAAGTTAATCCAGGGTATAATTTTCGTGCCGAATTTCATCCAAATCCGTTCAGGCGTTTGTGCGTGAAAGAGGAACAAACAAACACACATACAAACTTTCGCCTTTATAATATTAGAGAATGTGATGTGACCAGTAGTTTTGCGAACTGTTGACCTCGCAACCACAATCATTTTGCGGCTTTAAAAACATTTCAAACTTTAACAACAACAGACGAAAGGACTCTTTCATTTGAAAAAAATTACCAGTCTCGAAGCAGAGATGCTTCGTTTGGTCAATCAATAAACTAATAATTTTCATACAATTATTTACAACGTGTCATAACAATTGTAAAAACAACATATGATAACTGTTTCTTTTTCGTGTAAAAGTATGCGACGACCTTAGCACCTACAACTTAGGTATCCATTCAATATGTTACTTTGCCCATCTTTCGTCTTTCGTGTCCTACCCAATTCCATTTTTGAGTTCGTAATAGAAAATGGATACCTAGATCACACAAGAGAAACAAAGAAAGACCATATATACATACAGATGGGAAGATGCATATACCCAAAGACTAGGACATGAGTGAAGAAGGGTAAGATGCAAGATATAGAAAAAAATTGGAGTAACGTGGAGATGCTTACGCCAATGAGACGGAAACTATATTACTTATATTACCTATCAAACAAATTGACAAAATAAAATGTCTAATTGATTAATATAAAATGATGCTTAAAATCAATGAAATAATATGACAGAAAATTAAATAAACTGTAATTTGCTAAAATGATATTTGTAAGGTGTATTTTTTAAATATTAATATTATGATTGCAATTTGTGTTATTTGTATTTTACAATAAAGAAATGACGATTAATTTAAATAGAAAAATAATTACTACTTTTTATGATGCATGTTGCTGAATTTTCATTACCCGACTGCGAAAGAAGGACGATTATTTACTTTTACTTTTATCAAACACATTATTATTAACTAGCATCAGAATCAGGTTAACAGACGAGAATATTGTTTTTGTTGGAAGTCAGTGAAAATAAACAAATAACACAGAAATCTTATCACTCCATTGTGTGTCTTACAAAAGGAAATCCGAAATTGCGTTCTAGATATAAGTACACACAGAATATATCAAGCAGAAATCAAAACATACCACATAATACTCTTTATACAGGATGTTTTAATATGTAATAGACGACTGATATACCGCAATGTTATAGTTCAATAGACATCACGGAAAAAATATAACAAAAAACAGTTTTTCTTTAAAATACAAAAATATCATCATGTAGACTTCCATTCGGTAGGTGTCTACGTATTTTTTTTCTATTATTTTGAATTAAAAACTAAAACACTGGACCCATTTTGATTATTTGAGGCCGCTTCGAAGATATGCAAAAAACAACTTCACAAATTAGTCAGTTGTCTACGTGAAATCAAGTAATTAACATAAAAAACGGGTCGAATTAAGAGCTTCCTTCTATTTTGGAAAGTCGGTAAAAAACAGGCACAAAAGCGATATTGCCAAAAAGCGATCTCTTCCATGCAACCTTTGTAGGAAAGGTACATAATTTTCTATGATTTACAAATTAAACTTAAGTTAAAGGCGAACAAATTCGCCACTAAGATAATTGTTAAAAGAAAAGTCAGATGTTACAAAGGTCAAATGCGTTAAAAGTAAGAAGCAGTTTTATTATTTATGCAGTTGATATCATCATCATCCACTTATTTTCGTCCAATGCTGGACATAATCCTCTCCTATGATACGCCACTCGGCCTTATATTGGACTTCTCATCTCCACACCCTGCCATACTATCTTCTGCATATCTTTGCTCCACCCAGTAGCGGGGCATCCTACACTACGTTGACCGGTTTTCGGTCTCCACTCAAGAACTCGTCTCCCCCATTGGTCTTCGGTTCTACAGCCAGCATATATGACCGGTCCATTGCCACTTCAGCTTACTATGACGTAGAACTATTAATATATTGTATAGTTGGTGAAGTCAGGTGTTACTTTGAGGAAGATGAGGCGGAAAAACACTTTATATTTTTGATATACCATCTTATTATAATATATTGTGTCCTAATGATGAGTATAATACAATAATATATAGTAGTTGATCATAAGCTTAGCACAAGTATAATTTTTTTGATAAAATGTCATTAAGATATTTCAATGGTTACAATGAACTCACAAAATATGTCCCGAACACCATGTACAGGAGTATGTCGCCCCCAATTTTGAGCGAGGAGCGCGTGACGCGCCACTCCCGACCAACCGTAAAAAAGGGAAATCAATTATAACGAAATGGCAACCCGCGGCGCCGACACCCGTCCAAAATAAAAAGATCTACTTCATCCCTTCAGCTCAGAGTACGGAGCGAGCTTGACGGCCTATTGACATTATACGAAAATCAGTATAAAAAATCGTAGATCTCTTATATATGATCTGGCATATGGATGCATTTGAGCAAAAGACTATATAAGCACAATAAATTAAACACGGGTCATAATGTAAAATAATAACTAATATGACAATTTTAATCAATCTCGCATAATACTTAAAAGCTTTGTAAAGGGTCGATCTGGGTAAACGGATGATAATGAAATTCAAGTACTATTTATTATTTTTATGAAAAGTGTGTCTTTAATTCAGCATTTTTGTATTTTGTATTATCATATTTTTAAAATCAGTTCAAAACTTTTTTTATTTAATATAACTTAAAATTTTCTTGGACTATACATACATGACATTCTATTTTGTAACGAGTACTATTTGCCAAAATTCAAGCCGATTGTCACTACTCTTTTACATATTACATGTACCTATGAATTTAATATGTTGTAATTTGTATAAACTGTTTGACATCTGCAAAGTTTCCGAATATCGAGCTATCAACTTTCAAGCCTATAAAACCCTTCAGGCAAAACTGAACACAATAGCTCACCATATACAGCGGGTTTTACGTAACAGGTAAAAGCAAACAAAAACGGTCTACAAAAATGCAGAATGCACGAGGGATCTCGAAAAATTGGATGCACGCTCAAAAGCCCTTCGTAAAGAACACAATGCGATGTCTGGTCCCTTTCCAAATTGATACCTAATTAGTTTGATAAGCAAATAATTGGTTGGCAACGGAAGGAAGGAGGGAAGGGAATAGAGTAAAAAAATGACAATTTATATTTTATTATTCTTTCGTATTTGTAATTGGCATAAGAGACAACGCGATATCGAAGGGAAATAAACGTAGATTTTGCATACATAATAGTCCAGTTTAATAAAAGAAACATATAATAGAGAGTATTTATAATGGATACTGCTAATATTAAGTACTAGCTTTTGCCTGCAGTTACGCCAGCGTTATGTTTGCTTCCCTGTGGAAGGAAGTAGCATAATTACGGCACTCACCAGACACCGATGTATCTTTTTACAAAATAAAAAAAAAAGAAACAAGATTGGTCACTCAGTTGCTCAAGAGGTGAAAGAACTAAAAATTACAGACTAACTTTCGCATTTAAAATATCTGTGGGAATTCAATGATTACGTGATAATTTAGGATCACCTTTTTTAAAGCTTTTGCTTGACCACAACTGGCCTGATGTTTAGCGACGATGAGGCTTAGGATGTGGCACACTTGCCTAAAAAAAAACAAGTTCAGTCGCGATTTGTAAAGACCGAGATTACCTATATTTATCGGGAAACAGAATGCCTAAGATATATATGAGCTACAAAGTATTGGACACATCTACAAATCTCTCTCAATATAAGATCGCACCCACACAGGATTCAATCATCGCGCTCGGCGGCGCAGACGCGGCTCAATCGCCATCAATATAATGATTTATTCTAATCAACGCTAAACGCTTGACTTGCCATAATCCATTGCGTATAATTGCATCCCCTTGGTTGAACTGGGAAGTGATTAGGGCAATATTATCCAGTAGATAGGTAGGAACAATACAGTCGGTGGTAATATGGTGAGTGGAGGTGGAGACCTGGTTATATTGACTTACTAATGAATCTACATACTCATTTGTTTTTACCCGACTGCAAAAGCTTTTATGTTTTTCGACTGTATATATGTATGCACATTTCTTTGGCACTTGTCGTATGTTTATGCCAATGGTGTCAATAGATTTGTCTTAGTCGTTAGAGTGATAGGTACTGGTAACATCAAAATTTAAAAAAAAAGACATTAAGGATGATACACGGGTTTAACTATTTAACTTTCGGGTTTTTTTATTTAAATCTCTTTTAACAAATTGTTTACTCAATATTTGTAAGCTGAGAACATGTTAAAAATGGTCACATCTGTTTACGTATTTTTCTTATGACCATCAAGATTGACTGGTAGAAATTGCTTCACAGCGATAAGACTTATAAAGTGTATTATTTGTTATTACCCCCTTAGGAATTTTCTATACTATATATTGAATACACAATCCAAATGTCATGTGTCTGCCCTATGAAGGGGGTGTAGGCCATAGTCCACTAAGCTGACTGGATTGCGGCTTATGGACTTCAGTTATTTTTGAAATTTATTAACCCTCTACGACAAACAGGTTTCCTTACGATAATTTTCATGATAAATTCAGCCGGGACTTACTCATATATAATATATATAGGTACTAGTACGCGCGGTGATACCCGCGACACGTTTGTATATTAAAAAGTTTCAAACTTTGTACCACATTTCAACCCCTTAGGGGTTGACTTTTCAAAAATACTTTCTTAGTACACCCTAAACTCTAAAATAAATACAACCTCGAAATGTCATGTCCCTAGATTAAACGGTTTAGTATCTACGTTGGTTCCTAAAAAATATCCGTCAGTCAGTCAGAACCTACTCTATCATATGTATATAGTAGGTTCTTCTATATATACATACAGATATTACTTGTTCATTAACAGCAACAAAGTAATGCTGTACGAAGACAGTAGTAATCCTCATCTCGCAAATTGAAATGTCAAACTTGAGTAATATAATCTGTACATTGTGGAACTAGCAGCTTCTAATAAAGCAACTACGAGTATCTGATGAGTTTCCAATGTTATTACATATTTTATTGGAGTAGTTTCTATGAGGGCTTACTAAAGGATCAAATCTCCTGTACTTTGTAGACTCTGCATGAGAAGAATGGTACGAGAAGTAAAGAAGCATTGCATGGTTCCAAATGATTTTTCAAATAGATCTGGAAATTGTGTAGTGCTTACTTTTTAATACGCCTCTCTTTAAGAAGATACCCAATAAGAATACAATTTACTTAGATTTGATGATAAATTTTATAAACTGTAAAAAAAAACAGTTTCAATAAAAACGTAATAACATAACGCGAAAACATCTAGTGTCCAGAAATGTCCATCAACTAAGATTAAACAAAAATATATAAACTAATTCTAATTACTCAAATCTAGAATAATAATTCATAGATCGAGCGCGGGACAATGGAATTAAAAATATTTAGTAAGCTTCCAGAAGATATTCATTTGAATTTACATTTCGCCAATTTTCTTCACTAGGTAGAGACAATGAAATAATTGGGCTGCATACATAGCAGTCAAACCCAGGGCCGCAAATTTATCTATTTAAATTCAAATTTAAAAAATAAAATCAAATAAGGGCTAGCTGCTATAATTACAATCCATTATAAATAAACAATGTATTAAACGAAACCTAGCGTATAATAAAACTCGGATTTAACAATTATTTCGTTAAAATACGTCTAGGTATAGGTACCGAAAAACCTCGTTAACCCACACAAAATAGCTAGGGTACTTAAAAACGTCGGTAAATCCTCGCAATTTCCGCACCGTGCTCGCAAGAAACAAGAAGATTATGTTGCTAATATAAGAAGCAATTACTTTCGGTGGCAATTCACTTTAATTTATTAAATTAATAATATTAAACAGGGGGTGTAGTTACTGAAGGTAGGTAAAGTCACTGAAAAACGACCAAGAGCTGGGCCTAAATTAAAAATCGCCAGTTTATTTCTAATTTATAATCGTAAAGAGGGGGGCAAGAGGGGCAAGTCGCGCGTGTTGGGTGCGTTTTATGGCCACCAGAGGGCGCTAATGACGTCAAATAATTGGTGCTTTAAATGTAAATGACGACACACGCCTCTCCGCATCCCGGTTATGACAAAGCTTTATTAAATTTTGAACGTAGATTTCAGATCTACGTGATCTAACGTCTCGATGATAAAAAAAGAAAATTGTACGCATTTAAGCATATTTAAAATCTCTCTCGGAATAAAATTAAATGCAGCGTGTGTTCAACACTTGAGGGTAAATGTTTTTGCGTGATGTGTAGAAATCTATAGGGCTGGCAAATTATAATATTACTCTTAAATAATATTATAATTTAATACTCTTAAATTATAATTTTCAAATTCGCAATATATTTTAAATACAATTTGAATATGCAAACCTCGGATAGGAAATTATAAATGTTACCTTCCTCACATCCAAGTTCATCAGTAAACATCTTATACCCCACCCTTAAGAATAAAGTGAACGAGCTTTTTCACTCTAACTCAATATTCATGAACGAAAAGTAAACTCAACTTAAAATAAGCATAGCTTTTACCGTTCGCAACAATAATATTACTTCCAGACGGTGCTTTGTTGATGCAGAAACAATAAAGTACATAAAGATTTGGTCACACGTAAACTTACGCACCGCAACAGCGACAAGTCTGTTTTTGGTCACGTGCATTTTCTAAATGTGCTTAAATTGAAACCATGATTGGGGCTAGCAGAAAAAAAGTCACACAGTCTGATCGGTCAGACTTACAGTGGCTAAAAATAATAATAAATATTTCTAAATAATAAATTCATGAACTGTTAATGTTATGCTTAATGAGATACGTAAGTCGTCTATTGAAAACAGGGTGTATTATTCGAATAGTGTTTATTTGTTAACTTTAATTAAATATGTTTTTATAGTCAAGGAATTTAAAAAGTAATTACTATGGTAAGTTTCTGCAAATATATTTTTCAATGAAATTTCGTCAAGTTCCAACTTTATCTATCCATCGATATAGAATATATTTAACATTAAATACTTATTTTGGCAGAGTGGTTATGCTTCTAAAAATCACAATACGTTTTGTAACCGCTTATCTCGCTTAAGTTTGCTAAGACCCTAACACGCAACCCGGGCGAAGTTAATGCAAATGATTCCGTACGTACTTACAAGTAAGTAAGTCTACATAGCCATTTAGTTCCATTAAATAATTCACATTTAAATCGCATTCAAATTTCGCACTTCGATTAAAGCACCCAGGAGCATCGGACTTAAGTGCTGAGCAAACATCGGGTACTGTCTAACTTAAACCTATACCGAACTGTCCATTGTCCAGTTTCACCTGGCCTCTGTTCTCTGCAAACTTTACCCAAGAGATAGGAAAGGGAGAAAGTGTCAATTAATGCTGGTTTCCATGGTGCCACCGTGTGATCCCAATTACTATGTGTATAGGGGCAAGCCGCTTATGCAAATCGCGATTTCCCGCGGACGCATCTAATGGTCCATAAAGGGTGTAAGGGTGGACCATTGCATTTTTAGGAGTGTCCCCGTCAAAGGTTTGAAATACAACAAGAGCACTGATTACGTACTATTTTTAGAAAAAATATGGCATTATTTAAAACAGTATAAATGTATCCAAGATTAAATAGCAGATAGCAAGCAGAGTCACAAAAAGCAAAATAAGATAAATCCAGCAAACCAGGAATACCTTTTTAAATTGTTAATAGGATAGGTTTGAGATCCAGACCAGGTATGCTCCATCTAGGGCTACAGTATCGCTGACTTCCGTGGTCGTGCGAATTTATGGTCAAATGCCTAGCTGTGTAGGATAAAAAAGGTAGGTTTATTTTAGTAAATATCTAGACACTTCCTAAGGACTTTGACAATATCTATGACTGTAAATGTTAGCTGGAGAGAAACTGTTGTACTCGTATTTTCGGCTCCATGCCGTTCTCTGTCAAACGCATTCGTAACAGCCCATAGCAAACTTCTGCAATGTGTGGGTTTTTATTTGTACAATGTTTTCCTTTAGAATAAAGCACGTGACAATTAATCCGCACTGAATCGAAGAGAACACACTAAGAGGTGCAAGTCTAAAACTTAATTGAATCTTATACCCTATTTCACGGTAGAGTTTATGAGCCCTTATGACTGCTCTATCTTAATACTGCTTACGCGCATGATTTAACGCTGTGTGACTCAGTTTATGGCAGCGGAATATGGTTCGAATTTCAACAGCTTTAATTGACGCACTTGAATTTACTCGCGCTAAGACGGTCACGGTAAGTGTCTATACTTATTGCTCTACTGATAGAAGATACACTTGAAAGTAAAGGTTAAAATGTTATAGATAGATAGAGTCATTATTGTTGTACGGATCTGTAGCAAAGCCTACGGATTTCGTAGAAGGTCTACGAAAACATTTTCACGCCTACGAGCTATTTCGTAGACACACGTGTTAGGGATTTGATGTTGGTAAATAAATAAGAACACCGTAGTAACATTTAAGTAACCTTTACGAAATAGAGATTTAGAATAAGCCTATTTTATATGGTGAATTACATCAAAAAGGATTCTATTTCTTAGACAAGAACATCTGAGTTTGCTTGTAACTTTTATATTGTACGATATAATAATAGTATTTCTGGGAACTGTTGATCTCGCGAAAACTGTAAATTAAAAGTATTTCAAGCTCCCAAAAGACGTTGACGGTCATAATAATTATTATATATATCCCGTTGCCGTTTGACAAACAACAAATATATTGAATTCGTTTCTTTGCCGAAAAGTCACAGTATTTTGGAACTTATTTCACGTATAATAAAATCCATTATTATAGATTTGTCTGGATCCCTACTTTGATAAATATCCTTATTCAATCAATGATCCCGGACACTTAAAAAAATATAAAATTCGTAGATATACAAGTTTCTTCAATATTAGTTGTAAACTATGACTTGTCAAAGGTAAGAAATTTCAGGAATCATATAAACCCTAAGACAACTATAATACACGTAGTGCAAAAATAAAGTCTGCCCTCTTTAAGCTAACTGATATATTGACAAACGCGAACTTTTGCATATTATAACATCGAATGCCTAGTGTGTACAAAGCCTAGCTCAGATTCGAGCGTGCTAAATCAGGAGCACTTTGCGAATGCTAAGTGACCATCGGACGGACAGCGGACCGTCGGCCATACCGCGTACTTTTGTAATACTAAGAGTATAAAATTCTAAGTCAAAGTTCGTATGGTGGTAGAATAATGAACTTTATTTTAGTAACAAAGGAGATTGGTAAAAAAATACCACATATTAAGTTAAAATATTATTGGATAAAACTAATACTAATTAATATTAGAAATATTTTAACTGAATTTAACTCGACTCGAATTAACAACTTCGTATTTCTCAAATTTAATTTAAAATACGAGTATGTAGTAGTATGGTTTATGTTCAAATTATGGTTATTATTTGTACAGCATAAGTATTGTTTGTCATACACGAAATTGATATTTTTTTTACGAAATTTCTAAACATCGAATAAGGAAACATTCAGTGTTAGATATTATTATAAACCTTAACAGAACTATTGTCAATATAATCATACTTTTCGCTCTGTTCCCATCCAGTAATACCAAACGAGTCAGACTATTTTTCAATTCTAGCATAGCACTATTAGAAATTAAAATTGACAATAGTAACAAATTTAAGTAAGTAAGTAAGTAATTTAAATTCAAAGCGTGGGGACAATCACATCAATCTCAAACAATTTAAAACTTCCAAATACTCGGTAAGTAGTTCGTTAGTTCGGCGGAACGTTTGCATGTCACGAATCAACGGAATTGTTCCGTGCAATTTATCTTTCTTTGACAAAATTTATTGTGAAAACCTAACAGTCGGTATTAACCGTTGGAATACTTAGCACAGACTTAGAAATGATAGTAGATTATGAAAGAGAAAATTGACAAAACTCAGCTGAGCAAACCTACTCAGCAATAAATATTATATTATTTTGTCAAAAATGAGGGAAGTCTTTGTTAGAAATCAAAAATATCACATAAATCTTAATTCAAATGTTTTTTATAGAAGATGGGCTTTCGTTTCATACATGAAAATGTATCGTCAAACCTAATGTGAACATAAGCATTTTTGACTTAAGTGTTTAATTACATGAATAATTATGTCATAACTAAATAACAGGTATAAATTTAAAATTGTGGAGGAGATGAGCGAAGCCTACACAAGATTAATATCTACTTACCTACCTACTTATATACTACTATTACCTATCTACTGCCTACTAAGATACCGACTAAGCTGTATTAGTCTAAGTCTAGTCTATTGAGAGTAAGAAGTACGAGTCACATGCTCTGCGATCGTAACCCCTGGCTCAGAAAAGTTACCTTATCGGGTAATGAGATTAAAATTTTATTCGAAGAAGTAAAAGTTAGTGTAAGTAAGCGTGGCTAAGGATTCTGTAGCTTAGTAGACTTAAACATTGTATTGATAAACTAAAATAAAATAATGTCCTTATGGGTTAACGGTACAGTGGTAAGTAAGCCAAAACCTTTAGCTAACAAAATAGCACTAACGTAAGCATAATTAATAACAGCTTACCAACTTAAAACAATTTAAAATAGCCTGACAATAAAATTAACTTTCAAATGGTTTAGTCACACACTGTAGTGACGCTCTGACGCTAGTTTAATCATCTACTAAAGATAAAAAAAGAGTTATCCTACGAGTATGTTGATGATAACTCAAGTTCTTTTAAAAAGAAACGACCACTAACTTTTTCAGTTAGTTACATTTGAATATCAACCGTACCGACTAATTTTGATAAAAATTAAGAAATACCACCCGAAAAGTTATACATGACCACCACTTTCATACAAAAAAAATTACAAAATCGGCCAACCGTCTCCAAAAAAATAATGTAATAAACACAAAAAACCCGATAGCCAAAAAAACGTACTGTCTAATTGAGTTCTGCTTTTTTGAAGAAGGTAGAAAAAGTTTGTAAAAAAACTCAAACACCAGACAAAATGAACACCGAGCTTTCCTTATACTCAGACGAAATACAAATCAATACAAACCTTTCAACTAACAAACATCAGGACCCTAAAAAGAGGTTGCCCATAAAAAACGACGTTCGGAAATAGTTTCGAATCGGACATGCGATGTTTACAGCTGTACTTTCCAACCCGCGTCTGCGGAGGCCAAATTAAAAAAGTTGAAACGCCCTGGTACGTATGCAAATAAAAAAAGAAGTTGAGGGCGTATGTTGGCTGCAAAGTTACCGAAATTAATGATTGGAAATATTTTGCGTTGTATTAACGAAGCTGGCGGGTTTGGTAGGGTTTCAATTTATTGATTACAAAGTTTCAACAGTATGGGTAAGTATTTTGGGGAGACTTTAGGTCGGTGGCGTTTGGGGAAAAAGGACATTAGCTGTCCATGAAAATATTTTTAGACGGAACGAGATTTTAGCTGCTTCAAGTATCAAGTAGGGTTTTTTTTTAAATAGAGAATAGGATTGTAAATTCCTATTTTTAATTCCATTACCACAGGTTTAAAAGTAATGATACGGACTGAGATGAAGCACGCTGGCCTGAAAAAAATGTTCAAAGCACTACTTGACTCTCTTGAGCCCGCAGCGCTGATTTTGTTGCCTTAACCTTCATAAATATACAAGATAATAATAAAAAAAAACTAGTGTCAAAACAATTTGGAAAACATATAATATGTATATTATATTGACAAAAAGCCAAAAACCCGAGTGAATAGCCAAATTATGTGAATTGTGCGTCTAACATTTGTCCAACAATCACATTGTTTGTCATACCGATAATACCGGTTGCAATGTTTGCCGGGTAAATGTCAAAAGAGCCCCCTTGAGACCTACGTATGTTCTGTTAAAGTATTTTGTGTAGCATTAGCGTAGCTTAGTGTTACTTTGTATATCAACACATAGCGCCCGAATGCTGGGCACGGGTCACCCTTACTTAATGAGGAATTTAACTAATAATATAAAATGTATACATACATTATCTGTCACATACATAGTGCAAGTCACATTTAAACTTTTAATAGTACTAAACAAAACCATATGATGTTTGATCCTAATGTTTGTTACTCTTTCACGCTAAAACTGCTAAACGGATTCGGATAAAATTTAGCACTAAGATAACTAAAAACTCTTCGGAAAAATTGTAGCGTTCCCGTGGGATAATTAAATTTGCCACGGGTATTTTATACACTTATTATTTTTATACTTTATTTATTTCTCTTTAAACTACGACAATTAGTTATAAATGTATGTGGTTAATCACACAATGTATATAAAATGATGTAGAAATTTGAGCTTAATTTAAAACGTAACATATTGCTATTTATTATTGTTATTGCCGAAAATGATTAGTTTTTTCGAAGTTTTCTTTAATAACGTTCCACCGTAACTAGGACTAATCATACTTACAGCATAGCAGATGCTAAATTTCCCATACGTATCGAGTGGAGGGCAATTTAAAATAAGTTAAACCGTGTGAACGTTAACACCTGAGTCTCAGAAACTATTAAATTGTCTATTATTAGGTATACCTACTCGTAAAAGTAGTTGTTATTTATTATTTATTGCAAGCTAAGAATGTAATTTTCTCGCGATTTATTTATAATCGACTTCAAACAAGAGGAAGGCGAAGTAGAAAAAAAAAGATTTCGGTGAATTTCCGCGGAATCGGGAAATAAAAAATAGCCGTCTTTTTTTCTGATTTCCCAGGGCCGTCTCGGTCGATTAAAAAACTTATTTTTACCAAAAGATATACTTATTAACTAGGCCTATATAAAAATAATTATTTTCCAAATTTGAGTCGTTTTAAACTTTTTTTATATATCACTTGCTTTGTTATAAAGCTCTCGAAGCTACTCTACTCAACCAAAATCTATTTCCAGGATATTCTTATATAGTAAAAGTTAAGAATTATGATTGAGTACAATGTACCTGGCCTAGTACAGGAATAACTATAATGCTATAACTCTGTGTAGATAATGATCAAACGATTTCACACATAGTGCTCATATTACCCACACGAAAATCACCCTAAATAACCAAAAATTATAGGCCGAAGCACTACCTAGCTTCCCCTATTCTGGCGTCCATACATTCATTACAGCCCCTGTTATTACGACGGGCGCGTTAACACGTTTGTACGTAAGTATCGGACTGCACAGATTACACCGCTGTATTTCCTTGAAACCGCCGGTGGTCATATAGAGGCGAGCGCGTAATGGTGTTATTATTTTGTGTTGTTGTTGCGTCGCGGTCGCGCCGGCATGCCGCGGAATGAGGGTTGGTCGAAACTTGGATTTACTTTATTTTTGTGACTTGAGTAGGTTTCCCTGGGACATTTTTTTAACTGTATTGATTCAGTCTCAAATAAGTTGTATAAAGTGGAACGGATTTTAATTAACTTGTCAATTTTGACGCAACTAATTAAAAAATGTTACGTAAACTAAGTACACACAGGGCATTTGTACGGAATTAGAATGTTATTAGATTATTTTAAGATGCAAAGAGATAAAGGTTGAGACTTTTCAGACGATGACAAAACTCCTACGCAGGCATAACAAAAAGTGTTGTATGATTATATTTTTTTTGAAAACAATGAAGTAGAGTAATGCTGTTTTAGTAATGATACAAAACTATCAAACGTATCAAAATATAAGGTTCCATATCAAAGCTACAACTTAATTACTCATAGTGCTTTGGGAACATACACTCAGCGCTTTAAAATTACATTTAGAAATATCAACACGTCTGTGGAAGCGACATGTCACCAGAATGCTGGCTCATTTTAGTAAAAAAAAAAGCATTGCCATTCAACGTGGCAATGCAGCCAGCATTCTGGGAACTTTCCCTTTTACCAGCGGCTTATTATTGGATTAGTTTTTTTATAACTGCAAATGATTTTTTTTTCATTTGATTTTGTATTTAGTAAAAATATTACGCAAACCCTAACTATCAGCAATAAAAAAAAATATTAATCCAGCTCAACCTTGTTTACGTCAAACAACAAATTATTAAAATTGTTGACTGGTAGAATAATATTAAAACATAAATACAGCCTGTGGTGTTATGCGGGCCATTCCATGAATTTTCATAATAGCTGAATTCAGTGCCGTTTTACTAAAAGCATTTTTAGCCTTTTGAACATTGATGACCTGTAAATTAAACTTTACTTTGTCATAACCATTACAATTTATATTGAATACGTATTTACTTTTATTTATGACAGTCATATATATACTTTTAAATGTGATTTAATATTTAATTAAAATATTAATATAAACGAGTTGACTCTTATATAAAACAAACAAGTAAAATTAAGAACTGGACAGCCATATCGTAGGAGTTGTGAAAAAATATGCAATCCGACATTTTGTGACAGCGGCAATCTTAGACCAAGCTTCGATGCTATAAATAGACTGACATACACACATTGCCCGTTTTCTTGTTGTTATTCTTTTTGCGGCAGGGGTTAAAAATATTAAGACCCAAATTAAATGGTCATATATTGTATTTGTTCCAGCAGCTGCCGTTAGAAATTTTCAGTGATTAATAAGCTATTATATATTGATTAATTTTAGCGGAATATTTGTGTGTAAGTTCAGTTGGATAATAGGTCCAAGTTGAAATTCATAAGTAAATTTTTCGATACAGGTAACTATACTGTAGAGCGCAGGTATAAAACATGTCGTCTTTGTAAATGGTTTTTTGAGGAAGGACTGTGCTGCTGATCGGTCGTACGCGACCTCGGAAAGCTTGACCGGACGATTAGCAAGCGCAAGTGCGCTAGGCCGCGGTTTTGGTTTTGGGGCGAAAAGAACAAGGGCGACTCAGAGTGCACGGACCTCGGCTCGAGCCGTTGCTCAGAGATGGACCAACGAATTGCCCTGGCAAGCTAAACGGGGAGTGCCTAGGGCCCTAGCCACTGGTGTGGCATCCTAGCTAATAGTTTTTAGAGCAAATTCGCCCAAACCTCCCTGAGGAGGAGGACAAATGAGCCCTATGCATCTGAGTGACTATTTGACCTGATTGTCCTGGAACTCTGGGGTTAGAGTTACATTTCGATTGGCATCTGAGGGATGCTTTTTGGTGAGAGGTGCCCTGGTCCGCGCCAGAGCCTTATCATTAAATTGACTTGTGTCCGCCCATGGTATCCTGGGGAGAGGTCTGGGCCCTAAACTCTCGCAAATTTAGGCAACTGGTTTGGTTATTTGATCGAGCTGCTTCGTGAAGGGATAGCACAGCCGTGCTTTATTTGCTCCAGATAATAATAACTTCGTGTGTTTTAACACTTGTAAAAACTAGTACTCAGTATAGATAATTCTTCAGATTCAGGTTGCGATCAAACAACTTTTCATCCAAATATATAAATAAATAAGAAAATAATTTGACCTAATACAATAAATCTAAAATATTCTGAAACAAGAGTAAGTACGAGTACCAACAAGGACTTACAAGTGTTTTTGGTGCCTTTTTAGACTTAGCTGAAATCTAATACCAACTTATTTTAAATAGCATTTATATTTGTAGTAAAGAATGTCATTAATGATAAAGCTTATAATATGCTTCAGATGAAATCGTTTTCACGTTTTAAAAAGTGGATTTTATAAATTAATTTGTGAAATGTTTTTTTTACAAATTTAAAAGGGTGCAGGTTTAATAATAGTCTGATTTGTTTATTGTTGTTTACTATATTAATACTAAAATAAAAGGAGTAACATTGTAGACTTTAAAAGTTCGTAAGTGTGACATGGCATAATATTTAAGGATTAAAATTATTAAAAGAAATAAATTTAAATTATAATATCAATCGATATTTGTAAACTAGTAAATGTAAACGCGGCGTTGCACGCGAGATATAAACAAAAAAGCTTAAAACTTTGAACCATTGGCACACCCCCATACCCTTTAATGAGTACACCCTTCCAGTTTAATGTCTCTAGGTTCTGAGGTTTGAGCTCTGCATTGATTCCTGGCGAATATGAGTCAGTCAGTCAGGAAATTTTTTTGTAGACAGTATATGTCTACAAAAAAATTTCCTTTACTTGTCAACAAACAAACCAATCGAAAAGTTATCATAACGGTAATTTTATTAAAATCCTTCATTTAGTCAATTTGTCCCTAGACTGCATTAAACTTAATTTATAACACGAGGGCCGTGAAACCGCGGTGCGGCCAATCACAGTTAATGCAATACAGTGTTTGTATGATAACATATAATAATAATATGGGATAACATCCACACAAAGGTGTTCAGGTCCCAAACTAAACAAAACCTGTCCTATGGTAGCCTGATGAGTGATATATATACATATATGTATAATAAACACCCAAACACAGGTCAAACCGACATGTTCATGCTCACAAATGTTTTATCTGTCCGGGGATCGAACCCGGGACCAGCGGCGCAGAAAGCAGGGTTGCTACCAACTGCGCAAACCGGCCAGTCGTTAACTATGTTGTTTGTATTTTAACTTTTTGAAAGCAGTAATGAACTGGTAGTTCCGATAATTGCCGTCCTCAAGACCAAGACAATTTTTGATGTAAAAAAATGACCGATATTTTTATTTGCACAAATCCTAATAGGACATGATGTAATTCGCATATCTGTAATATTCATAAAAAAAAATTAGTTATATGGTTTATATACCAATTTTTGTTACGCGCAGAAAAGATAGCGATGTGACGAAAAGGTCAAGAGAATGATGGTAAGCGGTAGGCAGGGACCTAATAAGACGTAGAAGAGTTGTGTGAAGAGAGATATGTAGGGAAATGGAGTAAATAGAGATGAGATGGCTGATAGAGTAGAATGGAAGAGGAAGACATGATGTACCGACATCACGAAGTAGGATCATGACACTATGATGATTTTGTCAACACTGGCTATCTTTCGACAGTTGTCGTTTATATCTGTTAAATTAATCACAGTATTCTGCACCAGCGAAACCTGTAGGGACGCTACTCCGGAAGCTTTTATTAAAGAACAGTTAATAAGCAGGGGTGGAACAAAAAACCACCCCTCAACCCCCAATTAATGTAGTCGTGCATTTCACAAAAGCTGACATGAGTTTATTGTTACTAAAATCATAAACATGAGTAATAAACTGATTCAATTTTTGACGGTTGTTTTTCATTACATAATTCAATAGACAATTTTAAGTTGTAAGAAATCTGTGTCCACTACTAGCAATTTAATTTAAACAAATAAATATTGACGAAAACAAGTAAGAAGTATATGGCGATTAGCCAATATCATACTCGTAAATTCTAAAAAAATCATTGTAATTTTTTTCCCAGAATTTCGCATGTATAAAGATAATGAAGGAAAAAAGTTAAATAAATTACGTAATAACTTTATCGTTAAAAAATGTGGTCATCTTTTTATGAATAAAAGAAAATATGTGATTTTAGTAAGTATGTACTCGCCGCGATTAAAAAAAAATTGCGTCGTCCATCACGTGACCAATTTTTCTCCAAATAAAATTGTGTCTGACTGTACATTAAAAAAAAAGTTTGTACGTACAAGTCACCGGGTTATTTTAAACAATAAATTCGGCAACTGGGACTGTTGGTCGAGTTTATTACAAGCCCAGAAGCTGGAAGCTTCTCAATTATTATACTACAAAAAAAAATTAAAAATGTCTTCAGGCAGGCAAAACTTACGTTTCAAAACAAAATGTCATTTATGTATAGCAAATTTAATAAATTCTAGACTTATTATATAAATAGTATATGGGAACAATTGGAAAGTTAAAAAAAAATTCGAACAAAAAACAATTCTTCAAATCGATCAAGTAATCGCTGGAAAATCAGGGGGAACATACATGAAAAAGATTTCGACGAATTGAAAATATCTTTTTTTCTTTTAAGTCGGTTAATAATCAGTAGTGGTATAAAACTAAATCACGTAGAAATGACATTTACGGACAGATAAAACATAACCGACACCGATTTTTGGAAGCACGCCCAGGTTGTTCAACTATTTGTTCGTGTATATTAAAGGGTAGGTTTACTTGTTCCACGTCATAAAATGGTTTATTATAGGTCGAACAATTATTATAGGAGTTTTATTCTTGTTACCCAACACAGCTAGCTATTTGACCACAAGCTCGAACGACCGCGTAAGTCAGCAACACTGTAGCCTTAGATGGATCATGCTTAGTCTGGAATACACTGGCTTTTAAAGAACGAGGTGTTTGGCATCAGATTTTCAACTTGAGAGTGGTAGCTAACCAGGCAAGCGTTAGAAAGCGCCTTACCATCATGTTATGGTTTCCTCTCTATATTTTCCTTCACCGGTAGCTCAGACTCTTTTTGCATATTTCGTGGGATCTAAACACATATGAAAATTGCGGCCCGTTAATGTTAATAGTATGAATAAATACGCATTGATAATAATTCATTAAAAAAACAATTTAATAACGGAAGGACGCTATTTCTTTGAAATTTCAGTTTGTAGAAAAAATATTTATTGGTTAATGGCCATATCTGGTTTTATCTAGTTTGTCAACAAAATTACAAACGTAATACTAAAAATATTACCTTTGTCAACACAGTGAGAACAGCAATAGTATCGCGTGTAATTCGCGATGAAAGAAGTGTAACAAGTTTCGTTTCGTTTAGACAATTCACTGCTCCAATTCTGTCAAAACGAAACCAAGATTATTTTCATTTGTTTCACTTTTTTCATCGCTAACCCTACCACCACCACTGGACGATGCAAACGTCATACAAGTTCAATAACAATCTCGGTACACGTACGTCAGATTTATAGTCAGTTTATGTCAGTGTGATGTAAATCACAGAGCTTTTATCAGGTGGCAATGTTCCAGTGCACTTTAATTATTGAACGTTTCGAAAAACAACGCGTCTGGTCAACATTATTTACATACACACAATTACCTATAGAAGTTGTGCTAGCTGTGTACAGACTATTTTATTGTCTGGCTTTGCATACAGAATAGAATATTCAGGGTCACTGACAACCCACTAGTATAATCCTTAGGGTGGCTTGTGATGACCATAACAAACAACTTCTGTCGTGGACATTTGAAAATTAGTCAAAAAAATATTTGCTTTTCTACTACTTTTTGTAAATAATCATTGACGTGCGGCCAAATGTATGAAGCGTCTGTTTTTAACGAATGTCTTAAGTCCTAGAATAAAAGTTATAGCTTATGCTCTAAGTACAGTGTGCGTTTGTGATGCAAGTATGGAAGCAAACATCCTACATGCTCACAAACACATATATAATTTTAACAAATACTAGCCACTAATAGTACAGTAATTTCCCGTTAAACTACGTTACAATCCACTTAATTCGTGTTTATAGCTTTTATCTAGTGGGCAAACGTCCAGTGCGTTCAAAGTCACTAAAACTATTTTACAATTACAACTAGAGCTTTCTTTCTATTAGAATTGCTGGTACAAAAATTTGAATCGGCACACGTTATAAATAAGTGTGAAAGTGTATTTTTTAGTTTACTAGTTTGTTTGTCTTTTTTCTTGTTAGCTGTCGGAGGTAGTAGTAGCCAATGGCACTCCCAAGATCTATCTCTGTGGTAAAAATCAAGTTGATCCGTGCCTCGGTTGTTGAAGAGAAGAAGAACAATAGGACGATTTTGTATAAGAAGCCGGGTTTACACGCGTATCTGATTATCCGACCTTACAGCCGGCGATGACAACGCGCACGCGGCGAGCGGCCGCGCTTAGCCGCTCCGAGAACGACTCATTTCTTCCCTGATGAAGTTCACTAAATGTGAACGAAACTATTAGCTGGACCTATCCAACGATCAGGTACGCGTGAAAATCTTCTTAAACAAAATGAATCAAAGACGCCTTAGTGTTTTCAATAAAATATAACAAAAGGACCAATAATCTAACAAACATTCTCATATTTAAAATATGTGTCGGAATGTGTGGCGTTAAAACAGATAAAAAAACAGATTTTTATGGAGTAATAATCTAAACGCTAAGCAATAATGCACAAATGCATTGAATAAAAATTAGAAGTCTATAACAAAATAATTTATAATTTGAACGTAGTACAAAAGTGAAAGGTTTTGACTGACTGATATTCACTTGTAATCAACGCAGAGCCTAGACAGCTGAATCTAGAGACATACAATTTAAGGAGTGTATTAAGAAGGTATTTTCACGACATTCAACTAAGACAGTCGGTTTACTTTAGCTATATTCCATTTTATATCACCAGCAATGCCATCTTCTAGTATATAGTATATGTTTAAAATTACAAACAAAAATATACCGAGACACGTAAACAAAACAAAAGATAATATCGCTTCCTCGTACAATTTTCATCAACTGAGAGGTAGTACTTTAGAGTCATAGAGACTTATGCCCGTACCTTTTTTCGTCCGTTTTGTGCCCGAATGAATATAAACATAACACTTCCACCCTGAATATTGTATAGCATCGGCAGCGATTGGTTCCAATGGTAATTTCTGCCCGTCGCCAGAGTAGCCCACACAATGTAAGTAACAAACAGTATGCGATATTCCAAACTTTGCTTTAATTTATCATGTTTTTGCCATTTTTTGCAGGATTTTTTAAGGGAATATAAGAAGTTGCAATAGAAGTCACAACAGCTTTTGTTACATTTGTAAATAAATTTTAAACAAAATTTTCTTCATAACATTGCTAGGATGCGGTTTTTAATCCTACAACTGATTTTGATGAATTACTCTGGTTTAAAAGTCACTTGCTTCCAAAGTAGGAACAAAAGTTGCGGATGAAAAACCTGATTTTGCACTTTCCATCTATTCCGGAAAGAATCTACTTAAGGCGATAAGTTCGCCCAATATCATTTCTATACGTACTATCATTGTCTTTTTTTTAAATTAAGTTTTCAATATAGTTATAATCATTCGTTAATTCATATTGAAGCATGACATATTGTGGAGTTTATTTGATATGATTTTTGTTTTTCATTATTTTTATTTTCCTTTACATGTACTACTTACTACCTTTATGGGAAAATAGGATAGAACTAAATAAGAAGACTTTTTAGGTATAATTTATTTACTTACAACTGATTTGTTACGAACTAAGTTACTGTTATATAATTTATGGGTGCAACCCTAGCCCTGACCAGACAATGACTTAACAAGGTTGCTCCTAAGGGATTTGTACCGGGGACCTTATCTTGGGTGAATTCGATTTCTTACGGATAAGGCCCGATGAATATTTTCATAATTTTAGAGGTGGATCACATTGCGGCCCGATTTGAATATTTCGCGAAGGTATTTTTCAATTTGATCGATAGAGAGGGAAATATATGTCAGAATATACTATTACTACGAAGGCTATAATAAAATATCAGGCTCTATACTGCTCTACATAATAAACAAGACGAAGAAGAAGAAGAAAGACGAGTTTAGGACTTAACGGACCTTATCCATTATCCTGTAGGTTTGCTGACATGATCTTACTAAAAACATCAATCATATTTTGTTATCCACTCATTATTTTTCTTTACACATAAGCATTTGACCACCACCTCGCTCAACTACGTAAATCAGCGACACTGAGGCCCTAGATGGATAATACCTAGCATACCTATTCTGTTGCATAATAGCACAATACATACCTGTTCGTTTGAACGGAACTATAGTTGAATCTTTTTAACCATCAGTTGCGTGTGAAAATCCGTATAATTAAACAAATTGAATGAACATTTTCATTCAAAAATCAAACATTAAAAAATCCAACTGCAAATACTTCAGATCACTGTATCTTAACGAGTGAAACCGCAGGATACAACTACTTATAGCCTATGATCATTTACTGATGAAGACAAATCCAATGAGACCTCGCACTTCCAAATCGGTCTATTGGTTCAGGCTGTAGAGGGTCACAAAGATATACATACATAATATATTGAAAAAAAATTACTTTTTCCTTTCGGGCAGTCACATGATATAAATGTAAAAAGGTTTATCTTTTCGAAACAAAACAACGTCGACGTCCACAAGTCTAAATTAAAATCATAATAACAAATAACAGAAGAGATGGCTGCATTTTACTTGCCACCAACTAGATTTTAAATTAAAAACACAACTTAATTAAGTGGCTCAAGCGAAAGCTCACTTTTATAAAAAACCCATACAAATCCCGGCTTTTGTAGTAAATATTTTCATAGAACTAAGTAAGCTTGTTAAGGTACAGTGCCGTGGAAAATATAATAAAGATGTTGCAACGCAAAACTATTGTGTAATAAAATTTCTAGTTTTCCATAATGAGTTCTTTTATGTAAATTGTGAAATAATTAGTTTTGACTTACTCGTAAATATTTTCGCTAGCTTGGCTAGCTTTTTTAAATATGTAACTTGATTACTAGGAGACGGTAGACCGATTCGCAATTTTTTTTTTTGTGATTGGGTATTATAAATCACGTGATCCCATTTTAATTTTATCGAAATCAAAATTGGTTAAGAATTGTGATTTTTAAATCGAAATAACTGCAAAAAGTCTATCGACGCCTGCTTTCGAGAATTTATACTAAACAGTGTTATAATAAAAGGTGAACTGGGCCGAAACAGAGTCTATTTATGATAACTTTAAATTTCCTATTCTTCACTACGCTAATGCCTGTTATAATATTAAGTAAGGCCAGGAGCTTCTCGATAAAATATAATCGTAGAAAAAGAAATATTTTTTTTCTTAAAAATCGTTAATATTGTTGTTTGCATAGTAAAAATCGTTCACTATAAAACCTATCGGTGTGTTCCGGCAGCCTTCCTCGAGAGCCAGTGTATTCCAGACTACGCATGCTTTATTTAGGGCTACAGTATTGCTGACATCCGTGGTCAAATGCCTAGCTGTGTAGGATAAATAAAACTATAATAATAAAAATCACCCATGTATTTGTTGTTGTAATTAGTTTTGACATACATTAAGTTAAAGGTTAAGTTACTTTAGGAATTTAACTAAAACATATTAAAATTCCTAAATAACCTTAACCTCTTTGTTTTTTATGCTGAATGTCAGTTCAATTTTTTATCTTCCCTGATAGAGTTTAAACTACTTAGGCAGTAGAGGTAAAATAAAACTAAATTTTCATACAACAGCCGTGGTACTCCGTCAATTAATTTTTGTTATGTAGATATGCTTAGTGAAAAATATATTCAATATAAGTTTTTGCAAAAGCAAAAATTGTTAATATACAAAATGCTCTTTAATTTAACATACTTAAGAAAAAAACATAACGCATTTAGCTCGCTACCAACGAGTACGGCAGAAAAACTAATACGATAGAATAAGTTTAGAACTTGACAAAATGAAGAATGAGAAAACAATTCATACTAAGCCTTAAGAAGCAAAAACTCAGTTTAATTGCATATTTCAATAGTGATTTTGTAACTTACCTGAATGTAGAAGTAAATCAGAGAATTGACAGCCGGTAACTAAATAAACCAGGTAAAACAGATTGGTATGAACTTGTTCCACTGCGCTCTGGTCAGATTTTAATTTAGACAAGAGATGCTGGTTTCGACGTCACATCTGATAATATGCAAGTTGCCTCACGTGCTTTTTGTTTTTATGGTGCAATTTTACATCTTTACTTACATCACTGAAATATTTTCTATATATTTTTATATAGTGGTATTCATGACAGCTAGAGTTCTATAGAATTCTGGAGTTCCTGACCTCTTTAATTTGACTGCAGTGTTATTTGCTACAAATTAATTACGTATTTTTATGATTCAGATGTGTTTTAGATGTTCATATATATGTATATATCAATATAATGATTTCGATAAATCTCGATATTTTACAGACAAAATCACGTTTATATAGTATTTAAAAATAAACGTGTTGATATCGTTTATGTCATTTTAATGAAAATCGTAAATTCACCATCGAAAGGATCTCAGTATTTAATTTCCGACATTACTATTAGTCAAAAGGATGTATTACACGCACACGTTACAACACCAAATCACATTTGATTCGTTACACACCGCCCCGACCATTACCGAGATTGGGTAGGTAAGGGGTACATTCAAAAAACAAAACCAGGCGTAGTACTCACCGTTAAAAATTACTGTCGAGCCGGCCGTGGAAACGTAACGCACATACAGAGAATGTTACACTGAGTAACGCTCAACATCGCAACATATTACGCACAGATGAATAATCTACGATCAAGACTTACTGTTTTGTAAAAATTATGAAAGAATCACACAAATACACAATCACGGGTGACGGGATCGGGTCGCGCAGAGAGCAGAGCGGTCGGGTCCGTCCGCCCTCGCCGAAAGCTCGGCCGGTACTGATGTGACGCCCGCCCAGAACCCCCGCCCGCCTTCGCCGGTGTTTCTTTGTTTCCTGCCCGAACCCCACGGGGTTGGTGTTAAACAAATCTCTCGTGCGAACAACGCTTTATCAATTGATTCGATGCGTTGAATATGGTGCAATTTACCTTTTTTGCATATTTTAAATATGCTATTTTTATTGAATGTATTAAATTTTATCAAACAGATCCTTAAGTGTAGAATGTTTAACAATCAAGACCTGGAACACGCAGTTAAGTGCTTTGGCCATTTTTTTATCAGTTTGGGTAGTAGCTTTACCAGATACTGACTGACTGACACTTTCTAGGAATCAACGCAGTCTAAACCACTGAACCTAGAGACATGCATTGTGGAGGGTGTATTCATATTAGTGCAGGGGTGTACTAATAAAGGATTTTTGGATATTTTACCCCTAAAGAGTTGAAATAGGGGTAAAAGTTTAAAACTTTTATTATTCAAATTAGTCGCGGGCAACGCCGCGGGAGAAAGTAACTGGTTTAATACAAGAAGTAATTTTTCTGAGCTTAAATTTAAGAAAAATGTGTATTGAAAACCGAAAATACAGCCTTCGAAAGAGTTTCCAACATTTCCTAAATAGAAACAAAATGATTTTGTTCATTCAATAGGGAATTCACCATAAAAATTCCCACTATTCAGTTCTTTTCCTTACAATCAAATACCTCTTTTGTTCCTGTTTAGTTCATTCACCTGCAAAAGACAAAAGAAATATAAATGAAAAGCTTTATTAATACAATTTATTACAACAATTAAGCGCTGTTACAACTGAGAGAGGGTATACGTGACTTTCAAGGTCGCGTTTTAAAATCTTGTGTCAGGCCTAATAATGTTCTGTATAGGTAGATAATTGACTTCGGGCCTAAAACTGATCCATCAAAGTATCCAATCCAAAGGCCATATAAGTTGAGCTGGCAGTTGGTTTGCAAACCAAAGAGCACATTTTGTTTAATCAGCAAATTTAAAGCTTATGTTTTTCAGTATTTAAGTTAGGACTTTATATATCTACCTCTATAGAACTGTAAATGGTCAGGCTAGCACATTTGGAAGTGTCAGTAGCACGAGTAACTGATTAGGAGTAACATGCTACGACTGACGTAACTATGGCGTCTGTAGTACTATTTATGGTACTATTAACCATAATTTAGGATCTTTAGTAACATAGTGCCACCTTTGTGTTTATAAGTATTATAGCCTACGTGCAAATTAAAAATAATTATTGGTAAAAATATTAGTTATTAATTGTAGTTAAAGTAAGCGAATATCACAACATGTTGTGTTTATTATCATACGAGGCAGAATGTGCATTGCATACTTTTCGTTTATTAAGTATTTATAAACATACAATCACATGATTGCATTATAATTGCTGTATTTAACTCAATAAAATAATAGCTAAATCTTGAGTTATACTCGTAGGTTATCTAAAAGTAAAAATAATTATACTGGCCTTGTGGCTTACCCAAAAAACTTTGGAAATTGAATTTAATTTGTAGTAGCTATCTGTAAATGTTTAAGGCTCAACAGTATAGGGTCTCCCTTGATTACGAAACGATTATATACATAGACAGACAGACAAATAACTGCAAAATATAGCAAAAACCACAGAGCAGAGCTAATAAGCAGTAAAATTATTGAAAATTGTCACCACAGCGACCAGCAATAGGAAAATCACAAAGACAAAATTAAATGAAACAAATTTGTCGGGCACATAATAAATGATCGGCATCGCATCACTTGTCAACTTAATTGCCTAATTTTATTAACGGCCACGTGAACCGTGTCGGCCAAAATTTTGCGACAAAATTTCGCCGAATATTTTATTAAATTTCACGTTGGTTAATTGATTGACGATGCTAGCGATGCGTTATGTCGGTATTTTGAAATGTATTTTTTGCACCTCCGTTATGATGATTGTTAATTAATTTAATTCAGGTGAAATTTGTATTTTTGGTTATTAATGATAAAGTAACTGCAATATCTCTTTAATTGTGAATCGAACATTTTGCGCTTCGGGTAATATCCATCCAAACCGCGTTGCATATATCTACAACGTTAATTCTAAAGTATGACTTTGGCAATTGCTTTTTTCCGAAGCTTACTTTTTGTTTCATAACACCTCCAAATGCCTGGTTATCTAATATCGTACACAACATTACAATGTATTCCACCTCAAACAACTTACTGATAGTCTTATTTAGATAACTAACGCGTATTTGATTCATATTATTTAAGAAGACGAGTTTTTACGCGTACCTGATTGTTGAAAAGGTCCAACTATAGTTTTGTTCACCAAATGCGAATCTGCATTGCGAGACGTGTCATCGTTGAAGACAAGAACGTCTTATTTCATCCCTGATGAAGTTCACCGAATGTTAACAAAACTATACTTGGACTTTTTTAACAATCAAGTAAATTCGAAATCAAGAAATACTTAAACATTATACTGAAATTCAATGATTTCTCACTATTGTAAGCTTAGTTTAGGGACATTATATTGTATTTTTTTTAAGTCAGATGTTTGGTCATTATACTCGTATAAATATAGCTATCGTTATTCCTTAATAATGATAATTATATCTTCTTTCCAACAGTAATAAGGTCCATGGTTGTAATTCAATACTGACTTGTTTATATATCTGTGCAAACTCGCGGTACATGCGAGCGCATAATTAATTTTGATCAATGAAGCGAAAAGGTTGTTGTGCCAAATGACGAACATTTCTACTAGAAACATTCATTTTACGTAGTAAACTTAATTACTGTCATTAATTCTTATGGTGTAGATGTAACAAGGAAAACTAAAAAACTGATTTTCTTGCCTCCAATTTTTCTGTTATAATATTTCTGATTTACAAACCCAGCGACCGAACCAATTGTGGGACTTACTGACGACTACCTTAGGTAAATAATTACCTAAATCGGTCTAGATGTCTCTAAAAAATCAGATTATCTACCGATTAGTCGAGTAGTCTAAAAGATCAATATGGCATCTAAAATTGCCACTTTCCATAGCAAAAAAGTACGTATAGCATAATATGTAACCAAGTATCAGGTGCAATGAGACGCATCTGGCGCGGCATCGGGCGCGATGCGTCGATGAATAATGTATTTATTGTTCGCCCTGAACTTGCTCTACGAAACTACTCCTATGTATCTACTTAAAGATATTGAAAAGGTATGATTACGATCTTGGCAGCACGCAGCAGTGCTGATTCCGAGCAAGGGCAATATGATATACCGCCGTAGCAATATGCAGTGACCGCTGCATGAATGCTACGACGGTATTGCTGCGTAGCTTGTATTTCATATCAACCTATAAAAATACATTGGGGCCAAAAGTGCTGCGGCAACACAGGCTTCGAGATCAAAATCGTTCAAATTAAATAAGGTCCTAAATGCATTTGCATGTGTTGTCACCTGCCACTCCAAAAGAAGATCAAGCCGTGTTAATAACCAGCACTACGCTGATTGTAACCTAATTGTAGGAGAAAACTTTGTAGAACCAGTAATACCTTTAATGCTATGGTGACAACCGACTTTAATTCAGCCATTACCAAAATTAGTCATATTATTATTAAGATTCCAGATTCCAAATCGATCTAGCATCGCAAGATATCAACAAATACTAGGAGAACAGTAACAAAAAGATCTCGATTATTTGAAGTCAAAATCAAATTATAAATTTTATTTCTGAAGAATCCTTATAAATTAAATCAAATAACTAAACAACTTACTCACTCCTGCTAGAGCGCCACCAGGGAGTCATAAACAGGTAAGCGTAAGCGACAAACCACCACTTGTTTAATAATCCGTTACATATATTAACATGCAGGTGTCAAACGAAAGGCGTAATTAAACCAGTTGAGCTTCACGGTTGACATGCTACCGATTGCACGAGAAAAAATAATGTAGAGAGACAACTTACTACAACTTTCACGTTATATAATGATTTGACAGAAATAAACGTGTGAGTTCCCAAATGTTTGTCCTCAAGTACATGTCATGAAGTTAAAGAAACACGGCAAATATGAATATATTAACAAGAATATTAATGTATTTAAAGGTAGAAATGGGCCACTGTTTTCCAAAATCTAGCCTCTCTCTGTGACGGCTCTAGAGGTGGTCGGTTGCTAGGCAACCAGACGCGTCGGTGCCTACCCTACATAACAACTAAGCCCCCACCCTTTTAACCAAGAGACGCAACGTTACCTACCCATACAGGGTTACTGATATGATCATAATCTCTTAAGCAGTTTTTTAATCGAATACATGTTGGACACCAGCTTGTACGACCACAGAAGTCTATTACTGGCTCTCAAGGAAGGCTGCAGGACAAACAATAAGACTTGACTATATACCTTGGCGACAAATTTGCAAATAGTCAAGTGACTGAAATACCCTCAAAATCACGATCGAAAAAGCGATTGATTCATATCGCGAACGCATATGCTTTTGTGTATGTTAACGGTTGTATGTATATTTTTATGAATATGAAATGTGTTTATGTATAAGAGTATGTACCTAACAGTATCTATATACGAATCCTCGCGGACGATCTCACGATTAACTACACATAATATCATATGCAATTTTGACAATTCCCTGTTATGGCGGATTGCAATAAATGTGACCGATTGCGACTTTGACTATTCGCGACGAGCCGGTCGCTAAGTAATCCGTAAATTTGATCTGATTTTAGGAATATAGCTGCGACACTTGCTTCATATATCCGATATCTTTGGTTACCAGCTAATGTAAGTAACCCTGTATGTATACCGTATCATAGGTACTCGATAGCCTGGTTTCATATTACAAACAAGCAATTCGTATAATTGCTGTGGAATATTATATTGTTGCTATGCTTTTATGATTTATTTTGTTTATTTATATAAATAACATAGCTTGCGGCACAAGTATACTGTGACTTACCGAATTAAAGATATTATTTACTAAGGTTATTATTTCTCTCTGTTGTTACCTTCAACACTGATACTTTCGTTATTTTTGAAAGCAATTTAGAAGCTTTTCATAAGTATTTTTTAAGATTCAAAATTACTGAAGTCGCGAGGTCAACAGTTCGCAGAACTAGTATTAATATGTGTGGGAAAAAGTTTGGGCGGGGATGCTGTTAATTATATTTTGTACTAGCTACATCCCTCGGTGTTACCCGTGGAAATCTGTCAATCACACGGAATCACATAAATTTTCAGAGAAGTAAAAGAATATATCTGTGTTAATTAGACATGCCACAAAATCTCATCCAAATCCGTTAATCCGTTTGAACGTAAATGAGTAACAAAAAAACAGAAATAAAAAATTTGGGTTTATGATACCATACGGTACATTGTCATATTACCTCACTCCCATCACTAGCCTGGAACAATGTGTCCTATGAACCGCCTACCCATAAAAGCCTATGGCGACGTTCATAGGAACTCTCGCCGTATTTTGCACGATGCGACAGCAAGCTTTGATTTGAAAACAGCCTCACATATTATTCGCTTATCACTTTAGACGTCTTAGCCGTTTTTTTATTTGTTTTCTTTGTATTTTGTTTTTAGTTTTACTGTATACATGAAAAATATATTGTATTGTAAGTTTCAAACTTGAATGTGAGTTTTTGATTTATTGGTCTGATTTCAGGAGTGGGTGGGCAAAATGAAAATGCTTAGGAAAAAATTTCGAATAAGGCGGGCCGAAACTACTGGAAATGAGTAATGTCCTCCGTCCACCTTCTGAGGACATCTGGGTGAACTGTGGGAAAAATATTTTTCTACGGCCCTTTTCTGGACGTTCCTTGGGAACACTGAATTTTCACCGTCCACCTTGCTATCAAAACTCTTTAAATTTGCAGTGCAAAGAGGTAATTTAATATTTGAAATGTAGCGTCGCTAATGTAGGTTATTTTATTTTATATCAATAAGTACAGTAACAGACATTACACTATTGCTTACTTACACACCTTAACAATAAATAAAATCGTTTGAAGCCTAATGCCCAATTACAACTGTACATAACTTAGGTATGAGTATATCATAGACAACAATTAAAAAAAGATACAATATTAGGAATTTAACAAACAAACAAATTTCGATTAGGAAATTTAGGAAATTAATGTTTTTTTTTTGAGTCGGACCGTAGTCAAAAATTCCTGCAATTTACTCAGGTGGTCTTAGGAGGTGGACGTGGGCAATACCCGGCTGAAATATCTGAGAAGGCAAGATTATGAGATTCTTATTGATTATCAAATATAAGCAATCTTTCGCCTGGTTATGTCCTAGACGTGTGACCATGAAGTTGCACTCATGTAGAAGATTTTTTTCCCATTCCGAGCATATAATGTTTTACTATAGTTGTTTTCTTGTTATACTAGACACAAAGTTGTACGTTATACGAACAAGTTCCAATGTAGCACTTTGTCAAAAAACACCTGTGTTCCGTCTGCAAATTGATATTACTTGGCAATATCCTAAGATCTAATGCAATGGAAGCTATAAAATAGCTTGTTTTCATTACGCTAGACATAAACATTGTAACTTAAAAAAATAATACTTGAATTAATTAACAAAACCAAAATAAGGTAGACAAATTAATATTAAAAAAAAACTATAATTTGACTTCAATTCTGCACTCTTAACTAACGTTACGAAAATTTCAACTGCTCGTATTAAAGTCAAACAAAATTAAAAGTTACATTGTTTAAAAGAAAATACTGGACACATTTTGACTAGCTATATTTTATTAAATCTCTCTCCATCCCTGAGAAATCGTAGTCATTTTTGTGTATGTTATAAAAAGACTCCGACTAATTGAGAACATCCTAATAGGCAATATTCAACGAAGAGACATTTGTTTTGTTTTTTTTTAAATAAAGTTTAACAACATTCTTACTATTCAACAAAAACTTGAAAATAATTATTTTCCTTAAATATGCAATTTATTTGCACCACACAAAAATTCTTATTTAATGTAATTTCAATTCTCAGCTTTCAAGCTCTAGGAGTAAGAGTCAAGTCCAAAGAGAAGGTAAAAGGTAATTACGACAAGTGTCACTCTAATTAGTTGGGAAGATTTTTACCTTTGACCCTAGGTCACGGGTACAACTCTAAAAGCATTATTCGTAATACACCAAGGGAAGATGCTCGTCGCCGTCCAATAATTTACGATCAAATTAGCTAAGTGTCGGTACTTCAGATAAAAGTTGCAGCACTGATTGGAAATAGTGTTTTTACGTGACTAATTTGTATTAGTGTTTTGAAGTTAAACTGGAATAATTGATGTTATTTGAGCTAATTCACAAATAATGGCCGCGATTAGCCGAATATTTACGCTCGTTGTTACCTTTACTACCTCGCCGAATAATTAACTTTAACGTGTTATTATATATCTGGGGGCATGGCGGGGGCACCGCCAAGTCTCGCACGGCCGTACCACCTTTTCTCGAAACGGTTCGAGCGATTTTCGACCCCCTGTAACTTTATTCTATGTTCTTAATTTATTTCAATTAAAAAACGATTTCCTACATATAACATATTTTTTTTTGAAAAATAATTTAATTTTTTTAATTCTTATTTCTATATTGAGATTGATGTTATTCTAAAGTTCTATTGATATTAATACATTGTTTGACCATATAAATGTCATGTACAAAGAATTTGATAACTTATAAAAAATACTGGATGGTACATTCACTTCAACTTAAACTTCCCGTTCAGTCCACCTCTCCATTAGGTCTACTTTCTCGTTCGGTCCACTTTCCCTTCCAGTTCACTCTCCCAAACGGTACACTATCCCTTACAGTCCACTCCTATGCTCAAGAAACATGATCCTTTTCAGACGTGTAACATAAAGGGATAAATGTTCATTCCTTCCCGTTACTTTAGCCATTTGCCATTTTAACCCGAAAAGTCACAGTGTAGATATTAACCGTACCAACTCATAAAATTTATACCGCAAATAAAAAAACGGTTCAATAAATTTATAGCAATTTATTGCAATTTTATTTGTTATTTGATATCGTTACAAATTTTATACGCGCGCACTAAATTGATTGGTTTAACCGGATTTTTGCGCAAATAAGAACGGATTATTTTAATACTCAAATGTGTTCTGACTTGAAGTGGTGCGCCCTTTCAGTATGTGTGAGTGTTCTGGTAGATACCATAGGTGGGTATTCATATCTTCGTATTCTCGGTGGACGAGACGCGCGGCTAGGGGAATATCCTTATGTCGTAGCATTCGTGCACCATGAAAAAAACACATTTATTTTTGAGACATCTAACGAAAACACCACACTGAATTATGACGATAATATATACGAACATGAAATGTATCAGTATATATGCACTGGCGCAGTGATATCACCTACATGGACGATCACAGCTGGACATTGTGTTAAAATGGCACACGCGTTTATATCACCATTTAAAAACGATTCGACTCATACTAGAATAACGAGATTCTTCCTTATGTATGGCGACATCTTTAGGACACCCAGTATAAATTACTACAATGAATCTCACGTCATAAAGTTTGAAACTATGAAAAGAAATGTATCAAATCAAATAATAGAGAATGACGTAGCGCTCATCAAATCTTTGCCTTTGAAGATAGAAGAATATGGGAAAATCAGTACCATAGACTTTACCTCACTTTACGGACAAGAAGTGACTATGCTCGGATATGGAACGATGTGGGATAACACAACCAATCGATTGTTGCTTCCCATTTTTCTTAAAAAGCCGTTACAAATAATTGATAAAGCTTTGTTGCTAAAATGTCCTTCGAAGTATCGTGGGTTTCCGACTATGTGTGCTGTACCGAAGTGTGATATAAAGCAAAGTGTGTTTGACGAAGACACTGGTGCCCCAGTTTTACATGCATCTGGAATTGTAGGAGTAATTTTGAAGAGAAACACTTATGGTGCAATTCGTTCAATAGTAGATCCAAATAAATTAAAGTACGCTATCGTACCTCCAACGTCTGTCATAACTCCAGTGAGCTCGTTTTTAGACTGGATTTCACATATGACTTCAGATGATACATAAAGTTATATACCGAAGAACTCTGATTTATTTATTGTAATGTAATATAGTCCTCTCATTGAATTATCTTGAAATTAGAATGTTTATGAGACTACAATTAAAAATAAACAAAAAATACGTGGGGGTGGATGTATAGAACCGTAAGTCAAAAAACGTGGCATTTCGCAATATTTCATTTATTTTTTTTATTAATTATCTTTAGAATTATTTAATTAAATTTAGAAATCTAGATTCTTATTTGAACATTGAAATAGACAGTACCAAAAAATACAAGTGCTTTCCCAATTATCAAAATTTGACGTCTTTGACTACCAGTCAGCGCTATTCGAGCCTCGATCCAAACCTACTCTCAATAAAAAGTGCTGTATAGTGTACAGTGGACAACAAAATGCAGTAAGCACCTATAGGTGACACATGACAGCCTGCGCTCCACAACGCAGATGATTGATGACCGTATCGATTACGTTGACGACTGTACCCTAGTGGCGATGACGCGCTATTGTCGCACTCTGTCTAATTATATGTTAGTTAGGTATACGTTTCAACGTATAGGATCCAGCTGCTGGGCACTACAATCCTTGCGAAGGGGGTGCAGGCCGCAATCCCATATTGCGAGTGGTAATACGTACATGTTATGATAAAATTTTCACTCTGATTGCTTTTTCTTGTTACAAAAATAAATGACCAAAAACTTTATTGCGTACTTCTCTTTACCTATGATTTTTTAATATTCTTCATTTGGTGAGGTTATAACTTTAAAATTAGTTGATTGTTTTAGTAAATAAATCAGTTATTATTCTAATTCATATTTAAATTTTACTACAAAATCACAGAATAAGGGGGTACCATAGGGTAGAGCAGTCAAAGTTTGGTCTATACCAATTACCACTCTAATCCACTGGGTCGCAGTTTAAGTACTGCTTATTTTCGTCTTTATAAAAGCAATGGATTAGGTCCATTGAAGATAGGGACCAATAATGCTTGTTTTTTTTTGGTAAATAATGTAAAAAAAAAATGTCTGTCTACAAGTACCAAAATGCAATCTTAACATACTATAAAAAAAATAAACTCAAAATAAGTAAGAACAATTTATGATGTAGGTACTGTTACTCATCATTACCAGCCGTATTTGTCCAAAGCTGAACATTAAATTTTTCCAATGAACGCCACAGAGCTCCAGCACGTTCAATCCAGTTCAAACGGCACTTAATAGTCATTTTTCCATCTGTCTAGCTAGCGTCCCATATGACGTTTGCCCAAACGCGGTCTCCACTCCCAAAACTCGTTTACTGCAACTGCAATTTGAAGCACAGCTGTAATTAAAGTATATCGACTACACCTCCTCATGCCCAGCAGCTTAACGCTATGGGATGATACGGACAAATTCTTTTAAGATTATTCGACATGACAACAATATTTCTGAAGCATACTATTAGACAAATTGCCTTCTGTTACTTGTGACCGTAATAGAATAATCTACGCGGTACGTACCCACTCAAACTGTCAAAAACCAGCCTCTGATCGCATAAATTTTGATTACATCCTCCCGCGTTGAGAATACGAAATTACCAAAAGCCTGGATCAAAGGTTCTTCTTTCTTAATAATAAAATTTACTTGCACTGAGTACGTTATGAATATTTTTTTTCCATGTTTTTAGACGTAAAATGAATATTGACGATTTTTCATTGGCAGATTTGAAATACTTGTGTTAACAAGAAAAAACATAAACAACATGTCATCAAGTTAGTCAAAAAATAATAGTTAACTTCACAAACTTAGGTGATTTCGATTTATCATTATATTCTATTACGCATACCTAAAGCATATTTTAGACAAGAAAGATAGGTTATGTTAGAATTGAGATAAAAATACAAAACTAAATTAGCGTGATTAGGCTAAGTGGAGTACTTATATTCTGTTCTGTGCCTGTGTATAGAGAGTTATGTCCAGAAGTGGATTAGAATAATCTAATGATGTTGACTGTAAAAGTAAAATGACACGTTTCACTGTAGATTACCGTAAGTTCGTTTCAAAATTATGTTTTCATAAAATTGTAGGTAGATAGCTATTATTTATTTAATTTTATAGATTTAAAACTATCTAAAAATACCTATCTATGGTTAATTAATGAAGTCAGGAGTTACTTTGCGGAAATTCATTTATAAGAAGATGTTCCATAAAGAATATCTAGTGGTTTCCCGCTTTGTTTGGATCTTATTTATAGTTACAAAAAAATTGCCATTCTGACGCATTGCTTCCTGCTGCAATACGAGTAGTTTAAGGACAGCTTGACCCAGTAACTGGGGTTTTAGAATACTGCTGCGATATTTCCCTGCCTGTCGTAAGTGCCGTTTAAGAGTGAATATCTGGGTTCGGGAGTGGTTAGAATTACATGCATCACGTCGATATTAGCCTTGGAAAACGAGAACATACAAGCACATCGCTATGGAAGTGAGCTGTTGTTGGAGATGCAAGTGCATCTGCAAGCAGGCCACCGGTGCGTCGGAGTGCCCGGTGCCCTTTGTCAAGCACTGAGATAGACCACTAGAGTGATTTTACTTAGAAGTACAACCCTACATAATTCAGTTCTACTCCAATAATCTGGTGTTATAAAAAGATTTCTCTTTTGTAAAGAAAAAAACCGTCGAATAAGATTTATAAATTTACTAACCAATGCCTACTGTATAAACTTTTATTAGTCTTTGTCACCTGTACGGTAACCGTGAAAAGCTGGTACCTCGAGGGCATCACCTGAGGCAATAAGTTAGTTTAACGACAGCCGAGCCGCGGCGCGTAAAGCGGTGCGCACATCACTGGGTAATGGAATAAAAACATAAAGAACATTACATGGCCTGAGAGTGAGGAAAGTTTACTGCAGTAGCTTAGCTTGGAGTCCTCCGAAGGCTATAGTCAGAACCAGAGTCTGTATCTATTAAAATGACAGCTCCATTAATGATAAGAACAGGAGAGAGGACGATCTTTTAATAGAACTGTCATTGGACGCCGTTAAACAGATCTAAAATATAGTAAACGGGGAATCAGCCAGAAGATGGCACTGCTGAACCATTGCCACTTCAGCTTAAAAATTATATGAGGTATGTAAAGGGTAATTCCGATTCCTCCGCAAATATATAGCGTATTTTATCGCGCAAAGACAATGCAAGCGTTACTCTCTCTATTACCTGCGGATTAACTTATAGCTTATCTTACAGAATAACAGGGAATATGTAGTAAGATAATGTGGTAACTAACATAGGCGGATTTCAAAATCAAATACTTAATAATATATAAGATTTGAGAAAGCAACGAGGAAAAGTTCTTGTCATTATGGGCTGTATTGTTTTCTCGGAGAAGGAAGTTCTATTTATTTCAGAATTCTGCATTCAATAATGTGGAAATATAAAATATTATTCATATTCATGATAGTAGAGATATTTATACTAACACTTTTTTATTTGACACAAAACCATCTAAAAGTTGCTTTTTTCTTTGAATGTTAAAAATTAAAAATCTCCAAGTTACAGCTCTTAACAGTTTAGCTCTTAGACCGATTTTATACGACAAAAAGCCCTTGAAATATTAGAACAGCCTCTTTGTTTCACTGAAAAGGCCTTCGCGAAAAGTCCCCGCTCCTTCCTAGTGGCCCTTAACCACCGTTTAGAGACCTTTTAGAACTCTGTGGAAGGAGTTTTAAATGAGCCCGTAGCTTGGGATACCTATGTATTCTTTTTATCAACTTACGGTCGCTATTGATACCAAAAGTCTAAAGAAGTAATCTAAAGTAGTCGAACTATGCTTATGTATGATTAAATTAAATGTTTTTTTTTTATTTGTAACCGATACAATATCTATAGGAAATCATTTAAATGTATTTGTAGTATCCTCGTTTTATCTATAATTATAAAAGAATAAGCCCTGACTGATTGACTAACTGACTCTGGTATTTGCTAGAAATCAACGCAGCGCCTAAACGGCTGAACCTGGAGACATGAAATTTGGAGGATTCATTATCTGGTGCATGTACTGAATAATGATTTTAACAATGCCACCCCTTAACAACTTCAAATTCTTAAAAATCTTTATCTCTGTGGGCCGCAGAGGCTCACAAATATTACTGTTACTATAATACATAACAAAATGACGAGGTTAACACATTTATAAGTTTACATATAAGAATTACATATGTTTTATAATAATTCAAGTACTTAGATAATTTTAAGATTGCAATGAATATAGAAATAAAATCATTCTAATTTTTTGCCAATATCAGTTTTGTACTTTTTAACTAACTACACTGTAAGAAAACTATGACAAACGTATTTATTACGCCCTTACAGTTTTAGAAGTCAGAAAACACTTTGTTTTTTTATTAAATTCGACCCGTAAGAGCTCTTATCACATCTACTCGTTTGTAAGTACCGTAGATAAATAAGACTACAGTAAAACAGAAGCAAACGCAATGATAAATAGAAACAAATATTAGTTCAGTAACTTACAGATAGCGTATCTGAATACGAAATTAATTCCACTGGCGACGGATGGTATATAACTAATTAGTTTTTCATTACAGTGTATGAACATTTCGTGAGTATAGTTGCTGCCAAATACAACCATGTTTTTGTATTTTTTTTATAACGAATTGTAAAACTTGAAACCACCTAAAACCGAGGCGCACTACCTCTAACTAACAAGAATATACAACACAATATTGTGACCTTAAAAAATATCATGTCTATTGATTGTCATTTTTCTAAAACAAAAGATAGTAAATTATTTGATTGTCATAACAAATTTATAAATACAATTTACAGTAAAGCTATTTATTTTTTGTTAATAAAAACACGAATACAGATCCAGCGACCTCTTTAACTGCTTTGTATGCATTACATACTATTTATTATATTACGTTATATTATATATATTTTTTTAGAACGCAACTGTTCTCCCTTCGTTCTAAGTTCGGGCGGGGTTCACGTGATGGATTTCGTATTATCGATTAGTTTCTTAATTAGTTTGTAAATGTTGACTATATTAAATATATGCGTTACCGCAGCTTACTAATTTACACAGTTAACATTATCAAAGCTAACAACAGTTACCATGAAAATCCTTGAAGCTAATGCACGTTTACTAAGGAAATCTTAGTTGTCAGTGCTGGCCATTTCTCTACCAGCCAGTGTACTGGCATTTGTGCAATCCGAGGACAAATTCAAAGTTTGAAAAGTACAGACTTTGCGAACGTGAGTAATTTACTAATGCATCCCGGCGTCGCGCACTTTCGCATCGGAAAATGAAACTCTTGGGCGCTATGTGTGATAAGCGAAACGATTTCACTAATGAATAAACGCTATAAGCGGTCGTTTTTTACCCAACTGCGAATCAAAGAGGGTTTAGTATTTCGAGTTTATGTATGTTTTCTTTGACACGCCTTAGAGATTAAACAGGTCGTGTTATTTTTATGTGAGTTGTGTCAATAGATTCCTTTTTACCTGCAGATGGTCATGGGTTATACTAGCTGCGTACTGTGATTTTATTTGTTAAGATACGTGGATCCAAAGTTCTAGCAGTCGGGTTTTTGTGAAGTCGTTAATTAAAATAAATAATAATAATAAGAATAGTAAAAAACCCGCATACATTTAAAAAAATAATATGAATTCAATGATAATAATAACATTTAAAAACGTACCACTGACGCTGTCACTCGTTATCGTTTTTTTTTATATATTAAATTTTTTTGTAACAGTTTCATTTACCCATATCCGAAGATTTTATAACCGTTTTATCCCAATTTTATTTAAACAATCACCATCAATCACTAGTGACACTAGATGTAAGATTTTTCCTGTATATTTGATGTTTGTGTGCAGACACATAATAAAGATTTAATTTATTCATTCATTCATCTAACAAAATTATAATTTTACAATTTATAATTTTAATATTATAAAGATATTCTAGTCTATTGCTACAAATAAGCTTCTCTCGATACAGGATACCCGTTTTTTCTTCTTGTTTCCACAACCACTGCATGCAGCAGTTGTCACAACGCATGATACTCTTAGTTAATTTACCCTTAATTTTGTTCTCCTGTGGTCTTTACTTTAGAATTCGTCATCCTCAATGGTAGTCAGTCTTGCGGCAAATATGACCGACCGACCGACACCGCAAATTTAGCAATTATTTTGTTATTTCAAATATTTTTGATAGTAAAATATGAAATTATTTACAAAACAAAACAAAACTGTATCAAATGACAAAATACCGAATAATATAAGACTTTCCCGCTACCTGGTGTCACTGTATCCTCACCACTAAGCGTTCGCGCCTCACCCAAGCAGTATGCACCCCCGCATCATATTTGCAGCTCTCATTACAGATATTAAAAACTATGAAGCGGAGATCTGATTCATTAATGCTGGAGTGAATACGTTGAAGTATCCTACGGATTTTACTCGGCAATGGGGGGAATATTGTTAGTTAATTTTGCTATATTGTTTCGCGTCTGAAGTGGTTTTCGTACCGATAGTTGGGATTCAGCTTCGCGATGAGATTTTAATTTGATTTTGTCGGATAGTTTCAATCGCATTTTAGCGGCTTTAAGAAATGTGAACTGGCTTTTAAAATGTATTAACTATAGAAGTATACCTTAGTTATTTCAATTAAATGAGGAGATACTTATCAGTAAGTGCAAGAGTTACTTACGAGTAAGTTCCTTGGGAGCCAGTGTATTCCAGACTCGGCATGCTCCATCTTAGGCTACAGTATCGCTGGTTTCCGAGGTCGTGCGAACTTGTGGTCAAATATCTAGCAGTGTAGGATAAAAAAAAATGTGTTTTTATTTGTCCTTGAAAAAATCATTTCGTTTTGTACAAACATCTGATTATTTTCTTACGGTTTCGGGGTCTTTTACGTTCACAGTTTTTTATAATAACCAATAATTATTATTTACGCATAGTTATACATCAAACATTATTTTTTCTATGAAATAGTTTCGTAGTATTTCGAAAGGCAAACAAATCATTACCATGGAACGCCATCAACATGAATGTATAGAACTTTAACCTGCCGTCTGCATCGGCGATTAATTTTCATCAGCCGCGGCTGTAACCTATCGAAATATGCAATACATTAATTAATAAACGTAAAACACACGCTGTCACCGTCAAATATAATATGAATACAAAATCTTTTAACTGCGCGGTTTTAATTAAAAACACTATAAGTTATATCACCTACATTGTTAAGCGAGTGAAAATTATAGCAAACATTAAACACGAACACTGTTGCTAGGTTTATAGCTACAATAGATTTTGTCGTCATAACTTGTAATTAAATCTAAAGAAAATTTTGCTCACAGCTCAAAATCGATAGTTGATAATCGATAGTTCAAAAACACACACATACAAACACGGACAAATCAAAAGTATCGATTAATAAAGAAAGATCTAAATCTTATCTAACTTTAAACCCAATTTTCACATGGTTACAATATAATTACAGTTTATAAAGTTCAAGTGAAGAACCTGCGTCTTGGAAAAGGTTTAAATTACTTTCAAAAATGAGTGAAGCCCCCCAGCCTTCAATTTGGCGAGTTGTACTTGACTTGTAGAATGCTTTGACTCACAACGTATAAAGTTCAACAACTAAAATTATTAACAGACTGATCTAAGCATCCTCAACAATATTCTCTTTTAAAGAGTGGAAAAAAACGAAAGACATTTCTAATCCACAGTATTTGAATTACATCTCATCACGATTTGAAATGACTTACATTTTGTACAAGTTAAGGTTAAGAGTACCTTTTATGCAATAAGATTTACATTAAACTCTTGGTGATTTCATAATAATGTTACAATTTGACTGAAACTAACACAATAGTAAATGAATAATTTAATTAATTACAGTTCGAGGCCTAATACTACAAGAATCTAATATCTAATCATAAACTTCAAATTTTCTTCAAGTTTCACAAGTCTCAAACGTGTCGGGTTTCCTCTACGCAATCATTGTACAGTAAACAACGCCGTCAACTACATCCATTGCAAAATATATCCAAACAATATTGACTCTAATGCTTATACCAGTAAGTCTGAATATTGGTTGTGAATTTGACAAGCAGTAATCAAGAGCTGCGCCGGCTAGTGTACATAATTGAAAACTGTCAACGGCTCTAGGGTTTGGCTAAGATTTAATAATAGATAACGACTAAACTGTGTCGTTTCGACGTCAAAGCTGCTAAGTTTTAGGTGAACTCTTCATTTTGCGTAAATGCTGAACGGTTTAAACTATTTACCTACTATTTTGTGACGTATAATAATGAGTTAATCGCATTTTGGTAGTATTTCTATTAGAAATACAATTTGTAAGCAAAATTATTTCACCTATAACAAATAATTAACAATGTTTATCAAAATGTTTTTTTTCCACATATTACTTATTAGCCGTGAAAAACAAATTCATTTATTTTAGAAAGATAATTCATTCAAGGAATGGTTTTCCTCGACATTTTATTTCATATTAAAAAAAGTTTACCAAACAATTAACGTCTCATTACAAAACATTTAAACATGCCTTTAACAAGTATTTAGCAGATGTTTCGGTTTATTTCTTAATAAAACAATTCGAATATCGCTTGATTAAATATAACACCTCTTTAAGTTTACACAACCACAAAAACTTAATGAACTAGTGTCTAAGCACAAATTTTAATATTTGATCTCTAAGATTTTGTTCTGATGATTTCTCTAGATATTTTTGACAGTTCTTGATAAGAATAATAGTTTAAACTATATAGCGCCGTTAATTCTTATCAACACTAGATCAAAACTATAACCCATCATAACATCAATATGTGAAACATATCAGCTCCCCGATTTATCTCCAAATTATCAATTCAATTGATTTCTCATCCCAACCAAGGGCCTCATTTTTGAAACATTCGAATGAATCTATCACTCGCTATTGACATCAGGCAGTGACTTCAAAAAAAAACGACTGGAAGAACTTAAGATCAACTTATCTTAACAAGTGAAATCACGGGATGCAGCTAGTAAAGCCTATGATTATCTGCAGGTGAAGACAGATCAATTGACACCTCTCACATAAAACTACGACAAACCGCTTAAGCTACATACATACATACACTTGAAAAACATAACTCTCCTTCCTTTGCAGTCCTGTAAAAAGTCGCATAGACGATATTGATGTGAGTGATACATTAATCCGATCGTTTCAAAAGTAAGGCCCAGAACAAATACAATATTTATCTTCACAATACACATTCTATCCATCTGACGATCAGTCATTATTTTCAACATTTTTAGCCGAGAGGATCTCGCTCAGGCTCAGTTTTATTCAGAACAGAGGGGTTTTCTTCGGACACCCTCGTTATTTCTTATCTGTGACATTTCAATTGAAACTTTCCGAGCTTGAGTATTACGCTTGAAGCGAATGCTTCTATTGTGGCAAAGGTACTGACGCGCAAGTTTATTTTTGCATGACAGTTATTTTTTCTTTCTGTTATGTTTATTTTGTTTGAGCATGGTAAAGAAAGAGGATCTATAGTAAAAGTAACAACAAGAAGTCATAAGTCATGTCATAGTTATTATTCCTTCCTATAAAATTATTATAAAATTATTGTAGACAGACTAATTAGTTTGCACTACTTTAAAGTTAATACTATTTATGCAGAGAAAAGTCATAGTATTATAGTTTCATATTGTATGTTTATCTAACAAAAATATTTTTGTATATCTGGTAAATCTTGCGAAATATACATAATTAACCCATTGAAAAGTGGAACCTAATCTCAAATTTCTGTAAACGTCTAATCACTTTCGATAAGCTTTTCTTAAAATGCGCTAGACTCATCACTTGGGACCGTTTACTAAGAAAAATGTTTCAGCGCTATTCTCAAACAAATAAGTAAATACATTGGACAAAATTACAGTATCCAGTTCGAAACCCAGTTACATATAGAAATCCAGTACCAAAACACTATAACTTAACCCCTCCACTGCTCTATTCACAACTCTGTCTACCATACAGGGTTACTAAAATTAACTTGACGGCTATTTCTGAACAGCGACTTAGCTAGATAATCATATTGTATTAAGTCATCGTCGTACCTCTACTGGGCATAAGCCTCTTTGATAGTCATAGGATATAGTCAACTACGCTAGTTAGAAACTTCACTTATTAAACTCATAGTAAACCTTTCCCGCCAGCAGGTTTACACACAATGTTTTCGAACAATTTTAAAGTAAGTGATAATTAATTTAAACACAAACATCAACAAATTCATACAGGGTAATCGGTTAGGGCTGTACTAAGCCAAAAAGAAGACACTATCATTACGAACAACTTTAACTATATTGAATTCAAGAAAATACAACATCGGTTAAATAAAAAAAAACAACTTTTTGTCAACAAAATGTATGACGTATTCAGGGTTTGTCCCATAGTGCAAGTTATTCTTTAAGACGAGTATGATGACCCCCTTTCGTCTTAGACCAACCCTAATCGATAATCCTGTATGATCTATTCAGTAGAGCGCCTGTCTATGTTCACTTTGAACGTCGTAGAACGAAAATTATTGTTATTGACGATCGAAAGGATTTTTATTTGTTATTATATATTTGTATGTAATACAAAAGCATATGGTTTTTGCGTACTTGGTTCTTAAATTTTAACATTAATTTTGCAATTTTACATAATTTTGTAATCGTTGGGAATTTCAGATTGGTGGTAGGATTAATGTTAATTGACACTTGATTTTTAATAAAGACCTGTGGTAGTTTTTAAATATATGTTATCAAAGTAACTCTTAACAATTTGCGCGCCAGTAACCAGTAACGCTGTATAATGAGTAGAGTTTGACTAGGGACACGAAATAAATCGCAAGCTAGAAGGAGCGGAGGGGGCGTCGCGTCGGAACTTGTCAAAGCCATCTTGCCCGGACGATGCTGAGGGCCCTTCACAACTTATTTATGAGTGAACTTACTGTAGCGACTGTGTTTGAAGTATGGAAAGATAGAACAATAATAATTGACTCAGCGGAGTTGCACCAATATCAAAACAGTAATGTACCTATTCAATTTGGACATGATTGGCATATAGCGACACTGACAGACAGCATTATTATGACGAATTCCTAGAACCAGCAGTGGAATTATATTTAAATAAATAAAATAACTGCCCATCTACACGACAAATGAAAATCTTTCAAATCGATTAAACGCCAAATATATTTAGCTGCTCAATAAATGAAGTCAACAAATCCCGATGCAAACAGTAATCGTGTCTAACTCGCGAAGCGTCTCAAACAACCTCTTGTAATAAAGCAAGCTACAGTTTATTGAGTTGGCAAGTCCGCGCTCACGGCGTCTAATCAGTGGCCAGGTAATTCTGCCGGGCTTGCTGATTGGATATCGACCCGATATGCAGTCTTGTCCGGGTGGAGATAGTTTCTGTCATTGGCAGACTGGCAGGCATGGAAAATAAATAAAACTAAAGAGCTGGATCACTTTTTCATAAAATAAAAACGCATGGACCCAATGCGGTGAAATCGTAACGAAATAATAATGTTCAACCTAATTTAGTACGATTTGGATTAGATAGTGAAGACCTTCGTTGTTTTATTTTATAGTCGTAATTATTCCGATTATTAACACAATATGTATCGCATTTTTATGATACTCTTATCTTTAAATACAATTGGCATTATTATCTATTTTATATAATGAAATAAATACATTTCAAGTTCACCATACATTAGCTTCATCCTTTATTGTTTTTTTTTAGCTTCACGCGCAAAATCGGTTTAAACGTGCTAATTACACTAGTTACGGAGTTACCGCGCTGTATCGCTATAGATATTTGGTGTACTAAATATCAACCAGACTTGGGGTCCTAATCTCTCAGACAGTGTGTCAGGTCTTCAACAATTTTCTTGATTTTGGCGCCCCATGGTCCCGCAGTCTCGACAGTGACTGGTCTGGTCAACCGAATGGTTGTAATTGTAAATGATAAAAAACTATTTGTCGCAACTTAATAAATTATTAAATTGTATTCTATGTATTATATATTAACATGGAGCTTTGCCTAGTTTGACCGATTTCGGTCATCCACCAATTTTCAAAATGGTTTAAATGCTTAACGACTATTAAATATTAGCTTTATGAGATTTTATATCATATCCCGATACATTTATTTTAATTATAATATAAAATAACTTAAAGGGATTTTTCAGTTTATATAATGTAATGAAGTAGATACCTATAGTAATAAGAAAATACGGCATCGCAAACCTAGGTATTGTTTAACACACAACTATTACTGGGTACATAGATACCTATCGACGACGGCAAAGAAGTAATTTCTAAGAGAGAGGTAATTCCGACGCGTCCTCCGGCGTATCCGCGGAACATAGTGTGTAAAGAGAAAGGCTATTCAATATTAGAAATAACTAATTTTTGTATGCTAAAGATAAACAAAAGTCAGACAGATTTATTAATTTAGTTTATCTTATGAAAACTATCATAAAAAATAACGTTACAGTATTGTGTGATTTTTAAGGTTTTAACGGAAAATAGTATACAGGTTACAAGCATATGAAGCTTTTTAATCGTTTTTTTTTATTGCAAGGAAATTTGATTATATAATGTTGTGACTTTAACTATGTCGCCGGTAGACCTAGTGAGAGGCCAACATAAGCTGCGTCTTCCGGTTAGTGGTCGCCACTCAAAGCTTGTACCCTATCGGTTATCGGTTCTTCGATTGATGTGGCCAGCCCATTCCCTCAAAATTTTATGTGTTCGCGAGGTAAATTATTGGTTTTAAAAATCTCTTCCCTTCTACTGCGTTATGATACGAGTATTCTGCGGCCGAGACAGTCCATAAACTGTCGATGTCTCGGGCGTTTACGTCATTTATAGAACGTTATTATTAGATGTTTATGGACTCTCTATGTTCCATTACAGTGTCATAGTGGAGATTGAAAAGTTTTAATGTTATTTAGATACATATTTATTTTTTATCTATATCTAACTCATTACAAATCTATACTTTTAAAAGGGACAACGAACTACAATTCGGCAGATTTTGCTTATCGAATTGTGTGCAGTTAGATAGTGGAATTTATAAATGAAACTACATAACAGATTTTGATTTAACTTCTATGGGACTAACCAGAACGTATAAATTTTCTCAAAATATGAAATATATGTGCAGTGATCGACAGTGTCTACGGTATTGATAGTAGCGGCTACAAACTAACTGAAAATGCACGTCAAGTCAAGGACTACGCCTTTCTATGTTTGCCCGCAAACAAAAATAACTTGCGTTTGACCGCAACTCGCCTGATGTAAAGCGACGATGCGGAAGTAGCAAGCTTGCTTAAGAAAAAACAATTTAACGGCAATTTGAAATTACCGAGATTATAGCTATCGTTAATAGGGAATTCGCCAGGGAATTCAGCAATCTACCCGTTCGCACAATAAGAGTAGATGCAAATGTTTAGTCCACGGACTCGCACTCATCAGGACTACAATCATCGCCTTCAGACTCAGAAAGTTGAATTTGCCAAAATGTTGAATTCTTATAAAATTGATAACCTCAAAACGTTGAATCCTAAAATGTTGAACTAACAAAATGTTGATATTTCCAAAATTTTGAATTTTTCATTGTGTTGAATAAGATAACCAATGTTGATTTTCAAAATAACACACAAACAGACACGCTGCAGTGCAGGGTAATAGCAGGAGCCCGTACAACGGCTGTGTTTGTTTGTTTTTGTAAAGTAATCGGTACGGGTCAAAACCAATCGCCAGCCAAGGCAAAAGCCAGCGTATCTGAGCTAGCCTTAGCTTAGACACTTAAGGAGGCAGACTTCACGTTGTCGTCGCATTGGAACAACATCCTACATAGCTGTCCCTCATATCATATCAATTACTATGGCTGATTTAGTGATTTAAAAACCATGAGCCTTTTTTATATCTGTCACTGTATTGTTCCGATTTCCTCATCATGAAGTACACCCCACCCACGATACAAATACCTAGTTACTAATCAAATAATGTGTTTTTTTATTCAAATACTATTTATTCACTAGGTACCTAACATATCCTGCGCTAACTCTTGAACATCTTTGATCACAAAATAAATGGAATAACGAAAACATCACTGAATGATAACGATTAGTGAAATATGCGAAAATGTCAGCTATTTCTTCTAAGCAGGGCATCCTGTAGACATTATTAGGAGACGCGGCAGCATCCTGTCTCGGAAGGAAGGGCGCGTAATAAATAAATTTCCCCCCATCATTACGCTGTCACTATGGAAACTAGCTTAGCGATATTTGCTGTAAAGAATTATTGTCGGAGCTTTTGCTCATATTTTTCTAGCGATTTTCGGCATAGATTTTTGGTGAAGGCTAATGTTAACTACTAATGCCTGTTTTTCTAGCAATATTACAAGTTGTTAGTATGTTTTATTGTTTCTTTTTCAATTGACAATTTAGTCGGAAAAGGTTCAGTTATCTATCTATGTATGTATATACAAAAGCGAATCGTGAGTGACTTACTGCTATTTGCAAAGAATTAACGTAGGCCCTAAACCACTGAACCTAGAGACATGACATTTGGATATTCAATTTATTACAAGATGTAAGGGCATACTAAGGATTTTTAGAAATTCAATAAATTTTAAACTTCTTTTATTTCTTTTTGCATGTCCGTGGTAGACCGCTAGTAATAAAGATATAAAAAATATTAAGTTCTTTAAGTTCAACAGGCCATGTAACTGGTTTTTTAGTCAAAGTCAGTCTGCTCACGTTGGTTTTATTTTTTTTCACCTACATAATACTCCCGCCCATAATAGTCTCTAAAAATAATAAAATTATAATACAAATGTCTCAAACTTCTTATTATCGCAATGAGAAGCTATTCAGAAAATGGTATATGCCAGAGTAAAAACTTAGAATAAAATTTGGCTCTAGAACAAAGTGTAAGGTATTCCTCGAGCCAAATCATAGGAATGGCACTTTTATGCAACGGTATGGACCATTTGGCAGAGGCTGGCGTAGTTATAACCCACAGCGGTTGATATTTCTAGTTATGGAGTATTATAGTAAGGCTGGACATAATGTTATGACTAATCCTACTAATGTTACTTGCAAGTAAAAATAAATTTTACCTATAGCTAAAAAGACTAGCAAGAAGAGCAAACCTCAAAATAATTGTACATTACTGATTTATTACTAAAAATAGTTTTCAAACATTTAGCTAAACTTATTTTATGTATGAATATTCAATTTCATGCAATGATCGATCAATGATGAATGATGCATCAAAAATAAACCATGCGCTTGAATAATAATATTCTAAATTAATTTTGTACGTAAAAAAACACGTTTAACCTGGTATGAAATCTGTCACACAATAATGCGGCGAAGATTGAACATAGAAAATTATATATTTACATGCTACACGCATAAAATACATATGAAAAATATTAAATTCTATTACATTTACCTGATTCAGGTCAAACATGTCAAAATTAAAATTATATAATAATAACACTTACAATTATGTTACAATGGCATAATATAGTCAAAAATCTAAAGCTATATCAGTCCCACGTCCAAACGTCCCCATAAGACTAGCGGCATTACCACGCTGAATCGCTAATGAAATGCGCTGGGCGAGAAAATGACCAGAACGTGGATCACGCCCTTTCTCCTTCAGACGCCGACCCAGTTCAGACACCAATATCTTGGCTTCAGAGCCCCACGATCCCGCCGTCTCGACGGCGAACGGAACGAACTCGTACTTCCACGTAGGAGCCGTTCTGCCTGATTCATATTACAAATTTGAGATTATTTAGAGATATAACATTAATTGTTTCGCTTTGCAGCCCGAATCGACCTACTCCAATAGATATTTAGGGCTATTCGCATTGCTCCTACCACTGTTGTGCAAATTATCTCACTCAAAAACATTACTAGTCAATTGTTCATGGTGCAAAACGACTAACGACGCGTATCAGGCGTAGGCGCGTAGGTCTTTGCCGCATTCCTATAAAATTAATACGCCCCTTTTTTGTATTATGAGCATTCACTACGCTAGTTCTGCGCAAGCTGCTAAGCATTATAACTTCGACAGTACAAAGACACTGGTTGTCAATTAAGGTACAAGGCATAGTATAGTTGTTGCTCCTATGTATCGCATACAAGAATATCAGCACGGTTGCCGCACGGTTTCATCACACCTGAGCCGTAAACTACACGCCTAGACGGACATTGAGAACAAAGGGTATCATAGACTATAAACAGCATGGATATTATTATCAACAGCAATATAACATAGATACGAGTATTGCATAAAGCAATATAAGCCAAGATTTTCGATGCCGTTAGGCAATTAACTAGATAATTATTTTAATAAGTAAGTTTAAAATTAAGTGACTACTTCTATTACAGCAGGTTCTGTAAATAGAACTTTTTCTGTTATTACGATTTAGAAAAATCTCTGGACTGATTTTGATAACATGTAAAAGAAACTACTAACAATTTCAAGTCAAATAATAATTTGAGAAATTGAAAAATAAATAAATAATAATTAATTAAACTTATCTTTTTAACACTGACTGCCCTCCTGCAACTTTTTTTATATAACGGAAATATGGAATTCAATTTGGCCGGTGCTGATACATATTTTTCAGTTATTAAGACTTAAAAACCAAACTATTAGAAAGATTTCGATATATCTAAGATGGGTCAACAAGTGAGGTATACCCTTTTAAACTCTAAATATTTTTCTAAACCGGACCTATCGAAAGAGCGACTAACAAGAGATAACTGCAAAGAGTAAAGCTGTCGTTGAGATTTCAGGTACCTGACATAAAAAACATCATAACCTCTTTCTTTTTTGGGATGTTGGTAAAAAAGGTATGAGCGAAAAGCCGTAAAAGTGCGAAACGTGTAAATGTAATACTACATCGCTTAAAGGCATGCAATCACTGTCAGTAATTACCACCTATGTCTATACTGACTAGTAATAATTACACGTATACAGATGTTCCAATAGTAATTGGCTTCCACCAGCTACAGGTTTCACAGTCGCGTGCACACCTACAGAGTGATTAGACGTTAATTATCGCCGTATACTCGGACAATACAAGAGAAACGTTATAGCAATATGAGCTTTAAACATACGGTGGCTTATATGAGCAGGTGTTTAGATTTTATTGGGTTGTAAGTTTTTAAAATACTAAGGGTCATCAAATAAGAAAAATAAAATATCAAGTGATACGTTTTAAGAAGAATATTTTGTACTCAAATATCATTCGTTATTGATATTTACATAATCATTAGGTATATTAAAGTTTGCTATGTAATAAAAAAAAATCACGCATATAAACAGATATTACATTATTAGTAAAGTGATTTTTAAAATTATCATATTAAAATAATTTTGAGTAGGACATTACTAAATTATTTTCTAAAAGTTCAGTGAATATTACTCAAGTAGGTAGATTTCCGCAAACAGCAAGATGTAGAAAGGTTTGCACCGACGCGACATAGCCGTAACCGTAGCTAAAGGCTACAAAAGCATACGTACGCTTTCGTAGCATTCAGCATTATCGTCGAATTTTTACAAGAAAAATCCTTTCATACAAATTATAAAATCATAATAATGTATGTTTAAAAAAATATTATACCATAAAACTATCATAGTTTCGTAAAAAATAACAAAATTACACAAATTAAATTAATCTGTTGAAAATATATAGATTCAAAGTACAAGTTTACAGTTCCGCAAACTACTAACGAGTATGTCAGTAAAGTTTGAGTGCCACTGTAATGTGTGTAGCCATTTGTTACATTCTCAAATCATATTTTCCGACAATATCATTTCGTGAGTCGACGTACCATGAAATACGTCTGGAGTGACTCGACACAAGACGCCCCACTTCTTACTTGTTAAGCCCGTAGAGTACTTGTTTCATATACTATAAAACACGTTTAAATATCAATATCTTCACTTGTTTCTGAGATGTTCATTTGTCTTTAATTCTGGCATTCCGGCACCCTGATAATATTAGCGCGCTGGTCAGTCCAGCACTCTGGTCATTTACCTGGTCATTTTAGCATCTTACAATATCTTGGTTTTTTCAGCGCCCTGTTCATTCCAGCGCCTTAATCATTTTACTTGGCTTGCTTCATTTAGGTCTTTAAGCAAACATTTCCCTTTTCTGGTGTTTGAGTATGACACTAAAACGTTACTGAAGATGTGGAAATTACAGTAATCGTAAAATATATTTTATATTGGTTTAAATATTCAAGAAAATGCTGTTATTTGCTGAAAATCATGACATTTAAATGTTAAATAATTCGCTTTGATGCGCTGTCTTAACAATTAGTTCTGGAATAAATGTTTTACTTTTATCCCAAATAACACGGTGTAAATATAATCATCATTACATATAAATTTCACCAGTAACAAACTAACAAAACCACTAAATAAAATCAGAATACCTAACTCAATCTAGTTCTCCCGATCCGTTTATTCATAAAACTTATACGTTATCTCTCACTGGTCAACAACCCCAACCCTCTCTAACGAAACTAACTCGTTGCAATATTTTATCCCCCACCCCCAAACTCCGGGAATCATGAAACTTCTTTTCCAGTGATTTGATGATATTGCACTTTGACGGACTTGAAGCAAACCGGAAGTCTTTGAGAAAAAAATAAATACTTATCGTGGTTAGAGGAAGGTACATCCGCTTGTTTGACTTGATAAGTTTATTGATCTTTTGGTGAAATAAACAGAGTAGTAGTTGATAGTTAGTTCAAATTATTTAAAAAAAAGTGATAACCGAATTATACTAGTTAATTAATTTTATAAATACAACTTTCTCAACCAATATTAATAAAAAAAATTCGGACATTCGGAAGTACACTCTTTCAAAAAATAAATTAAGGCGGCTCTTTTTCCGGAGATTAATGAAGCTTCAAGTTATCGTAAGTGAAAATCTAAAACGATATCTTGAAGTGGTGTACGCCTATTGGAATACAGTAGATTGCAAAACTACTAATAATAAGTATAATTTAACACATATAATCAAGTTAAAAACCATATACGCAGTATAAAGTGACGAAAGAGTAAAAAAGCTACTTATTTCTATTTTTCTATCTTTCGTTCGTTACTTGTATAGCACAACAGTGTCTGTAAGTAAACAAACAAAGACTTTATGATAAAGAGTGAAAGCAAGTTGAATTAGGGGTATGAAGTGCCCTTCCTTTTGTAGCCAGCACTAAGTATTTCTGACAAACATTCCGGCAAAGTGTTTCTTTTCATATGGAGCATAGTACGGAGCTTTCATGTTGATTGAAGTTTTATTCGTGCCATTTCACTTGTTCAGTCAGTAAAAGTCGATGAACTTCTATTTATAATATACACTCTTCGCTTGCCCTGTACTTAACGAGAACATGGGTAAGACACGATTAATTTAATTTATAATTTAGTATATTGAATAAAAAAAAAGTAAATATTTCGAAAACTACCTACTACTAAATTTGTGAAATAATTAATTATTAAATTCTTCAAATATAATTCATCTGAATGTTTTCAGCTAAATGCAATATTAAAATTATCAGAAAAATGCAGTCACATTGTATATTTTTAACCACTTCTCTTAAAAAAACCCTCAAATCATCTATCTCCTTTTTTGGGCAGTTGCCTTAAAATATTATCATTCGTCAAAAGAAAAGTTGTGGAAAAGCTATTGTTATACTCAGATCTGTGGGTTAGTATTAAACAAAACGAAGCATATATATAATATTTAAAAAAAAACGAAGAGTACTAACTTTTACCTTCTGTTTTGCACATGTTATTAATGTGAAAGCGTGCTTGTTAGTTTATTGGTTTGTTTGTCCTGTTTATCTTCAGCAACTAAAACATGGATCAACTTAATTTTTTATTTGAGATGAGAGAGTGTCCAGAGAGTGCTTTAGGCTAAAAAAAACATATCCCGCGAAAACAAACATAACGCGACTAGAGACGTGGGCAAAAGCTAGTATTTTTTAATTAAAGCAAATACTTGTTGAACATGATAGGACGATTGTCAGATATTTACTTCCTATGGTTTCGGGAACAGTCGAGTGGAAAGGTAAATGAAGGTCAATTTTAGTATAACTTAACTTACTTAACTTCTAGGTCTTTGCTTACAAAGCAAAGACCTAGAAGTCAAAATATTTACTTAAATACTTTGTTACTAATGTAACTTTTGTGTAAAACTGGACCACTTTATTAAAATTGAATAATTTAAGTCAATTTCATAGAGAGCTTTTCAATTATTTTCAATGAATTATTTTTGATACAATCACCGAGGAAAAATATAGTTATTCAATTCGTGTAAAAGTATACATTTTGTACAAGGTTATTGGCTAGGCATGTACTTAGCCGAAATGAGATCACTATTGTCGTCCTAATAAATAAATTTCACTATAAGACCACTCCTAAAATCTAAGAAATAAGTCAGCTGTTACTTGCTTGCCTAAATTTTATCGACGACCGATCAATTTTTATACGGAACAGCGGTTTTTTTTCTCGAATTTAGGGTTGTTTCCTTAATTAAAGTTTGTAATGACCATAGTTATGACCATAGTGACCACACTTTATGCTTAGTAGATCCCTAAGCGATAACCCTAAATTACGACCATCAAACCTTTAGTGAAAATGTCAAATAATTCACACAACAACAACTTAATAGAAGTAAATAGATGGCTAACGAGACAGCTTTTCTTTTTTGTATAGGTAGAGTGGTTCACCCTGGCGTCACAGTGCCTTGTGTGTGTGACGATTGATATCCAAAGACAAACTACCTGGACCTAAAATTGCACCCACTGACTTTACCCACTGGTGGGCGGGTGTAGGGTTAATTTTTATTTACCTGTGTTCCCACTACCGCTCCAAGGTCGACTATTAACAACCTTACAAAACTTATAACCCATAAGTGCTTTTAGCTTAGGTATTTCTAAGCAATCACCAATACTTAGCCTGATCATAACTTAGATCGTAGATTGGTATCATGATATTTAAAATTAATGACCCGTCAAAGACTATTCACTCCACTTTAAACAATCAGATGACAGTTTATGACTCACCTGTCAGTTCCACCAGCCATGACTTTATACTCCTGTATATCTATGTCCCCCATGAACTGAGAAAAATCTGAAATTAAACAAATATTATGTTATTTCAGAACTTAGAGAATAATACCTAAAGTGACATCAGAAAGTATAGCTATATTGTCATGTTTTATTACACTACTGTTCTAAGAGAAATCAATAGGGGGAGAAAAACAACTATGCTCAGTAGTATCAAAAACCACAAATAATAATAACAAGATAGCAAGCAGTCGATGATGGCACTAACTGTAAATGAATGCACGCAAAATAGGAAACCTATAAAAATATATGACTGTCTAGGTATAAAACATTGTTAATAACCAGCCGTTTACAAATACGACAGCCGTCAATTTGGTATAATAGTAAATCTAATTAAAATCGAATCACGCGACAACAGTCAAACTTGCCGAATTCCAATCCAGTTTCAAACATACATCACTACAATATATTACGTAGACGCACGGTTACCAATCCCGAGTTCCCAGTCTATTAACGAGCAATCACAAACCCAAAACATAATCTGACGTTATTCTAATGAGAGGGGGAGAGTAAAATCGAATGGCAACATCAAAGGCATCCGCAATTCTACGCGTTTCTCAGACAGATTGAGAATTATTAATAACGAAACGATTTTCGACTTCGATTGCAACCCCCAAGAGGAGACGGCACGTGATTTGGATATTGTATTCGACCAGAATTCGGCTTCGTGGTTTACGACGACTTTTGTATTATGTTGGACAGTGAAAGGAATTATAAATTTGGTGGTATAAATAAGTTGTTACATAAACATGTATATAGTAACATATAATTTACTAAAAGTTTTGTAAACCTCGCGACCACCACAATTTTGCGGTCTTGAAAATATTTATAGCCACGAAATGGCTTCGAAAAATGACAAAAGTGGCTTCTGTTGTGATGCGAAAAACCTTTCGTAATATTTTCTAGGGTTACGAGATATTTTTTTTACTATGTATAATATATATTATTTATGATACTAAAATTAGTATATCAAAATGGTTTAATAATCTGTTTTGAGCACTGGTACAATCGCGTAAAGTTAGCGGCGAAAAACGTGAAAGAAGGTGACAGCAATTTTAGTTTCATTTTGACAGAGTTTTAGGGACAAACCAAGATTGCCGCCACGTGTCTTATGTATATCGTCGGTAACGTTAATCGAGCCCAGTATGGGTCAGATAAATAGAGATTCCTCAACTGAAATCTTTAGGCCACTTTGCGCTACTAACAATAGCAACATCGGCGACCGTTGTCAATATTCATTTAGTTTGTAATATTAGGGCGCCGTGACCACTTCGCGCGTGATCTGTCCACGCGGCCGCCGCGCTGCCCCGTCCGCAATGCAAAGGGAAGGTCCGTGCCGCGAATACTAAAACAGACTCGAACATCTGATTTACTTAGCGATGTTTGATATGCTTATAAACGCTTGTTGAAATGTTGTTTTATAGATAAATTGTAAGTCTACCGACTTTCAAAAAGTAGGATGTTATGAATTCTACTCCTCATATGATCCCATATAAATTGTATCTAGATCCATCAAGTAGTTCACATTTTTAATCACGATATCTAAAAATAATGTCTTTCACTAAAAATGAAATAAAAAAAAGTTATCTGTCAAATCTAAGCCGGTAGCCACGTATTTACTATCGACTTCCTAAATGGTGCCTCCTCCTTTTTCTCAATTCGACAAGAAATTTGTTTTTTAAGTTTTTTACCTGGGTTTTACGGCTGGACTGAATTGAAAAATATATTTTTATTTGAAATAGTATACTTCTCGAGTAGTCCCATCTATCAATTTTGACAGAATCCGTCAAAGGTTTGATTTTTATATCGAAATATCTCTAAAAGTTCTGTCGACATCCGCCGTAATGGAAGTCTGCAATTACTTCTTTTAAAAATACTTGTCAAATAATTATTTTATGAGGTAATACGTAGCTGCGCTATTTAACTACAATCGAGTTTCGGACTGTTAGTTCCACTTCTGAGTTCCACTAATGGATCCAGCAGGATTTTCAAGTGCTCATAGATCCATTTAAGGAGTAGAACCTAGCAGTGGATCTAAAAGTTCGAGACCCTACAATCACAACATTAAATGTGGAAAGTATTTCTATGGATTAGAAAAAAAAACCTGTAAAATAGACGAATAGTGGAAGTAGACTGATGGAGAATAAAGACGGATCGTTTTTAAGGACCTTAGTCCAAGACTAATCCTATTTCAATACACAGTTTTGGTATGAATTATGTATGTAGTGTGTTGACTTAAAAAACATAATCAACTGAATGGGAAGTAAGTTTGTTCTCGTATTATTATCAAACCGATCGACTTTTATGCTATTAATTTTTTTTTTCTTTTATGTCTTAAAGGGTATAGCAGACTGCATGCAGCGCAGCACATCGCATCTCAGTATATGGCTTACGACGTTGTAATGTAAGAAACATTATGGGAATGACACACCTAACACACGATGCTGTGCAACTTTGCGCGTCACCACATGTCAAGCCAAACTAAGTCACTACGCGCGTAGACGTGCAGTAATATGTGATGTGATGTATGGCAGATGTCAAGAACGTTGCAGCAGTATACAATACGACAAACAAAAATGTTCGGTATAACATCCTACCCAAAGCGCTGAGACACAATACGATGCACAGTAACGCAACGCGTACGGTGTTCCCCAGCCTTAAATAGCATAAAATTTCAAAAAACATCATGTTATATATCTATAAAAGTTGTCGACTAAAAAAATACCTACCCTAACATGAAATAATACTTGTTATTCAAACTGGAATTGTATGCTAAAAAATACAATCACACCCCAAACAATGAATCAAACGAAAACCCATCACAATGATGATACTCGAACATCCATAATATAACAAATACAACTCATTTTAGACATCTTTATCACAGCGCACCTGTCCAATTTAAAACACAAAAGCCTCCCCATTAGTAGGGGGCAGCGAGGGGGGTGAAACCGAGAAATCCCATTCAAGTGGAATGGTAACAGATAGCGTCATCTGTCTTATATATTTTTCATAATTTCCAAGTAAATAATTTTGTCCGTCCGCGAAGAAAATGGTGGGAGTGACGGGAGATTTCACAGGGGAAAGAGAAGTGGGGGAGGGAGTGTTAATGAACGGCAAAGATTTTGCATAATTAAAAAGGGGTTCCAGAAATGATTGCGTATTTCTATGACTAATGTTCGCGATGACAGTCGCCACAACAGTGCCATTTTGGAAAGATGTTGAAGCCTCTCACGACTAAGAGAAATCTATTCACATAAATCCACTCACATACTAAATACGACAAGCAGCTTAGGCTCTAAGGCGTGCCAAGGAAATATACTTGATACATCTATACGTACATACACTCGAAAAACATAACCCTCTCACTTTCGCAGTCGGGTAAAAAAGAAAGATATTGAAAACTGAAGGTGAATTCGTACTTGTCTTTTTGTCAAAACTTACTAAATTTACCACCACGAAGAAGATGCTCCACCCTAGATGTAACATATATGCAGCTGCGGCGAATCAGACAGACTACTTAGCGGCCGTGGAGTGACACACAGTGGAGTTTATAAGTATCACTTTCTTCCCATGGTAAAACTTCTTCAAGAAGCATTACAATTACGTTAAACAAATTATATCAGGAAACCAACCCACTGGAGAGAATATAAAGCCTTTCGGAGATTAGTCAAGTTCCAATGCATCTCCACCTGCATTTTATGAGCGTGGCTTGTATTTATTCGACAACACCCAAAACACGCAAATTTCTTTACGTAACGATAGCAAAACTTAATGCTATACGTAGCATTTAAGCTTTTCAACCATATTTCAATCCAATATTAACAAACAAAAAACCGGAGATAATCTATCACGCCACTAAATCATTCACGGACCTAAATCTGCGGCTCACCGTAAGCACATTAAAGTACCCGCAACCGGCGTTGGGACCTAAAATAATGCAGTCGACGTAAAAAGATTAACAGCTCACCCACTTTTGTGTCCGCGACAGGTCAGAGTTATAGTCGGGCTTGAGAAAATACGGAGGTAAGGTAAGGTGTAATACTGTTTGTAGTTAGTTAACCCGACGCCGATGATGCTTAAAAAGTTACGTGGGCTGTGATACGGAGGGTCATAGTGAAATAATAGGATTTATGATAGTTTTTAATACTTATCAAACAATGAGTTCTCCCAATTATATAGTAAGAATAAATATTGTATCCATTCAATATTTTTTGTATGTTTTCAATAAATGCCAGATATACTATGAACAATGCATATCTATCTATAATTAATAGTAGAACAGCCATTGTCATCGAAAGTTAGAAATCGGTCTTCTATTCTTGAATACGTAAATATGTATATTTAAATTTTTATAATAGCATCGCTTATATATTCTGGCATATAACACAATAAATTACGTCATACCTTTTATTTAATTTTTGTTTTTTCTTGATCACAATACTGTTGAAATATATAAAATTACGAAAAAAACGTTCATTGATTCATTAATCATATTATTTTACTAAAATGGCACGAGTTCTGAAAAAGGTACGCAAGTGGTACTGATTTTTTATTTATTACAAGATCTGTTTTATCTCTCACTATCGTTTCAGCAATCACGAGAAGCATTCACGCAATATAAAAATAACATTACAATATAATAATATAATTAACTCTATTTAACTAGATAGATGGAACACTCTTTATTGTATGCACACATAAATAATACAATAAACTTAATAAAACTTACGATTACGTGCAACAAGCGGCGGCCTTATCACTAATAGCGATTTCTTGCAGGCAACCATTGGATGGAGAGAAACTAAAGCTTACGTAATGACGGGGAACCTAATCATGAAAGTTTACTTGCATTTAAATAGAAATTAATAACAATGTTAACATAGGTTTCAGAATTAAAAAGGCTATTATCGAATAAAAATAGCTTAGTGATCGCAATAATATCAGATAGCCTCTTGCTTTTGTAACGTTTACTTTTTAACCTAAACGACACACTTCACCCTGCGACATCCCCTAACGAATACTTGATGGCGGTAATCAATTCTTGCAACATAATATTCCAAGTCGATGAATAATGATGTTTAGGATATTTATTTGGCGCGCTCGGCATTTGACAGAAAGATATTGCCGTGTAGCGCAGCGATGAATTGTACAATTTCTGGTTTAGATTTATAAATAGCAATACTATTAATGTTTTTAGGGATTTGTGTATTATGTGCACTAATTCTAATTAATTAATTTAAATACACATTTCCCTATATTAGTTTAAAATGTATTCAAATACAATGAAATAAAACAAATTTTATTTTATTATATGTTATTAGAGAAGTAACAAGAAGGAAGTTGCCATCTATTAACTACTTGATTTTTTTACAGAAATCAGACATGTGGAATTTGGCTTTAATAGTGTTAGTCTGACTAAGCAAAAATCGGTCAAGAGGTAGTTTACTTTTGAAGTTGCACGAAATAATTCGAAATAAAAAAATACAAGCATATATTAGTATCTTAATCACAAACTGATTTTCAGTTCTTTGTATCAAATTGTAGAATAGTCTCACAAGGCGTTTCTAAGCAATTCATATTGGTTAAGTTCTGAACTAGGTAGACTATTTCAAGGAAGTAACTTGTGCCCGCAGTATGTAAATGCAATATAACCAACCTTATTTTAATACGTAACATTCGCTCAAAAACTTAAGAATTTCAATACAGTCACTCATTCATATTCTCAAGCTGTCACAATAAAAGTTTCTCGCCACATCTCGTTCTCGAACTGTAGGCGGGCTTAGAATTTGTATCAGAAACTTGGGAGGAACGAAATTATCAAATCGTTTTTTCCAGACTTCACTTTGCCGGCGTACGTGGTAAATTGACGAGGGCCGCCTACCTGCGGAACTTTTCGAATTCGTTTACGAAATTGTTTTTTTTCGCACCCCTTGGAAAAGAAAAAGAAGTGCAGATACACCTGAGCGACAACAAGTACGTACTAGTACTAAGGCGTGATAATCACGGCTACTACTACCTGTAGTCATTATTCCACTGCTAGGTGTAGGCTTTTCCTACACTATGACCCAGAGTTTTTGTTTATAGGCTAATAGGTTTTCGTTTGACCACAGCCCACCTGGTGCAGCAGTGATGCGGCTTAACATGAGCACCCTTGCCTAGAAAACCAAGAACTAGCGACTTGAGCTCTACCATGTAAGGCGTATAATCTAGTGGTAAACTAGTCAAAGCTAAACCTGTGAATGTTATGATGTCGTTAACCTACCGTGCTAGTGAGCCGCGCTCCACATACCTAGCCTAGTTGATTGATGACTTAATTTTTGTTAAGGTTGCTTGAAAAGCCATGGACTTGTGCGAGTACCTACCAAATTTTCTGAAACGAACTGATAGACACAAATTTTGCCAGCTGAATATTTGCCATAACCTCGCTCGATCGGTCAATTATTATTTTTTCACGTAATATTTTCGTAATAGTTCGTAAATGAATGTTTGTTAATGTAATTTATCAAATCAATTAAATCATAGTAAAAATACAAGACTTTATTTAGCGCTCCGCTACAATAATAATTGTCAGTCACGTTTGTCGTTAAGGTATAAAACATACTTTTTACTTTCCCCCTTTATAAATTGTGCTGCGATGATGTCACGATAATTTAAATACCAAGCGGAAAAATTGGCAATTGTCAAGTTTAATGCAGTTTATAACGTGGAAATCGATGTTTGAAGGAATACGTATTTCACTTTGGCCAACAATATTTCAGCACATGAGATTTTCTTCTACTATTCATAACTACTTTGAACAACAACTGTAAAATATCAGTGTAATAAGTCGAAGTAACAAATCAAAAATATATAATGGTGTCCATAATATCCACCCACACACTTATAAATGCAAAATTATCTTTGTTGGTTTATTAGTCTCTTTGTTTGTTTTCTCCTCAGCAACTGGGTGACGGATCGATTTAACTATTTGTACATGTGATAATTTAAGGTCCAGGTAGTGCCATAAGCTTCTTCAAACTAGGGAAAATAAACATAACGCGAGCGGAGTCGGGCAATTGTTAGAATGTTAGAATGTTATTATATAGTATGAGAGATGGACCTCGACAAAGACGAGAAGCTCTTGTCGCGACCCAACTATACGAAAGTAAGGCCGTCGCTCAACACTGGAGCAGATCATTCTCGTAAGAAACAAAATAATATTTGATTCTTTAAGACTATGAGTTCGAATGTTAAGAATGTTAAATCATGAAACGAGACGAAAATAGATTTTAATCCAAATTCTGAAACGCAATAAAATTACGATAGATATAGATCTATCGTAATTTTATTGCGTTTCAATTTTAGGAAAAATTAAAACGTAAAACGTACTTTAACCCTACAGGCATCTTTGTAGGCTGTTGTAGTTTTAATCTACGTCTAAACAAACAAATTCTAGATATTGGTTCTACGTGGTTTACAATATCTGGGCATGAAGATCAAACGAAATTTTTAGTTAGGTAAATAATAATACCATTATTAGTGTAGACCTATCAAGTATCTTATTTATTCTCAGCTACACACTTATTAACCCGACGAACTTCGTAGCGCCTAACAGTTGATGAATGATGTCGTCAAAGAATTGAGCTGCCAACTTACTCAACCAATTTTCAATTCAGTTTAAGTATGATTATAATATGGATTTCCTATATATTTCCTAAATGCTAAATTAGTCGCACTCAGACATCTATTTTGGGCATCAGGTGTAACGGGCCTCCAAGATACAGGCTTTGTGCCTGGTTTGGGGCTCATAAGAACTTATCATCATATGTACTCATATTTATATATAAGTTACTGACAGTTACAGAAGTTATAGTAAATTATATTTTGCTGGTTTCCTACACAACCAAAAACATACGAAGCCCCGTCAAATCAAAACCCTTAATACACATAAGTATTAAGTAAGTACATAACTTCCAGCTTTTTTTTTGCTGTAAATCCCCGTTGACCCGAACGTGAAAAGAAACATTGTTGGAAAAAACAACTTTTTATCAAACACTCTCGAATGCGAGCAGTCAGTTTTCTTTACTCCAATGATTTATTTGAACCTTATAGCCGCTTTGCATTAACCCTTTTCGTACCATCTTTCGTTTGAACTTTTCGAGCTCTTAAGCTTTTCGTGTGAAAAACGTTGTCAGTCTATTTATCACTAACAGTTTAACTATAAATACTAATTTACTTGAGGCTCTTAGGTGGTCTAAATTTCAAACAGTAGGAAAAGACACTCTGTGATCTGTGAATAAATTATTGAAAAACACACACACTTTTATTGCTCCCAAAAAAGTATGAAATAAAACAGCTTTATTAAAGTACTAGCTGTACCCGCGACTTCGTTCGCGGTTGCTAACATTTCATAATTATGTCAGTGGGACTTAAAAAAATTGTGAATTTATATCAGTGATCCTTCTGAAACTCTTATCATTGTCTGGAATGCACTGGCTCTTAAAGGAGGCCGCCGAAACACACCGTTAGGTGCTTGGCGACAGATTTTTCAACTTGAAGTGTGTTATTCTTAAACGGTAGCTCAAGCTCTGCTTGCGTATTGCGTGGGATGGAACCTCGTACCTCTCGCACGGCAATCTACACCCTTTAACTACTCGGTCGCTATCGCTACAAAAAATTGTGGACGCTATGTGTTGATACACGTAAAATCATCTATAAACTCGTGATTATAGTATTTTGCGGCCGTATTATACGTTTAGTCTAACTGTTTCAAAGATAAATGTAAGATTTGTATGGAATATTTTATTTAGATTTCCTTAAAAAAACCTTGTCTCGATAGTTTATCGAAAATATGAACTACAACACCAATGCCATTTTTTTGTGATACAATAATTTCAGTAAGTTCTTTCTAAAGAAAAAAAAACCAAACAATGCAAATAAAGTTTCAATAGAAAAACCTTCCTTGCTACAATGTTCAATGAACTTAAGCGTCCAATAAAAGATGTTTTGTTACAACTACGAGTACAAAGCGAAGGAATATTTTTATGGGATACAAAAATTTTATTATATGATTTGTAACAAAATAATAATTATGTCATTATTTGATTTCCATAACAAAAATTACATGCCAATGACTTTTTTGCAGTATTTTTTAGTTCGATATCAAATCACACGTTACAGTTATAGTTAAATACGACTATTATCCCCTCTGTCACAGGTACCACACTACTTTTGAGCTAACAATGAGTTAGTACTAACAAAAAAAGACCATCTAAATCGAAGCACCCGTTACTGAGTTATAGTTAAATACATGCTCTTTCCCACGGGAACCTCCACTTATTTCGGGATAATATTTCAGTTAGACCTTTTCAACAAAAAAAAGAATCATCCAAATCAAAGAACGCGTTACTGAGTTATTATTAATTACGACCTTCATCCCCCCTCCCACGGGAATTACCGCTGATTTTAAACCGAAATAAAAAGTTGATACGATCTTACCTTATTGTATAAACCTTAAGCATACCAAATTTCATTAGAATCCATCCTGCAGTTTCGGAGTTATGGAAAGTGAACAGAAACAGACAGACAAAAATAAAAAATATTATAGATTTGGAGTCTGCATCTTTAACAACGCAACCCGCGAAAGAAATTTTTAAAACATATTCAATGTACAGAATTTGACCAGTTACACTTTTATTATACGAGTAAGTATAGATTTGTATGTTTAAAAAAATATTAACTTGGTAAATACTTACTATATAGCAAATTCTTATATATAGAAAACCTCTTAAATAGCTAAGTACAATCTTATATCTCTATAGTTCTCAATTTATCATATACATACATGTGTAAATATCGCGCGAGACGCAAAAATATCCCATAGGAAAGATATCAAGGAAATATTCAAAGAATTAGAGCGTCTAGTCTGTCCCAATAAACTTTGTGATGGGCGATGGGTAGGTATAATAAAAAAGTTGTGACGTCACGTCTCACCCCGGGTCACGTGCGGATGACAGAGAAAGGTAGACGTGATTAAACGCCCTAAGGATGCGAAAGCTGGGAAAAGTGTTATACGGTTGAGTATATTTTGGTGGAAGAAGTGAGCGTAAAACTAGACACAAGATTTTTGCGACTGCTACTGCACTGGGGCTGCGTGATATTATGTATTTTTTGTTCTGCTCGACAATTTTCCCCCGTATGTTATTAAATAGTATATGTATTCTAAGATTTTTACAACGAAACTTTTAAAAATATACCTATCTCAATTTAATGTAAAGCTTCGCATGTATGTGGATGAACTCATAATTTTCATAATATTTTTATGAAAACAATTATAAAATTCACAATCTATAGCAAGATATTTTCCACCACAGCATTTTCTATCTTTGCTGAGTGAGTGAGAAATACCTATTAACTAAATTACTAAACCACACTGTGCTTTGCATCAAATCTAAATAAAAGTGTACGTATGTATTAAGATCGATTTAACCACCATCTACGTTCGTCACACAACTTAGGACAACTTGATATGCTTGGATTTGTAAAGGTGGGTAGACAGGAAATAATAACAACAAAAGAACTGATATATGTACTTAGATTAAAAAATAACTTATATACAATTAGGCCGTTGTTACAAAAAAAAATATCTTTTGCCAGTTCAAAATATTACACAGGATACACTAAACACTATAAGTACATACAAATTTGTATTTCTGTATCAACTTATTAATTCCATCAAAATGTAGTCGTGTCATTTTTAGTCTCGATATCACCACAAGATATTATCAATAATTTGCCAGCACAATAGTTTTATTTATACTTGCGTTTGACCACAACTCGACTGACGTGTTGTGAAGATGCGGAATAGATGTAAAGCGCTTTCCTAGAATAAACCAGAATTCATTCGTTCACTTGCGAGTTAAAAAACCCAAAGAAAATAAAATAAAGGTTCTGTTTTGATCTTTTAAGGTACGGAACTTAAAAAATCCAAAAGAATAAAGGAGCAAATGTTGTATAAGTTTAACTCAGTAAATAAAGCGCTAGAGAAACGTCTTTACTCATAATGTTTATCATCATATATGAATAAAGTATCCACACATTGGCTCGGCATCCACACATCGGATCATCAATTGCACGGCTAAAGAAGGCATATATCACGTCACAAAAAATTAAAGTTCTACTAAAGGAGACAAATGACTTAAGGACTAAAGCTGATCCTACCATTATAATTAAGCTTTAGGTTACCTTGAAAACTAAAGCATATTTATGTAAAAACGAGATCCATGACCTTCAAATTACTTGCTCTGCATACATTCCTTCGAATGTATTTCTATCACTGATAAAAAAGTCTAAATCATCACATTGCAATGATTGTGGATAGCGCAAGGATAGACACCATATATTGGTGGAATGTGTTAGGAACGAGTCCTATAGACAACGATGGTTTGGAAATGAAATATTTCAGAGTAGTTTCTGTAATTATATTTTAGGCAGCCCAACTAGTTGCATAAGTTCAGGGTCAATTTATTACATAAGTCAGCAGAACTAGGCCTAACAAGGTCTGATTATGTTATTTGCGTTCAATTTTATTGAATTTCTTGTTGTTACTCGTACTTACAAGGCGATATGGTCGCATGTCGCATATCGCAGTAACAAAGCATAAAATTAATTAAAGAAAAAATATCTTACAACTTAAATAATTAGACAATTACCTTTTTACCTTAAAGAATTATCATTGGTCAAAATTGGACATACATTTCTTTTGTTTGTTTTTTTTTTAGCTGCGTAGTACTGAATATTTTATTGACAAAAAATTTAAAAAAGAAACAGGAATTAAAACAGTCCAACTAAACTATATACAAAGTAACTTTAAAATAACCTAAACTGTAAAAATGATTAAAAGTCTGAAAAAATTGATGTCCGTGTGGCTAAGTCCCAAGAACGCTGGCGGCATTCCATACATTTAGTTATTATATTTTGTTGTATACCCTATTCCATGCCACATTTAATATGTAAGTTGTCTCAATCCTAAGGTTGCCATAATGAGATCGCTTTTTAGCGAGTGGCACTAGATGTAAAATTAATCATATGTATTTGATGTTTGTACGTCTGCAATACAAAGTTAATTCATTCATTCATTCACTCATGGTTTAGTACAATAGAGTAACTAAAACGACGCTTAAGTGAAGCTACGAGTAAAAAAAAATATATCTATATTTAAACGACAATCATTTTGAGAATGAGAAAAAGTGGACATCCACTCTTTCTCATTCCCAGGTCCTGGGTGTCTCAGTAGGAAGGAAAAAAATCAACGCGCAAGTGAATTTCCAAGGCATTAACATAAAGACGCGCCTCAACTGTAATCATTGTGCGACCGCAATGCGAACTGAATACAGATAACTTGGGGTTAGTCCACACTGTTATACTAGGTGTAAATAAAAAAAAATAGAAATATTGAAATACGCGAATGAGTAATGGTGAACAAATTGCGATCCGCTTGGTCTTTTAGCCGACTGCCCAAAATGAGGGTAATGTTTTTCGAGTGTATGTTTATGTGTTGTATATATTCATGTATGTATTTATGGCCTTTTGGTTTTAAATACCAGCTAAGTCTGTTGAGACATCTTAATCGGGTAGACCGAATTTGATGGACAATGTGGGATTGGATTTATATTTAATTGCATACTGTCATAGGCTACACTTGCCGTATCCCGCGCTTTGCTCGTGGCGATACTGAAACTTTTAAATCATTTTTTTAAAGAGTTTTCTAACCATTTGTTGTAATCATTATCTACGAGTACCTTTAATATTAGAGTTTGTAGTGATATAAGTTTGAATTTAGCATAAATTTGCTTGACTTAAAGCAAAAACAATGATGCACTCCGAGACCACATTGAGGAATAAAAAGAACTTGTTTCTAGGTGGTTTAACTATTAGACGTTAAGTCGATTGTCAGTTATACCTACTATTCGAGCTCATACAAGCACGGGACAAAACATGTAAAAAGTAGAAAACAATTGTTTTGTAATAGATCATACGTATGTACAAAATTCTACAGTCTAAACTAGGCTTACGATTGAGTCAAAATATAAAACGGCAGCGTCATTTAAGAAAGTTCGTGGCCACCTCCGCTTTGAAAACGTCGTATTTTTTACTTACCTATTCAGATTCTGTCGCAGTGCCGTATTTCTGTCTTATGACCTTTAACATATTTAGATATTATGTCTTTTAACATTTGAGTGCTAAAGTTTTATATTATTGAAAAAACATTCAAGTGTACTTTAAACATTATTAATCATGATAAGTTGATTTATTTGCCATTTTCTGACGTGCGTACCTTGCGATCAATTTTAAACATTTTACTAAATAAAGCATATACTTAATATAACGTCAAGTTAATATAAGTCAAGTTAAAGTAATTACATTTCACTTCATAGTAGTGTATTAAGACGGATATAGAGATATAAAATCTATAGCTATAAATGTGAATTGGTGGTTACGATCCGAGAAGAGCATAGAAATGTAAACCCTAGATTTTTTAGAGCTTTTCTACACACATTAAAAGAAAAATACTCTAAGGGTATTCTAAATACTTCTATATACACAAAAATATTTACATAACTTAATTCTTAAAAAGTGAATAAGAAAATTGGCAACATCATTAATTTCTGTTTCTCTATGCATAAATTCAAAAATTGTTAGCATATAATATGATATCCCAAGTAAATAGCTTCCACAGCTTGATTTCGTAACAAATATGCCATACAAGTGCAAAGGGCAAAGCAATTAGTCCGTGAAGGAAATTAGAAGGAATCACACGACATTTTGCTTGCGACATAAATTGCCATCGGAATTTCCCATGTCACTTAATTGCGTTTCCGAAGCCTTAAAACCAACGATTCTCTTAGTGTAGATCTGCCGTACCGACAGCACAAAGACTCTTTTCCTCTAAGTAAGTGATGGTAAATATGTATTTGTCAAATTGCGATAAAATACTTAGTATTCTTTTTAGTTGATTTTAGTACAACATGGTTACGGGTTACGAGTATACGAAACCAAAAATGGATAAAATCCAACTTCCTACTACAATTATAAACGCGAAAGTTTATAAGAATGTGTGGATGTACGTTTGTTGCTTCTCCACGCAAAAATTGTTAAACTAATGTCGATTAAAGGTACGAAGATATCATAGGCCCTAAATTAATACAAAGGCTATTTTTATTCTGTGCTAACGCGGGTAACAGCGCAGGACGCAGCTTGTATACACTCAAAATTTTAATACGAGTAAAGTCATACTAACTTTTGGACCTTCTAAGAAAATCAACTTTATCTACTATTCTAACCAATTTATTATTTATTTTATTAATTATTTTTCATTTTCGTATCCTTTAAAGTTAAAATAGGAGCACATCTAGGTAAAAAGTTGTCATTATAATCATCGTTTAGGAACACAGAAGTAATAAATAAAGGTTGTAATTGGTTGTGTCTCGGTAGAGCCTACAATCCCACACATGTAACATAGGGGCGTTTGCAAACGGACACTTTGATCTGATATGTATCTGCGTAATTACAATATTGAAGCCTGTTGTATTTAATTGCGTGGCGAATTATTTTCACAAACTTAAGTTATTTTACAAAAAAAAACCTCTAGTAATATTTTGTATAAAATGTTGCTGACAAATAGTAGAAGTTTATGTTAGAATAATTATTAAATTATTTCACGTAGCTTAAGAAAGTCATCGTGTTTCTCAAATATACTTGCGGTTGGATACGCATATCTTTGCGCGTCTCTTTCCTCCTTAAATATCATGTAAAACGCTGTATCAAATTTAACTTACAAGTAGTGACACGTTGATTTAAATTGATACCTACGGCACATCAAAAAACGTTGGTTACACTGCAACTCTGATTTTATGACAAACAGAACGTAATGCGTAACGTCGTGAGAGTTAAAAACTAACACAATATATAAACATGAAGTATATACATTCGTAGTAATTCATCCGGATTAGCTCCTCCTACTGCTAGAGTTTTTAAGCTTAACGAAGACCTAACATAAGTTACAATCGAAATCCCACGACTGAATATTTTCACCATTACTAAAACAACATTAATTTACCATCAAAATCAACACAAGTAAAAGTTTTCAATAAAATTTATCCAGAAATGGAAAACCTTTTAACCCCTATAACATTGATCTGAACTACAATAGGTCGCCGATAGGGATCTATAACTATGGGACCCCACCTCTGAAAGGTTTGACCAGTCTTTTGTCATGGAATTCCAATATCATACGAATGTATAGAATTTGAGTCTATAGAGTAGGGCCTATTCATATCACGGTACATTCGAGTACAAAAATGTTAAATGTATAATGATCTGTATTGTAACAAGTAAACCTCTGTTATTAAAACAAAGATTTGATTAGCAATGTGCGATTTATTTTAAAAGACACGATTGTATAAATATACAATTTTACAAATAAATATACTAATAGTCACGACATTGCTATTCGACTTGAACTTTTTCGACAAAAAAATATTGCAGAAACATTTTCTTACGTTTTTACGAAACATTTTAATTTATTTTATTAAACTTATTTTGAATTGACTAGTTTTGCTTAGATCTAACTAAAGCTGATAATGCATGGCGGTAACATTTTGGTCTCATCTTGTGGTCTCTCCCAACATCTTGTGGTCTTCGCCACAGAAAACATCACATTGAAGATAATATATTCTCTCACTTATTCGCAAATTTGAAACACGTTAATTTTTAATAAATCGCCCTCTATCAATTTAGTGATCTAATTTATTATCTGTGTGTGACACTGTAAAACGAGAAGCACAGTTACGAAACCTTTTAATTCTAATGGTAATAGGCTTCAATTTGTAAATTAATCTGAACAATTTCAGGGTAAGTTGTAAAAAAATAATAACTTAACAAAGCCTAAAGAAAATAATATATTTCAAAATTGTAAATATTCGGTATACAAACACCAGACTTGCAAAAATACAAAAAAGATTATGAGATTTGTTTTATTTGTCCTCTTCTAGTTTCATACAAATTGTAAGAAGACCAAGTAAGCTCTGTCCACAGAGTTGTAAGTCAAACACTTTTTTATGTGCCAGTACTTCTTGTAAAAAAAATCTGACCCATACCTTTGTGAAGCCTTTGAAAAGATGATTTATTAATTTTGTCTCCAATAGAGAGTCTCTTATTAATTGGAAAATTTTCCTCCGTTAAATCAATGAAGCCACAAAAGCTTCGTTAGAAAGCTGACTGGTATAAAATTAACAGAACTTGTGAATCGTTTGATGTTGAACTATGGAATGTTTTATGAGTTTTTTATACAGTCAAAAGGACAGGACTAAATAATTAGATGGAATAGATGGAGGATGACGTAATTGGCACAGTCACTGTCATTTAGAAATATCGACTTATAATAATATGTTATCATTTCCTATTTAAACTTATTTTCAGTGTTACTACAAGCCCGCGCTTATTCCAAATCTTATCTTATTTTTATTGAATTTAAGGGAGTACTCACTACTTAAAAGTCAATAATGAGATAAAATTTGAAGTTGGTCGAGGAATAGATCTGAATTTTGACTTTTTAAGAGTGTGTATTTCTGAAAATAGCGTTTTTTTTCTTGATAATACTAGTACATCATTTTGTCATTATTAATCAAGTCAAAGATATTGTTAAATATTTATTTTGCTATGAATATTATTATTATTTTCAAATTAGCCATACAAACAAAGTCTTGACTATGTTTCAGTATTTTACTAACCGGCTCTGCGTGATTCTGATTTGTAGTCTGCTAAGAGGAAATTCTGATTTAAAGTTAGATTTTTTGAAACTATTTGTATTCAAAAAGCGGTGTAGGTCCCGTGAATTTCCCTATTGAAACTGCCCTCTGAGAATTCTATAGTAACCACTCGTTAAAATTTCCAAGGGTATTGATTTCTGGCACCCTCGATGCAGTGCCACGTTAGGGTGCGTCTTTGACAGTCAATATACTCTTATGGGGTGAACTATTATATAAATAACCATACTTAGATGAGCACGGGCCGATAAAAAATGTAATAAGCATTTTAAAACAAGATAAATACGAAATGACGGTCGATCAAACTCTATATTTATATGATTGACTTCAAAAAAGAAGGGGGTGCTCAATTCGTAGAAATCTTATTTCTCACGTAAGTTTCCCCATTACTGATTTGGAAATTTCCTTATGTATTAAATTTACTAGGTGGTTAAATATAAATACTATCAAAATAAGTCCAGTACCTATCCGAAAAATTTGCCTGCTGAATGGAAGTCGGTTTTCGTTTTTAAATATTACTCGTGTCACTTTATCTTCACCATTAGTTGGTTGGACTGAAAGTTTATTATCTTTAATTCGCTGTACTTGACCTTATTACATTTTAATTTTATCTTTGCCAGTCTAGACCAATCAATTACGAAAGGTACTTCCCAAAGAGTAACACCACAACTGTAACACTGTGACTCGTTGGCACCTTAATCAAAAAACTATTCCCAACCAGTTACACTGTTACTCGTTGGGAATAACATTAAAAGTATACAATTCTTGTTACTTTAAGCTTATAAATACATATTACCAAAAATAAATGTTAACGAAAATTTGGAAAAAATATATAAAAATGTTATTTTAAATTAATACAGTACCACTTACACAGGCGTAATTATAAAAAATTACGTACTTTTTTTCATAATATTGATATTTATACCGCCAATTTTATTAATTTATATTCATTTTGCGACTACGACTAACGAAACAAGTTATTATTTATTTCTATTGTCTGTAACTTCATATTTTTACACCCCATTATTTTTTCCAAACTCTCAAAGCCACAATTCACTGACGGCTATTCAATTTGACGAAACATACCTATTTATGGGTCAATTTAGCGCTCGAGTACGCGCGTACTGGACCTCGAGGTGAATTGTTCGTGCGTGTTAGGATAAGGGACCATTAGGGAATGCTTCAGGCGAGCGATAGGAAACGCCCTACCACCATGCTATGGTTTCCTCACGATGTTTTTCTTCACTGGTAGCTCAGGCTCTTTTGCATGTTTCGTGGGATCGATGCCCACTAACCTATCAACCATCAACGCTACAAAAACTTGCACTTCTGATTTGTTTCAAAGATTATGCGTTAATATTTGTTTCTTTTAGGCCGCTAAATTATCGCTTTACATCAGACGGTATGCAACCAAAGATTTTTTTTTTTTTATAAATATTCTTACTTATTTAGTATGTCCGTGTTCTTCACTTTCAATTTCTATATTTTCATTTCAGTTAAATAATTTAATCGAAAATATACCACCATAATAACTATTAACCCTGTAACAAAAACACGGTTGGCGTTAGGATACGGGACCATTAAGGAATGCAAAAGTGAAAAAGGAGGTGATCAGATTTTAAATCCACTTTTTGTTATTAAACTTTTTTTTTTAATTGAACAGTAACGTATGTAAAAATATACTGACAAAACTATGATGTAACTAACTGACAGACAAAATAAACATCTCCACGACTCAAAGTAGAAACACATCGCACGGTCAAGTCCTAAAAATAAAAGCCGATTTTAAAGCAAAAGAAACGAACTAACAAAATAAACAACGTAAAAAAAGTTTCTGTACTAATAGAAAAATATTGCCTTTTCCCTAAATCAGAGGAAAATATATAAGGAAACTCCGGATAAGTAAATAATATCTGTAAATATTACTTTGTTTGTTAATTAGTATTTATTTAGCTAATTAGAGAGGCTTTTAAGGGGAACGTCGCTGAGTAGAAGGCAACACGATAATTATTTACTCTAGCTAGTTTAATCTTGCTAGAGGGAAGTTTGTTTGCCTTAGGCCAGTCAATAAACCTTTACAAACAGTAACTTTCTTTTCAACATTAAAAAAATATCTCACAATATTGCTAGTATTAGCAAAAATATTCGCGTGATGACGATTATTTATCAAGTAGCGTATATAGTTTATTATCATTAATAAAATATTCGTATCAATTGACACCTATATGCAAAATCACCAAGTTTAGTTAGCAGAAATCTCTATTTACTCTTTTTCGTACTCTTATCATACTATCATAATGATAAGGTTAAAACTTAACTAACAAATCATCTGTAAGTACAGTATTACCTCACGATTGAAATAAATGTTCTAGATCTAGAGTTATACGGAGTTATCGTTTAGTGGTGTACTAAGCCGAAATGAGGTCACTATACTCAATTACTCATCCTAAGGAACAACTTTCACTATGGGGGCCAAATGAATTCAAGAAAAAAATAGCTATTTTATACATTTTGACCGTTAAACGTTTTGTATGTAAGAGTAATTTTTTTTTAATTCAGCTGGTCCCATAATGAAAGTTGTTTGTAATGATAGGTATAGTGACCACTTTTCGCCTTAGGGTCTACCGATAGTCACGAATTATGTACATAATTATGTCTTATAGAAGTCAAAACAAATATGTGCATATACATGTATTAATAAGTTACATTTATTACTCATAAATCTGACATAAAAAACGCGTTTTTATAATCTTTCCATCCATTAAAATAACAATCAGTATTAGGAAACTCATTTCCATCAATCGAACCCTCTTTCTAGCTTGTCATTATTGAAATTACACATTACAAACATCCCCCTTCAATTATACGCCCACCCTTCTAATATACCCTGCATGGTATTGTATCGATGTAGTACCTATCATTGGTCAGAAACGTATCCGTGTAATTAAATAGAGTATTGAAACTTTACACAATTTCGAATCAAAATTGAAAAAACCTCAAGTGAAAAAAATATTTTTACCCAATCGTTGTAAAGGTTTAATTATATAATTATATATATCACAATGATTGAAACACACGCTCGAATTTTATTTATAACCGGTTTCGCCAGAGTGGTGGACCAAGGCACGTTTGAGGAGACCCATGCCCAGGAGTAAAATTCATACCATCCTGTAAGTTTTATATCTTAATACAGTTGGTACCTGCAGGCATCGGCGTTTAATTCTAGGGTAAAAAAAAATACTGAAAATATGTTACAATGTAAAAACAACTACGTTATAATTTTTTTTACGTTTGTCAGTGTGAATAAAAGCCATTCAATCCACTACATCTAAGCAATTGAAGTCCGTACACTCTCACTTTAGTAAGAAAATGCTATTAATTTGATTTATTCGCATGTTCGACTAAATCTGAAAACTATAAATCATTTTCAGAACAGACCTATCTATATTTCCTTACAAACTTGAAAAAATAAAGCTATTCATTGATAAAACAGCATAGGAAATTTCACCCACGCCACTTACACAATTTTCATCCCCCTCGGTCGAAAAAAACCCTTAAAAGTAAACACAATAACACGAAAACCGAAACTCACTGTTAGTATTGCGCGGGCACCCTTCACGGCGACGCCGAAATGACGCCCGTATGATTGATTACACGCCACTTTTTGTCTCCCATCTTTATTTCATTGAAATTGATAGCTCTCACAACTGGACGGAGTGGAGAGATTTGAGGCAGTAAAATAACCAACAATAACCTTTTAACCGACTTCATGGAGGAGGATCTTAAATAGTTTCTTATATATATTTTTAAGTAACGCGATTTCTCATTTTCGCCTTGATCGATTCGATTTTTTTCTTTGACATTGTTGCTTAGCAGTTACATAAGCATATTGAAAAAATCTAGATGCATTATTTGACATTGCCAAATAAATCCAGAAAATTGATTTATAAATCATAATAACAACACACTACAACAACTATACACTACAAATTCTGTATTACACATAATACAGAATTTGTAGTGTAGAAACAACACCTCACTAAAAAAAATTGTAGCGGTAACTTAGCAGCCTTATATCAGTTTTCGGCTATTTTTTGGTCTGGTATATGTCTCAAAAAATGAAGGAAGTTTCGTTTAAATTGCAAATACCTCAATTATACATTAACCTTATTTCACAAGGCAAAGAGTTTCTTTTACAAACTTATTAATGCTTTGAGCGTCAGAATCTAAGAATGTAATCCCAAAATCAGCGTGGTTGCGACATCAACAGTTTGCTAAACTACTACTTATATTTATATTCAATTATTCTTTGAGTTATTTTTAATGTATTCTCTGCTAACGTAAATTTTATTGATAACGCCACGTTATTATTTCTCTTAATAGTTATGAATATGTAAAAATATTAGAGGCTCTCTTTTCAGCAAGCGCTCGAAAAGTTAACTTCCCCTGAGGATAAATTGCGAAACACGTATCGAGAAAGTGAAATACTGAGAGATAGAGCAAAAATAAGATAAACTGGTGGTGGTAAGGAGCGACCAAATCATCAAGACAAAAATATTTAATCGTTTTCATACACTGACATCAAAACGAAGTAGAAAAACACTATAGTTTCATTAATTTTATTCCTATTGTAAAAAAAAAAACCGTAAAAGACTTTCCTTGATATTATTTAATGCTTAAGGCTAATTAATAAGTTATTTTAGTTAACCTTAATCCTACTAATACTATAAACGCGAAAGTTTGTATGCATGTGTGTATGTATGTATGTTATTCTTTAACCCAAAAAATACTGAACAGATTTGGATAAAATGTGGTATGGAGATAGCTTAAATCGTGGATTAACACATAGACTATATTTTTTATCCTTAATTAATGCGGGTACGAGTAATACCGCAGGGCGCATCTAGTCGTCTACAAAATAATGTCTCTAAGAATATGACCATCGACAATTTTTTTATTTATGAATCTATTAATGCGAATGCATTCTGTTCATGTGTTCTTATAAGACTTCTAGTTTTGTTTGTGTGGTAAAGAAGGTAAATAACCTAAACAAACAACATCTTATTGAATAATAGATATTTTTTGTTTCCATTTGATTTACTGCTATACGATGTGTCTGAAACTGAACTGTACAGGCAGATATGTTGGCGTTGAAAATTGAAGTGTTATTAATGGGGAGGTACTATATTTTATAGCTGGATTGATGGAACATCATTTTGGGAAGATCTTAAAATAATTGAGCCGTTTTAGTCGTTTATTATGACTTATTTTTGAACCTGACAAACTTCTACTGTCGTAAAATGAAACTCAGTCAAATATCCCAATTTATTAAATGTATACATAATATAGATAGGATTCGTATTTCTTTTGATGGTCATTATCTAGAACTGATGTTTGTGAAATTAGCAAAAGAGACTGAATACGTTCAGCACCGCAAGTATGGTTCTCTATCAATCATTAGTTTTGAAATCCATGCCGATATAAAACCTCATCCCAATCGTTATCAAGGGCTTAATACACTGGATATTAATATCGAATGCAACGACTCAAAACCGTTAAACTGAAGTTTGATGTCAAATGGATTAATTAGATTTCTAATCAAATTGACATCAATCAGTTCTCGATGGCAAGATCCGTTCTTCTAAAAAACGTAATTTTTGCATAACATTTTATACCGACCGTAATATATGTACCTGTGGAACCGTCCTTTTTTTCCCTCCCGAATCAGGCATTTGGCCATAAGTTCGCACGACCACGGAAGTCAGCGATACTGTAGCCCTAGATGAAGTATGTATAGTCTAGAAATACTCCGGCTTTCAAGGAAGACTTCCGGAACACACCGTTAGGTGCTTGGCGACAGATTTTACAACTTGATGGTAGCTAGCCAGGCGAGCGATAGAAAACACCGTACCACCATGCTCACGATGTTTTCTTTCACCGATAGCTCAGGATCTTTTTGCATGTTTCGTGGGATCGATCCCCACTAACCACTCGACTATCATCGCTACAAAAACTTGCACTTCTGATTTGTTCCAAAGATTATGCGTGTTAATATTTGTTTCTTCTAGGCCGCTTAATTATCGCTTTACATCAGGCGGTATGCGACCAAACGATTTTTTTTATAAATAAAAACTCTAATTAATTTTGTATGTCCGTGTTCTTCACTTCCAATGTCTATATTTTCATATCACTTAAATAAATTAATCGAAAATATACCACCATAATAACTATTAACCCTGTAATAAATACACGGTTGGCGTAATTCAGTACACAGAGCGCCGAAGCCTTAGCTCAGTCAGTTCGAGCGAGAAACCCTTGCAATGCGACGCCCGCCACGAACCTAACTTATATACATAACTCTATGTATAATAATATAATTGCTATTGCCATGGTTATGTACTTACTCTGAGGAGGTATTATTTTTTTGGTATATGAAGTTTGAATTTACTGATATAATGCACGATTAAAGGGTTATATAATATAAGAGTGATGTTTCGGTCTTTGTAAAGCTGACGTTGATTAAAATTCTTGTTATGTAAAATTATTCATATTTATTCAATAACTTACAACATTTTTTTGTTAAAACTACGAATTAAGGAACCGACGCTGAATTAGATACAAATTATTTAAAATAAAATAATAAAACACTAATCAATTGCAAATAAAATCATTCCACACTTTTATTTATCTAACTTATCATAAGTTTTTATTACTAGTAAAGCAATGTTAGAACTACACTTATACCGCATAGAATATAGCTCTCAAAAAAAGAATATATATTATTTTAATATTTTAGATCATTCATAACATTCATCGTTGGATTTTTTTTTTCGTCAATTGATATCACTTTACAATAAATTATTAGCAAACATTTGTCGCACGGTCATATAATATGAAAATTTGACACAAATTATCTCTTACGTATATTTATCCCAATGCGCTCGCCACAGGCGTTGTATTACTTGGATAGTAATAGGTACTAAGACAACACAAAGACGCTTCAAACGTCAAAAAATACTTTGTAGCTTTTGTCACGTTCATTAGTCACAACATCGTACAATATTTACATTTAAAGTCAGTGCAGATTGAAAGTTCAAAGAGAACCGCGGTTTCCTTGCAACTTGCTTATTTTGCTCGCTCCCTCCGGAACCGCTCCGCTCGCTTCGCTCCGGCGGCCATGTTTGATCGCTATTTACAAGGCGGGAAAAGTAAATTACTTGCAAGCTGGCGATTGATTGTTGTGCACTATCCCTAGAGGTTGTGATGCCGACTGCAAGCTAGAATTTTATTGCAAAACTCTCAAGATTAGACGAAGATTAGATTGGAAAGTCGAAAAGGAAATGCTTTTTCAAGATTAAAATAACGTTATAAATTGTAGCAATTATCTACATACAAAATTTCATAAATATGAATAGCATTATGGTGTACCTCATAATAACCCCCTTTTCATTGAAATTACTTTTAATATAATTTTTAATCTTTGTTTTTATTTTCAGTAGGTAAGTGTTTAAAAACAATTTACTCTATTCTTAAAACTTTAGGCAATAAACATTCTATTTCACAAAAGGAAATATGACATTAACGAAGCTGATGGACAGCATAGAATCATAAAAATATAAGACCATAAGAATGCAGTTAATATTTTAAAAAGATATCTACCATGAAAATTTTTCATACACGATAGTAAACATTCTTGGCTCCTATAGGAGCACTTGACTGTATTAAATATTTTATGTTATTAAAATTCTTAATGCAATAGCATAGAAACTTTCGCAGTAAATTTAAAAACAACATTGTGCAAGCATTTTTGTAAAATACCATCACCGGGGAGAGTTTCAGACAGGCCACTGGCCCGCTCTATTTGGATACATTCCAAAAAACTTTTCAAAAAATCCAAACTTACATTCACATTTGCAGAGTTCGCAAGTTACTTAAGTGAAAAGTTAGATGCGAAATTACGGCAAGAAAAAAAAACAGGCCCGGATATTCGAGTTTCGTCCGTGTTAAGAATATAAGGAGCTTAAAATAACGAAATCGGGACCTTACTTTGCGTCGAATGTCGCGAATTTCCTAAGGCCTGGGCGAAAAAAACTTTTTTCATTCGTTGCGAATCGAAGGAAAAACTTCGAACCCCCTCCGTTTGATTTCAGCCCGCACTCAGACCGACACTTATACACAGGTGGTTCTCTTTTTCGCACAACTTTATGTAAAATAGTATTTGAGTTTAATATCGAGAGGGTATTATGTTTTAGAGATTACTTTCGAGAAGTTTCCAAGTTCTCGGTTCTTTGGAGAGTTTTGTATTTTTTGTGCAAATAAATTTTAACTTCGCTCTGAGTAGAGTATAGGTGTGAGTACTACACTAGGTGTGAGTAATTAAATCTTAGAAGCAATTTTATCATAAAGGTACTTTTTTTTTCAGATTCTTTACTTGCTTTTCGGGCTTCATAATATTTTCACTGATTTACAACAACCTGATCAAATTTTTATAACGAAATGCCTAGTAATTTGATACATATAAATATTCAAAAAGTAAGTAAATTGTTTATATACGAATATAAAAACAAATACATATCAGAAAAGTATAAAGTCACCCCCATAGATACAAGTATTAAACAAACCACCAATATTTGGATACGGTCTGCTTTCCAAGAATATGGGCAAAGTTTTTTCACTTCTTATAACCATGGAGAAGTTGGTACTGTTTCGTTGGTTCATCGGATTTTCTCTCGTTATTTTGTTCGTTGTGTGTTGAATCTGTTTGTTAACTTTTTGAATGAATGTAGAAAAGAAAGTTCGTTGATACTCGTATTACAACACAGTACTGGGAGGGAAAAATTCGGCGATATAATTAAAAAAACATACCTGCAAGCTTATAATGATTATGTACCTAAAACATGCAGTATAAGACATGCAGGCTTGCAAAATATGAGAGAAAGAAATGTAATATCTTTAACCCGCCATTGATTTAGTTAATCAAACGAGAATGTTGCATTTTACGAGATTAAAAGCATTTATCAGTTCATCCAAGATATAGATATCTAAGATATTTTGTAGCGTCGGTGGTGGAGTGCTTAGTGGGGTCGATTGTCGTGCAAAAGGTACGAGGTTCGATCCCACGAAACATTAAAAAAGAGCCTGAGCTACCGGTGAAGGAAAACATCGAGAGGAAACCATAGCATGGTGGTAGGGCGTTTACTTTCGCTCGCCTCGCGTTTACTCTAGCTACCACCCACAAGTTGTAAAATCTGTCCTAACGGTGTATTCCGGCAGCCTTTCTTGAGAGCCAGTGTATTCCAGACTAGGCATGCTCCATCTTAGGCTACAGTATCGCTGGCTTCCATGGTCGTGCGAACTTATGGTCAAATGTCTAGCTGTGTAGGAAAAAATAAACCTATACAGCAGCGTGATTCAGGTAGCTTTTCCGCCCGGATTTGAAAACTGTACAACTCGAATAACGCAAAGCTTGTCAAAATATCCTAAATTATTACATTGAAAATCATTGTAGATCTATATAAAGAATAGTGGCATTTACATTTTGAGATTCAGTACCAAGCTTTGCGTAATTCATGGTGTAAAGTTTTCTTATCTGTGTCGAAAACATTACCTGAATGAGGCTGATGGTACCAATTTTTATTAGAATACATTAAGGCGTTTAAGCTTGAATGAGGAATGTATATACGCGTACACAAATATTCGAATTTATTATAATAGTGTGATAATGTACACATAACTTCATAAATATACATACTAGGAGTCTACTTTCAATGGTATGAGCAAAATAAAACTTTTTTCTAATAATAAATAAATCCCTAAATCTATTTCGTACGTCTATCGTCCATAAATCACGATCAAAAATCAAAACTTTCAACTTCTAACTTCGGTTCTAACTTATTTTCAACTTGTATCAAGTTTGAGAGCTAAGTTCTGCGGTACTCACTTAGGTGCTCCAGCTTGGCGGCTTTTTGAAGTACTGTGAAAGAAATATATTAAACATTAAACATTTATTTTAAAAAAAATATAATTTTTGTTCCTATTTATGTTGAAAACAAACATAATAGCAACGAATTATTCCAAAGTTATTTGTCAAGAGCTTGATCTAAACTATAAAACCTGATTCATGACACATCTACTAAATTATGCAGGGTAGGTAATAGATTAGGGGTGTACTTAGCCGAAGGAGTTTCGCTGTAGTACTCATATTGACAAACAACTTTGTCTATGGAACCAACCGGCGCGGCGTTAGAGAAAAAACAGCCGCTAAAAAGTTTGCTGTCGACAAAAATAGTAGTTTACTACTACTATTTTTGACGACAGCAATTTTTTTCTATGGGACAGCTGTTTTTTATGAATTCCCAGTTGATTGTATAGAGAAAATTGTTTATCCTGACGATAGTAACCGTTTTCGGTTTAATATATTACTGAGCAATTGTTCTGTATAAATCAGAAATAACTTTATTGAAATTCTTAGCTTATGTCTTATTTAATAACTAGCTACGCCCTGCGGTGTTAATTCAGGATAAAAGTAGCCTTTGTGTTAATCCAGGGTCTAAGCCATCTCTGTACCAAATCGGTTCTGTAGTTTCGGCGTGAAAGAGTAACAACATACACACATACATTCTTACACACTTTCGCGTTTATAAGATTAGTAAGATATAAATCTCAAAATTTAGTATTAATATTATCCAAGAGAATCATTTTGATTAATAAATATACAAAGCCGATTGTCTTTAAAATCGAATAATGAATTAAAACGTAGACTAAGGCTTTTCACCACCGACTAACGAGAAAAGTTGGGTTTTGGCTGATACGCTTGCCGCAGCACATTTTACTCTTTTAGGATATGATACATTAGTAAGAAATAGCGTGTTACTCGTTATGTGTACAAATTTTATACGTTTATTAAAATTAATTGTATATTTTCTATCTTAAAAAAGATACGTAAGCATTATGTTTTTTTACTTAGCCGTATCTCTTAACAAATGTTAGTCCAGCCCTTATTCAGTTCTTATGTGCTGTCGTTAATTACCCAATGAATTTATTATTCTTTAATTATAGTTCTCATAAATTGGTTACTATATGAGTTGATGGTGCCTAATTATTTGCTTGGGTTCGTGGTATATTATCAAACATGTAAATATAATATTTTGTTGAGTAATTGTTTTAGAATGTGTTTTAAGCGGTACTACATACTATGTTAAACTGGGCATACTATGGCCGGAAAAGATAAGAATATTATATGCATAGGCAACGTTAGATATACTCTAGTTTTACTAAACTACTACTCTATTCTAATGCTATTTAGTATAGCTACTATAATAATAATATAAATTAATTAAAAATTATACTGTGATATAATACCGTTTAAGGTACTACTGTATTCTGCAGGTTTACCACGCCAAAGAACGGTAGTTGACTTTATTTACTAAGCAAGCAAATCGACTTTACTTTAAGTGTGGCAGTATTTTTCACTTATCAGCAATTATTTTTATCTGAGCGTAAAATATTTACGTATTAATCAACTTTTAAAAAAAAAATTATTCATCTTTTAATTAGAGGACGTTAACAACACGTTAACTCCCAATACATACCAATAGTCTTTAACAGAGATATTTACTACTCAACCTTACAAATAAAAGATCTGAATAATTATGAAATAGAGATATGCGGTCACAAAAAAATATAGTAAAATCGCTCCTCTTATCACTGTGGCGTCCGCTCCCCGTCCCACACGGAATGATTGTCGTGCGCTGGTGTCAGCGTTTCCAGTTCATCTCGCTCGTTAGAGCACAATTGCAGACGTGAAATTAAAACCACCGTTCATTCTGATCTGTCACTGTGAAATGTACCGTTCTACAATTTTTGGGTGCCTACATTTGCGTTTTGTGTCACTAGTTGTGTATTTGTTTTAGTGGTAGCTTAGTCGGTAAACAGCTTGCTTCACAAGTGGAAGAGACGTGAACTCAATTATGTTCATGCATACGGGCACCTGTGAGTTTTTCACTCATGTGCTCACATTAGTATTTATTACCACTTTATTTAACGATGAAGCAAAACATCGTGAGAAAACCAGCTTGTTGGAGAAAGTTGAAAGCTTTTTGATGGTAATTGAAGTACCCAATCCAGTATTTGGCCTATATTAGGGAAGACCCGTACACAGTACTAGAACGCTGTGGTTGATACGTAAAATAAATATTTGTTAGGTACATATTATTTTATTTCATAACACTCATAACTGCAATGACTGTAGGAGAAACTAAATGTAAACATAAACTTTGTATATTTAAATATAATAAATGTAAAATTAAGCAAATACACAAATACAAATCAAATATAATTACACATAATATCAGAAATATTAAAAAAAATCTTCACAATCCTAAAACAATTTTGAACCATAACGTCAGTACGATAAAATTAGTTAATGAAACAGGTTTTTATCCAGATATTTATATGTCTTCGGGTTATATTTAAAAAAGACTTTATATATAATAATACTGGACATATCAAATGTATTTATGTAGCTTTGTTTGATTTAGTAAGAAAATTGCTTTCCATAATAACTGTAATGAAATAATTTCAATAAAATTTAAAGCATTTTGATAACAAAATGTGTAATAACGAACAAACGAAATGAAATATCGTTATAATTTCAATTTGTTAATCTCTCTCGTCCAAATGAGAGGTAGGTACTAATAAAGCGGGATCTTTTTCAAGTGGGATGCTACTGCGCCGAAGCGGTAAGCCGATTAAAATCCCCGATGAGACTTATAAAAGGAGATTCACGGGAGCAAAACCCGTCTATAAAACTATACAATTTTCAGTCAGGTAGGCCTACACAAGTTTCAAAAGTATTTTAACTATATTTTCTAGTGTTACACCATAAATAATAAATATCTGATATATCATGTCAAGGTAATAATTATGGTTAAAATAATGATAATCTCAAATAGCTCTTTATGATTTTTTCTTAAGTGTCTACAGACTTCCATTACGACAGGCGCTGATTCATTGATGACTTCTGCAGTTATTTCGATTTTAACATCCAAACTCTTGACTCATTATGGTATACCCATTCAAGAAAAAAATGCAGTGAATTCGTATTGCTCAAGAAGACGGGTATTCACGCATACCTGATTGTTGGAAAGGTCCAACTATAGTTTCGTTCAAATTCGGTGAACTTCATTAGGGATGAAATGAGTCGTTCATGTCTTCAACAATGACACGTCTCGCATTCAAATCCGTCGTGTGAAAAGCCGTCTTAGTTTTCTAAATACAGTAAATAGTTGTTATGAGCAAAATTCTAAGCAAAATTTTAATCCGTATATTTCACAGGTTCACATGAAGCCGTTCTGGTCCCGCGCTCCCATAAGTCCTATAAACCCGTATTTTATAATAATGCATAAATTCCGAGGACTTTATACCTAACTTTGTGAGCGCTACTTTTAGTTCCTAATATTTTACATGCGGTAATATTTCCACGTCGATATTCAAGTCAAGAGATACGTCGAACATAACTCCACGAGAGTTCTGAGAATTCTATATTTTATAATTCATGGCTATATATTTAATAAGTAAGGTTTGTTAGCTGATTTTATACCAAAACTCAGAAATTTAAATTTTAAAGATTTAGTCTTAAACATATATTTTTACTATTATTTTATCGCGGCACAAGGTAATACTTTAGCAGGAAAGTTACGAACGAAACCAATATCCTTTGTGGTCTCGTAACTTCGTGCGATTTACTGATTCCAATGAACGAGTTTGTTAAATTTTGCTATCGTAAATGAGGCTTTCGCGTAGCGCTTTTTGTGTCTCTACCAAATTACTTTTTTAGATTCATTGACATAATCCTTTTTAGAGCAATATTAATAAGGCCGAATGGTAAAATCTTATGTAATTCTAATATTTTGCAGTAGACTATCGTACGATTGCCTGTAAGGCCGCCACTTTCGATACTATTAAGGCACAATATAACTAGGGTTTTTTTTGTTTTATTGTTGTTTGTACTCTTCATAGAAAATATTGCTATAAAATTTACAAGAAATTTCAGAAGATATTTTGTATGGTATGAAATGTAAAACTTCCATTACGATTGGAATGATAATGTAAATATAGCATTATTTAAGTAGTTCAATTTCTCGTTTCCTTACCTTTTATAACACAAAAATATCCCACAAGGGAACTCGAAACTCGAAACAGAAAGTCGCGGTAAAACGGCAAAGCAACGAAACCACAAGGAATTGAGACACTTTAAATTTCGTAAATATGACTAATATTTAAATCAATTCAAAAAGACTACATAAAAATATAAAAAAAACACACAACACAAAAATTAACAAAAATTTCAGTCACATTTCGGCTCGGCCATTGCTTAGACTACTAAATAGAAATTGAATGTTTTGAAGCCGTTACTAAGATTACAACTGTCAATGTCATACTGGTAGCAGCCTATATTGTATTTGAGACGAAAAAGTTTGAAATATTTTTTCCTAAAAAGTCTTTAATATATAGAGAACTTCCTGAAATGTTATTTGTACTCTGGTTAATAAACGTTTTTGTAACTTATAGTCTAAATATTTTGAAAAAAAAAATTTAGCATGGTTAAATAAGATATTTAAAACTAGAAGGAAGCCAGCACATTGACCATAATAGTACATGGATTTATGACAATAAATTGATCAATAATTACATTTCAAATTAGTACTTTTACCATTTCATTTAAAAATACCTTACGAAACCCTCATAAAAATGCAAAGATATTCCGTAAAGTTTATAATAGTATTTAATCATAGTCGAATCGTGTTTCGTCATCATCCCATACCTGACCTGATTGCATAGCAAATTGTTCATGAATAAATAATATCAAAAGAGAACACTTAAGGAGACGTGCCCCGTATGTAGTGAGGGAGATAATGGAATTATTTCGAAAGAAACTATGAGTACATGTAAGAAATGTGTGTCATGTCAAAATAATTGTATCTGCTAAATGGATGAATTCATTATTTTATGAATCAAATTATAAATTCATGAAACAGCTATTAAAATTTTGATAAAGTTTGTACAAAATAATTTGCAAAAATCAAACCAGTCTAAAAAAAATATCTTAGGCGTATTTGTGAAATCAGAAAACTCACTTAAAAAACTTCTAAGAATTTTCAATCTTTTCAACATTTAAAGTCGAATTAGAAATAGAAATTAAAAAACGAAAAGCTCGTCTTGAATTTTAATACTTGATTTAATTGGCTTTATAAAAACTAGCTTTTGCTTGCGGCTCTGCCTGCGTTATGTATATTTTCCTGAGAAAAAGTAGCCTAAGACAGTCTCAAGATCTCAAATTATCTTATAATAATATATCATAAGAATCAAATTCATCATTTACTTGCTGAGGAGAAGACGAACTAACAAAAAAACTTTTCGATTTATAATAAAATATGTGTGGGGGATTAAAAGGAGAACAATTTTCACTGCAGTAATTAAAACTGTCATCGACTAGCGGACTAACATCTTGTAAAAGATTGATCGTGTTGTGCTAAACTGAATTCAAAAGATTTAAGGTAAAGAGCCTCTTGAAATATAAATAGGGGTGAAGTGTGTCGACTCCGTACACAGTAATGAGAGAGCAAATTAATTATTTAAAATGTCTCAGAAACGATTTTGAGATTACAATTGGAAGATAAGTAATGAAATAAAGTAAAGCAAAATGAGTTTATGAACGTTTAAGATAATTCAACGTTTAAGCCTAACTCAAGATATTCTTAAGTTGTTTAGACAATTGAACCGTAACGAAGACTCCATGGAGCGTTTGATAGTTTAAGGTAAAGTTGAGGGCAAGAGATCTCGTGGACGCTCTCCCACGAGACAGATAAGCCTCAACACATCCGGTAAAAAATCGGATATGAACTGATGTGCCTACAATACCCAACATAGAGCTAGATGGGGACACATCGCATGGCACCATACCACTCGAAGCATGACCACGACCACTCGGCTAGAGTGAACGACTGAGAAGAAGAACTCATGATAATAGTTAATTAAGATTAATACAAGAAAAATATTAATATGATAAAATGTGTTACTGTGTTATAATGAGTTTGTCGGAACCCGACCCAACTCAGCATAAATGCTAGCTGCAGCTGCGCTATGTATCGTTTTAATTTGACATCATAGAGAAGGTTGTCATTATTTTAGATTTTGTAATATGCTGTTATCTTAAATCGTAATATTTTTTAAGTTATTTTTTTAAATAAAGTTTATTACCTGGGTATTTATTAACCAAACAAAAAAATACAGCTCCATAAATATTTAAACGAAAAAAAAGCATATTATGATGCTTCTGGCGACGTTTTCCTAATAGTTATAGAAAATATAATATATATGAAAATATAACTATTTTAGTTCGCATTGTAATTTATAATTATTTTGAAAAAGGTTAAAAGACTCTTTTTAGCGATAAGACCACCTTTTGTGCCAAGTTATTTGTTTTTATTCTTTTTTTGTTTTTGTGGTGACAATGAAGAGTTATTATATTGTATTGTATTTATATTCATATATGTTAGTCAGTAAAAATGTAAATAATAAATAATATAATAAATATAAGAAGGCGAAATTATTTTAGAAATCGGTCCACTAGTTTACATACAAAAATACAAAACCTTGCCCTATATAAAATTAGTTAAAATAGTATAGAAACAAACATAAATGACGAGTAATTTAATCAACGTTTACACATTAAAAAGAATAAAGACCCTATCTGTACAAACACTTTCTCATAAAAAATGCAACTGTAAAGGGTTAGAAGGCTCTAAAATTCCGTGTAACTGCCGATGTAACAACGCAATGAATGATTAAACGAGTTGTTACGCTGTCGATGTTCGTACTCAAGTACATGCTTGGAATACTAAAGCTTTTTTACTATGTAACCAAAAAATTTGCTATATTTTGTTTACTAAGTATCTAGACCGCGTCAGTGGCTTTTTAGCAGCCTAATAGTACTTATAATGTGCCAATCCACTAGGCGAGTTGTAAACGATACCTAGTTATATAATGTAACACTATCGTAAATCTGTAATGTAATATAATCTGTAAAATATCTGAAAAAAAGTAGCGGCACCTGTTGAATTGAATTCGGTAATCATTTTGTTAAACAGCTTATTAATCGAATCTATCTTATGTGGAATTTAGCTTCTTCAACAACTACATTGCAAAAATACCGTGGGCGAGATTGGTCCCAGATTTCCGACAGATATGGCAGAAGGGAAAGGAGGCCTTTATTCAGTAGTGGCCCGATACAGGGTGAAAATTATGATGATGAATAAGCACATTGCTAAAACAAGTATTTAAATATACTCTGCAATAATATAACTTTATTGTATTCAGATACAGAAATATTGTTATGTTCCAGAACAAAAAAAGAATAACAAAGACAAACACATTACCATACGAAGCAATCGAAACGTCGCAGTTGCGGTCAATCAATAGCAGACGGTCAATACTTGATGAGGTCGCCAGTTACTTGGAAACGAACAGAACACAAAGCGTATCGAGCGAGGCTTTATCGAACCTATTGATGTGTCTTTGACTTATATGAAACTAATCCATCTATTACAGGATATATGTGCCGTTTACAGGAGATCCTTTGGGCATAGTTACTCGTACATTTGAAGTTAAGGTATTTGAGGAGAACCGGCTTGAGGTTTTAGACAGCAATCGCCGAATCCATCAAGACAGACTTACTACAGCTAAGCATACAATTTTGCCTGCTAACTTCATTGCTACACTAGGAATAGGATCTCTAATGCCATTTTGGTCTAGCGAGGCACATAAGGACTGCCAGAAAGCAAAAGTCTAGAGTCGAAAACATAGAAAACGAGGAGGACTATTATATATATTGAAGATCTGAAGGCTGAGCGCATTAAATTGCTTTCGGACCTTTGTAAACGTCTGTATAAATGCAATGTCTAGCAAATGCTGGATCATTTGGTTTAACATTTTGGAGTAACATTGTTTCTTAAATGTATTTTTTTTCTAATGATTTATTGTTATAATTAGTTCTATCGTTAATTTTATTTCCTTTTATATTGCAATGAAATGGTAATGTATCTGTTACTGAAATAAACGACACATAAGTATTTAAGACAATAACTATCATTTAATCTATATACCACATTTAATATCCAAGAAAGAAGTTATGGGTGTCATTATGACAATTCCCTTAAAGTCTAGAAAAACAACATTTCTAATTATTAATTTGGGATATTTCTTGTTTCTTGGGAAATTACTTTGAAATATTGATAAGTATAGTAAATTAATTTAGTATGTTTTACCTTTACTCTATCTAAATCATTCCAAATTATTTTAGAGTAAGAATTTGTCTCCGTTAATTAAGACTAATGACGTTCGCAGCGAATTAGATCAAAACTACGCAAATCTTGACCCGAATGGACTAGACTTTGAACTTTCTGTATTAATTTAGTCTGCAGTTAAATCAACCTTGAGCTTATTATTATTTCTGTAAATGTATATTTTTGTATCAGTTAAAGTTTAATGTTTTGTAATGAGCTGCAATTGTCCTACCTACTACTTTCAGAGAAATGCACTATTCATTATTATTTTCATTTATCTGCAATGTTATAAGATAAGAATTTTATTGAAATATAAAATAAAAAAAAGTTTCGTAAGATTTTCGACTAGCGTTATTTATAGTATATAAAGTAGTTATATATAGTAGCATTTTATGATTAAACTTTACTTTTAATTATGTATTTTATAGTTTTTATAACTGGTTTTTGATATGCATTGACTTATATGCTAAAGTTTTGTAAATGCTTAAAACAGACTTAATACAGTATTACTCTAAATAGATAGGATTGATCTATATTATATATCGGGTTTTTTAGTACACGTATTGCGTGTTAAAATAGGGGTATAATAATTTCTTGCTTGCTTAATGCTGAAATATTTGCCACCATATTTATTTTCATACTAGCTGACCCGGCGAACTTCGTACCACCTAACAGTCGATTCTTACTATTCTAGTAATGTTACTATCGTACCTATATATATAGACAAATATAGACAATAATATAACCTCTCAACTTAAACTTAAACTTTATTATATGGTATTAAAGTTCAATTTGAGTTTTAAGTATTATTACAAATCGATTGTATGGGAGCATAGAAAAGTGATTTTAGATCAAGTTTTTTATTTTTTCTCTCCCTTAGAACCATCCTCGTACATTAAAAATATTCTAAAATATGAATTCGATTCAGTGGCTCTCATGATTTGTGCTTAGCGACACATTCAGAGATTCATTTTAATATTATAGATTAATAAATAAAGACGCAACGGATTTATATATATTTAAAAAAAAACAATACTAGTTTAAAATGTATATCATATCGTTATTACATTATTTAGAACATCACGTGACTTGTCCGTCGTCGATTTGTCAAAAACCATTACTAAAATGGACAGAGTATAATTTACAAGATACAAATAAGACACCTGTCTTATCGGTACCGAGTAGGACTTAAAGTTGCACTCTTCTCACTTCGTGCTCGAGCCTTTACATGACTATCATTGGCACCCGCACTATCTATATATAAAATATTTGAATGTTAAATTCTCATTTCAGCAGCGACTATTCATGAATGAATAACCACCGCGCATACTGGACTGGAAATAAATCACAATTATAGGTAGATGGAAATCGCGTGTGCGTTTACATACGCGGGGCATAGAGGGCTAATTAATATCGAAGCTCAAAATAGATTGGATGCAGTTCACTGTACTTTGTGAATTTTGTGTACAGTATAAATATAGAGTTTGATAATACATAAAAAAATATCGAAGATCTCGATTTAGCCTCGTCTAGATGATGATGGCCTGCAGATGAAGCACGCCTGTCCTAAAAATCCACTCTGGCCTTGTACCCAAAATGTAGTTCTTCGGAAACAAAAGAGATGGCAGGATAATTCCATATCAAAATTATATCTATAATTTTAACAGAATAAGTGGGTATAACTAATGGGTAGCTGTATATCTCTGGGATTAAGTGATAAACTATTATTTAATTATTTACTATTCAGTCAATACAGCGTATACCAGACCAGTTGCATTGCGTTTCGTTGCAGCGCGTTGTGTCGCAGCGTGTTGCGTAGGATGTCACAATGGCCCAGGACTAATAAACACTCCTTGGGCAGAAGTGCGTTTGTTATAGGTTTAAACGCTTAGCTGTTTAAACGAAAGTTGAAAAGGAAACAAAAGCAGATACATACAGATTAAAAAACTTTATAATGCATTTCATTATGGAGTAAAAATCTGCTACTATTTTAATCTCACTAAAATACATCTAAATTTTAGTACTAACAAACCACATCATTAGTTTTAAAACCTTATAAATACAAGGAAAAATCATTAGCTTGTAAAACCGCATAAAAAAACTTGAACCCCTTACTGACTGTACAGCAAACCTGCCAAAAGTTATCCCAAAACTAAAATTTCGCCACCAAATCCCTGTGTAAATAATAAAATAAATACACGTATCGCATGCAGAACGGCTCTGCGCTAATCGGCTCACTGCCAAATGATACAATATGTTCATTCATTTATTCATACTCGTACGTCCGTGCTAGGATTGTAGCTGTCATGGACGTTACGTGTGCCGGCTGTAATGAGAATATCATTATTAAATCGGATCGAGATTGCAGATGGATTTCCTTGTTGTTGATAAGAGATACCTACTTACTTGTAAGTTGATAGTAGTAGATACTAACTGAAAGGTGGAATTGTTACAACTTGAGCCATTGTAGAACGACTAGGCTTATAATTTGGGGTGCGTCACATCGATCAAAAACTCCGAACTACAAGGTATGTACCGATGTGGTCTAACATGTTGTGTGCTTATCTAGAAGACTCTAACCGACTCTATCGCGACTGGAAAAACCCCATAGTTAAATTGTTGATAATTATCGAGAAATAGGAACCTAGTATAGAATTCCAGAAGCGAGTTTGCGAGTCTCTGGAACCTCTACCATATGCTATCGGCGTTTCGTAGTCCGATTATAGAAAGAAAAGTTAAATTAAGCCGATGTAACCCGGCCCTAAAGTCACGATTTCGATTGACTCATATATGTAACCTATTCCGAGGTTATATATACCTAGAGAGAGACTTTTTTCCAGTCCAGCAAGAGCTCAATTTGCTTACGACCCCTGCCAAATACGTAATTAGTAGTTAAATCAAGTGTTAAAATGTTTCTCTAGGCTAGTAACTGAATTTGCTGAATTTCCCAGCGCTGGCGTACGAAGCTCCCTGCACTAATTGTTTTGGATGCTATCCAAAATACATACTTACTACAATTTCTCGGTAACGGGATGCATTTGTGAATTGTTTCGTTTATTAACAGGGAATGTCGCCAGTTTAATTGTTATATGGGTTAAGTGATTGCGTCTGTCTACCAAACAACTACGTGACTTTCGTCAAAGGAATATTTAATGCTTAAATAATGAATACAATGTAGTCGCTATTTTATTATTTATTTCAACTAAAACAACGTTGGGGAAATTAAAAGTGGCTCTATCTATTGACTGAGGTGTTATGCGCAGAGAAGATAATCAAGTGACGAAGAGGTCAATGAGGATGATGGTAAGCGGTAGCGGCGGAAGGGAGGGCCGACCTAAGAAAACTTGGATAAGTTGCGTGAAGAAATATTTGAGTGAAAGCGATTGAAAGAAGATTTGAGAGCTGTTAGAGTAGGATGGAAAAGGAATATATGCTTTGTCGACCCCACGTAGTGGGATAAGGACAGAAAGATGATGATTTAATTTTATTTAGAAAACTAACGCAGTTTGATTCATATTGTTTAAGAAGACGGGTTTTCACGCGTACGAAATTGTTGTGCGAGGCATCGTTGTAGACAGAAACGACTCATTTCATCCCTGATGAAGTTCGCCGAATGGGAACGAAACTATAGTTGGACCTTTGCAACAATCAGGTACGCGTGAAAACCCGTCTTTTTAAACAATATTATGATTTATGCTAACATAAAGAAGTCTCTGAATTTTATAGTACAATAATCAAAGAAACGTGAAATATAGATTGAGAGACGGATACGGAAGTTTCTAAGTTTCAATTGCCTTTATTTTAATCGCTTCCCGTTTTCTCCTTAGTTCCTATCTGTTCTTTCGCCGTCTATGAAACTCAGAAAAAAAGAAAAAAAATAAAACTTGCGCATAGAAGCTTTAGCATTACTTCAAAAGAATAAAAACTTCATGTTCCACTCACTGTTGTGAATAAAACTCCTTGGAAGACCATAAACTAACTGTAGCAGCACTCAGCATAATTTTTATATTTTTGTATATCAGACAAATGCCCAGAATTATTACCGCAGAGTAATGTAAAAATTAAACAAATGCGACAATTATGCTAAACATTAGGCGTATAAAAATATTTGTGTAATGGACTGACGATTTCATTATACAAATAGTTTTTTGCTCTAGATAAGTGGAGTTCTTGAATAATGACGCAGAAATATAGGTAAAAATCGTTGCGTGGATATTTATTTTATATTTTACTTATCAGCGGCAATTTTTTTTGACTACCTAAATCTAATGTTTCGATTGTGATTTCTTATTACTCTCTTTTTACTTCGGCTAAAGATGCATAAAAGTTATTCTTTTACATATATAGATATGTAAGGCTATATTAAGTTTAAATGAAAAAATAAGATATAATAAATAAATATATTGATCGACCGAACGAAGCAATTCAAGCGTCTCTGTTGGAAAAATGTATTTGCTACTGACTTCCAAAAAGGATTAAGTACTCCTCGGCTTTCCTGATTCTTAGAGGCGGCTGGATTACTTTAAAAAACTATTTTATTTTTATTTTATTTTATTATTGTCATAAACAATATAAAAAAAGAACATTATATGAACACACCCACTTTCAATAGACTTATTGTGAAAATGCTTAAAATATATACGAATACTACCACGCCTTCTCGAAAGTTTTTCAATAAACAACGCTTTAAATCAGTAGACCGCTGGTGACAGACTATCTTCGTGCATCGAGTGAGTTTCGCATTGCAAGACAGAAATAATTACATTTTCGAGGTCGCGCCCACGTTCACGCATTTTATTTTCGCGTGTGTGCACCGAGTTTTAGTAAGGCGGGTTCACATCTATGATTTGATTGTACATGATTATCATAATATTTTTATTGATTTGAAGCCAAAACCCACCAGGACCTTAAACTTAGAAGCTTTTCCGCAGCTGTCGGTCGATGCCTCAGGACTGATTTATATACAACCGCGACCGAAATCAGGTTTATTTAATCTATTTTCAATAAGTGGGTAGCGTATGAGAGCAGTAAACATTTTTTTTACTAATTTTACGTATGAAAATATTTTGTACGGGTAACTGACTTCAAGTCAGCGGGCGCCTATAAAGATGTTTTAAGTTAATTAAATTATAAAAAATCATACTACAGAACCAATTTTGAAAAAATAATATACGTCTATCTTAATGAACAGATTTTGTTTTTCTTTTATTTGCTTGAACGGTAAATTAGATGGGGGTGTTCTTAAATGTGTATATTTGATAACATCTGGTCTAAGATAGACGCCGCCACAAAATGGCGGATTAAGTTTATATTTTTTCACAACTGCATTACTTTCAAATACAAGATTCCCGTCGTCACAAAAAAGCGAATTTAATTTTTTTGGGGTTTCTCAAATTATTAATTTAATCTTGTATTTATCATATACATATTTTGACCATTTCTTAAGATAATCACAAAATAAATAATTGTCACCAATCTAGACTTCCCCTAACGTTGCAATATATTTTGGCCAGAATTACTTTGTTTTCGAGAGACGATCGTATTGTATTTACTTTGCGAGCACTTGTGATTGAGGCGTGGCTCTCAATCTGTCGTAGAGAAAAATGCGAGAAATGCATTCGAGATTAATATTTAATGTTATTTTATCGATAACAGGTGGTAGAAAACGTATATTTTTATGTTACTGTATTTTTAAGATAAAATTAGATTGACTAGTTTTGTATTTGGAAGCAGAAAATATAAAGTGTTCGTAGTAGTATAATAATATATTATAATAATATCTCATAATAAAATATATATATAACAAAATAAAAAATATGGTAAGTAAAATTATTCTAAAAATATAAATATTAATATATAACCTCGTGGTCGCAAATTAAGTCATTGATTTATTTTTAAAATAATTTTATTATTAAATATATATATATTTTTAAAACTTCACCTGGAATATACTCGTACCACGAGTTTTTTTTTCCGTGGTAGTCTTCATTTTACCTGGCCGTACCAAGGACTGTAGTCAGAATGTATTTGTTCCTGAATAAATTAATAGGTAAACTTTCGTTTCTTATTATTTTAATAAGAAACGAAAGTAATGTATAATAGAAATAGGCCAATATTCAAAAAAGGATTTTGGGTTAGCCTATTTTGGCAAAGGAATAGCTTGGGCATCTTTCCACAATGACGGAAAAATGCTATTTAAATAGACGAATTCAAAATGTGACAAAGGATAGGTATCAGGTTAACGAGAATAGGAATTATCATATTACAGCTAATCATGTCTAAACCAAGAGCATTAGATGATATTGACAGAATGCTCTTCCTAACATCACAACTGGTAAATTCACGAAAAGTAAAAGGAGGTAGATCTGGAGTTGATAAACTTGAAAGGCGCTGCAGAGAACAGGTTTTTGTATTAATTTCCATATTAGGAGACGCTGAAAAGCGCCGATTTAGTAAATTAATATCCAAAGAATGATTATAGAACCTAATGATTATATTACCTAGTATTAATTTGTTTTTTGGTTTTCATATGTTTTTTCGGTACCTACACATTTGTTTTCAAAATTACAAACAATTACTCAATAGGTAGGTACTTCTTCATCCCTTTTTTTGGTGGACAACGGGTAACATTTTAATATTTATACGTAGAAATATAAATAGGTGGACGACGAAATATTTAAATCCCCGTGATACAGTTATAGTTATATTGAGGTAGACAACGGGTAGAAAAAATTTACCGTGGCACACCCCGGTAAAAGTTTTAGATGCTTCATAGACAAGGACCAGTTTTTTTTTCAGTAAAATCGTTTTAATATAGCACTTTATTTAGTTAGTTACGCTCCCATTAATATTATTTATCTAAACGCTTGATATATAAGTCAAGTCCATCTTCTATTATATACAAAAACGTTTATTACGCAATAACAAGCAATGATCAAGGGAAGGAGATAATTATCAAAAGGAGATAAAATTTGACTATTTATATCGCCAGATAGGTTATGAAAGCTTCAAAAGGGTCGACAAAGAAATAGCGGTGAACTGTTCACTTCTAATTTTTTTGTGTTATAATAATTATAGTCCAGGTAATTACAATTTTAATTGAAAAAGGGAAAACGCTTTTTCGATTCAAATCATCATTCACACACGCTACGACAAGCAGAGTAATGCAGCGCTAGTTTAATTAGTGTTAGCTTATTAAGCCATTTTCACACAACTACATAAGCAAAGTTGGCCTGTTTGTATTTTTTTATTAAAGCGCGTGACTCTATGTAGACATCTATATAATCAAGGGAGATAAGTATAGAAATGCGTTGACCTGTGCAACGCTCGCCGATAACCTATGGGTCAGTTAGTGTCTAAGGAGCATGCATGATGTCTTTTGATACGATTTTATATAGCTTCTTTGTGAAATTGTGAAAATAGGACGAGAAGCAAAACGTTATAAAAACGTTAGAGGTAAGAAAAATCTATTTTTGGTGGGTCTTTTTTTTGTGCTACAGGGAGACCATCCAAAAGCCTTCCCTAGAAATATAACAATCTAGCCTAGGGCTAATAAGTAATTTAAATTTAACTTAAAATTCTGCAAAATAACGTTTCTAAGAATTTGTATTTCGATACTTTTCCTATTGTTTTGTTCAAGGAAATACACTCCTTTTTCATGTGACCGAGCAAATAAAGCGAGTGAAACGTGTCTGCTTCGTGTCTGGTAATTTTTTTTTCGTTTTTGTTTGTGTGTTTGTATGTCTTCTGAAATTTTGTAATATCACGTACAGATCATAGTTTCAATCTTGATGAAACTTGGAAATATTGGTTATGGGTTAGTTGCAAAAAATATCGTGGCCGTGATTTCGAAAGTTCACAGAACTATATATAAATTTACGTACTAGTAAATATGTATTTAGTCTATTAATGAGCCACAACATCGTGGAAAATGAATTATATTAAATTTTAAAATTATTTTTAATAATTTTAAAAATTTAATCATTTCAAAACACTTTAGTAACAGAAGCATAAATACAAAACTTTAGCTAAACACAAAAAATATATATATTGTCTAGTAGTTGCTACCAAATATGAGTATTCTTATGTAGCGATAATTTTAAAAATAAATTTTTCGAAATTGATTATTCACCCAAAAACGTCTGTGAAAGTGATTTAACCAATATTCGAGAAAAGCACGACACCGTTTTAGATGAATGCGTAGCAAATAAACGTTTCTTTATTCACAGAACGAATCAACATTTTAAACAAACTAATAGTCAATCTTAAATTTTAGAGCAAAAAAACTAAATATACACAATTAATAGATAAAATTAATTGGTTTGTTGGATATATCTCAAAGAAACAGCCCACGTAGTATTTTATCTATAATTTCGGCCACTTTTGAGATATTTATGATTCATATAATTCGTCCTACAAATTTATTATTAACTATTACAGTTATAAAATCTTCTAAGATTGTATCAAGTTTACGACTCAGTGGTTCTATCGGTGAACTAATGAAAATAATTTTTATTTTATGTAATATTGAATAAATTTTTCGTGTTTAAAATCATAATAACAATCACCGACCCTTTACTTTTTCGTGTTTCTGATAGAATTTTCGTTCCGGGGCCTACCCCCTAAATTGTAACGTAATTTTTTGTTATAGGTATCAATCGCTTTGCAATGATGTATTTAGTCTTGCACGTTATTTTGAAAATATAAAAATTTAATACTGTAGTTCTGTATAATAAAGGCTTTTAATAGGCATGGTAAAAATATGACTACAGCGCAAAAATATGACTACTTAGGAAGCTTGTAACTTTAAAATAATATAAAAGAAGACGTTGCAGAATTGGGGAACACTTAAAAAAACCGATAAACAAGGATCGCTACTTCCTTACTGCTAACTAGATTGCAAGAACTACATCAACCTTCTTCGTTTTTAATGTCGTTTAAATTATGTCAAGATTATTTCTGTGGTGTTACCTACGAAAATTCAAATACCCTATGGGAACACTGCATTTTTCCGGAATAAAAGAAGCAGAAGAAGTAACAAACAAACACACACAAACTTTTGTCTTTATTATATTCGTCAGATGTTTGTTTTATTCAACTTTAGTTCTCTGTTTATCCTAGACATATAAGTCAATACATCATTGCACGTCCAGCCCATCAGGTAGTCAAATCTAAAGGTTAAATAAAATATACATTAAAATTAGAAAGCATTTTGTTATTCATGGAATTCCAGCTAAGAAATTTAAATAAATAGCTTTTCGATTTTATTGTATTTGTGTTACTAAGAACAAATTCATTTCTGTCAGGTTTAATCTACGACCTACCTTTATTACCTGAGTCTTAACGGCACAACTTTAATCGTATTTCATTAGCTTCTGGCATTCCATTTGTATCTTTGCCAAAAAGTATTTTATAGCTGTAGATACTTAATTGACATTTTATATTGCCTTAATTTAAGTATTTTTGAGTGACTGTTTAATTTAATTACACAAATAATGAATTAAAGTTAATAAATAAAATTTACTTTATTGAATTAATTTCAGATAATTAATTAGTTCATTAATTTTAATATATATGTATTTTTATAGATTAAAACTTACATATAATCGTCAAATTTAAAGGATTCGTGAGGTTTATCTGGCAGAGATCGCTTTTTAGCAATAATACTGCCTTTTGTGTCTGTTTTATGCGGTGACGTTAAATAAATAAGAACTGTTATGGACGTTGTCAGCCTGTCGACAAAAAATATCATATACAGGTCCCCCTATAAATGTAATTTGCTTTGGTATATCAATATCTTTACTGTACTACTATTGAAAATTTGACAGAGGAAAATCTGCTATTCTATGAAATTTGGCTGCGAGTCACGAGTTCTACTGCTGGGCAAGGGTCTCCACTATGTAGGTACGTGATACGACAAATATTTAGCAATGTGTTTAGTTGTAGTGAAACTTAAAATGGAAGTAGAGAGTAAAAGTTAATAATATTGTAAAATTGTGCTTAAACATATATTATGCTTTAGGATTGGATTTCGCTTTATATTCTATCAGTTTATGTAATTTTGTACCTAAGCTTACTTTAATAAACACAAAAGTACTAAATATTATAAACAAAGTAAAGTGAGACATCTCCTTTACTATGACGGAAATATCGTCGGATCAATGATTTATTGTTTATTAAATAATTATTATATATTATAAGATGAAGTATTTACTCTGTTTGACCTACATAAGACTGGTTGTAATGATATTTCTGGCCTCAACATATTATGAGACAATAAGGTAGCGAAAAAAAACTGATTTTAAAGGTCTCTTATAGGTACAATTCATCACAGTATTTTATGAGTAGAGATATAAAAATACGTTACATTTTGATTGAGTTTTTATATTACGTTAAAACAATTTAGTTACTTCTCAGTAATTTAGATCAAACATTAAAAAATAAAACCACATAATAATGCACTTTAAAACTATCGCAACGGCACTTAAAATACCAATTAAAGAAAAAAAACATTAAATTATCATAACGCGCTATATTAAGTAACTATAAACTCACCCAATTGTAAAAGTTAGATAACAAAACACTGGCCACTAACACTCACAAATAAAACACACGCAAATTGAATAAACACACACATCCACAATTAAGTAGACAAACTCAAACTTCGCTAATCATCCGAATTGTTCCGCAAACTTTCGCGTTCAGCCCACGTGTTGCTCAGCAACTCACACAATCACGGAACGCGGGAAAAACGCTAAAAACAGCCGGGAAACATAGGAAAAACAATTTTATTATATTAAGTGTTCGCGGTACAACACACGCGCCCCTCTTTCCCGCAAGTAACTGACAACTGACTGACCACTGACGTATATTTTCTTGTACACGTAGATATACACAATTTATTTTCATAGACAAGAAACGCATGAATGCACTCACACATATGTAAATGTGAAATTATGAAGGAGTGCGAAAGTCTCGATAGCTTTTTTTAATCGGCGTTGATGTTCTATTTCTGATGTTTTGCCAATGGCACAGTGTGAGCGGTACAGATTGGCCGATCGGGATTATACGCAACGCTAGATTATTCGTATAGTTAGGTACTGATGTATTTTATAAAGTTGCACAGTTCGAAGATTCATATATATTTTTATTATTTACTCTTGTATATTCGTATCACCGCTCTAAAGTTTTTGGGGATACCACAAACACTTAAATGAGCTATAATTTAACATTTAAAAATATTGTAAGTAGGATCACAAAATTAGTTAGCTAATAACTGTAAAATATACTTAAATTATTACATTCCTTTGTAATTAGCCAAATATTTGTAATATTTGGCTTATTTATGTATTATAAAGCCGAATAAATTAATAATTAAATCTTAATTTATTTATAGGAATTTGGCATAAAAGGTGACAATGGATGAAATGATCTGTTTTTCTTTTATAAGTCTGATTTTATGTTTTTTTTTTAATAAAGTTTATTTATTTATTTCGTAGATTTTTTTAGTTAGCTTCTATTGCGTAGGATACTATTTTATTCTACACTATATCTTGTTCACTTTATTGCGATTTTAATATAAGAAGTGTTGTTTTCCTGATTTCTCCTGGCAACCCTAAAACCAATATAAAATAATCGGTAAGCGATACACAAAATTTATTTTCTTGTAAATAAAAAATATGTTCAAAGGTTTATAGGACAGAGCTAACAATGAAATTTAATTTGACGTTTTATCGGCTTAAAAATTGTGTCCTAATCAAAAAACAAAACATCCAAGCTTTGCTATAGTAATTAACTGAATATTATCAACATTTTGAGCAGATAAAATGAAAAATTAGGATCGCTCAGCCATATTAGAAACTGGCTTTTGCAACCGCAAGAGAAAAAATTATCTAGCTTCACGACAAACTACATCTTTTCTCAGTATTTTAAGTGGTTTTTTATTCAGATAGATAGAGTAGTTAGAACATTATTTTTTCTCAAATATTAAGTAAAAAATATAGTTCCTTAGTACACCCCAAACCTAACAAGGGTAAGGGGCCGAAAGCAAATGACCAAAATCGATACGACTTTAATAATTGATACAATACTGGCCACAGTTGCGTTATACGTTAGACGTTATTGATCTTTATATCTATATAGGCTTTATATTGCTTACTTTGTACTTAATAATGCTTTCGTCTACACCAAATCGATATACTTTCTAGTACCAAAAAAGAGGTACTCAATTCGACGGCATATATATATATATATGAGTACCTCTTTTTTGGTATATATATATATATAAAGGGTTATCGGTTAGGGGTGTACTAATCCGAACGAATCCGAACATTATACTCATTCTAGAGAACAACTTTCACAGTGGTATCTCAATAAATAACTGTTTCAAAAAACACCAAAACAGTTCTAGGTTGGCGTTTAAGTCACTTAATAGCTAAAAGTTAAATGAACATGTTCCAAAATTTCATACATTTTATCGAGAAAATATCCTCAATTATTTCTTTGTCGTTTTAAACTTTTATTTTCTTACATTTCCAATGCAGTTCTTTCACAATGGAAGTATATAGAAAGTCCGGTCACACATTGGAAACAAAGGGTTGCGATGCTAAGTGTGTCGATAAACGCTATAAATAGACTGTGAACATAGATTTACTAGAAATAATAATAGATCGGAAAACAAGAAAAGTGTGAAGAAGAAGAATATTTGTACCATACTGTACTTCTATCCTATCTACGAAAATTAAAAATCCAATTAACATAAGCAATAAAAGTACTAAGTAGATTTACTAGAAGTAATAATAGATCGGAAAACAAGAAAAGTGTGAAGAAGAAGAATATTTGTACCATACTGTACTTCTATCCTATCTACGAAAATTAAAAATCCAATTAACATAAGCAATAAAAGTACTAAGTAGATTTACTAGAAGTAATAATAGATCGGAAAACAAGAAAAGTGTGAAGAAGAAGAATATTTGTACCATACTGTACTTCTATCCTATCTACGAAAATTAAAAATCCAATTAACATAAGCAATAAAAGTACTAAGTAGATTTACTAGAAATAATAATAGATCGGAAAACAAGAAAAGTGTGAAGAAGAAGAATATTTGTACCATACTGTACTTCTATCCTATCTACGAAAATTAAAAATCCAATTAACATAAGCAATAAAAGTACTAAGTAGATTTACTAGAAGTAATAATAGATCGGAAAACAAGAAAAGTGTGAAGAAGAAGAATATTTATACCATACTGTACTTCTATCCTATCTACGAAAATTAAAAATCCAATTAACATAAGCAATAAAAGTACTAAGTAGATTTACTAGAAGTAATAATAGATCGGAAAACAAGAAAAGTGTGAAGAAGAAGAACATTTGTACCATACAGTACTTCTATCCTATCTACAAAAATTAAAAATCCAACTAACATAAGCAATAAAAGTACTAAGTAGATTTACTAGAAGTAATAATAGATCGGAAAACAAGAAAAGTGTGAAGAAGAAGAATATTTGTACCATACTGTACTTCTATCCTATCTACGAAAATTAAAAATCCAATTAACATAAGCAATAAAAGTACTAAGTAGATTTACTAGAAGTAATAATAGATCGGAAAACAAGAAAAGTGTGAAGAAGAAGAATATTTGTACCATACTGTACTTCTATCCTATCTACGAAAATTAAAAATCCAATTAACATAAGCAATAAAAGTACTAAGTAGATTTACTAGAAGTAATAATAGATCGGAAAACAAGAAAAGTGTGAAGAAGAAGAATATTTGTACCATACTGTACTTCTATCCTATCTACGAAAATTAAAAATCCAATTAACATAAGCAATAAAAGTACTAAGTAGATTTACTAGAAATAATAATAGATCGGAAAACAAGAAAAGTGTGAAGAAGAAAAACATTTGTAACATACATTACTTCTATCCTATCAACAAAAATTAAAAATCCAACTAACATAAGCAATAAAAGTACCGCGGTTTTATGTGTATAGTAAATTAAAATTTATTTGTAACGTGAAAACAGTCAGCAGTTAAAATTGTCGATAAATTAAGAACGTAATAATTTTGTCAGGTGCCTGCTAAGATACGAATATTAAATAATAAATAATACTTTTCACTCTCATAGTTCCTCACTAGGATTTCTCCTGTGTCGTGGATGCCATGACTGTAACATTCACAAAAACACGCACAAAGACAATCAGACAAATGTTCAAACTCATCATTCGATCACCTGTAACGGACCGGGAATTGAAACCATAGAGCACTTCATTATTTTACATCTGTTAAAACATTGATGTACAAAGCTTCATTTTAATTTCAAAATACTTATTTGGTGACAAACAGCACGATATGGTTGGGTAAATACATTCGAATCATATATTTAATTTATTAATAGGTAGGTGAATACACAAAATACAAAATTATCTAGTGACATTTTTAGTACAAATATAAAAATTTACCTAAACACTTAAATTAAAAAAACCCATCCAACTCACTGCCTTGTGGCAATGTTCCCATGATAAAAAAAAATTGTTGGGTAAAAGAATATATCACCCCCATTTCAAATCTAAGAAGAGCAAAAAAGCATTTTCTATGTTCCTAGAGCGAAGCAGTCTACAGGCTTCCAACAATGTGCTGACGGACAATACACCCGTGTGGGTATTTAGAACAAGAGAAGTAATGCTGAACGTGATACAATTGTACCTAGTAGGTCTGAATGGAGTTCGGGCTAATTTGGACACCTGAATTTTTTCAGGTGGAAGAGAATGTTTAACAATAAATTTTATTCATATTTAGTCATGTCAATAAATTTAAAGATGACTGAGATCTTTAAATTTATTTCTGGTTTATTATTTATCCTATTGACTAAAAATGAAGTAATAATTAACGCGTCTTAACTTTAATCGTCATTTGTCTTGTTTTGGCGAATGACGATCTCCATTGGATAGAACAAGACAAAAATTGCTTCAAGTTAAGACGCATTTATTAATAAGAATGTTACTAACTGCTTATACCTTTATTTTTACTCGACTATTCAAAAGAAAGGTAATAATTTTTGAGTGTATGTTTGTATGCATATTTTTGTGACCCTCAGCAGCCCAAACCTGTGGACCGATTTTGATATGCGAGATATCATTACATTTACTTTTATCTACAGATGATCATAGATTATAGTTCAAAGTTTTTTCTTTGAGGTCACTTTTAACCTGTTATCATATTTGATGACGTTATTTCCATAGTATATCATTCATATTACATATAGTATTATTTTTGTGCATAATCTTTCTAAACTTTAATTATATTTATAAGAGAAGGCTTCTAATTTGTCCTTAACATATTCGTAATATTAAATGTAAAAGGCAACTCAACTCTAATCGAATTCCCAGTCTAGTTTCGAACCCGCTTTTACTCCATGCATCTCTCAATATTCCTTAGAAAGATCCTGGAAGATATAAAAAATCAGTAAATAGATATAAAGAAAAAAATACATCATCTTAGCAACTTGTTAGCATCATGCTTTATAATCTTCGTCACATCAGATTACCGCAGACCACTGAAGCTTCAAATGTTACGCACAACATCTTCTTATAAACCCGTCGAATTTATTCAGCAGCTATCTGGCGGCCAGCCAGTTGTGTGTCCATGCATGGTCACTTTATTACCGACATCTATCTCTCGTCGCCTGTAGGAACTGCCATTGTGACGCACTGAAAAATTAGCAAGCGATGGTGGATTCTCTACGCTTGGAGTATCGGTATATGAACTTAGTGGCAGTTGGTTATCATTGCGCCATTTATAAGCAAATTATGCCTGTAGTTTAAGCGCAAAGTTAAAGTCTTTCAAGAATTTTGTTAGTACAAAAGTGAAGCGTTGTACAATGATCTCAAAGAAAATAAATAATTTATTTATGTATTTATATTATGGGACATCCAACGTTACACTTACAATAGAATAAAAATATATATGTATATACAGCCAATTAAAGGACATCACAACCACCATAATAGACCACATAGGATGTTAAAGGTATTCATTCCGTGAGCTCTATAATGTATTCAAATAGTTGCTTGCAAAGATAATAAGCCTAAAACATACTATATTGTTCATAGGCTTGAGGCAAGGTACTCTAAGCAAAACAACTTTAAAATAACACATGACGTCAATAAGGCAGGTGCATCTAAAGTTTTTGATTTATAAATCACTACTGGATAATTTTTTTAAAAATTTATATATACTGGGTTATAGGTTAGTAGTGTACTAAGCTGAAAGGGTGTCACTACAAGGGGTCCTAAGGAACGCTACGGGACCAAAACTAAATTCTAGGAATAACAAATCATCTGTTCCATACTAAAAGTCTTAAGACAAAATGTATGAAACAGCTAAATTTATTTTCTTAAATTCTAGGTCCTATAGTGAAAGTTGTTTCTTAGCCCTTTTAGGCTTAGTACACTACTAACCTAGCTGATAACCCTGTATTAGACCGTGTATTTACCATTTTGATCTAGCCGTTTCTAAGAAAAGGTGTAACATACGAATAAAAATATAAACGGTCACATAGAGAACCTTCTCCTACTTTGAAGTCGCTCAATAATAAAATTCTAAAGACTTACTATTACGTATTACATTGACTTGCCGGTTGGCGCAGTTGGCAGCAACCCTGCTTTCTGCGCCGCTGGTCCCAGGTTCGATCCCGCACAGATTAAGTCATCAGGCTACCATAGCACAGGCTTTACCAAATTTGGGACCTGAAGACCTTTGTGTGGATGATGTCACAAATATTATATATATATTATTTACTATTTTCGCAGCGCTACCTTCAACAAACTGTATTTACCATCAGCAATAAAAAAAAATATTTCTAACAAATGACAGTCACTCGCATTTTTTATTTATCGTCTTTGTGTAACTCTAAACTGCGTATATCACTATCAAAACTAAACCATAAACATTTTTACTGTGACTTATTAAAAAACGCCGAATGGTTGAATAACGATCGTCGTAAAGGACTTGACGATCGGAAAGCAACAACATCCTGTTGGCATTCGTCCAACACTCTCTGAAGATAAATACCTAGTGTAGTTAGAATGGGAACGGGACATTGGAATTGTAGTTTTTTATCGATTTCGAGAAAAAGAAAGGAATACTCAAGCCGTTGGAATACATTTCTATCATACATGTTTCCTGATTATTTAAATACGACTAAGAGATTCCAACTGTTCCTGAGTATCTTCCTTTTTTTGGTTGGTTGGTTTAGAAGAGTCGTATCGTTATGTTACTTTAAACAACTAACGTTACGTTAGGATGCAAGAAAGCTTTAAAATTATCTCATATGTAAATCAAATAAGATCAACACATAATCCAACCCACTGCCAGAGAGAAGCGTACCGAACATAACATTGTGTATTTGTTCTACAAACTTGTAGAATATTTCAGTCATCGGGGATTTTTCATTGTGGGGGATGTTTTCAATCATATTTGGTAAATATGTGTTATTTTTATAAAGTTGCATAAAATGTATACATACACGGCAAACTTATAAAACCTCGCTGTTTAAGCCTCAAGGGTTAAAAACGGAAGCAATAATTTCTACCATATCATGTTCACGTAACGCCATAAAACTCTTCTATGAACTTTGACACGACACAGTATGTCAGTTGGCTTGTCGCCAGCTTTTTGACATTTCAGTACACATCGCGTTTCTTTGTAAAGATTATGATCGCAATAAATTACTTTTAATTTGCGGCGCCGACGCGGAGTTAATGATGCATTTGTCACAACTGAATTATTGCTATTTATTATTATGAATTAAATAATTATTTAAAAATATTGTTTACTACTATTAAACAGTAAGAGTAATTCTGAAACTCCGTACAAATAGCATAATTACACCGCAAGCTGTAATGATCCTATTCACAGAGAGAAATTTTGCTCAATAGCTATCCAGTTAGGCAGAGAGTGCGTGGAAGTTCTAATAAGAACTCTTATAGCTTTTCCAATTACTCTATATGATAACAAGTAGCGTAAATAATAACAAAAAAAAAGTTACTTATAAAATCTCTACTTACCTAACTCCATCAGCAATATCCGGAACTTGATCAGAAAGCTGTCAGGATTCATTCATGTACAAATATGAGAGAGAGAGAAACCGATAGAGAAACACGCACACGCCGCACGGCTTACAACTATAGCAAAGAGTGTCGTTACAACTTTTGGTCTAAACTTTTTCCGTCTAGCCCTTTCGCAACGCGCGATAAGGAACTTTGTTCCGTAAAGCCTTTAATTGTCCATACATATTTAGTTCATAAATATCGTAAAATTATTTTTAAAATATATGTAACGGATACTTATTTGCTGCTACGAGTATTTGTGATTTGAATTGGGCACCAAAATGCTAGTATAAAATTTCTCCACGATATACCATATATCGCTATTTCATGTTTACCTATATGTGTACTTTATTTTCTGTCCTATCCTCGCCTGCGTGCATTCTCTATGGAGTTAGATAGATTTCTAGGTACGATAGGAGTGTAAGACGTGACAGATGTACGAGTATCATACCGGTCCTATCAAGCGCGAGCGATATGATCAGGCTATCGTCACTATAGCCAGTTGAACACAGATAAGCCTAAAACTTCGGTCTTTTTTCCTATTTTTTTGTAATACAATTAAAACTTTAAGAAACTGTTACACTGCTACGGAGTGCAATAGCCATGTTTGCTGTTGATATTCACGTTAAAAAGTAGACAATAAGACAATAATATACTTGCATTGTATCAGTCCCTCTCATAATGCCAAAAACTCGGCATATAAAATGTGTCCCATGTTGTCAGGGGTACAACCACGGATTAATTAATTCCTTTATCAAATTCGGATACGCGAAATCTGTTTAACGTCTCCTAGTCATAAAAAACCGAGCTAGATGCTCGGTTTTCTCTGTCCATCAAAATTTATTAAGGATCCAGAATGCGATTCTGTAAAATATTAGATTAATGTAACATGATTATAAAACTTGTTATTTTTTTTTTTCTACTAATAAGTAAATTAAACTTGCACGCTCTCCACACCTAAACATCCTACAGAAAATTGCCGTAAATAACCATCAAGTGGCAACTGGAACCGACGGAGACGCCGCCATTTTGTTCAGCTCTCAGTCGAAGAGGATAATCGCGCGGGTCCGGAATTGAATCCCAAGACTCAATGCTTGATGCTTCGGCTTGAGATATGGCGGAGTAGTACCTACGTAAGTAGTACTCTGTAAGTATTACTTACACTGAGATTTTGGGAGTTGTGTGTCATATACAAATGAGAGGAAAATATTGGTGGGAATGAGAGGTAAATCGAATGATGTACCACATACTATGATTTGAGACTGAATCGTGTTAGAACACGATGCGTGCCCTAATTAAATTGCAGGTGTTTAACTGCTTTTTTGGTAGATAAATTTCATTGCGATGGTACATTTTTTTTTATATGGGCTTCTGTTTTTCAAGACTTGCCTGAAGTAGCAATCTGGTCTAAAATAAAACACTTTTATTTAAAAGAAACTGATTTACCGGCTTCTTGGCTCAAATTATATAGTTATCATAAAAAAAGATAGAGAGAGAGAGAAATAAAACAAGAGAAAAAAATTTGCTTTTTGATGACGTACGGATAATTTGTAAGCTGCGGTAAGATATCTATTTAGGACAAAAGATTTCTGAAGACGTTTTGAATCCATTGGATTCACCTTCAATAATATTAAAATTTAAAAATTTGCAAGCGAGAGCGAGATGACAATGCAAGGGCAACTTCGATACGATTGCTCTAAACGGATACCTACTCATCTGATTCGATTTTTTTTTACATATAATGTCAAAGTTTTTTTCGTTTTTCTAAACTAATATCGTTTTTCCGTTATGTAAAAAAAACAATGTACAAGCTTTACAATCATGAATATCTCAAAAATATGAGGTTCCATTCATTGCATTTTTTAACAACAAATCCAGTATTTCTAATCTTTTCTAATAAAATCATCCGGAAAATCCGGAACAATATTCACAAGCGTATTTTCCGCAAACAAAGTCTGATTTACGTTTTCAAATTATCACAGAATATTGTCCAATATAAAACAAACAATATGTCTTCCCGGCAACCAGTTGGTAACACTGAGGGTCCCGTTATGGTCCAAAAACATAAATTCATTGTAACAGAGATCGCTTCCCTCCGTACGCCTTTCTAAAATGGTCCTTAACGTCCGCCTGGCTTTGGGTAAATAATGTTCTTTAAAATTTATAGCCATAATAAATGTTCGGTCCCCTTTTTCTATGAAAATAAGTTTAAATTTACCGAACGTAGGTCAAATTATGCCAATTTGATATTTCGTGAGCATGTTGTTGTGGTTTACTGATTATTTCACGAATATTCAACTAATGAATGACTATTAATTCTATTTCCATTACGCTTTCAGGCCTTTCTTGAATTAGTACCTATAATATAAATATTTATTTATATACGTTTCAACCCATAATGTCCCACTGCTGGGCTCGGCTCTCTTCTATGAAAGGGGTGTAAGGCATAGTCCACCACGCTGCCCAAATAGCGGTTAGGGACTTATCTTCAAAAGTTTTACCTTACCTTACCTTCTCCGACAAGCAGGTTTCCTCAAGATGATTTTTTGTTACTGGTTATGCTTGTGGTGACTAATAATACTAAACAAATGAATGAAAAACATAGAGATGGATGCTTGTACCTGGGATTGAACCCGCACCTATTTGTTTGTGAGGAGTTTACCGACCATACCACTTATATATTATGTTTATATTATATATTCATAACATCTCAGTAATAAGTAAAGTATAGGAAGTAATGCTGAGGCGGCGGCATATCCAGCGGAACAGCACAAGCGGTGTAAATATGCTGGGCTCAGTAGAGGTTATTTAGAGCCAAAAACAGGGTACGCTGCTCTCTGGGTGGGTGGTATTTGGATTATTTGTATTCTTTATTGGTCTTATTGGTATTTCATCTGTTTCTTTATCTAGTAATTTCTCTTACTAGGCAACATTTCAATTGATTTTCTGCTGAAATAATTAAACAAACACATTCTTGTCTATAAACAACAAATCAAGCTAAGACAAGATCGAAAGGTGAATTGAAGACAAACTTTTACTATATTTTTTTGTGTGGGAATATAACTGCTTCGTTAAAGACCCCTACGTACATGATTAAAATCAGAGGGAGTATCACATGTCACACACAATACCCAGCAGTACTTGTCAGCATTCTCACTTCATCCCTTAATGCCACCCCATCAGTTTGGCAGGTGTGCGAAGCATATTCGGAGATAATTTAGATAATGAAGCGAGGGTAGGCCCGCGGGATTAGCAGGGCACAGATTGACAACTTCACTCAGATGGTCAAAATTATTGTATTATATAATAATCCAGAAGGGCGAACACGAGGTCATTATTCCTTGTTAACATGACAGCTTAGAGACTGATTAGGTATCCAAAAATAAGTTATCAAATCTACCAACGACATTAAGCTCTTCAAAGATGCTTTAAATGAATTTCCTGTAAACAAAGCCTGCTATACGGTTGATGAGTTTTTGAACGATAGGTTTTTTTAAAGTATTGGTCTTTAACATTACATTACATTAAAGTACACTTATATCTGATTTAATAACGAAAGTTAATATTTGTGTCAGATTTCATCTTTTTAACGATTATTATTTTTCGTTTATGCTTGACTAAAATGTTTTATGTTATTTTATTTGACTATTTTACACAGATGCTCTTAAATTAACTTATTTCATGTAAATTTATAAGTACACCCACACCATATCTGTATGCGTTGTGGGCAGAGCTAGAAATTGTATGTAAACCATCCATCTTATGTAAACTTTATATCTTATATATATAAGACCTATGTTTTCAACTAGTGTCACAGACAAATAAATTTAATTTCATTTCAAAAAGTATTGCTGGTGTTATTTGTTTTGTTCTCAAAAGTTTAGCTATGATGTTATCAAAATAGCTTTTGTTACTAGCTTGAAAAGCTTGTGTTGCGAAACCTTTTCGACGTCAAAAGATAGCTCGTGCTTATTTAAATGTTTTATTATGAATTACTTGATATAATATCCATATCATGAATCTATGTAAATACACTCAGGCTTTACTGGTGTAGCTAGTAAAGACTTAGATAATAAGGAAATACTTTTATTCTAACTATAACTGTACAAAGTTATAAACTATATGTACAAAATCAATACCCAATAATTAAAACTAACTACCTTATTACTACTTTATTTAATTTATATGAATTCTTATTTCTTTTTTTCTTAGATAATATGTTTCTATATGCAATTGATTCGTAAGTATATCATTTGAATGCTTAATGAGATAATGTAGAGTATTGCGATTTTAATAGTCCATTTGCAAAATTAACAACTTAAGTAACCTAGTCATATAAAACTGCACAAATAATTTGAATTCGAAAATAAAATATAGCCCCCTGACCTATGCTCTCGTTTTAATTAGATTCCATTATTATCATCGCCAACTAAATTATAATATTGTAAAATTTGAGAGTATGACACTTGTAATAATTTATTTGAAATTCATTAGAGTTTTGTCATTTTAATATCAAACAATTATTGGTTACAAGCCTAATGTTTACCTATGAAGTTTGGTCTCTGATATTTAAACTTGTGATATGCCGTTTGAAGATTTTATCATAGAAACGAGGAACCCCTAACTTACGTTGTTTATGTTTTCATAAGGTCATTGCTCGTGAAAGTAAAAAGCCGGATAGGATTGCCAAGTATTTTTTGTGTCAAACTTCTGTGATAATATCTTAGATGAAGAGATTTCAATTGCCTTTGAATGAACTCTTTGAATTCAAATATTAATGAAAATACTTACGCAAATTTGTGTTTTTTTACAAATTTGTGTTTTTTTACAAATTGCTGTTACTAAACAGCTATACTTAATAAATCAAAATCAAAATAGGTTTATCCGTTTGGTAGCTACGATTCCAAAGACCTTACTTTACCTTTAGAAACTTATCCTGGCGTTTTTACGTCGGGGGTAGTGTAGGTAGTTAGGTACATAATATTAGGTAGATATTTTAATAATATTCATATACCATACATAACTACTAGATGTTACCTGCGGCATCGCATTAAACATAAAATTGACCACTAAAAAAAATTAAACCCCCATTTGATCTCCTTAAGCGGTAGAATTTCTAAAAACCCTTCCTTAGTACAACTCTTCACCCGATAATGAAAAATATTATTTGAAGTCGGTTAAAAAGTATCCTATGTCCTTTCCCGGGGTCCAATCTACGTGTGTACCAAATGTCATCCAGATCGGTTCAGTGGTTTTGGCGTGAAAGCGAGACAGATAGACAGTCAGAGTTACTTTCACATTTTTTTGTTATAATATATATACAAAATACAAATATAATAAATGTAAATATAATAATATATATATACATTATATATATATATATATATATATACAGTCAGATGTACGAAGGCAAACTTAACTCAGGCAATAATGTGATATAAGACACAATAATATATTCCGTGCACAGCTAACAACAATAATAAGCAGTTATTTTGAACACTCAGCAACAAATATACCCTAATATTCCTCTACTCATAAGCAAACATCGTTTGCTATGCTGCACCCATCCCTTACTATCAACAACACGAATCATTTTGCCAACCCCAAAATCCTCGCTAAGACGCAATAAAGCAAAGAAATTTTGGTATAAAACCTCAACAAAGTGGACAAAATATACTAAAGAAAATCTTACGTCCAACTTTCGGCGCCCTCATACAATAGTATCGTAACTTTAATATGTCAAAACTATTATCGCGTTTTTTATAATAATGAAGAAATTATTATTTATTCATGTAATTGGTAATCAATTAGCATCCTCTTATAAGTGGCTTCTGATAATTTATTTATTTATTTATTTATTTACAACGAAACACCAACAGTATATATATTACAAAATTTTAAAATACATGATAACCAATATTGATTCTGATATATATACCCTTTATGGGTGTTTACAACATTCTTAGAATCAGTAGAACATTATTCTCGTTGAACAATACAATTAGTCAACTTGAACATATTTATTGAGAAATTTTAAGTAATATTTAACCAAAAAAAATAATAATAACGCTATAATTTAATAAAATATAAGTGATTTACAATATACTTATAATACTTATATGACAGAACATCATCCAACTAAATACCTTACTAGTTTGTTCTTAAAGATGTTTAAAGAGTCGTGAAAGATATCAAGATCTTTCACGGAGGCATTAATTTCATTATAAGTACGGCACATTCTAGGTATTGGGGAGTTTCGAGCTAAGTTCGTTTTGGCATGAGGAATATGAAAGATTTTAGAGATTCTACTACGTGGGTAATTGCCAGGAATTTTCAATGAAATGTCTTTCAAGATTATGGGACAGTCGGTTTGGTTGTGAATTTGTTTATACAGAAATGAGAGATCTCTAATTTTTCTACGGTCGCGTAATTTATCTATTTTGAAAAAGGACAAGCGGTTAGAATATGGACTTCTGTGCGAGATACCTTGGCACGAAAAAGCCAAGGATCTAGTGAAGGCTCTCTGGATGCTCTCAATGCGCTGCGAGTGCACAGAGTAGAAGGGGCTCCACACGACGCTCGAAAACTCCAGACAACTACGAACCATAGAGTTGTACAGTAATATTTTAGTGTGCAACTTGAATTTCTTAGAATTTCGCCTTATGAAACCGAGTTGCTGTGCTGCTTTTTTTACTATTGAGTCAATATGAGATCTGAAAGATAATTGGCTGTCTATCAACACTCCCAAATCTCGGATTTCTTGCACCTCCTGTAGCAACTCATCATTAAGCGTATAGGTTGAATTTATGGGCCTTTTTTTGCGTGTATATTTTATGTAGAAACATTTTTTTACATTAAGATGCATTTGGTTAATATCACACCATTCACTAATATTATTTATGTCATTTTGTATAAGATTAATATCACTGTCGCTGTTTACTGTTTTATACATTTTTAGGTCATCCGCAAATAATTTATATTTGCAATGTTTTATACGAATGGTAATATCATTTATAAAGATAGAAAAAAGGATTGGACCTAGGTGGGAACCCTGGGGAACTCCAGACTCCGCAAAATATTTCACTGATTCGAATCCATTAGCCATAACAACTAGTTCTCTTTTTGTAAGATACGACCAAAACCACTTTAAGAATGATCCATAAAAGCCTATACGCTCTAACTTTTTGACAAGTAAAACATGATTAACTTTATCAAATGCACTGCTAAAGTCTGTATAAACTGCGTCTATTTGACCACCCTTGTCTACACTTTCAGTGAGATCAGTAATAAAGCCAACAAGATTTGTTTCTACAGAGCGGCCTTTTTTAAAACCGTGCTGATGTTGCGATAGGAAGTGAGAAGAATATTGTGATACTATCGGACATAGGAGTGCTTCAAACAATTTGGAAAAACAAGATAAAATTGAAATAGGTCTATAATTCTGTACGTCGTCAGAATTATAGACCTATTTCAATTTTATCATAAGAAACAACTTTAGTTCTAGGACTTTTGAAAATTCGAAAGATATAACGGTTTATTCCTTTCGCCGCCTTTTTTGGCGGCCCAATGTATGGACTATCAGTATGTTTCATACGTATGGCCGCGCGTCTAAGGTTTTTAAAACGAAATATTTTCTGTAGCTAAGTTTAGTTTTTTTTATCCTGCATGGCTTGGCATTTGGCCACAAGTTCGCACGATCGCAGAAGTCAGCGATACTGTAGCCCTAGATTGAGCATGCCTACTCTGGAATACACTGTTAGGTGCTTGGCGACAGAAAATTAATGTGAATGTACCGATACTACAAATATTATTTAACATTATCGTTTTGGCATTAATTTGAACAAAACGAAATGTAAATAGGTAATGAAAATAAACTTTTCTAGTTTTCATACAAATACTAATGTTAAATCATTTAGTCAAACATAAATTAAATTACGTACGATTGTATGAATTAGTAGAGCTACATTCATCTGTAGAGGCTCACTCGGGTCGTATTTATCTGTCGAGATGAGCCCATCGACTCGCGAAGTCGGTCCTTTGCAAAATTTAATCCTGGGATAGAGCGCATAAAGAGTATCGCGCGGGCATTTTAGACTGAACAGCTGATACGGAATATTACAGAGACTTATCTTCGCAAGACGATATAAGATGTATCGAAATGGTGCCATAATGGTTTTAAAAATTATTGTTATACTAGAATATCAACAAAATAATAATTTTAAGCGTCAGCCGATGGAGAATAATGGTTCTTGAGTGGCGACAACGAACCGAAAGACGCAGCGTTGGTAAGCCTCCCACCCACTATGTGAACCGACAACACAGTTTTCCTGTTTTATTTGGTGGGTTAGATTTTTATTATTATTCTTCTTTTTATTATTCCCTTATAATGTTAATACGATGTTTTCCTTTACCGGTACCTCATGCTCATTTTATATATTTCGTGAGATTGAACCTTGTACCTCTTGCACGGCAATCGACCCTACTACTTGGCCATTATCGCCACAAACACTACAAAACTGATCAAAAAAATAAAGACTTATCAGATTGTTATATTCTTTATATTCTTGTAAAACAAGTTTCAAGTTATACATCTGAAGTTCATCATAATCTGTGCTGTAGGGATATAGTGGGTATTACTAGCTCGGGTTATATTAAGTCGAGTGGTCACGTGGGAGATTTGCCAGTCTACCCGCACAAAAAAAATCTGCACACAATTGCAAGTTTTATTAGGTACTGGAGTTTATCTACATATTCTTATTTTTGGCTTGTTTGCAGTGTCTGTTGTGTATTGTAAATATTTAAATATTATAAGAAAGAATCGTGGGTGTCTGCACTTTTCCACTTGCAGGATACGAACCCGCACCTTCGGGAAAGTCTGAGTGTTATAACCGCTGAGTAGAATGTTTAGAAGAATGATATTAGGAGAAGAAGAAACTAGAATCCACCGAGATATGCGTATAATCGGTATTTACAAAGTACTAGTAAATAAATTAATAATAAAATATTCTTCATAAAAAATCTGACAACAAAAACTTCTTCAGACAGATAGTGTCCAATCTAAACATTAAAAAATGATATTAAATATAAAACAAAAATAGTTTCATATGCAAAAGAGGCTAGTCCACCAATGCTTACAATAAGATAGGATAAGATAATCATTTATTTCCGACACAGTTCATGTTATAAAAAAGATGATTTATGAATGATTTAATTAATTTAGGTATACCTAACTACAGTAAAATAAACCATAACTGCGGGCCTCTAACTAGGCTAAGCCTGTATGTTTCCTAAATGGCTTTTTGAGAACTTTTTTATGACAGGCATAAATGTCACATGCTAGGTATATAATGTTAAATCATTGCTGCTGAACATTTTGAACACATAGGTAAGTATAACTTTTCTCAAATTACCTAAAATCTACTTTAGAAGATATTAATTGATCAAATTGATATAATTTCATTAGATTCCAAAAAGTTCGATACGTGTGAGCTTACTTCGAAGTAATTATTTCAAAACTCATCATCCCTGACAAAATTTTCGCAAAATATTTACATGTCAAAGTTCAAACTTTTAATTATTTTGAAAAGGTAAAGCAAACTCTCCTGCCAATTAAATCGCGCGGATTCAAGCCAAGTTGCTGTTGATTTACTAAGCGTTCGAGTAATTATACCAAACATCCGTGATTGTAGTTACAAAAGAGATACGAGTCGAAAAGTTCGAGCGTAAAGGGATACAGAATATAATAGGCTGGATTAATAAAGTTATTATTAAAACCTAAAGAACATTTATGAAAAATTAATTTCCTACGAATATTATAAACGCGAAAGTTTGTAATCGTGGATGTATGTATTTCTCTTTCACGCAAAAATCTGGTACAGCGATAGTTTAGACCTTGGATTAACACATTGGCTACTTTATATAAACGTGGGTAACACCGCAGGGCGCAGCCAGTTATTAGTAAAACTAACACGTGTTTGGTTCATTTTGTTCTCTCACTCATCAATGTGCTTTCGTTGTAGACACGAACAACTCACTTCATCCCTGATGAATTTCACCGAATGTGAACGAAACTATAGTTGGACCTTTCCAAGAATTATGTACCCGTTAAAAAATGTACCTTTTCACAATATTATTTTTTAACAATATAGATACCTTGTACACATTTACTAAGGTAAGTACTGATTAGTGTTTACTTGGCGACTAAAATTAAACTAAAGTTTTAGTATTGTACAAAATCTTGTATTACCTATGTCCATTCTCATAATGATGCCTGTTTTTTGCCTTATATTTCAATCACTTATTAACCGACTTCATAAAAAAGAAGGCTTTCAACTCGCTCAAATATATATTTTATGTGGGAATATTCCCTGATTTTTTTTTGACATCTTACGAGCCAGAATTTTATGAATCCATTAAAACTGATTGAACACAAAATTACTATTAATTACTACGATTGGTAGTTCAAATGAGCTGATAATATAATTAAATTAATAATAAAACTAATTACTCGGGCAGGTGTCTTTATTACAGAAAAAAAATGGCTAACAAAAACGTAAACTGTCTAGCTCGTTCGCCAATGGATTACTACAAATTTGCTGACTCTCAAAATTTTTTAATCCGGAACCAGAACCAGCCTAGCTGCATGCAAGCGATATATATCAACGAGTCTAAACAATTTTACAACCATAACATTGATATTGTTATATTTGCTTGAAAAATACTAACAAAAATAGACTTTTCGATGAGATTGAAAGAGAAGACGTCAACGACACTGCTACGAGTATAAGTTGGCCAAGTTAGCTAGTTAATTCGCTTAAATCGCAAAATAAAGGCCATTTCATCAAACCGAATTTAAGCCTAGTTTTGTTCTGTAAGCTATTATTACTTACCTAATCACCGTTAATCCTACCCCTAAAGGTTACTCATTATATCTGTTACATTAAGCAACCTTATTAACTGGTAGGCGAGGGGGCGGTAACCGCGAATTCCTATAATTTTCAGTCAGTGTTTGTTAGAAGCTTGTTAAGAGCGGATAGGGTAGAGGGTGTAAATTTCAAGAACTACCTGCCCGTGTTGGGCCAGGGAATGGGAAACTTGGAAAATAATGCACAAAATATTGTCTACCTTCAGAATATTGTTGTCTTGTCTTATTGTAATTTATTTTATCAAGGTTTAGGTTTAGGTTTAACAAGGTAGGTTTAGGTTTAAAAGGATTTATATATTCAAAGGAGGATACAAATAGGAAATTTATAAATTGAATTAATAAATTATTTTTTTACTATTATAAATTTTACAAATAGATATGTGTACAAAAATAAGCTATGAGATCCAAAGGCGCATCTCTCATTAATCCTCACCATCCATAGAATACCTATATACTATTACTTTATGGTGCCACTGGTCGCTTTAGAACCGTAATTGAGTACGTTCGTGAATTTCACGGCTGGTAGTTTATCTACTAGAATAATGTGTTATCTGGGGATTTTACCCAGGAGGGTAGCTATCCATCGTATTATTTTCGATTGATCACTTTAAAAAAATCAATATCAAAATTGGTTCCTTTGTTTGAGAGTTACGATGCCACAGACAGACACACACATGTTTTTATGTCGAAAGTTATAAAATAAATAATAAAACCTAACATCGCCATTTTGTGGTAACGACCATCTGGAATACAAAATGTATCATGTATACATGATAGATATTGAGGGAGTTGTGAAAAATATATACAATCCGCCATTTTGTGGTGGCGGCCATCTTAGGCCGATTTTCATCAAACTTAGCTAAGAACACTCTCTACTAATTCATCATTCTAACAAAAACAAACAAAATCAAAATTGGTTTATCCGCCCGAGTGATACGACGCCATAGACATGTCAAACTAAAGAACACTCCGTGGTTTATACGTCATAGGTTTAGGCAAAAAAAAAATGAATCGCTAATTTTGTCACCCAACAACCAAAAGCGCTGGCTAATAAATTAGCTCTTACTATTGTGTTGGTTCACTTAGTGGCAGACTTATTTACCTGAATATATACAGGCTTTCCCGGGCGTAAGTCCAAAATCGCCGATAACGGAACTGTGGAACGCTTTGTCTTCAGATATACCTAGGAGGCAGTTTGGCAACAGTTGGCGACGTTGTCTTGAAGACACCGATGCTTCTGCTCTGGTGATTTGTGTGCTGCAGCCTTGTTTGAGGAAGTTTAGATTTGTTGGCTGTGATTTTGTATTTCAAGTATTGTTTTAGGTATACCTATCCTATACATTATATCTAAATATATTTTAATAGTTCATGTATCTATAAGTATATATTTATGTATACACAAGAAAGTATGTATATCATTCATCAGGTTACGGTAGCACAGGCTTTGCCTAGTTTGAGAAGTAGTCAAGTCCGTTATTTGAATTGTCTCAGAATTACGATTGGATTGTACCAAAATGGCCGTTTTGACATAGAATACGGCCACAGTTAGTATTAAACAAAACATAATTTTCAATACTAACTCTGATCTATTCTATGTTGAAGCGACCATTTTGGCACAATCCAATTGTAATTTTGAGACAATTTAAATAACAGACTTGACCACCTTGACCTTGACCTTTATGTGGTTATTATCCCATATTATTATTATCTATAAATTTCTTAAACTAAACTTATTACCTTATAAATATTATGTTAACTATTTAGTGTTATGAAATATGAATGTTAAATTATTGTTAAATATGTTATAACTATACAATTTAAGTACGAAACTAAAAAAAATAAGCTGTTGTTAGAAAAATTATAACAAAAATTAAATGTTTTAATTTGAAATGATATATTACAGAATATTTAATAAATTAAATAGTTAAGATGATATTAGTGAGTATATTAGTTATAAGGTTAAATTTTTAAGTAGTAATGTTATTTAATGTGTGGAAATAAAAAGACTTTTTATTTCATTTTACAATATTGTTCTTGAATATATATCATCGCTTACTATTTATTTAACTGTTTTTTATTTACAATTTTTTTATTTACAAATTTTATATATTATGTCGTGGCATGAAAATTAATAATGGTTTTTTCTAGTCACGTGTGCATAGAAAAAACCATTATACACTACATACTAGGCCGCATCGTTGCATCAGGCGATATGCGGTCAAACGGAAGCCTATTCTAAAAAAATAGGTATATACATTTTATACTTTTTCTTTTTAAGTTATTGCTTTGCTGTTATACCTGTGATATAAAATTAAATTTTAAAGTTTTATTGTATCGCTAAACCGTACAAAACAAATATATTGAAAGCTATTTATGGATTAAATGAATTTCAACTATTCACGATACGCTCGGAAATAATTATTACACTGCATCAAAGTGTTAACTTTGGCATGCTTTGATAATAGACAAATCAATATGAAGAGCCCTTCTGAGGGTAGTTTCGAATCAATATTAGCCGGGGTTCTAAAATAGTTTTGGCTTATCAAGTTTATGATAGAGTGCTAACAGCAGTTAGTTCGTTATAAAGAAGACACAAAAACTACGGGATGTAATTAGTTGGTCATGTCTGGGTGTGTGAGTGTGTTTGAGTGTCTGTCTGTGTCATCGAAGCTCCGGAACTTATGATTTTGTTTGAAAGGTGCATTAAGTGAGTGTTCTTAGCTATGTTTAATGAAAATCGGTACGGAATAGCCGACGCGAAAAAATGTCGCTTTTCATATACTTTATAACTTCCTCAATGTGCGTAGCAAATGGAAGGGCTTGACTAATAGAATACTACACTATGTTACATTTAGAATTCAAAATGGCCGTCACAATAAAATGGCGGAGACAGGTTTTTATTTTTATCTTACTTGCACTCCATCAACAATTAACTTTTTGATTAATTATTAATGTTAACTTTACTCCCAAAATAAGTGCATATTTGACTTAATACTTTGTCTCTTCAAGTTATTTTGTAAGTAATAAACTTTTGTTCCTAACTATTATAAGCTCAATAAATAGTTAATTAAAACCAATAAAGACAGATAATAAAAACTAAAAAGCTAAATTTATTTTGGTAAAAAAAAAAAGAAAATGAAAATAGGTAGGTGTAGGGTTTTTATTATTCAAAAGTTTATTTAAACGCCTAACCAAACTTATCTTTCTTACCCACTCATTGGTAAGCATTCTAAGCCCTTGTGCTCATCAGAGCGAACGAACGCGAAGTACGAATGCTCGTGCAAGATAAGCCATGTGCACATGACGGCTTTTTGTCTCATAATACATTCCTCGACGTGTGAAACGTCGTATTAAACTCCATGGGCTCAACACTGGCTTTAATTAACCCTGTGAATGCCTGTAAGTTTCCCGTATGCACTAAGCTTAAGTTTTGCAAGAGGCCAATATAGGTATGTTATGTGTTTAAGGCTCACATATTAAAACATAAGTCTCTCTAAGAAGGGGGTGTACTTAGGCCATAGTCCATCACGTTGGCCAAAGTGCAAGTTGAGAACTTCACCTATCTTCGAAAGTTATTAACCTTCTCTGACAAGCGTGTTTTCTCCTGATGTTTTCCTTTATCGTTTAAGCTTGTGGTTTTTAATTATAATAATAATTATACAGTTTTAAGGCTCATGTAATTTTCTTAGCGTTTAGTTTATATTCTATCTGTCTGCAAAGACTTGGATTTACCACCTAAAGGCTAACTGAGTCGGCGTCGACAAACGCGTTTACATGACCTACATTTTTATAATCGTGCTTAGGTGACATTATTTCCCTGTTTTATATTAACAAAAATGCAAAAAAACCATTTTCGTGACGTTGGGTATCAACGTGCGAATGTTTCGGTCGTTTCCTAAAGACCAGACATAATAATATGATTAACGTAATCATATCAAGCTCTCGATAGTCACCAATATATGCTTTGTGCTATTTATATATTTATTTATGTGCTATATTTATATTTATCTATCGACTTGCTCCGATATAGTATAAAGTTATCGAGACATTTAAGATATAAATTCGATTTATTTTATACGAAATAAGGTCAGTAGACTAGGCTGAAAGTTAATTGACTAGGGATGATAGCTTATGCTTTATATGATGTAAGATAGGATACTTTCTTCTAAAGTGGAATTTATAATTAACTTGTTCAATGCTGACCGACGTTACTCTGTGGATTGTGATGTGCGTGACGTCACCTCCCTGTTCCAACGGAAAATCAACGCTGGTTGCTTCAGCCGGCACTATGTTGAGTTGGGGCCAGTTTGTGACAGGAAACATTTAGAAACATACGTAAATATCATAATCTATGTCTGTTGTTAAGTTTGTTAAGATGTTTTCTATAACATATAAATATATTTCTATTTCTATAGTCAGAAACACCTCAGATCACTTGCAACAAGCGTTACCCAACAAATTACAAGATTACAGACTCAGGTATCCCAGATAAGCTTATCCATCACAAGCTAATATAACATAGGTATGTAATATACAAAGTGCGTATTGCATTATGTAATTCACGTTTGTATACTAATCCTTGAATATGATATTGTAGATAAGTACATAGGGGAGTTGAGTATATATGTATAAGAATGTATATATCATTGCAATTAGAACAACATTTAGCCTCAACTATGCGGTAATAAATACTGAGGTTTGCAATGTTTAAATGTTTACAGATATGTGTAGGGAATGTGTATGTTTAAATAGTCTATGGTATAGGATCCACAATAAATTCTAAAGTAAAATATTGGTTTTTATGAATTAATTTGTAACTAATGACATTGTCATGACATTCAATGACTCCACTGTTTTCTGAAATAATAAGCAGATAATTGATAAATTATTCACAAATACGGGAAAAGTAAAAAAAAACTGGTATTACTAAAGCTCTCAACTCTATTATGGGGTTAACGCTAGTAGAAGAAATTTCTTCCCGTTTCCTGTCTCTATTTGATCGAGGTCGGTCAACTATTAGAACTCAGTTTAGACGATCCGACTCGATAGGAGACTTTTCATCGTTAATTTAAAGGCGAACCCTTTTAAATACGATGAAAAGTATTCTATCGGAAATATGTCAAAAAGTTTAAGGTAAATCTAGACTCTCTTACTTAATACTACGAATCTTATCATCATTATCATCAACAGCCAGAAGACGTCCACTGCTGAGCATAGGCCTCCCCTTTAGAACGCCATTACGAATGACAAGCTGCCAATTGTATTCACTGGTTACTTGTGACTTTCACTATGTCGTCGGTCCACCTAGTGGAAGGCCACCTACGCTGCGTCTTACAGTTCGTGGTCACCACTCAAGAACCTTTCTTACCCATCGGTTTTCTGTTATTCGAGCGATGTGGCGAGCCCATTGCCACTTCAGCTTGCAAATCCTACGAGGTATGTCGACAACTCCAGTTCTTCGGCGAATATCCTCATTACGGATTCTATCGCGCAAAGATACTCCTAACATAGCTCTTTCCATTGCACGCTAAGCAACTTTGAGCTTATACGAATCTGATAATTTTCATTCAAGTGATAAAAAAATATTTAAGAAAACATGTTCTATATGAGCTGCGTGTTTTGTTTCTATGCATGTAAGTTACTTCATAGCTGCCACGTGTTTTGCATGCCCATCACAAAATGAATTACTCTACTAGAAAACTTATATAATCGTTTTTGAAGATATTTTTCGCATTTTAGGGTTTTAAAGTTTGCTTAAACCTAACAATGATATTGTTGTAAAAGCTGAACATATAATCTTAAAGGTAGATAAAAAGAAAAAAATACACTACAACAGTAACAATAAAGTTTGAACATATGTACTTAAATTAGATATTACATAACAATCGTCTTGGGACATAGTCGTCTGGCCAAAGTTAAACTTCAAAGCCTCGAGCATCGTCGAAAAGTGGCTAGCCTATCGGTCTTTTATCAGATATATTTCGGGGAGTGTGCCTTGAAATTGCATGAATTAATTCCCCCATCTCCTTTCTACAATCGGACAAGTAGAGATATTGTAAGGCGCCACCGGTTCATGGTAGAGGTTCCACGGACTTGCACAAAACGCTTCGCGTCTACATTTATTGTGCGAACTGCCAGGTTGTGGAATTCGCTGCCAAATTCTCTATTTCTCGATAGCTATAATTTCGGTCTCTTCAAAGCGCGAGTGAATCGGTTTCTTCTAGCAAGCGCGCTTCATCCTAGAACGCATCGTTACTTTACATCAGGTGATTTGCGGTCAAGCGTAAGCCTATCGACTATAAAAAACATAGTTATCGGGTTAATAACATTTAAATATAACAAATAAGTAGGCATACTTTTCAGAAAAATATATTTTTGAAATAGTTCTAGCCATGTCTGAGATATTGAGAAACATACATAAAAAAGATTGAAAACCTCCTCTTTTTGAAAGCCGCTTATAAATTATTCTGACGAATTAAGTACATCTTCATATTTTGAAGTCAGTAAAAATATGTCAAAAAGTGACACGAAAATCTCGCCATAATTGCCAAAATCGTATCGTACATATTAAATTCAAGTCTATTAGCAGATTGGACGTGGGAAGTACATCAATCAATGTTCGTCGATGACCGCAGCCTGTGATTTATTGGAACTTTCGAGTGGTGCATTGTGATTTTTTTTTACATAGTGTGCGCGGCGAAAGGTAGGAAATAGTGGATATAAAAAAGAGTAGGATTTAGACTTTTTGGGCTAAAATAGAAGGGAAATAGAATAACTGTACTCATTTGAATTACTTGAATGGTGCTATTAGTTTTTTTTTTTGGAAAATTTTGCTGTTATGGTCACCCCGAAAATACAACATTGAAAAGATCAATACAACAATAAACAGACATATTTTTTAAACTTATCGCTAAAAGCGACCATCTAGACAATATTTGAAAAAAGGAAAAAATTACTGATTTTGATGAATTAGTGATTATAGTGTACATTCGAGATATTGGAAGGAGGTGTTATTGAACGAGAAAGCGAAGAGTATTTGCTTCTGGACTGAAGATTTGTCAAAGTTGTTTGAAACCCGAGCTGGGGCCTAATTTTTAAAACGTTCCAATAAAATATCATTCGCTTATGGCTACTCTTAAGAACGATAAGTATGCAACTATTTGAACATTATAATAAGGCTCCCTGTACGCGAGTACGAAATTCCAATATACAAACACACGAACTGACAAACGAAAGAACATTTGCTAGAAGCAGAGACGTTTCGCTCGCTCTTCAATGTATTTCTTAAGGTGCACTTTCATACAAGATTGACTTCACAGACACAATAAATCGTTTGCTAAGACCATGAATTAATAAACTAGATCCCACCATAACCTTAGCCGGAAGCTAATACCAAACACCGTGGGTAATGTACATCACAGTAAATAGTATGCGCAGTATGATATGTAGAAAAATGGGATAGAGGATAGGGATAAAATATGCTTCCACTAAATATTTTTCAAGTAACATCAAGAAAATGTAACTTTAAATGAAAACGCTGTTGATTTCGTTTCGCATTGTAAAATTAAATATATAAGCAAAGTAACTCTAAGGATATTACGTAGATTTCATAAAAACTTATAGAGACGATCTTAGGAGGCCATACCCATATATTACACTATTGGGTTTTTTAAGTTATGGTGAATTATTAAAAATACATACATACATAAGTAAATACACCGACCCTTATTTTCTTGGCCATTTACCTTTGAATAAATCAGCTCTTAACCTATACAAGTGTGAAGCTTCGTGTATAGGCAGCACCGCAAAACTCTACGATTGCTTATAAACCAAAATTAGTCCATACAATTCTACTAATATTATAAACACGACTGTTTGTATGTATGGATGTATGTATGTTTGTTACGGTTTCACGCAAAAATTTCTAAATAGATTCTGATTAAGAGTAACTTTTTTCAAGTAACATCAAGAAAAAAAGTTTTAGTGGAAAAATTTAGTGTTCCTGTGTGATAATCAATTTTCTGCAGGCACCACCGCAGGGTGCAGTTAGTCAGTCATAATTGTGTCTTAAACTATTGATATGCTCATTTCCTTTTATTTGTTCGTTTCTTTTAAAGTGAGATTTCTTTCCTATAAAGAAAACTTACTGCTACCTCATGTATCCAACCTGAGGTACGAAGCAGAGTTAAGAACGCTCGCCGGAGCAATTTCGATTTGATTTATCATTGTTCTTCACCGATAAATCAGGCCACAATAGGGTTCCCGAGCTACACGGATACCGGGGAACTTCTATTAATTCTCCTTAGAACAATCCCGAAGTTTCTGCACAATGGGATTAGGACAATACGTCTCAAACGTGAGATGTTATCACGCGATAAGAGAGGATAGTGTTGCTAAAGGAAATTGAATTAATTTAGCGTTTGGGCGGTAGGCGGGAGAGGCGATATTTGGCTGATAATTATCACATCAGGGCTCTTGTTGTTTGTAAGTAAATCTAAACTGATCTTTTAATTTTAAATAATATGGTGATTCTGGCGTGTTTAATCAATTTTTACACGTTTAGTGTTCTGTTGTCCAGGGATAGAAACTGCCAAAATTAAGAACCTAATCCTAGTGTAAAAGTATTACGCTACGTGAAGGGTTCCGTGAAAGAATATCAGACCTATTGCTCCCAAGCCATGTACTAACTTTGCCTCTCCAGTGCCATCAAGAAAGCCTTGAGTTGAGAGCTCGTTTGATGGGTAGTTTAGTAAATATTAATTGTGAGAACAATATTTGCAGATGCCGTTCTTTCATCCCACTGAACCACTGACCATCCATTACATTTATATACATGTATATTTATGTCTGTAAATATCCCAATATAATATAAACATATGAAAATATATTTAAAAAAAAACAAAGTAGTTAAAGTGTCAATCGACTTCGCATTGGTTCAAAAATCTTCTGATTTACATACTAAACTATAAACTGAAATATACAATTTCTTCTTCATACTCTTCATAGAACATAGTTTGTTTAATTTTACCTAAGGTATAGTCTCAAAGTTAATTAAACTCTAATTAATATTTTCTTAGTTGGAAACTTCAAAGTACCAGCAAGAACTTTCTAGAAATCTTACTTGAACTACACTGAAGTTCAAACACAGTTTTCCAAGAAGTCTCATAAAATCAAATTTCTTTGCGAGTCTAAGTATTAACGAGACGTTTTTTATATAACTAGTTTTTAATATATCCATAGACAGTTAAATAAACTGTCGATAAAATACGTCTCGGCCGCATCTCCTTTTAGCCCCTTACAGTCGCCACTTTACCTTTCCGGTCACGTTCCATAGTTCTTTCTGAACGGAATTGGTTCCAATAATCTCGTAAACCAATTGAATTCAAACCTTTTTAGGTTGAAACACGCCGCATTTTCGCACGCTCCGCACTCTACCGTGATTCTGACAGAAAATCTGAAACCTGACGTGCTTGTTCACTTTGTATGGAACACACCCGTCATGCTAGATGCGCCGTGGCTTTTACATCAATTTTCGTATTACCGATGGATTAAATCCAAGGGTCATCCCCCGAGAAACTTTCCGATTGGATCTGAGCATCGCTTGTCGTGAATCAATGTTGTAAAATTTGTATTCAGGTAGCGCTGCTCCTTTACTTTTTTGGACAGAGTTGGATCGAGTTTAAAGAAAAAAATGTTTAGCTTTGGCACCTTACTTTTTGACGATGCGCGTCACGCGTCCATTTTGTTTTGGGGATTCTGTGGTTGCCCGTAGGGGATGTTTTGGCTTACAGTATTGGAACATTTTACCTCAAGCAAGTCGCGTCTGAAATGCGTCAATAAGATTTAAGTATCTCGGAGAGCAGGACACAAGTATACTTAGCTAGAAAGTTTTCAGACCTTGCTTACATAATGTTTTTCCTTCTACGATATGTTAAATCAGTGTAAAATAAGACTTCTAATTTGGACTTTAGTAGATTTAGTTCTAGGTTATTGCGCTGGTGTGTAATACATTTTATTATTTATTGACCTTCGCATTATGCGGTTAACCTTTATCATGTTCACCACATTAAGAACAGTTGCCTCAACCAACGATGCTTGCGTGAAAAATGCTTTGCCACAGTAAATGTTTTGTGCATTTTACGGGATTTCTTTATTTGATTTCAACGCTTGAGAATTAGGTAATAAGACCATATAAATCTATTTGCCATGATGTATATATGATTGCAATATTTGACAAGTAAAGAAAAAGGCTGAATTTCTAAATGGTGGCATTTTGAAGCTGCCTTGATAAATGAGAAAAAAAAATTGTTATAACGTTATCAGTGATAAAAATTAGAGTAAAACACCCGACTACGAAAATAAGAGTTTTATGATTTTCCAGTGGAATTATGTTTATGTATTTTTGGAAAGCTCTAGATCCTAAATAGCTTGTAATATATTTATGTAGGTGATGTCAATAGATTCGTCTTCTCCTGCAGATGGTCACAGGCTTTACTAGCTGAGGAGATCCACTAGCTGCATGCCGCGATTTCATTTGTTAAGATATGTGGCTGTAAAATTCTTGCAGACCAAAACAAGGGATCGAAAGTTTCCCTATATTTCACATATAAAAAACTTTTCGATAGATACGAGTAGTGCGATGACATTTATGTTAAGCTTCACGAGTTTAATTAAGATACGGCGTCGACTATTTGAATAAATTACAGTCCTAAAGAGGTACAGAGGTAATGTTTCAAAGTTTATGATATAGAGCCTATGTTTGTGTTAGACGAATTTAAAAGACAAACTTTTCTGGTTTCCAAGTCAACTTAGGCTCAAATACGGTGACGAGCATTGTAGTACAGACCAGCTTTAAACTTGAATTCATTTGTATAATGAACCGCGTTGATTTAAATGCCACTTTAATCCATGCAAGAACTAACCCAACTAATAATAGTTGTCGTGTTAAACTGTAAGCATCACATCTTAAATGAAAAGGTTGTTAACTCATTTTGACACCATCATCACATTATTTATATTCTCCTGTGTCGTGCGTCATCCTTGCAGGATTTGTGCTTATGTCGTCCACTAAGATCCCACCGCCTTTGCCAAATCTTTCTCCCAGCTTGTAGGTGGTCTGCCTGGTAGTCTTTTGACATTGTCCATACTATTTTTTCGAGTATTTTAGGTAGATGTATTACTATTCATTGTTGCATATCAATGACCTTGTCACGGTTACAATCACGGCCTGACCCCAAGGTAGCAGCGGAAATGGTTCGAAGCCAACTCTATATTTCACTTAATCACTTATATTTTGAATTTTGTAATGGCTTAGTTCTATTCGTCTTGTGTGGTAATATCTTATGAACGAGTACTTGCGTATATTATATTATATTTCTATCGTAATAATATGAAAGAAGAATAGACACAAAATTAATGCTAATTAGTTGTTTGGATAAGAAGTTTTACTTTCGCTAATTAAATTATTCACATATAACACTATAGAAAATGTGTTCATGCAGAACAGAAGCTAAGTTGACGCCAAATTTCATTAAAATACGATCAGCTGTTTGACCGTAAAAGAGAAAAAACAAACATACAAACTTTCACGTATATATAGAGTATAAATGTATGTTACTCGAGCGTCTTGCAGATCTATTGGACTTTGAAGTTAAGGTGATAGTAAGTATAAAATATTATTATGAGAATAATATCAACGCAACTCAGGGTCTTCATTTACATGACCGACATACCGTAACCCGTAAATTGACACAATTACGTTGTTTATTTTTCACAAAATACAGCAATAATTTAACAACAATCTATAAACATCGCGTGTATCATCATAAATATTGACACAGGTGATTAAGGCGACGATACAGCGCATATTCTGTTTGTATTGTGATTCATACGATGAACAATTTATTTATAATCTCCTAGTACAAGTATGAAAGGAAATAAATTAAAACTAGCTGCGCCCTATTATTATGTTTCTCAAATTGGTCCAAACAAACATACTAAAAAAGAATATTCCTCCTCCTCAAAATTCCTCTTTTCTTGACAAAATAAACATTTATTTAAAAAGAAATACAGAAAATTTTGACAATATAAATAAAAAATCTGAAAACAAATTATGTCCACATGGCAAAGTCCCAAGAATGCTAGCATCAGTCCAGTTTTCTTGAAGTAATTTTCTCATTTCTTCATCATTGTCAACGAGGAAATTAAATTCTACAAGCATACATATATGTAAAAGTTCAAACACCACAAAAACTTACATTTACACAAAGAAATATGTGAAACGGCTTTAAAATTATGTCCCAAATAATCTACCACTAACAACGTTCATCCAACCCTAACAAGCATCAACTTTATAAAACTAACCAAACATAATATCTAGCTACTTTGCGTCCATTAGCGGACAATGGCTGTTAAATCGCGACATAGTTAAACCCGTGTTTAAACAGTGTTTAAACTACAGTTTATACTCTCCCCACATAATACGTTTAACGGCCCGTATTTTATGATAATCTATGAACAATGTTGACTGACACGGACTCTCTAGCGAATGTGCTAATATTTTTCCTCGATTAAGGAAAACCGTAGGAATGAAATATGGGAGCTGAGGCGGACATGGCTGTGACTTTATGACAAGAATAATAAAATAGGTCGGGTTGCTTTTCAAGATATTTACAATCTTACATACGTCACATGAGATTAATCTATTGTTAGTGAAACTTTAAAGAATACTTAAATACATTGTCTCTATAAATTAAAACTAAAAGTCTAAGAAAATCTCCAAATGAATTAGCTAGAAGCTCCAAATGAAGAAGCTAGAAAATGTGTATTTATCTATATAAAAGCGTAAATCCAGACTGACTGACTTATTTTTAATAGGAATTAACTCAAACCCTAAACGGCTGAACCTAGAGACATAAAATTTGGAGGGAGTATTTATTTATGGGTTGTAGGGATGTCCTAAGAAAAGTTTTTTCGAGATAGAACTCTAAAATGGTCAAATGGGGATTCAAACTTTAAAACTTCCTTATATTTAATTTTAAGTCGCGGGATCGCCCCGTGCGACAGCATATAGTGATGCTATAAATAACAATTACATGCAGGTAAATAAATAACATCGTGTTTCATAATCTGAACATATGAAACAATTAACTTTTGCAATCTTTAATATTTTGCCAAAAATATGGGCCATTACTTTCAAATGTACGAATACCGACTCATTTATTGTTAATTCTCAAAGTGCAAATGCCTCATCAGCCTTACGCAATAAGAACATACTACTCAACTACATAAACATTACTGCAAGAATCAGTAGACCTCGTCACATTAAAATTTACTGGAGAAAACTTAGTTGCGCGGTAAAAAAAAGGATTTCTCGATCTAAGCAAACGTGCGTTTATAATTGCAAAAAGTTTTTTAGTTTAAGATAATAATCATTATCCTAATTATTAGCTTAAAGCAATCTAATATATAGTATTGAGGCTTAACTACCTTCTAACTTCAGTGTTTGTTCTGGGACCTATCCTATCTATGTCATCCTAGCGATTGACCAATTGATCTGGTGGCCAGTCTACCAACCGTTATTAGGTAACCATTCTGTCAAGGTTCTCTTCAAGATAATAATAATTCATAAGAAGACACTAGATTAGACTTATGTTCAATGTAAAAAATCGTTGGAATTGAAAGTAAACATAGGAAGGACTATGCACTGAAGCAAGGAATAATTTTTAGGTTAAATATACATTGATAGATTATTTTAAAAAGCTATAAAATTTAATCAATGTCAATTTCAAAAAAACGACTTTGGCTGAATAAATAAAATGCTATACCCAGGAAATCTCTTTTTTTTTCTTAACTAATTCACAGACTTGCAAATAGGCAATAGACTATTTACTTGTCACGACAATACAATGAAAATTATTATTCACGATGAGTCAGAAACATAGTACTTACTAAGGATAATCCTTAGGGAGCAATCCGTACGTTTTTTTTGCTTTGGGCTTTTAGCGAGGAAGAGCATTCATTCTGCTGTTATCATACTGATGACTGCAGCCAATGGACTTCTTTAAAACAATAGTTTTATCTGCTATACGAGTAAGTACTGGGCCTGTTAAACAGAAGACAAAGCTTTCGGAGGAGGGAAAGGAAGCCACATTGGGTTAATGTGATATGAATGAGTAATGAATGTAATATGAATGTGAATCTTTGAGTACAATTTATGTCCTTAATAGTTTTGAATGAATAGAATACGAACACTTTAAAATTGAATTAGATTACTAATAATTTGCGAAACAAGACTGATGATGTTCACTCTTTTGTTTAATTTTCAGTAGTATACTACAGGGCAAGTACCTTTATTAAGGAAAATTAAATTGCTATCTACAACCTTATTACTTACAGACATATTCTATATTGTTTATACCCTTAAATTATTAATTAAACTTCCGTTTATTCAATTATTTTCAAACTGCCCATTAAACTACCCCAAGAAAAAATTACATGGCAGGAAAACTAAGTTTCGGTAATGTGATACCGACTTTATATATCTTGCATATATGTACTGTATTACTTACTTCGTCCAAAACACAAGCGTGGAGTTTCCAAACATGTAAGCAATGAAGACCCTTCTACTGGCCGCGGTGATGGTCACTGACCATAGCCATGGTAATTATTCCGTGTTTTTATTTTTACTTCGCTGACGTTAATTTCCATAACTGAGTAGCGCTGTACGCGGTCTACCGTAGCGTGCTCCGGCGCATCTAGGGGTGGGATAATAATTGTAGGCTTAACTTCCGTTTTATCGATAAGTTATATCGTGTATTTTTTATTGTAACACATTTTTTGTTAATATGTTAGTTTTACCATGGAGTTACATGAAAAGAATAGGTGTAACATTTCTACGACGGAACAGCAAATAAAAATTATCGTAATTTGTTATCTAATCTCACTATGTAACATCATTGTTTATTGTCAATCGGGATAGAAAGTGGGGAAGCAACCCATTGAATAACTTACTAAAAAGTATGAACTTTAAAAGTTATGTGTGACCTGAAAATCATTGTTAAAATACCTATACGAAAATAAAACATTAACTATTCAAGGTAAATTATCATTTGGCTTATATAAATATATAAGCTAAATTAGGAATGCCATAAAACAAAAAGGAATGACTCGTGTAGTCACGACGGTCATTAAATATCGATAACAATCAACAACACAAGCCTGCCATATCACTAGTGACGCACCTTCCTTGACAGTAATTCAGTGCTTCGTGATATGCGCTTGCGCGCGACCGTCTTTTTTCGCGCCTTATTTTCTAATTCGAAAATCGAACGTGATATATGGCAGTGGTGAACCGACCGTGTGATGATTTCCATTGTTTGAAGTATAGTTCTTGCCGGGAACGGACTTCTCGAAATGGCTGGGTAAATACAAAATATAATTATTAACTTATTAATAATTATTAGATATAGTAGAGGAGTTGTGCTCTGTGATCTCGTGAGTGAAGTTAATTGGTTTTGGTTTCTATTACTGCTGTTTTTGTGATGGTTTCTCGCTCTAATCTTTTCCATGGTTTCTGAGTTTTATTCTATAAAATTTTTACTTTACTTTTGAGCTCAGTAAAATTAGAACATCTTCGCAGATTAGTCTGTTGAAACCACCTTTCGATGATTTTTGTTTGTTGCTTTGAGTTATGAAATATACCTTAGAACTACGCATCTGGAACGGAATACTTTTTATATGCATTCACTTTTATGTAAAATTAAACCTAAATCATGCCTTACTGATATTGTTGCTCTTGTATCAATGCGGTAGGCATGACTATTACCTGACCTGGGAAGTACCCATACAAATGAAAAATAAAAATTACGAAGTCAGCCACACGTCTCTCAGTAATCGAGGAACATACATAATCAAAATATTAACAAATTTAATACCTTTTGAAGAAGGATTTTCATTCTTAGAAGGGTCCAAGTATAGTTTCGTTCAGTGAACTTCATCCGGGATGAAATGAGTCGTTCGTGTCTTCAACGATCGATGGCACGCCTCGCACAACCTTTCTTCTTCGTCGTCTTCTTTTTTGCTTCTCCTACGTCTTTTTAATTAAAATGAATCAAAGGCGCGTTAGTTTTCTAAAAAAAAACTATTTAAACCCCTCTTATTTGAAGTCATTTAAACATATTGTTAGCATACTTAGGTGTCGGAGAAGATTTTAAATTAATTTACTGTATAAATTTATTGTTAACTTATTGTTTTTTTTTTAAGTTTTTTCAAAGATAAGTGATGTCATCCCGAAATATAGATAAAGTGTAGACTATGGATATTAATTAGTAGATATTTAAATTAAGTTTATGTAATGTATTATATAATTGTATAAGTGTAATTAAGAGTAGATTTATTTCTTTATTGTAGTACACCACGTCCTATATCTCCACCCAAATGTAGCCTGGAAGAGATCGCTTTTAGCGATAAGGCCGCCACTTGTGGTATTACATGTAAAATTATGTTTTGTCTGTACAATAAAGCATTCGTCTATTTCTCTATCTATGGCCTAATCTCCCTTCAGAGGCGATTTTTGAGCAGTGTGAGGTTATGGTTGTCAAGTCGCATAATTAAATTTCCAACGCCTTCATAATACGTAGTATCACAAGATGAAATTGAGTGTCCACAGAGATGACCTTGTTGTGTCTGCAGTGTAAATCTGTAATTGTAACGCTAACTTAAACAGGTTGTCGTCATGTTTTCTAGATGTTAGTTGCTAGTGTTGCCAGGTCTGATCATTTTGTATATTATTATAAGAACAGAAATCAGAGCATGGGACTAAACAGGTGCGATCTATGCTATAAATTATTTTTATTCTCTATGCCTGCAAAACTGTTTAGTAATGGTAGCGATAAAACTGCCTTTTATACTGCTCTCGGTAAACAACTTTGACGAATGACATTGTAATTTGTCGCAGGGACAGTTTTTAGGTCTAAGATGATGTTTTTTTTATTGTGCTGGGTAGGTAGACAGGGATTTTGCCAAGAAGCGATCGACGTCTCGTTAGTAAGAAGTGCATTTGCGCGTAAATATCCTCACAACTACCATTTAAGTTCAAGAAAATTGCTTTTTTACCCGAATTTGACATAAGGAGAGTTATGTTTTTCGAGTGTAAGTATGTACTTATTTAGCCTAAACGGTTTTTCGTATTTTTATATGGTGGTGTCAATAGATTCGTCTTAGTAGTGAAAGTGACACTGGGTACATCAAAATTAAAAATTAAAATAAATTTTAGATGATAGACAGGTTTTGAAATTTAGCAGTCAAGTTTTTTCAAACTAGTTTCTAACCAATTGCGTGTTGTAATTATTCTCTAACGTTGTACGTTATTGGAGACAATAAAAAAAATTAAACATAAATAACAAATCTTACCTTACCTAAACTTTATTATTATAAGCTAACCTTATATGTATCTAACGAATACGGATCTAGACTGTGGTGAAAAGTAATCAAATAACGCAAAATATTTTTTTTTGTGGTACGTAGTATAACTAGATACCACTTTTGATTATATTCGCGGCGTTGTAATGTTCAGTAGAAATACATTAGTAAACCAGTCCCATATAGGTATTATTTGGTAAGATAGACTTAGAATAATAAAAACTGGAAAACTCCCATAAAATACCAACAGCACAGGTAACACCGCTCGACGTAGATTAGCAAGTAATAACGCTACAAGTGGCAGCTTGTAATTCTATTCTGTGACCTTGTGGTCAACAGATTTCTTGTCTATGACATAAGTTTCACGAGTTTTCCTGCCATTGTGATGAATTTTCACGCGTTTTTGTTCAAGATGGTGTTATTTTTTTTAACAAATTCTGAGACCTTTTAATAGGGCGGAGTAAAGTTTTGAAGGCCTGATTCACATGAAATAATATTTTTTAAACGTAACTGTTTATGCAACAAGTAACAAAAAGGTAAGACAGTACTTAAGGGTGTTAGTCTACCCATCAAAGTGAACTCATTGTAGAACAAAATTTTGCAATTCTTTACAAGAATAAATTGCGTCCTCCATACAATTTGACCGATCACGTGACCAATTTTTATTTATTTATTTAATTATAGGCAAGCAGTTTTAAGCTGATGTGCCTATATCATATTGTATGGCGAAACTATTTTTTTAAATTTGAATTTTTTGATCTTATTTTTGACTATTAAAGAGTTGATAGCCTTTGCGAGCCAGCGTTCCCGTGTTCAATTACCGGTCAGGTGAAGATTTCGAACGATTTGTTTAAATATGTCTCGGTTCTGGATTTGTTGTGCATGTGTTTTGTAACTTGTTGAAATTATTCATAAGAAAAAAGTGAATGAGGAATGTAAAATTAACAAAACATATAAAAAACACACAAATTATAAATCAAGAATGTATTGGTTGGTTTATTAGAGTTTGTCTGTCCGTCTTCTCATCAGCAACCAAGTCTCGGATTGATTTCATTAGCACAGAATATAGTTTTGATAGTTGGGAGAAGCCATAGGCTACCTTTATTTAGCACATAAAAATCCGACGCAAACTTTGCCTGCAAAGCCGCGGAATAAGGCTAATACTTGTTAAAAATATTTGCCGCAGAATATAATTAGTGATTATGTTACTTGTATTATATCGTTATAAGTAACGTTAATATCGTTATAGGCAACATTGGCCTACATTCTAGTTACCGCTGTATTCAAACTAATTAACTATTAATTGCAATAACTTATTAGACTAAGAAAATTTTTGAAATATTTAAAAATTATTATGCAAAGTTTTAAAAAAATAATAGGTGCTTGAATAATAATTATAATAATAGTGTTAAAACTTTGATTGCAATATTTCACAACCACATACACATCACATATCAACCCATAAAGTCCCACTGCTGGGTAAGCGATAGTCTACCACGCTGGCCAAATTACACCTTGGAGACTTCACGTACTTGCGAAAGCTATTAACATCCGACAAGCAGGTTTCTTGACGATATTTTCCATCACCGCTTTAGCTTGTGGTAATTAATTTTAGTATGCACGTGAATAAAAAACGAAAACAGGCGTGCCTAAACTTGAGGTTGAACCTGCGCCCTTTAGCTTATAAGGCAAAAATTTTACTCGCTAACTTTTAGAAACTCGAGGTGTAAAATGTAACTAACATTATGATTTTATATGACATCCTTAAACTAGCAAATAAGTAAAATTATAAAATAATAACCCCAATTCGGCCAGTTACACTAATTAAACTAAAGCTTCCTAAAACTACATCCATTCTCTTCTCAATTTTGGGAACAATAAGAAAGGAGACAATTTTAGAACTGTCAAATTAGGTTAGTTTAGTAAGCTTGGCCTGCCCTAATCGAGCTTAATATATAATATTTTAGCCAAGTTAAAGTACAAAATATATTTATTGCTCAAACTTACAAAACAGGATAATCTTTAAACAAGGGTTTTTTTTTGCTAATGTACATGTTATAAAAGTATTTGAATTGGCCATAAAGTCTAAAATATTATTTTTCATAGAGATTCATCAAAATGATACTGTGATGTTTGTTATTATACTTAATTCCATATACATTATATGTCCAATCTAAATCTAACAGTCTAGTCGAGCAAACCGCCCCTGACTGTTCCTGACCTAACTTAATATAATGTTTAGTACTGCTGATACCCGCAGCTACGTCCGCGTCGTATTTATTGTTACTTCTTTTCAATTTACCGGGATCAAAAATATCTTATATGTTGACCAGGAATATAGCTTCATTTAAATCGGTCCAGTCATATCAGATATTAGCCTGTACCAGCAGACAAAGAAATAATTTGACATAATCTAAATAAGTTATAATTCCCTTTCCCTACATCCCCCTGACTCGGTTTTTAGAATTATTTTCACTGTACAGAAATTCGACGTCTACAGTTTTATTACACAACGTGTAATAGAAAGGTGTGACAATACTTAAGGGTGTTGCTCTACCCATCAAAGGAATCAAAGGAATTTTGTATCTCCATGCATAAATTGGTCACGTGATCGGCTAAGTTGTATGGAGAGAGCAATACATATTTTTTTTAATTTTGTTAAATATTGTTCTATAATTAGCTCAATTTAATAGGTGGACTAACATCATTAAGTATTGTCACACCTTACTGCTACACGTTGTATGTATAGAAATATATAACTAGTTTACTGACTCGCGTTATGATAACTGTATTGTCAATATAGCAAAAACAATAAATTAAAAATAAAAACATTGGCGCCATCATATCTACAAAGTTTTTCTTCACAGACTCTATACAATATTCTCAATCATTTGTTAGATGTAACCCAAAGTTTCAGAACAAGAAAGGTTTAGTTTAGCGAGTTTTTCTTGAAAATAGTTATGGTTCGAAGCTACGTAGGTGTGTGGAAACTTTATACATAAAAGATAATACGGTTTCTTGTTGCAAGAAAAGCGATTTTGCTGAAGAAATTGAAGAAGGAATGTGTATCAAAAAGTCTTGTTCTGAGTTGTGTTTTTGATTGAGTTTAGGTTCATTTGTTTTTCTTACCTGCTGATCTCTTGTGTTACCTATTATTCTAATTTTTGATCCTGAGGGAGTTAAAAGAGCACAAGGTGATAAATCTTTGCAGTCGAGTGCAACACTTAACGTTTCATCCCACCTCAGCGAGAAAATGACACCATATGATTAAAAAAAACACTCATTTTAATTTTTTACTTATTTTTAACATAAGGTTTTAGCAATATGACGTGAAAAGATAATGGCGCGCGCAAAACAAATGAAAAAAAAGTACTGCAAAAAGGTTACGAGTCCGAGTTTTTAACAAAATGAAAAAGTTCTATAATGAATTCGGCACCATAGATGTAAAAGTAAATAGGTTGAATGAGGTTTTTAATACACAAACTTAGTGCACACGATATTCTAAATTCAAATTTACTTTATCCTCTAGCGGGTAAAAACGGCTTTTACACTCAGATATCGAATAGCAAAAACTTTTTTCGAGATGGTGGGATGAAAATGTAGTTTTTATTTTATTACCCTTAGTATTACTTAAAACAAATGAGTTACCATGTTTTATTATTGATTTAATGTTCTGTTCTCTCTATGTCCATGTTAAAATTGTATTGCAAATAAAAAAAAAAAATTCAACCACATTTCCTTAGATCTTTAATCCTTAACCTTCAGTGACAAGCAAGTTTGATCAAGATTATTTCCATTTCCAGCTTGTGCTAATTAATTATTAAAAAAAAAATGTTTTGATTTACAACATTCACTCAAAATGAATGAAAAATTTAGAGGTGTATGCTTTCGATTAACTATAATAATACATATGTACATACGTCCACCAATAGGAAACTCACAGCAGTCATCATATTTATTTTCTAGTACCTACCTATTAACTACTACAGGTAGATACAAACTGATAAATTTCAATTTACGACGAATCAAGATGTGAATAGAAAATGAAAGTTACAAAAAACTGCGCATACGCATATCTATTAACCACTCGCATATAGAATACACGCAATCGATTTCAATCTAATATGTTCAATTGAATCAAGAAGATATAATATGCTTGGCCACTTGGCAATGGGTCTTTACGTAGTGTCCCCACTTAGTAAAGACCCATTATCAAGGTTTTTTTCCTCTTTCATAATTTGATACCCATATTAAAGGAGGTGTGAAAAAAAATTGTTTTTTGCCTTTTTATATACAACTAAGAAAACATTATAAAACTAGCTGCGCCCTGCAGTGTTACCCGCGTTAATACAGGACGAAAAGTAGCCTATGTGTCAATCCAGACTCTAAGCTCTCCGTACCAAATTTCATCTAAATCGATTTAGCAGTTTTTGCGTGTAACAAACATACATCCACACATTGTTACAAACTTTCGCATTTATAATTTTAGTAAGATGTAGGATACTTCCTTATTCATAGCAAGAAGAAACAAGGCTGCAAGAAACTTACGCAGAAGCAAGCATTAAATTTCTTCCTAGGTAAGTACCCAGGAAGAAATTTAATACAACCACGAGTAAATATAGGAAACAGTTATTAAGTCAATAGGTCGCACATGAGCACACTGTGCACATCAATTACATTGAAATTAACAGCAATTAGATTATGCTAAATATAGCGTTAAATATTAGTTCTTAAGTCCTTGAAATAAGGTGTTAGTTGTTAGGTATGTTGAAGTGTCAGTGTTATATAAATGAGTTAGGAAATGAAAAGTAGTGCGTACAAATGGTCGATAGTGAAATGACATTATCACGCGATCTGCTAACTGATTTGCGGAACATACGAGTAGCTGCCGAGTTTGAACGAAGATATTGAAATTGGATGGAAGTGGCATCGTAGTTCATTTTCTACAAATGATAACCCCGTCGACTACAAAATTCAAAAACTACGTCCATATTGGTTGGAAAGAAAAACCAAGTTGTACACGTGTTGGTTCAAATTGTGGTGAGTCTAAAAGAACATATTCAAAAACTTCGTCCATATTGGTTGGAAAATAAAACTGAGTTGTACGACAAACATCATCATCATCAGCTTTCTCTTGTCCACTGCTGGACATAAGCCCCTCCCATGACACGCCACTCGGCCCTGTCCTAGGCTTCTCGTCTCTCCACCCCCTGCCTGCTATCTTCTGTATGTCTTTGCTCCACCTACAAAAAAACTGGACAAACATACATACACAATATATACTGATCGATGTAAGGTATTTTTTACCACATTTAGTTCTTTATTGCATCCAAATTTTAGTCTAAGTATAAAAAAGAGTAAAGCAGAGAAGTTTTGCTTGCTCAATGAGAATTTGCCAGAAGTTTGCCCGTTTGATAAAGTAATTGCATCTAAGGGTAAAACTACAAAAATCCTTAATATACGTATGCTGCGTTTGGCGTACATTGACGTTTATACTAGTCATTCTTAGATTTGTAACCGTGGAGTGGCATTATTAGCAAGTATTACCATATTAGCAAGTATTAAATTATTGTCTTCGTTGCTTGGATAACAATCGTAAACCAGGTCCAGTTCTTTGGGCGACTTGAAACATTGATATACACAAAATTGCCCAGCGCCAGCCAGACTCGCGCTTTAAGAGTTCCGTACAATTATCTATACAACATAAGTTCAAGCTTTTACCCATTATCTTTATTAATATTGAGCGTAAAACTACAAAAGTATGAGAGCTCTCTTAAATATATATTTTTAATCGGTTTTTAGTAGAGCCAACAGAAATATGTCATCTATGAAAATGTTAACTGTCTAGCTATCACGGTTCATAAGAATACAGGCTGGCGACAGACAATAGGGTCCCATCTTTACCTTTACGGAATCCTAAATAGAAAATTACTCAGCAAAGTTTCAAGCGCATTGTTTTTCGTACATCGCTCATTTTTACAGCTCTCGGTAAAGTAATACATATTATCATATGCTTTGTCATATTATTATGTTTTAGCTTTGTCTCATTCTTATATTACTACTAGCTGACCCGCCCAACTTCGTACCGCCTAACAGTTATGTATGTTTCTCACCTTTAAAACCTTCCCTGGAGTACGACAATCATTTCAAGAATAAAATCAGCTATATCGGCCAGGCCTGGAGTTTTAGTGAAACAAACGGATATTTTTTTATATATATGTATATATATTAATTTTTGTCTGTCATAAGAACCTTCTCCTGACAAACACACGCGTGATGGCGTGACCAAGGGATATAGGGATTCATTTATTTATATAAATAGATCAAGGTCTATTAGTAGAAATGTTTTCAAAACATCAGTATCGTGTTCGTATTGTTTTGAGGTACAATGGTGAATCCACTTGCGGTGACAGTTCATGTAAGTCAAAACATTTCATTTACAATGAACTATTAGTTCCGTTGAAGGAGAACTGTCATATATATACACTTGTATTATGCCGATGAATCTTTTTCCTTGTAAGAAAATTTGTTACCAAATTCTATCTTTTGGATGTGGTATTTTTTAAATTTGCTAAGTATATATTAAAGTATTCCTTTTTAGCCTCCGACCCAAAAACAATGTGTTGTTATACGAGATGATTCTTGATTGACTTTGTATATTTTTACCACGCAATCAGCATCGTTAATACAGCATATATCGCTAGTAAAAACCACATTTTTTTGCATTTTTGTTTATAAAAAACTATAGCATTTATTATAATAAACCTAGGTTCGCACCGTGACAGTGCTGCGGCTTAGGGTGACTATGAGCTTCGCGTTGACTTTACATGAGTTCAAGTAAAGTTTTCTCAAAAATTTTGTACTAAGGTGGATTAAAAACACGTGTTTTATTTTTCAGTATTACTTCTGTATACTAAATATACGCAGTCAATTGCGAATTAGGGTATGTTTGGCGTGTCAGGGTGTGGGTGTGTGTGTGTGTATAGTTAGCATCATTGCGAACGGATGAACCTATGTTGATTTTATTGTTTGAAAAGTGAATTATTCGGGTGAGTTCTTAGCTTCATTTAATGAAAATCGGTCCAAAATTGTCGCCGCTACTAAAATATGGCAGATTAAATATTTATTCACAATCATCTTAATATGGGTATCAAATGAAAGTACTATATCATTATGATTGAGTTCAAATCCAAGATGCCCGCCTCACAAAATGGTTAAGTCGGGAGATTTTAAATTTTAATTGTTTGATTACGGAATGGCAGAGATTTATTGATTTTTATTCGCGCTATTAGTATTTATATTTTTGCTATTCTTTTAAATGTTTTGAAGAACTCTATCCTGACTAATCAAAATTGATTGTACCTATATTTAATTTCTATCAAGGTAAGTTATTTTGCACCTAACTAAAGTAGACAACAACAAAAGCATGACTCTGAAGAAACTCTTATCTCTCGAGACATTTTCTAAGAACCCCGAGTTCATTTTTAAATTGAAACGGGACCACTTCTACCGTCTGTTCTTCAAGATGGGCTCTCGTAACTCTTTGACAAATGATTTCCTCCACAAATGATGCAACCGCACTAGCATTAGAAGAAACCATTTCTATTACAAGAACTAGCTAGTTGCTACCGTTTTGCGCCAGTAATCTTGGTGTTTTAGACTTTTTTGCAATATTATTACATCAGAGTTATGGCTTTTAATTTTGTTCTATAATTAAAATGTTAAGTGAATGGTAGAACTCGTTTTTTGTTACGATTAGAATCGCTGTAATACTGGAAAAAAATTCACTTTTTTTTTCTTGATTTTTTCTACAAATTCAAATGAATCATGTATTTTTTTTGTTCTTTTGCCGTTATTTTTTATCATTATAACAAATTAATACTAATAAAAGTTACATTTAAGTATATTTTTTTTAATATAAGGTATTGGAATACAAATAAATTGTAAGGGTCGATAGTTTTAAATTACTGAATTATTACGTAATTATTCAATAAGAAGAGGTTATTATGAATAGTATTTTTTTTTGTTTGATATGAAGTATATTACCTAAATTATCCCATAATTTTTTTATCAATTTCGAACCAGAGGTTTGCTTTTTTTAATCTAAATAACTGAAAAAGATCTATGAGCGTCTCCTGTTTACGTAGTCGTCGATGCTATCATAGTGCAAATATGTACATAACATAAATATACAAAAATATGCAAATTAATGTAGGTACATTTGATACAAAAAAAAACAAACAAATAAAATGCACAATTAAAATGATTGCGAGTACCTATTATAAATCCTATCATAAACGTATAAGATAGCAGTAATAACGGTATATAAAAACAACAGTAAAAACAATTATCAAAGGTGCAAGTAACCATTAAACATTACTGAGATTAAATGTACAGAAAACATTATAAAACTATTCATAAATGTTAAAAGATATCTGTCGATAGTCAAACAATTATAGTTTTTGCCGAGACAAAACAATGAGATTGTATAAACTGTGTGAATTTTACTCAAATTCAGTGGAGTAGATAGTACTTAGGCTAAATACTCATGTGCGCGAGCTCCGCGACACGATTCCATGATTTTATCTTAACTATTAAGCCGACCGAGACTTTTTTCTCTGTGATCATGCTTTGATTAACGTGAGATAGTAAAACTCAGGATGAGTTTATAAAATCTGGATTTTTTTTTCTGCTATTATATTGATAAATAATTTGAAGACCATAACAAACATAAGGTCATGTATTCATTTTCATAGACAAATACTGGCCAATTACAAAATATTACTGGAGTTCAAATGACGAGTTTAAATATTTATTCCCATTACAGTAAAAAACACAGAAAAGCGATGCATACGTATACTGCTAGTAAATAGTTAAATTAGTTTCTAGACTCCTATCGATGGTGTCCTGATATTATATCTTTATATTTTTTACCGCAATATTTATTTCATTTATTTGTTTAAAATCCATATAATATAACAGTGCAAAAAAATAAAATTTGGAATGAAAGTCACCACTTCAAAGTTTGCTGTTATCATCATATCTAATTACAATTTTAATATCAGTTTGAAATCGTTAGCATAGCTTTGCTTCAAACGCGTACTAGAGTACAGATCGTAATCGAATACACCGCGTGTTGGTATTTAAACTTTATTGACCTTTGTCTCATTGTGTCAATAGGTTTCAATTAACTACGCTTTGCGAGAAAAATTCATACAGTATAATATACAGTATAATACACGTTTATACAAGTTTACTTAACGACTGTAGTAACCGAGTACCGAAAAATATTTAATTAATTTTTAGATTAAATGTGACTTTAAATTTACTTTAAGCTTATTTTTCCTACAGCACGACTAGCAACAATATATTATAAGGTGCACTTGACCGTTAAGTATAGGACAGTAATCACAGACCAATCAGAGGCCTTCATGCGACTGCCTGATTAATGCGTGCCACCTACAACTAGAAACATTAATCTTACTCTATTCTTATTTTACTATTATTGAGTGGCGTACATAATAAAATTATTAAATGTGGTTAGTCGACTGGTAGCAAGATAAAACTACGACCACAAAATCAGTGCTTACAACGTAGACAAGATATACTTGCGTCAGCCCAAAATTATGATTGTGACAGAGGTAAAAAATAAATAAAATCAAAAAACGCTACCTACATTATTATCGAAGAAGATTAAACAATCTACTAGGTACTGCAATGTCACTAATATTATTTATTCGCCTTTAGAAAAGAAGCTTCTCAATTACTACTTTTGTATAATAATTATGTTCCGCAATATATTAACAACGACTGGACCGATTCAAAAAAACGTATTTAATTCTTTAAAAGTATATTATTTTAAGGTGATAAAAATCGGTCGAGTGGTTTTTTAGTTTAGAAATCAAAATAACAATAAAATTTGTCTGCGGAATTGAAGTTTACTGCCTTTGTTCCAGTCTTTAAAATCAATACGAAACCATATCAAGACCCAGCTATGCACGTTCGCACTCTGCTTGACCTTATTCAACTCGGTACACCTTCCCCGAGAGGCGTTCAAACATGGAGCAGTTCCGTATCTGGTGGTCTACTCTTTCTGGATGCTGGCGGTCGGCCTGCCGACGACGCTGCTGCAGCTGGCAATGGGGCAGTTAAGCCAGCAGGATCCGGTTGGAGTTTGGAGAGCTGTTCCTATTATGAGAGGTGTGTAAAATTTCTTTTTTGACATTACATTTAATAATGATAACCCAGGCCCTATACAAGCATTGACAAATTAACTTATGTAAATGGAAGTAGTGTCCGACTGAACGATATGATAAAATTGTACGTTTGAGTCCATCAAGGACTAGTTGCGGTATTGTTTTTATACCTAGTATTCATCACATTTTTGCAAGCGCGTACAGTAGGTAATTGTTAATTTATTGCAGTCAGATTGCAATAAGTCCAAAATTATTTCAAAATGCCTCAAAAGAAGCCGTGTTGCCACGTTATAGGCATAAATATCAAAAACTATTTTTTTTCTTAGTATCATAGTGTATTGAGTTGTTAAGTTTCTTAAAGTATCAATTAATCTGACAATTAATGACCCTAATTCGGCCTGTAACACTAACTTAACAACCAGTTTTTAAAATTATGCCTATAATCTGTCAGTTTTTGATAAATATAAATGTTAAATATTACTTAGGTTTATCTTATATAATCACTTTAAAAACTCTTTACATCAAACTTCATTGATTTTCACATCACAATGTCTTTGTGCCAGATTTCATTCCAAATCATCCCAAACTGCTTTCAAAACAACAGCTTTTCCTAAACAAAATCAACAGGTTTGCCATTGCAATAAGGACTAAATCGCAAAGATGCGACTTGTGTATACGGCACTGGTGAGATTTCCAAATATCGCGTCAACATAGTAATCCGCCACTCTGGAGAGCATACATAACACGAGAACTGAACTTCAGTGATTTTTGTATAGAGTGGCCCTTGCAAATATATGACTAGTTGATTCTTTATTATCTTGTGTATCACTGAAGGTCAGAGCTGAAAATCAGTGGCTTCTGGCTGAATTCTGTGGCTTCTGCTGAGCTTATGGCATTTTTTTGACGCACTCGTCACTACAGTGGTAGTAAAACACTGCTTCCTTTAATGTTATGTGTTAATGTCGTTATGTATTATTTGTCTGTTCTTTGTTTTTATTGTTGTAGTGTCTTGTGTGTCTTATTTCTTTCTTTTTATTTTTATTTCCATATAAAACTATTGCTCACTTTTTACCAAACTGCCTTAAAGTAGGGTGATGCCTTTTGAGTGTATGGTTGTTTATTTTTATGTATTTGTTGTTATTGTTGTAGAGTCTTGTGTGTCTTAATAAACGTCTTATTTCTTTATTTTCATTTCCATATAAAACTATTGCTTACTTTTTTACCAGACTGCCTTAAGGAAGTGTGATGCCTTTTGAGCGTATGTTTGTTTATTATTATGTATTTGTTGTAGTGTCTTGTGTGTCATAATAAACGTCTTATTTTTTTACTATCCATATCAAAAATATTGCTGCCTTTTTACTGACTGCCTTAAAGGAGGGTGATGCCTTTTGAATGTATGTTTGTTTATTTTTACGTTAGTATATATATATATATATATTCATTTATATATTCATATATATATATATATGAATCAGATACATTATATATATATATATAATGTCTCTGATTCTCTACAGCCATTGTTGGACCATTTTTTTATGTGCGAGGTGTCATTGAATTTGTCTTTATCTGTAGATGGTCATAAGCTATACTTGTCGCATTCCGCTATTCCACTTGTGGTTTAAAGTGTTTTGCGGTCGAGTTATTTTTAAGTCACTTTATTTATTTCCTAGTAATTTGTAGCATGATAAGTAGTGTCTTGCGTATTATAATAAATCTAGTCATGTTTTTTTTTTCTTACAGAGATTTTAGGCTGAAAAACAATATATTCATTTTACCAGGCTATACGGGCAGGTTTATAGTTTCCTTTAATTTTTAAGCCAATTAAATTTTAATTGTAAAATCTGGCATATTTTGGTAAGAACAGCATAAGGCCAGGCGTCTTTTCTGACTCAGCTGAACTGCCATTACTTCTCTTCGAATCTTGTAAAACAGATATTAGACAAAATTGCGAGTATATTTTTGAATGGTTGCATTTTTCCGTTCTGCGTTGTATTTATAAACCTATGGTTCAGACTAGGTATATTGTAAAGCATACAGGCTTACAGTAAATCTGCTCAGTCTTTCCACGAAGCCTTTTGATGCTGTATCTCTACATACTCTTGTGATAATGTTTGTGTACGTGTTTTTTGGGGTTATCTTAAGCTTTAGAATAATTTAATAATATCTTTTATCGTTTATTTAGTAAGACACAATTTCTGTTGTTACAACTAGATTGAATTTTTAAAACGAATAATAACAAGTAGACAACTAAAATATGACACAGTTGACTTGAATTTGGCTGTCACCTAGGTACTAGTTATTTAATTTAAAAAACATTTAAAAAAATAAAAATAATATACATATGCAATGGTTCCACCACGATGGGAGGTGCCTTTCAATCAGAATTTTTTGAATCAGTTGTGGCATATTTGAATAAACAGGCAACATCCGAAGGATAATTAGAGTATTAAGTATATATTTTCAAGTTGGTAAAAAATGCATTTTTCAAAATAGAATATAATAATATATTTTTACGTCTTGACATCCTTGTGCGTAACCTACTTAGGCAAAATACAGTTGCTTGCACCTTTAACCGACATGAAGTTAGGAGGATGTTCTGATTCGTTCGATTCAAGTCGTGTTTTTCCCGATTTCTCAGATAGACTTTTTTTGTTTGAACGATTATACTTTGGTTTACAAATATCTAAAAAAATTTATACCTATCTCAAAGTATAGGCGCATGATGAATTGAAGTAAATCCAAAGTGAAAAAAAAAACGGGCAAATTAAATCAGCACCATACAGGGCAAGGTTTTACTTTGACGTGCTCATTATACAATGAGTCATTAGATTTAAAAGTTTATAAATTTAGTGGTTTCTTGTACGCCTACATTAAAGATGCTCTACTACTTGCTTATTTTCCAGGTGTAGGCCACCTGAAGCTTCTGACGTCATATCTGTGTTGCGTATACTACATGGTATATGTAGCACTAGCCTTGGCCTATTTGATCTGGATCGGGAAGGGCACCTTCCCTTTGAAGGATTGCACGAAGTTGCATATAACTCCAGTTAGTAAATTTATTATTTTTATACTAAATAAAAATATAGTAGTACTTAGTGATGCTAACTGTCCTCGTGACCATATCTGAAAATTCGAAAATCTGTATAAACTTTCGTCAAGATTGGTTGCAAACTACGACCATTACGCGACTGTACATTTTCTAGATGTATACGTACAAACTGATAGACGAAAGAAAGATTTGCAAATATGTGTTAGCTGTTAAACATTTCAGTTAATTTAAGAAGCTGAAGAGTAGCATTAGAATACTAAAGTTGCTCCAGTTTGGGATACAAGTGGTCTTACTTCCCAGTAGCAACTATTAGACCAGAAAATTTTGTATTGTTTTATTTATTTGTGTTAGCTACTTTTAATACCGAAAAGTGATAATGGTCGTAAATCATAATATAACATATACAGAAGTAACGTCACAAAAAAATTAGTAACCATCTACTAAGACTAATAAGTTTATTATTTAATTTGTTTCAGCGTGGCTACGAAAATAGAATGAACGCTACAGAATGTTTTAAGTAAGTTTTGAGTATAGATTTCCGTAAACAATTAAAAATCAAAACTACAGCTTGTGCTGCAACTTGCCTGTTGTAAAGAAATAAAAAAGAAATACTCCATATGTATTTTAAACTATTTTTTTCCTCCGGTACATGATAGAGTATTCTCTGCCTGAACGGTTTCCACGGTTTCGCAAAACTTGACTTGTGACTTGTGAAACTCACAACCGATTTCCCTATTTCTCGAAATTATTTAAAGTAGCAAGAGAATTGACTTCTTTTAAACAACCGTGCTACATCCTAGGCCAATTTGTCGCTTCAGGCAAGATGCGATCCGAGACAAAAAGATTGTCATACACAAAAATACAGATGATTACCATGAAAGAAACCCATGCCCAGTGTGACCAATTTGGTTTGATAAAAATAAAGCACTAACGTTTTTGAATAACTTTTTTAAATCCTTGACAAATATTTCTATTTCAGCTCGACATTCCTAGGACCGTTTACAGAGAATCCACAATATCTCGGTATAATGGCGATTCTTATATTCTTTTTATGGTTCTTCGTCCCCATTCTGTGAGTATTATTTTACCTATTACTTTTTATCAGTGCCTTTGTATAAGTAAGTATGTAATTTTAGTCTCGGAGTTAGTTTTGTCGGACTGAAAATATTAACAAAGAACTGAGGTTCTTTCTTATGAAACTGTTTACCTTTAATTTGAAATTAAATCTGCTTAAAAACTGTACTCTAATGTATATTACATTGTACGCAATAATAAGTTACGTTATTTTAAATATGGTTGGTAGATTAATGATTAATAATCTCTAATGTGTTTATGGCACCATGAACACTATCATGGCCTATGCTGCATACATTTTTGTAACATCTCTTTTAAGAAATCACAAACGCAAGGTTTTCAACTATATAGGAAAATAAACAATCTTACTTCCACTTAATTTTTATCAATATTATATGCAATTAACCTCCTTTACATTGTAGTAACTTGTTTTAAAACACTCGTTGATAATAAATAATTATGTTTTTTACTTCGAAGGCAATTATCGTTATCATCTGCATGAAATGATTTAACACATATTTTAAACTTGACGATGTCACTTATTGTACCTTTAGTTTATTTACTGGCAGGAAATTGTGTATATCAGTAATACGTAGTTAGAAAGGACTATAAAATTACCGAAGTTCAGAATATATATAGACCCTGCGTCTTTACGAATAAAACCGCGAGATGCAGCTGATATATCCCATTACTTTCTACAGAAAAAGACAAATCCACTTACAAAATCGGTCTTCTAGGCTGTAGAGGGTCACAAAGAATTATATATACATACATACTAACATATTTTTTTAATAACATACACTCGAAAACATATTACTCTCCTTTCAAGCTGTCGGGAAAAAAGGTCTGTATTTATTAAAAGCAATTTAGACGAGTATTTTTTACACATATTTCATCAAAATCAATTCAGCTGTTTCAATATCATATAATATGGATCTTTTGATTTTATGTTTTATAAAATTGATTAGCAAATTTTTTTTTTTACATAAGTAACAATACATAAAGCGAGCCCTGTTTTAAAATAATTTAAAATGTTAATATTAAATATTTTTCTTTGTATACTATTACTACCGGCCCCTCACGTGCTTCGCTACGTATAATGTGAAATAATAAAAACGTGATAAATTAAGAACCGCTTGACCGATGTTGTGCAAACTTCATATAAACCATCTAATAAATAGTCCGAACAAAAAAGCCCTAAACATTTAGTTTGGATACGTGAGGCCGTTCTTGTGTTATAAAATTACAATGAAAAGTGGCATTGATTTTTATTTATATTGAAAAGTTCTAATCCTTGAAAAAAATAATACGCCCGGTTTTGGCTCTGTGTATTGTTTCTTACGTAAACAAAACTTTAGCCCTGATTTTAATACTTTCATTTTCGAGTTGTCTTTTTTCGAATAAATTGTCATTTTGGCATTTCAGTTTGTATCGTCTACGCAAAACTTTGGCGGCATCGCTCAGCCTACTGGCTCCTATTACCGTCACTATCGCAGTACTCCTGTCTACATTTCTGGGCGACAGCACAGTATTGGATGCAATGTTCGAATCATGCGAGCAATGGACGCCGTTGTACGAGCCTTACATTTGGCACAGTGCGTTAGTACAGGCGCTGTTGTCGACTCAAATAGTTAGCGGTTATCTGACGAGTGCTGGAGGATCTGTTTATAGGCACTCTGATGTAAGATGGTTAGTTATTTGATAATATTTTTATAAACTACTTCAAAAAGTATTCGATGAACTCTTTTTTGTTATTGATGTGCCCTATTTCTCAGCGACACCTAAACCTATAATAAAAAAAACTTTTATGATCTTCAAAAGGTATATTTTTAGTTGATCTCATTAATTTTTTATAAAATATGCTCCGTAGTTTGTTTATAAATCAAAAAAACATGTACGATGGATTAAAGTCAGTTTTTTTTTCACTCCAAAAGTGTTATTTTATTGACGTTTAACCCTTTCAGATTCCAAGTAAACAAGTTTTCATTTGTCGGTTTCATATTCCACTTTGTCTAGACAAAAAATATATCATAGTCATACAAGGAAAAACATAATTCAGGTTTGAAAGGGCTAAATTATAGCTTAGAAATTTTATCGCCTCGTCAAAAAAGCCTTTTTGCATTCTTTGAAAGTCTTCTGTTTCACTGATGTTTTGTTTTGTATATTTCAGGATATCAGCATCAATAATAATGACAAATATCTTCACGGGCTGGCTGTGGGTGCTGATGTGGGAGGCTATAGGCGGTGACGACAGTAAAGATGGCAGCTTTGTAGCTATTCTAGTCTTAATATACCAGTCTTCTGTGTCTGAGAGACGAGGCAAGGAATGGCCTCTGCTCTCTTTAGCTTTAGTTTTATTATCGGGGATTATTAGTGTGGTAAGTTTTTATTTGAAATACTATGGTAACTGTATTGGGTCTTATAGATAAATTTATTTATATAAGATAAAAATAATGTATTTTAAAACATGCCAAGCGATTGTGACGTTAATCCAGTCTAACAGTAGAAATATTACGTCTAAAATGGCAAGACCGATTTTAGACATGCTTTTCGTGCAGTGAGCTTTAATCTTGTAATGTGACTTTTCACTTACGCGCAATGAACATCGTGAGAAAAACCGCTTATTTAAGTCGGTCAAATTAGAAAAACAAAAAATGGATGAGAATAATGATCACCTAAATTATGTCCTTGGATTTTTCTTCGGTTAACAATCAATTAACCATCGTTCCTTTTAGTATATCATAAATCATCCATCATCCCTCCAAATTATGCAAATAAACTATAAGTTGTATTCTCAGGACATTTAGATTTATAATTCATTGTCTCTCTGGTACTGTCACCTTCAAAGTCATAATCTAGTGGTTTTAATTAAGTAATTATCATTTCATTTTATAAATTTAATATATTTTTACAGTATAACTATATAAAAAAAACGAAAAAAATAACAAAGACAACTTAGCATTTCTTCTATGCCTAGAGTATGGGTAGAGGCTATAGAAATAGGAACCTCCTTTCGATGCGTGCTATATTAAAGATCTGATCTATCTGACTTAAATTCAAAAAGATTGCAAGGTATTAAAATTTTTATAATTTTTTGAATACCTTGCAAGTCTAAGTCCGCTCTTCTCTTTTTGGTCATTAACAGAGTGATTGTAGTCATACTTTAGCCGCTGGTCAAGTAGCCAATCATGTAATGCGTCTTCATCTGGTCCTATGTTGGGTACATACGTTTTTAAATTTGTATGTTTGTTTTCCAGCTGATGTTCCTCTTTCCAATCTACGAGCGGCTGCATAGGGTGACTAATGACCACTGGCGGCTATTCGCCACAGCCTGCTCAGCTATTGGCACCGTCCTCACGATAGCAGTCCTTGGGAAAGGATTGGAACTAATCACCATGTTGGATGAGCTGGTGGTGCCAGTACTGGCTGTGTTTACTGCCGCAGCTGAGGTGGTTGGGTTCGTGTTTGTTTATAGTAAGTATTGCTTTAAATAAAACTTTTTTGGAAGAAAACTGGATGTATTGTGTGTGTGCTTGTAAACGTTGCATAACATCCCCCATCTAGGAAAATTCTAGTGGGAGCTAAAAAAAACTTCTAAACCAGTGGGTATTTTTTTTAAACGACTTCTAAAAAACGTTCTCAATTCGTCGGAACTTCTGAGAGATAATTAGACCGATTTGAAAAATTTGGTTTTTATGTTCCGAAGAGTATACTTTTTAATTGGTCCCATAAATTTTAACTCATTTTTTTCTTTTGCCATGTGTACCATGTAACATTTACAAACTTGCTTAACATACATACCCGCAGACAGATACTCGGACTCATCGTTCGACCTCCCGCCTTTAACGCCCCAGGACCAGAACTAGGAAATTTTATCATTCTATTCTGTATTTAACTTTCACTCAGTTCAATTTTAGCAGATAGATCTGCATAAATGTATCAAAATACTCCTTGAAATTACCATCGCTATCTAAAATTACTTATTTTAGACAGTTTCGAAGTGCTAAATTTGAGCTCCGAGTCTCAAGGCCATGATAGTTGTACACAATCGGTTCAGCTAATTGTTAAGACAGATCTTTATTAAAGGTTAAGCAGACATTGCAAATTCTGATTTCATAAAAGCATTCCAACACTTAATTTCAGGTTGGTGTTACCTAGCAGTGGACATAGAATTCCTCACGGGAGTAAGACTGCCATGTTTCTGGATTGGTACCTGGTGGACCACTCCTATCTTACTCATAGGAGTAACGGGTTGGTGGATTCGAGGACTTCTCAGGACTACTTGGAGTCAATCAATGGCACTCTGGCCTTTGGTTGGAGTGTTTGCAGTCATATTGGTGGTCATGATCGTGATAGCGGCCATTGCAGTGGCTAAAGAGGAGCAGTATAATTTGTTTTCTGTAAGTATTTTAATGATATCTTGTCTGTTAATATTAATTTTTTTTGACAGTTGAATGTGATAAACGGAAGGTTTTATAAGATTAGAACTGTACTAGTCGCGCGTAGTAATAATAACTGGTTGTTAAGGAAGATAAATCCCTTTGCTTTCCCTGCTATCGTTTCCAAAATTAAAATTTAATTCTGTGCTTTTGAGTTAAAATTAGCCAAGTCGAAAATCTCCAGTGGTTTAGTATAAAATCTCACTATTAGCTGAGTCACTTACTCGTATTTTTACGTTAAATATCATTTTTTTCATGTTCCTTATTTGCTTTACTATAAAACATAACTATTTTTAAGGTTGCCTGGGAAGTTAGCGATATGGCCGCCACTTGTGGCACTACATGTAAATTTATATTTTAGTATTGTTATGTTTTGTGTGTCTACATTAAAGCGTTGATCTCACTATCTATTTTACGTATAATAATATCATGCTTATTATATAATCGTTTATTTTTCAGAAAATATCGTCAGCCTTCAAACCTTCCCGTCTCTGGGGTCCAGAAGAACCCCTCGCCCGATACGTATGGATGTCCCAACGTTACCACAACGAAGTACTGAGCACAGACAACGAGGGAACCCCGGAACCTAACTACCCCACAATCGTTTACAACCCCGACAATGAAAAACGGTACAATAACGAGTGGACAAAGAACAATGCACCTTACCAAAAAAATCTTAACCTTTACAATAAAAATGATTATTACGAAACTGCCGAAGATAAAGTAAACAAAGATTTAGGACCATTATTCACAACTCACACTATTCCTAGAGGTAAGACTAAAAAGGAAACCGACGAGAAATTTAGGTCGCCAAATATTTGCATTGCAAAAGGCAAATTAGGTGGTCCGTTGAATTGCAACTGTAACAGACATTTTCAGCTGAATGTACCGACTTTGAAATCTAATGAAACCACCACCAGTCTTTGATAGATAGAAAATCCAAAGCATCGAATACAACCTAGTCGCATTTAATTTTAAATTTAGGAATGGTATTTAGTTGATCAGCTGAATAAATATTGGGTGGATGGTATAATGTGCTGTCGACGATATGCAAATAGTATAACATAGTTTTAAAACCATTACAACTGTTTTAATAGTGCTTGAGTGTGGACCCTACTTTCTTTTCGTAATAATAATGCATGTTGCATTTTAAACCCACAGTTTTATTTTTGTCACTATACTTGATGAAAGGCATTTATATGTTTAAAATTAAAAACCAATAGCATAACAAGTGAATTAAAGTGTTCAAAGTTTTAAAAAAACAAATGATTTTCCACTTTTTGTTTTACATCTTATATTTTTACTAAACAAAATAATACATTGTATTTTATACCAAGTACGTTAAACACGTCCGATATATTTAGTAAGTAGAAAGATAGACAAATATGAGTTTAATATTAATTTTATAACAAAGTGATAATTTAAATGACTTTCAGCTCAATTGGTTTATTACAGAAATGAATTCTAAAAGATGACGCTGACGAATTTGACTGACCAAGAACTACTGGACTCCTAAATGACGCATAAACGAAATGAATTGAAACAAATAACTGACTTAAATTGACAAGAAAAACATGACACAGTTACTATATTTGCATCTAATAATTTTAAAAAAATCTATATGATTACCAACATTGCTGAACATAACAAACTTTGATTTGAATATGGCATATGCACAATCCGTGATAAACTAAAAACAAAAAAAAATATACAGCAATCTTGATGAAATAGACTGACCAACTACGACTTTATTTATTAACGAAACCTATATTTTATTATACAGGCAACAAAATTGTAAACATTATTCAACCTTTCATTACTTGTTTTAAGATTGGAATCACAATGTAAATCAAAACAACGTGTAAACGAAACGTACAAAGTTCCAGGGAAAAATAAAGATACTTACATTAATATACTAGCAGCGTTTCATTGCAACCTCTTTCCAAAGTAGGAGAGCAAACTGACAAAAGAAAGTTTTCGGGTCCAAAAAATAGGAGTACGATAATCGTTCACACTGTAAGAAAGAGGGCCCGGACAGGAAAAAAAATGAGAAATGGTCGAAGTTTTTAACATAAATCTCCCAACTCTGAAAATTATTACTTGTGAGCACCTTCCTTCCTTCAGTTTCTGCAGCGAGGGTGCTTAGTTATTTTGGCATGTTGTATCCAATTTCTTTTAAAAAATTGGTCGGAGATTTTGTCGTACTTTAGGAGGCCAGGTGGGCGTAACTTTCTATTAGATTTTTGCGAAGCGATAAAGAATGTTGATGTAAGAAATTTATGGAATTTTTGTCTGACATCTACCTATCTTGTTCTTATTTGGTAACTTTATACGATCTCATTAGAGTTTGTTTAACATTATTAGTGAAATATATTAAAATCAGTGATGAAAATTATGGGTTAAGATAATAATTGCTGTAAGATGTAAATTTTATATTTACATCTTACAGCAATTATTATCTTAACCAATCTTAATTAACAACCATGAATAAAACTTTTCTGTAAGATCGGGATTTTTCATAAAGTAGGTAAATTAGTAAAATAATAAAGTGTTCGTAGTTTTTTTGTTAGTGCTCGGGTTCAGATCACAAATTGCTATCGTTTTCTACGTTAGCAATTTTTGATCTGAACCCGTAAACTCATTGTTTTAACCTAGTAAGGTAAAACGTTACCGTTGTATCTCGTATCAAAGTTTCATTGGACCTATGAATGATAGACATATTTCTTTACATGCCAGCTGAAAATCAATAAATTAGACACCGAACAACCTTAATATAGCACGCGGAAAAGGGCAATAAGTTCGAAAAAAAAATCGAGGTATATCGTAGTTCTTAACAATTTCCTGAAACATTGTAGGAGGAAAATGGCGTCATAAAACTTACCTTCAACTTTTAATAAAGCCACTCGGATATTGCTCAGATAAAATGTTGAACAGCAATTAAGACCGAAACCGGAATAAACTGGCGAGAACCGGAGTAAACCGGAATAAACCAGAGTAGGCGACAGGTGGCGTATTATTAAACTTCCAGACTGAGTACTAATTTATGTTACTATCAACTAAGACCAGAGACAAGGTACCGACTGTCAGCGTCAAAGGTTTCCCTTTGACGCTGCTTGAGAAAACTCAAAAGATTTGAAAGTTTCCATACAAAATGTCCCAAAACCTGTAGCAAGTATAATATGTGATGATGAGGTAAAAATCTTTGATTTTGCTTTGAAATATTTGATGAGTAATCGATTAAATAATGTGTGGGAATACTTTAATTTAAGCTAGAAGAGAGTCAAAGTTTACGCCTGCACGTTCATAATTTTATTGTGCAAAATAAGACCCTGATTATATATGAATTAATGTTTTGAAATATCAGGAGAACATAAAATACAATACTTATTAATATCCTGAGTCTTAAACACAGGAGACAAATTCTATCAAACTAATAGCGTCTAATAATGGACCTCTTATAAAACATGGGCACCTAAAATGTTGCTTTATCAAATTAAACCAAAAATCAAAGAAATAAATAGTAATAATATTGATATGATTACTATATAATTTTATAACTTAAAAAACAAGGTATCAACTTAAGACAAAGTGTTATCTATTTAGATAGATACATGATTAACCGACTTGGTTTACATTCGATTTCACAACCTTTTACGACAGAAGATTTTCACCGCGAGGCTTGAATATTTGTATATGTTATGTTCTGGACGGGATTTTATTTGTTTTTTTTTATGTCAACTCGTATCATCCAACTACTCTCAACAAGTGGTGGTATACAGGTCTTACGAACTTTTGGTTGCCGCAGATTTTTGATCAGGTATTTTTTAAATTTGCTGCGGTGCCACTTACCGGCCGATTTCGATAATAATATCATTAATTCATAATTTATACGAGCTTATCGGTTAGGGGTGTACTAAACCAAAAGGGGGTCACTATACCCAGCCTAAGGAACAACTTTCACAATGGGAGCAACTCAGAACAAAAATCAGCTGTTCCATAAAAAATGTTGATCGGTCGTCGACAAAATGTATGGAAGAGCTGATTTTTTTCTTGATTTCAGAGTTGGCCCCATAGTAAAAATGATTCTTACAATGTGTATAGTGACCCCCTTTCAGCTTAGAACAGCCCTAGCCAATATTCCTGTATATGTGGAAGAAATCGATCAAGAAGTTTCCTAGACCAGGCATGCTCTATCTGAGACCACAGTGTCGCCCGTGTTCGTGCGTACTGGTAGACATATGCCTCGCTGTCTTGAAATTAAAAGAGCAACCGTTTGCAAAACTATTAGCGAGCGGTTTTTTAGCCGTCCTTCGTACAATCAGATAGGTCAGGTCACATGGCAGGGACAAATGTGGCTGTAACTCACCGCGGGCCCGAGATTTCTTATACACTGGTTATTACGGCTTTTTATGTTACGGTGCAAGTTCAACTACCATGGATCTCATAAACCTTTTTTATGTTATTTCTATGGATATAAAGTTTTATGAAATGTAATTCTGACGTATAAAATAATTACGTAATTCGTGAATAGAAAAAAAAAAAACTATTGATAGTTACAATACACGAAAAATTAAGATTTAATAAATATTAATATCATCAGGTACTAAAAATTATAAAAACGAAAAAAAAAAAATTGATTTAAGTTTTTTCTTATATTGGAATTTCTAAAAGTAAATAAATTTTCTATTCACTCACGACATAATTATCAATAGAAGGTAATGAGACGTTTGTTATGAGAAACACACAAGACCACAACAGCAAATATTTTAAAATTATTAATATCATTTTACGTACGTACGTAAAATAATATTATTAATAATAATATTATTTTAATACGTTTCAAGTTCTCTGAGTAAGTCAAAACGTAAAGTAAGATTGCTCAAAAATACACTACTCTTGGTAAATTTTAGATTTTTCCTCAATTTTTTTTATACCGTAACTTTCATAGTAACTCTTATGCTACTAACTTCTTATATCCTGGTTATTATGGGAGGTGCCCGGATAATGTCACGGATATTTTTCCTTATGCCGTCGTTTTTATGATAAGAGCTAACGATTTTAGCAAGAAGATGTAACGATATCAACGTATTTGTTATCTGATATTTATGTGAAAATAAATTTTAAGGCGTTGTCGAGTAAACGTTTTTAAGTTAACTTTGTAAAATAAAATTTCTAGAGTAATTTAGCTGTTTCCTAAATGACTTAACGTACCTCAGTCTGTCACTCTTTGGCTTTACAGTTCAGATTGAGATTCTAGTTATTATTGAGTATTATATTTTATTATATTGTTTAATTAAATTTAAACCTTTTTACTTTAATCAATATAGTATAAAAGTCACCGACATTAATGCAATATATAATCATTCAACAACACAGTTTTTAACATAACTTTACAGTGCTACATGATTTATATCCTTAACACCTCCTTGGCCTCCTCCGAGAAAGGGCAGGCCAAAATGAGTATGTGATGTAAAATATGAAATAAAAATATAATAATATTATAATGTGCCTTGCATTTTTCCATTAATCTCAGGATACGAACTCTTGCATATAATATAGCAAATTCAACAGCGTTGTGTGTCTTTTACAAGTAATCAGGCGTTATTACTTTGTACTTTGAACTTTATGCTGCAGAAAATAATGCATCCCATAAACATCAGCGTTTACATCTCACGTCTAAACACTAGTTAGATTATAAGCAAGTTTGTAACGAAAATCTCGGCAACTTTGTCCCCAGCATAATACAGTCATAAGCTGCTATGTCCTTAGTTGTAAGCCTTAAACTTGTACGGTGAAGTTACTTCTGAGCACACTCTAGGGAGATGCGCTCGAGGCGTCTCGAAGCTACATGGCGAGATATTGTAATGAGGTAGATCGGAAAATCTGATAATTAGTAGGTACTCTGAACGCAACACCATTACGACTCTACGGTCCCAACTTTGTTAAGTAAGGAATTGGTGATACGAAAATATCTTTTGGTTTACAACAGACTGGCTTGCCTTTGATACGTAGTAAATAAGTGGTTAAAAGTGATTTCAAAAACCCAACTGCGAGAACTTTAGACCAACGTGTCTTAGCAAGGTGAAGACGAATCTATTGATACCACTCACATAAAAATACGACAAGCCGTTTAAACTCCAGAGTGTGCTAAAGAAATATACATACATTCAAATACTCGAAAAACATAGTTCTCCTTCTTTCCCGGTCGGGTTAAAAGTAATACAACATTATGTATGATGTTGTATTACTTTTGATTTTTGATTTTTGATGAACTTAGATGACCTCATCTAAGTTAGTGAACCAGGAGTACCTATTATTATAATAACACAAAACATTAAATACAAAAAGATACATTTTTCATCAGGTGTCACAAGTGTAGTAGCCCTATAGCTAAAAGTGATCACTTCCAGGTAACCTTTGGACGGAAACTATTGGCTTTGGGTCAGTTTTTCCCGGGAGAAAAATCGCTATGGCACTTTCCGGGCAAACATCTCTGTGCAAAAAAATCTAGTCGGTCTCTCAGGCGATTGAGGCAACTTATTGTTAAGGAGGGACATAATTGTCAATCAACTAACACACTTTCGCATTTCTAATTAGCGTAAGCGAATTGAGCCGTATTGTACGTGAATTGAGCCGTATTGTACGTGAATTGAGCCGTATTGTACGTGAATTGAGCCGTATTGTACGTGAATTGGGCCGTATTGTACGTGAATTGAGCCGTATTGTACGTGAATTGAGCCGTATTGTACGTGAATTGAGCCGTATTGTACGTGAATTGAGCCGTAGAAAGATTGATGTCACCAGTAACATCCGTTATGGTTCGCAATTCGACGCGGTAATTCTGCGCGAATTGTGGGCACCTTTGCACCAGGAACGATCAAGGGCAATCAATATTTGATTAGTATATACGTATATTTATTCTGTGTTTAACGAGTTTAATGTAGAGTGACAACTGTATTTTATGCTATACAGCGGAAAAGGATAGCAATGTTCATGGCCAGAGTAGACACGTCTAAAAATTGTATTATTAAGAGCCTGGCTGACCGTCTTTTACTGACTTCAACAAATAGACGATTGACGGCTATTGCCATATAAGTAATAATAATCTGTACCTATTTTGTTTTATTTTTATCGTTATTTTATTTAAGTTTTTACTGTTGACTGTAATATTACTATTGTGTGTATCTATGGACCTTTGTGTCTGAATTAAAGTAATATTATTATTATTATTTATTCAGTGTTCCCAGTACTCTAGTTTTATGATGGCTCCATTTTAATAAATAATAATTGAAAATGAACCGTAGCGATACATCCTAATACTTATTATAGAGTATGATTAATAACCACATTACGCTCATACATTTACAGACATTAGCTTCTATAACCAGCAAAGCATAATCTATTCTCCATAGAGACCCAGAACTTTGTAGTGTCTTCAATAGAATAGATAATGCGTTTAAATACGGAGCCACTATTACTGTAGGTACCTGTCCTGAGATGCAACTGGATAAATAATTTCGTATTCTAGTCTAAAACCACTGGAACGAAGCTTTTGTTGAGAATTTGAGCGGTCGCAGACAACAAGCTGTCTCGTTGATATAGTTTGATTTCATTATTTATTATCTACGAGCTGCGCCCTGTGGAAATTTGATAATCGTTTTTTTAAATATTATTATTATAATTATTAAAAAAAACGAACCTATGTGTTAAACTAACACATTCATCATGAATGTATGCTGCTTGCCCTTTTCTGGTTTCGTCTACTATTTCTAACCATTCATAGGAATTGTACATTTTGACACATTTTTAAATTCTGTACCTTTATCAGTTGGCCACCCAATTTCGTATCGACCTAACCAAATCAGTTTCTAACCTATATCTACAAAGGAATATGAGCAAAAGCCTTCATTACCAAAAACAAAATGACTAACAACAAAAATACAGCAGAAAAATTCTAAAAAGAACAAAAGTATAAAGCAAAAGTATCTACAAAGTGAACAGCGAATGTACTAACGTAAGCAAAAAAAAAATTGAGATGATACCCTGTAATAGTACCTATTTAGCAAGAAAATATGATACACTAACATTGATAGTATTATCTAATGGTACAACGACAAGGAAATTTTATTAAAGTTTAACAAATATAGATACATACAAGCTTTCGCGTTTATAACATTAAGATTTACCGCTGAATACCTTAGCTTAATCATTTGCCATAAGTAAACTGGCAAGGCAAGGCTAACGATGAAACTCGTAGCTTAAGTATCCTTAATTTTATCATCAAAATCTACAAACAATTAGTCTCAGATCGCAAATTTTGTATTTTATTTATTTTGTTTGATTATTATTACGTCCGGCATTGTTTAGTATTGTACATTAATTAGTAATATGATGTCTATGGAGAGCAACGTAAATGGAAAAGGGATGAAAAATCGTTGAAGCCTTAAAAATGAATATGGCATATTTTCCAATATAATTGGCTAAGCTATCTATGATTAAAATACCCATCAAACTTCTCCCGCGTTGAGACTAAATATTAACAAAATCGTAAAAGCCACTCGCAGAACTCACTTCCAACTACAGAATATTTTAAGAGTGGATCTTATCAAAATTTCAAAGACTGGAATCAGCACACCCAGAATCTTGGATGTATTACGGAATTCCATACACATGCATTTCCAAGATGCTATACTATACACGCTCGCTATAAGCGTGTAACAAAACCGACCTGAACAGAATCGACCTGTGAAAAACTACTTTTGTTATATGAGATCCCCTCAAATATTTATTTAATGTCAATTTTATAATATATTTTTAGAGTGAATATATAATTCAGTATTATGTGAATATTTCAAGCGTCTAAAAATATAATGACGTGTACTAAGACCTTTGTTACTTTTACTGATAATGTTGAATGTCAGTATAAGAATTGGCAACATAAAGTATGATTTATGTTGCCTCCCACTGAATTTCATCTATGACCACATCGCATAAGTAACTCGAGTTGCACTAGACCCTATACTTATTCGAAATGGAACTAGCAATGAATAGCATTCTCTACGTCATGCATCCGGGTACGGCAATGAATAATTCACTGAAAATTAACTTTAAATTATTAACAATCGAATATTATAGTATCCAACAGTCTTAGATGGTGATTTATAATTCAGATTAAAATAATTTAAAAATAGCATTGCATCGCGTCATGATGACATCGCATGAGTAACTTTGGTTACTCTAGACCCTATATTCGGTATGAAACGGCCATGGCGTCCTGTACGTCACGGCCGCTTCATCCGGGTATGGCGATGAATAATTCGCTCAAAGTTTCTCGGTGCAAGTTTATACAAATGACGCGGTTGGCTTTGCTGTGGGCGAGTACATGTCAAAGAAGAATAAAGTAAAAATATTTTTCAAGAGGAAAATTAGTATTAGGTACTGTGGGATAAATTGAGATGATTGAAAGAATAATGATTGTATAGTGGATTATTCCAAAATAAATCTCAAAAACCATAAATACAAGTGCAGAATTGATATCAATAAAAATGCTCTCTCATGGACAGGGGTTTTTCTTCTCCTTGTCATGCAAGATAGGCTTTAGGATTGAGAAGGATTCGAGGCGTTTGCTAAAAATCTGCGTACTCCCAACTAGTTTTGTTGCAGTCCACGAAGATGGTTCTATTGTAGGCTTTTTAAGTGGCGATGGCGATTATGGCTGAATAAAAGTTCATGCTTTCAGCGCCCTTCCAGTGTGATGAGGAGCAAGCTATTCAGGTGTATGCTTTAGTATTAATTAATTATAATATTGGTTAAAAGTGGTTACTTAAAGCTCAAGGACTGCACAACGTCCTCTCGACTTTTGCCTGATGCACTGCGTCCGAAACCTAATCGCAAATGCCAATCACCTAGTCGGAAAAGTCCAGGTACTTAACTTTTTAAACGAGATATTATGTTCCTCAAGTTATAATTTGAGATGGTCATTCTAAGGATTCCAGCCATTTGGTAGCACGACCGTCTTTCCAGCATTTACGACCATCCGCTGCTGTTCATCTACCCTGTCAGGAAAGAATTAGAAGACTCTCTGAACCCTCTCCTCTTCTTGACAATACAAGAAAAACTCTATTGTCAAAGAGAGAGAGAGAGAGAGAGAGACTCTCGTTCCACCCGGAAGAAGTACTTTAAACACGCTAATGTCCTATGAATTGAGGCAAATCTGTGAAATTTACTGCGTTTAGTGCGATTGTTGCAATGCAACGTTTTGGGTTATTTCCGTGCACTCAAACGAGGTTCGTTAAGTTTGTAACACGAGTGCTTTGGACTCATTAGGTACCACTTTAATTATTTTAGAAAATAAATTATTAAAATTATATTAAACTTTTATTTACATAAACTTAAATAACATTTTAAAATATAATACTAAACTAAAAATAAATTAAAATCTAAACTAAACTAAAAATTTATCTAAAAGGCCTATTGAGGTGGAGGGAAAGGTGCCCAGAATGCTGGCAGCATTGCCACGTTGAATGGCAATGCTCAATTTTTGGAATTTAAATTAAATTTAAAATTGCGAGTGCCAAAATTAAGTAAGAGGTAAACATTTTCAGTCATTTTGAATGTATAAACCAAATTACAGATACGATTTTGTTAAATTTGTTAATATTATCATCCTAAAAAGATAAACCCATTAAAATCTTTTGAATTCATCCTATTGAACCAAAGAAATCATTCTTGTAGACTTCACTAGTAAGTCAAGGAACATTTAAAAACCCGACTAACTGAGAAACGTCTCCTATTTTGATGTTGATTAAATAATACTACTAAAAAGCGCTTAATAACAGCGTGTTGCAGCAGAATAAAGCTACTGATAGCACAATATACCTACAGTACAAGGTTTTTTATCTGAGAGTTATCTTTTAACTTACCTACTCGAAAGAGAGTGCCGGTACACATTGAGATGACGAAAATCGACAAATTACTTTTACAGAAACGAACCTGAAATTAAAAATAAAACATTAGCTGTAGTTTTCGACTATGGTTGAAAAACTTTTGTGTTCCGCCACAAAACACGTTAAGAGGAACTAGAAGTGAATGTTCGTCACTAATGTCACACATAATGCTATTTAATGGGTTCCCCAACCAGCCCACCAAAAAATTTGAAAAAAATTTCCTTGATCAATTAGCAAGCTTTCCAACTACACCTCCGATTAACATCTAAATCAGGGCTGTCACACGCACTACACCATTAAAGTTTGGCGATACATTACGCTATGATATGCAAAATATTTCTCTCTGGCAGTGATTTACTTCAGTGTCGTTTATTATAGGTAACTGTCATACGCAAGCTGCTACTCAAACTGAGAGGCTGGTTTATAAATTTATGTATATTAATTGTATATAAATGCTGTAAATAAAATTTTTCATTATCTATGTATTCATAGCCAATTGATAGGTCTATGAGGAAGTGCCGGAAAGGATCAACCTAGGAAGACTTGGACCAGTTGTGTGAAGGTGAAGCAGAGTTAAAGGTTGTCTGGAAAAGATCGCTTTTTAGCGATGAGACCCTTTTTTGTGCCATTTTATTTGTTTTTTATTCTTTTTGTGTTGTATTTTTGTGGTGACAATAAAGAAATATTGTATTGTAGAGTAGAACGGAAGAGGAAGACATGCTTTGTGGAATACACGTAGTGAGATAAGAACAGGCGCATGATGGTTTTCTCGCTTTGAAGGAGGTGGATGCACACTAGGTGTATGTGTATTCAGCTGCCAATCAAGGTGAACCCATAGTAGAAGAAATTTTTGCAAAATTCGTGAGAAAAATATTAGGTGCTCCGCACAAAGAGAAGTTACGTTACCGGCCAAGTTGTATAGAGGACGCAATAATTTTTTTTCTGCAATGGGTACACTTTACTTTAATGGGAAGACTAACTAACACCCGTAAGTATTGTCACAACTTTCTGTTACACGTTGTGTAATAATACTGGCATTTGTCACTTGCTGCTTAACCTTTGCCATAAAATGAAATACAAAGAAGTTTCAAACTTTGAACCCCTATTTGACCCAGTAGGTGTGGAATTTACAGAAATCATTTCTTAGTACATAAATGAAGACATTCTCCAAGTTTTATATATCTAGATTTAGAGGGTTATTAGGCTCTATGTTGAATCTTAGGTAATATCAGTTAGTCAGCAAGGACTTACTCTTTTATATACAGAGTTATCGGTTAAGGCTGTACTTAGCCGAAAGATGGTTGCATATATTTATCTAAGGAATAAAAATCATTATTGGACTAATCCTGGATTTGAAAAAAAAACAACTATACCATACAAAAAGCTTTTCGGTCGTCCACAAAATGTTTCAAACAGCTGATTTTCTGTATAATTCAGAGATGATCCCATTGTGAAAGTTGATCCTTAGGTCTATAGTGACCCTTTTTTAATCAACAACCCGATAAAAAATACCCACTAAGCTCAGATATATTTAGGAAACTTGCAAATATTTTCAAATTTAACAAACAAACTGCAGAAACTCACAATAATAGCCTTATATTTACAGTTTATATGTGCCTTAATTTCATCCACCTTTGCGGAACGTTTGATCCAATATAAAAAAATTACACGAAAGTAAAGCACTTAACGTATCTTTTCTGGCTAGACTTGAAAGCATAAGTCTAGTCTAATCCCTACATAGAGTCCGATAATTAACGTTCTCAGACTGGCGTACGATGTTCAGTCTGAACCATCGACTGTGTATTTCAATAGACAGGTAATTTTTTCTGTGAAAAACCATCAACTAAAATTAAGACCTAAATTTTTATTTTTCTCAATGTAAGAAAGTGCCGGGAGGTATAGTAAAGTGTTAAGGTGAGGCAGTAGTACCATACCAATAGAGATTTTAGAGTTATTTAAAGTTGAACATGATAGTGAACTCGTTGTTATCTTCTAAAGCTAGGGGCTGCACAGGAGCATTCACCTCTCATTGGTAAAAACAGACGGACCTTTGAAGGAAAAAAAGAAGTCAGAATCAATCGTGGTATAGCGCTCGCCATTAAAAACTCCCTGGGGCCTGATGTCTCCAGCGTCCGGGAAAACAGCGAGAGCTAGACCCCCGAACCTTATTCCTCTCTCACGGGGGCATAAGACGCCCTGCGATTCGATTCCCTGGGCCGAAGTTTGAGTGGATTATCATTGTAATAGTTAACCTTTAAACAATAACCCCGCAGAAATAGTCTCTGAAAAATATTTTTCATAATGCAGTGACAAAAAACAAAGACAATAAAACCATTGTAAAGTTCTTGTTGTTAATGCAGAAATTTAGCGTTGTGACCCCTGAACTTTTAGCTATTACGCAATTTTTGTTATTGTGTATTTTTCCGCACTGTTGATGCGGGCTTCACATAATCTTCTCGACAATTTAGCAGTAGATATTATTATATGAGTTGTCTGGTTTTTTTTTAAACTGTCAGTTTGTATGTCTGCCGAAATCTAGTTACTTGTCGTGCTTTATTAAACATTTGACGGAACTTGGTACTCAAATGGAAATTTCCCAAAAAAGAAACTCGCTTTTAACTAAAAATTATTTAATTTTTTTTGCAGAATCTATTTCTGTATGTAATGATAGTATTAAATTTCTTCTCCATTATTATCAGATCATGTTCGGAATTTTTTCAGCGCACTTCTTTTCCGCTCATCCGCTTCAGAGAAGGGATTAATTAATTCAGTCTGCTGAATGGAATTACATTATATGTTCTAATGGTAGCAGTTATCCTAAAAATTGCATGTTTCTTTCCAATGTATTATAGCAATTGTAGGTATATTTGAATTCGACTCTTTTTTTCAATTTAAACACATTTTTGTTATTTTATTGAAGTTAATAATATCAGATATTTTATTTGTTTATTTTTTTACTATGTTTATAACAATTTTTAACAATGTAAGAGATATAAGTAATTAAAAAATACAAAATTCATTAATAACCATACACAAATTAATAGAGAGATACATTTGTGTATGTTTTTTCTGACTTAATACAAACTACTAGCTTATTTGTTCCTAAGTTAATTAAACTGGTGAATATAGATGTATAGAAATGGTTAAATCACTACATAATGTTTTCGATTTTAGATCCAAAGTTATCATAACTACGCAGGTATGAGTTAGTAAAGACGCCATGGTCAGCTTTACACAAATATGGTACTTAATTGATTACTAGCTGTACCACGCGGTGTTAGCGTGGAAACTTGATTATTCACGGGAACACTATATTTTTCAGTAAAAAATAATTTATGTGTTAATCCAAGACATAAGCTTTCATTGGTGGCAAATTTCATTAAAATCCGTAAGCTTTTGTGTGAAAGAGAAACAGCATACATACATGTCCATAAATGGAAATTTTATAAAATTCGTAGGATCTATTTACTTAATTAAAGTAAGAAAAAAAAATGACAGCGTAATATGATGTTTTTCTAAAATTTAAAGTCCCTGATATTCTCGTCAGATATAAATCTTAAATTTTATGACTATTTCAATAAAATCTCAAAATGCCTGTTTTGCAAAATGAATTTAAGAAATAAATCTTTTCTGCAGAGTTTTACTGCGAACAACTATCTATACTTAAACTTTGCAGCATACAAATGAAGAGGCAAGATTGAATGATGACCAGAAAATTGGCAATAGTCCAGGCAATATGTCACGGAGTCAAATATCACTTCTTCTCCCTAACCTGCCTACTTATGCACGCTACTAAAGCGATGCGATACGGGCTATATCCTTATCTGACATATTGCCATACCCAAGTAGGGTTAATATTAGATATTTTAGTACTAATTGTATTATGTTATGATCTGCATGTAATATCTAATTTAGCAATAAATATATTGAGCATCGATGTTAATGGATTATTCGGCAAATAAAAAAAAATCTGATGAATTAACGAATTATTACATAGTAATTCAGAGCGTCCCCGTTGCTGGACATGAGTCTTCTTTTTGAAGGAAATATACGTCAAAGTCTACACTAGCCAAATTGTGTTTTGGAGACTTATCTTCGAAAGGAAAAACTTTTTCCCACAAGCAGGTTTCCTTGCAATGTTTTTTTTTCACTGATAATACTAGTTAATTGATAGTCAGGCGTTACTTTGCGGAAACTCATTTATAATAAGATGGTATATACAAAATATTTAGTGTTTTTCCGCTTCGTCTTGATTTCAGCGTGAGAAATCGAAAAATATTTTTTTGTTTTTATGGTGTGGTTCCTCCTCACCACCGCCACACCTCACCTTATTATTTCTCTCTCTCTCAGTATCCGACTTCCTCGACACGTGTTTCGCCTTAGCACTACTCATACTAGTGCTTATTAATTCCAACGTTTACATGACTGAAAAACACAGATATAGCATTCCTGGACCTGGAATTGAACCTGCACCTTCTCTTTGGTCAGGCAAGAGTTAACAGCGACTAAGCTACCACAATTTATCTGATTAAGGTGCACTTTCATGTTATTAGACATTTCCAACTTAAAATTACAGTTCTCAGTTGAAACGGTGCAGAAGTCTTTAAAGTAGGTGTATATTTTTTTTTTTGTATGTTTTACCTTTTAACGTCTGTTGGAAGCGACGTGTGACCAGAATGCTGGCTCTTATTTTGGTCAGAAAATTAGCATTGCCATTCAACGTGGCAATGCAGCCAGCATTCTGGGAACTTTCCCTTCTACTGGGGGTTTATTATTAGATTAGTTTTTAAAGCTTTGATTTTTTTCCTTTGCTTTTGTTTTATTAAATATATAATAGATTTAGCAATAGTAAAAAAAAAATACCTATTTATTCGTCGGATTTATAGTGTGGAGTAAACCACATGTAGCGCAGCGCTGTCCAGTCATAGGACGGCTTATGAAGTTGTAATATAGGGAACGTTACGAGAAATGACACACTAAATGCACGATGCCGTGCAGCAATGTGCAATAACCATACGTCCCTACGCAGCGTGCGTAGATGAGTAGCTATGTTTGACACTTTGTAATTATAAACTAGGTACATGTGTAAAAAGGCTCAGGGATGCAAATTGAAGCAGTATTTCAACCTAACCTTCTGCTTGCTACGAATGTGACTACTACATAGAAGTATTAATTATGTTGTCACTTATCTGAATTTACATCGGTATAAAAACTGCACTAAATTACATTAAATACTACACAAGATTACCAATTCACCAGGCTTCAAGTCAGCAGACGCTTTTACACATTTAATTTTTTTTTTGTAATTTAGAAACTCAATTCTGGAAAGTATACCCTTAAAATAATAATAAAATTATAACATTTTGAAATCGGTCTAGGCGTTTAACAGTAAAATTTAGGAACTCCTTCTTTTTCGAAGTCGGGTAAAATGGCTACCTCGTGATACATTAATCGCATCGCATATTGTCAGTCAAGTGCATGATAAGGCAGCTTAAACCGTAATATATATAAGTAGCTGTTTTCATATTGAAATCGTATAAACTGATATACAGTGTCATAAAATGTTTGTGTCATCAATCTTAGTATGATAAAGTCAATAGATCCCTTTTGTATAAATTTACTCATAGCCCATTCTTCTATTTCTGAAATTATAATGTTTTTTATTTTTATTATGATGATCAGATAATATAATAATAAACTAGAAGGTAATAAAATTGTGTGAACCTCGCGACTACAATAATCCATCATTCCAAGGTGTGTCATTGGCCCAAGAAAGACAGCTATTACACAAGGCAGAGGAGGCCTGTACCAAGCAGAGGGTCGATATAGGCTGAAAACGATGAAAGTGTGTCAATTGTTACCAACTGTCATGACTTCCTCACGTTATCACGAGTTCGATCTCTCGCAGGCTTAATTTTTTAGGTCATTTACTTTCTACTCATTCACAGAAAATAATAATTAAGCAAACATGTTAAATTAAAAAAATCTACGTCTCTAAATTAAATATAAAACATGCTATTTTGTGGTGGAAGCTATCTGGAATAATAAATTTATCGCAGTATATATTCTAATAGTCAAGACGTTTCATTTGAATGCCATATTAAGGGAGTTGTGAAAAGATAAGTAATCCGCCATTTTGTAGCGGCCATCTTGGACAAATTTTCATCAAACATAGCTACAGTACAGATACAGAAAACACTACAGATTAGTTCACCTTTCAAACCAAAAAAATATAATCAAAATCGGTTCATCAGACAGACACACAGACACACACACAGATAGATCAAACTTATAGCAACACGTCGTTGTGCGTCGGATGTTAAAAAATATATTTAAAAAATATATATATTGTTATTGATATGTAAATATACCGAACTAAATTTGCTTTTTCATACAGCTATCTTTAGACTTGTCCATATTTTCTACGTCTATCTGATTCCTGAGGAAAACACTGACAAAATAACAGTTTCTTGAAAAGCGGATATCAGAAAATTTGTACGTCATATCCGTTGTACTTCGGTGACTTCCGCTGTACCGTGTTTCTTACTTCCGGCAAGTAGCGAGAGTTTAAAGGTTGTGTATTTACTTATGTTTATAAGACGACTTCGCTTATACAATATTTTTTTTATTCCATTCATAATTCATTTCATTCCATTTTTTAAAGTATTTAAAAATGAACCCGTATTTCTCCTGGTCGCGCTATAACTTGAAAACGGCTTTACTGATTTCGTTGATCTTTTTTTAATGTTTTCTAGTAGGAACATCATATAAGGTTCTTACATTGAAAAAAAAAATCGAGTAAGAAAATAGCGACCAATCTGCGAGTTAAACCTTTCCTTCAATACTCCGCCATCTCGCCCAGTTGATAGCTCAAGTCAATGATGAGATCATTTTTCGACCGTATGGCGCGACGTGATTCGCCGGGCCAGCTAGCATCAAACTATCTTATTAATAAACGCGTCTCGACTTTAAGCATCTTTTGTTTTGTTTTATCGGATGTAGATTATCTCGCGCCAATGAAAGACAAAACACTCTATTGATATTTTCTAGGAATCCACCTAGAGCCTAAATTATTAAATAGAAACATGAAATTTCATAAGAAGTAAAGATTCTCAAGAGTTAGTATTTGTTACTACTAAATCTTTGTCTTATCGTTTAATTGCACGGTATGTGTCTCTCCTATGTTGGGATTACACCATACGGGCTAAATTGCTGGTATGGGACTTCACTGATTTCGAAAGATCACCTTCACCGATAAGCTGGTCTATTACATCACGATGCTTTTCTACGCCGTTTCATGAAAAACATGAGTGAGAAACTCAAAGCTGCATGCCTAAACTTAGGATTGAACCCGTGTCCTTTCACTTGTAACTCAAAAGTATACTTATTTATAGTCTAGGTTACCAAAAACTTCTAAATGTTACTTAGTAAAATAAAATAAGTTTACCTAAGCATGTTATTACTTCAAATGTTCTTTAAATTCTAAGGTAATCAAAAAAGTTAACAAACCGAAAAAAATTCTAGCCCACGTTTAAGCCCCGAGCTCTTATGTATGATGCCCAAATGTTCCCTACCAAAGTTTACTAAGTAATAAGTACTTCAAGTTATAAAGTGCTTATACTCCAGTTTATTTAAAGAATTGAGTAGCTTCTCCCATATTCTGACTTAGAAACGTGCAATCGACAAAGTTTGGAACATTTTTTCGAGAAAAATCGGTCAATATATAAATTGAATGAAATAAGGGGAGTTTATGAGTTTTTGTTCTTGAGTAACTTTCGGCACATTTTTATGTTTTCTTGGTGAATTTCGCAACGTGATTGTTGTGAAGGGGTAGCAAAGGGACTATAATTAATTTCTATGACAAAATACACTCGTGTACTTACGTAATTTATAACCTCTGGCGAAAAAACGAGGTGTTATAAGTTTCATATGTCTGTGGCATCTTAGCTAACACAGGCGCACTCATACTGATTTGAAAATTTTAATTGTCTTATTAAGAAACGTGTTTCAACTCAAACTACCTTTGTCTTGTTTTATCCGATAGAAAAGTCATGCGCCAAAACTAGACAAAAGACGCTCAACATAGACTCGCTTTTACTAATTAGGTAGTAACTGAATATATTTATTAAGGCTTTTACATCTAGATGACGTCGCTCGCTAATAATTTAAAAAATGTTTTTTTTTTTGTAAAAAGTAACTATTGATTTCTATTTTTAAAGTTATTATGATTTAAAAATGACACCTATTTTGATAGACCAATAAAAAAAAATGAATATTATATCAATCAAAAATATCAATCCCGCTCATGGGATTACTTTTTTATACAGGGTTATCATTTAGGGGTATAACTAAATCGAAAGGATGTCAATATAATTATCATAAAGAACAACGTTCACTATGGGCCTAGCTCTGATTAAGAAAAAAACAGATGTTTCATACATTTTGTCAACGACGGATTACCAAATAACCAAAAATATTGACCGAGAAAATGGTAGATCATATGACGACCATAATAAGGTCGTATATAAAGTTGCCCGGAAGAAATCGCTTTAGGTGATAACTAAAGCAATTTCTTCCAGACAGCCTATGGATTGGATAGAATTATTTTTACAAAAAACTATTGGTGCAGCCAAACTTATACACATATTTAATCATTAATCTCAGTAACACATACACAATACTACTATACATATTTGACATGTAACTGTATTTGTTATGAATAAATTATTATGACTATGACTACCTCAAACTTATTTATAACAACAATAAATGAAAAAAATATAAATAATTAAATATCGAAAATTATATGTTTCACCAGTACCAGTTTCCTTTTTTTCACGACTCCATGGTTAGTCCCCATAGTTATATATGTTTATAATGACAAGAAGATTGACTTTTTTTGCTAAGTATATCCCTAATGACAATCCTGTATGAGTGCTATTGGTAGAACTATCTTCGCTTATGTTCAGATAGGCACAAATCGTGTTAACGTCGCGGAATCAGCCCCTATCCGGATTTCATTTAGATAATTGAATGAGGATCTACTCGTGACTGTGAAAAGGTTGGGTGCGAGGTGTGGCCACTAAACTGGAGTTACCTACATTATATCCCTGGTTTGTTAGACAATTAACAATTTAACAAATAAAATAACGATTCGTCAAACCAGCTAACTTCTATAATATAAATAATATTTCTTTATGTGTATTTGTACTGTGATAGTTTTTAAAAAAATATCTTTTTTGCCAAATCAAAGCAAATCAAATCAAAATATATTTTGATTTGATTAGCTTGATGTGTGAATATGTAATAAATTAATACTTCCGTCTTATTAGGAAATATTTGCACACTTCTTTGACAACTGTTTGTGCAAGTAAAAGGATGCACATGTTTCGGATCATTTCTTACTACAAATCCGCGCAAATACATTATAAGCCGGAGCATACCGCACGCGTTGCGTTGCAGCTCATCGCGTTGCGTAGGATATCACACCGGCGATTTTTGTTTGTCGTATTGTGCACTGCTGCAACGTTCTTGACATTTAGCATTCCTTATGTATGTGTCTTCTCCTATATTTCCTACATTACATCGACATAAGCCGTGCGTTGTGCTGCGCTGCATGCAGTCTGCTTTACCCTTAAGCTTATGCAACCACATAACTTATTGCTAAAAAGTGCCTAACAAACAAATTTAATGATGATAATGTCTATTAAGTATTTTGTTAGAATATATTTATAGATTTTTTTAATTTTCGACATTCTATAGCAAAATAATCGTTTAAACTTTGTAATTGTTATTACCAAAGTATGTTTTCTATACTTATATCATAAAAAAGAAATACTTGTATTTTTGTATGAAACGCATAAACTACTGAACAGATTTCAAAAATTCTTTCACCGTTAGAATGTTTATTGATGAGTCAGTATCAATGTACTTTACAAAAGCTATAAAAATAAGAGATCCTAAAGTAACACCGCGAAGTGCAACTAGTTTTTTTATACAGTCGCTGTACTAATAGCTCCAAGTAAACAAACGGCGGCTTTGTTCGATCCGTTAACATTCAGGTGTGATTAATTCCGTACGTTAACCCTGATCCGTTCCGCATCTCACTGCCTTTGAGTAGACAAACTTTTTCGCACTTTGTTCTACCAATAAAGGTTAACAAGGTGGGAAAAGATTTCAGGGTAATTAAAGTTACTTGTTTTGCAAGCCTTCAACTATGCTGAGATTTCGTTGACTCGTATCTAATATATAAAAATAAATAAATAACCACATATGTTTTGCTATAAATACGAAAGTGAATTTGTTGGTTTGTTTGTTTGTCTTCGTCTTAGCAATTGAGGAATCGACTCGATTTTTACACAGAGATAGTCTGAGGTCTAAAGAATTCCATAGGCCATTTTTAAATTTTTCTCGGGATAACAAATATAACGCAGCCGGAGCAGCGGGCAAAGGCTAGTATAATGAAATTTAAAGTAATTTTAGGTGGTGCCTTCCGTCCCGGCTTAGTTCGTGATTTGAATTTTCTTTTTCTCGAATTTTTTTCGAATTTTGAGTTGGTCCCATTGTGAAAGTTGTTCAGTAGGACTTATATACTTTCAGCTAACCTTAACCGATAACCCTGTATATAATAGTATAAATTTCAGACCAGAAATACAACTAATTAATATATATTTAATACCTGCCGTCACTCTATTGTTCTCGATCCCTCTACCCTATGTAACTCAATATTTTACTAGCTTTTATGCTCCCGTCAGAAATTAACTCCGATCAAATTGGAAGGCGATTGAATACTGAATATGAATTTAGTTACACGAAATAATTCTACAATATTGGTACTATAATACAGAATGTTCAAAGGCTCCATCAAATTTTACAAAGGTTTCCATCATCATCGTCTATGTCATTTTCTCTCATCTCACTGCTTTGTACAGGCTTCTTACTTTTCTTCTTACTTTACAATTACTTCTAGATTTGAATGTTGTATTCTTCATAAACCCTAGTTTTACTGATCGATTATATTTTGTATTACTACAGTAACTCATAAAATAATGTCAACTACCATTTTCACTTGTTACTTTGTAAGGCCCTAATTATAACTATCAGGAAATAGCCAGTTTCACAATCTAGCAGTTTGCAGAATAAAAGTAGATGCAAAGCTTCTCGTGTGAGCTAGTAGATACTCTACTATGCACCGGTGCAGACCAAAAAAAAATTCACGTACGACCGGCGTCTGGTCTTATCTCTACTTGTCCGATAGTTATATTGGGATGGTGGTAGACCATTCTCTGCCTGAACAGTATTAAATTGATTGTTTGTGTATACTTTTTAATAATTATTAGTCCTGTGTACAAAATAAATGTATTGTATCTTTCTAATGTATCCATTAACAACATGATTATTTTGAAAACAAGGTGACTGCTGACTTCCGTTACGGCAAACGTCACTTACACACAACTTTTTTCAGTTATTTCCATTTAAAATCAAATGTCTTGACAAATTTTGTTCACATTAAATTGAGATTATGTTATATGTTAAGCGATATATGTTAAGATGGTTTAGATTTTAAAATTAGAAACGATTTGAATAAAATGTCATTTGAAACAAATTTTGAATTAGCAGCTATAGAGTTAAGGTTGTCAAAAATAGTAATTATGGCTCTTTACCGTCCAGAATATGATATAAATTTATTTTTTGAATTATTGACAAAACTGTTAAATAAACTTTGCAAAGAAAAGAAACAAATTATTATAGCAGGTGATTTCAATTTAAATGTATTAAAAGTAGATAAAAATATTAAGAAACTTGACGGCATACTAAAGAAATTTGATTGTAAATGGTTGTTAAATGAACCTACTAGAACCGAGACAAATAAAAGGAACCAAACCAGTTCCACATGCATTGATAACTTTATTGTAAATTTTAGTGGTTGTAGAGGATCAGTTTTAGGATGTAAGCTGTCAGACCATAATGTAATTAAATTGGAATTGTTCAATACCAAAAATGTTAATAGTAAAAATACAGCCTATATGGCTCGAAATTTTTCAAAAAATAACCTTAATTATTTTAACTATTTGTTTAACAAAAATTATATGTCAATAAAAACAGAAATACTAATGACTAGTGACGCGAACGCAAGAACGAGGATTTTACACGATGATTTGATGTACTACTATAACATAGCTTTTCCAAAATTGAAAAAACAAGTAATAAATGTTCAGAAAAAATGGTCGACTTTAGGTATAGAAACTAGTAAGAAAAATTTAGCCAAAATGGAAATCCTTCAAGAGGTTGACCCTAGCGGAACAAGAAAATTAAACATTAAAAGGTATAGAAAAATATAAAACAATGGTCGTAGCAAAAAAAATACAGTATAGAGATAGAATTAAAAAATCAAAAAATAAAATTAAAGAATCTTGGAAAATTATAAACGAACAGTCAGGTCAAAATACGCGACAAGTAATAGAATAAAATCAGTAAAAAACGAAAGCGGAGCAAGTATTACAGAATCTAAAAAAATTGCTACTCTATTTAATAATTTTTTTCGCAACATAGCTCATACGTTAACTTGTAATCTAGAAATTGACGCGGATAATTGCAAAAAGTATTTAGATTACTGTAGTAAACCGTTGACATCAATTTCATTCGGACCAGTAGATTATACTGAGCTCAAAAAGGTAGTAGTTAACATGAAGCAAAAACCTACGTTAGATATTTATGATATGAGTACTAAGACTTTACGGAACCTAATAATAAATAACGATAATTTATTTGAATTAATATTAATTGTCTTAAACTCATGTTTAACTGACGGAATATTTCCCGACGTATTGAAACCGGGTAGGGTAATCCCACTTTTTAAAAAAGGGGATATAGAGGATATTAGTAATTATAGACCCGTTTGCATTTTGCCAACTTTATCAAAAAATTTAGAAGCTATTATTAAATCGAGAATTGTTAAATACTTTGAAGAAAATAATTTATTTACAATGTCACAGTTTGGATTCAGAAAAGGCCGCTCAACAGAAATGGCTATAAGAAAAGTAGTATATTACATTCTAGAATCATTAGATACGTCAAATAAATGTGCAAGTATCTTTTGTGATCTTTCAAAAGCTTTTGATTGTTTGAGGCACGATATATTGATTTTAAAAATGCAATATTACGGATTTCAAGGTCATGAATTAAATATGATGATTACTTACTTACAGAACCGTAGTCAAATTGTCTCGATTAATGAACAAATTTCTACAGAAGGTAGGATGTCAATTGGAGTACCACAGGGCTCTATTTTAGGCCCAGTCTTATTTTTGATATATATTAATGATATTACCAATGCATTGCCAAGTTGGACTCACATAAATTTATTCGCAGATGACACACATGTAGGTATCAGAGACAAATGTATACATAATTTAGAAAATAAATTTAGTATTCTTATGGGATTGTTAAAGGAATGGTTTGATGCAAATGGCATTGTTCTTAACTCTGATAAAACCATCTCTATGCAGTATCAGTCAAAGTTAGGTATTTTCGGGAATTCGATTAGTAAAACAAATGTATTTCTAGGTTATACAATAGATAATACAATTAGCCATAATGCGCACATCGATAAAATTTGCAAGAAAATGGCAAGTGGTAATTATGCTTTATTTAAACTTAAGCCATTACTAGATAAAAAGTCGCTCATCTCTGTCTATTATGCCTATGTGCATTCTATTATAAGATACGCTATTACTGTTTGGGGAAATGCTAAAGATAGCATAAAAGTCTTAAAATGTCAAAAACAGTCTATAAGAACTATTAACGGTTTGAAAAAACGTAGTCCTGCGAGAAAACACTTTAAAAAAGATAAAATAATGACAGTTCTATCACTTTATATTTATAGTTGTTTATTAGAAGTACACGAGGATAGTGAAATACCGGAAAAAAGAATTTCACGCAATAATAAAAAAGGGCGAATCCTACCAATAAATAGATTAGCTAAATGTAAGAAGCAGGGGCTTTATACCAAAATACTGATGTATAATAAATTACCTAATAGTGTAATGGATCTCAATTTTATTACATTTAAACAAAAATTGAAGTATTTTTTTGAAAGCAATCCTTTTTATAAACTCAGCGAATATATGTCAATGCAGCTTGTAGAATCAACGTTCTTGTGTAACGAACAACCATAATAAAATATCACTAATAACTAAACAAAGCAATCATAATGTAAATATTTGTCAAGAGAACTATTAAACTAGGAACTAATATTAAGTACTCGTATATGAATGAGATTTGTAAGTTAAATTTTTTAAGTAATTCTTAATTCAAATGTAATAAGACTTGCCTGTAACGAACGTTATTTAAAGGTCAATAAATATTACTTTACTTTACTTTACTTTAGACCACAAGGGAAAACCCTTTCAAACAAAAGAAAGAACTTTCAAATCGGTTCACCTGTTTCCGAAAATCAGGTTACAAACATAAGAAAAATACAGTCGAAGTTTTGCATAGTAAGTCGATAGAAAACTCGGTAGGCACTTTTTAACTTAATTATATTCAATAAATTCGAGTTGGTTGTCATATTTCAAATTAGAAGTATCCGTTTCTTACCCTTTTGCTTGGAATAAATGCCTATTATAGTCAGCCTAAAAAATAAAGACATATACAGTGTGCTTGGGTACCGACGTTGGGTACAGCGATATTTGAAAAACGTATAGAATAGCAAATTTCATCGACAAATTTTGGAATGGGAGCCATTTTAATTTTAATTTTTGACTTTTATGTAATAAACATCTATACTTTTTTGACTATAGGTTATAGACACCTAAAACAAACATAGAACTTAAGCTAATAGTGATATCTAAGCACGAATAATACCATAATACGTTAAATTTTGACCTAAGAAAGTTAAAAAAATTAAATCTAGATTTTGATAAAAAAATTACTCTAATTATTATTATTTTTTAATTTATCGTAAAAACTAGCTGCTTAATGTAAATTTATTTTGATTGTTATTAAAAGCCCTTGAATTTGCCTGATAAATGAAATAAAAATATTATTCTAGGTTCTATGGCACAAATGGTAGACGTCTTTCAAATATCGCTAGTCGATACCCAAACACACTGTATAAAACCTTTTAATTTATATCTATACTATTATTACAAAGAAGAGGGTTTGTATCATAGTGCCTTTGTATTTTTGTATTTATCTAATAAACTTAGATACTACTGGGCCGATTTCAATAATTCTTTCCCCGTCAAAAATCTCTACATTATCACGAAAAAATATAGCTAAAATTAAACAGAAATCTGCGGTTAACATCACAGAGAGGAGCTAATTAAAGATAAAGCACAATGCTCTATTATTCGAAATTCGAATAACGTATTTTGTATCATTTTATAATTTCATCTATTACCTTTACCAGACGGTCTACAAAAGACATTGCATAACCAAATATACTTACGAGTAAACTAAGGTTTTCAGTTTGCAGTGACGTCGAAGAACCTCGCAATAAATAAGTTGTTACGTATTTGATTGCACAACACGTCCAGATTGTTCTTAACCGTTTATTCCGGATCTCGCACCGTTTGCTCCACATTGTTTAACCGACTCTTGGCCCTACTACTGGCTACAGGTGACAAATTTTACCTACCAAGTTTTATTAGGTTTTATCACAGTACAATGTTGTGATAGTGTTAGTTTAGATGTGTAGACTACAAATAAAAAATATTAAAATTATATTGGAAAATGTACTATCGGAATATGAAACAGACACTTTAGGAATATTAGAATATCCTCACTTTGACTTATTGACCAAGCGAGCGGAGCGTTTTTTTATAAAGTCTGGTATTTATTTTCGTTTGTCTTTACTTTGCTTACTTTAGTTTAGGTATAGATGGTATATTTAAACTTGGTATACAGGTTCAAATTTTCTACAGCATTTACAATACTTTTTGATTATCCAGGGTTCTTGATTTCGAGAGTATAGACGCCATTAACATTCTAATATCTTTAATATTTGACAGGAACATGCGAAATAATATCGTACATCATTTTTAATTTTTATGCTCTTTTCACATCTTTAATAATCTAGGTAGGCATTTTATTATAATAAACATTAATATTAGGTCCTTGCATATGAAATTGGCGTTTTGTCGTACTGGCCACTTTGATCTCAAATATCTCTTATTCGGTTAGGGATTCCAATTTCAAATTTATACAGCTATTTATTCATACATTTTTATTTCGAAAACCGTAATTCATTTGTTTTGTCCTCGTTTGGTTTTTTCTTTGTGTAACGCAGTTTACAAAATGGAAAACTTGAAATATCGTGTTATTTACGAGTATGAGTTCCACCGTGGTACCAGTGCTGCAGAAACGGCTCGAAGGATTAATGATGTCACAGTGCGTTTTTGGTTCCAACGTTTTCGTTCTGGAAATTTCGACCTGCAGAACAAGCCCCGCGGACGGCCGGAGACTAATGTTGCTAATGAAGAATTGAAAGCAAGTGTATTGTGGAAGCAGATCCATCGCAAACCACGTCCGAGTTAGCTGCAGGCTGCGGTGTTAGTGATAAAACTGTTTTAATCCACTTGAAGCAAATTGGAAAGGTGAAAAAGCTTGAAAGGTGGGTACCTCATGAATTGAGTGCAGCAAACCGACAAACGCGCGTCAACTGCTGCGTTACATTACTCAACCGGCACAATAATGAAGGGATTTTAAATCGGATCTTTCGGATATTTCAAGTTTTCTAATTTGTAAACTGCGTGACGCAAAGAAAAAACCAAACGAGGACAAAACAAATGAATTACGGTTTTCGAAATACAAATGTATGAATAAAGAACTGTAAAAATTTGAAATTGGAATACCTAACCAAAGAAGAGATATTTGAGATCAAAGTGGCCAGTACGACAAAACGCCAATTTCATATGTAAGGATCATATTATAATATTATGTATAATTTTAACTACCAATTTAAATTCACAATCATTTAGAAATAATTTTAAAACCGTCGAATTACTTTACTAATTGACAACATATGTGACATATTTCTACGAGCTTTTAACGAGAATAACATTATTCGGAACTTTCTTACATTTTAAAAAATCTCTATCAACGTAATTATTATATTCGGAGTAAAATAAAAAAGTACGGGTTACGTTATTTTTTTATTTATCTTTCCATTATCGTAATTAAATAATAAAAAAAATAATGTTGAGAATTCTACATTACCACGTTTATTCCCGATAAATATTTTTACTCGCACTGTAACACTCACATAGTAACCCCTCCGGTTTCTAATTAACCAGCAGTCAATAGCAGGGCGCCTCCAGACGCAACCCGACCGGGTAACCGGCCCAATTACTCGCCAATTAATTTTGCAATAACATCCAGCCTGGCGAGCGGGCGTCTTGTGTGCAAGTGTGCAACCTCCCTAATGCAGTGCTTGCTAAGTACATTCATAGATTACAATAGTTACACACACACGCATATTTTAATGCAACATAATATTTTAATTCATTACAATATATTTTGCAAAGTATGAAAATTTCGTTTTTAATTCATTTATAATAAAATGACGCTATGGCTAAATTTACCTTTTCGGGTAAAATTATTCCGCGATCGAAAATATTGGATAACTTAAACTTACACAAAACTGTTTTTTTAACTTGGTTGGATACTACAAACCGTACCAACTACAATACCAACATACACACATGAAATAATATTTTTCCAGACTCGTAGATCAGAACCTGGCGGAAAGAAATGTAGTTTTATTTCTCGCCAATTATTTTGCAATAACAAACACTCTGCAGACTGGGAGTCTTATGCACAAGTGTGCAACCACCCTAACGCGGTGCTTGTAAACACTCTAACTACGCATTGTTTGCACGTGACTTAATAGGGTAGGACTCTAAAATAGTCCACTGAGAGTTCACAGGATGCATATAATTAAATAGGAGCCCTATTTGATGACTTCAAAAAGGAAGGCAAGAATCTTCAAATTATTTTTGGGACCGTCACTTGACCAAACAAAACCGCAATAATCAGCGTACATTGTTTTAATAGATACAAATGTTTCATTATTTATCTTTCGTTGCTTAATTATTCTTAAATTCTAACTTAAATTTCTAAAAAACTGTTTATAAGACACTTCTTGTCTTAACTATGATTGTTTATTCTCTCTGTTATCAAAAATATGTAATAGGCAAGTAGCAATTAGGCCAAAAAAAATCAATTTCTAATAATATTTAAATGCTAGTCAAACGCTGTTCCAATTGATCAGGGGTGTTAACATTTAATCGCGGATAAAATGGGCTCCTTATCACTAAATACATTGTTTATTTAAAATATTGTATGCTAGATTGTCTATTTTTTTTCTACTTTAAATACCTATAACAAACGCAAAGTTTTTGACTGGAATGTGCTGTGCAGCTAATGCATTTATTGTGTTAATTCGGAAAAGCTCATAAAGAATTCAAGGCAATTTACTTTGACATCACGCTGGATCTCGAAAGCTTGCGAAGTGTAAAAGGAGATTTAGATAAATATAGAAAAGCCGTGTTTGTGTCTATGTCATGGAGCGAGCGACGTGTCTCTGCTTTAGTCCTAGCAATTTTTCTTTCGTCTGTTAGTTAGAATGTTTGGAGGTGTGTGTTTGTATGTCTTCTGAAATTTTGTACGTGGTTTCCATCCTTAATTTTAACAAAATTTCGTGTATGGGTTCTACAAATTTTTTGAAGTTTTTATAGGTCTTGTGGAGATAAATTGAGTTATGATTTAGGAATTTTACCGTCTCACATTAACATATGATCTAAAAGGACGCATGTGACAACAGTCCTGATTGACCAAGCGAGCGAAGCGTCTCAGCTTCGAGATTGACAAAATAATCTTTCGCCTGGCAGTTTGTATGTTTGAATGTCCGCTAGAGCTAGTCAGGGGGCTAGCCTTCCTGAATTTATTTCTAGCTCCGAATCGTCAAGATATCAAAATGAAATTCAGGAAACACCACTGATGAAAATAACTCTGATACAAATAAGAAACCAAGTTCATTCAATTTAAATAGAAATGCCATGTCACATTAGCTTTTAGCCATTCTCCCATCATTCCACATCTCTGTCAGAAACAGTAAGACACACGATACATATTATATTAGACTGTGCTATGCACTTAAGGCTGTGTATACCTGCTCAGTATATACGAGTGTCGAAAGCTTACGACAGAAACTTTTAAGTGTACCGAGAATTCGCCGTGTCTTCGGTTGAGTTAGTTATCTTACCTAGCTGAGTTCTTTGTTTAGAATGTTTCAGATACGTGATTCTAGGTAAGAAGTTAGGTATAATGTAGTGCTTTTGTAGTTTACGGAAAGTAGAATTATATTGAGTGTCTTTGTCAGTTTTAAAGTTAAGATACGACCACTCTTTATTAAAAACCAGCTTAAGCAATACATAAAAAACATGGTAATTTTTTAATGGCGGTCTTATCGCTTAAAGCGATCTCTTCCAGGCAACCATGCATGTAAACAATACAAAAATATAATAAACATAAATAAATACATAAAAATAGTTAACAACATTTAGAACAAATACAAGTACAGCGATATATTATTATTAAATAACTATATACAATAATACGATAAAATGTATAAAGGTATAGATATAATAAATTAGTGAAATCAATGAATAAATTACAACATGGTATAAGTATTAACTAAAATATTAATCATTTAAATGAGAATTCATTACATGTGTTACAGTGAAGGAAAAAATCATGGTGTAACCTGTTTGTTGAAGATGGTAAATGAAGGTTAGACGGAAGTTTAAACCTACGCCCTTTTATCAAAATCAAGGGTTTCACGAACTAGGCTGTATACCACTACCACTACCGATTTTAACAAAATCTATATATTTAAAAAGCATAAAAACACTTTATTAACCTACACATGACACAAGCTTTGTTCTTATCTCAAAATCACTTTTTAGCCAACTTAAAAAGGAGTTTCTTAAATCGTCGCAATCGTTTTTTTATGTTAGGTCTCTCCGATTTCTTATTTATTTATTTATTTTCATGTAATCAACAGCGTACAAAATATATAACTAGCTTAATTAAGATTGGATAAGGGCAAACACGATTACATTAATTTTAAAATAACATTTAGCACTTAGCGACTGTTATAAATATTGTATATACCTTCCTATAATAATTTATAATGATAATGATTCAGATACTTACAGATTTATGGACCGATTTCAGACAATCTTTTTTCTTCAAAAAAGGTCAATTGGTCTCATATAAACTAATCTGTCTAGGGTTGGGGTGGGTTGGAGGATCAAGATTATCTGTAGATCTTAAATGGTCTATAGGTAATCTTTCTGCTATATTTTTTTGTTATTGTTGTTAGTCATTTTGTTTATGTTAATAAAGGGGATCAGTCTTGTAGTTAACTTTTTTTTAAATTTTGGACTACGATAATGACATTCTTGTAACGTAATTTATGCCGACCGAATTGGAATCAATGGGTTTCGTATTTTCACAATAAAAACAAAAATCTAAGTCTAATTTGTCTGTAACGCAGGTGTCTGACTGTAAGACCCTCGTCATGAGGCGATTACCTGACCACTGGCTTGGACTTGTTTAGGATTGGACCTACTTACTGATTTTATGAATAAGGACAATGTCTTTTTTATAAATAAATATTGGTAAAATAGGCTAGGTATGTGCGCAACATTGCCTGCATATTTTGCATATATTGTATGGAGCTTTTTGTTTTTCATAGGAACGAGTTATTTTTGCATACAGTTTTATAAGAAGCTTTTTTTCCGCAAAAAAGTATTTATATCCCCATATATGTATCCTCAGTATTTATATTTTAATGAAATCTTTAGGAATTTAAATAAAATGTTGGCAGGTTCAAAATCACACAAACCAAAAAAAAACTTTTTGTTTTACGTTGTAAAATAAAGGTCTAATTTTACTATTAATCGTCTGTTGGTAGTAGAAGTAAAATTTCTCATAATAACTGAAATGATATTTCGTGTTTAAAATATGACCCACTTTTACCTACATACGTTGCTTTCACCGAATATAAAAAATCAAAATATTTTTGACCTGATTGATAATCCTTTACTCGTAAAATTATATTGTTGTCACTACGACTGTTGAAGTAACATTTATTATATCGCTGTAAATATTATGTAGACATATCAAACCACAAAACAGTTCCACAAAGTTGGGTAACGTTCAAAATTGTAAGTTCAAATATACGTGCTTCACATTTCCCGTAAAAAAAAAAAACTACTTTCAGATTTTGAGATATCTGAAAGTTCATTACTTGCCTGGCACATCACAATAGGTAATGGGCCCAATCGACTAGGTATCGATTTGACAGTTTGTCGCTTCAACGCTGTCAAAATTAAATCAAACTTGCTTACTCTTCTTTTCACCTCTTTCATGCATATCTTTAGCCAATATACTCGCTGTTCTATGATCCAAGTCACTTGGCTCCCTCTATAGAGCTGGAATTGTATTTTCCAACAAAATTTTTCACGATATTCCTTTATGAACTAGCCTCGGATTTCATAACAGCTCTCAGTGCGACAAAGTTCAGCTTTACCTACAACCTCGTGACCCCTACTACTGTATCGCATCCCAGCCTGTTGCTTTTATTTTCATTTACCCAGAGCGTAACCTAATAAAGTGGTCTCATCGTCCACAAAGAGTTTTGTCGTTACATTAAAAAATCGTATTTCGCAGGAAGAGTGGTTTGTTCCAGCTTTCATCGTGGTGCCTATGAAATTTAATTTGTGAAAATGGATTTTTTGTAAATGTTTCTGCTGAGTAACTTCTTTAAGTACGAAATTGTTAGGACTAATACAAATACTTCAGGGTGTTAGTTTACCCATCAAAGTGAACACGTTTGGAACAAAATTTTGCAAAATTCGAATAAAAATTATTGCTTCCTCCATACAACTTGTCCGATCACGTGACCCATTTTGTATGGAGAACCTTTCTTCTACTTCTAGAAATTTTCTACTACAATGAGTTTACCTCCATTGGTAGACTAACCCTTTTAAGTATTATCACACTTTTCTGTCACACATTTGATTCACTACACACATTTGTATAATTATGAATAAGAAATTGATAAAGATGAGACGTAGTTAGATAGTATTAAACACACCAGTATACTTCGCGTCAAATAGTGACACCGGCACTTTTTGTTTTCAACAAAACGTTGCGCAATAACTTTTTTCGTGCGTCTTAAGACCGCATTTCATCTGGATGTTAAGCGAAGTCGATGATTAAATGTCGTACGCAACTGCTATCATTTTATCTTCAATGTAAAACAAACACTGACGAATCTAACTCTAGCACATGAAAAAAAACTATATTTTGCAATACAGTGTACAAGTAAATTAATATTTTCAAACCAAATTAAAACAGCTCTATAACGTGCCTTGTTTCAAACTCAAATATTTTCATCATAAACTTCAGCTCACTTCAACTCGAGCTGAGTCAGCTATGATAAAAAATTATGGATGAATTTCGGGGACGGAGAAGCCACTTTTGCCATAAAAATACGCACTTTAATCCGCGGCAGTCATTCGCGAACTTTCTAAACTTTTTTATCTTCCCCCAACGGCATGAAACTATGCATTGGGGAACGTCAGAATCTTAGAATTTTATCGCAAAAAACATGCGGCATGACTGCTTTTTAAGGTTCCTTGCCTAAAAGGTATAAACGGGACCCTATCACTAAGATTTTACTATTCGTTTGTCACTGTCACCAGGCTGTATCTCATGGACCATAATAGGTAGACAGTTGTAATTTTCAAAGATGATGAATTTCTGTTACCGCTGTAATAACAAATATTTACATAAATCAAAATGATATAAATATTAAAAAGGGACTCCTATACAACATACCAATAAACAATGATAATTTATCTATGCATGTCGTGCGTCAAAAGAGCAAATAACGTTTTGTTTTTGATTTACTCTTAAATAAGCACACAGTCAAGTTTGCATCAATCAATCATCAATTTTTGTAACAACACTGTACTAATAAATAAATTATATAGTTAAATCATTGTTTCTATACTTAAAACTGATATAAACTAAACTCCTTCAATGTATAGAATAAAGCCTCTAAGTCCAAGCGGCTTTTGTTTTGCGTCAAACTATAAAAGTTTTATGGTGTGGAAGAAAGGGATTCCCCTATCAAAAATATACAGTCCAAGTTCCTATACAGGACTTTATTATTCCTGTTTTGTTTTCTACCCTCTTTCAGGATGCTGAAGTCGGAAAAACAATCAAAAGTTTCACCAAGTAACTCGTTTCATGGTAATTTCGTCCAGTTCTTGGATTTAATTATTCATTTTAATAAATTCATGTCCAAAATTAAATGTATAATGTTGTTTTATTATTGTAAAACAACGCAAGTAGATTGCGGAAAATATTCGAGAGATAAAATATGTGAAAAAACAAAAAAATAAGAGAAAGTTTTGCTTCTACTCGTTATGATTGACGTCTTTTTGATTTACTAACCGTATAAAAATAGCGTTTTTTATGAAAAAATTACAACGCAAAAAATAAACCATACTATTAATTAAATCCATCAAAGTACATAGACTACTAGGTACTTTTATCTATGTAACTATGTGTCGACAATTTATTATGTAAGTCCACTGATTGTTGTACCATTATCAAACGTAATTCAAATAAAAAATTTAGGTATATATGTTATTGTTATTTAAAACTCGCAATAAAATACCGAATTCCATGAAAAAAAAGTATATATTTCTGACGTAAAATAAAAGTTATTTAATAAACTTTTGACTTGCAGGGTCACACTACAAAAACACAGACGTAAAAACGACAATCCTTCTTCCGCCGCTCACTATAATTTTGGAATATTCCATATTGCTATTAGCAAACACATTCGTATAATCGTTGTTTAGTCAGTTTAGATTATTCTAGATATTTATAACAAATCTATGTTCCAATACGATTGTAATATAAGCACGTACGAGCCGTGCCCGCTCGAAGTTTTCGTCCAAACAAACGTGGCACGAAGTTAGTGTGCGCTTTTAAATTTATTTCAGAACTCTACATCTTGTTCGACAAAAATGGTATCCTCTGGATTGCGATGGTTCGGTACGTGAGTGGAGATGAAATGTAGTTGTCATTTTCGATTAGAGAATGAATGTAAAGTTTTTTTTCACAAAAACTCACAGAAGCCGTAGTTTCTATTTGAAGGTTGCTTGAAAGATTTTTATTTCATTTTATTTATTATCAGCTTGGGTACACAGAGTACAATTGCGAAAGTAAAAAAAAAATTACATGATTAATATTTCAAATTAACATTACAATCTATCTTATAAATAACTTAGTAAATATAATTCTAATATGAATATTAGCACAATGAAATGTCAAAGCTTGGAGAGATTTTTTGTCTTCAATAAATTCATCTACTTAATAGTAGGCTTTTTGTATCAATCATTTTTTTACATTTGTTTTAAACATAGTAGTCATTACTGTTAAGTTGTCAGGTAACATATTATGTATAAAAAAGAACACTGTTTACTACAAATGAATCGCTAGTTTTAACTAATCTAGTCCTAGGTATGACAATCGCGAAGAGATCGCTTTCACAAGATGTAAAATTAGAATGGAATAGAATACGTTTTATTTGCAACAGAAAACGAAAAATAACACACAACCTTAGAAAAAAATAATTAAATACTCTTAATTACTACTTTCTATCATAAACTGGCCCTAACTCAACATAATGCTGACTGAAACAACCAGCGCTGATCTTCCGTTAGAACCGAGAGGTGACGTCACGCACGTCACGTGAAGTAATACTTCGTCATCTCAAGAACTTAAATTGTCGATTTGTGTTCTGTGTAAAATTAAGTACGACGCTGGCAAACACAGATTGTGTGGTGCCATTAAAGAAGAAGAAGTACAGTATTTATCTTTTTGTATTTTGTGTGACTACCAGTGTTTTTAGATAGATAGATAGCTATGTATCTAAAACTTACGTTAACTTACATGATTTTGTACAACCTGTATATTTCTGCCCTCGAGAATTTTAAGTTTCGTATCAAAATTAAGTCATAATTTTATATCTTACCGAATTCAGAAGTAAAACGATATTCACTTCTGCACGTATTTCGGATAACAATCAAAAGTTATCAAAATTATTATTCTATACAATTTATGGAAATTACATATATAGAACAATAATTTTGATTAACAATTAAATTTAATACATGATCCACTTTTCTATTATGCCGCGCTATATAACTAGTTAATAACAGAAAAATAATACTAATTTAATTTAAAAAAAAATCTCTATATATATTTACAAAAGCAGTAATTAGATGTTAAAAGAGTATACGAATTCAGCTAAAGAATACCTTCGATATAAATCGTTTTCATAGGTATCTGATTAACCTTGAATATTTTATTCTCTATTATTTTTATGTTTTGTTGTTCTTCATTTTGGTTTTATTAGTATCTGGTGGTTTGAGCTAACTTTATATGAATGAAATATTCACTGAATATTGTCTAATAATATTTGGTAGGTAGTTGCAAGGTGTTAAAAAATGTAAATTTATTTTTGTATAAATGATATTGAATTGAAAATGAAAGAGTATAAAAATATTCATGTAATTAATGTGTTTCCACCATGAGTTTTAGTTAGCTGAACCAATTAGAATGTATACATTATATTAATTCTTATAATATGTAATGAATTTTATTTTACTGTAACTTCTCGTATATATATATTCCAATTTTGTTCAGTCAAAACGATGGTCTTAAATTTTTATTACAATAATTGTATTAAAGTCAGTCGGTAAGGGACGCCGTTGTTTTTCGCCTTTTTAATTATCTTCTCCGTTGAAGTTTCAATTGAGGAAATAAATTTAAACTACGGCATGAACGCGGACACCGACATATAAACACACATACTCGTTTACGAAAGAAAATTTACTTGGTTTTTAATAGAGATACATCTTTCACACTATCAATTACTGCATTTTATTTTTTGCGACTAGTTAAACCCTTTTTACTTATTTTCAAAAAGAGAATTGAATATCTAATCTATTGAACAGATAGAATCTCAACATCTCGTCGCATTCCGATTCGTCTGCTGACAAAGAAAAAAAAACTGATTCAGTCACAAATCCGCTTTGCAGACGAAGTTTCTATTCCATTATCCGCGGGCTAAAGTTCAATAGAACGGGGAAAAAAGTCGTCAACTCGACGGAATTGTAAATAGAGATATGTCGGAGGTTGAGGCCTTGATTTGTCACAACTTATCTTCGGAAAGTGGGGCGGACGTAATCAGGACTTGTCTTGTTAGTTTATTTTATTTACAATCGTAAAAGTAGTGCGTGAAAAATCGGAAGCCCAACTTATTTTCCAAAACCCATCAAAGCATTTAATTGATGCGAATTGCGACTAAAATGAAGGTGTTTATCTAGTTTATTGTATACATTTGGAAATTTGGAAATACAGAATCGTAGTGCTGTTAGTATCAGAGATACGCCGTATTGTAGTTGACAAATATTCATGTACCCACATTTGGATTATCAGTAGCTCTATAGTGATCTATGGTTAATTTAGCTGATATTTTTGTACTAATTAATCATTACTTGATTCTTAATAAAGACACTGACCGGTTTATAAGTTGTTGTCAAATCAAGCAATACTACAAATAAATGACAACGAAGGCAATTTGGCAAGCACCTTATAATATTGAGATGTTTTTCCTTCAACATATTTAATATCATACTCGTATTTCATTTTTAAAGTCGCATAGACTAAAAGTATTTTGACGACCTTTTATCCCAGGTCTTAGTACGTACCTGTCTTCTTTCTCATTCCTGATAAATCATTCGTAGGATTCGTGAAAGAATCCGAATGTATCACGTCCTACGCCCCCACTTGAAGTAGGGATGACTGGGGAGAGGGGGGATGTATAAGTTACGTGTTACTCAGGATATTATAGAGTGAAGGCACTAGAACTTTCTATGGCGGAGACATGCTTAGACAGAAGATAAAATCAAAGTTTTATATTCTATACATAAAATAAATTTCGGGTGACTTGTTGGTCATTCGCAATATTTGAGGAGGGATATTATTTTATTTTATACATTAAATATATTATTTTATACTTTATGCACTGTGTAAGCTGCCGACCTCGCAATACCAAGTTGCTGATACACGATATTTATACATTTTCAATACCCAAGAGACAGCCATTTTTAAAAAACTGAAACTAAAAAAGATCATAAGTATAGACTACAAAAAATTTCGAGAATCAGGTTGATTATGCAACCTTCAGAGAAGACTAGCTGAGTAGATATACAAAAGCGTTGAAACAAGGACGTTTCAGAGAAAATATCAGATACTTCAGAATAAAATATTCTTCCTCAATCGTAATTCTCTAACCCGAAATCATTATTTCGGCAGCACTTTTCAAACGGGACACAATGGTTTTTCTACCGTTCTCCCCATTTTCCATCGTTACCCGATGACAAGTGGATTGATTCCTTGTAAGTAGTGGAAAGGGACTTTAGGGCCAGAGCAAACTGAAGACACATAGGCAGCTCTTGTTTAATAATGGAATTTGTAGTCTGACTGACGTGACTTGGAAGTTACATCATGAGCCAAATAACAAAAATACTAAATAAGAGTACAGAACTAGAATACTAAAGAGATTTCAGTATAAACTCATTTTATCACGTGTTTTTTTTTCGATACACAATAAAATGCTGTCTTTATTATATCTACTAAATTGGCACCATATATTCACTTTAAAATATTATATAATTTTCAATGATATTTGTATGTTATGTATGTTAGGAAACGTTTTATATTAGAGCTTGAATTTTGGGTATAAAACAAGAAATTTGTGTTTATTACTTAAGTGAAGTTTAATCGCGTTCCCTGCAATAAAAAAAATTAAAATGTTATAATACTGAATAAAATGTTTGCCCATTCCGTCGCTCATGTATGACGTCGCTTAACAGTTCTTATTGGTCACCACAGTAGAGCATATAAATTGGCGACCACACTTGGAATATAAATAGCTTGATATATTGAGGTGTTAGACATTTGTAAGGAAAAAGGACTGACCCTTGAGATCAATTTGGGGTCCAACAATGGGGCGAATGCCGACACAGAAATGTTGTAATGTGTGGTGGGGCAGTTCGTTTTCCTCAGTTTCTTTTTATTGGAAATATTAGTAAAAAAGTTGGATGCATTGAACAGAAAAAAAACTTATCTATTCAGAGAAAAGAAAGTGGTTAGTAAAAAAACATTGTAAAGGTTCATAAAAAGGACTATGGCGTTAAATAATTGTAGTTTTATTAATAAAAATAAAATAAAAAATATCTAGTAGTCATACTTTAGTCGAACTTTGAAACTAAACTTAAACAAGACAACCACTTTTTGTCATATAAAGAACATAAAGGTTGTGTATCTGTCATATATTATTGAAATTGACCGGTAAGTGACATCATCATAATTTCCCCCGAAAGAGAGGAAGAAATGTCCTCTAAGAAAAAAAACCTTCATCAACCAATTGATTTTTGTCAACATTGTTGGAAATTGCGGCCTATACGCGAGTACCAACATTCAGACAAACATACACACTGCCAGATGATAGCTCAAAGCTAAGATGCTTCATTTATAAGGTCAGATTCCAGTAATGTAAACGGATAAAGTAAGTTTGAATAAAAAACCTACAAATGAAAACAAAAAATATGAATATGTTCTTCATTTTATAAATGAGGTTGCTTTTCATGTGCTGCTTAGGAAAACAAAGTAAAGAAAATCTGAATTACTTACTTTGTGCGTAGATCTATTCTTTGGTTACAGGGACAACAGGCTGTATTGAAGCCCTTATTCTGTAACATGCTGAGAGGTTCTTTATATTTTTCTTTGCATTCTTTATAAGTAAAATACGAATCGTAATTACACATTACACAACTTGGCAGCATTATAAGCAGCACATTTAATTACATATTAAGTAACTATATCATTGCTAACAACTGCTAAGCTTTGTTACAAATAAATTTAAGTCTTTATTAATTTCAGTTAGAGTATCTGTCTAAATAAGTAATTACGTACTTGTACATCCACTACATTTTCTTCTCATTTTGTGAGCTTGCTACTAATGTCTTAGTTGATTTTCCATACTTAATTTCAGATATAATTAATCATTAGGCGTTAATCAAAAGCATAGTATTATTGGAATAACGATTGTATTAACTCGAGCTCGTCTAAAATCTTGAATTAAAATTGTATGATCAATCTAACGACAAAATTTGAACAGCATAATAATTTTCAGAAAGTCTATGCCATCTCCCTAAGACGGGTTCTCCAAAAAAAGCTTGAAAGGTGGGTACCTCATGAATTGAGTGCAGCAAACCGACAAACGCGCGTCAACTGCTGCGTTACATTATTCAACCGGCACAATAATGAAGGGATTTTAAATCGGATCTTTCTGATATTTCAAGTTTTCCATTTTGTAAACTGCGTGACGCAAAAAAAAAACCAAACGAGGACAAAACAAATGAACAAATATGTGTTATAAGAACTATACAAGTATTTAAATAAGTGTTTTATGTCAATTTTTTTTAAGTAATTAAATATTCAAATGCAACAAGACTTGCTTGTAACGAACGTTATTCAAAGGCCAATAAATATTTCTTATCCTCATTCTAAAAGTTTTACCGAAAACTAAACTTGTATTAAATAAAAAAAATACCAGTACTCCAGAATATTCCCGTGACAAGGGACAGAGTGCGGACAATCCTTATTGTTGTTTTGATTAAATTTCGACAGCGCGATGCAGATTGTTCTTTTCATGCAGCGTTCACGTGGAATTACTTTACAGTACGCTTGTTTTAAATATTTTAGACTTATGAGTAAGAAACTAAGGCAGTGTTAGCATCTAAATATTTTTTGTATATACGTACGAATTTTTCAGCTAGGTATAAATTCACCTACTACGAGTTATAAGTATGCTAACCATCCATTGTTGTATTGTCCGATGTGGTTGGTTTACTGTGACTTGCCTATTTCAAAAAATTACCTTCTTTGACAAGCAGATTATCTCATGAGATTTTTGTATATTCTCAGGGTAATAAGGTACTATCGTGATTCTTTAACGTTATTTTTATCAGTTTGCAAAGTTTCAGCATCAGAGAAAATAATGTTAGGGTACCATACAAAAGAATTTCCCTATTAACTGGGCTATCAAAGATGCAAACCTCACTCTGGGATTGAACAAGCGCTCTTTAGCTTACGAAGCAAGAGATTACCACTAACTTGTTATTTAGTCGTTGTAATTAATCTAAAAGTAGTAAATCCGTTAAATTTTATCTTCTGACTGTATTTTCAAGTGAATTGTCTCGTCGTCCAACATTGGTCCGGACGCAAAAATATTTTTATGGCTGCCCCCGGAAGCCAGACACACAATATGAATATGTATCTTTACCCTGCATCTGTTATATATGTTAACTTTTGTCAGCATCTGGGCTAGTGGAAATATTTTCAGAACATTATGTCTTCCGTATGGCTATTGTTGGCGAGAGTAGGAAAATGTTATTGAATTGGATGGTTTATATAAATGATGTGAGAGTGAATAGTTAGTAATGTATTGGAGGCAGAAATCGGCGAATAGGAATTTTAGGTTCATCATTATATTATTACTGTGGATATTTTTATATTATTTTGGTAATAATATCTAATAGAATACAACTAAATGATAATTAATATTTATATACCGGTTTTCAAATTTCATAAATGTAAATTATATTAACCAAATATGTTTTTCTTAAATAAATGGAATTTCGATCGAGCAGAGCAATCTAAATATTTAATATTCACACTAATTAAGTCAACAATAAAATGCAATTTATCATGTCTCGATAGCAGTAACGGTTCAGCGGACACCGACCGACGCGCGAACTTGTCCCTGAAACCGTTGCGATACGTTTCCTAAACTGTTTGGAAACTTCATCATCTGAACGGAGTATAAATACCGATAATAACATGGCAATGACACAGAACAACCAGCCAGCAACATGAGGGTGGTTCTAGCAATCGGGCTACTTTGCCTTGTGGCGGTCTACGCTCGGGAATTGGGCGAAGATGAAAAGGATCTAGTAGCAGCTGCCAGCGGCAAATCTCATCATCATGAATCCGGCGGTGGCAAGGAACATCACGCCCATCATCACCATGAGCATGGTGAAAAGGGTCACAAAGGACACAAGGTTCATCACCATCATCACAAGGGAGAGCACGGTGATCATGGAAAGCATCATCATGAAGGACATCACGAAGAACACGGTGGTGGACACAAGAAGCATCACGATGAACACGATCACCATGGCCATCATCACGAGCACGGTCATCACCATAAAGGTGGCAAGCACGGCCATCACAAGCATCATGACAAGGGAGAGGAGGTCGAGGGTTTCCACAAAAAGTACCATAAGGATCATTTCCACAAGGACCATCACTTCTACGATGACCACCACAAGGAAGGCAAGCATCACAAACATGGCCATCATCACGGACATCATGAGGACAAGGGAGGTCATCACAAGAAGGGGGGCCACCACGAACACGGTCATCACGAACATCATCATGGCAAGAAAGGTCATCACGACAAACATCATCATGATGAGCATCACAAAGGACACAAGGGTCATCATGGTCATGAAGAGCATCACCATGATCACCATGATCATGGCAAGAAGGGGGGTCACAAGGACCATAAAGATTGGGGCTTCCACCATGGTAAGCACTAAAGTGCCAAAGCTGAGCTGTGATAATTTTGTTGTTTATTTGTATTTTTGTTACGGGTTTTTGTTAGTTTTTTATAAATTATTTCTTAAGCGCTGTTACAAAATGTTTTGAATAAATAAGTCATTAATAACACGATCTCTTATTTTTCCTATTTACAATTACTATTTATCTATTTGATTGTATAACCTTAAAGTTTATTAAAGTGGATAGATTTTAGATTTTCAGATTCAGATCATTACAAAACACTATGATATAGACAAAAGTTTAAAGTAACAAACTTGATCTGTGTTATAAGTTATGACTATAGCGAAAAAAAAAACAGAAAGGCTAAGTGTATAAGCGAGATCTTTAGATAACTTCAAAAGTAATTCAATTTGTTATGATAAAATATCCAAACTCAAATTCAAAGCATTTATTGTCATACTAAGTATATTAAGTCTCACATTAAACATTACAAAGTAAATCTACTAAAGTAAAACAGGGTTATCGGTAAGGGGTGCAATTATCTGAAATGAGGTCACTACACTCATCATTACAAACAACTTTTACTATTAGACCAACACTGAATTCATAAAAAGAACCGCTGTTCCATTGTAAAATTGGTCATTCAAAAATAATTTAAACCGTTTTTTTTCTTGACTGAGACAAAAGACTGGTCTTATAGTGAAAGTTGTTCCTTAAGACGAGTATAGTGACCCCTTTCGGTACCCTTAACCGACAACTCTGTTTAATAAGGTAAAGTAATTTTATTTTATGACACTTACATTATTACTACATTGACGATCTATCAGATCATACTAATTAATTAGAATATCTTTGATACCTAAACTTAATATACAGGTAATAATAATACTTTAATTCAGACTCAAAGATCCATAGATACACACAATAGTAATATTACAGTCAACAGTAAAAACTTAAATAAAATAACGATAAAAATAAAATAAAATAGGTACAGATTATTATTACTTATATGGCAATAGCCGTCCATCGTCTGTACGTTGAAGTCAGTATAAGACGGTGAGCCAGGCTCTTAATAATACTGTTTTTAGACGTGTCTACTCTGATCACGAACATTGCTATCCTTTTCCGCTGTATAGTATTGAATCCACCCGCGATTCAGTGTATATTTCTGAAGCACTGCAATACCATTGCAGGCCCGTCAAGTGCCTGAAAATTTTATTTTTATTGTATGCTACACGTATTGAAGCAGTATGCGCTTTCTGTCTAGGGTAGGTTGGTTGACAGTGGATCACCTTTTTTTCTGGCCACTGTAACTCCAAAACTGGTGGATAGATTTTCGCGAGAACTGGTCAGGTATAGTAAACTATATCCATGTCTAATAATTTCATGCTATTAAGACCATTTCACAAACCAGAATTCTGAAAGAATGTCATTTTTGAAAAAATGGTTCGTATAGTTCGTCCAAAGTTGACACGTGTAAAATGTCTGGCAAAAAGACCTAAACAAAGTGACCTTGACGTCATCCGCAGCTTTGAAAATTTTTCTTGCAACCATGTTACCCACATAAAGCGCCCTTCTTTGTCATTCGATGTGCTTGTCGTCTGACAAGGTGCTGGCATCGATATGGCCAAGATATTTGAAAGCGTAGACTATGGCCACCGGCTGCCCATTGAGGCGAACCACGGGCACGTTTTGGGGACTCTTTCCCGACCTGAATATTATCTCCGTCTTCTTGGTATTATACGTTAAGTTATCATCCTCATAAATAAATAAATAATTAAACGTTTCACAGTTATAGCTCCCCACTAGAATTTCTCCTGTATCGGGGATGCTATATGTAACATTCACAAACACACGCACAAAGACACCCAGACCGGAAGACAAATGTTCAAACTTATCATTAGAACACCTGATCCGACCTGAAGACGAGAATTGAACCCGACACCAAACCACGACGGCCGTCACCAATACACAATATAATCTAAAACCACAATATAATTTAAAAGGAAGCTTAATCAGTAAATTTTTGCTGAGCCATTATATCCTCGTAAAAAGCGAGTCAGTACTGCCATCTATCACCCAGGATTTGAAATTAGCCAGACGTGTCGCCTTAATCCAACGGGACAGGTGACCCTCGTCTGACAAGACTGATTGCCGTACCACGATACGATATTAAAATGGACAGCTTAATTTGTCAATTTTTTTTTTGTTTTAAACTAGCTGACCCGGCGAACTTCGTACCGCCTGACAGTCGATTTTTACTATTCTAGTAATGTTACCTTCGAATAAATATTGACAAATATTAACAATAACATCTCCACTAACACTTAAACTTTATGACATGGTATTAAAGTTCAAATTAAGTACCTATTATTACAAATAGATTGCATGGGAGTATAGAAATGTGTTTTTTAGACCTTTTCAGGCAATTTTTATATTTTCTCTCTCCGTAAGAACCATCCTTGTACTACAAGAAACATTCTAATTTTTTTTATCAAAATCGCTGCTCTCGAGATTTGCGCTTAGCAACACATTCAGCAATTCATTTTTATATTATAGATTATTTTCCCAGAGTTCTTCTAACTTTCGTGAACCCAAGCATGGCTATCCTAAGTCTTCTCATAAAAAAATAATATTAATTTTACTTAACAACATATAACTTTTTCCAAATATGTTCAATAAAGTTACTATATGAGTACTTTTTTTAACAAGTTTTACATTTAAAAAGTAACAAAACCGACCTCCTTTCCGCACGCAAAACTGACGTTACGAATAATGCCGTCTTATATAATTAAAAGCTGAATGAAACAAAAATTTTAACATTGGAATAAAAAAAATATTCATCGGGTCACAATTGACTAAAATATCGATAATCATGTCGGTAAAAAAAATGTGTAAACGATTGTTAAAAAAAAAATTGTTAATGAAGTTAGTTACAAATTTATTGACAAGTTTATAACTAAATTGAATCGTGATAAATGTAATGTGTATAAATCATTTCTTTCAATATAATGTTGTGATGAAACGCCTAAATTAAACATAACATACGCTTTTAGAATATATTAATCTCTAAATAATTAATTACAATTCACGTACATACTAAAATAATCTTATTTCAAATATACAATAATATTATGTGGTAAAAATACAGTGCAATATGGTATACAATATTGCAGAATACGATCACAATATTTGCATGATTGTAGTCTCAAAGTAGCCACGTCTATTATTAATTAACTTCAACTCTATCCCAAAGAGAATTTGAGTCAAACCGCAGCGTATTATCAGTTTAGGAAGTGGATACGGCAAAGATCAAAGGCTTAGATAAACTACGGTAAACAAAGCCCATAGATAACGTTGCAATACCTTTAAATACCTATTAGAATTGTTTAAAGCCAGGCCGATTTCGAGGCAGAGTCCGAGTGCGAGCGATTTTCAAATAGGATAGAAAATATGTTTTTAGAAAATGATTTTACGGCACACTTTTAAAACAACTGTTGTATCATAATATGATAAGGTACAAACAAAAAAAATATAGTTCTACAATTTACATGTCTATGCAATGTCTCATCCATCTTATACTTAATTTTATTTATCAATAAATTAGTCGTACATTAAAGATTCTTTATTTTTTCATCAGGTTATTTTATATACTTACTTAGTTAAACCAAATTTCAAAATAAAAATCAATGGTCAATCTTATATATAAAAATCAATTGCTGTTCGCTTGTCTCGCTAAAACTAGAGATCGACTGGGCTGTTTAAGCTAAATTTGGTTTTGAAGTGTTTGTGAAAGTTCAGGGAAGGTTTAAACGGTGAGAAACATACATAACTGTTAGGCTGTAGGAAGTTCGCCTGGTCAGCCAGTTAGCAATAAAAATACAAAAAACTATCTGTAATCAAGCACTCGCATGTCATCGTAAAAAACCTAAAATCGGTGTCGACACTTCTATCTTAGCATGCATGCATCCTATGCTAAATTATGATTTTACCCAATCAAAATATTTAATAGACCAAATAACTCTAGTAATCGTAACTTTTTTTTGTATTTATTTTTATTATTCCATAAAATCTCCTTCGGCGATCCCCTGTCCAGGGGATTTATGGAATTACCTAAAGGGTTTTTTTGGACATTTTGTCCTCAAATGCTCTTTTGCAACAACACAAGGGATTTCTGGACTAAAATTCTACAAATCCTCTTTTTAGATTGTAACAGATAAGAGTGTAATAAAATTATAAAATCTTTTTGAATTTCAAATCACTGCAATATATTATCGTACCTTCACTCTATATATTTCGCCACACCTCAAAAGCAATATCCCGAAGTTAGTTGAAGTTCGACCATTGGGTCCGTAACTGCTAATGTCTGACCGTAACCGTTGCTCACTGATGTACTACGTGTACGCGGTTTACGGTATGTTCATAGTGTACCGTAATTGGAAAATTTACTAGTGTTATTTATGTATATTTTTCTGCTGCTACTGACTCAGTCTTGCGGTTAGTTGTAATATTCTTAGCAAACAGCAGAGTTGTGCGGTTTGTTCGCCTAGCGTCGTCATCTTAGAATGAAGGAATTAACTCTTTATTGTAGACAAAAAAACTTCAAATATACAGGAAAAATCGTACATCTAGTCTAGTCTTTGGTATTTTTTATCTTATTTCGGTGCTTTCGTAAAGGAAAATAACGCTTAATACGAATATATTAAAGTTTTATTCGTGATTAACGATTCTTTTTACAAAACCGTATTTTTTTGTATTACCTACTTCTATTATGGCAGGTACAGATAGAACTTTTTCCGTTATTTCGATTTAAAAAACCATACGTCCGATTTTGAAAAAAATTCAATGGAATTGTTAGACAAAAATAAACAGATCAAAAACGTATTTGTCGAATTGAATGCCTCCTCTATTTTTGGGAATTTAGAAAAAAAGCAGTGACTATATTGAACTTCTTAATATTTTTTCAGACACTAATATATAAACGAAGATATTAAATTTTTTGATAGATTTGATTTTATTCTTCATATAGTACAAATTATCTTTAAAGTATTTTTTATTTAGTTAGTTTGAATCGCACTATGACATTTCCAATAGACTTAACTATATTATCTAGAGAGTTAAACATATGTATAGTTCATTATATTCAAAGATAAATAAAACTAACCAAATAAGTACTCAACCTAGATAATATCCAAACAAAGCTACATAGTACATAGTCTATTTATTTGCTATTAGCAACGTTTCCTATAACAAATGCTTGCACTCGAACAAGATCCCCAAAGGAATTCTATGCAAGAAAACACCGTGTAACTTACGAAGCCAATAGAGTTAAGTGTCTGGAACAACATTATGGGCTAACAGTTGTAACTACTTTCGCTATATTTGTTCCTATTGCTGTTTCTGGTATTGGCTATAGTTTGTTCAGCGGTACGTGTTGTTTTTGCTCCTATGGGAATAACAATGTGAAACCTAAGTACTGTTACTACGCAGAATCTACGTTACTTTAGCCGTCAAACAGACCATCTATTTTTATCTAGGTGATTCGAGATCTTTAAAATCGCATAGTAGCCGACTTTCGGTGCCAACTAGCGCGCAAGTGCAATATTCTATTTTTCTTAATAAATATTTAGAACAATGTAATGAATATCATGGTTCATATCAAGGTATTTTTTTTTCTACATTACTTTTTAACAATTTTTTGGCGAATTAGTCATCGTTGACTCAGGGATGGGCGAGTCAAAAGGGTTATTGTGATGGCTAAGCATAAAATTAACGCAGTTTGGATTGAGAAGATCTCGGTTGTTTGTGAGCGGAAAACTAAATGCTTTATTGATAGATAATATTTAATTAAAGATTATTCTTAGAAGTGTCTGTAATTCTCGTATACATAAATATATTCTGCATCGTGAAGATATTTACTAGGTAATAAAGTTAAATAGTTAGAATAATTTGTCTATTGACAAGCAAATAAATTACAATTCTCCGTATATTATAATTTTGCCCCGAGCTATGATTAAATTATATTAATGACAGTGCAACTGCATTACACTACATTTTATTATAACGTATTACGTATCAACCCATAGCGTCCCACTGCTGGGCACGGGTCTTCTCACAAAGGGGGTGTAGGCCATAGTCCACCACGCTGGCCAAATTGCGGATTATCTTTGAAAGTTAGTAACCTTCTCCGACAAGCAGGTTACCTTACGATGTTTTCGTTTACCGTTTAAGCATGTGGTAATTAATTCTAATATGCACATGAGTTAAGAACACAGAGGTGCATGCCTGAACCTAGATTTGATCTCGCGGCCATTCGCTTGTGACTCAAGGGGCTTACCGACTAAACTGCCACTAACTAACTAACACTTTGTTATGCTTTGGATTAAAAGTTGTGTTCAAGTTAACAAATTATTACTGTCGGTAACGGAAGTCCCAGCATTAATTCTTAAGGTTAACTTACGTCACCGTGCGGACTCTCAGTAATTTCTCCATACAAATGCCGCAGTTAAATTACCTACTCTCACAGACAGCACATTGATGTCATTTTTACACTATAGAAATTGATATCCGTATGTGTATATACAGTGTGCGTAGATACCCAATGAAATGATTTGATATTTATTGCTTTTACAAGACACAATGCAGATCTTAATGCTAAGCTTATGTTCCACTAGTAACATGCCAATGTGGTTTGCAATTTATTATACGAGTAGAGGAGTCTAATTGAGGTGCGGTTTTGATGAAAGCTGGGAAGCGAGGAAGTATCCCTTCTATACGTAGTGTTATTATAATATTCTCTACTTATGTTTCAAAAATTCTTGCAAAGCAAAAAACTCAGCCTTCGTTACATAAAAAAACTCTTAACAATCCGTAACCAGTAACCGACTGAAATATTCAGTTCCCAGTTGCGTTAATTGTCATTATCGCAGTGTTTTTTTACCTGTAAGTTGGCAACCAGTTGCTTTCGAGTTAACGTAATCAACCCGGGGGTATAACCCTAATAAATGTTTCAGCTCGGCGGATTGGCACCGTGTGGAGACGGGCCTAATCAAATATTTTTATGATCGACACTTTTTTACGAGCCGCCTGTTTGCTTGGAGGTAATTGAAAGGTGGTGCAAGTGATAAGATCTTTTTACAGTATCACTTTTTGCGTGTTGTCGATTTTTTTTATCCTACACAGCTAGGCATTGTACCACAAGTCCGCTTGACCACGGAAGTCAGCGATACTGTAGCCCTAGATGGAGCATGCCTAGTCTGGAATACAGTGGCTCACAAGGATGGCTGCCGGAACACACCGTTAGGTGCTTAGATGCTATAAAGGCCGTGGTCTCGTGATTATCATTCAGTTTTATTCTTATTTAGTTCTTGACCAAGGTGTAAGAAAGATTGTTTGAATATCTGTGCTCGAGTCTATTTGTGAGTGATGCATGACATCACATGAGAAATCCTAGTGAGGAGTTATTACAGAAAATTTATTTATTTGCTTATTGCTTATCTCTTAGATATCCGCTAAACAGATCTTGAATATGGTAGCGTGGAATATGGAATTGATGTTCAGGTATAAATTCAAAGTCCATAAAGTTGAATCTTATTCTTGCTCTGGATATGCTCTTTACTTGATAAGGGTTACAAAACTATCCAAACTTTTGTTTGGGAGGTAAAGGATTAGTATCAGCAACAATTTTCAATAATATAGTATATATATATATATATATATTTCTATCTCAAGTATCAGCAACATCGTTAACCCAATATCATCTACAAGATTTACTTAACAATTAACATTTTTTGTCCATTTATAAATATTCATAACAGAGTAAGTCTTGAATGACTAACTGACTGACTGATATTTGCTTGGAATCAATTTAGAACCTAAACTTCTAAAGCTAAGCTATTATTATTATAGGGTGTAGGTGTACTAGAAAAGGATTTTTCTAAATTAAACCCATTCAAAGCCAAATGGGTAAGTTTAAAACTTCCTTACTTATATCCTATTTCATGTTATAGCGTTAGCTGCTAGTATAATGATAGGTAAATATGAGCTAGTTCCTTACAGACAGTCTAAATGCTTTAATTTTTGAATCTTATTTTGAAGTTGTAGCAAATGTAACAAGTGTGTGCAAAACAGCGAGAAAACCTTAAAATACTTTTTCACCTCAGCAGCTCGAACAAGTACATTTTGCTGCGAGAAATCAGTGTGCCCTATTTTGCTCTCTAGTGAGACAAAGTAAATTTTTAATTTTCATACAGAAACAGATTCAAAATTACTTAAACTCATATCAGTACTGGCACAATACACAGTTTTGGCCACTAAAAAAAAACAACTCCATACGCAAATCGCCGTGACATAACAATGTAAAGAGTTCCTATTAGTATTTCGAACTCCCTTTTCAGCAGATTGCATGGCCTCCCTAATTTTTAAAATCATTCAAAATCAGGGAAGCCATGCAATTAGTTTCCATTCGTAATTCGTAACCTCATTCTGGTTTCGATTGTCAAATTAAATGTTTTCTTTATATATTTTACGTGAAAAAGTTTTGTGTTTCTAATTTGACACCATATATAACTCTTTTTTAAAAGAGTAATAGTATTTGAAGTTTATCTTACTTATTGATTAGTTTAGTTAGTGAGTTACTAGTTACTTTAGTTTTAGTAATAGTATCTCAAGTAAGTTTATCCTTTGTGATGTTCTCACTTCTGAGGTGAAAAGTTGTATGTGCTAAACGAGACCAAAGATATTTGCATCTCGTGCATTATTTGAGTCTCTCAACGCTCAAGATTCAAATCGTGAATCACTCGCTGCGCTCGTGATTCAATTATTGAATTTTTCGCTTTCGAGACTCAAAATCTGCACTCGCAGCAAAAATCCACTTTGCTCTCTTGTTGCACAAATAACTATTTCTCTTCATAATGTATTGACTAACTAGTAGTAATTGAATTGATAATAAAATACAATGAAACAATAATACAATGGAATTGAACTTTGACTCAATATTTAATAATGCATATTATTACATACATGTTGTTCAACAACATACATGAATATAAATAAATCAATACAAAAGACGTTACGCAAAAAATTATGGAGAGTTTAATTTTTTGTACAAATTTAGCACCTCAAAATATATAGTTTATACTTATACAAATTACATTTTTCATGTATGTAAAGGTCAGTTTTTACATAATATGTGAAATTTTACACACACATTAATATGTAATTAATTATTTATACTTAGGTAAGAAAGAGTGAGTAATAAAATTCCACTGCATAAACTTATAATGGAATAAAGATAATGCCACGCCTGTCGTCACGGTTTTTTCTACTATAAATAAAAACAGTTTTTATATGCAAAAATACTGAACTTATGTTTTTATTTTATCAGGGGAAATGTCATTAACTCATTTTTAGATTCCTTGCCTATTTTTTACTTATCCTAACGGGCTAGATATGCTTTTATTAAGAAAAAATACTAACAAAAATAGCAAATAAATCATTAGACAACTTAAAATCTATGGATCGATCTACTTATCTACCGGAGAGCAGCGTGCCCAAGACGCTAGCGTCATTTCCATGCTTAATGCTTAATTTTTCGCTTGAATGTGACTTCACTTATATTTTCATATTCTTATCCCAAATTTAATGTGTTTGTTGATTTATTTGTCCTTTTTCTCGTCAGCAACTGAATAGCGGTGAATTGAATTAATTTTTTGTACACAGTGAGTTCCAGGTCCTGATAGTGCTGTATTCAAATATTTTTGTCCGGAAAAGCCTGCTTGCACCAGTTTTGCCCGCATTGTGATGACTTTGTCGGGGATAAAGTATCCTATGACATAATGTGGATCTCAAATTATCCCTAAACAAAAATAAAGTCGATCTCCCACTCATGTGTTGAATAAACCAACACACACATTTTGATTTATAATAACTGAAAGGATGTAAGAATTATGTAACTATTAGCGATAAATAAAACTGAGGCCTTTATTAGAAATTATAGCGATCTATAATCGCTATAATCTTTTAACTCATACCGAACCCTCTCCACTTCAATTGCTCATTTTGTGCCCACCATTCCTCAGGATAAGGAAATAAATGTAAATAATTTGGTGAAGTAACTCTTATTTTACAAGCGCTCTAGATTAAACGAGTCTTTGACAACACCTGGAATTGTATTAGCAAAGTTACAAGGTAGAGTATTACGCACTAGGAGAGTGGGTTGACGACTGGTGGAGTAGCTGGGTATAAAACTTATATTAGTGGACACGTTCACCAAACCTCTATTGTATTTTTTTATTATATGCAGATATTAATATCTTATTTAGTTAATTAATATTATATATTCTTTTATCTATTGGCCTGTGATCGATAGACTTTGCGAGTCTGTCCTTGGATTGCTTATAGCTTTCTTTTTCCTCCTCTTTACATCCCAGGTGACTTAACGTTTAAAATTTAGAAGTACATAGAAGGCAAAGGAACAATATAAGCTGCAAGTCTTGTGGAAGAAGTACAACCAGATACATGCTATAAAATAGGACATGTCACGCTGAGAGTGACCATAACTAAGGCAGTCATCAGGGCAACACGGATTACTACGTCTGGTTTGATTTTTGTAACCAAGAAATGTATTCAAGCGAATTTTTATTTATTTTAGGTGAAATCTAGTAAAAAAAATGGCCAACATCAAATACTACTTTTAAAAAGACAAAATTGTTTTAGTATTCAAAACCTGTGATAATTTTGTAGCTAGCATTACATACGCAATTTTATAAATTAATATAAATTATATGACTAACAAAATATTCCAAGATCAGTTGAAGTTAGTCGACATCTCCAATCATTAGTGGATAGATACAATTCCATTCGCATTCCAAATGCATGAATCACTCATTATTATCAAGTCCTCCCCAGTTCATTTGGAGCCGTAATCCGGACACATTCCAGCCAGACACCTAAATCATTGTCACCCTAGTCCATTATCAAACGATGGGCAGGCAAAAATATTTCCCCTTCAGCTTTTTATGGGTACTCTAGCGTCCGATTTTACGGTATTTTGAACACTGCTCTATAAAATCATTGGCAAATTGTTTTGTTTATTGATTTTTTAGAATTTAAAACAAGAGCAAGATATCTGGCTTTTATTTTGACAGCGTTGAAGCGGCGAACGGTCATAATAAAACCAAGTTTTTTGTTCTTGTTTTCACCTCTTTTATGCCTAACATGCCTGCCTATGAGGGGGTAGGATAATGATAGTCATATATATATGGAAAATTATAAAAAAATATGCGCATTAACGCTGTTGTATTTTGACGTTGTTTCTTATTTACTACATTATAAAAAAAATACTGACACTTGGACATTAAAAATAAAATCGAAATAAAAGACAAATAATAAGCGTTTTTTGAAACTTATTTTATTTAACTAGCCAGTTATGCCATGAACGAAAACAACATTTTAATTCTAAATAAATGGATGAAATATTTTTAACCGACCTAAAAATTAAAGTGATTTTTATATTGGTTATACGTGATTACTATAACAACGAATCGATTTTGAAAAGTTTGTGTTTGACAACCTCCAAGGTTGTTTCATATTATTTATATATTTTTTAAGAAAATAAAAAAAAAAAAAAATCGCCTAATAGGTTGGTTGAATAATTTATTTATCTTTTTGACTGACATTTTACTTGACTCGCTTACTTGAATAAACGTAAATGCTAAGCTACATACTTTTTCCTATAAGAGCACTGATTTCATCTTAACAGATCTATATGAGATAACGTGTGAGGCATTACACCTAGCTGAAAAAAAATATACTAGCCAATAAATACTTTTAAATTCATAAAGATGAATGTTTGACACATAACAAATATCAAAAGAAAAATTAAGCAATGGACAAATAACAACATGTTTATTGTTAATTTTGTTACAATTCTTATATTCGAGCGTATACGTTGATATCCATCATTTTGTACTTTTAACTACGATTACAAAACTTACTACATAACTACTAAAAATAGTTTAAAAAAAATCATTATTAAATTAATGTAATCATAAATCAACTAACGAATCTAATTAATAAACTACTAGCACCTTATAAGCTGAAATTTGATTATCCCACAGGAACACTGCATTTTTCCAGGATGACAAGTATCCAATGTATAGGCTATTTTAGTGCCAAATTGCATCCAAATTCGTTGAGGAGTTTTCGAAAGAGTAACAAATAAACATACACACTTACAAACTTTTGCCTTCTATAATATTAGTGTGATTAGTGGGATCTCCTTATTGAGACAAGCTAACCATTTCATGTATACTTACATATTTTAAGAAAACCAACATACTTTTAATAACTTCTACATCTAATGCTTTCTGTCTCGTTTTAACCGACTTTAAAACAAGGCAATTAATGAATTTTCTTCTTTTTTAAATGTTACCCGATTTCTAAGAGACGGCTGGACTTATTTTGACTGAATTTAAGAATACTTTTTTTTGTTTGAAATACTACATACTTGGGTATACTTTACAATTAGTTTCATAAGAAATTTTATTAAAATTAGTCCACAAGTTAACCATACTCAAAAAAAAACATTATATTTTCTTCAACTAGATGACATTGCGATAGGTAACGTAAGTTTTGCCTGCCAAATTAAAATCGTTTTTAAATTTTTTTAAAGTATTACTTATTTCTTCTTGCATTCTCTTGTTATTGTTTTGCTACTCTTCCGTGCTTTTAAATAGTTTTTCTATATTTTTTCTTTGACTGTATTTCTTTTTCGTCTTAAATTCTAGGCGAAAACCTCAACCAAACATCTTCGATGACTCTTCCAAAGTCATGGTCAGTAACTTTAAGGTGTACCGGCGTGTTTTTGCAGGGTTCTACTTCGTAATTATCCAGGATACTTTTGGCAACTGACTTCACTATTCGCAGAGCAAGCTGTTCTCCTGAAACAAAATAAATAACGTTAATTGAATGAGTCAAGAATAGTCTTGTCTAGTGAAATTGCACCCGATATATATTTTATTTTAATATGCTTCCCTTAATGGTTATTTAATAAAATCAAACCCTATTTAAAAGAATATGCCCTACAAAATTGAAAACGTCAGGGTTGCCTGCTTTCGACACTGCACAACTGTGGGGCTGCCAGGTGATGAAGAATTGAATTGAATTGAATGGTTAATCATGAATGTCTTGTTTACAGGTGAGTAAAAGTTATTTATATACTCTCTTTAGTTATTTTGTCGGATAAAATATCAAATGAAAGCTCATTTTCTTTTGTATTTGCTTTATTAAAAAGTTGATCTAGTTCGTTGTTATAGCCAAACTAGAATTTCTTCTAGCGTTGATGTGTAATAATGGTGGATTATTAACCATGAATGTCTTGTTTATGTGCACAAGTGATAACAAGATATATAGAGACGGAATTACTTTGTTTTTTGTTTGCGGGAAATCTCCACAATAAATTGTAGTGTAAAAACTCCACCGCTTTAATTAGATGATGACACATCTTATAAGAAAATAAAGACAAGGCATTAATGTCTAATACTTTTCATTCAGATCTCAATAAACAATATTATAAAAAAAGTAAAGAACAGTCGATTCTCAGTTAATACAACGAAAAGTTTATAGGTTGTTTGAGTCATCGGAGAACTTCGTATGTTTTTTATTTAACTTATTTCCTTTTAAGTTGGAGTCCAGTACGTCTAAAAGTTATACTCTGACAGTCGAGATACCCGGCGGTGTATCGTCAGGCGAAGTAGATTTTATTGCTGCATCAGTGACGAAACAATACTAAATGATTCCAGGCTGCGTATTCCAGACTAGGCATGCTCCATCTTAGGCTACAGTATCGCTGGCTTCCGTGATTGTGCGAACTTGTGGTCAAATGTCTCACTACGTAGGAAAAAAACAGTAAAAAAATATATACTACTAACAGGCTATGAGGCCTCACTACGCTTGGACTCTGATATTGAAGACAAACGAAAAAATATATTTTTTATTCTTTCTTGATTGGCCACCACACTCTATGTAATGTGCCAGTTCTCAAGTTCTTTAAAAATCTTGTTTATTCTGAATGAAGCCATCCATGGCCAACTAGTTCTGAATAAAATCTTTTTGCATTAGAGGTGTTCTCGTGTTCGTTGATAAAATGGTGTCTCTGTCAGTATATTTATTGAAAAACTAGTAATTCTGCAAGTTTCAATGCGTAATATTGATGGATTATTAATAATTAATGTCATGTTTATGTGTACAAGTATGTGCAAGCGATATAAAGAAGGGATAAGGTGGTTTTCGTGTTCGCTAGAAATCTCCATAGAAACCTTGGTATAGTTTGACCACGATGAATTTTTACTTGATAAATTTGACGCTGGCAAATATAGAAATTGTATTGTGAAATATAACAAAAAAAAAGTAGAATAGAATTTTAAAGGAACTTGCTTTTGAAACAGACCAACAATCACGACTTTGTTCAAAGAAGGTTGTCAAAATAATGACCACTGTACATGACATGTTTGAGTAAACTAAATAGGTAACTGTATATTATATAACCAGTATATTTGATATTATTAACACCTATTATTACCGTATATTTAGTTCAAACTTAGCATTATTGAGGTTGATTTTTTTCATTCATAAGAATAGGTTTAACTTTCAGTACAATAACGTATAGAAGAACTCATAATCTTATAATATATTCCGAATGTATAAACGCGAGTGAGTTAAGTTTTACAGTTTTAGTTCACGGTCTATGATTGTATATAAATGAGCGATGCCTCTCTACTTTGACTCTAGCAATTTTCTTTCGTTTGCATGATAATATTACAACAAGTCGCAGTTTTCAATCTAGTACAAATTTACTAAATTATTTAGTTTTCGGGGATTTGCAAAGGGGAATATTTTTTTAACTATTAAGCATTTGATCACCATCTCGCTCGACCACAAACTCAGCGGCACTGTGACCCTAGATGTATCATGCTTAGTGTAGACTTTTAATTACTACACAGTCAAAAATGACTGTGTAGTAATTTTATAAAAAATTAGGGTGGTATGTGGCCAGGCGAGCGTTAGAAAATCGAATAATCGCCCTATCACTATAATATATGGTTATATATGATTTATATATGTATATGGTATAATATGGTTTCTTCTCGATATTTTGCTTCAACAAGTACAAGAACTGAGAGCCTGAGCTACCTGCTCAGGCTCTCAGTTCTTGTACCCCTTGCATGGCAATCAACCCCACTAACTACTCGGCTATCATCGCTGCAAAAGTTTCCTAAATATGCAAAACAATATTGTTTGAGCCACTGAAATTATTGTGGTCGAATAAACAAAATATGACAAGATTTTTTGTTTATTATACAACGTGCAACAATGCTTAAGAGTGTTAGTCTACCCAACAAAGGGAACCCGTTGTAAAACAAATTTTTGCAACTTTTGTTTCGAGCAACTTTTATTTATTTATCGAATTAAAAAAAAAATATTCTACGAGTACAATAGGTTAACTTTGATTAGTAGACTAACACTCTCAAGTATTTTTGCACCTTCTGTTACGCGTTGTATAAAATGTTAATCGAACAATACATAGTGAAACTGCTAGTCGCAGTCAGTAAAGTACAAATTTGAATTGTACTTGTAATGCTAAAGTATGTCAACATTTGGTGTTGAATTTGATGTCGACTGCCGACTGAGGGTCATCGATTGTTGCCGGGATAAAAAGAACTTTCGCAAGATATTTTATCTTCTGGGCAATGAAAGAGAAAGTAGGTAGCGTGGAGTGGTTGATCGATGCGTCGATCAGTTATATTTTAAATTTTGTTAACTTGTAGAAAATAAAATGTAATGTTATAAGTAGTTATAATGAGAGGATATTAACATTTTGTCTACACTTTAATTTAAAAAAATTGAAATTTTATTGTCAGGATTGTCTAAATATTTTTTTGATTGAATCTAATACTTATTTTACTAATTTACTACAAACTGCTAGTTTACTGATTATTATATTGGTTCGCATACTGAAGAATTAATATTCAGGGCACCATTCTCGAACACAATTCTTCTGATTTAAGGTTATGTTACGGCCACTACCAAACGAAAAACAAAGCATAAGCTGAAACATTGCAACAAGTATGAGAAATCGCGAATTTTCTAATTACTACTAATGAGGCACTTGCTTTAATACTATTTTGATTATTAATTATTAACTAACTTTTAATACCACCTATTTTTTTTTTAGTTGGCTAAAAAAATCAAGAACTCCAAAAATCACACAAACACACGCTTCGTTTCGGTTTTACAAAAACACTTATCGGCAGTTTAAAAATTAACTGAAGTTTATTTCTTACATGTTTTCTGATGAGACCATGATGTACTAGAATTTATGGACAAGCTTTCTCCGCTTGTGGGTCACGTATTATTATACAGGGTTACCTGATTTCCCTCCTGAGCTGAAAGTAGGTCAATGTCATTACTAACGTTATATTTCACTTTTATAATGCAGCGCTCAATGAGAATTTTTGAAATATATAAAATATTTGGCTTAGTATATGTATGTGGTGAATTTAATTCAGAATTTTGTTAATATATTTCATAGTTTGATAGATTATTTTCTTTATATCTTTACTTGTTAGTTATACAACAGTAATAGTTTATTACGTTTATTAATCTTCCCTACGCGTTGAGATTTAAAAACAATTAAAATTAAAATTTAAAAACCCCGACAGCCATATTGTGGTGTCCATCTTGGATTTGAAAATTATCATAGTGTATAGAATTCTACAATCAAAGGAAAGGCCTCAGATACCTACATTGAGGGAGTTGTGAAAAAAATCCGTCGTATTTGGCGGCGGCCATCTTGGATCGATTTTCATCAAACATATCCAAAAATATTGACGGCTAACTCACGTTTTTGCGTCGGAGTTTAAACATGTTAAATTACGCTCGATGTATGTAACTAATATTTTTATTATGTTAAGAAAACAAACGTTCATTTTATTCATTACAGTTAGAGCTTTTATCTATTGACACGCAAAAAAATATGTAATGAATTAACCTTGAATGTGACGTCACACGGTCAGTGTTCTACAGAACAATAAATAATAATACTTGCACAAAATTATACTAAATACATAATATTTTTTTAAATCAGAATAAAGATCAGTGTTGATTATTATTAACCAATTTTGTTACGCGACAAAGCCGGATTTAAAATATCAGAAGTGCATACAAAATGTATGGGTTGTTGATAGTTTTTAAAGTTCTTAGTAAACGTGAGTAAAGTTCTGACGTGTATTTTGACTAGTATATAGCTTAATACACTTTAGATAACCCTGTATGTATAGCTTCAAGGCAGTTTTATAAGTTCGGTATTCTCTTTAGCTTTGCCATTCATTGGTTAGTTTTTTGTGTCAGTCAGTCATATTATTATGAGTATAATACAGGGCTATTAAAAAATAACAGCTGTTTCATACATATTGTCCACAACGGATAAACATTTTGTATACATAAATAATAACGCTGTAAAATCCTCTCTCAGAAAAAAAAAATGAGTGAGGATTTTACAGCGTTATTATTTAGGAGTGCACTAAGCCAAAAGGATGTCATTTTATTTCGTTTCGTTTCGTATTTTGTTCTGTTCTGTTCTGTTCTGTTCTGTTCTGTTCTGTTCTGTTCTGTTCTGTTCTGTTCTGTTCTGTTCTGTTCTGTTCTGTTCTGTTCTGTTCTGTTCTGTTCTGTTCTGTTCTGTTCTGTTCTGTTCTGTTCTGTTCTGTTCTGTTCTGTTCTGTTCTGTTCTGTTCTGTTCTGTTCTGTTCTGTTCTCTTCTCTTCTGTTCTGTTCTGTTCTGTTCTGTTCTGTTCTGTTCTGTTCTGTTCTGTTCTGTTCTGTTCTGTTCTGTTCTGTTCTGTTCTTCTTTGTAAAAATACATTATCAACAAAAATACATCATCTATGAAAATGTCAACTGCTTAGCAATCAAAGTTCATGAGATACAGCCTGCTGACAGACGACGGACAGCAAAGTTTTAGAAATACGGGTCGCGTTTTAACCTTTTGGGACCGAAAACCTAAAAATAAAAAAAATAAAAACAGAAAATAAACGTTTAAAAAAAAAAAAAAAAAAACAGCACTATGGAGAAGAAAAAGAAGAAGAATAACAATATTGAGTCAACGTCAAATAACCTTGTATACAGGCAGTTATTCCAAACGGGACAACACACACATCTGAGTGAAAATGTACATAATTGCGGTTTTTATGTTTGTTAGTAGATAAAGTAATGTTAGAATAATGATGTGTGGATTAGAGCGTTTTTTGCTCGAGCGTACTTTGTGGTTTCTCTAGGCTTTAGGTCAAGTGTTAGGCGTAGAAACGCTGTTATCTTAACAAGCTGGCAAAACGGTGCTTGCTGTGGTTTTTGATACTAGGTGATTTTGATGACGACGTAAGTATTTTGAGGACTAGGTTTTTTTATTCTACTAGAAAGGAATTGTTATTCCTGTTCGTTCCCTTAAGGGGGAGAAAAATTGAGGTGACAAACAGGAATAAATCAGATTAGTAGGGTAGTACGCGGCAACGGATCGCGTTTTAGAAGAAATAACTTAATACAGACATATTTGAATTTTGAACTGATAGGTCAGCAAAGAGCGTTGGACTCCTTGTACAAGAAACATTGTTTTTTTACGAAAGAAGGCTATTCTTTTGAGTAGGACAGTCATTTTAACAAAATTTTATATCGCGTTTTACGATTTTAATGTATAGTATGTATTTTTTGGTACTGATTTATTTATTTTGTCAATTTTCGCATATTTTATTTACGATGTCTAGTTACGTTATTTACATTTGAAAGTCATTGGTCAGTAAAATCTTACAAAACAAAAGATATGTTTCATTTTCGGCCAGAACGGTGTACATCTACCAAAAAATACCTAAAGATATGGTTGAACACTGTATTAATGAAAAATGCGTCAGTCACTTCCTTCATAGTGTACAAAAATATCTAAATTCTGTAAATTGTAGTGGCATTTCTGGAAGATTTATGTATCTTAGCTTGACTCCAGTGGTCGCATTTGACTATAAATTGTACCGCCTGTCACAAATCACCTTTTTGCTTAAATAACATGGAAATATTTTGATTCGATATTAATTTGGACACTGCGACAGGTTACGTTATTTTGGATTTGGTTGATATATAAAAAGTCCATAACGTATTTATTGTATCACGTACACTGATATGTGATATTTGAACCCGTAGAAGAGTAGGTATTAAACATAATGACGTAACAAGGGGTCTCAATTAATTGTTAATTTAAAATGCAATAATTGAAAAAATAAGCCATTACTAGATCAGTAAAGTCCTCTAAGTAAGTTTTTAATTTTTCAAACTAGGCCATTTTATCTTTACTATAGATGTCTTTAAATACTAATCTAGTTCTTAGTTCATTAAAAAATAACACAGTCTAGATAGAATACAATATGACTATGTCCACTATAATTAAAATATATAATTGTACGTTGCAGTGGACAACGTTAATGAGTAAATAATTAAAATAAGTGTTGCCAATTTCACATAATACGAGTAGAGAACTATTCAAGGAAATAAGCGAATTCCTTATTTGTTATGTCTGTGATTATTTGATAAGCTATGGAATTACATGATTTTTTTAAGTAAAATTTAATATAGCATGAGCAAAAATAATGATAAACTAAATGTTGTTAGAAATAATGAATGGAGTAATAAAGATTATAAAATATGTGTATATTTTCATAGGACTTATACAGCTAAATAATAATTTTAAACCTAATTTGTTTACTAATATAATTATTTTAAATTTAAATATTTTTAAATCTGTAACACTAACGAAATAATAATATGGCTTGACGCCCAAGACTTGTCTAGTTATAATTTGTTGCTGCTGTCATCATATTATTAAATAAATCTGATTCTATAACTTACCAATACATTTTCTAGGTCCTGCACCGAATGGCAAATATGCATAGCAATGTTTAGTAGCTCCCTCCTCAGTTAAAAATCTATCTGGATTGAAGACATTAGCATCTTTATAATGTTCTTCATCTCTGTGAATGGCTTCCACAGGAATGTTAAGCGTAATTTTCCTGTCGAAGATTAGGCTACTATCTTGAAACTGATAAGTTTTCATACATTGACGGGACAAGACTGAATATGCAGGATACAGACGTAAAGTTTCCTTGATGGAAACGTCCAAGTAATCTTCTCTGTTGTCCTTTGATAATGATTTCCTTGCTTTATCCTGCATTTGCGTGTTCTTAGCTAATTCATAAAGCAACGCGGTTACTATGTTCAAACAAGGTATGTAACCTTCGGTTATGAAGAGAGCTATAGTCGAAAACGCGAACTCGGTTTCGTCGTTTTTAACATTTTTGTTCTTATCGTTTACACCTTTCTGAATTGCGTGTCCATTAGCCTTGATGTTTTTTAATAGTTTGGAAGACTTCAGGCTATTTCTTGTTTTCGTGGTCGGCTGTCCTGGCAGGGTTACGTACCCAAATAAAATGTACAAAGACGGGAAGATATTCTTCAAATAACTTTTCCATCTTTGAATAAACGTACGCTGCTGCAACGTCGACCTCAACTCCTTTATAAGAGAGCCATCATCGTTATTGCCTAGAAGCAAATCTTTGTAAACGAAGTCCAATACCTTAGACAATAACCGTTGTACGTTTGCATCTCCATTTGTTCCCGACAAACATTCTTGTAAACCATTCTCGAATTCGCTATCCAAGCTTTTCAATATCGACTCTAATCCCTCGCGCAGCAAAGTCCACTTTTCACCGTCGGCGTAAAACAAATTGTTTCGTAAACAAACATCCTGAGATTTGTCGAGACCGAGTCCTCTGCTATGGAAATGCGCGAAATCCGTAGACAGCATCCTCTTTATGACGTCTGGGTCTCTGACAATGAGGTCTGGTATTCTGCTTTTGAGGCGTCCGACAAATTTGTCTCTTGGGTATTGAGAATACAGTTTATTGACTTCATCGGTGTTAGATCGAACTGCTAGTACGCGATGGTAGTCGCCACCAAAAAACGGTATGGAAGTTTTGTAAGGTATATGCCGAACATACCAATAGCTGAAAAACTTTGTCACATAGTCGAAGATAAGCGCGGCGATAAGAAGTAATAGTATGAGTATGTTGAGTAAGAAACTTTCGAAAAACATTGTTTTTATTTTTTGACGTTCGTTCGCGGCGGTATTGAAGCGAGTACTGTGGTACAGCAAGTGCGTTCAGCGATGATGTGGGTCGGAGTAACGGGCCGACTGTTCAACACTCGGAACTAAGTTTAAGATGAGCCATTCGTCATTCCGACATGCAACTCAAGCTGATATAATAAAGCCGTAGGGGCTACAATCGCTTGGCTGTTTTGAATAAATACAGCCTCCAATACGGCTTAGGTTAGTGTTATTGAACTTGATATTGACGTTTATTTAACTATTGACCTACATAAGCCGGATCGGGTGCGAAATACCGTATTTGATTGATGGCAAACGTTTTGATGTATATTTTTATTATAGTTTGAAGATGTGAAAGAGGTGTTAATGTAAGAAATATGATGTGGTTGAGATTTAAAATAATTTAATTTATGTAAGTACTACTTTAATACTTTAATATGCACTCCTATGAATGAATTTATGTTTATTATATGCGTCTACATGTAAATGTAAGTTTAATTTGGGATATTATAAATGCCTTATGAATAAAAATTCTTAATTAACCTTATGCACTTTAGACATTACGTACCTACTTATACGACATTTTGACTTTAAATACAATGTATAAGAATAATTAAATGAGCATTTTCAGTAACTAAAAACGTTCGCATAAACGTTATGATTATATTGCAATCAATAGAAATAACGGTAACGATATTATAATTTTTCTATAAAAGTAATGAAAAACAATTCTTTATAGTATTACGATTGTAATACTCAGCCGAATAATAATAAGAAAATTAAATTCCATTTAAACGAAATTGCGCCTCTAAGGAACTGTCCATAAACAGGTATCTATAATAAAAAAGGGACACTTTGTTCCTTAAATATTATGATCTTAAAATACCTGCATTTTAATTTTCTGAAAATTTCTGTTATAAATAACATGTTTGCAAAATACTTTGTACATAGAATTCTTATCCAATGATAATATGTATTATAAAAAAAATAAGCCAAAAGTTTCTTCTTTTCGTTTTTAACTAAGGACAGTAAAAATGTTGATAAGATCAACTGGCTCATTATTATTAAACTAGTAATTTTTCAAACGGTAAAAATAAAGAGCATAAACATATTTTTATAATATTCAGTACTAGAATACCTACCGCAAGTTTCTGTCAAATTTAAAAAAAAAGAAGCTAGCATGGAATAATCCTCTGACTATTAAAAAAATAACAAACATATCAAACCTGCATACAGAGTTTCCTATATTTTGGTTATATGGTATATTATTGGTTGAAAACCAGACTCAGGGTACATCGGGCCGAAAAAATGTTTTATCCTATCGGCTTAGATTCAACTTATTCAAAATTACGACCTATAACTACGAGACAAACAACCAGACAAATATTAAAATACTATTTTTTTTTTACTAAATTCTATTAAAATACTGACAGACGAAGGAACTTTTGCTAGTCCTGATACAGTGACGCTGCGCTCACTGGGTCAATAATTAACACCTCATACCGGTTATGACAATTCATCGTTGTAAAATACACGCATAATAAGCGATGATTACGTGGAGATACGTAATTATTGACGTCACTTCCGACCAGAAAGCGCTCGAGTAGGTAATACCGCTAGGTCACTTATGAACGTCTTGAGCTCACTTCACATTAAAGCGTACGCTGCACGGTATTTTTGCCGACTGCCCAAAAATTGTGACGGTACTGAGTTGAGACTGTACTTATTTTTTGTATATTTTAAATGTGTTTAACTTGATTTCTTGGAGACGGAAGAACGGATAAAAATATTATTAAAACCTACGATGTAGTATTATTTAATTATTTTTTTCAAAATAATTAAACTAGTTTCGTTTTTAAATTGAAGTAAATTGCCAACTGAAATCAGTACCTAATAAAATTTTACCTATCTGCAAAAAAATAGGGTAAAGTTTTTCGAGTATATTATGTAAGTGTGTTTAACCTCTTAACAAGCCTTTGTGATACATAACATCCTAAACCGGTAGACCGATTTTGACGTGCAAGGTGTCATGGGATTGGTCTTTATCTTTTAATGGGGATAAAGGATATACTAGTAACATCACACGTTTTCACTGGATAAGATATAGTTATTGCAGTCGGCTTTTTTAAGTTGCTTCTAATACTTGTTTTAAAAATAACTAGTGTTATCTTTAATTGATAGAGTGTGAGGTGTCTTATTGGAGCAATCGGCTTTTGTGGTATTGTTATGTCTTTGTTTATTTAAAAAAATAAATATTTAATGTGGAGACTTTTGACCAGCATTAGGATTGCGAAGGATATGCTGTATGCCGTGCAGCCTACACCTCAATGTGAAATATGTTTTAAAATATAATGCAGTCACTAACATGTACTTGTATAATTCAGGTCAGTGAATGCAGTTCACGCTATCTTACATCATTCTTATTACAATTACTTAATGTAAATTAATTGATTAATTATTTAGGAGTGTTAAAAATAAGAAATTTACATCTTATTTAAAAGTCAGTACACCGATCTTACCAAAAATTCTTAGCGTAACTCAATGATAGTACAAACATCCTAAATAGCTTAAGATACAATACTTTTGTAGGTACTACTCCTAATATAAGATCACTTTTTTGTGTAAACATTACCATCTACCGGAATATTGTTGAACTTTTAAGCACTCCTCAGTCAACGAGCTTTCAATGAAACGTTCACCTAGCAAGGAAACATAGCAATCCAATCCTGTGTCAGGTACCATGCGACGTAGTTCAACCTCTTTTCAATAGATGGCGCAGGGAACATAAATTTCCGTACCACTAAAGCCAGGCCAATCCACGATTTTGCCATTTAGCAGGCTTAGCATAAAAACGCAGAATCTACAAAGTAAATAACGTAAAGGTACAATAATCAAACAATTATAGAAATTTAAGTTTTCTACTCTTTCGTTAAAGGTTTTCCGGGATAGGGCTAAGGATTGGTTTAGATTCCAACTGTCAGACACATCTCAATATCTTCCAAAACGATGTTATTTTTTCCATCCGCAGGTTCCAAAGTTCTTTCGTTATTATTTTTAACCTTTTACCTTCCTAAATTTTCGTTCAGAACATAAACACGGATGCGCAAACGTATTATGATAGTTCATGAATATTTTTTCGTTTCTTTATGAACCCAACGCAATTTTCAAAAAAATTTAAGTTCGTACATAACACTGTCCCTGTAATCATACATAAAAAATTTCGATCTAGTGCGAGTCGTCGCGAACGAAGGATTCCGTACAATCTAAGTATTATCTATACAACATTAGTTCGAGTTTCTATCTGTTGCCGATATCAATACCGAGCAAAAACTCGGCAAACAAATCACGTTTCTTCTTTGCGAGCCTCCCTTTGATATTTATTTTATTCTGTTTTTAGTACCTATTTGTTCTTGTATCGGCAACAGAAATACATCATCTGTAAAAATGTCAACTGTTTAGTTATCACGGTTCATGAGATACAGCTGGTGACAGACTAAAGGTGAATTGGGTCCCGTTTTTAATCCATTACTTTTGGGTATGGAGCCCTACAAATTTATGTGTGACTTTGTTCTCCTCCGTCTTTTTTTAACGACGGGGTGTTATAAGTTTGACCTGTCAGGATGTGTGTGTGAGTCTGTCTGTGGTATTGTAGCTCCCAAACGGATGAACCAATTTTGTTATTTTTTGTTTCAAAGGTGCATTAATAGTAAGGATTGTTCTTAGCTATGATGAAATTAGCATATTATCCACTAAGTCCTCAATATAAATATCAACATAATGGGCTTTACTAGTAGAATACTTGTACACTATAAAATAAAACTGTAAAATGTAAAACTGCCATACAAAGAGGAGTATATATTTTCTGCAAGTAAGGACCACTTTATTTACTGAACCACCTGCAAGCTGCGCGTGCGCCGGAGTATTAGTCATGGGCACGTGACGTCATAACCAAAGATCCCGATAGTCTAGAGATACGCGATAAGGCACCGCTCGTAAATCATGCTTTGTTAAAACCATATGCTTACTTGCTTAGTACGTATCTACTATGACAAACTGCTACGAGACTGTTCAACATAATCAATGCAATAACTGAAGTCTATTTCTACGGAATACGTAAGATCTTCGTAGGTATACATAATCCAAATGATCCAATCCGCTAATTACAATACAAAGATATATATATACCATACCCATTCTACATGCAAAGCATTGTACGTACTTACCTTTTTTTAGAAATTAATTGTAGGCAAAGCGATTTGCTGATTTGCTACAAATTATGCCTTAAAGATTTTTTTGGATAACGCATGGTTTCCGAGATATCGCGAAAAAGGTGTTTGTACCCTTTTTCCAAGATGGTGGCCGGGGGATAAGGGCGGCAAACCCACACTACTTGGGGGCTTCAATTGACCCCCAACACATGTCCTAAAAATAAATTGTGTCCTCTAAAAAATGCAATATTATGTAGCATTTCAATGGACTATTTGGTATACGAGTATGTGACGGTGAGTGTTGAAGTAATATAGAATTTTAAAGGGTGGGTAATTCACAGATTGCCTTAGGAACATTATTAATATGTTCTGTATTTCGATTTTTAAATCAAAGTAAGTAGAAAAACAACTCGTGGACATGAAGACTTGGTTGTCACTATTCAACTTGTTTTAATTTTTTTTTTTGCACTTTTGCACCTTTAGTTATCCTACACTGCTAGGCACTAGCAGACCACAAGTTCGCACGACCACAGAAATCAGCAATACTGTAGCCCTAGATGGAGCATGTCTAGTCTGGAATTCACTGGCTCTTAATGAAGACTCCCGGAACACACCGTTAGGTGATTTTACAACTTGAGGGTGGTAGCTAGCCAGGCGAGCGATAGGAAACACCTTACCACCATGCTATGGTTTCCTCACAATGTTTTCCTTCACCTGCGACACTACTTTAAATTTTATTTCAGGTCTAAACTTCCAAATGCCACTTTTGTCTGAGCGATATCGGTTTTTTTCGATAATACTGGTCTTACATACAATCGGAATCATAAAAAAGCATAACATTATATAAAAAATGAAATAGGAAAAGGGTGATGAAGCTTATAATTACAAACGTGATAATAATAGAAACTGTTTTGAAAATCGATTTTCACATTTTGAATTCATATCGATTCCAATCAAGCCTGCCCAGTAGGCAACTATTTGACCCCGCACAAACCTATTTCGTTTATTTATTTCTTACCATACCACCATACCATTCGCGATTAGTGTTAACGAGATATCGATATTTTAACCATCGATGTTTTTAATCGAAAAGTGAGTTACGATATAAAATCAACATATATAGCCAAATATTGAGAGCCAATAAAAACTACGTCATAAGATTATTTATTTATTTAGATAAGCTTGTAAAATAGGCCATCAATGTCTACGTGTTGGCTTTTTCTTCAAACATTTCTATCAAACTAATATCTGAATTATATACAAGAATATAAAAAACCATCCATCGAATAAAATTTCAGTCTTTATCGGGTCATTGAGGCTAATAATAATTACTTACCAAAAAATATTCAGTTATTCTAGCTTTGTATACAAAAAATAGATTAAGGTTATAAAAAATGATGATTATTTTATGCTACTTGATATCGAAAATAAAATTATAATATCGATAATGACTTGCCTATCAAACAGCAACACTATTCGCATTGCGATCGAAATCGATTCCGTCCAACAAAAGATCGATGATCAATACACCACTGTGATCGTAAAGTCGATCTTTTTGTGTACATTATTGATTTTTAATCGAGCGCGAAGGCTCTACCACAAAGAGTTGAAAAGGCACGTGGCAGTAAAAAGTAATAGTTGGATTTTTTTACAGTAGGATTTTATTCGTGATGGTTGAAATTAGATCAATTGTTTTTTTTTTATCACAGGTTCTCGTAATAATCGTACATACCTGTCTGTTTTTTTGTATGCATGCTTTCTTTAAGTTTCAGACCTAGATTTTAAAATTTGTTATATGGATGGTTCGCGTGGATGGTTATGAAACTTAGAGTTGGTTATGGTCATTCATTTTTTGTCAGATAATATTCGTCCCTAATCTATCTATATATATATATATATAATTCAATTCAATTGCTGTTTGTTTGTCTCGATACAACTCGAGAACGGCTGGGCTGATTTAGCATTTTTTTTTATTTTAAAATGTTTATGAAAAGTCATGGAAGGTTTAAACGGTGAGAAACATTCATGACTGTTAGTCATAAATTTATTCTTAGCACACCATATTATTATACACATCATTAATCCTTCGAGCTGTTTCTGCAGCACTGGTACCACGGTGGAACTTGTACTCGTAAATAACGCGATATTTCAAGTTTTCCATTTTGTAAACTGCGTGACGCAAAGAAAAAACCAAACAAGGACAAAACAAATGAATTACGGTTTTCGAAAAACAAATGTATGAATAAATAGCTGTTTAAATTTGAAATTGGAATACCTAACCAAAGAAAAGATATTTGAGATCAAAGTGGCCAGTACGACAAAACGCCAATTTCATATGGTAAGAAGGACCTAATATTAGGTCCTAGCTATTGTGGAAGCAGATCCATCGCAAACCACGTCCGAGTTAGCTGCAGGCTGCGGTGTTAGTGATAAAACTGTTTTAAGCCACTTGAAGCAAATTGAAAAGGTGAAAAAGCTTGAAAGGTGGGTACCTCATGAATTGAGTGCAGCAAACCGACAAACACGCGTCAACTGCTGCGTTGCATTACTCAACCGGCACAATACTGAAGGGATTTTAAATCGGATCATTAGTTATGATGAAAAGTGAATCCTGTACGATAATCGGAAACGCTCATCGCAATGGCTGAATCCTGGTGAACCAGCCAAACCCTGCCCCAAGCGAAAATTTATTTAAAAAATGTTACTTGTGAGCGTTTGGTGGACTAGTACCTCTGTCGTTCACTACAGATTTCTTAAATCTGGCCAGACGATTACAGCAGATATGTATTGTCAGCTACTGCAAACCATGATGGAAAAGCTAGCTGCTAAACGACCGAGGTTGGTCAATCGCTCTAGGCCACTGCTGCTTCAGGACAACGCTAGACCACACACTGCACAACAGACGGCTGCCAAATTAGAGGAGCTTCAATTGGATTGTCTAAGACATCCACCGTACTCCCCGGACCTGGCCCCAACATATTACCATTTTTTTCGAAATTTGGATAACTTCTGACAAGGGAAAAAACTCCGATGGGGCAGTCCAAAGCGCCTTCAAAGATTTCATTGATTCTCGTCCTAATGGTTTTTTTTAGTAAAGGGATCAATGAACTACCTATGAGATGGCAAAAGTGCATAGATAGCAATGGTACATACTTTGATTAAATAAATATATTATTATTAAAAAAAAGACTTTATGTTCCTCCCTTACAAAACGCCAATTTCATATATAGTGTAAAAAAAACCTAATATTATCCTCCAGAACTTTACCAGCTCAAATAATGATTCTTTTATACATAATCCTGCCTATAACACAGTTTAATTTAGATTTCATATGTTGTGTTTATATTCATTAAAACTTCGAAACATGCCTAATAATTTTAAGTTAACATTATTTTACCAGCTGCATAAGTAACATAATTGCAGTCAAACCGCCCCACCTACAGTCGAAACTATAGCCCCAATTGGACATAGCAGTTTTTATGCTCTCAATTCGCCTAATAAAATCTTGAAAAAACTCGTTAAGTTTATTATCCCTAATAAACGAGTGTATATGGCTTGGTAGATAACGGCATGGATTAGGATTTCAAAGATGGAAAACTATTAAAAAGTACACGTATGAACCTCTCTCGCATATCGTCTCTCTGCTGGGTCATAGGCTCTTCACTATCAGAACGCTAGCCAAATCGAGGATACGGGGCTCATCAGCTATTATTACTTTTTGTAACAAGCAGGTTTCCTCAGGTTTTTAAGACATAAATGAGAAATATTTTTGGGCACGTTGCTAGAAGTTAAATATTGTCATTCAAAATGTTTAGTTAAGTTAAAAAGCGTCAGTGTCTAAGCAAAACAAAAAATACGACTTTGGAATATTCTAAGAATTTATTAGGTTTTGGTGACACTGAAAATATGTTTATGAATAACATATTTGTAATTATCAAAATTCATTAATTTCATGGAATATGTACAATAAAGTCACAGACAGTGGTTTTAAGTCACAAATACCACTTATTAAGCAAGAATGGCGTAAACTCAGTTTTATATGGTATCAAAATAGGACCACCACATAACCAATCCAATGTACTAGCATTGTATAAATTTGTCTTCCTGTATCTTTTGTTTGGTGTGGGCTATTCATCCATAACTGACTATACTCCCGCCAATGCGTTTGAGTTTGTAAGAAAAGTCGTATTAACCACTCAGTTGCGTGTATATAGTTGTATATTGTACATCTGTCGCTTCCTAATCTCTTCTAATGTTGTGGTCATTAGACTAATGCTATCGCCCGGGGTACCGTCGCCGTGTCGCCAGGAAAATGACGGGATAAATACATAGGGATATTAGTCCTCCAAGTAAAAAATAATAAAGTGGTACCTAGAACGAGTAAATCACCGTGCTGTAGCCTTAAGTCTGTGATAGATCATTGGTAAAACGGAAATAATTTTTGGCGGCGCTAAATAGGTTCTAAGTTGAGAGTGAACAGAATTCTTCTGGCGAGCCAGCGAGCTTGCCAAATATAAAACTGCATTGTCGCTTTACATCAGACGATTTGCATTAAAACGGAAGCCATATATAACTTTAAATTAATGAAATTAAAATACTGTAAAATTTATATTCAAGGTATATAATGGTATTAGTAAATGGTAAAAAAAATACAATATCACATTGTTCTAGATATTGCTTTCAGTATTTTTTTTCAAAACTTGGAATGATAGATAATCGTAGAAAACCTCTCTTAGAGTTCTTCAAATTTTTTATTTTAGATTCTTTAAAATCGCTCTTTCTATCTTTAAACCATAAATTCTGCCTATAAACCACACTTGAAATTGCCTATTACTTTTTTATCTTCACCAGTATAGCAACAAGTCGGACCCTAGATTCAATTATGATACGACACAACAGGAGTGGGTAGGTGTACTACCGCAGAAGCTGTTCATTATAATAATAATTGTATTAAGAACCGTTAAAATATCTTACCAACTGGCATCAGTTGTTTCCAAGTGGGAATTAGATGAAATTACGCGTACATATATATGCTGCGTGCTGCTAGATATTTAGCAGGCATATGTTGTTTTTGGATTTTTTTGGTTACCTATTTCTAGATAACCGTAACTCAAAATTAAAAAAGGTACTCTTGTAAAATTACTCTGATTGTCGTCTAGACAATGAGATTCTTGAATCTTTTTCTTCAAGAACGCGTCAACACATTTGCCGGAATAACATGATATTTTTTGCATTAAAAACCTGAACTTTTTACACTATATGATATCTTTAAGCTAACTTTATCTTTATTTTATAACTTTTATACCGTTCTAAGTTTCAAAACAAGAAAGAAACAGAGAGTAAAGCCAGACCATCCCAGACGCAGTCCCACAATAAAGATTCCCAATTCTTTTGTGAAATGCCGCCGCACAGTAGCGGCATATTGAATACAATACGACACTTATTTATAGTCAAAACTGTCTTCGCCATAGCGTCCTGGCGAGGGATGTAAGGGGGACTGTAGGATCGTTAAGTGTTTACTTTTAACATATTTTCAATTCATTACAAGCTAACACCCTTCGTTGAGCGATATAATAATATCTAGAACGCTTTTATTGCAATTATATAACATCAATACGTATTTTTCCACATATTGCCTTGAATTTGGGTAAAGTGATGATTTGGCCGTAATAAATAATTTACGTACTATTTTATTACGATATGTAGGTACAGGTAATATTCTTTTTGTATTAAGATTTAGTCAGTTATGACTTTATGAGTAAACAGTGCCATTTTTCAAATGTTTCTTGTGATTCCATGTGATAAAGCAGTGCAAGTACGGTTCTATAGGCGTAGTTATTACGGCCGGTATAAAACGTTATGTGATAACGTTTTGTGCAAGTACGTTCCTTGCTATAGATAACTAACTGATTGATGTCAATTCAATATCTAATCCATTTGATATGAAAAGTCTCTTTAACGGTTTTCGAGTCCTTATGTTCGATATTAATATCCAGTGATTAAGACCTCGATAATGATCGGGATGAGCGTTTATTCCGGCTTAAATTTCAAAATTAATTATGGATAGAGAACCGTACTGGCGGTGGGTCTGAAAAATACTTATTTTTAATAATTTCGTCAATTCGGCTTCTAGTTTTTTTCAAAACAGGAGAACTATTGATGCTAAAATGCATAAATAAACTCTAGCAGAAAAGCGATGCTATGTTTTTTAATGTATTCAGGTATTATATTTATTTTCGTAACTCCAATATTGTAAAGCCAAATCGATTCACATAAAAACCTAGCACATGTGAAGGGTCCACTACCACCTTATATCACTCGTTCCCTTTGCGGTTTCAGATCAGAGAAATAGCTGCGCCCTTATTTTTTGTAAAAAAACGTCTCCATCTAACGGTTTTGGGCACCGCAAGGTCAGTCGGACCTAATGATTCTGTTATTGTTTTATTTTCTACTTAATTCTTATTTGTGACTGTTTTTCTTATTCGACTTTCACTGACTCATTCATTGTATGCGAGAGAAAGGGTTTGGATTTTGGCATTGACTTTTGGATCAACGCTTGCAAGAACTTGACAAGTCGTCTTTTGTTTCTTTTCTTCGTGATTTACTTACGTATTCAGCTAAGTAATGTTATTATGTTAATATGTTTAAAACACACGACATTGAATTTCAGTTAATAATAAAGTGTTACCTTTTGAATCCATTGTTAATTGTTTTGTAGTGCCTGGATTAAATTTAAATTATATTTGGATCTTAGAAACAAGTAGTCTAATTAATCATTTATTTTTTGTAACTATACGCTATTTAGACCGGCCAAAGAATTTATCCATTAGACCCCATTGGTGCAACTGGACTAGACTAGTCAAATAAAGACAATAAAACTAAACTGGACTAGACTAGTCAAATAAAGATAATAAATAATAATTCTGGGCACGCTGCGTTCTAGTGGTGGGTTGGAGCATTTGGATTATCTGTAGATCTTAAATGGTCTATAGGTAATCTTGCTGCTATATTTTTTTGCTGTCGTAGTAAGTCATTTAGTTTGTCGTACAAGGGAAGTGAGATAACTGTAGGAAACCAATAATTCGAGAACCGGGACAGCCAATAGATGTGATTCTATTTAGTTACTGACGCCAACGTAAACATAATTGGACCGTCATTACGAACCGTATCCCTCTCGGATATTATTATCTCCGATACAAACAATAATTAAATAGCAGCAAGAAAATAAAACATGTAAAAGTTAATAAAGACAGCTCATAACAGATACATAACTAGCTTCGATGAAATACACAATCAATCAATGTGTGGAGCGTCGTTACAAAGTGGACTGTACTTCATAAAATATTGTAACCACCTACGCTGGTCATGTGAAGAATAAACGAACTGTGCAGATGGTAAGAAATCAAAGTTAAACTTTATCAGGTAGACGTAACATAGCTCCAAAGCTTCGGGCATTGTCGAAAAGTTTACATTTACAGGTTACATTTCGGAAAGCGTGCCTTGGAATTACATGATTTAATTTTCCCCCATCTCCTTTTTACAATCGAACAAGTAGAGGTATTACTTTAAAACTTGGTTATAACTAGGTTATACAATTGATAACACAATTAGTCATAAATCTCACATCGATAAAATTTGCAACAAAATGGCAAGTGGTAATTATGCCTTATTTAAACTCAAGCCATTATTAGATAAAAAGTTATTCATCTCTGTCTATTATGCATACGTTCATTCTATAATAAGATTAATAAGATACGCTATAACTGTTTGGGGAAACGCTAAAGATATCATAAAAGTTTTAAAATATCAGAAACAATCTATAAGAACAATGAATGGTTTGAAAAAACGTAGTCCTGCGAGAATACACTTTAAAAATGATAAAATAATGACAGTTATATCACTTTATATTTATAGTAGTTTATTAGAGGTACACAAGGATACGGAAATACCGGAACAAAGAATTTCACGTAATAATAAAAAAGGGCGAGTCCTGCCTGTCAACAGATTATCTAAATGTAAGAAACAAGGACATTACACCAAAATATTAATGTACAATAAATTACCAAATAGCGTGATGGAACTCAATTTTAAAATATTTAAACAAAAATTAAAATATTTTTTTCAAAGAAATCCTTTTTATAAACTCAGTGAATATATGTCAATGCAGCTTGTGGAATCATCGTTCTTGTGTGATGAACAACAATTACAAAATGTTAGTAATAGGTAAAGAAATAAATGACAATGTAAATGTATAATATAATAAGTATTTGTTCTTAGAACTATAAAAGTAATTATAAGTTAAGTTTCTTTTTAAAGTAATTAATAATGAAAATGTAAGAAGACTTGCCTGTAACGAATGTTATTTAAAGGCTAATAAATATTTCTTATTCTTATATTCTTATTCTAAACTGTCAGGTTGTGGAATTAGCTGTCGAGTTCTCTTATTCCCGATAGTCATTATCTCCGACTCTTCGAGGTGCAAGTAAATCGGTTTCCTCTATACAAGCGCGCCACAATATAGTGCAAGCCTAATGTATCAAAAGATAAGTATTTAGCTATCCAGTAGTTAGTATTGTTATCCATTTATATACATATTTTCTTTTAATTTACCATTTATTACCCATTTGGTAGCTCAGCCGATGAATCCTTGCCTCTCAAACGAGGAGATTCAGGTTCAAATACGCATGCAAGTTGGAAAAAAAAAAACTTGCCCGCCAGTGAACGTTAATAAAGTTTCGATGGTAAGTGAAGTCTCCTCTTAATAGGAGAGACCCGTGATCATCGTGGATAAAAAATAGGCAAAAAATTATTTACCAAAGCAACAGTGACATCTACAATCTATATTCTCTAAAACAACAAGTAGTAATTACCTTACTAGTTTGTAAGGCATAATAAAAATGGTGGCCAACAAAAACCCATCCGGTGGTTTAATAAATCCGTGGCGATTTAATGAAATCGATACTGGACTGATGTAACGAAGAAAATAGCCCAGTTCGGTCCTATACGATTACTATAATCGAGACAGTAATCTAATAGAACCGGCTACCGTGCACCGTACAAGATTATACCTCTTTCTATGCCTGCCTTCTTTATAGTGCTTTACTCTACTTACGTCCCTGAGCTACGAGTATCAAGATTTTGAATAGATTGAATGTACACTACTTTAAATCAATATGAAGAAGGTAATATTACTAGTCTATTAGTAATATTTAATCTTCATACTAAACTTGAGTAAAGCCTATAAATTCCTGAAAAAGTGACTGTACCAAACAAAGTTTCGCACTAAAAAAACATATTTACATTTTGCAACTCATCCTGAGTTGCATAATGAAAATATTATTGGTTTTGATTTTCTGGAAACTATTCTAATTGAACCGAAGGTATGTAGGGTGAGGTGATGCATTACAATCTACTACAAGGTGATGCATTCCTGCATCACCTTGTAGTAGATCCTAGACCTTATAGCAGATGCATCTTTTTTATAAACTCAGCTAATATATGTGAATGCAGCTTGTAGAATCATCGTGCTTGTGTAACGAACAACCATAATAAAAAATCACTAACAACTAATATTAAGTATTCGTATATAGATGAGATTTGTAAGTCAAATTTTTTAAGTAATTATTAATCAAATGTAATAAGACTTGCCTGTAACGAACGTTATTAAAAGGTAATAAATATTACTTTAATTTACTGTACATTATATTATAATTTTTTGTTATTCTTCAAAATATAATAATTTACAGATGGTCATATCTTAAAATTTTTTACTAAAATTGGTTTGGTATTTTGGTGTAAAAAATGGTCTGCCGAATTAAAGAAGTAGGTTTTTCTCGCTTTTTTTAGAGGCTTCATAAAAGAGCCTCCTTCTTATTAATTCCTAGCAGCTTTTTTATTTACCTATATTTTCTGGTTCTTCATAGATGTCTGGACAAATAAAAATAATGTTTTACTATTTAAAAAAAATAAATACAATATAGTCGCCATCACATAGTAGCGAATTAATTTAATTTTTTTATTATGTGTAGGGGCTTCTGAAGCTTTAATTGTTACAGTTGCATTTTGACTGTTTGAACGTAATTGCACGCTGCTCTCTGATGATGGGTTGGAGTATTTGGATTATCTGAAGATCTTAAATGGTCTACAGGTAATTTTCTGCAATTTGTAGTTAATCTATTTGTTTTTGGTAATAAACACAATTTGTTTAAAAAAGACAATAAAATGTGTAATATTTTTTAATTTAACTATATATATGAAATAGAAATACAACTTACATTAATAGGTAAGCATGTTAACTAAATTACCCGTTCTGACTCAGTCCTGGAGCAAAAAGACAATTGTGAAATACAATTCTTATAACATTTACATATGAAATTCTTTCTACAGCTCTGGTTTATTGCAGCTTAAGTAAATTAAGTGTAAAATAAGTACTCATATTATGGTAAGCTAATGTAAAAACTGAACCCGATAGCAAACTGGCCTGCATCTTGCAAGCATCATCGTAAAGCTAAGTTTAACTTAGTTGTACTTCATTACTTGAATCAGTAACATTGTTTTGTGAGAACTTAATTACAATTTATGCAAAGCTCCTTTTCTCTGAACGGACATGAGAATGTTATGGAAAATGTCTTGCAACTATGTTTTGGTAGTGGAATAAATACAGTGACATATTTTATACGGACCTCCATATGTAAGAATTTCACTAGAAAATTTGTTAAAAAACCGTTGTAATTAAGTCGATTTAGATCGCCTGGTGGGAGTACGAACTAAAATTTACATTATCCCATCACTTATTATTTTAAGTCCAGCGTTCTTGTATATTTCAGGTCAGTGGATATTTAGCAACAAATTCTTAGTAAGTCTGCATACAGTTGATCTCACGAGTACAAACTTCTATACCTTAAGATAACCAAGCTCGCTCGATCAATAAACATCTGTAAAGCAACATAACGAGAAATTTTAATCACACCACCACATCCGTACGCATCAAACGAAAACTATTCCATCAAGCGAGTACCGAATTAAGGCATACTTTAAAGTGATCTGTAAATTAGATGGTGGTGCAGGAAATGGCTTCTTAAGCCGTCAGTGTGTAGTTATTAGCGACGAGCGGTGATCGCTGATCGACTATCGCTTCTAGTGATCGGTTTATCTTTGGTGCTTCAAGAACTAGCAAAGAAGAGTAAGTTGAGAGTAACCCTGTTTTTAACTACTAACTAGATACAATAATACTACCGAAAGAAATAGGAGAGATGTACATACAACGTGTAACAGAAAGTGTTTGTTTACCCTTAAGTATTATCACACCTTTCTGTTTCTCGACCCATCATCACCCAGTGCAGAACTAAGTTTTTCTAAATTACAAAAAGGGTTTTTAACAAAAATTTGTCACGTGATCAGTCAGGTTGTATGGAGTACCTTATTTTTTTTAATAACTATTATGTTAGCAAAACGTATGACAAATATAAAAAAATAAAATACTTTCATAAAATTTCAAGTTAAGCCATCGTTGTCGCGGTTTTTTTAGTTATCTTGGAGTTTTGAAAGTTAAAGCGTGTTTCGTTATAAGTGTTTATTTAGGTCTCAGTAAGTACGAAAATCAGTACTTCACGGAAGTAAGAGATTTTCGGGTTCTCCCATAATATAATTTCTTAATATAGATCGTGTGGATATTAGAATTTGCCTGCCGAATTGAAGTCAGCTGGCACTTTATTTAAGTATTTGCCAAGAAAAGATTCAGGCAAATCGTAAAAATAAAATATAATTGATATTTCTATTGTGTATAAAAAGTAAACACTCTTTCCATTTAGCATGCTGTTATTATAAATAGGCAGCAAAGTGTCCATACTATAATGGCTAAAAAGACTTATCTGTACAAAATTCTAGTCTATGGCACATCAGGTAAGCGTAGTTACCGTATGTTTAAGTAAGGAACGATAATTGAAGATATCGTTTCGTGTCTATGTGTTACGTGCTTGCCGCTTCCAGTAAAATATAAGTGTAAATTATCATATATCTGCGGTTATACGTATGACGTATGGTATAAATACTTCTACAGACAGGATAAGCCATACATGCATAGAGAGAGATATTGGCGCATAGATCAATTTTTATTAATGCAGATTTATAAAAATAAGGCTGATTTCTAAGCGAATGTTTATATTTTTCAATGTTTTAGAACAGTGAATTGTGTTAAAATATTGAGCGTTGACTAAGTGTAAAACAAACAATTTGTTGAAAATGATGACAAGCAATTTGGCAGGATCCCCTGCATATTTTTAAATTATTTAGTCATTAAAACAAAACTACAGAACCGATTTCGTTAAAATTTTAATATTTTTTTGTATATAGACCGCATAAAAAGGTGTAAAGAAAAAATTTTTCAAATTCGATCTAAGCGTCTCTAATAAACTATTAAAAAAGGACCGGACGTCCTTTTCTAAAGTTAGTCATCACGAATAGGAGTATATATAATTCGCTGAAGTTAAGCCTGGATATTTTAAAGGCATTTGATTATCCGAAGTTTCTCGTAACTTTTCTACCGTATGATTAAGATTAATAATCATAAAAATTATAAATGAAGTAACTGGCTTCGAAAACTGAACTCATGTCTATAGTTAAGAGCAAAAATAATGCGATTCACTTTCTCTAGCCCTTCATTAACTTTCTCATTGCTTATCGTTACACTTTAGATAAGAGCCTCATATAGGTTCAAAATAATTAAGATATATCATTATTCAGTACTAGCTGCGCTCCGCGGTGTTACCCGCGAATCATTAATTTTTACCAGACTGCGAAAAAAGGAGGGTTATATTTTTCAAGTGTACGTATGTATGTATATTTCTTGCCACGCCCTAGAGTTTAAAGGGCTTGTAGTATTTTTATATGAGTGGTGTCAATATATTTGTGTTAGTCGTGAGAGTGACTGGGTAGGTAAATCAAATTAAAATAATAATAATTAAGGATGATAATAATGATATAATAAGGATGATAAGATGGTTTAACGATTTAGCAGTCGGGTGTTTTCGAACTCGCTTCTAACCTTATAGATATAGCCTATGTTACCTAGTGATAATATTAGGTCCTTACATATGAAATTGGCGTTTTGTCGTACTGGCCACTTTGATCTCAAATATCTCTTCTTTGGTTAGGGATTCCAATTTCAAATTTATACAGCTATTTCAAGTTTTCCATTTTGTTAACTGTGTGACGCAAAGAAAAAACCAAACGGGGAAAAAACAAATGAATTACGGTTTTCGAAATAAGAATGTATGAATAAATAGCTGTATAAATTTGAAATTGGAATCCCTAAACAAAGAAGAGATATTTGAGATCAAAGTGGCCAGTACGACAAAACGCCAATTTCATATGTAAGGACCTAATAATAGACTAATGGCGAAAGAATTTTTACTCTTTTTGCTACGTACATAATTATAAATCTTTCCACTTCATATTATTGTATTAGTACAGATATGTGTAAGCAAGGAAAGCTTCTGAACTACAACTTTAAAAAAAAATACAGTTTGTATGCTTGCCTAGACGTTGGTACTCATGAACAAATCAAAGTTTTCAAGCAATTTGAACAAAACTTGGTAGAAAAGTTACCGATTTTTGTAGTTTGTAGAGATTTTATATTTAGAAATTATTTGAATTATAACAGGATTTTTTTTATAAACATATTGAAATTCACTGCGAACCCCAAGGCACCCCTGGAAGATACCCCTGGGGTATCACGGATCCTGTTCACTAGCTATTATGAATCCACCAATCGAATCGTACTGAAAGAAAATGTTTTCAGTGGTCTAATCTTAATATGTATGTAACACAATCCAATGTTGTTCAAACGTTTAAACAACATTAAATAAACCAAGTTTCTATGCCTGGAATGTTAAAATTAATGAAAATATACTTGATAGTACCCACCCCCTAGCATGAGCATGGGAAAAAATAGTTTTTATCTACTTTTAACTTTACAAAATTCGGATACTTAACGTCATTCATTGCACTTTTGAGCAAGAGTCCTTGCAACATTTAAGTTTTCTCGTGTATTAATTAATATATAGTAATTTTGTCGTTCCCTTTCTCCGGGAATAAGCGCCCGTGGTAGGGAGCAGGATTCTAACCTGCTACTTCAGGCTTAGGCCCTTGCCAAAGGTGCCATTACTCTGAATTACAATTAATCTTGTTTCTTTTTAAAACTGAAGACATAGATTTAGCCAAACACCTACTCCTTAACAAAAAATAAATACATTCCGAAATTAAAACTCGTGCGCCATTATAAAAAGCACAAATCATGGACATGTCGAATGAAATTAACAATATCATCCGCCACATGAGTTGTGAGGTAATCAAGGGAGAGCAGCTTTTTTTGTGTCTGTTCTTGGTGCAATCATAATGTACCTGTAGAGATACCAAGGCTTTGTGAAGTTCGTTGGACAAAAAACGTGGTGATGCTCAGAAACAATTTTAATTAACTATGGAAATTTAAAGTTATGGAACCCTGCGGTTTATGGAAAATCATCCACGATAATATGTCAAATTTCTGGGAAAGTAGTCTATGTGCTAATCCAGAATATAAGCTCAGCTTTTTCAGCGTACAAGAGTAACAAATATGTACACACACACGTGACTGTTATATACATATACATATCTAGACATATATATGACTTTCGCCTTTATAATATTAGTGTAAGGTGTGACGTTAAGTTTAAAGTATGATTGTCAGTGGAAAATTAGTCGCTAATAAAGTCTTGATAGTTTAAATATTCTACGCACATACATATACATAGCGTACCTTGTAGCCCGGAAACACGTTTGTAGCTTTATGTGTTACTTGGTTTTTCTCATTGACATTGGAAAAATAATAATAATTTCTTTGAAAGAGCCTTCTTATTTCTTATACCTTCCTTATAAATTTAGTCAAAATTATATGAAAAAAACTCCATTGAGCTGTATATTTCTAGATTATTATATTATCATATATATTTATACTTACGTTCTTAGAGACGGGATAAATTATATATGTATAGTGTATCCCGTGTTACAGTGACGTACATATCAATTATTTTTCTTTTTTAATAATTCTATATAAACACCTGCTTTTTCTGAGAAGGGCAAAGTTTAAAATTACTTAGCGACTCTGTTTTATTCCCAACCCCAAAAAGTTACAACCGACTTCAATTAGGCAGTAATACATACTTTTCTGTTATGTAGATGCAAAAACAAAATTACAATACCAATTTTAATGAAATTTATGAATTTATAAGTACTCAGTAAAATACTGCCTCCAGTGTACACTAATTGAAATAATTTTATTGCACAAACTTATAAAACATGATAAAATTTTAACTAAAACTATACAAAGTTATAAACTATATAAATGTACGTACAAAAGCAATATCCAAAAATTAAAACTAACTTAAATCTAAACCACTGCCAGTTGGTAGAGTACCCAAAATGCTGACCCCATTGCCTCGTTGAATGGCAATGCTGATGCGCTGACCCAGGTAGAGCCAGCATTTTGATCTCGAGTAGCGTCAACTAGACGCTTTGTTAGGGCTTTGATAAATAATTTTGCTCCCGGTCCCCAAGGCCCGAGAGTTTCAACCCCAAAAGGCTCAAATATATAACGGCTATATAACGGCTAATCTAAATTACTATATTTGCGTCTTTTGAGGCCTTCAGCTGACTCTGACAGTAATTTATATTTTGTCATTCTGTTTTTTAATGTCTTGATATTCGTTATATATAAATAGTTATTTGTTATTTTAAGTTTAATTATTTATTATATATATTATTGTATGTTGTGTTCGATACTATTTTTATGTATATTTTTGTATCTGTTTCGCACCACCGTCGACGCTTAATTTTATTAATATATACCATTCCTACACAGGTCGTCTGTAAAAAAAATTGCGGTAGACCGCCTTTTGTGCCATGTTATTTATTTTTTATTCTTTTTGTTTTGTATTTTTATGGTGACAAAAAGAAATATTGTATTGAATATTCAAAGTCATCCAATCGTGTGGTGACAGCATTGCTACCATCAGGAGCCGGTATATCCGCGCTAATGGCTCCCTCCGGGCACGCTCCCTATCAGTAGCCGATCGCATGATGCCCGCAGCAACGCATATAACATTATATGCTTCATCCTAGTACTTTTTATTGAGACTTAATAACGCATAGCAGAGCATATTGGTTGCGTAAATATTTGTTCACGTGATATTGCGTCGGTTCTTAGTTTTAATCAATCAATCATTTCGAGTAACAGGAATCATTCAAACTTATACAATACGTCATTGTCAATAGGTGTTATAAGCAGCCACATTAAATTAAATTCTGTTATAAATACAGCAAAATACAATAACAAAAAAACAACAATAAGGTTTCGTCCGACTTGCTGACATGAACAAGGATTAAGACGGTGCTTCGAAATAGGCATAGAATAAGGAAGTTCTAACTTCATCTATGATATAAATACTCCTATAAGCAAGAACTAGACCTATAATAAAAATTACAGTAACTATTCCAAGCATTATTGTAAATTTTGATTTCCACCTTTTATGGATTAATTAATTACTAATTCCTTGAAATTCCATAATTATATCTATTTTGTATCAACTGTAAACAAATTAATTTTCTAAATATGACTGACAGAAATGCAACCAGATTCGGTATTAAGTAGAAAATCAAATCCCATCAAAACATAACATGTACAAAAATGCACAAGTCTCGCTGCGCACTTTTTCTGCCGTATATAATTGTCAAATCAAATGAATATCAAGTCGGTTAATTCAGTATTTGTTTAGGTATCTATGGGAGAAACTTTCCAACTACTTTGTCACAAATAAGAAACTGTATCGAGATAATAATATTTATTTCTTTTATAAATACAGTGACTTAACAAACGCACACAGCAACGTAATCTACAAGCTAATGTAAATATAGGCACAAAGCACTAGATAGTTTCAATTTCTATAACAATAGACATTCTTAGCCGTGTGTAACTGCCAAGTAAAAATCAAGAATTTATCAAATCAGTTCAGCTGTCTCTGAAAAATAGGGTAACACGCATAAATTCAGTACCTCCTCTATTAGAAGTCCGTGTAACACATAAGCTATACTATATGATATAACTTTTATTTATTTATTACATATATTATTTAAGATACTCAAAACCTGTCCACTGTTTCCGCATAAGAAGTCACCTGTACGAACAACGTACCGTCATTAAATCAAAAATTCAAGTAAACCCGCCGGCGAAGTGTTTATGTCCGAAATATGACAGCCGATTTGGAGACGTCAATGTAATAAAACAGCCGTCTTACACGAACAGTTTTGCCTTCAGTTCTATTTGAACGGTTGAATAAACGAATGAAAAAAGCGTAAGTAAATCTAAGCTTTTTGTTTAAATCACTAAAGTCTTGGTAGATGGTGTTTACCTTCAGTTCTTATCTTATGTTTGAAAGTGAAGAAGTGTTGTGTTTCGGTCAGAATAGCTTGACCGGGTATGAAGGACTTTAAAAAGCTATTATTCCGTAAGGTGAACGGTAGCTCGCACTCGCCAGAGCTTTGCTTGACTACTGAAATGCGTTGTATATTGGAGGTGAAAAATGTTTTCATATCAAATAATTTATTTATCTTATCTTATTATCTTGTAGGTACTACATTTTTATTTAAAGTTAATAATACGCCAAAAAAATAACTTACGACTTTTCATGAACTTTGAGAGTCAACAGGTCGCCAGTTGCCAAACTCTATAATGCACATACCTACTTCCTATTTTTATGAATTGCATTTCCAGATATACCCTAGAGCCACAAACCCCAAATAAATTTAATATAAAATGGGATTCAGTTTTCGTTAGCACCCGCTTTCGACAAGGGAGGCTAATACTGCCAACAATTTGAAAATCTCAATGGAAATAAAAGGATGGAGTCACCATGCCGTACACTTCCATATAGTGAGATAAGTTGAGCTAGAATCACAAACTTACGTTTTTCAATGTTGCCATTATAAATAAAAAATAAGTTATCCACACTATTCTACTTGCCTGTACCGCATTGTACTGTGATTATTGCCAGTTTTTATGCGCCCGCGACGCCAGACACGTGGAGCGATGAAATTATGGTAATCACAGCTGGTTTCATTGCAGGTCTCTGGTTTTTAGGGGTCCATTCAATGCGATATGGATACCTTACGACTGCATCAAAAATATGAGAGTAAGAGTTATATCAAGAAAGTTCTCCATTTGGAAGAAAAGTAAGGAATTTTGCTGTTTCTAATCGTATGTGATGAAATTGACATGTGATAAGTATCTTCAGCCAACGATTAAATAATCTAACTTCTTAGTATTAATATAAGACTAATCAGTAATTTATAAAAGCAGCCATTTCGCGGTAAACATACGAAGAGGATTCTGATTAAAAGGAGATGATTCTGAAATTTTATTTAGATAACAAATGAAATGATAATTTTCAGTAAGATTCTATGTAGTTTTGGCACATAACTTAAACATCGCGTATATTTTAGCGTTAATAGGCACAAGCTGCCGGCCATGCAAATAAAATATTATTATGCAGAACCCCGACATTAACATAAATACTTTGTTACACTTCTTTTGCGTTTTTTATAATAATTGTCGTCTGCATTCATCAGCATCTGGTCTATTCAGTTGTTACACATCACGCTACATTTCAGTTAATACTTTTGTAGCACGTACCAGTTTAGTTTAGCACTACGGTTTAAGTAATAAGAGATTTGATATTAGTATTAATACTATCTCTTTATTATTTAGAATGTGTTATATGATTGGTGTCTACACTCTGGAAAAGCTATAGTCTGGCCCCCTTTTCACGTTTTTTTTTTGCTCTGGCTGAATTTGTTGTCAGTGATATTTCAACAGTCTCTAAATAGCATATTAGCCACACGATAGGTTCCTTCACTTTTAGCCAAACTCACAAAAGTCACGAAGGTACATTTTCGAACTTTGAACGAGTACGAAATTTGTAATATTTTTAAGATTTTGTACTTACACTAAAGCAATAATTCTAATTGGAAAAGAATGGCGAATTAAGGTATTTTACGTGGTAATCCATAGGAATTAGGCTTCAGCATCTCATTTACACTTTAGCCACCTAGTTCCGAAAACCTAACCTGTACAAAATATGTTGTCAAGTCCCCTTAACGGCTAGAATTAGGCATGAAAGAGGTGAAATTTTAAGGAAAACGGTACAATAAAATAAAATTTAGATATTTACACTTGAATCGCTCTGTCAAATATTTTTCACCATCTCCACACCACAAGTAAACAGCCGGTCCGTTCCACACTCACCACACAGCCATATTATTCATAATCACCAAAAAGAAATGGAATGCCTCTACCGCATTTGTGTTAAATGGAAAAGAAAATCGTTCAACACCGAAATACGAATAGTAATTATTTCGCGACACAAAGATGGGAAACGTCTTTGTTTTGGTTTTAATAATTGGTGTAGAGGTCTGGTTCGTTTTAGTTAAATGGACTTGCATGAGTGGAAGTACCGTTAGCTGGGAATTAAAATGTGATTAGAATTATCTGGAAGATAAAATTACTATTGCATGTGCTTAGTTCAGAGTACTCATTTTCGTAAATGATGCGTACCAGTAGGTAAATTGCAGACAGTCAGAAAGTCAAGACCTACTCTTTTATATATATACTAGCGGTTTCACCCGCGTATTTGCCCATTTTATTATCGAGATAATCTAATTTTGAAGTCGTATAAAAAGTATCTTATGTTCTTTCCCGGGGTCTTATCTACCTGAGTACCAAATTTCATCCAGATTGGTTCAGTGGTTTTGGCGTAAAAGCGAAACAGACAGACAGAGTTACTTTCGCATTTATAATATTAGCTAGGATTAGGATTTATATACAACGTATAGAACAAAGCTGTGACAGTACTTAAGGGTGTTGTTACCCATCAAAGTGATCCCATTGTAGAACAAAATTTTGTAAAAATCGTGTACAAATTATTGCGTCCTCCATATAACGTGACCGATCACGTGACCAATTTTTGTATGCAGAACCTAATATTTTGTTCTCGAATTTCGCAAAATTTTCTTCTATAATGAGTTTACCTTGATTTTTAGATTAACATCCTTAAGTATTTTCACACCTTTCTGTTACTCGTTGGATATTAATAAGTTACAAGATACAAAGTTGTCAGTATTTTTTTTTCATTAAAAGCCCCTTGGATGTATACATGACCTTCTAAACTTAGAAATAAAAAACAAGGGTAGTTTAAAATATACAGATATTTATTTATAAGCGGTTAAAGCTAGTTAAAACTAGCTGAGTGAAGTGATTTTATTAGCTAGTTAACTTTACCAACGGCAATCGGAATTAATTTCTATGGAACGGGTTATATAATTAATTTATCTTATCGAAATATTTACTATTACCGGTATAATGTCGCCGAGATCAAAATGCGTGTTATCATTCGACTTGTCTCTAATAGAGAAGTAATTAAAAAAAGTTAAATTTCAAAACACCATTAAAGTAGAAAGCTTTCACGTTTTATTCCTCAAGTTGCCGTAAGCTACTGTTTAACGTAATAGTGCAGGAGATGGTGACTGTTTTTGTAACCAGCCACGGACAGTTTTTTTCACTCATCTTATTTTCCAATACTTATCGGAGCGTTTGATCGATTCGACGCGTGACCAGAATGCTGGTTTTTATCTGGCCCAACGTATAAGCATTGCCATTCAGCATTCTAGGCACGCTGCTCTCTGGTGGTGAGTTGGAGCATTTGGATTATCTGTAGATCTTAAATAGTCTCTAGGTAGTCTTTCTACTATAATTTCTTGTTGTCGTAGTTGGTTATTTTGTTTATGTTAATAAAGGCACTTGCCAGGTCCACATAAGGCAAAAAAACATTACGCTTAACTATCATCATTATCCATCAGTAACTTAATTAGACACCGGCTTTCACCTAAAATGTCCTTTCAATAATTATATTTTATGATCAATTAGACGCTGTTGTTTTGTGTCCGCACGAGATTTCCCATAAACGAGAGTTATTCGTCAATTCGGCTCACATTTGATTAGTTTTACTGCTTATTCATAAAGTGCGGGCCATAAAGTTAGAGGACAACTTGTTGAACATTATTATACTAAATTTAATAGATCAATTTGTCAAAAAATTACAATAGCAGTTCTTAAACGGGGCAATTTGATTAACTAATAATGCATCTTTATTTGTTTCTATTTTTTTATATTTACATGTCTTATTACGGGTTGGGTTTCACATTTCTCCGCTTAATTTGTTTAAAATGGGCCGGTAAAGTGAACCACAGCAAACTAGGGTTTTCATAATAATTATATGTATTTCAAAAAATTGTTAAATAATAAATGGTGAAATATTGTCATAAGTTATAATTAATTATAACAAACTTATCGCAACAGAAAACCGACACATGGAAGAGAATGGAAAATAAGTATGCTACTAGCCATAAATAAATTATTGTACATACATGTACATCAAAATACAATGTACGTCCAAAAAATCATTCTGCTGCCGATTTTGTCAAAAAATACTAAGGAGAAAACTTTTTCGTTCGACAACAAGCTCGAAGTTAGTGGCTCCATTGGGTTCCTTCAATGATACAGGCAAGCCCCTGTATTTATTGAGCTAATTGGCTGTAAATAGAAGGTAGATTGTTCAAAATGGCCGCCAATGATTTAATGTAGTTAAACTCATAAACCTCCCTTGTGTTTGACGGTTAATAGCTCGATGATAAGATGTCGTTTATGACCTAATTGGAAAATTAAGGAGGTTTTGGTCTCTGTGGTGAATTGTTTGTAATTAGAATTACATTTTATTTATGAAAATACTACACGTGCTGTGATTGTTTTATTAAAAAATGTTATTAACCAACTTCTAAACGGAAGAGCCTAATCTTAAGCTTATGTTGGGTTTACTATTAAGAATTTTGCTAATCCGTTACTGAGCAAGAGTCCTAACTTTTAAACCACGTTTATCAATAAGACTGTAAGTGCTTAGCAAGAAGCCTGTCTATGCGTTTCCAGCCGATGCAGTCATTAGATTGGTTTCTAACTGTTTTCTTCGTCATATAGATAAACTTTTAAAGTAGCTGCAAAGCTAAATTAAAATTAACTTAAATACAGAGTACCAAGTGATCTGCACTAAAAAAGGATCAGCATCACATTATTACGTTATTACCATAATGCACCCGATGGTGTACTTTATAAAATTCACCAATTTGTATGCATGAGCTTTTTGATGCAAAAACATGTTTTTCATTTATTTTTTGCGTATTTGAATATTGGAGGCAAAACGTGTGCAATATGATTACATTGATTATCATAAATGTACCCGCGAGTTGGACACACTTTAAAGTAATTGAAAGTTTTCATGAAAGCGTTTCGAAACAATATTTAGAAATCTTCCGTTACTAACATTGTTTCGTAGTCTGTGTCAAAACTTAATTAGCATTTACGACTTTTTAGAAATTTATTACGCTTGGTGACACTGCTGTACAAAAATATTCAATTGTTAAAAAGACAGGACTACAAAAACACGTTGAGTTTTTTTACTATAGATCATTTCATGAGATAAAATTTTACTGAATTCATCGAATCGAATATGTCGAAAACGAAGTTTTAGAAAGTGTTGATTTCGACATTTTTTTGGCCTATTTCATTTTTTTTATCCAATAAATAGGTGTTTTAAAAATATTGCTTCGCGTTTCTGTAGAATTCTAGTCTTATATCTTTTTTGTAACATCATTTGATATACCGAATCTTATACTTATTAAAGTTCTATGACGCGTTTCAGCATACACGCCCCTTAATTAATAAATTTGAGTCCATATCACGCAATCAATATTGTATTTCTGTGTTTTTTGTTCTTACCATTTCTCAGTATCATACAGAACTTAAATATATAATTCTAATACACAAAGTAATTTAAAAAGAACCTAAAGTAAAAATTATTAAATGTCTGAAAAAAAAATTATATAAATATATAAATTTTCTTAATTTTGTAATTAATAATACTAGCGAACACAGACTAGCAAATGATTTAAAAAGTCCTCATTACCAAAGCACTGACAAAATCAAGCATCCGCCGCGATTGCTAATCACAAATAGATCTAGTCTTACAGATAGCAAAAAAATATCATTATCTAAGTGTATGTTATTCTGTTTATTTGTTCTCAAATTATTGAGACGAAAAATAAAAACGGTAATACAAATCATGAACTATTACAACATGGTGAAATTATTACAGCTTTGGGATCTTACTACTAGTATGATATTTAAATATCCGAGAACACCAGGCGGTTGCATATAAGTGATTAAAAGCGGTACGATTATTAATACATATAAAACTGATATTTAAAGTATATTGTACCATATTGATGCTGTATTGGATAATTTACAACTCTTTTATGCATAATAGGAATAGGAAATCATAAAAAATTACACATCGAACTAGCATATTTAATATGAAGTTAGTCACTACAGGAGAATCCATAGTGAGGAGCTAGATGTATCGATACCATCTATTCAATATCGGAGTACGTTATCAAACCTTATATGAATGGGTGGTAGGACGGAACGGGTTTTTGATTGGCAGGGACTGATTGAGTGTCAATAGGGGCAAGCAGCTGACTGATAACTTTGCATTGGATAAAACTTGTAAACTCTGTCTACGTATCTACTTTGTTGTTACATGGTTCTGTCATATGTACTGCTAAACTAAAAGCAAAACGTAGTCGTACCTGTACCACCTATATTAATATTGACACTACGGCACCTTTCCAGTCAGAATTTGAGCTAGTTCATGGTTCAGTGGCGACGTTTGCGTCAGAAATTGGCTGACAAATTTTACCAATATGAAGTGAGCTCAGCGGTATATCTCGAAAAAATATTTTAATAAGACCACTGTTTTTTTATATTTTTATCACCATTTAATTAGCAAGTAAGAAAGTCAAGTTATTGACAGTTTTATTTTAGAGTTGTATTAATTGTGGTCGCAGATTCTTAAATTATTTCACGTACCTAGTATAAAAATAAACTAATTGTTTACGAAAAATACTGTGTAATATGTATTATGGTATAATAGGAAGACTAACGTAAAAACAAATGTAAATTCGTGATTAAATCCAACATAAATCCCATATGACTTCCGGACCTAACCCGTCGCAACCAGCTTGCACCAATAACGCACCTGCCACCTTAACCCGTCCCTGGCCAGGATATTACCCAGCTATAATTATTGGGAGGGATTCATTATGACGTTACGTGACAGCCACCGAGGTTCCCTGCATCATCATATGCAATTTGCTGGCCACATCAAATTATAAGACTGGGCAGTCTGTCGAACACCTTCTTGGCAGATAAACCATTCAAATTTCGTCTTTATTGTTGAAGTAATAGAGAATAAAGTTATAGTAGAAGACAATCCAGGATAGTTATTAGTACCCGATACAGCTTCTGTTGATTACGGAATGAAATGAAATGTTTGTTATATTAACGATGGACGGGATTCGGTACGTGCACGCATTGATTTGTGCGAGCTGAAAGCATGAACTAATCTGCGTGTTATTGAATAAAGTTTTAATATAGAATAAAATAATAAAAACAAAGATGAATTTTAGTTCTTTTACGCAAAATGTTGAGTTGTGATATGATATCATTTTAAAAAGAGAGACATATTTATAGCTACTAGCAGCAATTATTAACGTACAAGTGACGGTTAGAATCAGTAATAAAATTTGGAGGAAGCACCTAATAATGAACGAGACATTACTCGCCTCCGGGCAATATTGTTATTGCTCTTAGTAATCGGAAACTACCTTAATTTTGTTCAATGAATTTGTGAATGCAAATCAACATAGTGAACTTACAAATTTGGACCCTAACAATGCAGATACAGATGTCAAATTGGAAAAAAGAAAAAAGTATGGTACAATATCCGGTCACTTAGTATAGCTAGAGGCAGCAATTTATTAAAACTCACGAAACAACGCTTTGATAGCTCAAATTAGGTAAAAGTCTATAGAAATTTCACCATAGAATGAAGACTTTATTTTTTCGTCTCATATTTATGATGTTAGTGAGCCATAAAAATATGTGAGTTATAATTTAGAGCAGTTGCCAATTAAAACTATAGACAAAACGGTACTGACTCAATTAAACTATTAAACTTGTTGATTGATTACAAATAAAATGTAATCTAATTAAATACCAAGTTTTCATTCGACACAAAAAAGTAATGGATTAAGATATTTTGATGATATTAGAAATCTTGAAATAGTATTTACATGATTTTAAGGTTAACAGAATTGCCATATAATTGTATAAGCAACCATTTATCAGGGTTCAGGGTGTTTAAAATTATTTTCTGAGTTATAGGTACATTTTTATAAACACATTTCTTGTACTATGTGATTTGTTCAAACATGTTGTACACATAATAGCTGGACGATTGCATAATACTCATAATATTTATATCTGATTTGGATTTTTCACTCGTAAATAGAACCTAGTTTTGATATTTAACTAAATGACTTAGATAAAGTATCGAGTATAATCTTAGGACATTCCTCTTCTGTAGTACCAGGACAGGACATTGTCTTTTCAAGCAACATCCCAAACTCAGGTTTGCAAACTTTTATATGATTTTAATAGCATTATCAATAATAAAAAATAAACGCTGCTAATAAATTATATCGCATACGTTTCTATAGTAACCACACATGTAGCAGATATGTAAATCAACAAACCAACGTACCGAAGTTCTAATTGCATTTTTCCATAACGGCCATAAAATATAACAGTCTAATAAATTGAATTACACCAAACTTTTTTAAGATAGCATCTGCATTGCATTCCTAAATAATTGTAACGTTCAAACCGGCGCGTGCGCAACCGGCAATCGGCTTTCATCTACGCGTAATAACTATTCATTGTGAATAATAAAAAAATCCGAATCTCGGTCCGAATTGCTAGTTTACCGTAATAGCTAGGAGCTTATTTCGGCGACTATTTATTACCTTTTTTATATAACTACTTGAACAGATGGTGGTTTAAATCAAAGCGACGGTACGGACGTTGAGGTGATTGCTCGCAAATCTACAAAAGACAAGCGGAAACATATAAATATTAAATTAGGAGCAGCCATTGACGATTTAACGAACAGCAACTATAGAATGATTCATAGTTCTACATTAAGAACAGTAGTGGTTACTGAAGGAGTAGCCACAGATATGATTGATGCTAATTTTTTTGCCAATGGCATTCAAAGAGTGACAAATGCTGGCAATTTGAAAGAAAACAGTAGGACGTTCATTGATGAGCTCATTACTGAACTCATTCATATTCTTCGCAATGTATGGTTTAATTTGTATTTGAATTTTCGAAGTAGAACATTTGCAATAGGTGTGGCTTGACTAATGGTTAGTCATTTTAATATATTAATATAATATATATGAATCGAAAATTACAAGATTTTACGTCGCGATAAATATACATACATATTTTAATGCGATAATTTTATTTTATCCCTTACTCACGGAAAAAATAGTAATAAAAAATAGTAAAAATAGTTTATTATCGTGAGTTATAACTATAGAATACATATGAGGCACAAATACAGAAATCGTTTGCAAGTCTTATAGTTTTACAACGGGTCACAAACTAGGCAGAGCCTGTGTCTTGGGCACCCTGGTCACAGTTTCTTTAGATGGAATTGCACTAGTTTGTACATACACATTTTCATATTGGTGGCCCTTATACTTGAAATGACAGGTAATTTATAATAGAATCTCAAATAATACAATATAAAATAAAATTCGATTAGAAAAATTAGTTCGTTTTAATTATAGTTAGAATACAAGATATCAAATACATCAATAATAATAAAATAAATAAAATAAAAAATCAAAATTAACTAATATTATTTTAAAATTCAAAATTGTTTCAAAATAAATTATGAAATACAATTAGCGATCCATTCTTGTCACATTAATAAACAGACAAGTAAAGCTAGCGAATAATAATAGAGTATCACACACACCATTGCACCACTTAGGATTTGTGATTGAGTAATAAGGAAGGGGACGTAGGATAGGGAGAGTTCAGAACGTCTTGTGGACTTTATTCTATTTTAGACTGTAATGCACCATACTTTATTTATCGTGTTTGAAAAACTTCCCTAATTCTCATCTCACTAAAAATAAAAAGCTTCTCTGTCTGTAGGTAAGATAGCGATAGGAGCCATTTATTTAGTATATTTTTAACCTCAACTAGATTCTTGTATATAATGTCAACATGTCTGCATACCGAATTATATGTAAAGACGTGTACATAGCATGAGAGACGCGAAGCAAAAATGGTTCTTATTTTCGGAAGTTTGAAGTCTACATCTGAAAATCGGGCTCTTCTTGATACTGCTTGCAAACAATTTGCGGACTGTAAGGACCGAAACTTCTTCATACAATTATTCTATAGAATATCGTTGTGGTTTGCCTAACATGACTTTAAGGACAGCTCTTTGAGCTCTCTCAACTTCAATCATGTCAGTTTTGGCTGCGCCACCCCATACACTTATACAATACTGTATGATAGTTTGACACAGTCTATAAGACTACTAATAGCTTGACTTCGTTTTTAGCAGCAGGTCTTAATATTTTCTTTACATAGATAAGCTTGCGAATTTTTTTGGATATATAAGATATATGTTCCTTGAATTTCAGATATTGATCTACTATCACACCTAAATATTTGGTAAATGCGACTCTACAGATTGAGCTGCAATTACAACTTGACTCGGCTGACCCTTGAGCATTGCTTATCTTGCAGCTACTTTTATGTATAAGTAGTTGGACTATATCTGTGCAGTTAGCCTCTGTAATATGAAATCCAATAAAATTAGTTTTTTTTAATATTCAGGGTTATAAAGTTTTGGTTTAAACACTGTGACAAAATTGCCATCCCAATTTCAGCGTTATTTTGTGCATTTTCCCAATTTCTGCCATAAAAAAAGTAAGTAACATATGAAATAGTTTTATTTAAAATTTTGCAACTAATGACTATTTAATTTTATTTTAGTTACGATGAGAAGGCTGAGAATTTGCTTTGTAATTTCAGAGAATTATTAAGTGAAATTTCACTGTCAAAATACATTTTGTACCAAAGGCTGTAATCTAGTCTTCATTGCTTTCAATCACAAAATTGCCATCATTATAACCGTGTATGTAAAACAAAATTTAACCGCTCGTTAGTCTAGACTGTTAGACTGTACATTATAATACCACATACCAATCTAATAGTAAGTAGCAAAACTGCGTTTGCATGTATTATTTAAACTACAGCACTATTGCAAGCAACAATTTGGCCCGCAGTACCGTTGTAGCTATAGATCAGTTCAGGTGTTGTCTGCCTGCGGGCTAGTTGTTTGGGACAAGTTATGGGAGATTTAGACTAGGCTGAAGTAGAATTCTAGAGAATTCGCTGCTGTTTTATCCAAAATCTATTGTAATTTTGCGCCTTTTATAGCTGATTTATCCCAATAATCGACGTGAAAAAATTATATCGACCCAGTCCATCCATAATCCAATTATTTTTCCATGAGTATAAATCACCTTTGTCTTCTTAGTCAAGGCTGCAATGATCACAGTTTTTTATACATTAATTGCTTATTATTTTTTCTTTAATATTTATATAATAGCAAGCTTTCTTCAATTTTTTTAAAGCAAATCGTCATCCATACCACAATGTCGTTCGTTCATAAAAAATCAAGAGGGTGTTTTTTTTAGATAACTTTGTTGTCTCATAGTTGGACAAAAGATTCCTCGATCGTTTCGATTTTTTTCCATTACAAACCAGCCAAATCTAATGAGGATCAAGGAAATACTCGTAGGCTAAGAAACGCTGTGGAGTACTATTTTCTGTTTATACTATCTTGTTTCAACTTGTTGATATATCTATTCTTCATTCTCTATCCTTTTAGACCACAAAGTCTTGACCAAATGGCAGGTGAGATCCGACAATATTGTGGCCACCACGCCCGTCCACATGGTGGAATAAATTTGATTCAGCTTGTAAAATATTGTTACTTGTGGTTTACGATACAGGCTCTGTCAACGGATTTGTTTCACAAGTATTTATACGGGGGAAATAATCAGCGCAAGTTATTCACTGCTGCTTGTAAAATGAGCTGCTTGAAATTCAAGCTGTTCAAGATTTTACAAACAAATTTAAAATAGAATACGGTTAATTTGAAATGGCAGAAATATAATTTAATTTGAGGCGCTATGAAGCCGTTTTGGATCGGCCAGTAACTCAAAGGATGGAAGGAAGTTTGGGGTACCCTTCTTCTTGAGGTATCTTTGCAATAAGCATAGCTTTTCAAAATAATCACCTCTCAATAATCTGGGTAAATTGTAATCTTGCTGATTAAACCAGTATGTAGGAAAAGTTTTAAGGTCGCGAGTATATCGGTTTTTCTAGGCAAGATAAGCAAATAGAAGCTGTTTCGCCTAGTAGCTACTAGCTTACTAAGTGGCGGAGTACCCTTCTTGGTATAAAGTTGTCAATACTACGAGTCAGTTTTGACAATTTGCTATCACTAGTACATAATATAATATTATTTTGAAATATTATCTACATATTGTCCCTGGATTATTGAGTTGACATAAAATAAAGTGACTGTTGCGTTCTTCCACATTTGTAATCACTATTATTTTAGTGTAAAACTCGTTCGAACGTTAAATAATGGCATATCTTTATATATGTATATGCCTAAAGCCAGCTCACAAGGTACCAACCTTTGAACATTGTCTACACGATCGAAACGAAAGGATCTCTCTACTTAAATTTCATAGACATCGTTCATTATACTGACCTACATAAGAAAAACTTCTCATTAGTCTATAAATAATGATGCCAAAAGAGAGAAAGCGCATTAAACAATACGAACAATTTGATTAATTACGTCAATGTCTCATTTGGACGACGAGGCGGTTGTTGTCTCAATCAATTTATAAATTGGGTGGTCTTAATTCGACACGTTAATTGTTTTTGTTTAAACACGATTGTTAACTTCGTTTATATTACACTGGTAAATAATAAGGTTCATTTTATTGAGATTATTATGGATAAGTCTATATACTTTCATAGAAATTTATTAAAACACAAAGGCAAAAAAAAAAACATTCACAGCTATAAAAACTAATCTAATAATAAACCCCCAGTAAAAGGGAAAGTTCCAAGAATGCTGGCTGAATTACCACATTGAATGGCAATGCTAATTTAAGTTTTTATTTAGATAATATTATCGCTTTTTGGAAAATCAATTTAACACAAATCGAGTTTATAAGTAGTTCTCACATCGTATCAACTCATAACGCCCAACTGTTGAAACTTCGAAGATAGGTTTATAATAACATTAAAATACCAATATTTTGTTTCGCTACCCATTATTGTTACCAGTCTTGTTATTGTATAGATATTTTTCACTACAGTGCGTTTCCTGCGAGTACAAAACAGGTGAAAGAAAAGCAAAATTACTTGGTTTTGATTTGATCAGTTACGAGAGCTGTATCATCTTCCTGACCTTATCCCACTACGTGGGATCGGCACAGCATGTCTTCCTCTTCCATTCTACTCTATCAGCCGTTATCTCTTCATGTACTCCCCGTTCACACAATTCATCCACATCTTAAGTCGCCCCCTCCCGGCGCTACCATCTACAATCATTTTCATAGATGTCTTCATAACATGGCTTTCTATTTCAGCAATTCTAAAAATTAAAACATCCAATTTCAAAGACAGATTTGCTTAATTTCGCCATAAAGGATAGTAAGGTCAGGTCACATATGAAAACTTTCACTAACCATGGATCGCTAAGGTCTTGAATACTTTTTTTCTCGTACTTTCTTCTAGTTATAAACGTTTAGAACTGGGTATTCAATAACGATACAATCTGACACAGAAAGCACTTGCTCAATTGCAGCGGTGTCACTTGGTAGAATATCTCTCATTAACTTTAACTATCCCGGCTTTAATTTACTCCATCTCAAAGTAAACTAATAAATCAATATCTCATGGTTCGATAACCAGAGCGTTTAGACGGCCGGTTCTAACAGCGTAGGCGACGGCATGCGGCACTTCAAATGCAATTCAACCGATAAACATACAGTATCACAACTTCAGCTAAGACTGACTTAAAATGATTGGAATTTCAAGGTTGAAGTTGGGTCCAACTCAAAAATTTCTCCTTTCTAGGGTTTTAGAGCACATAATTGTGTCCTCGGGAACCCTAATGCACAGCTGTCTTTTTAATGTACAGTGTAGAGAAAGAGACAGCTTGTATTTCGTGCTCCAAACATTTAGTACTTTACACATGGCATCCAGTGTATTTCATATTTTAGTTTATGTTTCCCTAATAAACACCTAGAGCGTATCCGCTCTAGGCGAGGTAGTTTTTTGAGTATTTCATGAAACACACACTCAAATACATATCAAGCACCACTATATAATAATATATACAGAATATAATTTAGTTTTTCTGTCGCTTAACTCACGTTGCAAGTGGAGTTAAAAAATTACATAATGAAAATGAAGCGAAGTAAAATATATTTATTGCTGACTTTCCGTAGTATGTATTAAAATAACGGACCAAACATATATCTAACACATTAAAAAGACTTCTAAATAAATATAGTGTAGTTATATTTTATCCTAAGATATAGGAGTTTGGTAGCTCCGCCAAGTTTTGTGTAACAGACTGGAGTACCACTCTCGTACAGCTGTCACCAAGGAGTTGACGGAGCGGCGTATGGCGGACCATCAACTCTACGTCCGAAATGTTCTTCAGCAGCGCCTACCAGTAGGACGCGCGGCCCGCCACAATGTGTCGTGATCTGTGGCTAACCCAATCTGGTCTCGAGATCTGTGGATACCTATTTTGATTACCACAATGTAAGGAAAAAAACCACGTTTCGTGGGATCGACACCACTAATCTCCCCACCCAACTATCATCTTTCCAAAACTCATCAAATAGTGTTACTTGATTTACTGTCACTACTGTTGGCATTGCGTTTCGATAATTAAAGTTATTTTCATACGAAATCGATCACCGGTAATGCCATGAGCTTGTCTAAGGGAATTTACGTAATGTAACATTTATATTAACACCCACATTTTGATGAGGTTCGATTATTTTTAATTCTGTTAAAAGAATTAGTTCAACAGAATTGTATAACAGGGAAATAAAAGTTGTTTTTTAAAGAATTTATTCTCAAGACTATATAAAAATTCAATGCCGCTAATATTTCATAATATTCATCCATACAAACTTTCGCGCTTATGCGCGAAAGTTTGTATGGATGTATGTTTGTTACTTTTTTACGCAAAAACTGCTGAACCGATTTAGATGAAATTTAGAAAAGACATAGCTTTTTATCTCGTTTTAACGCGGGTAACACCGCAGAGACAACCTAGTACATAATAAATTAAAATTCAGCAGAATGTCCTTAGAAGTAGGGAATGATATATAAACGGAGGTATGATATATATTAAGAGGTTATTAGTTAATTATTAAACAGTGATCCTGGTAGTTAACTAATAACCTCTTAATAAAGGCTTCTAAGGTCATGAAATTGAAAATGTAAAAGTCCTAGAACAAAAGTTTTTGCTTAGAGTCATCACAAGTCTGTTAGAAGTCTCTAGGCTACAGGTACACTGCAAACCAAAACCAATTAAACCAAATGACTGCTACCGAAGATTTGTAAATCTTATTTAATTAAATTTTATCCATAAATTATACGAAAAAAATGGGCGAAAAGGTGTTGTATATTAATAAAATAATTATTGACCATCCGAGTGCAGTGTTATGTAGACGTGGCCTATTCACACGATTCGACAATTTACAACAAGAAAGTAACCAGCCTTTGTACCACTGCTTGATAAACCATGGAAATGTTTAATTATATTGTATAGATTGCTGGATCTCTATCCACGTAACACAACAACAACTGTTGCTGTAAATAAATAAGCGTCGATGTAATCGTAATAAAACATTAGTTTTTTATAACCAATATAGTCTAGAACTATATTGGTATAGAGCATGTAATCGGTAGCAACTAAAATGAGATTTTGTTTTTGTTTTTACATATTTTTTTTTCTTTTGTTTTAATAATCATTTGCTGGAGGAGTGTATGGTGCTTTAAGTTTTAATTCTGACATATTTTTTTAACACGTGTTTATTTAATACATAATTAATAAGATGGTATATACAAGATATTTAGTGTTTTTCCGCCTCGTCTTGATGTCAGCGTGAGAAATCGAAAAATATTTTTGTTTTTATGGTGTGGTTCCTCCTCACCACCGCCATACCTCACCTTATTATTTCTCTTTCTCTCAGTATCCGACTTCCTCGACACGTGTTTCGCCTTAGCACAAGGCATCCTCAGGAAATGTTGACTCTTCAAGCGCTCTCGACTTTCGAGAATGGATTTCCGCAAAGGAACGCCTGACTCCATCAGTTAATACATTTTCCTTTCTATTGCCAATTGTAAAAACATAATTGAATAATTATGAAGAAAAACTAAATGTCAAGTAGAAAAACGATAAACTTAAAGTATATTTAAAAAGCAGGATAAAAATTGAACCATATAATACAGTACAACAAAAACCCTACGACAAAACGACTTTAGCCATGTCACAAAAATAAATAAAATTAACATCAATGGAAACAACTTTCTCGGCTTATTATAACTCACTAATATATAAAGCTTATTGAAATTTGAAATCTAATTCTAACAATGGACCTAAATAATATGAATATGTTAAGCAACAAAAGATCTAATTGATGGACTGTCAGGTTGGTACTACCGAAAGGGTTGCGAGCAAAAAAACTATACAAAAGGTGTTAAAGTAAAATTACAGGATTGATTATTATGAATAATATGTACAATCATTAGCGGAACATATGTGAGCCACATGTGCGGTGGAGCATAAGGTGTATTGATACTGAGTGTTGGTTTATTCTGTGTTATTTTATTTGTTGAGATCTGTCGAGGCCTTGATGCTATCGATATGTCCATATGGACTATGATTTTGTTGGTATTGTTCTTTTGCGTAAATGGTTTGGTTAAATTCTACTTGATGTTTTCAAATGACTATATTATTTTATGAATAATAAATTCTCGATTTAGAAAGACCGAGATTATAACTTTCGGGAAATAGAGAACTCGGAAGCGAATAGTTCGCACATTAAAACTTATAACAAGTAAAATTTAAAGAAAATATAGCATCATCAATTTGTAATAGTGGCCATCTTCGTATTTAAAATTTATCATAGTGATTATTTTACTATTCTAGATCTTTCATTTGATACTCATATTGTAGAGTTGTAAAAATAATTAGGTAACTAGCTATTTTGTGGGGGCATTCATCTTAAACCGATGATTTTAATCAAACATTGCTAAGAACACCCCGACTAATATTTGTCATTCCGTTCAAAGTACAATGCCACAGAGAGAACTAAAATATCTGGATCTTCAAAACCTCATCCAGCATCTACTTATCTTCGTGTGACCACCAAACGACGTCCGGAATCCGTTCGTTTTTTGTCGCCCATGATTTACCGGCGTCGTGCCGCACCCGTCCCGCGTCCGTCACGGTGTCGCGTGTTCGGATTCAGCGCGGTTGATTGCACCTTGCGACCTTTTTGTGCTTTTTAGGTAAAATTTTATACGTGGCTGAGGGTTCCGTGAGGCTAAGAGGCTGTTACGCGCTTACATACATACCTATGTGAATTCTCGGATTTGATTCATATTGTTTAAGAAAACGGGTGTTCACGCGTACCTGTCTGTTGGTCATTTCATCCCTGATGAAGTTCACCGAATGTGAACGAAACTATAGTTGGACCTTTCCAACAGTCAGGTACGCGTTAAAACCCGTTTTCTTAAACAATATAAGTACGAGCATCGGCAAAAAACTTGAAGCAATGACTTAGGCTTAGGCATGGATTTCATCTGGCTATGATGATGATCATGATGATCTAAATCAAGATGATTGCCTGGTACTGTACAATACGCGCAATATTTTTTTTACCTATATAGCATTCTTATCTGTATTTGCTTAATGCTTGCCATAGAGAACTTGCAAAGTTATATTCCAAGGGAATTCTTATACCTAAACCTTTTCCGTAATTTACCCCCACGAAGAATTTTACTTTTAACAGTTATTATTTTAATGTCAGTTTTTTTCGTTACCAACAAACGATTTTGTAGTAAAAAGATATTAAAAGATAATATTTACATCTGGTTCTTTTTTTTTTGTTTGTAACTAACATTTTTTGACCATGTAACATGACTTTATTTAATACGAGTAGGTAACCATAGCATGTTTTACTGTACTTGAATATATTTTCTTATGGAACATAGTTCATCTAATCACAATCCACGAATCTCTAAATAAAGATCACCCATCAGACGGTGACGAACGGAAATTTTGTGGTCCTGGCACGAGCGGTAATGGAAAAAATAGTTACGCCGCGTTTCGAATACCAAAGAGATCGTGATTTGGTCTTAATACGATTTTTGTGGCCCCGCTACTACTTAGACGTAAGCCACAAGTATGTAGACGACATTAGAAAGAATGATGAAAAAACTGGATGTAAACCGAATCTAACAAATTAATAATTATTTATCTCGTTTGATCGATGCAACATCTATCTGGAGCAACGTCTAAACGTTTCACAACTACAACTCTCCACAAGGATTAAATTTTTTGTTGGGAATGCCATGTAATATCAACAACTACATTAGGCGTGCTCCATCATTAGATGTCTTTAAACATCAAGTCATAGTCCATTACCTATCACTACAGCACTAATATTTGTGTCTTCTTCTTTAAATTAGTAATTAATTTATGTATTTCCATGATAATTATTTGTATCGTATGTTATATGTATTTATCTATTTATCTGTGTATCCATTTGTATGTATTGATTGTATTTTATTTGTTCATTTTATTAAATATGTTGATCAATGTCATATTTTAAGGCCTCTCTTATTTTGTATTATTCATTTACGTGCATGGTTGCCTGGAAGAGATCGCTTTAAGCGATAAGGTAAGCTTTTACTTGTTATAATTATTTATAGTAAAACTGGTTTTTTTAATAAAGAGAAATAAAGAGTCTTATCTTATCTTAACTACAATAACAACACAACTAGACCCAAGACCTAAATACTATAGGTATAAACAGGATCATCGTTTGAACAGGAATCCAATCCGAGATTGCCGGCACTCAAAGCCTGCTTATCATTATGCTATGGTGGTCGTTAATCTGAAGCTTGAATTTTAAATCATCGACATTAGCCAGAAGATGTCGTCCACTTCTGAAAATAGGCCTCCCCTTTAGGATGCCATTCCTAACGACAAGCTGCCAATTGCATGTTCTGGTTATTTGTGACTTTTACTGTGTCGTTGGTCCACCTAGTGGGAGGTCTACTTACGCTGCGTCTTTCGGTTTGTGGTCACCCCTCAAGAACCTTTCTTCTCCATCGGTTATCGGTTCTTCGATCGATGTGGTCAGAGTCCATTGCCACCTAAGCTTGGTAGGATTTACAAGCTGACTTTAAATCACGAAGCATAATTTTGTAAAATAAAAAATATTCACTCAGTATTCGCAGCAGCTTAAAGTCAAACTTTTCTGCAATCTTATGACCTTAGGTGTGTGAACAATCTTTTGACTGAAGTTCAAAAGATCTTCACTGAAAGAAGACTGAAGTTTTTCTGTATTCAGCATTTTTATTTGAAGTTACTGAATTCTGGGAAAACTGTATGTATCTTCTACCAAATATAATAAAAAGGAGCCATGAAATAGCACCGTATTATACTTACCTGAAATCACTGACAGATAAAAACTCACCGTACATTCTGTACAAAACTTACTAACATCTGTAGTAACACGCACTGACAAAAACAATAAAAAATTCCAAACATGACGCAGAGACGCTTTTTATTATTTGATTTAAAAAATATATGCTATTTTCAACTGAAGTAACTTTTCGGCCGTTATTCCAACCGTTTTTTCGCTTCCTTCCGCTCTGTAATTACCTACCGATGCCCCCTTATGCCCGCATTTACTATCAAAGCCATAATAAGGTAGTTTTGTGACTTAAAAGGTGCTACTGGTAGTAAATGTGGCTTAAAACAATTTTAATTATTTAAGTGCTAAACACAAGTATTGCCTGTGTGCTCATCTCTACCAGATAATCAAGCCCTAAATAATATTAATTGTCAAATAAAATAATAATTACATAAGACCTAATTTTTGGCACTCTAAATTAGAACTCTACCTGTCAAAAGTTAAACATTAAAAAAAACAAGTGATAACAGACTTCGATTTGACAGGCGTGTAAAAAAAAAATATCTCGTCTTCGGGCACGTATACAAATTATTCAGTAATTTTGATTCCACATCCAAACTGCTACAGCGATTTTGATTTTATATAATTTAGTAATACCTAATACTAACATATATTTTTAAATTTAGACCTAAACTAATAATCGAGTAAAACACTTAAAAATTAATAGTCGAGTCAAAAATGTGAACATCCTCACACTTTAAAGTCGTTTAAAAACTACAGCTAACTAAAATAGACAAGCCATCACCCAATCCCATCTCATCAAGTCAAAACCTCGCGTTCGTCTCTCAAACTCATCCGACAACTAAAACATCATAATGTTTCTAACATTAACAACTGCTCCACATCAAATGCATAAAAAACTAGAGGCGTGCTGCTAAGTACGTAAAACAACAGCAGCCATCGAATTTCCTTAAGACATTAATCACTTGTATATGTTCGGCAAGCTTTATGGGATAGCCACGAGTTTGACACTAGAACAGACTTTTGGATTAGATTCTTGCCATTGGGTAATAAATACAATTTGTTTCTTGTTTTATAACAATAAGCTTAAGTTTGACCGCAGCGAACCTAATAATGCGCTTGTCTAAAAGAAACTGATTCACTCGTGACTTCAAGAGACAGAGATTATAGCTATCAGAAACCGCTCATTTGTCAAGTGTACATACTTCAAACAGATTCCAACGAATTGAGAACCTCCTCCTTTTTTGAATACGTTGCTCAATCATTTCATATTTCCTAATATTTTCAACCGTATTCAAAAAGGAATAGTTTTTTTATGTATATTCCCATTCCTCAGAGACTACTGCACTGGAAATGCCGGATTAAAGATGAATAATTTGTCAATACAATAAGACATCTCAACTCTTTTCTACCTTTTATTGTTGTCCGATTGTAGTGATTTTTTTTTCACACAGCTAACACATTATTTACTAGGCTATACCGTTTTATTTTTTAGTCTTTTATATCACTTTAAAGTTACAAGTTTCCTAAGTAGTCATATTTTTGCGCTGATACGATGCCTATTAAAATATTAATATGCAGAATTCAATCACTTTTTTCATAAAAATAAAACGAGATAAATAACAAAAAAAATACATTACAGTTTAGGGTGTGAGGAAAAAAGGTAAGCCCGGAACGAAAATTGTATCAGAAAAACAAAAACTGTGAAGTTTCGGTGATCCTCTTTTATCCTAATCCAAAACTTAACTCAGGGTTGCCCTACTCGCGTGCCGGCGCGGTCGCGCACTTTCTACCGCTAACGGTCGGCGCGTGCGCAAAGCACCTGTCTCGTGACCCTAGTATGTGCAGGTTATATAACTTGTAAATTTACAGCCTTTAAATACCTCCTGTGAAATTTGTTATAAATATACAACACACTACTCATTAGATATAAAGAATAGATGGTAACGAGAAAACCATCTTAAACGTGAAGTTAGAAGCAAGTTCAAAAAAACTCGGCTGCTAAATCGTTATCTCATCCATAATATATTTTCTTTTTTATTTTGATAGACCCAGTGTCACTTTCATGACTAAGACAAATCTATTGATACCACTCGCATAAAAATACGACAAGCCGTGTATGCATTAGAACGTGCCAAAGGAATATACATACATATATACATACACTCGAAAAACATTACCCTTCTATCCTTCTCAGGCATACATTGAGAAAAGAACAGTCAGAGGGCAATAAATAATATTTCTTTATTTTTACTTGTAAACGTGACAAAATTTTGTTATATTTATATGGTAACAACTTCATAGATTTTCTTTTCAATAAAAACAATCCTTCTGATATTGTTCCTAAATTCCAGAATTTCCTCTTATCCTTTCCATTTTTTTATTATCTATAAAATAAATATTAGAAAACAAAACCCATTTTACATCCACGTGCCGAAGTAAGTCCCTAACTCCCTTCCGCCCTGTCCTTTACTGCGATCCCTAAAGCCTCCCTCACACCACTACGTTACGTCACCGCTAACGGTCGCAACAGGTGGAAAAGCACCTGCGCGCGCAACGGCCGTCCTTTGTTACATTACGATGTTAGATTAGAGACGTGGGGACTTTTTGTCGATAGGAATTCTGTTATGTGAACTATGTGGAGGATAAGTTGGGAGCGTGGGTTTTTTTTTAATTTTAAGGTTTTGAAACTTACTGTAGATTATGTATTTGTCTGAAATAGAGGACAACAAAAATTATAATAAATCGTACAACTTTATAGCTTGTTTTTTTCTCATTGCATTTCTCAACCGATCTTAAATTGTAATTTCTAAATTAAAATGTTTTTGCGCACGTTTTATAACTAAGTAGTGTTTTTTCTTATCTAGAATTTTAGTTTTTATCTCTCTCGCGCGGGGTTTTTGGATCACAGAGCTACAAGTCTAATTTTTGTAATTATTTGATTTCTTCAAAACGAAAACTTAAAAATCTATCGTTATCGAATCGAATTGCAGAGCAATATATGTATTTCCAAATAGAATTATATAATCACAACATCAACGCAATAATATTTTGTATAAAACAGCAACACGATCACAGCAATACTCTTAGATAAATCTAAAAAGCAAACAACACTTCGAGAGTACTATCATTTCGAACAAATAACAATAATACCCAAGCGCAACCTCAGTATAAATTTTCACCAACTTACAACTGATTACTATTTAGGGAATATCTACTCTATACTCTAATGTTTAAGGTTCAAAGTGAGTTATACAGTAAGATTGCTATGAAATTGGTTTTGCTATGACTTGTGGCACGCGCCTCCTAAAGCCCAGTTTGTAGTATCAAATGGTGCGAGCTAGGGATGTGCTTTTATTAGATATTTCATTTAAAAAAAAAGTTGAGAGGCGCTATTACAATAATATTTATTTCGCCTAGACCAGTCCTGTGTAATAAATATACTGCGTTAGTTTATCAGAACGATTTTTTTTTAATTTTATAATACTGCCGCAAAAAATCTTCAAATCAGTTGAACTCACGAGCGCAAGCTTTAATTTTCTTTTAACACTGCCCGATTTCATAAATTTAGAACACTAATTATGTAGATACGTAACTAATGCACCTTCACCTTTAAATGTGACTAAACCCAACCTAATAAATGTACCGTAATTAACTAAGCTAAATACGAAATGTGCTGAAACGCAGACCTATCCTTTCTGAAAAAACTTTTTGAGACAAACTCACCAATCTAATCATGAATCACCGATATCATATATATTCTATAATATTAATAAACATACAAATGTTTAAATAACACGAGGTCTACAGGAGTACCTACAAACATCAGTAGTTCCTAATGTCAGAAATAAAACATTTTTGTCCTATGAAATTTTTTGGGTTTGACTCGAAACAAGGTATAACTTTGCTCGCTATGTCAGTTATTGAGACATCCCTATAAAGTATACACCTCGGACTCAAATAGATGTACAATTGTTACCACTATTGGCGGTCGAGAGGTGATAGGCAATCAGAGCAGTTTTTGTGCCAAGCAATAGATAAAATTACACCCAGTGCTGTTTGTTTGTGGTCAAACGTTTGTTTTTCTAATACTACTACTGAAATTGGGATTTATTTCTCTGAAATATCATTAGAAAGCTACCTATACAACTACGTTAACGTGTTTGTTGCTTTTTTGGTCTTTCATTGATCATTCAGTCATTCTTTTCAGAAAATAATATTTAGATATTAGTATAATATAATCAATTAAGTATGACTCTGCAAAATATTTTTGGTAACATAAAAATAAAAAAAATTGTAACAAGATACATAATTTTTTTATAACATTGACTCAGTAAATTTTAAACGTAAATGCAAAGCTATATTGGTTGAAAAATATCTGTACGCGATTATCAACCTTCTAACTAACATACAAAATGAAAGATATAAAAAATAAACAGAATTGAAGAAGAGTAAAAAAATTAAGATAAAAAATCAATACCAAAAAATATGTGTCCAACTTTTTTACTATACTACACCAAATTTTTTGGGTTCTGCAAAGTCCTGTGGCTGAGGTATATGTCAACGACATAGAAGACCATAAAGACCATAGTGGAATGCAAATGCTTTAGCGCAGTACCATAATAAGTAACACAATTAAGGCACACCTACCGATTTCACTGGCCCATCATAAACTGCGATCACGAGCACACCTCGAGTTATGCCTCCTTAACACGCCATCTCGTAGTATTATGTTCGAACTATAAATTCTGCACTTCGCACCCAGATACTGCTTTGTGCAAATCGAACATCGATGATTTATGAACAATTATCGATTAATTCAAGCAGCGATCGTAAGTTTAATCGAGATTATTAAACATTCGATCGAGTGAGAGAATCGACAGAGCTTAAATCACGGTCTGAGTAACGCATGATTATCGCTGCTTAAAAGCATCCGTGTAATGTAATTTATTCGTTTTCTTTTCAAAATCTAATCCCCTTGCTTTGCTAATCTGCGTTTTTGTTAAACGACACTATCAGATCATTTGCATATATCATATTGAAACGGAATGAATTACTTATTTTGTTAATTTTGACGAGTGATTCAAGGATCAATGTTTGAATTGAAATTAGCTGCAATAAATTTAATTCAATTCTAAAACATTTAGAGCCTAATTTTGTAGTTTTCAAATTTTGATAATGTAAATAAAATAGTAGGTAGCTAATGTGTACAAGAAAATAGCTTCTGTATAGCTTGTTATTTATCAACTGTATACTAAGGTACCCAAGATAGGCTATGCCTAGTTTTGGGCCCACCGCTAATTTATGTTGATACTGCTCGTAGTTTTTTTGCAATAAATAATAAATTGCAAGTTATTTTCGTGGTGCTTCAATGTAAACACTTTATTCCAAAAAACGACTATTCTACGAGTATGTTTAGATTTCACTAGAAACAGCTTGAGAAATCATTTCAACCAATAACAAAGCTTTACATAATTGAATACACTTTTCAACTGGTAATTTTTTCTTTGGGAATTGTCCACATTAAACTCGTCAAAGTTTGAGCTGTTTTGTTTTAGTTTTTTGAGTCGCCTTTCAAAGACACAAACTCATTCTTATTGCAACTGGAAAGAAATGCCCTTTGCATATTATTTAAGTGTTTTCTTCAGCAAAAATATTAGATCAGTGCCTAGCGCTACGATAAAACATTGTTGCCCAGTAAAAAACTATACCTTCACTATTGACTACAGTAAACCAACTTGCCTCATACCATGACCGAACGTTGTAAGACCTATCAGCTTTTTTGCCGTTCGAAATGGGAGCAATATACATCAGATAACATAACAAAAAGCTGCTGACGGCCACTCTACAAAGGCGCCACCGCCTCTCGATTACGCTCTATGACAAAGCGTTTTGAAACTCCATATTGATCCAAGCGTCTTCTCTATTTTGTTTGGGCTTTATTGCGTTTTTTGTTGCGAGTTTTGGAATGACAGTATGGATTTCTTGTCTTAATCTTACTCGTTTCCTTATATTTGGGTGTTGTATATTTCGTGTGCTTAGTTTTTGATAAATAAATTACTATCTTATCAGATTTTATAGTATGTATTATTGATAATTAATTATACATTTATTTCTTTAACACGTCCCTGTCTTAATTTTTTCTCTGTAGTCTAAATCTAAAGATTGCCTGGAAGAGGTTGCTTTATGCAAACACACATATAATTATATTGTTTAGTGTGTCTACAATAAAGCGTTTATCTATCTTCTATCTATGTAATATTTACTCTGAACAATAACCTCATCTCATAAAGAAAGGAGTTTATTGTACAGAGTTCCAATGCTCTTTGATATTTCAAATATTTCCTTGAATAAGGCTTCAAGTGTTAAAAAACCCGCAAACGGAGCGCAAAAAATGCTTGTAGCCACTTAAAACTTATTTTAACTAATTTGTAGTAGGATAAAGCTAAATTTTATTATGTAAAGAGTTAACTTTTTTAAAGCCGTTTGTACTTTTAATATTACTTCACTACAACTACCTTTATGATAAATCAAAAATAAAATAATTAACCTGGTAGATTTCCAGTATGTTACATCAAACGATTCACCCTGAAACTCGATGAGAATTGATTTTCCAGATTATTTTGTATAGGCCCATACTGCTATTTAATTCCTTCCTATCTTGATAGTCTATTGTTAACTACCATTTCATTTGATCTCTATGTAGTACTACAATCAAACAATTTGGAGATCAAGGTTACGTGGGGAACGATTTAGTTTAAGAAGTTATTTATTGATGAGCAACATCGATTAAAACTGTTAATTCTGAGCGTACTTCATGAAGGAGGTCAGTTGTGAATGAACAGCCAAGATCTTTTACAGTTGTTTTAGGTTTTACAGACCAACAATTTTTCAATTAGGTCTTTGTATGATTTGCAAAAAAAATATTACCAAACAAAACGCCATTTGCCAATTAACGAGACAGTGGAGCTTTATGGGTACTCTACTAACGTTTTTTTTTGTTATATTATACATAAAATAAATTTTAAATTTATATTTATTTTAATTTAAATTTATATATAAATGGAAAGACTACTATTGTTAATATTATAGATTAATAAGTAAGGTAGACATTGGAATTAAAAAAAATATAGTGTAATTAGAGCATAAGTATGTAGATTGCAAATTTTAGTTACGGTTTAACTTTGATATGTTTCTGTTTTATATGTAATTAGCTGCAGTAAAAAAAATATGTTATTGTTAAACAAAATAATATGGCGTTTATGAACAGCCGAATAATAGAAGTTTCTCTGCTTAAAGTATGGCGTAATTGTATTACGTATGTTACTATTACTGGCCGGTTCGCGCAGTTAGTAGCAACCCTGCCTTCTGCGCCGCTGGTCCCGGGTTCGATCCCCGGACAGGTCAAACATTTGAGTGCATGAACATGTCTGTGTGTATATATGCATATCAGTCATCAGGTTACCATAGCGCAGGCTTTGTCTAGTTTGAGACTTGAAGAGCTTTGTGTGGATGTTGTCCCATATTATTATTATTATTATTAGTATAGTATATGTCTGTTTTGATGTTGGTAAGTGTAGGTTATTTACAATTTATCCTGACTAAACATGATAAACTGATTTTACTATTTCTGTAAATATTTTAGTCCTTGGGGATTTTTGAATCAGAAAGTATTTTTACCAGCTGCGTCTTCATTTACTTAGTTTTACTTAACACTGGTTTGTTACGCGAACTGTGTCTTCACGAAAACTTACGTCTTCTATATTTATGCAACTTTATGTTTAAAACGACAACCATTTGACTAATTTATCAAATTCAAATATCTTAAATATTTTGCATTTCACATGTCTGTACTAAATATTATTGAAATCGGTAAATAGCGCCGTAGTAAACGTTACTAATTTTTTGAAGGAATACCCCATCAACTCAAACAGTTTTGAAATTTTGTTGAACCCGTACACCATGTTTTGTCAAGATTGGTTGGAAACTGCAGCCTGTACGCCAGTAACTTAAATTTCAAGAGGCATACAAACTTACAGAGGAAAGAACAATTTGCCAGACACAAAGCATCGCTCGCTTCGCTTGCTTAATAAAAAAAACACTATGATAAAAAACGATCAAGTTTTATCTTTACCCGCTCATAGACCCTCTTATTTATTTGTCGGTTATTTTATTCTTTTAACTGTTATATTAAATATATTTTTCTGTATTGATTAAGAGTATAATTAACCATCTAAGCATCCCATAATAATATTATAATCTAGCCTAAGGCTAATAAGTAATTTTAATTTAGCTTAAAGTTCTACAAAAATAGTGTCTCTAATGTGTAAATAAATATGCAGCTAAATCCCTTCAGTAAAATCTTTGTGGTGGTATAGCGTAACAGTTTACCACTTCACTCTGTCAATTATTTAATTTAAAGGGACCCAAGATTGCATTCACATTTTTCGCCGTTAATGTAACGCGTTATCACCACTGTTCACGTCCCTAACTTTTTTGTTAATACTACCTTTATTAAATACGTAAGTGTGATCGGTCACATGTACTTTTATTACGTAGGAGAAACTTTTTACTTTAATTTAGGCTAATAGTTTCTTATATATCAATTTTCAAGATGTTGCCTTTATGTGGATAGCATGAGAGTTCGGGAGTCAATGGTATTTCTATTTACGATTAGTAAAAAAGCAAACATAATACTTTAAAAAACGTGACCACTAAATAATCAGACTAGAAGTTATATCAATTTTTATTATATTTTTGTCAAGATCGGTTGAAAACTATGGCCTATATGAAATTTTAGGAAATATACAAACACACTCACTGCCAGAACAAAGAAAATATTGCCAGACCCGAAACTTGGACGCTCGTGCGGTCAATCAGTAGACATAGTTTCAGGGATTATAATGAATAAGGAAAAGTGAACTCTCAGTTATCATTTTGAACATTGATTACTTTACTTAGTGGAAGACTAATAATGATCCAAACTACAACCGACCACGAATATTTACCATGCTTTAAGCATGGGTAATATTGGTGGTTTGAATTAGACCACCCATATGCCACCGCCACATCAAAATACCTAAAAAATATTTTATATAAAAATAATATATAGGGTCTCTGTACCCATCCTAAGGAACAACTTTTTTTGTCGAATTCAGAGTTGGTCCATAGTGAGAGTTGTTCCTTAGGATGAGTATAGTGAACCCCTATCGGCTTAGTACACCCCTAGCCGAAAACCCTGTATTATTTTTTCTATACATAATCATGTAATGTGTATAGTAAAATTTTATTTGGCAATACACAATATTCTTTTGTTGCTTATATATAGTAATTAGCACAGAATAAAATGAAGTTCGCCCAGCAACAAATTCAATATTTGACGTAATACATCGTCAAAGACTGAATTCATAACAGACATATATATTTAAAAGATGAGTTTAATTCACCCAAAATATTTTTAGGGTACCTATTATAGCTTATAAAACTATCGTTACTATACAAACCTAATAATAAAAAATATATTAAGCCGCGTCCTACCCAAGCATAAATCAGCTAGCACCTGAAAACATAGGCACGTAGGCAGGTATAGAAAACAAATCCAGAATAAACTCGAATAAATTGTTAGAATCGCTTTTATCGCACCACGGGAGCATGTACCGTCCCACTAGACACCTCATGCGCTACGGCAGCACAATTAAGACTTAATACTGACGACTGGTCTTGTTTTATGCAAATCAGGCCAGGAGTTGCGTGTAGGACTCCTACGCGAAGGATAAGGCATGGGCGTACTCAGGGCTTGATTAACAGGGGCAGGGAGGTGAAGTGTTTTGACTGGAAAAGAGTTGTGGTTGAAATTAAGTTGCTACACTTATCTTCCTTACAATTTCTTAAATAAAGTAGAAAGTTTTGAACTCATTTGTTCATTTATGTGTCATCACCAGTAATGTGGTTGGGTATCTAAATTTAAATAGCATTTGAAAAGGTGCCTACCGAATCGAAGTTGGTGGTCTCTTTTGTATCATTGGTTCATTTTTAAATGTTTGTGCTAAAGCTAATTTAAAAATTATGGAATATTTAACAAGGACGTTATATATTTAGCGTGATAAGGCATGCAATATGTAGGAGATGCTTATATCGTTTGCCTGTTTGATAACGCTATATCAAGTTTGCAACTATTCTCATTATTATTTCTAAAAGTCTCTTTTCTGAATTTACATAATTCAGTACCTAGTTGCGAATTTCTTATAAAAATGCTTTAGATTGGTATGACAAAATAACAAGAAGGAGTTTTTCCCCCCGTACGTATAAGAACTTAAATACGTTCAAGTATCTGAAAATGTACTAGAGATATTTTAGTGCAGAATTTGTATTGAAGCGTAACACTTCAAGTAGTTTTAAAATATATAGCTCTTGATGATAGTAAAGTTGTGAGTCATTTATAAATTATAGGTACCAATATCGTTTTGTATTGCTTTTTTGTAATTTACCCTAATACATACTGCTTACAGGCTGTTAGCCGCGCTGAATAATTTCATTTAACATTTGATGTTTTTCTTTCTACGCAATGCTTAGTTGTGATGAACTTTATTTTGTGGATTCATAGAATTATTGATGTATGTGTTATTGCTTGGAGATGTTACAATATTATATCCAATACTCTATATCACGTGTTGCAAAAATATGAATATAAAAACATGGGAACTTGTGGAAGAAGGTAAATAAAATCCAGTTTATAATTTAAAAGAGAAACTGTTTATTGATAGATTCGATTAAGATTATCTAAAAGTATAAACAGTAAATATAAATTATGACTTATAATAATATTTACATAAGTTTGGACGGAAACGTAAATCACAATATACATACGCAGTGTAAGTATATAAAGCTGATATGTACATATTACAGTCTATTTCTACATAAATCTATGTAGTTATTAGCATAATATTTTCACACCGTGTTTTATAAATAGGTCTATTAGTAAAGTATCCATATGGATATCGTATCTCCCAAACCTCAAAAATATTAGATATACCCCACCGCAAAATTAGCACAGTATAAACTTATGCTGTCCTAAAATCTTTCATAAAATATTATGCACGTACAAAAAGCGACTTAATTTTTTTATATTTATGACCGGCAGTTTAGTGCACGTCTACCCCTCTAATATACTAAATATTAAAGGATACCTAACAACTAGTAATAATTTAGTATGTTTGTCCCATATATCTAAAATTTAAAGATGCATTAAAAGTTATACTTTTTCTAGCTCTAATCGTATAATTTAGATTATACTTAGTAACTCTAGAAAAACCTTATTTCAAGTTGCTAATTGATATTCAAGATATCGTTCGATAAATTGTAGTATCAATTTTTAACTTAACAGTCAAATTTTTGTATTGCAGTTTGATTTAAATAAACTGCACTATGTGATTATTAAAAAAATTTGTGTTAAAATTAATTTAAAAATAAATTAACACTTAGAGCTAAATTATGAGCTAATATCACACTTTTATAAATTTATATCGATGTTTTTGGTGACATAGATTTTATGTCGCATCTCGAGCGCTGTTCCTCTGGTGCTTTGCTGAAACAAAAGAAACACTATAAATAACACAATAAAATGGTTAAACAAGCATTCGCGTAAACTATTCATAGTTTCAGTTTTTTGGGAGCATTACCACTCACGCATACAAAAATGAAGTCAATACATTAGTTAAAGAGGATTAAATTAGGCTTTGCCTAGTTTGTGACCTGAAGAGTTTGTGTGGATGTTGTTACTTATTTATTTATCTTATCTTAAAAAGCTTACTAAATGTGATGGAAATAATGATCAGACTACGTTGGAAATGTAAACAATGCTAGCATAATGTTCAGTTAAGACAGGTTTTGGATGAATGAATGTGGAGTGGCATACTTCATACCTCGCACGCTTGACGTTCTTAACTTATAACGATAGAAGATATTTTTGTTCTTTTACGAAACCAAATTACGTAGATCAAGCCCTTTTTTAATCCGCTGGAGTGTGATGATTACCAAGTCCAGTATGTTCATATGTATTTATCTATGAATCTATTTTTCCCTGTAACTTAATCTTTAAAAGTCATTTTTACTCTTTCAAAGCTTCGCACACTTGAAAGGATCGATTACAATAAAACACTATTAAAAAAAGTTGACCGTTAAGCCTGATTTTTAGTTTTCTTTCTAATATTTCAAAATTATTTATATTTTTCGGAGCAGCTCATGCGCAAACTATAGATCTTATATAAAATCTTAAAAACTCTGACATAACATGGACGCTCTTCCTTAACAAGCCAGAAGAAGTTAATTCCAAACTTACCAGTATGCAAGAATAAGTGGTTCTTCAAGTTGGTGTGCTTGGAGAAGCCACGGGAGCAGATGTGGCACTTGTATGGCCAGGAGCCGCTGTGGACGTACATATGAGACTTCAGGTCTCCTGGGGTGGGGAAAGACTTGGAGCAGAGGCTGCATTTGTGGGGCTTCTCCTGTTGGACAAAGAAATAATGGTGTTAAATGATTTTTGTTTATTTTTATAACAGATTGTACTTTGAATATGTTAAGCGGGTAGAAAAAAAATGTATTAACGTAATTTGTTTAATTATGTTACTTGACTTTGTGACGACGAACTATACATAAAGGTATACATATAATTATTTATTAGCCATGTCCTCATAGAAGTGATTTAATGTCTTTGTATGAGAATAAATGTCTTTAAACCTTATATACATCAGTTTAGGATTAACATTTTATAGAAGTCATGTGCTCTATCACCATTTTTTTAATGAGAAAGAAATGACACTCGTGTTTCCGTTTATCTGCCATCAAAGAAAGAGTTAGGTTTGGTGACATACGAGTAATAATAGGAATAAACAGATTATTTTAGGCTAAAATAACAGTGTTACATCAAACGTACTACTATGCTACTAGCATTTGTAATTTTCGTATATTCTTTGTCTTTTTGCATATTTTTTTTGAAAGTTGTAAATAGTTACATGAATATTACGAATGTCTATGAATGAAGAAGAGCATTTGTAGAGTCTGGGACAAATGAAATAGGCAGGATTTAGACTTTGTTTTAGGAGTGCAGGCATAGTTATTATTTATTTATTTATATACCATTACATTACATTACATTTAATTATAATTATCGTGGTTTAGTTTATTTAGTTTTGAGCTAAATACTTTTTCACATTCTGTGTCTGTTTTTTAATGATGATTACAATGGCTTTTTGTAAAAAAGTCCTTCTTTTATACAAAAAAAGCACCCAGTATGTATTATGTATGCTGTTCCTTTATTGCAACTATTAGTTTAATTTTTAATTTCATATTAAAAATTTACTAAAAGTGTTTTAAATTAGGTAATCTAGTTAAAAATAATTGCTCAAATCAGAGTCTGCTACCGAATTGATACATTTCAAGAATTTATTACTCTTATAGCTTAGTTATTAAGTCTATGCTTTTATTATGAAAAAAAGGCTTTGACTATTGCCATCGGCTTGTTATATTTTATTAAAATGAACCATACTATACATTATAACACTTTATCAGCTGTTAAAACTTTTTATAGACACCAAATCTAGTAGCGGCTCGTAAATTCCTTACTCTATAAATCTAAATATCAACGGTGCTATAAAAATTTATAATTCCTTATTATTCATTTCTATATCACTCGTTATTATGATCCTTATGTGAAAAATGAATCGATGAGAAAGTTGTGACAGTAACAGATTCATAATTTAAAGCACACTGGAGCTTTTAATCTTATTTATGAAATTTTACGCATATTTGATTTTTCATGCAGCATTTAGTATTAAAATAGTTCACAAATTAGATTCCATCTAAATTATATCATAATAGATTTGATAGTATGGCTTGTTAATCCTAAAAACTAAAAAAATAAGGGCTCTGGCTGGTCTACTTTTTTTTAAAGTATTACTAGTTCTCAATCTCACTAGCGTGGCTCACTATGAACTTTATATTTATAGGAAAACCGCTCAGCAATGGCATACTATGGTTTAATACGAAAATGAGCTGAACAGTATAACCATTTTTTTTGTAAAAAACGTAAGTTATTTTCTATTTCAAAATTGCATGCCAAAAAAACACTAGCAAAAATATTAGAATAATAGTCTATTATTTTTGCTAGTGTTATTATACATAAGATATATATCTCTCTAGTACTTAGAATATGAAATAAAAAATCTATCTCGTAAGACAATGCGAGATCTAATGATGTTCAAGTTCAATCAATAGCGTGACAAAGCATAAATAGTGCAAATGCGGCCTTAATACGAGTAATCTGACACCAGGGCGAGCCACTCTACCTATACGAAGAAGGTAACGATGATAATCGCCCAACTAATAAAAATAATTGCTGATAGTTTAATTTGCATTCGTACAAAGAACGTCTGGAATTCTCTTTTTAGCGATACTATTTCTTTTGGCCGCAACTCGCCTGATGTGAAGCGACGATACGGCCTAAGATAGGGCACGCTTGCTCTAGGCAAGCGTGACCCATTTTAAGAACCGATTCACTCGCGACTTTAAAAGACCCAGATTATAGTTATCGGGAAATAGAAAAGCCGGCAGCGAGTTCCACAATTTAGCAGTTTTTTTGCTTTAATTTAGCGAGTGGGGCAGATTCCACTGCCAGATTTTAAGTATCTACTTTGCCCCACCAATGGGGCGGCTTGTTATGTATTTACTAATTATTGTGATATTTTGTGATGACAATATACAGGATTATATATATTTGACGGCCTTCGTGGTCTAGTGGCTAGTGCTTGCTTCGAGATCCCACAGTTACGGGTTCAATCCCGGTCGGGGTAGGTGTTCGAATGAGTTTGAACATTTAACTTTGTGTCTGGGTGTCTTTGAGCGTGTGTTTGTGATGTTATATGGCATCCTCGATAAAGGAGAAATCCTAGTGGGGAGCTATGAGTGTAAAACATTTATAGGATAGAGGTGTATAAAGCCAATAAAGGGTCACTATATTCATCTTAAGGAACACTTACTATGGGACCATCTCGGGAGAAAAAAAACAGCTATTCCATAGAACAAGTTTATCAATCGTCGACATCATACACTTTGTCTACGATTGATAAACTTTTTCTAGCGGCTGTTTTTTTCTCGTATTCAGATTTCACTGCATAGTGAAAATTACTTTTTAGGGCGAATAAAGTAACCCGTCTTTGCGACTAAGTATACCCCTAGCCGATATTTCTCTAGAGTTTATGTATTATACAGTTGCTTAGTACAATCTAGGATATCATCTCGCTCTATTTTCAACGCCCGATGCTTTTTTTTTCAGTTTGATGTGTCTGTGTGTGTATGTATGTGTGTGTCTGTCTGTGCATCATATCATCTAAACGGATTAACTAATTTTAAATATTTTTTTTAGTTTGTAAGATAAATTAGTCAGGAGTGTTCTTACCCATGTCGGCAGAAAATAGTAAACATTCATTAAGATACTGTAACACAGGTTAAACTAAAGCATGTGTCATTACAATTTCATAATGTGGTATATACAAATATGACAGACTGTAGTAGCCTAATACTTTTATCCATTAAGAAAACATCGTATTAGACATGGTGGTCGCAAACATTCTCAAATTTTACTGCGGTAGTCCAAATATTTTCTCGTATTAACAAAAAGCGATATTACCGTTTGATACAACATTATTAATTAGCAATAGTAAAACCAGAAGTAGCAATTATCACACATGTTTCTAATCAGGGTTACTTAAATTAAAATCCATTAATGCGCCTTATCTATGAGATCAGTTCGATTATAAATATAAATCATTTCTCTATAGCATGTCAGTGTTAATTACTTTTAGGTAATTTCCTGTAAACCATCCCATTTGTGCGATTAAAAAAGTCTTAATCAAGCTTCTTGAGAGATCCTCCCATTCTATTATATGCATCCGTTTCATACTCGTACACCCACTTATGAAATTTATTTTTAACACTGATATATTATAATAAAATCTGTGTAATAGTTTATTGATATGCGAATAAAATCGATCAAAAGATATATATGGGTGCATAGATTTTTTACAAAGTTTTTTTTATATGTAATTCTATCAAATTGGACCAGAGTTACGCGTTACTTATGTCCATAATTATTATAATTGAAGATTGTCGTAAGCTAAGTGCTATTAAAATGTCCTAGATTATAAGTATGAGGCAATTGAAACACTGTTGCTAATATAAAAACTCAATATGCAATGTTGCCTCGAGGCTCAATCAAATTGCGCTACTGCTTTTTTTTTCTTATTTAAATCTGCATCTTGATATTATAAACTTTTTACTCGCTACCGAATATTAGAGAGAAATAAATCAATAAACAAAGCCTCATTAGTTGTCTGACAATATCCTTCGGATAAATCACGAAAGCAAAAACAGGTTGAGTCATCTGCGTCAATCATGTATTATAGCGGTCACTATTTTGAATTTTGAGACATGTTCTTTTAAAAAATATTTCCAGTTATTTCTGTAAAACATATTTATTTCTTTAAAAATGAAACCTTTGGATAGATTTTGTGGAAATTTAAAGTGGACCATTTCAGAGGTTTACTTCCGAACAAAAAAACCTCAAACCGGTCCAACCGTCTCTGAGAAATTAGGTAAGTTATAGACATAGACAAGAATTAATAAAAATAAAATATGTCACATGTCAGTAAAATAGATACAAATAAACCTTATTGTAATGTTTTGATTTGTAATATTAGTGTGAAGTAACAGTTGCTCTTAATATTAGTGATCTTTGGCTACAGTCTTAAAACGTTAGGCCGACAAAGGTCCTCTCTAATACAGGTCTTTATGATTAAATTACGGTGTTAACTAGAAATGGAAGTCACCAACACTTTGATCTGGTTAATTAAAAACATGTAACACATACGTTTACAATGTCTCTATACAGTGACAATAGGTATCAGAAAACTAATTTCGACACAATGTCCTAGAATACTCTAGTTGTGGCTGAACTAGGGTTATTTTATATCGTTTCTTATTTGATTTTCAATATCGATTAAACACTCGATTATTAAATATTCCAACATCGTTTCATTCTCGACTCTTCGCGAGACAATCACGAATCCCGTATTCGAGTCGCGTCGTATTTCGCAGTGACGTATGGCCAGCCGATACGCCCGCGTTTCGTTATGGAAATCGAATGCAAATGTAATGTGGCTCAGTTAATTTAACTAAATAAATTGATGCAACCAGCATCCGACCGTATCGGTATTGCTCGTTAACGTTTTATTATCGACAGTCAGGATATGCGTGGGAGATTTCCTCTGATCGATTTTAGTTTATTTGGCAATCAAAGAATAAGTGATACAGACGCAGATATTGACCTCGATTGATGCAAGTCATACATAACCAATCACGTTGATACCTTTACAAAATACTGTTATTTTTTGTTAATATAAAAAATAACAGTATAGATAAATTCAATTATATTACTTCAATATTTCCTATTTCCGAATCACAATCAGAATCTAAAGAGGTAGGTATGGCCTAAACTTTCTTCATAGGGATGATCTCTATTTAGTGGGACGGTATCTATCTAAGCATAAGTGAAAAGTCACTCACGGATGAATGATATGATCAAGCTGAAATTAGAAAGACTAATTTTTGAGATTCGAAATTCGTAGGTAACAGACGTCAGTTAAGAACAGATTTTGCAATAGGGCTGTATTCAGAGGGTCAAAGGGCCACTTTATGCATGAAGTCCCAGAAGAGACGTAATTTAACATATGAGTAGTTTGTAGTTAGTAGCTTAATATAAAAAATTGTGTGTCATACGGAATACAAACAAGTATCTAATTTAATTATATTATTGTTGTAAAATTAATTTAAATTAAATTTAAAATGTAAGTTTATTTAATTAACAAATGATGTGACGTAAATTAAAAGCGTAGATAAGCAAATACAAGGGCATTTTTTATGTGTGAAAATAATCACTATTGTTTTTTTTTTTTGCTGACTGCGTCATATCTATGGCATATTTATTATTCAACATTTAAAATAAACTTCAGCGGTACTAAGGTTTAAATACCAAATTTAAAATTATCTATAAAACAGGTCGCAAAAATATATATCTGCTATCATGTGATTTTTTATAATCTTATAGCCTTTTTTATGTCTTTAGTTGTAGTTACTAATAATATGTTTATTTTAGCATTCTTCAAAGTAAGATTCTATGTTACTTTGAAGAATGTTATTTTTGTAATCGTTTAAAAAGTTCTGAAATATTATATGAATGCATAGTAAATAAAAAATAATTATTTATACCTACGTATACACAATAAATTGATTGAGACTTTTTAGTTTTATCCACAACTCTGAACATCCTTTGTCGAAATGTTCTGAGTGATTTCTAGAAATAGGAGATAATTACGGATTTGTCAGCTCACTTCGCGTCAGTAAAGCTGTGCAAAGATAAAAATATCAAAAACAATTCAGATTGAACATAAAATATGTGTTTATAATTAAGTCATGTGTGAACTAGCCTTTACGGGCCGGTAAATTTATTAAGTCACAAGTGGAATAATTTAATTAGTACGGTCAGCGAAAGAACGATAAAGCATGATTGATCGTGATGCTGACGCTACGATTCCATCAGCGCTGCGCTACAGCCAGCGATGATCAAGCGACGTATCTTTTATTTTATTTGTTCCATGGACATATTTATTTGCTTTATACCTACATACTTATCAAGAGCAAGTTTCTAAAGGTTGCGGCCATTTATTGAAGTAGCGTAAACTAAAATAGCAAAATTGAATTGAATGTATTCTGATGCAAAATTAACTAGTCCAACTAATACTAAAATAGAATTTCACTTTTTTATTTTCTAAAAATCATTAAATTTTTATATTTGTATTGTATAAAGTTTCGGTATACACTTGCTGTTATCCCAAAAATCTGCTTAAGTTTCGTTTAAATGAAATTGACGACATCGAACTAAAATGGATACCAATTAATTAGAAGTATGACACCAATCGATTCAAAAAAGCCGTCAGACGCAGTCGTGGGAAGAAGATAAGGTCTGAATCTTAAAACAAAAGAGTGTGTACCTTAAGCTTTACTCATAAAGTTTAATTTCAAGAGCTTAGAGTTTGTACTTTAAAATCAATTTGAGCGTACTTTGAGTGACACATCCGAAGGGCCGACTATACTTAACATTTTTTTTTAGTAAGACGCCGTGCGTTATGTTATCTTTGGAGAAGTCACGATAATTTTAATTTAAGTAACGTAACTTGATGGATTTTCCATTTCAGGTTTGGCGAGCTACATTCTTCGGTAATGGCGACACTTAAGTCGTTCGACACCTTACATAGAAAATATTTTCTCTTTACATAATGGATAGTTTTTTTAACTTAAGTTCGCAATTCCAGCGAGATGATTTTTTTCAGCGCTTACTGCTTTAATAGTAATGGTAAATATAGCAAAATGTTAATTTTTACACCTCAAATATGATTGATTAAAGATATGAATATACATACAAAAGAATTGAATTTCTTGCAAAGTGCCCAAAATGCTGGCTGCGTTGCCCCGCTGAATTGCTCCTTTGGGCAAAATATAAGCCAGAAATTATATAACACATTAATAATATCATCTAAATGCAAATAAAAGTTTAGGTCCAAACTAAATTAACTTACGGTATATATTTATTTTGGTAAAATAAGCAAAGTGACAAAAACGATAACAGATACATATAGACATGCATCTAACAGATAAATATAGATTAAACGATTCCTTAGCAATAACATTTTTTACACAATACCGCAAGCGTACCGTGACACAAGCCCATAACAATACCCACTGTCATTACAAGGAAACTGAACAATCACTATGTAATCGACACATCTGCGTTTTTATAATCATCGTCATTAAGCACACAACTGAGGCGGAAAATGGCATTAACTGCACGCATTTCTTTATTCTTTGGACAAAAAATATCGTAATAGCATGTCGCACGTGGCTCAGTGATTGCTTGCTTAAAAAATAGCTAGAAAATATATTCTAGTGATCATTAAGATGATATGCATCGCAGATAATATCTTTGTATACAAATTCAATATGAACTTACCAGATTCAGGACATCACACGACTAAAATTAAATAAGCACTCGACAAGATCTCCTGTAGTAACTATGATGTAATCTAGGGTTCTTCCTAGCCTATGAATGTTTTTTTTAAACTAATCAACCAGCCGTCAATAAATACATACAGTCAAATTGAGTTCCTCCTCTTTTTTATGAAGTCGGTAGAAAAAAGACAAAAAAAGCTTGAAAAAAAGGCTAATTTAACATACGATTATATTAAAATGCGTATGCGCGAGATGCAACTCAGTTGAGATTCGCTTGATGCAAACAATGTATGAAATATTTCTCTCTCTTGTACAAATTGATATAAAATAAGAGTATTGAATTAAGTACCGACCGATATTGAATGTATTAGATATCGGTCCGAGTTATTGCGACTCAGCTTTCGTTTGTGTTTTCATTATGATTTGCTGGCCTATTGAAATGGCCTGATGAATGAATGTGGAGTTTGTTGTACAAGAATGTGATTTATACAAAAGTGGAATTTAGTGGAAAATAGTGCGTCTCATCGCATCTCACCTGAGTAAAATGAGATGCTGAATAAAATCTAGCACGCTTGCCTCGAAAAAATCCAAGCTCAGAACTTGTCTCGACTAATAGCTATCAAGTTCCACAATCTGGCAGTTCGTACATTAAAAATTGACTCAAATCGTTTTGAAAAACACTCAAACTTATTGATATATCGTTAGATTCACAATTTTTCACGATTTGCTGAATCACTGCCGTATGCCGCGCCAATAGACCAAACGTTTTATATGAGCAACAATAGCTCGAAAAACGTTTATTTGTTATAATTATTTCTTTATTCGTCTTTAATCTATATATACATAAAGACATTTTAAATGTTATTGAATTTTATTAACATAAACAAAATGATAAACTGCAACAAAAAAAAAATAGCAGAAAGATGATCATCTGAGGTCTACAGATAATCCAAATTCTCCAACTCACCACGAGGAGCAGCGTGTCCAGATTGCTAGCCGCATTGAATTGAATAGAGCCTTTCGTCTGTACTTATCCAATTACAATAAAACTGTCAATCCGAACAAGTAAATTTTCTCTAATCACCACACTAATACGTCACCATACGAATTTACACCGCGACGGCAATCAAAAGAAACGGTCGGATGTACACATTTCGATGGAGCATTATAAACATGTTAGTTTATTTGAAAGTTCTTGCTCTATAAATATACTGATTGACTTCCTGTTGAGACTACTTATTGGTTTTGTTTTTAAGTTTTGAGATGTAGCGATGGATAGGTTGTAATAATGACAGATAAGTACGCTTTAATTTTATCTTGAAATATAATAATATAAGCAAGAACTCTTTGCATAAATTTTGCGTTAAGTTTCTGCTAAGCTTTCTTTCCTATTGCTACCATAACCACAACGTTTTAGGGATAATGTTAAAGTCTAATTATTTCAAAAACGTTAACTAAGTAATTATTTTGTACACTAAAAAATACAAAAAAAACTTGCTTATTTAACTTTCGAAGCAAATGGCTATTCCAACAGCTACTGATATATACTAGTAAATACAGCATGGTTAAATTTCACAATGTTTTAGGTTATATCATTTTCTAAATAATCCTATAATAAAACATTATCTACCAATGCCAAGGTGCTCGCATAAATAAGTGGTAATTAACAAAATCGCCGTTGTAACCGATTTTAAGGCCTTATAAAGGCAGGTGCACACTGCACCGGTCGTCCGCTTTAATGAGATTATTGAGGCAATACGGAATATGGGTATGGACACTCGGTTGCGACGTAATGCGACACGACAAAAATGATATTCCAATTTAAGTTCTGGATTTCTTTATTTGTCTACTGTCTTAGATTTTAATTTTTAGAAAATTATTATATGTTTAATTATTTAAAAAAATATGCATGTAACTAAAAATTTTTGAATAGCTCGAACTTCTATCTAGCTATCACCTTTAATTTTTTGTATTTTATAATATTATACGTAGTGCATTTTGATCTTTGTCGTAAAATGAGAGTTTTATAGGCACACACATAATTTCGTGTTTTCATAAGGAACAAGGGTTCTTTTCTATAAGCCTTGCAACACACTGGATATGAAGTGTGACATCATAAATAGCAGAAATAGTGTGACATTAAAATAGCAATGATAATCTTATAAATCTAGTTTTATTATTAATATGAAAGCTATATTCACTGATGGTAATACACACAAATATCTTGACGGGCAGGATTCAAACCTGCATCCTTCGGGTAACAGCGTTACTCGAGATTAGTGCTAAATACTCATACGACAGCACTTTTTTTTTTATTCTTTTTTTTTTAAAGGGACTTTAAACCAAAGGTTTACGCCAGCCCCATCGTAACCTAAAATACATTTTATTCATCTCCAATCAATATTCTAGGAAGAGTTCTGGGACGATCCGCGGATTGGAAAAATGAATTCGCCAGTCCGTAGATCGCCGCAGCCCCGACGGAATTAGGGTCAGAACATAATCGCACTTGAAAGCAAACATTACAGCAATGGCAGAGGTCGTTTTACTGGAATGGATGCATACCTAAATCTACCTATCCTGATGTTTTCGTTCGTTTTTCTGTAAATATAATAAAATTGTACAATGACTTAACACAAGTAAAAATTTATACATCCTGGCAAAAGTATTCGTGGCCTCGACCTAGGTATATATGTCAATATAGGAAGAAATTTATTTAAAGAAAATTTAGATATACAAAAAAACAATAAAATAAATATCAAATCAATACACTAGTTACCACTAGGTAGCAAATGTCGCTCCTATTACTCTACATTCTGTATACAAAATATATGGCCAAGTAGAGCGATTTGCTGACCAACAAGGAAAGGCTTACGACGTGTCAGCGCGCAGGATGGTAAACTCCTGACGAACGCAAATCCGATTGTAGTGCAGACAGCTACCAATCTTCCTCGCTCCTTGTTATTCAAATTGTAGGGTCTAAAGTATAAGAGGTATGCTGTTTTAGAACTTCTGCGCACTCCGAGCGGGCGGCAAAAATGGCAGCTGCTGGATCTAATATTAAGAATTTCAAAGCCATTTATTAGCAGCAATATTATGACTACAAGAGGCAAACCCTTTATAACTACACAACAAATGAAGGTAGGCTATTTTATTGTATTTTGTCGTGTCCCCGCCTAATTAAGCAAAACTAAGACACGGCCGTACCATCTTCTGTCGAAGCGATTCGGGCCATCTTTGACACCCTGTTACTTCTTTGCGAAAATAGCTAGAAACCTAAATTTTTATATCTCAAATTGAGCCTGCAAAAGGTATTGAATAAAAAAGCATTACGACAACATGTTCATGAACAATATAAAGCGTTTTGAAAAAGCATCACAATCGTTATTCATACAATACGCCATAAAAACAGGCGTTAAGTTAATTGATGAACGCAAATAGTATCTTCTTCATGCCAAGCATTTTTAGTTGTGCCTAGTTTTTTCTATTTGGCAATCATATTCGCTCTCTGACTATCACTTGCACCAAACATGATCTGTTGTGTGTGGCCAGCAATTGTGCGAACAGCACCGGTAGGACAGCCGCACAGACAAACAGACAGATTGACAACAAACAAATAACGAAGCTCTAACGAGTGGAAAAGTGTCATTGGATGCGCCCGCGACGTTGCGATTGTCAACCGCAAGTGGGAAATTCGCTTTTTCCTTTCGCACAAGAACAGAAACAATGAGCTTTAATTTATGCTTTGTTATGTAAGTGTGGAGAGAATGCTTGTAGATATTGTTTCGTTTTTTTAATAGCAACCTCTCTGGCCGTAATTTAACGCGTACCTACTCAAAACACAATTGATTATGACAAAGGCATGAGGCCCAAATATACCTTAGATATTACTTCACATAAGTTTATTATAATTATCTTACATGTATTTTTATAAACTGAAAATTTAGCGTTATTTCGGATATTTGTTAATGTTACGTTTAAAGTAAAAATAATATAGCCATTAAATATTGGTTAAGTAGGTGGTATAGGTATATGAGTAGAAAATAGAACATAGTAAACATATAAATGTAGCGAAGACCATTACTAAAGTTTTTATGGAGATTTTCCGAAAGTATTAAAATCTGCGTGATTTTAATACTTTCGGAAAATCTCCATAAAAACTTATTCTTACATAATTAATTAAATTAAATTAAATCCATTTCCGTTTGCGGAAAATGCTGCAAATTTATAAATAAAACTGACTACATTAATTATTTTTTTAATTCTATTCACGAACATTACTCTTTAAAATGTATGAAGAACGTTGAAAGTTCTCACAAAATAAACACAACCCCATCAGCAATAAAAGCCGATTCTTCTGACTCTTATTGAACCTTCTATTCAGCAATGATTGATCTGCCATTCAAAGCATCTTTCAGCTGTCACAGCGCTGAATTAAAGCGAGCAGTACTGAACGTCTAGTTATAGAAAATAATGCAGCGCTAAGGCAGCGGTACAATAGCTTGATCGCACAATGGATCTTACCTACATACTTTTACGCTGGGATAGTTACTCTATACATACTCTTTTAGTTATATCGTTTTTTTGCGTATTACATATGTCATGGAAAAAGCACATAAATAAAGAGAACATTACATGTTAAAAGCACGTATGGATAATAATGTGTAATTGTAATTTAAAATGTAAACTTGTAATTTGGTCAGCATGATTTCCTATGCCTTTCATCCCGAATGTATGGGAGACCCCTGCCTAAATACCATATACTGGCGTAATATTTTTATTTTTTTGATGAAGTCATATTTTTAGTGATTTACTATTACATCACAGTTATATAGAAGTGGGAGTCACCAATAATGTCTAAATACTAATATAAATACTAAATAGCTACTTTTCCCTAGTAAGTAAATATGAAATAAAATTGCCTATAATTGCATCAACCCTCATATCCTTCCCCATGTCTGAGATGCTAAAGATCGCTGTTATTAATGCAGGTCCCGGACTTTCCCTATAGATACGTCTTTAATCTTCTCCAAGAAGATTCTTAGATAATGTTAAATTTTTTCAGTTAAAATGCAAAATCAATTTTATCCCTAATCTTACTTTTATTCAACATAAAATGAAATATAAAGATGTTTCAAACTTCGAACCCTCCTTTACCTCCCTTAGGGGTTGAAATTACAAAAAACCTTTTCTTAGAACACATCTATCTATACCCTATAAAGAATACACTTTCTAAATTTCACGTGTCTGTGTAAAAAGTGTGTAATATTTTTTTTCTAATTAACACATAAATACATAATAAATAGGGTTGAAACACCCTTCATAAAAGTGCAATCTATATAAATATCCATGAGAAACAAGACATTTTAATCGTTCCAGATTTATCACGCCACTGATTGCACTCAAAAAACATAATTACTGCTACCATAAGCGATGATAATACATTACAAGTGCCATACTACGGTTCGGTAAGGCTTAGTGCACATTACAGTGATGTTACCGTGCTCACTTCCCATAACGCCCCACCTGAGGCTTTTTACTTTAACTATGACCTCATGTGTCTGCGACTTAAGAAAATCACGAGTGGTCATGCGTGGTGGTCACAGGGTTGTCATGATAAAAAAAACCTATTATTTGATACGCATACTGATAATGCTTAGGTATAGTTTGATTAGCGAAACAGTTTGAAAAACTTGGTTTTATTTTGACAGCGTTAAAGCGGCGAAAAGTCATATCGAAACAAAATTTGCTTGCTCTTACCCTAGCCGATTGGGCCACATTGGTAGTATCGTGTAAGGTTAATGAAAAAAAAAGTAAAATAAGGGGCAATAATCTTGGTTTTTTAACAATTCACCCCTTTAACTCGAAATTAAACCAATATTGCTGTCACTTATTTCACTTTTGCCACGCGATACCACCAATTCTATCTAAATATATACTCTAAATATATCTATAGTTCAATCGATAATTAAATTTGCAACTAACCTTAATACCCATGATCATGTCATTATGCCTTTGACACATACAGTTTTGAACAAAATCAGTAATAAAACTCTGGCACGTCTTTGTAGACAGCTGATACCAAATCACCCTAATCTAAGATCACAAGCCTAATAGACCATAATAACATTACCATAAAAAGTCACACACAAAAATACAAAAAGATACCTAATTTAAAAACGGTCATGTGACATATAAAAAATCTCGGCCCCAAAATGCACCTTTGCGCTAACCCTGATGTCTTGGCCACCTGCATTTACGTGTGTGCGTCACAGGTAAAGTAGTCTTGGAAAGGTAAAGGGGCTAATAAATTACAGGTCAGGTCACTGTGGGAAACCCTGTGCTCAACCACTGTGACATATAGGAATCTTTGAGTCAATTTAACCTATTACTTGATCATTTAGAAAATTTGGACTCAATTAGACTAAAGATTAGTCAGACCAAAGAGAAAGACGTTTATAAATCGTAAATACAAAATGAATGATAAATCAAGGCAATAAATATTTACTGGCCTTACAAATTGAAAAATGGAAATGGAAATCATTTTTCTGTTTTAGTTTTAATTTGTATGTAAAGTTCGAGTATTGAACTTTTCATGTGGCAAAATATAATAAATACATTTCGGTACGAAGTATAGAAATAAGAGTAGAGATAAACACCACAGTAAAGTGATCTGTTTCTTATTTACTTGAGAATCTTGTTGTGTTATTAAAATAAAAGTGACTTGTTTTTATTTTTTAATAAAGGTTGATTGTAAGCTTTCAATAAAGAAGTTACATATACTTTTACTTCTATGATTTCAGTTTTAATGGAAAAAAATACGAAGTTCTTTACACAGCTATGGCAACTCTCAGAGAAAACTTAATCTCGGTCCACTTTCTGACGTTTCCTTGTACTTTGCGACATTCTCTTCAATTGTTCATATTTGATTACTGGAGAAGTTTACATTATTGGTATCGCCAGACTATGCAACGATAACGTACCAGTTTTCCTTACCTAGTCTTAAACGTAGACCTTAATATGATTAAGCAATTTAAATTCTTAGAACTAAAACAATATTAAAATTAAAATTTCCAAAAAAACTCGCGATAGGTATTATTCAAGAAGCTCCACCTACTTGTACCCATCCAAACACATTATAATGAATCGTTTAACCGAATTCGTCAGTTCCCACGCCCAAGGAACCGTATCGAAGTTCGTAAGACGTTACCGAAGACAGGCAGCAGACCGTGGCTTCGCACGGTGTATGTGAACCCATTCCATGTGATATGACCGGACTGTCTTAAGTACTGACTAGCTGGGTTTTGAGGCTTTACCTTTCATTTAGCGGTGGGATCTAAGTGGACGACTTAAGCACAAGACCGGAAAGGATGGCGCGCGTAAGAGGAGACCTATACTCAGCAGTGGGTAAAGTAAAGGTTTGTAACGATGATGATGATTTGTTTATCAAAATAACCAGGTATTTTTCATGTTCTTAATAAATGCTTTATTTCAGGCTATATCATCGATTTCCATCGGGCGAATTTCAGTCAAACGTCTACGTCATAGAATAAAAATAAAATAGTTGCCTTTTTGGTTGTTTTATACGAAAAAAAGGACAGGGTTTAGAAGAAAGAAGAATCCAAAGTTAAATGTCGAATAGCAAGTTGTGGAGCATCTTAGCTTAATAAACTGGGTTCTACATCTCATCCTTGAGGGAAACCCGTGCACTTTTATCGCAGAATACTCGTTGTTAAATTTCTTTCGTAAGTATGACTTTCTCTCTCAACTCTTAATATAAATTAATTAGTTAATTTAGTTTTTATTTTATTCTGCTAATAAGTTTATTCAACATGTTTCTGTAAGTAGAAATTCAACTTTATTTTTCAATAGGTTGTATATTGCATTGTTGTATTATATAAAGTTTTTACGACTGAGATAAACATAATCTTCTATCTGTTTGATCTTTACGGTTAAAACTTTATAACAAATACGGCATTTAAATTTTTGTTCTGAATTTCAGTATGAATAAATCATAACTAAACAATAAAGTAATATTTTTTACACAACGAAGTTACAGGGCGTCAAAAATGACCCGAATTGCTTTGAGAAAAGATGGTACGGCCGTGCCTTTGTTTTGTTCGACTTGACGGAGGCACTACAGGTGCCCCCAGATTTAAAATATAACTGAACTGACAGAAAATAATTTTTGGCTGACTTTCTAAAATGAAAGGGCTCTAAATTCCTACCCGTACCGAGGTTATCCCATTTCTGAAGAATGCATAGATCGGGTTCATTTTTTCCCCTTGTTTAAAAGGGTGGCCCATTAGGTGACCTCATTTTTTTGAAACTCGGTCTAGTTGTTAGGTTTAAGAAACAATTAATCATAAATTTAGGCGCTTGACACATTGAAATTATTTTTACTTTTTTAAATTGTACCTTTATTAATAAACAGTCATATTTAATAAACCAAACATTTTTTTCATGTCGATGTGAACAAAGCAGATAATTGTAATGTCCTAGAATAACCATACGGAAATACGGAAACGAAAGTTTTTCTATTAAGAGTCTCGTTTTACACGAGAATGCAAAAGCACAATTATAATTAGAATTATAATAGTATGTAGTCATCACGGAACTGTATATTGCATGCCGATACTCACTTATTGCATAAATATTGTCATAAAAACATAATGAGCCATCTTTATGGACTGCATTGAAAGGATATTCAGTCTACACGTGAATTATCACCAGGACAATCGATTAAGCAAGATTAAAATAGTTTATTGTTCAGGGTTCTGTTGATAATATTTATAAACTACACTTTATACATATATATTACCTCTCTTCCGATGTTGTATTAGTTTTTATTTATTTTTAGTGATTTTACTTTGCGAAGTAAACTGATATTGATAAAATTAATAAAAATAATTCCTTGCATTAAAAATGATTTTTATTAAATGCAGACATCTCTGAGATAACAAGGAAATACATACATATAAAAAAAATAATTCTGATAAACTAGAAATCGGTTCCATTTCGAGTAAGTCAAACATGAAGAGCGATGAAAACTTAATTAAAAAAAATATAAGTATGTACGTATATTAAAAAAGTTACCTTGTAAGGTAACTGAAGATTTATTTACTTACATCTGATCTAACGGAGCTCTGAATAATGAAAAACTATAATAACTCCACCTATTGTTCACTCCAAGGATATCTAGTTTTTATTATCATTCTGCAAACTTAATTGTTCTTACCGTGTAAGTTTCCGTGATTGAGTAAGCGGCAGTTTATTGGCGTTTATGTGTTACCTACTTGCAGATTAATATTAATTTCAGTATTGTTTTATTTTAATATATTAACATCGCCAGTATTTTATACTATAAGTTAACAAAATAATCCTTTGTTGAATAATACGTTATAAAATTTAAGTTTGTCAAGTTTTATTATTTTGAGATATTACCCAGTTATTTAAAAAAACAGATGTCAATATAAGTAAAATAAATTATTTATATACAATACAATCATTATTTTTTTTGTATTAGAACTATATGTCTTTATTTTCCGGCCATGGAGATGAACAAAATATATATAGTACCTACATTTTATAGGTATACTCCTAAAACGACCGCCCGCAGAATAATTTCAGTCGTGTTGTTTGAAATGTGAAATTTATCAAAAAGATATATTTAACCACACAAAAAAGTTTTATATTATGTCTAAGGTCAAATACAAATATCACAAATAATCATCATTATTAATAAAATATAATATACGTCACAATAAATTAGTCGAACTATCCACCCCGAATCGTACCAGGAGCAAAGGTATATAACGCAGGCTGCGTTACCGCGTTGAATGGCCATGGCCAGCCTTTGCACCAAGATATTATTCAGGGTTATCGGTTAGGGGTGTACTAAGCCTAAAGCGGGTTCCTATACTCATCCTAACGAACAACTTTTCCTATGGGACCAACTCTAAGTTATAGAAAAAGAAAACAGCTGTTCCATACAAAAAGATGATCCATCGTGGACAAAATATATGAAACAGATGCTATTTTCCGCGAATTCAGAACTGGTCTCATAGAGTAAGCTGTTCCTTAGGATGAGTAGTAGTGACCCTCTTTCGGCTAAGCACACCACTAACCGATAACCCTGTATCTAATACATGAACAGTTAACGGACTTATGAGTAAATTATCTCTTAAAATCGACCAAACAGAAGAAAATACCACAAATTTCTACCCATTTTTTGGGTTAAAATATAATACAAATAATTTATCGCATCAGTGACGGCAACCGTCCATGTGAGATATCCGCTGAACACTTATTTTATCATCATAATTTTACTTCAATAATGACCATTATGGTTGCCAAATCACCTATCTTATTAACGTAATACGATAATAGTACTGTTTTCGTCGAATTTTATTGTTTATGTGAAAAAACAATGTGTTTCTTATTACAACCCTAAGAGAAAATTTTGATTGTACTAAGCGTGGAATAAACGCAAAGTCCAACTAATATTATATACACGTTCGTAATAATGTATGGATATAAATTTAATACGGAGATAACTTAGATCCTAGATAGAAAGCCTCCTTTTATTCTGTATTAACACGGGTAACACCGCAAGGCACAGCTAGTTATTAATCATTAATATATAAAGATACAGTAGAATTGAAGAATGATGGTTTTGTATTTTTGTGGTAAATGCATGTATACAATTATACTAAATATTGATGTATTAGATTACATAAAGTTTGCTAATATTAATATAGCAGAATGGTTTAGTAGTCAAGAACAAATAAAACCAAGCATCATTCTTCTATCTTCTTCTTCAATCTTCGGTTTTGCTATCCGTGCCCGTTCTTTAAAGGACGTAGAAGCAAAAAGTTAGATCCTTAGATCATATAAAACTTCGTATGCCATATTTTCTTATAAAAAATCTGACCAATAAAAATGACCGTATCAGAATAGTACATTATTACTCACGCAGAGCTATAAACATACAAAGTAATATACTCAAGTGACCTGACCATCTTCTCACGACCACTACGCTCCAAGAAACATGCCTTTTCCGCCCCGATGCACTCCTGCTAAAGTATCTCTGTGTGAACGGTACTACACGAGCAAGACAAAGAAAGATACATATTTTGGAAAATATGAAAATACACATTTAAGTTAAGGCTTTGATTACTGAGTTTTGAAAAAAATTGTTATGTTAGTGTTATGATTGTATTACATAGCAACCTTGAAGCCATTTCTCTTGTCCCTTTTTTGCATCTTTATAATTTTATAATTTGCAATTATATAAACATATTCAAAAGACTAACTGTGCCAATTTATATTTTTAAAGAAAACATGATTTAAACGTATTACACTTCAGAATGTATCCATTTATTGCACTTTCAACCATTCAGCTATCGTATTAAGCCGAAATTGAAAAAAAAAACTATATGTTGAGATTAGCGTCACCCTCATTGTAGTATAAATAAATTCTCCTGCACAGCTTGTGCTTGCTCTAGAGCTTTTATACTGCCCAAAAGTCACTGACGTGGCGTGAAAATGGCATCCTATAATAAACAGTATAGATTTGTTGTAGAGAAATTGTTTGTAGTGGAATATGGCATCCAGTAGAGGTTGGTATCTCTGTTAAAACTGCAGGAGCTTATTATCTTATAGTTTATTTTCGAGTTTAAATATATTTTATTTTATTCATTTTAGTTAATTTTGTTTCATGTATGGTTATTTTTTTATATTACTATTAGTTTCGTCCATCCAAAGGTTGCCTGAAAGAAATTGCTTTAGGCGATAATGGCGCCCAATGTACTACCATTGTACAGATTTGTCTTGCTGTATCTTTTATTTTTGTTTGGCGTGCAATAAATCTATATTCATTAAATCATTCAGAACGTACCTTTATATGCGTCATCCTATGATAGTAGAGGTTGGAACTGGCGGTGAACCTCTTTCCGCAATGCTGACACTGATGTGGCTTTTCTCCTGAATGAATTCTTCTATGAGTGTTGAGGCTACTCGATGTGCTGAAGCCTTTGTTGCAGACCATACACACGTGGGGTTTCTCGCCTGATGGAATAAAGAAAACGAAATGTGGTAATATTGAAAGTTAATTGTATGGCAGTGCCCCCGCCAAGTCGAGCCAAACAAGTCACAGCTGTACCTTTTCTCGAAGTGGTTCGAGCCATTTTCGATCCCCTGTAGCTTCTTTGTGGGAGAAGCTATTGATTCTAACATTTAATTGAAATATTGTTAGATAAGTACTGTAGGACGTATTTTGTATTCAAACCAAATATCTAAAAACAAACATATCACAATGCATTAACGACTCTCTTGTTTAATTGATTCACATTTGTATTCTTTATTTCTTCTTATCCACCTGCGACCATGCGGCATGATGATAACCGCTTTGTCAAGGACGCAATGAAAGATAAGAAGAATTTTCGTTATTTTCACCACCATTCTTGACAATTCTCTGAAGTCCATCATAACAATGTTTAATTTCTTTAAGGTATAACTATATTCGTACCTGTATGTGTCCTCATATGCCTTTTCAGCAGCGACGGTCTATCAAAAGCTTTTCCACACACTTCACATGGCAACAGCGCTCGCTCAGACTTGGCAGGTCTTCTTTGGACTTTGGGAGTCATCTCCAGCAGCTCGTTGGATGAACCAGCAGAGGAAAGTGATGTGAGGGATTCCCCTGAAACGGACTTGTGTTCGTCTTCGTTACCGGACGGTGGTGATATTGGTAAAAGGACTCGAGATAGGAGGGAGGTGGATAGGTCTAATGGTGAATCTGAAATACAGATTGTGTAACTTAGAGATATGTAATTTTAAACCTATGTATAAGTGACATCTGGGTTTTGAAAGTGAACTAACAGGCCAAAATGTTGTGAACAAATTCTGAAAAAATTATGATGACCGGTTCTTATCAAAGATAACAAATAACATATCTTCATAAGACTCCACATTTCATAAGATTGTTTATGAACAACTTAATAAAGATCGATACCAATAAATATTCTCAACTCACAAATCTCTTCATTGAACTTCCTCAACAGTCAAAACAATGATTTATTACTCAAAAACAGATCCTAAACGAGAATGTTGTGATCACAAACGAACAAAATTGAATATTCGCTTTATTTATATGAGAAACGAAATAACTAAGCTCCGAGCAAAATTTCACGGTGATTAATATAAGTCAAATTTTTAATTTAGATCAAAAACTATCGAGTACCTACGTGCACCAATCAGGCGAAATTTTTTAATGAACCTATTTTATTGACAACCGTAAATTTTGCTATGGATGTTTTTGGACGATTTATTTTTATAGCGACCCGTCTTAGATGTCGGAGCGCCGCCGCTTAATTGGTGTTCCCAATTTCGTTGGCTATTGAAGTTCGAACTTCACTTTGATGCGCTAGGTGTTTCTTATAATCAATTTTATCAGGTACGCAATAAATCTTCTCGTTTTAATACGTCGCCAGATCTAGGATTTAATTAGTCGCGGCTTGTTTCTGTACTAGATCAGCGGATAGTTATATTTCGTTATCCATTCCGAGGATAGGTATATTTCAAGATTGCGGGATAGGGAATACTGGATATGGCGCGGGGCCAGACAGATGGTGGGACGATGGTATCTATACTAGCCGACCGTCTGCGTTTATTCCCGACAGCCTATTAAATCATCTACTTATTTATACGATAAATTAAGGTATGCGACGTTTTTAAATGAATATTTTAATGGGAAATCTGCGTGATATTTAGCCGGCTGGAGAGTGCAAGTGGACATTTCGCTGCATATTATCGATATGGAATAAGATCGGATCGTAGCAAAGGAAGCCGCATGCTTTATCAATCCGTATGTTACTGCGGGCTGCTAGGGCTCGTTCATAATGTTACGGATAATATTCAAGAAATCATTTTGTATCAAAATATTTCTTTGGTTTTGCATTTGTTTCATACTAAATTATAACTTCTGAAGGTATAGATAACAATATTAATCTGTGGAGTTGTTTTTATTTCTTTAAATTCGTATCATGTCGAATAACTTGCTTTTTAATGTTCACTAAAAAGTGTGTATTGGTCATTAGTGTAATTTTTTGTTTTGTACATTGGATAAAAAAATATTTTTCGAACGATTTCTCTTTCAACTTTCATTGAATTTCAATAAACTGTCTTCTCTCTATCACCGTTTACATCGATTAAATAGTCTATTAGAAAAAAATCGTACCGTTTAAGTAAAATTAAATCAAATTGATAAACGCAGTTAACCAATTTAAGGCAATCAATCGACACCCATGCGTTTTCTAACTTAACGGAGTCACTCTAAAATATTGTTTAAAAGTAAAACGTTAAATGGCACTTTCTATTCGAATCATCATTTAATATTCAAGATAAATAATTAGGAACGCAGCTCCGCTTTAGCTCAGAGAATTCTTAAAATTAGTATTATAATCATTATCAATAGATTCATTTGCAAATCCAAAAATACTAAAAACCGTGCCGAACATTAAAAAAAATCTACTTTCTTAACTTTCCTAAATTTAAATTCTCCATCTTACAAAACACTGTATTTTGTAACAAGCATTGTCTTTTTTTAAGCAAGTGTTGAAAAAGTGATAACATTCGTTAAGGCGTTTCACCTTGCCCATCGCTTAAGATAAAAAAGCAATAAGACAATCGACTACTGAACCGAAACGGTGCGTTCGTCGGCTCCTTTGAAGCCACGACACAGTGAAAATGCAGAAAGAATATAACAAATTATAAAACCTTAACGAATGTGAAAAACAAATATTTACTATATTAATGTTGATTAAAGATAACAGTTTATTTAAAAACATGCCATGAATAATTAAATGCAGTCAATACTACCAGCGTCTGAAAAAACTCAGTAAGTAGACTTGCTAACTGGGTGGTTGACTTTTTATTTTAGGTATTAATAATAATAAATAATTATTACTTAAATAACAACAAAAGTATTTTCGTTTTATGTACTGAGTCCTTCCCAATTATCATCACCATATTATATAAATATATTTGACAGTTCCTAATGCACAAACGGCGTTCGGTTCGCAGGATTTTTTTTTTCATATAATAATCTAGCGTTGATGTAAAACAACGATGCGACCTGGTATAATACGCTTGCCTATATGAAACCGATTTAATCGCAACTTGAAAATACTCGATTACAATTAATACGCACCACTTCTGTTTACATCAGGTGTTTCGACATTACTTACTGTTAATGTTTGCACTGGGGCGTGCTCCTTACTACTCTCTACCGCTTATGGTAATAGCGAGATGTGTAAAGCTTTGATATCGTTTATATTTGTACTATACTTGTATATATAAGAGAGCAATTTAATGAAGGTGTGAATTTAATAATTGGGTCCAAAAACTTTTGCTCTCATATTTTATTGGAAAGAAAATCTTTTGACATGGAGCTGTTTAAATTTGGAAACCTTTCTAAACTTTTAATAGATTGTAAAGTAGTTCTTTAGGTATTTGCAGTGCCATATATTTTTTATGTAGGTTTATTGTATAAAGAAAATAACTTATACCCAAGAAATTGTAAAATATTGACTAGTTAAACTATAATTCTTATTTCGAGTACAAGGCTATCTCAGTTATAAGTATCTGTATGATAAAGCAATCAAGAGATTTACGACTGCAGATATTATTACTATAAACTAGGTTTATACCATATAGTACAGAATTAAATCACCATATATTCTTTTCTTGCATCCGGGCTTTAACCGACAACAGTTGGAGAATTTCAATTTGTTAGATTTTCAGGTGTGTACGACCCCTAGACTAATTTGAAATTCTTTTTTGTTTAAAAATCCTATATCGTCTTTCCTGTTTCCCATAATTTCATATCAAAATCTTTCTGTCTAGTTTGGTTTTTAGAAAAATATCTAATGATTGAAAAAAATTGCATCGGATTTTCACTTTTTAAAAAGAGTATTCCTTACTTATAATAGAATGAACAAAAAAACTCTGGACAGCCAGGATTCGAACCTTCATCTTTTGGGTAACATGCCCTGAGGCTTTGACCAACAGGCCACTGTCGACAGTGTTGTAATTTTAATTTTTTATAAGTTGTAATTTATTATAAGTATAGAATTTCTGACGTCAAAATTTTACTACAATCTTTGCACTTTTATTTGATATTTTAAGGCGCGTGAGAACGCTTGACCGGGATACAAATAATTAACGGCATTTGTAATAAATGCCCAAATACGTAGAATATTTATTAGAACTGTCTAGACCACTTTCTCTGCTAATTTTAATTTAAAAGACTAATCTCTTTAGTGCTCAACGAATGCTCATATATCAATGAGGTAATAGATTTTATTGCATAAATATATTGCTGCTTAAGAGCTTATGCCAAATCTTATAAGATCTAGTGCACATATTTTTTAAATAATTATATTTAATATGCAGTATTTAATAAAAATATCAGTATTAGAAATTATCATAAAAAACTTAAGAGTGCCAATGAAATATTAATAATTTGAGTAATTTCATTTATCACAATATTGGACATTTAGTCAAAATTTAATCCAAGTTGGAAAATTGAGTACTAATTTCTTGTAGCTGCATAAATATTTATAATAATGTCACTTACTCGTAATGCTCATAAATAATATAAAAACCAGCAAAAAGAATGCCTAAATACGAGTAACAAGCATGATCACGGAGAGAGTTTCATTTTTCTATTGCATAATACATTGCTAGGTTTTTTCCAGCTATTTGAATTTGCTGCATAATTTGCTGTTTATCCCGAATATACTAATCGTGGAGTAATCAGAAATAATAATTTAAATCGCTTCGTTAAAATATATCCATTATCGTTTCTAAAAAATACCTATACAGCCGTTCAATATTTGTATAGCGAGCGCCGATACATTGATATCTTTTTTTATTGATTATTATGATTTAAAAACCGAACGACTGAACCTATTTATAATTTATATGGGACTACATGCGAGTATACCTTTCTAACAAAAAAGTGATTTTGTCAAAACAATCCAGCTGTCTCTGAGATATTAGGTACCAAACAAAAAATGAACAGTATGAATCCTACCTTCTAATATAGAGTCCATAGTTTGTCTATACAGGTTGTTCCTCATCCTAACGAAAAACATCTCTTCAGGTCTCTCTGGTAGGTAGTAGACCACCAGTTCTGAATGCACAGATATTGGCTTCACTGCTTCGTATACTGGCTCTCCTTTGATTTTTGTACAGACTAGATTTACCTGGAAATTAAAAGTATATTGTGATTTTGTACAGAGTAATGTCGCCAAAAAAAAAACTTATAATATTTTTTTTTATCAAATGAGTTTTCCTGTACGTACAGAATGCATTTTATTTTTTAGTTATTATGTCACGACTTATACACAAGGATATAGAAAAATTGCCGATGATGACGATCTAACAAATGTTTTTGCATGAAATGAAAGCAAAAGAACAAACGTTGTAGTGACTCGAATAATACAATAACCTTTTCGTTTAGTGAGATTTTGCTCTTCATGACCAACCCTTAATAACCCTGAGTAGTAACTTCGATCAGTTGTATCATTGCTTAGTGCTATTGTCAGTACATCGTAGAGCTATACACTTAAATTACAACCATGTTATTTTTGATCTTTTTATATATATTTACAATAGTGATACCATAAAAAACAAATTATGTACTGCCCAAGTGCATTTAATTTAAAAAAAAAACTAAATTAATATCTACGCAACAAATATCTGTAGGAGTAACTATTTATAACACTTTAAGGATATAAAGATAATTAAAGTGCTTACAACCCACCATATGACTCTTTAAAAAAAATGTGACTGCCGACTTTAACTATGGCAGACGCCAATACAACTATTTCACTTATATCGATTTCAAAATCAAATGCCTTGACCGATGTTGATAAAAATAAAATGGGACTATTCAGGAAACAGTTATACTCTTTGAAACAAAAAAAATATATGAAATTGGTCCACCCTTCTCCCAGAAATCAGGTAAATAATAATACATCTTAAGAGGCTCTCGCTAGATGGTTGGATCAAGGGTCAGGTACAGAGGGCTGTGCTCCTCGATACATCACGTATTGTTAGGAGGTTCCTCTCTCTGTAGTCCCTACCATCAGTCGCTTGGGTCCTACCCCGTTGCTGTTGACACTCTAGGTTTAGGTTTTTTATAATATTTATTGTTTTATATTCAGATACGAAAATATTAATAATAAAAAAATAATAATAATTAAAAAAATACACTCGAATAGAGTAAGTACCTCCACTATTTGAAAGTCGGTAGAAAACTAAAGTATAATACTTACTTGAGGCCCATAATTGTCCGATACTCGAAGAAATCGCACCCAGTTACAATGTCGCACTTGTATGCCGCCACTTGTGCACACTTCATCGAACAGCCCAAATCGATGTCTGATCTGTGAACAAAAATGCATTCTCTGTATAAAGAAATAGGGATAACTGTTACAAAATAACATTAGAACACTTAAGCTTTAAATAAAGTTATCTGGCAAGTTGTATGAGTCCAACCTACTTGTTCTCCCAGTACGACTATAAGAATTGAACGGTGAAGGAAAACGTCAACCATAGCATCGCTCGCTTGGTTAGCTACCACCCTCAAGTTGTAAAATCTGTCGCCAAGCACCTAACGGTGGCTTCCTTAAGAGCCAGTGTGTTCCAGACTAGGCAAATCCATCTAAGCCTACAATATCGCGGCTGTCTTCCGTAGTCGTGTAAACTTGTGATTATTGTAAATTTTTTTGGAAAATAACCAGTTAAAAATTAAAATAATTCTACAAACTCAATCTGTTTAAATAACTCATAGACTACTTCTTTATAAAATAAATGTAAGTCAATTTGTCAAATAATATTATCCATACAAAACTTAAAAAGAAAATTAGCAAATTCATAAAGCCTACACATTACAGGTCTGCAATTCCAGTACTTAATGATCTTATTAATTAAAACTTTCGTCGTAAACTCATTTCACTTAATTGAAGCAGTAATCTCATTCCATTACTGAGCCAATTATGCATCTCATTTCGTACAAGAAAACTTAACAGACTATGGAAATTAGTCTGGCAAGGTTACTATCTAAATTACTAAAGTATGCAATTATATGTATGTAGTAAAATTCTCTTTACAGTACCATACTACTAAAGGTATTATAGTTAAGAAAAATGTTTTATCCTGTAAACTACTGCTATAAAGTATTTTCTTCTAAAAATTGCTTTCTTTATTAAAAAGTAGAAAAAAATCTTATGAATAAGGGTAGTTTTTAATTGCGTAAAGAGTAAGTCTGAAATTTACACACTCTTTACTACAATAGTTTGAACTACATCTTTGGAAAAGGGTATTCGTGCTATTATTAACTAAACTTTAAAAAAAAAAACATTTATTTTGATACTGCATCTCAAACTTCCTCACTGGAGATCCGTGTCCATCATTGGGACGCGTTTGAATTGAGACGTAACCACATTATCATACGAGTTCCGAATTGAATCTCTCTCTAATCGGATCTGTCAAAGAATATAGAATCGTTAATTAATACAGACGCGGCAGTTGTAAAAACAAGATGGATAGTCAATGATTGGAAACTAATTAAAAACGCTTATTAATTGCCTAAATAGATGATCGTGACTAAATTTAGTTTTATAAAATAATTAATTTATTTCTTCGTTTCTAGTTGAATCTTTATAGAGTCAAAATATTTGATGACCATTAAATCTTAAGACATAAACTGTTTCGTGAAACATCTTAATTTTGTAAAGTTTTTTATTCTTTTTGTGTGTCATAATAGAAGTAAAAATAAATTTGCGTCAAATCTAAGCGTAATGTCTAATTTTTACTTGCATAAAAATTTTATGAGTACTTAAATTTTCTTTGCTATATAAAATAATCAAGACATCTATTAGATCTAGATATGTATAAATTATGTTTAATTAACCAGATGCAAGAAAGGGCGCGGGTTTGATTCTAGGTTTAGGCATGCGTCTCTTAGGTTTGCACCCATGTGCATACAACATTTTTGGACACATGCATAAATAATGAAGAAAATATCGGCCTGCTTGTCAAAGAAGGTTAATAACTATAAGATAAGTGAAGTTCCCGTACTTTTGCCAGCGTGATGGACTATGGCCAACACCCCTTCATAGATCAGACCCGGGCTCAGCAGTGGAAAATTATGAGCTAAAACATAGATGTATAAAATTTCTAGTATTTTCTGGCTTCGATTCGGTATTCAAGAAATGTCTTACAGGATTTTTGTTTAGAACGCTAACTTATTCTTTGGTAAAACTTTAAAGTTACCGCCAAGATGTAAGGTTCTAGCAGTGCATTTGCGTAATGATGTGAAAATTACTTATGATGCCTTTACATGCAGCCGCAAGATTCAATCCGCTCCATAATTAACTGCCAGATACATTACTGGTCTGGAGAAAAATTAATTAAAATAATCTCGATTCGGTTAAAAATACTTCTAGTAGATTTACTTATATTGCAAAAGGTAACCATAATAAGGTTTTATTTTATGAGAAAGTGAACGTATTTTTTTATACGGGCAGAATTCGTTTAAAACTAAATCTGACCTGTTCCATGTCGAAACGACAATTTTGACACGATGCAATAGCAATTCTAAAACAAAACAATTCAAATAACAGACTTGGGCCTCTGATGTCTGACTTGATCCACGGTGTAAAAAGTTTTTAAGTTATTGTATAGCTTTTATCGCGGGCATTGAGCGCGGCGACCGAATCAAGAAATTCCGTAACTAAAATAAACCTAACACTGGTGTAACGTCGTTTCAGTTCAGCAGACGTCGGCAACGTGTTTGTGTGCGTGCGACTAGTTATATGATAGCTTTACCGCGGCAGTCCCCGAGTGCCACACGTTTTTTTTTATGCGTCGCGCCCGTTGAAGTCTTTTGTATTGAATCGCACTGTGGTGAACAATATCTTCAGTCAAGGCTAGAATAGTATTTATATTTGATGTTTTTGGTCAATATGTATCTAAATAAATTAAAATAGTATATTATTTCGGCTTTGGCAGTCTAGCTACTTGTTTTAAAATACAATGATAAGCTATGCCTGAGGCGCTAGATTAATATGCTCACAAAACTCTGACACCTCTACTTTATAAAAGAAAAGAACAACACTAGGAAAAACAATTAAAAAACAACTTTAAATCAAAGATCAGTAACGTACTTATTTATTTAATAAAACGAAACTAAAGCTGCTACGAGTACATTCAAAAGATCTCATTCCAACGAAAGTAAATTAACATGTAATAACACAAGAAGTTAAATAATATAAATGATAAATATCACACAAAAGTCATGTTTAAAACGATTAGTTTAAACATAATTCTATCAACCAGACACCGTGTCACAATCTTTATGAATATTCAATTTTATTGGTACGAAGAATCACCACAACCTAATCTTCCTTCTAAATAATTATGTTAAAACGTAATAAAAATGTTAATTTATACTAATATTGTACTTCGGGTCTTTAATTGGTAATATATGTGATCGAATCAAGCATGAATAGGCTTAAACATTTCAATAGAACTTCATTAAAAACGATTTGTTACCTGAACTTAAAACCTATCTAATAATATCCTAACTTATTATTAATGAATATCTGAGGTTGTGTTTGAAACTTGAAATATTCTCACGGTGGCGACTTCATATTATTAGAAATAGTCATAAATCATAGTAACGCACTGATTGCTTTCCTTATTAATACAAGCTCTTAATTATTTGAAACAGAATAAATTACGCTATAAAATAATCAATAAGGTCCTAAGCTGCAAAGATCGGAACGAAATTGACTCACGGTTCGGCAATCCTGATTCTGTTAAGCAAAAATGATTTTTATACTGTTCTTAATACGAATCAATATATTGTATGTATTGACTCAGTTCTAATTTCTTTTTATTTTAGCGAATATAAATCAGGGGACCGTTATTCGGGAAGCTCGAAGACAGTCAAGCTCTTTGTGACGTCAAGTTTTTGCTTCGGTAACGTATGTCTAAGCCATTTGGGGCCTAAAGTTATTGGCTGCGTTTCAGTTTCAAATTCGGATACGCGTGATGTGCATACTCTTTTTGCAAACCTAAAACGGTATTTGAAAAATGAACTTCGTTATGTTTAATCCAGTTCTATTTTTTGGTATTGGGCTAAAAGTAAATCGAATAAAAACACAATTAGCAATTTAACGGATTAACGAAAGCCAGAAGATAGAATACGAAAGAAACACGTTATTACACCGAATCAATAACTAGCACGCGTAGTTAAATGCTTGTAAAATTCGATTACAACAATCAATTAAAACCAATTATTCGATTGGGTGCTATTACAATTTAATTAACAAAAAATTCAGTGAATTATGATTCCTGTTACCGTTGTAGATTGTAAATCTTAACATCGATTATAAATATCGATTTTGAGCGTACGCTGCCCGTCATTTTTATTAGGGCAACTTAAAATTCCTCGCGTACTCGCTTGGTATATCGATGCAGGTATTCAATTCGGTATCGATTTTTAATCAATCTCCGAAATGCGCTCTACTATCGAGCTTAATTGACGTCAGTCGTGAGGTACTTTAAAAAGCTTTCTTGTTTCGATCATCGACAATTATCGATGTGTACTTAATTCGAGTATTCAACAAGTATAAGCCTTTTTAACAATGTTTTGCGTGAGTCAACCGCTGGTACTAATTGAAATTGAGTCGTTGTATTACATTGTATTGGAGAACGAACCAGATTGGCTTTTTTTAGTTATATAGTAAACTTGTTCTTGATTGTCACGATTTAAGATTTCTTATCGATGTCAAGGTATATCGTGTTTTGGTTAAATGACTGTCATGCTGTTTGGAGTTATTGAATTAGGATTAGGAGTATTTTGATAATTGCCGTGATCTAAACAGTACTCAGTTATAATTTACCAAAATTTTGTTCAGGTATTTGAGCTCATTCCCTGGCAATATAAATATCTAGGTTACATACACATAGTTTAATTAAATCCACTTCAAAACCGAATTTTACATAGACATAACTATTGTACACATACTTCGAGAATAAAGTCTTGAACAAGACACATCACTGAATAGGGTCATAAATAACAATATCATAATAACAGTCATCAGTACAGACAGACAAACAGCTCCTTTCTGGCATCAAAAGTGAACGCGGCACGAGATAACCCGGAGCGGTCACGATCTGAATCATTATAGTTTTAGATTTGTACTTTCGGGTTTTGGAATAGTAACAAAAATGAATATGAAAAAATATTACTTTTTTTTTATCCTGCACAGCTAGGCATTTGGCCACAAATTCGCACGACCAAGGAAGTCAGCGATTCTGTAGCCCTAGATAGAATATGCCTAGTCTGAAATACACTGGATCTCAAGGAAGGCTGCCGGAACACATCGGTAGGTGCTTGGCGACAGGTTTTACAACTTGAGGGTGGTAGCTAGTCAGGCGAGCGATAGGAAACGCCCTACCACCCTGCAAAAATTAAAAAATAGTATCAAAAATGTTAATGTATCTGTTAAAATTTTAAGTTTTTTTAGCTATTACGGTTCATGAGATTCAGTCTGGTGACAGACAGACTTACAGCGCTGTCTTAGTATTATGGTCCCGTTGTTACCTTTTAAGTAGGAAACCCGAAAACGTAATATTTGCCAAGACTCTGCTCTCTCTCATGTGAGATAAAGTAAAAGCTAAACATTTAAGTCATCTAAAGGTGCCCTATCTATTACTTGTTTCTCTTAAATAATGGATACCATTAATACATTACAGTTTTCATGCAATTGTTGCTGTACTATTTAAAATGTACAGCACCTGTACAAAACCTTATCGTACATCTTATTTTATCGCTAATATTAAATTTCTCCAATATACATAAATAAAATGAGTGGTTAATTTTCGTTATAACTTAAATAAAAAACATAAGCATTACAGAAACAAGTAGTATGACTTTCAAATCATTTACAATGCTAAATTCCCATCAATCCAAGCGGAACTTTTCTAAGATCTATAAAAAAATAATGTAATAAACTACAATTTACACCATAAACAGTAAAACTAGCCCTTAGACAAGTACCATAATTTCTTTATTAATAATCACCGACGCATAAGAGCACGTATACACTACACAAAAAAGAAGATCGCCACAGAAGCGCTCACGAACCCGGCTTGAGACGTCAAATCGGTTAACGTGCGCTCACGCTTCAAGTTAAGGTGACTTTAGAATAGCTGATGCTGAATACAGAGCATTTTTTAGGAGCGTAGTAGCGGGTTATTAACGCCGAAGAAGAAATTTTAAGTCTTATAGGAGAGCGAACAAAATAACACAACTGTCAAGTTTCATTTCTGTATCTTTCTAGGTAACGCACCATTCGACCCCGTCTGTTAATATTCACGTTTGACACTTTCAAACAAAAGAGTAATAGTCAAGAACGTTGTAGCACTGCGCAATACGCCTAACAAAAATGACCATTGTGACATCCTACACAATATGCTGCAACACAACGCGATGGCATATGTTATGCTCCACGCTTTAATCACTGGACACTTGTAACCGATACCAGATATAAACAAAAAAATAAATGATATAATAAAAAAAGTACAAGAACAATAAGGATTGAGTTATTAAAAATAACAAGTCCATTTTTACCAGGCTGCGAAAGAAGGATGGTTATGTTTTTGTGGAGTGGTGTCAATAGATTTGTCTTAGCCGTGAGTGCGACACTGGGTACATCAAAATAAAAAAAAATGAATTAAGGATGATACACAGGCTTAACAGTTTAGCAGTCCGGGGTTTTCTAACTCGCTTCTAACTACTTGTTTCCGTAAATGAATAGTGTACAGTGTACCATCTCTTTTACATCGAATGTGAAGTACTAGTAATGTCAGATGCCAATGTCGGCTACTACTCGGATTCACTCAGCTGCGTTCATCTTGATAACGAGATTCATTCAATGGTTCGTTTTTGTTTGACTTAGCTATTCTAGCCAGCTGCTTCTCTTTATCACCTTTGAATGTCTTAAAAAATAGATAAATTCTAATGGGTGTATATTTATTTTAATTAAGTTATATGTTTTATCTTTGCTATGTCGTTTCAACCCATAGTGTCTTCCTGCTGAGCACGGCTTACGTAAGAGACCACCACACTGTCTGAGTTGCGGGTTGGAGACTTATGATATGTAGGGACGTAATGGGAAATATTTGTTGAGTCTCCAAGTGTATAAGACTTAAAATTTCTTAGTATTTAATTTGCTCTCATAAAATTAACAATATTTATTCTCGTAGCGTTTAAAGAGTAACTATATTTTAAAACGACAATCACTTGAGCATTTTGTTTATTCATAATCTGAATTGTATATGAAGATTACGTTACATACAAATGCTGCGTCAATTGGTTTAGTGCTAATATATTAACAAAAAATAAAATTTCTTACATATTATTTAGTTAAAATATGCATTTCGCAAGATATAAATTAACTTCTACAGTTAAAAAAAAAAACAAAAGTAGAGAGTGACTTCTTTCTCTACCTCTAATGATTGGCTACAAAAAGTATCATAAAACAATTTTGCATTCTAACAAGACATTTAATTTAAATTCTCCTTTCTTTTTAAAATATAATAGCTCGCGCACACGAAAGCAGCGCACGGGCGCGCAATTTGGTGGCCACTGCAAATAGGCGCTCGGGGCAATGTGGTCCAGTGTAATCATGCCTTATGTTTGCTACTTCATAAAGTAAGCGTTCGATGAACGAGCAAATAAATAAAAAAAATTAAATAATGTTTTAAAAAGACTCATCAAGAGTGATATTTAATGAAATGTATGATAGTGCTCTTCACGCATATAAACTACTGGTTTGTTATAATTTTAACAAAAGAAATGATTTGATGAGTTTTTTTCTGGAAAAGAGTAATAATAAATAATAATATAATGGGGCAAAATCCACACAAAGGTATTCAGGTCCCAAACTAGGCAAAACCTGGGCTATGGTAACCTGATGACTTATACACATAAATATATACTTATATATATCTAATCCACACAGGTCAAACAAACACGCTCATGCACTCAAATGTAAAACTATTTTTTTTATCTTTTTTACAGTAGCAGTATATAAATAATTTTTCACTTTATACTTTAAAAGAAAATCCAATTCTAAAACGATTTTCGATTCTTTGCATATTTTTACGCTTTTAAACTTCATGTTAATTTTAAAGCGTTACTCGTTTTACTAACAACACATATTTATGCAATAGTAAATTATCCTTAAAGCTAATCAAAATTATTAAATTTTCAATGTTTAGTCCAACTATTGTTACAGGTCATACGCTCGCTTCAACGAACGTGCACCTTAAACTGGTACACGCAACTTTGCGGTATGTCAGAACCACACGCCCCAGGCCCGGACGTTCATTTCGGCTTCTGTTTAAAGAACACAATCCCGAAATTAGTATACTAAGACCCTAATAGTGTCCCTCCTTAGGGCAATGCGTTCAAAATACTTCACTTTCAGATGGCGTGATGCTATTCGGAAAGAAAATAATGAACCGTGTAACAGCAGCCTAATTTAAGGCTCACCAAAACTGTACCAAATTATGGTGACTTAAGTCTCGTTTATGAATGGACATTGTCTAAGGTCGTTAAGATATCTTTAAGCTCGTTGTTTAAAATCGTATGCAATGTTGAAAGTTTGCAATATTTTTCATTCTATTCGATAGAGTACAGGTAATCATTGTAAGTTGATTTGTTAAGACCATTAATATTAATATTTAACAGATCATATTAGTTGGTCCGATTAGGAAGAAAGTGTCTCAGAGGGTATCAAACGGATCAACTAGTTGATTCGTTTAGTTGAACGGAATGGAAAAAGGGGTTTCTCATTGGTTAATACACTGAGCAATACCTTATTACTATTGGTCACTTGCTAGTTCTAATTTTGAATAAAAAGTAACGTGCATTAATATTATATGATATTTATTGTGACAAAAACTAAAAATAACAGGTATTAAAACACTAACTAAACTAAATCTACTTACAACCTAAAAAGTTAAAAAAGAAGACCTGTCAAAAAGTCCGTTAGTTGAGGGAAAGGTGGCCAAAATGCTGGCAGCACTGCCACGTTGGATGGCAATGGAGATTCTTTGATCTAAAAATAACAGGATTTTTTAAATATTATTATATTCTTTATTTAGAAGAAGAACAAATTTCGATAGCATAAAAATAACTCTCTCCTTTGAGGTACGACACAAAATCAAATGACGAACGTATGTATCCAAGGTACTAATGCTATAGTTTTTTATATACCTTGGTATTCAATACCCTGAGGGATTGAAATAAGTATATTCTCGAAAAGTCATCAAACTAGCTTTAGTTTCTGACAAGAAATTCCGTAATATGATTAGAAATACGCTATGTTCTTTAAAACAAAAACTATATTTTACCACTAGCATTTGTACACATTTATATTATATATAGGCGTGTGACAATCGCTGTTTTGTAAATATATTATTACTTTTGATAACAATGATATATATATAGATACATCAAATATTTATTGCAGACACAAAAAAAAATACAAGAGAAAATTATTACAAAATATAGTGCTACAAGTGGCGGCCTTATCGCTCAATGCGATCTCTTTCAGGCAACTTTAAGATGGAGAAAATTATGAAAAAAAAAATGAGATAGATCGGGGTATACTATAAAGAATATACTTAATTAACTTAATACACAAAATATTATAATCAATACATACAATGATTTGGTTAAACATTTTCTGTAGGCTAAGAGTAGTAAATAAGATACATCGCGTGTAGTTATTAGCAATCATCAAAGCAAAACCGATACCAATAAAGCACGTGCGGAAAGACAAGTGTCGGGGAACAATTTGTGGAAATGGCACAAGATCGTGAAGGCCGCGGGTAGCAGTAATAACTCTTTATTACTGCAACTGGACACTGGATTCTGTTGGCGGTGCAAGATAGAAGAAATAGCGGACTAAATACACTTATGAAGACGTATGGAATAATTATTGTTTTTTTTTACTTCATACAGCTTCCATTAGTTTTGTAAAAGAGATAAAGAAAGCCTTTGTTTAGCAGTGTGAGAATATCGGGGTAGATAATAGAAGCATAGAAGAAGATAGGGCAGAGTAGCGTGCCTTGGTAGAGGCTTATGTCCAAGCGGGGACGAGAATAATTAACTGATGTAGATCCTACTTCTTACCAATATTATAAATGCGAAAATTGGTAAGAATGTATGTTTGTTACTCTTTCCCTCTAAAATCTATTAAAACGATTTGGATGAAATTTGTTACGGAGATAACTTAGACCCTGAATTAATACATAAGCTACTCATGATAATGTATAAACACAGGTAACACCGTAAGACGCAGCTAGTATAATTTTAGAAAAGTTTACCTGAAGACCATTGCTCAGAAGATTTATAGGGCATGGTCTTTTTTATGGATTTTTACAGTTTGGAGACAATTTATTCGGGTGGCTGCGTGAGCAGAGTAAGAAAGAATACATAGACTGGTGCGATGGAAGAAAAAGCTCGCTGCCATGTTGAAAGGCAATGTAAACTTTTTGGTCATAATTTGGTTAATAAACTTTGAAGATAAATTTATACGTTAGTACACGCTTCTGACTTACAAAGCAACGTAACACCGCAGGGCGCGCAGTCCAAATGCTACAGTCGTGAACAAAATTGCACCTCATTTTGTTACTTGAACCCACCGGCCACTGATTGTCTACTATTTGACACGTCCTAGACTTTCCACGACGATTGTACTATTGAATGATAGATACAGACTAATGTATGTATATTTGTATCAGTAAGTGAAATGGGAAATTGACACTATTCTACAAGAAAAATTAACTCTTGAAATTGTAGTGCAAAATTTTAAATAATATCAATATTTATGATTAAACCTGAATTTATATGGCGTGTAATAGACCCTTAATTTTTTGTAAAATGAGAACTTATAAGTTATAATGATTGAATCTTTAGTGTTAAAAGAAACTCTAAACCAAAGTGTTAGCCTGCCACATTATTTTGTAAGTTACACTTAAATGTCATCGTATAAATTAACTAGTAATAATTGTGAAAGAACGTCGCTCAGCGTCGTTCAGTCATTTTTATTTACTCATTGTTATATATGCACTGAAAGTTCTATATTTTAGGCATTATATCTATAAAACTTTAAGCAGTATCTGGTTTTGATAACCTACTTTAGTGAAATCTACTATCTGTTTAAAAAAATATTGTTACACATATAAGTAAAGATTTATCAGGCGTTATTTTATAAAAATCTGTAAAATTCTTCGATTTAATGGCGTTAAATAATATTACTTTGTAAATCACTTTTGACTTAGCTATTGTAACGTGGCGTTATAAAAAGGGGTTTTATGACAAATAATTTGTTTGTTAATTGAATAAGTGTGCGTTTACACGTTAAGTGTGATGAATATCAGGCGTGACGAGTAGGGTAGCGCGCGACTCAATTTGTCACGGTTCGGCGGCGAGACAATTTATGAAGAATAGAGAATACATACAAATAATATTTAAAAATAAATAAATAAATGATTTATCTGTTTTACACATATTTTCATTATATACTACCCTTACGTATACAAAGGTGGACCCAGTTGCAATGTAGAAAGGTAATTTAAATTTACGAAGTATAACTATGCATTATTATTTAGTGTATTTATAGAAACTTTTGCTAAATATTTTCTGCAGTTCTTATGTTTCAATTCTAAAGTTATCAAGTAAAGCAGTTATATTTTTTTTTTAGTTGAGAATAAAACCGAAACAATAATTATTATCATATTATGATCGGAAATTTCTCTTAATTTATTTAAACTACTTAGTGCCCATACTTATAAAACATGATCAAATTTAAAACTTAACTATAATTTACACTATTGAAATTAAATATAGGTCCTATATGAACAACAAAAGTAATAATAATATTAATTGCAGTCACTTGAAATTATTCAATGTTACCATCACAAAAATTTAAACTTATATTAACATGTATTTACTCAATTACAATTAAGTCTATAATATTTTTAAATTAAGTAACTCAATAACTGTATATTTTTTTTAAAACAAAGCTCTTATCATAACTAAGGCGTGTTTACACGGTGTTTGCGTGCCATACCGCGCGTGTCGCATCGGACCATCTCGTCACGGTCTGGTATACCACGCGGTCATACTGCACATTGACGTCACGGTCTAATATACCACGTGAAGGTATTGCACCTGTTAAGATAGGGTGGGCGATAGACCGTGGTGTAATGTGTTTACAACCCTTGATTGATGTCTATCATTTGTCAAGATCAATAATGATATTTTAATAAAAACTTTAATGTTATACTTAACAATATATCTCGTTTACTTAAAATGATAGTACTTCAATTTTTACTGATGAATCGGCACACAAGATCAAATAATAACAATGTAAAAATTAGGTAAAAATATTATTTTTGTTATTTTCTCAGAAATGATTTATAAATTGTTATTTAAACTATAATTTTGGGTGTTTGGTCAAGTGATTTTATACGTGAATATGGTTTAGACTTTTTAATTAATTGGTCTGAAGCAAAAACTGGCTTCATTATTGGATAAAAAACAGAACACAATTTAATTTTGGATTATAAACTTAGTATGCAAAATTCAAACTCATCCTTAATTTTAATATAGTATCATTTTAAAAATTACTAGCTGTAGATGCAATAGCTTTGCAATTATTTATTACGCTAGCGACGCTTTGTCCTTTCGGCATAAGTGCGCCAATAAAATCTAAAGTTAAGTGCACATGATTCCCTACAGGTCTTGTACAGTTCATGTTAAATGTCCCTTAAACATTCGAATGGGGATTGTTTTCACCACTAATAACAATGTTTATTGTTAGGTACACTTCGAAGACAACAAGACACGTTTATACTAAATGTAAAACGTTGCACTTAGTTTAACAATAGATGTTTTAGTAAAATCAGATAGTTTTCTAGAACAAAATCTGTTTTATACGCAAACGTTAACTCATAAAACGTAACCAGGACTCAAAAATTTTATCATCGTGTTATATAACAAATATTATAATTAATATAACACATGAAAAATGCTGAAATGCTGGCCTCTACCTGGGTCAGCGCATAAGTATTGCCATTCAACGAAGCAATGGGGCCAGCATTTTGGGTACTCTACCAACTGGCAGTGGTTTAGATGATTTAAGTTAGTTTTAATTTTTGGATATTGCTTTTGTACATATAGTTTATAACTTTATATAGTTTTTGTTAGGTTATGTATAGTCCCTATAATTACCGAAATATGTATTTTTAATACAAAATAAAACCATTCTTAATAGCACCTTGATCCTATCAGATGAATGCACAATTATAATATGGCTATACAACCTTGATCATGAGATTTACGCTATAAATAGATATAACACATTATTTTTATATTTTTTTCCGGTTTTATATAGCTTTGCATTTAATAAATGCAGTAAATGGTTATATTGGCTCATTGCACGATCTACTTGTGCTATATAGTATAAGTAGTGATGAAATAAGTGAAAGCAATCTCGGTTAGTTTTGACAGAGTTGAAGGGCCGAACTATCAAAATTAAACCAATATTTTTGTTACTTGTTTTACTTCTTTCATGACTAACTCTACACAGTAGCACCAATATTCAGACTTGCTTAATAGTCTATGATTTTAAACATCTTGGATGAAAGCTAATTACGAAATTATTTATTTGCCACGACAGTATTTCACGCTCACTTACGTGCAATACCATCCATGACAAAGAGTAAACATTAGTAAGCAATACTTCACGGTCTAATATACCACGTGCAGTATTGTCTGGGGTGTCTCGTAGACCGTGTAATTGTTTGATAGCGTTTAACGTGTTAACATGATATTTGGATTAAATGGCTGTTTTTATGTAGTAATAATTAATTGATTTTACGAAAAGGAATGGGAATTTCGATTTGTCTCGTTTTGGTGTTCGAAAGGCTAAGAATATTCTTAAGTCACTACTGTAGATATTTAATAGACAATTCAAATTTCACCATTAAAGTTATGCATGTACTGGTAATATTTTGTATATTTTGATCAAACACCAAAAATTACGAGTCACCCCGGACAATTATTGCTTACTGATGTATACGGTACATACAAGTCAAATTTAAAAAAAACCCTGACATACCTTTTTGAGGCCATCTTGGATGTGAAATTTATCACAGTATAGTATTGAAATAATCAAGCCCTTTCATTTGATTCTCATATTTAGAGAGATGTCAAAAAATATTCCCTTTAATCCCTTTAGTAATAACTTGCAAAGAAAAAAAAAAACAGGTCACCGTTTAGGAACTACAATGCCACCCTCAAGTTGTAAAATCTGTCGCCAAGCACCTAACGGTGTGTTCCGGGAGCCTTCCTTAAGAGCCAGTGTATTCCAGACTAGTAGACATGCTCCATCTAGGGCTACAGTATCGCTGACTTCCGTGGTCGTTCGAACTTGTGGTCAAATACCTAGCTGTGTTGGATAATAAAAAAAAATCCACGACAGACACCCAGCCAAGTCAAACTTATTTATAACACCCCGTCGTTTTCGCATCGGGGGTGAAACAAGGTGCATTTCTTGGCCTACCCAGATCTCTTCACAAAAAGCTACCACGACGCAGCTAACAATCAAGCCGTCACAATTTTAATCAAGGGTTCCGCAGATTCTATCGCGCCTTTTTCACTTTTGAATTCTTTTGGGACGCAATAATTGCGCCAAATAACCGTGCTGCTCTCAATTTGACCACTGTGATTTGCTAGTGAGTTTTTAAGTTCTGGTAAATAGATTTTTAATATTCTGGATTTCTTAAAATAACGTGACTTTAACTGATGTTTTGTTTTAATAATACGACATCTAACTAGCGTTTTTCGCTATTTAATATTTTTAAATTACGATATTTATGCAATTTAAAAAAAAAAGGTGACTGACTGTTACTGGCCTGTTTTTTTAAAATTCTACATAATATTGTAATTATCGTAATGGCACCGTAGCAAAATTCTCGCTATTTTGGGAGACATAACCTTCCCCCTCAATTAAAAATCACCGACGACTAGAATGTTCTAAAAACTCAAAAAACCCATAAAAGATACGCGCACTTCACACGAGTACCAAATTTCAGGAGACATACAAAGACACAAAATATACGAAATGAAAGAGAAAAAAAAAATTTTGCCTTGACAAAAAGAACTTGCATAATCTTTGATACGTTTAGTTTCATGTTAAAACGATCAACGTCTTCAAACGCTTTAATTCCAACAAAGATTCCTGTAATCACGTTTTAAAACATAAAACACGAAAAAACAACGCGAGGTTTTTAATCCCCGCTCCCAGGATACCATAAGCTTTGTAATTATTTTGTAATTGGTGGGCCGGCCAGCCTCGGTAGCAGATATATCACAGGGGCAAATTACAAAATGACCATAAACTACCTCTATGCTTGCTGTAATAAGTAATCAGGGTTTTTTTGTCTTTGTAGTGTGAACGACTAAACGTTGAGATGTGATGAGTATGTTCAGAAAACTAACGCGTGTTTGGATTGTTTAAAAAGACGGATTTTCACGCGTATCTGATTGTTTTAAAGGTCCAAGTATAGTTTCGTAAACATTCGGTGAACTTCTGCAGCGATAAAATCGATGAGTCGTTCGCGTCTTCAACGATGACACGTGTCGTCTTATAGTTGGACCTTTCCTACAATAAGGTACGCGTGAAAACCCGTCTTCACAAACAAAATTAGTATGTATAGGTTTCTTTTAAATAGGTATAGTTTAATATTTGACTATTTATTTACGTTATTTCATAAATTATCTACACTATCATCAACATCGATTACAAATACAAAAATGTAAGGAAGAGATCATTTTTAGCCTAATATAGACGCTTGTTATATCTATTTCCTGATAAGCCAACAAAAATTTAAGTTCTAGCTTTTCCCAATACGAATATATAGGGAGTCGAAAATGGTTCAAATCGCTTAGAGAAAAGGATGGTACAGCCGTGCCTTTGTTTTTCTCGACTTGGCGAAGGCACTGCCGTGCGCCCAGAAGTACAAAAAGTACGGTAAATATTTTTGTATAGTATTTTATATTTAAACTGCTCTTGATGATGATAATATCAACCACGTACAAGCACTTTAAATGCTATAACTATGAAAGTTACAACATGCACCAGATGTTAATGCATGGTGTCCATTTGAGATAAATTAATATAGCCCGACATTCTCTATTAGCATTCTTGATTGTACCGTTAACCGATACAGATTCTTTGTCGGTGCTGTTAATAAGCAAATCTGTGGAACTCGACGGTACTCGAAAGACAAGTGTGTACTCATTTTAGTGATGGGAAATACAGTCTTTGAGACTTACACAGTTCTGTCTTGGCGACAATACAAAATCAATTCGTAATCATTGAACAAAGCCGCAAGGAATATCTCCTTTTGCTAAAATAATCGTTAGTTTTATTTTTTTGCTTATATACAGCTTAAACCTATGACTTAAACGGGACTCATACAAAAGATACTTTATTTCATATCTGAGAAAAATAAGTCACGAAAAAAAAGTAATATTTTACTGTACTATTTGACATAGTTATGTCTGATATCATGACAATCGTTCTTATATGGAGTAGTAAAGTAGAATATGATACGTTTTATAAGTTACATTTATACGCTTACTCTTTAGCTCAGCATCATCCTATAATAAATACGGGAAAATAAGTAGAGGCAATTTTTAATGAAAAATATTTATGCTGCCATACTGCACGAGTAGTAAAATAATCAAAACAGTATCAAGAGATAAAAAGGACTGTAATTTACTTCAAGACTTACTTAATTTACTTCAAGAATTACTTCAGAAAAAGACTCCAACCTGTTACACTTAATTTGTCCCCTCACTATTCCAGTAGAGCAACTATCTGATTAGCATTCCACCAATCCTGTTTATAGCCAGACATAAGCTGAATTATTTTTAAATGCACTTAATTATAATAATTTTATTTTGTTTTCACTTGCAATTTATTCACCTACTTACTGAGTGTATTCAAAGCAATTTGAATAATATCTATCGTTTCTAAAAACACTAGCGCTGATAATGTGTTCACTGAAAATCTTAAGTGATCTACAGATTAATTTTAGCTTAAAAGCGGGTAATTGAACCACAATCGCGTGCGTCATAATAAAAACAAAAAAGCGTTTATCGTTTTTGCTTACTTTTCCAAATGTCCTAAGCGCACGCGTAATTCTCTTTTTACTCAGTGTTTCTTTCCCCGTGTGAGCAAGATAGCGGCATGAGTCGATTTTATACCCTCGTTATTAATAGTTCAACTTAGAAAAAAGCTTACTTCTTCTGTAAATTAACCTTAAGATTTATGAAGGTGTGTATAATTTTGGAAAAATAAACCTATAATTTACTCTACTTTGTTATTATCGTTGTTTGTTATAATTACATCATAGTTCATGTTTAAAATGTGATTGTATGTTTGTTAGTTCATTTTTCATACACACATACACAATATGAGAAGCAAACAACACAAAACACAAATCAGTATAGATTTAGACTTCAAATAGGTAGACAAGTATTGACAGTTAATCTTTAACTGTTTTTATTTGGGTAAATATTTATATTAACACGTCCAACTTAAAAACCATTTCGATAAACTCAAAGTCACATACTGACCAAAACTGAATAAAAATAAACGACGTGTCCAAGATGAAGCAATAAATTAACAATGCGGCACTATTGGGCTCAGAAGTAACAAATTAACGGACGATTTAGCTACCGATTCGGTAAAAAATGCCTTAAACTAACGTTAATGGGATAAAACAAATAATACTGATAGTATAATGCTCTGACGTTTTAAGTAACTGTGGCGGTCTGATTATCGGTGATTGAAACTTTTTTTTGTATAAAGATAGAGTTTATTCTAAATTAATTTACTTCTTAGATTAAATATTAAAATGTTTGAGAGGAAAATTAAAAATAAGCAATTTGTCTTGGATGTTTTATTTTAATTTACTGACCAGTAAATTAAAATAAAACATCCAATATAAAAATTAAATTAATGAATAATATAAAATATACATACAATGAGAATAATAATTGAAAATACGATAAAATATATAACATAATATATGCGTACTACCAAAAGTGTGTACTATGTGAAATAAATGAATTGCAAGAAAGAGCAAGAATTTTAAAGATTCTTGGTTTGAAGAGTTTGGTATTACTTAATTATTAACAATAGTGTGTATCCAGCCTATTTTACTCTTAACACATTTTTGGTGTATATAAAGAAGATTCGATATTTGCTTTTATACTTCATTACGCACAAAAATCCTACAAAATTACTGATATATAAAACAAATAACAAGTATGGAGCAAAAATTATCTGGACACAGGAAACTCTAAGCTACTTAATTACCTTTAACTATCGCAAAACTTGAATATTGAGTATAAACCCGTGAGAAAGTATTAAAATTAAGAACACCTGGTTGAAACCACATACATTTAATTTACTAAATCTGGTCTATTTTATTATTTTAATCGTGTATTATAAACTTATTAGTATAAATATTGATGAAGTTGGGCCACTGTTATCACTTATTGAGGAAGTCTCAAAATAGTCTTGTAAGTTTTGTGAATGAGTTTAGTTTTTAAGCTCCTGTTTGATGATATTATTTTGTAATATTTCAATCAATGAATAGTATTTGTGTAGTTTCTTTTCTAATAAATATCTACGAGCGATGAGTATAAAAGAGTCAAGGTTACGATGGGTGGGCGGTCAATAAGAAAATTAAACAGTCAAATACCAATTGCCTCGTAGAGGTTCTTTGTTAACCAAATCCCCCAAATTTATGGTAGTGCCTATTAGCTAGACCCAAAGCAATCTAGCAGATTAAGTTAGGTATGAAAGAGGTGAAATAAGTTTTTAGATCTTGCCAGTTTTAATGACAGAAATTCGCGCGACTTTTACTATGTAAAACAAGAGTCTTTAATTTCTAGCCAGGCGATACTAATTAGACTAGTTTTTATATATTTTTTTTACGAACTAACTTCCTGTGAACATCAATTAAAACATTTTTTGTAAGAAACGTTGCAGTTGATTATGTAGAAATGTAATGATTGTAAAATACTGGTGAAAGTAGTTTTTTATCCGAACTAATATTAAAAAGAGGAGAGATTTGTATTTTTGTAAGGGATAAGTAACTTAAAAACTACTAAACTGATTTTAAAATCTCTTTCGCCGCTAGAAAGCTATATTATCACTGAGTAACATAGGCTGTTAAAATAAATGAGAGACCCTTGGGTTACACCAACGAGCCCAGCTAGTTCAAAATATCTTATATTTTTATAGAATTTCACTCTTATCCAACATGCAAAGTCTTGAGATTACAATTTAAAAAGTCATATTAATATTCTTGTTGGAAACAATATTTCTTTCTATATTTATTGCAGTTGCTATATTTAAGAGTACCTTACAACGATCTAAACTATACTCGTATACAAAGCACATAAAACATTATGTCCCCATAAGCAAAGTAAAGCTAAGTTCAAAACCCACTACGTTACTCTATGTAATTTGTATCTCGAACTTACCTATTATTTTCTTGTATATCAAATTTTGCTAAAACGTAGACAACGTTCGTACCGTGAATATGTTACCTATATATTATTGTAGTGTTGCTAATTCAATGTTTAAACATAAATCAATTCTCTATATCTGAAAAATTTCGCAAGACCTAAAAGCATGGCAGCGTGTGCCCAATAAGATTGGTGCCAAGCTTTTGTGTTCAATAAAATGATATTGAACTTTAATTTATACGCGAAATTAGTTTGTTCATAACAAAAGCATATTTACTTTTTTACCCGACTGTGAAAGAAGGAGGGTTATGTTTTTCGAGTGTATGTATATATGTATGCATGTTTATGTTTATTCATTTATTATTGTCAATAGATTCGTCTTAGACGTGTGATAGACAAAAGTACATCAAAATAAAAAAAATAAAAATTAGAGATGATATACAGTTTTAACGATTTAGCATATAACTCGCTTCTAACCACTTGTTTCGTATGTTATTAATTAATTGGTGATAAGGTTTTTTCACGTAGTTAACACTAATATTTGCAGTATGTTGCGAGCCTTATGTTGGACGAGAACCTTCCAGAACAGGTTCCGTGTTATTTGTAAGATATAAAGCTTATGAATAACAATGATCCAGTGATGTAGTGCCTTAAAGGCGATGATCTCGGTAACTGCTTAAAGCTTCTAGTTTTACGCTCCTTTCTAATTTACTCTTAGATTAATATCTTTTGGCAATTAAATTACAAAAATTACACAGAAAAATTAAAAAAAGATTTATAAAATATTTATTTAACAAATTTTATAGCGACAATGAATAAGTACAGCTTAGTTATAATTTTTTTGGACCTGCTGGATTGTTTCGGGTCGTTTTTGAATTATTTTTAACGCGTTGATAACAAATCTTAGGGAGAATTACCAGTTAAATTATTTAGAGATTTACAATTTTATTCAAGCAGTCTTACAAGATAACAATTAAAGCTGGACCATTTGTTTCGTAACATTTAAACACTGCACATTTGATAATTTAACTAATAAATACATTTAAAATTGGCAAAACTGCACATTAGTTAAGAAATATTAGTGATAGAATTTTAAAATTATGCAAATTTCTTTATCAATTCTAAGGCGGCGCAGCGTTGCAATTCTTATAAGCGTGTCATTTTATACTTAATAACTTTACTTTTTATCTATCATTATAAATTTATTTATACACAGAAGTGAATTTAAATGGCATCTTAACTTGGAGATAATTAATAAAACGCCGATAAAAGTCCACCGACTTACACGGAGAGGTTAACTATGGCTTAAGAAAATTATGGACACAGTAGAATTTTATGGATTTCATTCATTTTTACCACATTTTAGCCCACTACAATACAATCGTTTAGTGACGTTTCAAATTACCTTAATTTTGATTATTTTTATGCTGTTTTGTTCATCAAAGTGTAAGTGACAACATGAAAACATCGGCACAACATTTTTTGGGCACGATTTGACAAAAATTAAAGTGTCCGATCATGATGATGTGATGCATTTAACCTTATACGATATAATTACCCACTTCTAGTTCTGATCCTGATAAATACTGCAAGAATAATTGACGAGTAAGTAATTTAATGTCCCCCAAAAACTCAAACCATATTCACAGTACAACGGTCACTATGCCGATAAGACACGTAAGTCGAACATAAATTATGTTATCTGTCCATTTCCTTTGATGTGGCGACATCGAGCGGCCAACTCGGATTTATGGTCGAGTTAATGAGACAGACTGTTAATTTGGCAAATATTTGCTTAATTTTGTTTAATTTACTAGAATATTTGCATAGAAGTTAGCTGTTATGACGTTGCGGATCATAACTTAAGCCAACTTTATTGGTTCACATTAAATTCTCGTTTTGGTTTTAACAAGTTTGGTGATCATATCTACCTACACTCCTGGCCTTAGTTATTTATAAGAGAACTACTAGTTTTTTCAATTTAGATATAAATGTAGCTGTTACTCTACCAAGGTTTTTTTTTTACGAAATGAAATTGTTTTATTATATTCATAGGTCTGAAATTTTTTTCACTTAGCTAATGCAAGCCATATTAAACTTATCAAGGACCGATGACAATAAAATTATTTACTTACTTAACTACAAAGTTACGTTACCTACAGAAACTGCTGAATTTTTATTATTAAATAATGCTTTAAACTTACTTATTCACTTTACTTTGTTTTTTTTTTTCTTACGCTGTTGAATACCTGTAGCCTTGAGTCAAGTAACCTTTGAATGATCATAATCCACCACAGGAGTTATCTCAAATTTCACCGCACAACTATACGTACGACATTTAATACTTGTACCTTCTGTGAGTTATTACATCAAGTAACCGCAGATAAACTGGTAGAAGTTGCTTTATGAAGCTCCTGTGTAATTATCGTTCAAAAATATATATTTAAAACTAGAAGCGACCTCAAAAAACCCGACTGCAAATACTTCAGAACTTTGTATCTTAAAGAGTGTAAGACTGGGATGCAAATTAGCCATGACCACATGAAGCAGATGAAGATAAATCCAGTGACACCTCGTACATCAAAATCGGTCTACCTGGTTTAGACTGTAGAGGGTCACAAAGAGTTACGTATATACATACAAATTATAAGTACACACTCGATAAACATTACCCGCCTTGTGAGTAGTCGAGGTAAAAAGTGTATTGTTACATATTATTCGAGTCATTATTAAATATAACGAATGTTCAATTTTTATATTTTATATTTCATTGTGTATTCTAAATACCTACTTTAATTACTTTTATGATTTATTACGAAATCTTTACCTATGTATAGTTTTGCATATTATTAAATCCAATTTAATTAATTTACTTTAAATTTATAAATAATAAATATACGTCTATTAAGCTTCGGATTCGCCTATACGCGACTTATCAATCAAAATTGATAACACGGACTGTATAACCTACTAAGTTTACCTACTATTAAACCCTACTTCAATGAATTCAGTTTATCTGCCGCAAATAAGCTAATAATAATATAATTCACGAATCAGTTTACTTTATAAATCCTTACTACCGTGAGCTATGAATTATGTTTAACCGGTAGTTAGAAGTGCAGGTTCTATTACCGACGTCCATATTTAAAACCAAACGCGTCACGAACTTAACATAAAATCATGTTCCACTACAGCGTACCGCGCACTATGGCACCAAGACTAATAAGACTAATAATAATTTAATCGCATCGTGTACGCGCCTTATTTTTGTAATTTGCAACCATGTGCAATACTCCTCTTTCTTATTGTAGCCAATAAGAAAGAGAAGTATTGCACCTACCTAAAGATATTTTTTAGCTATTTTATAAATTCTTGTTTAAACATAATAGCATTTTATTGTGTGAATATGAAGAAATTTGATAAAAAAAGAAATTGCAGACCGAGTTTGGAGAGGAGTAGCTTAGGATGTGAGCAGTGTCCTTTAGAAGAAATGTATGTTTTAGTTGACTACGAGTACTAAGCTGATGGTGACGAATTGTGTAGGTAGTTTAGAATAATTAGCTAACTAACGGAGTGCTTAGTGTAAGTTTTTTTTCTTACCGCGTTAGCGAAATGTCAGTTTTGTATGAAGTTGACATTAACAAAACATTGACGCTAAGTATCGTTGTTTTGATTCCATCCTAAACTGAGTTTACGCCATCGCGTTTAAGTAAGAAAACTCGCACTAAGCACCAAGAGGCCATGCGTGCTATATAACAAGTACGCTAGGGTGCACCGTGGCTGTCTACGTTTTAGTCGAAAATGTCGCATAAGTTTGAAATTACAACTTTTTAACTGCTACTTTATTCCGAGCGGTAAGCGTTATATTGTTATATTAGGTCAATGGTCGATTTATGATTAGATTCATGTATGAGAAAGTTTGTCTAGGAGGTTACTGTGTGGATTACAACAATCGATATAACTAACGTATACATTAAATGAAAAAAAATTAATGATGATGTTTTTAAATATTTATGGAATACAATTTATTTTAAAATAGTTTTAAAGTCAATATTTTAAATATTGTTTTTTGTATATCATATTTTATATTTACATTCTATGTCACATTTTTTAAAATTTTAGTTTTCAACCAGCTTTACTACGTCTAAAATATTTTTCTGTAATTAAAAATGTAGAATACTCGTATTTATATTCGCATTTAATAAAACTCGTTTTTAACTGTAGTATTGTTTTGCGTAAGATGTTTAATTAAATTTATGTATACACCAACTTTTGTTAAATACAATCAACATCTAACGTTTCCTATCAAGCTATTTTGATTAGCCATTTCGCTAGCAATAGTTACCAATCATTATCAAACTGTTCAGCCACCGGAAGCCCACTCAAACACCGGATGCGATCACTGGCTACCATTATCGCATTTATGGACCACGGTCCACGGTATCCTCAAGTTTACGTCGCTTTAAATAAGCATAGGAATTTATACACTATCTCGTTACCTACAGTTAAAGAGAGAATATGCAGATAGCAGATTGACTCCTAAGCACAGACACAAAATAAAAATGAGTAGATTACAAAGACAAATTACGAAATAGAATCTAATTCTATAACATAATTTTACTATGAACACCTACTGTTTCGTAATTATTTTAATGTCTTTAAAATGGATACTTTGTATAAGCAAAATGAAAAACTCATATTCGATGTGGACGTTCTCGTATACGAATTAGTATTTTCATATTGCATTCTGTTGAATAAATACCATTTGCTTTGAGAATTCCTAATCTCTAGTTATGTCTCTGTATCTTTAATATTTTATGATGAGTGATTATAACGATTCAATCGGTTTGATTTTATGTTTTAGAAATTGAGTGATTAATTTTTTTCGGTAGTAAGAAGCTTGGATTAAATTCATTTCCTGTTATGCGACGGTTAGCATTCTACAAAAGATGACTTTTGTTTTATGTCTTTATTTATTTCAATCAACGATATTTTATAGATTTTTTATGTTTAATTATGTCACTAATTATATCGAGAGCATATTTCTGTTTATATATGAAATTAGTTTCAGATTACTTGTTTTGAATTATATTAATGTTAAACTAGCTACGCTCACGGTTATATCCGCATTGAATATTTGATCATACTAAGAGAACGCTACACTTTTTTGAGATCAAAAGTACCTTATTTGTTAATCCAAGATATTTGCTATTTTCGTGCAAAATTGCATTCAAAATCGTTTAGCCGTTAGTACGTGAAGGAAAAACATGTGAATGTTAACACACGTATGTATGTTTACTACAAATGTTGTTTGTAGTAAACACACATACGAACTTTTGTCTTTATAATACTAATGTTTTGTGATATCTTATATTTATGAATGCATTTAAAAATTTTTTTATTTCTTTCTTTTTATTTTGTTTTCTTACATTATCCAACATATTATCCCTTCAAGTATTTATCTTAATAACTGCATCCGATTTGATACACATACCACCCACAATTAACAGCTTAATTCTAATAACATTAGTTCTCACCACTTTATCTATTGCTCGGTCAAAAAGAAAAACAGCCTAATTTAAGCATCAATTAAAAGAACATTCCCAATACAGATGCTAATTAATTTATCCGCCAATGTTATTTATTAAGCGAGATATGTCGTGATGGAAGCGAAATGTCTTATTTTATGCGCATTACGGTAAAAAAGTATCTATCACACATTTATTTCGTCAGGTTAGAGCAACTTCCGATTGAATGAGGCTTAAATATAGGAAATGTTTTTTTTATAAATCGAATAGGTAGAACGAAACGGCTTAAAAACGAATCGATGTTATGATTAGATGAGATTGAAAAGATATTGTAAGAAAATTGGGACAACGTATCGAATTATTTGTGTTGATTTCTTAATTTTAAATTCAACACATGTCATTTATAAACAGCAATTTCTTCTTCCTGTTGAACCAGATAGTGAAATTGTATATGCCTAACTGGTAAATTTTGCGATAAATTTGATGGCATAAAATCGATACTACCAATACGTTACATGAGAAAGCCGCCATAAAAACATTTAGTTATGTAATATTTTTTTAAACAAATTAGTAGTCAATTTCTGTCATTACTTTTTATTTCTACTTGAAAAATAAAAAAATAAATGTACCTACCTACATTAAAAAATTGTTATAGGTACATACATGGCTAAAAAAATGATAATGACCCGAAAATTACTACTAAACTTAGTTCCCAGACTACAAAGAAAGTAGAACAGAGATGTGTATAAAAAAGCTCCCCTCACACGTTTGATTAATAAAGGTTTACACAAATTGTGGCCCGCTAGGTGGCTAATGCATTTGACCTCACATCGCCCCGTGTTAGCGTTTGAACTATGCTCTTAATGCCCCGAACAAATCGCCGGATTCCCATCACGTCGGAATAATACAGAAGGCTAGCTCCACAAAACTAAAGGAACATACGGTCTAGTCATATTAGTTGACGAAAAAAATTGTTGAATTATAGAGCATAAAATGGTCGGTGATAAAACTTAATCACTTACTTCTCAACATTTACGAAGTATTAAAATATAAATATTTTAAGCTTATTATTATTGCGTTTATTATATATTTTTTTATTTTTACAATCTTGTAATAATTATTTAATTTTTGCACCACCGTAAACGCTTTTTATTTTATTTTTTTATCCTAAACAGCTAGGCATTTCACCACAAGTTCGCACGACTTCGGAAGTCAGCGACACTGTTGTCCTAGATGGAGCATGCCTAGTCTGGAATACACTGGCTCTCAAGGAAGGCTGCCGGAACGCACCGTCAGGCTTATTATGGGAGAAAAATAAATGTGATAAATAATTAAGATTGCTTGTATTTTAAGAATCGAAAAAACGTTAATATTATGGAGTCCATCTTCTGTGTTATTTATTTTGTACCATCGCCCCATCATCCGGCAGTCACGACAAATTGTATTAAAATCAACGGCTATGACTCGCGCATTTCTCCAACCATCACCGCTCGGGTTCACAACCGCCGATCTAACACCGTTGCAACACGGTAATGGTTATTTGGCTAAGCATGTAAATCGTTAACTTGATTGATATTTGGTTAGGGGCATAGTGATGTATCGAGGCCTGTCAAACATCAAACTGGCACTATAAACAGTTTCACAATTACTGAATTTGAATACATTTACGTCAATTTTCTATAGCTCAACCATAAATCTAATTATAGATGTGCATAGATTTTTTTAGTGATAGTGCTAATAAAATTAAGGAAGCGTGAAAGATGCATTGGGTAGAGGATATTGATAGTTATTGATATGATTCTCGTTTCGGCTATTTGTAACTTGAATAATTTTGTAATGGTTATATCACGAACGGTTACTGATTTGATATACCTACTTTCAAGCGTAATGATGTGCTTTTAATCATTAGCAAAAATCATTAGTTTAAATTGTTGCAAAATTAGTTCCAAGTGCTATTTTTGTTTATATTTTTCTAAGAAATGTAATTAAATTTTTTTAGACATTAATAATATTTCATAATTGGTTTATAATAGACAGTTCAACTGGTCTATTATTTTCTTATTCTAAACCACTTTATTTTAATTTATTAATGAACTTTCTTTGATGTTTCATATTCCATTTGGGTGTGCATTTTGACGCCTATTTACTTCATTAAATTACTTTAAGAGTTACGTAACATTTTAATAAAGCCCCACGATATAATATCTAACAATAAACAAAACACTGCTGATATTACTTCACAGTGAAGTCACCGCTAATTCCCAAGGTAATAAAAAGCACTCTCACGAAAGAAAGTGAAACCCATCCCGGGTTCACAGTTCTCATAGACTACCGGCGTATAATCACGACGGACGTCCTCTATTAGCAAGGGCATTAGCATATAAGACTAAAATAATTTAATTTATTGGTCAGTTTTGTCGTTTTCGAAATATTTCAATTATTTTGAATTGAGTGCTTCCCTAAAGGAAGCGAGAGATCGATACCCGAGTGTAAGAAATTGGAACAGCACGGTTTTATGCTTATCGTCAAATCGCATCAGCTGCTTTTTGACTTCGGATTTACATTTTTTATCCACATGAAATACTATACTATAAATTTTTAATAAGATAGTAAAACGGGAGTCAATATTCACAAGTTAATCCGTCACTTAGCACTAGGATGCCGAATACCAAGCTCTTATCTTAAGGGAGTTCTTTAGAAAGATAGGTAACTCCTAAGTGATGGCAGAGAATATATAAGTGATGGTGCAGTAAATGTAATTGGTCTCTTTATTTAAGAGACTATCTTATTAAGAGAATATCTATTAGAAATTGATGGTGAAAACGGGCACTATACAGACACATCCAACAACAAGTAACCCCTTGGGCTATAAATGTGGTGGTTCCTGAAGATCTTGAAGAATTGACCATGTCTAAAATTGAGTGTTCAACTGCAACCCACTCTGCCCAAATATTCACTACAGCTAAACAACTGTCGTAAAAACCTTCATTACCTAAGTCTATTCTACTAGTCCCGTTGAGCTTTACCATCTCTACCGTTTTTAAGCAATAGTAATATTTTATTTAATCATAATTTATCTTATAACTTCGTAATTGTATAAATATAATTACAATATACTAGCTACGCTCGGAAAATAAATTTGGTTAACCCAAGGGACACTGCATGTTTCTGGGATTCAATGTAGCATATGTGTTAATCCAGGACATATTGTATACAGGAGCCAAATCTGTTCAGCCGTTTGAGCGTGAAGGAGTAACAAATAAACACACACACACAAAATAACCTTTCATCTTTATAATATTAGCTGTGATACCACTATATTCAGTCATAGCTACGCTATTCCATAATACTAAAAAAATGATATCTAAATAGTGAATACAATATTTTACCAATGTCATCGACCTTCACACCTGCTCGTGTTTCGTGAAATTTCTTTCACATCTCTCTACTAATATTACAGTAGTGTACGACATACGAGTAGGCACCAGTATAATATCAGTATGTGAGAATGGGAAAGCTCTGTGACGGTCACCGTGACGACTTCGGTTACCGTCTCGGGGGTATCGTATCGCGTTATTTGTTCGAGCGCGGTAATGATCTGGTAAGAAAAACGATTCTTAATTATAACGGTAAACTATTAACTATTACCACATAAATTGTATTAAGATATAATTATTCAAAAAATACTTAAATCATTTTAGTACCAAAACTGTTATAATAACATTTACATAATGTAAGTGGTATTATTATTATTTAATTTATTCTAGTTATTGATGACATAATTTCTAGTTTAATCTTATTTAAATATCTTTCACAACTAAATTGTATCAGGATATAAATATAAAAAATAATAAAAATAGTAAGTTAAAATAAATATAAAAATATTGTCATATTGTCCTAAAATTGGTTATAATGTTACTTACATTTTCAATATTATTTTTCTTATTAATTACACAATTTTCAATATGATCTTACCTATATGAAATTACTGATGCAATAGCCTGAAAACTTATAAATATTTTAATTCTAAATTAAAGCATACTTACTTAAAAGATTACAAGTATCAGCAATTCTGATTTCGATTACAATATTGTGTTTATTGTTATATGGTGGTAATTATTATAGAACAAATCATTTAGCAATTTTGTTCACTTGGCATCATCTCAAAGTTTCGAACGATATGAGTGCAAAAAAACTCGCAGAAGGATGCATCAATATTTTTTGGAGTCAAATATGCTCCATTCACATTTTGATTATTATCGCGCATTAGTAAAAAGTTTTTTAAAAGACCACATGTCAATTTATACGGCCATTGATAGTTTTTTTGTTCTCAACAGGTAACCTTTTTTTGTGAAAAACTTGACTTTTACGAATTTACACCTTCTCAAAGGTAAGTTTTTTATAGTTTTGCTGCAATTTGGATAACGATGCGACGGATTGTATACTTCCGGACACCTTGCGAATATGCTTTCTTAACTTTTTTTGAGTTTTATTTTAAAATATTTTTTAACTGACTTTGAAATAGAGATCAGATAACTTTTAAATTCGTCAATCTTTTTTGCATATAGTTACAAAAAAAATATTTTTTTATTAATTTGATCGAGACTTTTAAATAGTTTTTTTTTTTGTAGTACATAGTTTAGTTCAAAGGGTAATTTCTTCTTGATTGACTTACATACCAATAGGACCGATTTTGATAATATTTACTATAAAAATCAGTCTTTTTGGTATGTAAATCGAAATATCCGAAAATGTTGTATAGACGTCTGCCAAATAGAAGCCACTGATTTTCAAGTATTACACGACAAGACTTCATGTATTGCCATGCATCTAGTCTGCTACAGACTAAATAAGCATTTTTTCTATTTTTAGTACTCGAGTACTATCGTCGTAGGTGTAATTAATTTTGACATTTTAAAAGATTCTAGTCACAATTTCCATATCGATTTTTAAACCAGCTTTTCATGTTTTGCATGCTATAGGTACAATATGAGTTTTTGTTATGCTTGTAGTAAATTATGTTAAATAAAATAGATATTGACATTTAAAGTTAGTATGTACGAGTGTATATTATTTGATTTTATTATCATGTTCATAAGTGCAAGTTGATAAAAAGACAAATGGATTATGTTTGACAGTAGAAAAAAAAATCTCCCCAGAGGCCAATTTTGATTACAAGTAAATGACAGTTTTATACAAAGATACCTATATATAGTACTCGTAGATAGTTATATAAAAAAAATTAAGTTAATATTTTTAAACACGGCCATTAGCCGGACATTTCTTAAAGCATCATTGTTTTATTATTATTTTTAAATAAATATATATTCTGATCCTTCAATACAAAGCGTGAATTATTAATGCAATAAATATCTTAGCTATTTTTATTGAAACCCACAAATAATTATAATCACCCACCACAACAACACGACAGAAACCAAATAGTAAATTTAAAATAACAAATTCAGTATAATTCTCTAACAGTAACCATGCAATGCTAATATTTATACAGTTACTACACTCCGATAGAACATTTCCACAAATCACAGCATTGCTGGACCTAGGAAATTGGTTTGCGGCAAATAATTATATTTTATAGCTAAGCATTGACCGATAGCGCGAAAGACATAACTCTCTGTGGAGAGCTTGTAAGGGCGAGATCTATTACACTTAAAATGTAGTAACTAGAAACGTACACTTTGCAATAAGCTTATTTGTGAGTTGTATTTTTATAAGCTTGTATGTATAGCTACGTAAATAAGTTGCAAAATATTTTATTAACAATATATAGCTTGGGTAATTATTGATATATTACATTACCACTTAAGTACAAACCCTTCTGCTTCAAACAAAATGTTTTAACGTTAATCTCTACTAATATTATAAATGTGAACGTAAGTTTGCTTGTTACGCTTTCACGCAAAAACTACTTAACCAATCGTCATGGAACTTTGTACACAAATTCTTCGAGGTATTAGAAGTAACATAAAAAAATTGTCCACGCGGATAAAGTCACGGGTAACAGCTAGTATGAGATAAATCAGCCAAGGGTATGTAAAACAGAGCGAAAGCTGGTTTAAGCTGCATAATTTATAATTCTATTAAATTTATCTTAACTTTAAGTAGTTCAACAAACAAGTAAAATGAAGAGGCGTGATGCATATTTGTTTTTTTTATAAATAAACTTTATGATCAGTAGCAATAGCGGCTTAGGTCAGTAGTTTACTTTGATTGATAATAATAACATAACTGGTCTTTCCATTCAGCTTTGCCCACGCAAAGATTATGGCACTTACCGTTAAGAGCTTTGTCATAACGTCTTCAGCGTTCTTATTTTGCTCAAATATTTATAACTATATTTAGTTTATCACTATTATCTTTCCTTCCATCCTTTTATCAATACATAAAAAAACCTACGTACCACGTACCAGTCATATTTAGTGCCAGAGAAACTGAATAGATAATTCAGAAACGTTTATCTTGGAAATGATATTATTCTAAAGTGTGAAAATTCCTCCTAAGTGACCGGGTCCATGGCCAAAAGATATGACCTATTCGAAGTCATATAACCTGGTTCAAATTTTTATGACTAGCAATACTTATATACATTTCTTTTCAATAAAATTACTTATTAATAAACAGTCTAGAAACATACGTTAACGGATGAACTGTAATTCTCGCACAAATTTGCATTTTGAAGTAAATATAGAGCACAGCTACGATCAAGATTGTTATAAGGCTAATGACACAAAGCTAGCAGGTTTTGCCCTTGATCTTGGTAAAGACTTGGCACCTACTTCTTAAGAGTTTGATAGTTTATATAAATACTGTCTTCGTACATTCAAAACTTGAACTTGAAGTCTCTAAATGTTTTGTTTATTACCTGAACAAAATACTAAAGATCGAATGTCGAAGTTAGTTACTTAAACAGGGTAGTTATTTCTAAACAAGTGATAGCTGCGAATTTGGAGAAAGAAATGAACCGAAGCAACTGCTCAATAGGAACGTCCATATCTTTTGTAGTATGACGGTTATTAGACTTCTCCGCTCGAATATTCCGCTAAATTATTATCGTCATAACTGACGTCATCTACTAAGCGGTAAGTTTGTCAACTTAATTATAAAAAAATGGTCATTAACAACTTCGCTACGTTCCGGTCGTGTGAAATGCCTTTTATGATGTCGTCCCTAAGTTGCTCAATTTTCTAATGCGTGATTCCCACGTGCACTATCTTAATTTAGATATATTCCGTCCATGTATATTTTTATTGATTAATTGACTCACATATACATTTCGCGGTTTCTTAAAAGCTTTAAAATATAACGGGGAATAATAACTTTTCTCAGGCTTTTGCTTACCTATGTTTAAATAGCCGTAATAAAATGTGCTACTTTTATTCAGCTATGTGATATGCTATTTAGATTGTTTATGGTGTTTTTAATCTTTTTTTTAACGCTCCTGGTTGTCATTACAATATTTGAACGATTTGATTGTGTTGCACATTAGCGGATCAATAAAGTAACGGCGCAATTTTAGGGGTATAAATTGATGAGTTCAGTTGAATATCTCAAAAATCGTGATTTATGTCAGAGAGCTATGCGGGCTGTATATTATATGAAAAAACTTTGACGTTAAGGTAAATTGCACTCCCTAATACATAGCAAATAACGTATACATTAAAGCATTCCTATTACATCCTCATTGAAATCCCTTAAAAAAATACTATTATAATTTACTGGACCACTGAAGCTCGCTAGACCTATGCTTAGCCCTTATAACCTGTGCAATTAAGTATATTATTTTAAATATTGAGAATGATTATTATTTATTACTTTTTCAGTCCGATATAAATAATTATTATTTAATATTCAGATCTCTGAATAGAATTTACGTCAATTCAAGTTCAAAACTAAGGCGTTTTCTTCTTCTGATATATTTTTGCAATAAACTGTGTTAAAAAAAAATACAACTGCATATATAAAAAATGCATCATTCACCCATACACATTAACGCACATTTACAAAAAAAAACTATTACGCATTTTCTTAACACTTGCGTTCCACACGTTTTAATTGTTCATTCGTTCACAACAATAGGTGATTATATGGTATTGTAGAAAGTAAGCGGCGCCGCGGGCGTGCATTGTGCTTAACCGTTGATTAGCTAACCAAAGGTTATCGATGAACCGGTGATCGAAGTTTCAATTAAACAGTATTCGGCTAACAAGGGAACATCTGTTTTCAATTAATTAAAATATAGCCGATATGAATCGACTGCAGGTTACGGTTAAGTTGCCTCGGAGTTTCGTAACAACGTGCTATCCTGATTTTACTAAAATTAAGAGCATATCTAGTAGTAGTGTATTAATATGCACGTAGAACATAATTTCTAAATGATATTAAAAAATGTATCATCATCATCATCCTTCTGACCTTATCCCACTACTTGGGGTCGGCACAAAATGTATTCATCTTACATTCTACTCCATCAGTTGTCATCTTTTCGTTCACTCCCTTTTCACACATAACTTATCCACGTCTTAGGTCGCCCCATCGCATCGCGGCGCTCCATCTACAATCACTTTCATGATAATGAAAAATGTATAAGGTATGAAATTTTCCTTCAAATAATATTATTGTTTGTGTAACTTAATAGAATTAATTAATTCTGTTTGGTTCTTTGGGCGTTTCAACAAAATATTCGGACCGTGGCGCGGTGGGAATCATCCAAGCACTGTTTTTGAATGAGTACGATAGTAGTATGAATAGCCCGAATGATCTTTTGAAATGGGTCAATTCGGACCGTTGAGCGAAACGTTGCAATTGAAAAAATAAAAACCACTTTTCAAAGAAAATTATGAGAAAATAATATTCAAGTAGTGACTAGCCTAAACTACGTCATGACATCCTTTATTGAATTAAGTATGATTTATAACTATCGATTTAACATTTTTTTTTGAACTTACGTTAGAGTTTCATTTTAATAGCACCATTTATAGCCCTACAATACTGATCAAAGTATCTAAAACTAGGTATTTTTTCGACGCATTTGCGGAAAACAAAGCAGATTCTAAGATAACCTACATAACGCTTGTGTACGGTAACACTTTTACCGATAAAAACCGCTACCATCCGATAGACACATCGGAAACAAATTGAGGATATTAACAATAATAAACATAAATATTGAACACACAACATTTAAAATGCGTGAGAATTGTCGTTGCTATTCGTTAAATAAGTTCACGATTAATTAATTTAAAAATATCGAGTACATTTGATGCTATTCAATAATTGTGAGAGTTTGTTGACGCTAATTTATACTATGCGTAGAATTTTACAAATTAGAGTGATAATAAAAATAGAATATTGTGTTTGTTGAATGTTATGGTAGTAAGTTTTAGTATATTTTATTTTTAAAGTACTTTTTGTAAGTTCACACAAATATTTTTTATCAAATTTTGTTACTGGGTAAGGTTTTGTCTTTGCGTTCGTAATAAATCTACTATTTTTATAAAACATATTTGTTGTACAAGATTTTTGCTAGAATTGTATTAGTCTAGTTGGGGCATGCCAAAATAACTAAATTCAAAAATAATTGCTGAAATCTTTTATTTAATTTTACTAGCTGTGCTCCGCGGTGTGACTCTTGGTACAAAAATACAAATCTTTCCACTTTTTGGTATAGTATAGATTATAGGTACAGAAGCACATTACTTCGTAGTCACAAATTATTGTTTCTTTCTTATTTTTCAAATGGAAGCAAATGAATAGCAAACAAAACAGTAATTAATATGAATCGGAGACATTACAATCAATTATTAAATTTATTTATTTATCATCAAACCTTCACGCAGATAGACTAGACTTACTCGTTAATGTCTTTACTCGTATCGCCTTTCCTGTAGCGTGCGTTATCTAGGACGTAGACATGTTAGTTAATTTATAACTAGTTCATAAAATATATTAGTTTCAAACTAATATATACTTTATTAGCTCACTTATTTATCGCTGACATTAAACCACTTCTTCAAAGGTCCTTGATTAAGAGAGATATAACTATCTTCCCTCAAGGGCTGATTTTATCTTCGCCGCTATTCTGTGATTTATCTTTATCTTGCAGTATTTAAGTTTGCGTGCTTTAAATATTGATTGCGTCTCCATGAATAAAGCCGTCCTTATGAATACTAAGGAGTGGACACTTGTACCGCTTCTGGCTTTACCATAAGGTATGTTTACACTGAAAATAAATTAATTTATACTATAAAAGTATGTTTTTGACTGAGCTTGATATTTCTTTGTGTTTTTTTTCTTATTGAACTATATACATGCCATTTAAGTAGTAACAAAATTGCGTTTAATTTTTTTCTTAAATATGCGTACATATTTATAACCGCTCCAAAAATCATTTACCATATATTTAACAAAAAATAATAATATTAAATTAATTAATTTTAAATCGAATTCTTTGATAACTCGTGTTTAGTACTAAAACTATATTATTGCTGTAAGACCTATTGAGAAAAGACAATATTCAAGCGAATGATCGCCTAGACTTGAACTTGTCAGGCGTCGCCATACGGTCTTATTAATAAACGCGTCTTAAATTTAAACATATTTTGTCTTGACCTTAAGACTTACCAATGTTAGCTTGTCTTCTCTTTTGTTTTCAAAGAAAAGAAAAGAGAGAAAAGAAAATTTACCCGCACCTAATCGCCTAGACTTGAATCGCATTATGTAGCGTCATCTTAGCTTACCTATTTATGTTCGTTACCTAAGCTGCTTATTACAGCATGTAGTATGAACTTAAGACCTTCCAGTGATTGCTTGTCTTCTCTTTTTTTATCAAAAAAAAGAAAAGAGAGAAAAGAAAATTTACACCTAATCGCCTAGACTTGAACATTATATATCTTAGCTTACCTATTTACGTTCGTTATCTGGTAACTAGAACATGTAGTATCCCCTTAAGACTTTCCATAAGGCTGGCTCCATAAAACTGTGATGATGTGTTATTGTATTATGCTAACACTGACATGTTTATGTGTGGCGGTTTATGGTGGCGAGATTACAAATTTAATGATTGGACATGTAGTGGCGTTTATATCTGAAAGTTGCATATTATGGCCATGCAACATACTTGTGGCAATGATGGCCGAGTGGTTAGTGCGTGAGGTACGAGGTTCGATCCCGCTAAATATACAAGAGCCCGAGCTACTAGTGAAGAAAACATAGCAAGGTAAAGTTAGCATATATTTAAAAAAAAATCTTTCGCCGTTAATAAGCTACAATATCACGGTTTAAGGTAGGCTATAAAAAAATTAGATATTCGCGGGTAACACCACGGTATTTTCCCTAATATCGTTTAAAATGACATAGATTGCTACTGTATTATTATTTTGTATCACCAATACATACATAATTTTACAAAACAACAAAACTTTTATACGACAGTTCTTCGACCTCTCAAAACACGCGAAGAAAATTCTTCACTGAGAAAAATCAAGAGTAAAGTCATTCATTACAACAGCTCATAACGACCACACTTCCTCAAAACAACAATGCCTCCAGTCTCATAGCTTCTTCATCCAAGTTCAACACAATGTAGGAAAATCTCGCATGACGCAATATCGGGTGAAACACCTAATTATCTCATTGCAATGATTCAACTTTCGCTTTTGTGCTCTAACAATGAGCTAAGCGTCTCACTGGCGTTTCTTGTGACGTTTTTACTAAGGTTGGGGTTAATGGTTCGAGCTATGGATGAATGGTGATTGATTGATTTTCCGTGTGTGCGTGCGTGTTTTTCTTATTGTAGACATCGATGCTAAAATAATTTTATGGTTCTATATATGTGATTGTAGCATAAATATTTTTCCAAAAATATATATATATACTAGTAGACAAAATACTACACAAAATTAACTATTTTGGACTACTAATAATAAATATCTATCCACTTTTTTAAATTGTCATTCTATTAAGTAACAAGTAAATATATAGTGTTTATCTATAAAATTGCTTGTTTTAAGAATTAAAATAAATATTTATGCAAAGTTTTACGTCGTAATAAAAGTTCCGACTACATATTATAGTATTTTTTTTTTTAAGTTATATCATTTGTAATGATTTCATCTTCTACAGCTACTATCCAAAAAACTAAGAAGATTCAAATTACTTATTCATTAACCAATTCACTATTTGAAACGTGAAAATAAATCATTTACATTGTAAAAAGAAAAATAGGAACCAGAAAGTAAAAGAGTACTTACTTATTACTTGATTTCTAATGAGTGGTGCACTTTCAAATGACAAAGCTAATTCTCGTATCAACCAATGCTCACTTCCTTTTACTGTATAGAAAGAAATCACATGATTTATATCTGGTACTAATTTATCAATCAAGGAAAAAGAGATCCGGACTAAATATTCATAGTAAAAATACTTTATAAAATGCTGTTATATACGAGTATTCTAATTATCATCGTAAGAGAAATGCCAAAAAAATCACCGCCCACTCACAACAGTCCAATATTTATAATTTACAAGTTTTCCGCTCCAATAATCGTTAAATAAAAGTTTTATAAATGGCTTCTGTCAAAATATAAGAAACAATCGTAATTAGACTCTTGTATTGAACAAAAGTAGTGGCCATAATGAACTGGGAATGGCGCGTGGCTACAAAAAGCTTCTATTTCGTGTAGTACAAATCATAGAATGTAGCTAGTAACAATAAGAAACATAATTAAAAGAAAATATAATGATACAAATCCAGTACTCACTTTTAAAACTTTGTTTGGTCCTGGCATATCCAGAACTTCAGATGTTATTAGTAGATGTATTTTTTCTTATTTTCAACATATTTTGTGTGTTCATTGACAAATAATTTTATGTATAACATTCTTTTTTTTTATTTTATACTCTATACCATCGCTACGTTAAAAATGTATGTACGAGTTATGATAATACTTCACTATTCTTAGCCATTAGAACCTGAGTTTTTTATTATAAACTCTCTACCTCTTACATTTGCTCCACAGCCATAAGTAGCGAGCTCAATGAACGTCTAACGAAGTTAAATTAATTACAAATACAATGAGTTAAATACATACGAAAGATACTATACAATGATAGATTATGAAAAGTGATGATAACATTAGTACATTATGTTTAACAGTAGTCAACTTTCTAGCGCGTCACAATAGGTAATGTATGAATTAATTTTGTATTTGAATGGGTTTTTACGTTTTTGAATGCCTACAGCTGATGTTAAAGCGATATCAGCCTGCTCAGATAATGTGGATTAATCAGACTTTTAATTTAAAAACGTACAGAATATAAAAAATATGGAAAAATATGGCCAGCAAAAACTAATTTATAACAAAAAAAATCTTAACCTTTTGCTATGTTTTTTTGCTGTTTATTTTAGTCCTTTCGTTTTTGGTATAATAAGCACTTGCCCTTTTTAGTTGATTTATAACTAATAATTTGTTTATTTTTAATAATTTGTTGGGGCTCTGAGGATAGGGCATTTATTAACGAAGTAGGGCATAGGCTCAAAGTTAAGACTAGTGACTCCCGCTCCGGTTCGTACCTGGTGCAGAGGATGGCTATTGCTATTCAACGTGGCAATGCTACAAGTGTAATGGGTACTTTTGCACCAGGAACGGTCAGGGGCGGGTTATTCGATTAGAGGTTATTAATTGTGACGTAATTATCTGAATTATTTGAGACATATATTATGTGAATTATTAATTATCTTTAATAATAGACATTTTGAAGTAAGTTTTATGGAATTTTCTTCGATGATTGTTTTTCTTGTTTTCGTCGAGCATTTTTTTTGTGTTAGACTCGTTTATTTTATATACCTAGAATAGCTTGAATGTTTTTACTATTTTAAAGTTTAAACGACTCAAGAGGACAAATATAGAAAAAAAACTACTAATTCCATAGATAACATATTTTTATTTAACTCCGTTCATGACAGTCTGACAATATTTGTCTATATTTCGTTAATTAAAAAGTTTAGCAGCAGCTTTTGATTATAATAATACAGCTAAATTATCTTACGTCATTTCTTATACCTAAGTAGATGTATTCTACAAACACGTAAGCAATACAAATATTTACCATTAATTTGTCAGAATTTTAAAACCACTTTCGATTGATAATTGAGCTCGGCAAAGTTTACATGAATATTTATTAGTATCCCAATTAAAATGACCACAATGAGTTCATTTTGTCCACTAATAGAGATGCATTGTTTCTTGCATCCACATTTCTGTGTCAATAATAATACTTACATGAAATGACATGTCCATAAATTAAAAATGAAGAATGTCTAATACAAAGGCATGCTTCGAATACATAAGTTCATTTTTTATAAAAGCTAGTTTGGCTTGGCGCAAGCTTATGAGTTGAAATGTCAAACCTATTTAGAACCTTAGCCGAGTCAGCTGTTATGATAGTAATTGCTTTCTACTTTATTTAATATGACTTAACTATTCTGTAGGTCAACGTTATATTTTCTTACTGACTTTATAAGACTTTGGAATACCGCAATAGTCACTACGCGATACCACAAGGGTTTAAGAAAATAATAAACCACAAAACAGACAGACAGTCTCGTATCTATATTCTTCCTAATCCTAATATTCTCAATATCCACATTTTTGAAATTTATAATTTGATGGTTACTTATTTTAAAGCCAGTTAAATGTAAAAACAAAAAGTTACATATACTATTTATATATTTACCATATTTCTTATAAGTTCTAAATTACAGAACAAAAATTTGATTACACTTCATATGTACGAGTATTGAGTTAATATATCTCAAAATATAAAATCGTAGAAAAAATCATCCGCAAGTCAAGCTTTTGCTACCGCGAGCATACGTTTTTCTCTCAACTTTACATAAACCAAACTTACAATTATGGTTAAGCAAACAAAAATAACAACCCCATCCTCAACATTTATAAATTATGTGAAGTACAATTTTCTACAATGCAAGTTCACGAGACATAACCGACACCCGTGTATAAAAATAATGCAACATGTCAGTCATATCTGTACCAGAGTAAAGCCGAGTAAAGCCAGGTTGCCGCAGTCGCGTTTTTTACACAACATTGCGCACCTGACTACGCCCGTACCAAACCTGTCTGTCTAATCTTGGTGAAAGTGTATATGTGCATACTATAACACCTGAGCTTCCATACGTTTTATATTTTTGACTACACAGTAGCAAAGTTTTGGATTTTTTGAGATTAATAAAAAATATGAGAGACGAATATTTTTGCAGTAAGGTGATATATATAACTAAGATTATCAGTTGCCTATAACCTTATTAGACATATATATTATATACAATGCCATTTTACAATAAATAAGAAGAGATTGATTATGCTTCTATAAATATATCAAGTACAATGTGACTGTAAGTCAGAGCAAACAATAGAAAAAAAATATGATAAAATGGGAAATATCAATCAAACCAAATTCCTATACACTATTCTGATAATTCACTCAACCCAAACAGAATCTAAAATACGAAACATATATAAGAGTCTTAAAATCCATAGTCTGAATCATAATGTAAAAAAACATAGCACAAAGACTTAGAGAGACTCATTCACTGGCTTACGTTACAAAAACAAAATACTATCACTTCCGGTTTAAGCAAACGCCTCGGGTGATCGCTTTATATGTAATTAGTATACCGGAAAAAAAGAACTATCCATTAAGGTTTGATAGAAATAGGTACGAAATTAAGTGAACGAGATGGGAGCGAAACAAAATCATTTTTTAGAAATTTGTCTGAATGTCGTTAGTTACACTATAGTTCATTAATCTATCATTTATCTAGGCGAATTGGTTCGCCATTGATAGGTTTTCTAGACCACTCAAATATCTCTGACATGGTCAGCGATTGTAATACTAAGTCGAACAATTGGACAACAATTTATTTGGTGTCTTCCAACACACGGCAGTGCTCAATTGATAACAATTCAAATTCATCGACCACCCATATTTATTACGGTAAGGAAAAGATAAATAAAAATCACTTATCCCTGTTTTTTTTTTACCTCATAATAAAAATAAAACAATAATAATGTAATAATTAGGATTTAGAGATTTTTGAAAATTTAAGTAAATTTCCGCAAAATGTACAATTTATTATTTAATTATCGAACAAGAGCTTTGTTCGATAATTAAATAATAAATTGTACATTTTGCGGAAATTTACTTAAATTTTCAAAAAATTGTACATTTTGCGGAAATTTACTTAAATTGTAAAAAAAAACAAACAAACAATAAAAACACATGATGAAAAAAAATTGATGACATCATTACTTGCTTTGTACGTAAACCTGTTACTACGCTTTGTTAACCCTACTCTACAATTGCCTATGAAATCCCATACTGGTTTTATATTTGTACGAATTTATTTTCAGTGATCTTCTAGTATGTATGTAGAAACATAAATGGTTATTTTTTATTTTATTATACACTGTCAAATGCTAATTTTATTTAAAGTACTTGCATTACATATACTGGGCAACGGCTTTATTAACATGAATAAAGTGACTTGATATAGACAACAAAAAAATAGAAATAATAATTACTTATAGATAATTATTTATCCACAGAAACCAAAGTACCCAATAGAAAGTTAATAACCTATTAAAATATATCTTATTTTACATCAACATTATACAAACGGCTTTAAAACAAAACCAATGATAAACTATTGAACACCCAATACCATTCGAACACGTAACGCATAAACGCGGTAAGTCGGAAAACGCAATTTTGCGGTCTCAGCGTTCGTTCCAGTTTTTGTATGAAATTGTATGTAAAAAAGCTTCATCTGGTTGAGAGTACGTGAGCCCGTATCGGTCCAACTGCAACATGATTGTGGTTTCCTATCGATTGAATATTACTACTATTGTTTGTATAAGAGTCTTATTCAGCAAAAAAAGTGTTTAACGAAATATTGCTCTTTTGTAACAAAGTGTAACATTTCTTATGTTAGCAATTTGTTTAAGCAATTGTATTAAAATATTTATTGAATTTATATACATGAATTACTTAAGTCATATTTGAGCAACAACTAAATAACATTGATGCCCAGACGATGATATACACTTAGTAAGATACTCAGAAGTCTGATAATGACTGATATTTGTAAAGCTAAAATTCTTAGACTAAGTAAACTAAGTCTGAAAATATCACAATAATTATAAATGCCGTTTTGAAACTTCATTCGATCTACGACTTATATAATTAAGTAGCTTATATGTATTTTCTGAGTAGGTTACAAACAACGATAAAATTATTTTAGGGTACCACATAGTAATTCATTAAAAATTCGTAAATACTTAACCGAAAAACATTTAAAATGACGCAAGCTGAAGATTATTATAGCCGAAAACGTGATTGTAAAAAAATAAAATTTCCCATGTTTAATTCGTAATAATAATGAACAACTAGAATAAATTTATGATAATAAAAATAAGCTGAAATAATAAAGTTCATTATAACAATACCGTGACGGATTTTCTCAGAGGAACAATAGATGGGTAGGAATAATATTAACATTAATTATTTTATGGTATAATGATTCTGTCACAAGTAAATAAAATATAACTGAAATTACATTAGTATACCTAATATCAGAAGATAACATATAAGAAGATTTATTAATTTTTAAACACTCCGTCTTCTTATGATAGACGATATGAAAAATAATATTGTTGTAATTAATTATTATTATAAGAATTATAACTACCAATACCATTTCCACAAATTTTTAAAGATTTACTTAATAATTTGTAAATAAAAGTACATAGTTACTAGTATATCTCGTAGTTAACTTATTACAAAAAAAAACCAAACAAATTTTCGAATAGGTTTCATTCTAATCAATATATTTTTTCATGATACTCTCGACGTTTGCGTGACATAACGTATCAAATGTGGAAATTATTTCATCATGTTTGTGTTAACTTTTGCATACCCCGCTCAAAAAGTTAAATAACACTTCTAATGTGTTACATTCACCAGTCCCTTTCTCGTCCTTAATTTACTATGCAAGCTTTAGAGTACATAAATATATTTATGACCTTATTATGCCGTAGGTTTCAATTTTCTATATATTTTTCTATAGATAGAAAAAAAAAACTAATTGTTACCAAATGTCATAATTATTACAAACGTTCTTATTCTTAAATATGAGTGGACATACTTTAACTAAGCTATTTACCATAAAACCTTCAAACCCAATCCAAAGTTAAATCAAAAGAACTTACATCATGGTCTGCCACATAGCTGTACACATGAAGCTTGTCGATTCTGATCGTACCCTGGAATGGGTACAGAGCAGTGCCTCTGGAGATCTCCACGGAAGACCAGACGCTGACCGAAGCCTCCCTGCCTCTCGCTCCACCAGGCCTCAAAGCCAAGCTCAGTTCTTGAGGAATCAGTACTAAAGTCTCCATTTTTTCTACCACAAATATACCACAGTCTTAGTCACTTTTCAATTATCCACACACTAATGACTAATATCAAAGAAAATGACCGTTCTCGTCCATCACGGTTAATGAGAATAAATAAATTACTATACCGAAAAATCGGGACGTCGCTCCGATTATCGGGGCGATGTCGTTCGAAGATCGATCGACCGGTCCGTCGGTCTTAATCACATGTATATCACGATAAGTCCGAGTTTCAGTATTTCACACGAGGGATGCGTACGCGCTTCTATCTCGTCGGGTACTGAAGGAAGCGCTAACATTGACCTTACTGGCGGCCGTGATCGCGTTTACAGTTCATTTTTTGTTCGATAAAAAGGAGAGGAGTAAAGCCCTACACTGTTTTAGCAAACTCCAGTCAAACGATTTTCAATCTTGCTGCTTTAGTCTTTAGACGTTTGGGATGGAATCTTAAGGTTGGTAAGGTGTTATAGTAAGGTGCTCCCCTCCATAGGCGTCACCTGCAGAAGTGCGCGCCGCCCGTATGCCTCACTGAGCGTTGGAAGCTCGAAGCGAGCGCACCTGATGCTAACCTGCGCCTTACAACCTGTTTTCTTAATGCGTTTTTTTAGCCGACGGTTTTAGGGTGCGGGCGAAATTGACGCGTGAAATGGGCGCCTTGTCGTAGCTGTTATTAGGTTCCATGTTTGAATTTAGTTGGAACGTTAACGGATTTTAATGGGGTGTTTTTTTGTGATGTTGTTTAACATAATAAAATCTTTTTGGTGCCTACTTAGTAAAAATCGCCATGAAGATTGTTTTAGCTTAGAGTATTTTGGCTACAATTTTATTTTCTATACTTTCAATATTTTATTCGTAAAAATTTGTAGCCTGTCTATCTATTTTTTCTATTGTGTTTATAATATTATTAGGTGCTCAGTTTTAGCTGTAGCTATCTAGACACATATAAAAAATCTTATCTTAGGCTATTATTTAATTATTTTATTTTAAATATGCATTTTTTACCCATTTCATACCTTGATATTAACAAGTATTGCAAACTGTAATATAAAATTATTTTACCTCTGTCCAAGTAAGCCGCCTATTTTATTCCGTAAATCCTCATTACCATTTTTAATCCAAGGATGTGTATTTACGTAACTTATCTGCCTGTCTTCGACTGATACGATACCGAGCAAAAGTAAGATCGCAACCTTAACACTGACGATATTTCACTATAGAAATATACACTTTGATGTACTAGGAATAAGAGTAATAATTGTTTGTACCGATCAGTCGTATGGTACATTAAAGTCGTCGACCTGAACGCACCTGCCGCAACCGCAGTCCTACTTGTGCATTTGTTATGTTATAGTGGCTTTTAATAAAGAAAAAAAAAACGTGTTTGGCTTGATTAGAGATAGTTTTTTGGGGTGGGAGTGATGGATGGTAAAGACAGATTCGTTTGATTGGGGAAATTTTATAATTCAGTGATTTTTTGGTAGGAAGCTTGTCATTTTTCTGTATATTTATATTATTATCTTTTTTAACTTCGTCTACTACGTTATTTAAATAGGAGGAGGCTTAAACTGACATTGATAAATTATAGTACTTTAGTAGAACTTCAAATATATTTTGGCAATACGCTAAAAACAAAGCGCGTTTCCCACATACTAAAGACTTCAACGGGCTCTTGCACTTACTAGCAAAACTTACAAACTTTATTTTGCTGCAAATTATGGAGTTAAAGACTCGTAAAAAATCTCAAAAATTTTATTAAAAAATTAATTTATTCGTAGAAAATCAACTCTACTCAGTAATTTTACGAATTAAGGTCATAGGTTTATATAACTATTTATCCGCTATACTCGCATATTTAATACATTCAAAATTTTATTAACATTACCCTTAAAATACAAATATATTAATTCAACTGCTGGATCACTGCCTGTCCTCTCTCATATACCATCTGCCTCTGTCATGTGCCAGAGGCAGTTAGGAATCCAAGTTAGGACTTAAGACTGTTTTAAAATTCTTACATAAAACATAAATAATATATAAAAACTACATTGATATTAGAAAAAAAATGACACAGGCAAGAACGATATAGTTACCACGTTTTTTCACGTCTTTAGGTACTTTACTCTAAAAGTAGGTATCATTCCAAGTCATGGAATGGATTAGTAGAAATAATGCCATACAAAATTTCTGACTTTCTCTACGTTAAGTATTCTTCATTTTATGTTATCTGTTAAATTTCTGCTAAGCTTTATTCAGCGTTATTTGAAAAAATGTACAATATTCTCTCATTCCATGAACTTGTTTTAATTAAGAAAGTATACTTTTGAGTTAGATAAACGAGGCAACTAAATTTATTGCCGTGACAGATTTAAGTGAATTCATTACTAAAAAAAATCTCACTAAGGGGAAGAATTGTTCTAAACATGTAAACTATTAATTAGTATCATGATTTTATGAATTATATCTACATTGCAAACAATTATTATAACTAAAAGATTTGTTTATCCAAAATTATTAATAAACTAAATTACGAAAACATACTGTTTTGTCATTTTTAACTGACGTCTAACTAGCGTGATAATTCCACTAGCAAACTGGCCACGCTGGTCTCTGGTGGTGAGCATTTGGATTATCTGTAGATCTTAAGTAGTCTATGGATAATCCATCTGTTTTTTTTTGGTGCAATTAGTAATTACATTTTTGTTTATAAAGGCATTAAAAAAATAACTGTAAGTAAATGATTAATTATACTTACTAATTTTTTTATATTGATTCTATTGTGACTGTTTCTGAATTTGTATACCTATATGAAATAACAGGTAGAAATAAATGTTTAGTTTTGGTTAAAAAGTCAAAAAGAATAGTGGCACTGATTGTTTCGGTGGGGCGGGGCGATGTAGGGCGTGGCCTGTCGGGCGGGCGGTGCGCTATGGAGCGCTATTGTGGGCCTATACCACTGATTTCACGGCACCCGGCCGCGCTATCATTGCTTTGTATGGACTTCATACCTACTGTAGTTTACTGGTTTTAGTTAACTTAGTGAAGCTTTTGTATTGGTGACTCTTTTTATAAATAATTGTTATTTACCGAATTCAAAATATGAGAAGATTCTTTATTTAATGTAGAATGATTTTTACTCATCGTAATCTTCTGTTAATATCCACACATTTTCTTTTCATTATTCCTCAGTGATATCTGGACCATTTTTTTTCTTGCAAGCGTGAATTTGATTGATAGGCCAAAACTATTACACTGTTATTTTTTTTTTAAATTTAAATGGTACTAACTACCAAGCATATTTTAACAATACTTATTTACGAATAAAAATAAATTTTTATTTAGTCCAAGCGTTTTTGCTAAATCGGGGAACATGCCATAAAAAAAAATAAAAAACAGTCTATTAGAAACTACAAATTACATAAATAACCTTCACCAAACAACCCAAACAACGAACAATACCGCATTAACGCCACGGGCTTACAGGCGGCCTAAATTGACCAGAACATAATGACGAATATATTTTTTAATGACGCTTAAGCCGCACCGACACGTGACGGGATCGGACGATTAGTGTCTGACTTCAGATCATCGGGATTCTGCTTTATAACAGAACCGTGTCTCGAAAACAAGAACTGATACAGCACGATGAGTTAAGAAATTATGAGTAAGTATTTGAAGAACAGAGTCGAAATGGACAAACTCAAATTCAACGAAATTTTTTTTACTAGGGACATAGCATGCCTACTTACACACAACATAGATAAAAGATAAGCAAACATGTTCTTGAATTATACTATATGTTAAAAAGCTTCTTTTACTTGATAGAATTTAATTCAAATATTTATGAATAAATGAGAGAAAATAGCTTCATTGCATACCAAACAAAATGTAAAAAGATACCGCCAGACATATCTATACATTGGGCGGCTTTATCGCCATAAGTACAATGAGCCCTTTTTTTAATTCCTAGATATGCTGCATTGAAATTCATTAAAATGATTTTCTTATTTAGATTTAAGATATAATACAGATATTATATCTTATTTAGATATAAGATATAATACAGATATTATTTTTTCATGTGTACCGCACAACAAGATCCATATATAGTTTTCAAATCTTAAGAACCTCAAATCTCCAAAAAAAAAATGAATATCACATTCCATGACTAAATTTTAAACTGCGTAATCATCATCTAAATAAATTGCGTGTTTTTTTGAGATTATGTGTCCATTAGGATATATTGTAGTCAAGCTAGACAAAGCAATATTACATTTTATTCAAACCTATAATATAGGCTGGATAGATAAAGATTTTTTTGAAGTACTATGTCTTCTATATAGTGAAATATTACGTTTTAGTGTAAGTTTTAATAAAATTACTTTACTAGTTTGGTTAGTAAATCAATATTAGTGAAAAATAACCTGGTCAGTTTTCACTTTCTTTAATAATATGAATTTATAAGAAAAGAAGTTCTCAGCTAGCTCATTCATATTTTAAAAAGTTTCAAAATCATATCACACCCATTTCAAATCAAAGCCGACTTTGAACCGCTCTAATCTGTAGCAGAGAGACAAGGCGACATCGCATCGTCTTTTAATTTTTATTTTAAAATCCGTCAAAGATTTACGTATCGGTTTTATGACAGATTCACTGAGCCACGACTTGTTATGTTAGGTTGGAAGCGAATGGACATTTTGTTTATCTCAGTCAATAATAGTTTCTTTCTTTAGAACGCGTCTTAGTAATAAAGCGTCTTTTCCTATACTTCGGGTAACGTCAACTGTCTCTTTCTTTTTGAACTTGGTAAATAAGTAAAATCATTAAGGGCTAAGAAACTTGTATTAACAAGACTGATATTTAAGTTTAAAATGAGCTAAATGAATGAAAATAACACGACGGGCAAGGTAACCTTGCATTCTTCTAGGACACACACAGATAACTGACCATTCGAGTCAATAAAAGTAACTAATAAGAAAACGCTATGTTTTCACTTTAGTTTTAGCCCAAGTACAAATTAAGACTATAAAATTGTCAAGTCTTGACGTACTGAAGACGTATTAAAGTTTTAAGTCTTATTGATTTCGTAACAAAAACTGCGGTTGTCTCCAGACCTACGTGGTTTACATTGGACATGATGTTCGTGAAGGTACATGTAAATTGATTTTTAAATTCGATTCGTCGAGAAATCTAGTAAGGTAACATAATCCAGAGATGAAAGATGATTTGAGATCGAAATTATTCACTCGTGTCTTTATAACAGTTACGTTGTGTATTTAGTTATAATAGTTTTATAATAGTTTAGGTATTTAGACGAAATATTCTTTGAATAGTTAATAATATTTATGTTAAAAAAGAGTAAGTCCTTGCGGATTACTTAACTGAATAGTTTTCGCTAGGAATCAGATTCAGAGCCTAAACCTAGGACATGAAATTTGAAGCGTTAATTAATTATAGGGTAGATGTACTGTGAAAGGATTTTTAGAAATTAAACCCCAACCCCTAAGAAGGTCCAATGAAGGTTTGAAGTTTGAAACTTCGTATATTCTTTATAGTCCACATTACGTGCGACGCGGGTGAGAGCTACTTGTTCTTTATTTTAGTAAAGTTGATGTCATTAACACAAGTAACACATTTTGTAAAAATATCTAAAAAGTCTTGAAGTAGGTGATTGTATGCATCAAAATAACGCGATGTATTATGTCAAATATTCACTAATATGGGGCAAGTTCCTTTATTATATAAATAAGAATAAAATAGTCATTAAATTATGGGATAAGGGTATGTACAAAAATAACTAATCACTACAACTATATCTAATGTGAGTTAATTGTTTATAGCTTACATGCAAAATTAAAGTGACTGCTATAAAATGTCCCTCAGTTCAGTGTGCCTTTTGGCATAGGCCTCCTTCAACTGTCTCCATTGAACTCTACCCTGTGCAACTCTTAACCAACACGGCCCCAATGTCAGTCGTATATCATCTTCCCATCTCATTTTTGGTCGTCTTTGCCTTCTATTGCCCATTACTTGACAAAAAAAAAAGTGCCTTTATTACGAAAAACAAAATGAATGACTGCAACAGCTAAAAAATATAGCAGAAAGATTACTAATAGACCATTTCAAATCTACAGATAATTGAAATGCTCCAGCATGCCTAGCATGCTAGCCGCATTACCACGCTGAATGGCAATGCTTAACAGATAAAAACCAGCGTAAAATTATGTTGAATTTATTCATATTTATAACTCCCAACTAGTACTGCTGCAGGACGTATCACTTCGCTTACATGTATTGAAGTAGTACAAAATAAAATCATCCAAATCCGTAAAGCCCTTAGCGCCCGCCACGGCGGGTATCGTGCGGGCATGCATCGCCCGCGGCCCGGAAGACGACCATATTATACAAGCCGTCTCCACTGCATGCTACATGCAAATGCGTGCGTAATATCAGAAGCCAGCCACTGCTTGTGACTTGTATATAAAAAGAAAAAATGATTATAATTGCATATAATGATTCGTGATACATTTGAACAGACATTTTATGACAAAAGTCATAAAGCGATCTAGTCATACTGCTAACTAGTCCAATCGAGATGTAGTCATAAAGCTCCTAACCCGTTTAGACAACAATAATCACTGTCCAGCCTTAAATTTATAAATGTTTTGATAATATGAGAAAGAGAAGTTTGGCTTAGAATTAAGTATTAAAATACTTGCAATTTTTTTTTCAAATTTCGTACAATAACGGTGCTATATGCTTATGGTCATCAGAAGACTCTTTTAAGAGGCTGCTTGATGATTACCAGTGACCCTGTATAAATAAGGTTCATTACTCAACTCATACAAAATCACACTAACCAACTGCAACAGACAGGCTGATTTGAAACCACAGCCTCAAACATAGTTGCACCGCCACAGATCTTCAAAGAGTTACACTAAACGAAATAACCCTACAAAAACCATAACGACCAAAGTGGGCAGTTCCTGAGAATGACTGCTGATTTACCATTTAAATTCGTTCCTCAGGCACTGTGGCACTCTAATTGTACCCGATGCAAATTATAAATTCATTAATATGCTCCCGACCAGGGGCTATGGTTATTTTTCGGTCCACGTTAGGGCTGGGATTTTAGAAGTTTGAAAAGTCTGTTTATTCCTATTGCACACCATTTGCAGACTTTATTTTCATTTTCATAAAGTCGTCGTTTGAGCGTTTTTTGTGTTGCTTTATCCAGTGGAAATTGAGATGGTGACTCTTTTATTTACTAGGCAGAACCTAAAAATAACACATTTAGACGGAATGTGTGAGGGACAAATACTTAGCTTAGTCTTACCACAACAAAATAGAACGTATAATAAGTGAAATAGCATGTCAAAGATTCTAAACTAAATTTACACATTCACAACAACGCTTACGGTACGCCACTAAAATACCTATCATACGATAAAATTGATTGCTTTTTTTCCAACAAAATACGTCCGGATATAAGATTTTGATATTTTTGACATTACAAATAGGCAGTATTCAGTGCAACCCTGTGGCAAAAGTAACTCTCAGATTTAAGTTATTGAAGCGTAGGTGCTTCCAATACATGTACAATGTATAGCAATCTTTATTACCTATCTTATCTATAAGGTAAAGTTTCGCCTACTATTGAATTAATGATGTCCTATTGTAATAAAATTATTATGTGTTTTTCTTGTATATAAGTAAGGAATAAGTATAAATGTATTTAAAGTTTGGTTCCTACGTAAAATATTAAATTTTTAGCTAGTCAAAAACAATAAAGTATATTATTGAACCAGGACAGTTTTTTTATAGCTTGTGCTAGCACAACCTGGCATGGCACCACAAAAGTTGACGCGAAACACTCAGTACGAGTCCGTAGAATCTGTACCATATACCGGTGGCATCTTGCAGTATCTACAAAGTACTATTTTTAAGGTTTAAAAGGAATGCTTTTATAAGCGTAATTATGAAGAAATAGTAATCATAATGCAGGTTAACAGTGTCAAACTCTAAATTTTAGTTTTTTCGTCGTAATATTTGATATATAGTTCAGGTAGTTCTATAGTACTTGGTATTAGGGACACAGGCACATGAGACAACTAGATTTGTAATCACAGAGACCATTAATTAAGCCGTGGACTATAACATTTCTGCATGTAGGTGTACTATTGGTGAATGAAACTATTAAATGATTTTAAACTGTAAATCATTTTTATGTTACATTATTTGTTTTGATCGTTGGTGGCAAATTTGTGTACCCGTTATAATATGATGGATCATTGGCGTTTTGTTACTTTTAAACAATTGGTAGCTTAACGAATAGCTTAGTCATAACTATTTATGCTTAGTTCTTCATATACATTTGTAAATAGTTATGAAAAAAACTACTTACTTTCATTCGGCAGGCGCGCATAGATAACCTTGATTTTAAAACCTATTTAATGGTTAGATTTTGATAAAACAATGTTGCGTATATATGTTATTGTGTGTTGATGAAAAACGTAACATAAAAAATACTGTCAAATTCAACCCACTTAATATAATACTCCACTAAGAAATACTTTCTCACCATATTTGAAGTCTGTTTATGCCTTTAAAGCCTTAAATAAAAAAACCTTCATCATGTACAACTTCTTATCATACTTTTATTCCTTAACTTTTTATTCATGATTCACTTTCTATTAGTAAAATCGTGATACTCCATTAAAAAACGAAGAAAACTCAAATTCCAATCGTTCAACATAAAACGGTATATGTTCGCGTGATTTCCAAAATATTCGGGAGCGATTGCAAAAGTATCCCCTAAGGTTATGCTTACTGAATGGCAACCGGCTTTTAGCAATGCAATGGTGGTTGGAATATTATAGAAGCAGTATGGACAACACCTTTACGAAATTTGCAGGTTTGTGAACAAGTAAGGGACGCGTATTCGCCAATTTAATTACTATATACGATTTTGCTAAAAATTAAGAACGCCTCGTACTAGAAAAGTAAATTCAATTGCTAGAAAGACTCGTCTACAAAACGCTAAGATATTTTTTATTAGATCTATTTTGAGAGAAATAATAATTAAATTCATCAATCAGACTTTAATTCTGAACAAATTTTTCATACAGTTTTGTAAACCAAACAAATTTTTTTGATGTTTGATTGATATCTTGTCTCATTAAAGTATACGAGGCTAACATTGGGAGCAGTGCTTTTTTTAAATAAAAAGCGTTATGACTTTTTTTGGATTTGTTCCCTTACTGTTTATATACGCGGAATCGTGCCTTAAAACGGGCAATCAGAATCGAAACGAAATGGGAATTTGATATGCAAAGTTAGGAGCGTTTACTAGAATTAGCAGTCTGGAACTGATATAGACTCACAACATTTCAGAGAGTGCCAATTTTGTAGGCATGTTTATTGTTATTTTCATTGGTAGACGTGAATCGGTGTTAGTTTTGTTTTTTTGATGAGGTTAGGAGATCTTATGCGAAACTTGTTATATTTTTTGCGATTACATGGAATATGCTGCAATAAGTATAATACTAGTAAGTCGTATTCTCTTTTTAATATTTCCATTTTTATTTAATTAATCTTGATGTTATTTAATTATATTATTATAGGATATAATTAATATACAACGTGTAAGAGAAAAGTGTGACAATACAGTGTCATACAATAAGGGTATTCGTCTACCCATCAAAGTGAACTCACTTTAAAACAAAATTTTGCAAAATACGAGAAAAAAAAAATACATAAAAAACATCCATACAACTTAACCGATCAATTTTCAATTTTTGTATGGAGTACCCAATTTTTTTTTTTTGAATTTTCAATTTTTTTTTCCTGTGTGTTCGCCTTGATTGAACACCTATATGTATTATCACATATACATGTTGTATATATTTCTTAGATGTTTACAATTTAAACGTGTAGTTATTAAAATGAATATATTTTTTTCATATTCGGCACAAGATTTTGTTTTAGTTTTATTTTGTTTTGTTTTTTCGTTGTTAATAAGTAAATTAGATAAGAATAGTGTTTTTTTAATATAGCTGTTTATTTTGTTATTTTTTTTTTCTTTAAATTACATTACTTTTAATATCATAGAAATATGTCTAAAACTTTTAATACTTATTTCTCATCAGTCATACAAAGTCGTTACTATGATATTGCTTTTATTTTCTATGAATCACATGTAGTAAAGATTTTACTAAGTGAACTTACTATTTAAAAAAATATACAGTAGCAAATTTAAAGCCTCCTTTTTTGAAGATGATTCAAGTCACTCGGCACGTCCAGTCAATCAAAACCCTAACTATCCCACGATCCAGGACGTTACAAAGCTGCTCCTGGATTCCCGCTATAAATCTAAATAATTGCCAATTAATAATTCTGATAATTGGTCGGCAATACGATGTATTCATCAGTCTTTGTCGTCGGTTGAAGGGGAAAAAGAGAATCTAGAAATAATATGTAGATCTAAGTACTGCACTTATTTACTTAGATCTACCTATTTTAACAACTACAAAATTAAGGAGGTTCTAACTGTTGTCACAAGTGTGGTTGTGTTGTGCAGTTGTTTGTGGTTCGCAACACAGGAAAAATCTTAGTATCCAACTACGACCATTCTTTCGTAATTTTAGAAGGTTTCCCAAAAGTTAACAAAGAACAGAGACATACAATAAAATATAAATGTACATTAGTTAATATATTTAAATGTAAGTTAGACTCAAAGGTTGAAGTTTGTGAGAGCCGGTAGGCGGTAGACGGTAAACCTTTTTGAGGAATAAACCTCTAAAATATGGACTATAGAAGTAAATATGTTTAACGTTAAAGGTACATTTTGAAGGGACCTGCTTATTAAAGAAGGTTCATAGCATTGGTAGATAATACCTATACATAGGACCACCGGACCGGGGGGATTTTAAAAGGAGGCCTTTTTACCTCTGCCAAGCAGTGAGAGATAGGATATTATTTCCGGTAGGCGCTTTATGATCGTGCAATTTGTTCAGAATGGCAAATAATTGTTTTACTGATGATAGACAAACTTATCAAAATAAAAATAACGTGTTAAACCTCTCCTTAATGTTTTAAACTATTTTTTGTAAAACCGCCTTATATTTGTTAGTAAAAAAGGATTCTATAACACTCTTCGGAGCTCTGACAATCTTTGTGCAAATATATAGTACATTCTTTACTCAGTTGCTGAAGCGGAGAAGAACTAACAAGCCAACAAACACACTTTCGCATTTATAATAAGTGTGAGCATGATTGTTCTCGTTCCAGCAGGCGCTTAAAAATGTAAGTATAAACAGCACTGCAGCTGATTTTATAAAAGTCATATCTTTAAGCAAATTATGTATAAAATATGAAACTCCATATATCTCCAAGATATTGATGTACTACAGTGGCTCTTGTAAGATTGTTCCTTGTAACATCTAACACTATATTCAATATCACTATACCTAACAAACCACTCTACGTATAAGTATAACACATTAATAGGCATAGACTAAGAAACGCGTTCAATTAAGCAGAAAAGCGCAGACCACCATAAACTCTGAAATCGTCCGGTAATTATCGGCAGCATTACTCTCGAATATAATGTCTCATTGTTAATTGTTAGGCGATGTAATCGCTGGCGGATCTCTTTGGAGTCTGTGGACCTGTCTGCGTTATCTTAGCGCACTTTGGCGATGGTAAGGGTGCGCATTCAAGGTATGAGTTAGTAGTCTTATAGAAGAGTGGATCGGTATTTGATGGTGAGAAAAATTAAAAGTTGCTACAGTTCTTCAGTCAGATGAAATAGAAAAAATACATAAATTTCTATTTAATTTTTTTCTACAGTGAACTGTTGATACGATAAAGGAATCGGCCCTTGTGCGGCTATGACGTCACCAACCAGCACCAATAGACGACCAGCGGTGATTGTTTGCAACCTGTATTTTGCCGAGTTTTAGTCGGCTTGTGCCAGGAAACTGTGAAGTATTCATTATTAAGTAGCCTAAATTGCACAATAAGCATGTTTTTTAAAACAATTAAATTACATTTCTTTATTTTTTCGTAAGGAAACCTGATAGATCCCCATCCATATGTTACATAAATGTATCCTGACTAGTAATTCACTGTTTTCATAACTCTGTAACGCGTTGTATGTATTTTAATAACAATCTAAAGTCTTTTTATAAGAAAACCTTATAATTTTTAGCCAGTTAGGTACTACTATAAGCCTTAACTAAAATAATTTTAGTTAAGGCTTTTTTAATATTAAATATTTCTTATTCATACACGGTTGTCTGGTAGATATCAATTTAATCAATAAATCTAGAGTAAAATGTTTATATTGTTATGGAATAGTTATCTATAAATACGGTGGTTTTTAATTAAGACATCAAATACTTATTATATGAATCAAACCTCGAACAATTGCAGTCTTGATCCATTCAGTCAAAGAAAAGTTCAATACCCCAATAGACATAATGACAACTTCTTATCATCGGTACATCTCAACAAGAATCTAAATATTATAAGAGTAACTCTAACAATAACTCTAAGAGAAGCTTATCGATGCAATTGACAACAAGATGAGAGCTGGCTCATCCTTTACTCAAAGAACTTCAGTGGCAATTCAACACGCTACAGTGTACAGCCAGCGTTCTTCGGACAATGTCACAGGGACATCAATTTATTATAGAGTATTAATTATTTATATGCAGTTGAAAAAAAAAGATAGATTAACTTAGTAAATGAAACAAGAAACGATTTCAATACAACAGGCAAATTGTTCAGTTCAGTTAAATACATTCCTAAACTAAACCCGATTTAAAATAAAATTATTGAGAAATTGACTAATATTTTATATATAATCGTTTTAAAATGAGATCCAGACGAATTCAAAATCTCTTCTTAGTTAATACATTTTAAAAAGTCGTTTAATAATAGTGCACTCTTATAGGAGAATATAAATATTTTATTCGACACCATTTAAGATTTTCTACTATTAGTTACTTACATTAAATTTATCAACAAATCGCGGTCACTGATCAGACTTATCTTTCATTATCCAATATTAAAATTGTAATAATAAAATATTTCCGATAAGATATGAGATAAACCAAATCACAGGAGTCTATTAATTTGTAGTAATTAGTTATATGACTTAATAACCGGTCGTGAAAATGGGGCCGATATTTTTATTGTTTTTATTTTTGGGCGCCAACGCTTACGTAGATATAGTCATACCGGATCACAAGAAAACTTTTGATCAGAATCTTTTTGAAGATGTGTTAGACGAAGAGCTGTGCCGAGTGCAGATGCAATATTTGATTAACAATAACACTGCCTTACTCTTGAGATGTAAGTTTTATTTTTACTTTATTATTTGTACTATAAAATTATGGCAACGGTATCTCTATTTTGTACTCAGCAAAAAAATTAAGCACAACGGATATATAGATATTTGATAATCGAAGAGTTTTAGATTCATTACCCAAAATAAACTTATTTTAATGACACATTTTAGTGCTTATTCCGTTGCATCACTTTTTAAATTAGTTGCTATGTATGTTTCTTACGTGGATATGAAAATTTTCCACTCTAAAACCCTTGGTAACCTGCTTGATTCAGACAAATTACAGTGTCCTTAATTCACCTTGTAATTATTTCATGATTCAATAATGAATTCAATGATGACGGCCACCGTGGTCTGGTGGCCAGCATGTTTTTTTCAAGATCCGACGGTCACGGGTTTAATTCCCGACCCGTGATTCGAGCGATGAGTTTGAACATTTATCTTCGATTCTGGGCGTCTTTGTGAGCGTGTTTGTGAATGTTGCATGGCTTCTCCGATACAGGAGAAATCCTAGTGGGGAGCTATGAGTGTGAAACGTTATTATTATTACTTTATTTTATTCAGTTTATCGATTTGTACAAACTGCCAAGGTATGAAAGTGATATCACCTTGACGAATATAGCGGAATTGGTTCACCTTGGGCTAACATTTTTTAGTAAATATCGTATTTTTTTTTATATTGAATTCATATCAAGAGATGCTGGAATCAATCTTAGAACAAACTATAGAACAAGCTATTTAACAAAACTTTCATTTTTAAATTTATTTTTTACACCTTATGTTACATAATTGGATTTTTAGTAAGTATCCCTATTTTTTTTTAACATTTAATGTCCTATGTCACCCGGGATACTCATATTGTAGCTATTTAACAGTGAAAGGATTTTTTAAATCGTTTAGCAGTTTTGGAAAATATTCAATGCAAGCAAACAAACAAACGATTTAGTTTTATTATGTTTATTATCCTTTTGGACTTCACTCCCTGCGTCACACTCGCAATACCAAAATACATACTTTGATTTGATTACTGTCTAATTACGATCTAATCAACGATTTATGATAAAAGTAATATTAAACGCTTCAATAATACGAGTAATAGAAAAATACCTTTTCTAATATTTCGCCATAATAACAAATAAGAAAAACAAAAATAGAGAAGCATCATTTCTACAGGAATTGGTTATTATTTAGTAATTTAAGACTGGAACAGACCGCATGCAGCGCAGCGCAAGCTAGCACAGCACGGCTTATGACGTCGTAATGTTGGAAACATTATATAAATGACATACCTAAAGAACAATTCTGTGCAACTGCGCGCTACCGCAAGTCAAGCAGACGTACACTGTGCGTACGTCACTACGCACTATGACACTTTCTTCAAAGGGAAATAGCAGACGTCAAGAACGTTGCAGTAGTGCACGTTCTTGACATCTGCTTAGCTGAGATACAACGCGATGCGCTGTAACACAACCTCTTTCTGTTTCAAAAGTAAATTAGTCGGAAATGTTCTTAGCTTTGTTTGGATCGGTCCAAGATGGCCGCCATTACAAAATGACATATTATATTATTTTTTTCACAACTCCCTCAGTATGGGTATCAAACAAAATAGCTTGACTAGTAGTTGACTAGTAATTAAATAATTTGAAATCCAAGATGACGGCCAACACATAATGGCTATATTTGTTTATATTTTTAATTTTAATTGTATTGATTGTTATAGAACAGTATCTTACTTAAGTATCAAATTTGTCTTACAGTTCTGGACGCTGGATTCAGAACACCAAAGGGTCTCCTTGACGGGAATTTTGCAGACTTCGGTAATTATTACCAATGTCTGAACATCAACCATGATGCTCCTTCAACATCGTCACACATCGAGGGGAAATTCTGTACCATAAACTTACCACTAGCTCAAGATATAGAACTACCCACATGGCCGGAATGGCCAGAATGGCCAGACAGACCAAACATTACCTGGCCAGAGATTCCATGGCCAGAGTTAAGTTCTCGGACTTCAAGGCTAGAAAACGACGTAAAGGAGAAAGTCATGCTGTATGAAAAACTTAGAAGAAGTACGCAAATTGTGCTGGGTGGAGCAGCCGATAGGTATTTGTTTACTTATGAACACTATAGGTAGATTTAGTTATAGAAACAACGCCTTGACCGATACTAAACACTCTTCTCTTGAAAACGAATTTTATTTTTCAAAGCTTCTAGCTAGTATCATAATCATTTTATCAAAATCGGTCTTATAGTAAAGTATTAAAATAAAAATAACTGAAAATTTTGAATACGCGCCCGGCTAATCGAAGTCAGGTGTAGTTTTAAAATACTTTTTTTGCTTTGCTTATTAAACTTTTCATTTTCTTATGACGTTTACAATCTCTGCAGTGTAGCACATATATGTTTTATTTTTCAAAATTTATTTTTTCAGGGTAGCATCCGACAGTCCTCTTGGCGCCCTGAACCTTTTTCTAGCAGTCTGCATACCTAAAACCTGTACGACTCAACAAGCCTTCGGCGAGTTGTTCAGCTCAATGGAACTTGGAGTGCAGTACGAAGATCGGTACTGTAGACTGCCTAATGACAAACAATGGGTCGCCGCCGACTACGTCGCTTTGTAAGTTTTTTTTTTTAAAACCACCAAAATTTAAAGTTTTCAAATATACGCAGGGATACTGGTAATTTAAATGTATTTAAAAGGCCACCTATTTTTCGTTTAAGAAATTTTGAAACTACGCAAGAATAAACTATATAGTAGACAGTATCGTTTATGGAAAAAGAAATTAAATATGCGAAGGGTGTATTCATTATAGAATGATTTTTGAAATTTCAATCTCTAAATGGTCATTTTTGTTGTTTATAGTTATAAATTTCTTTATATTTCATTTTATGTCGGGGTCTATTTGACATAATAATATTACAATTTTGAATAAGCATGCAGTCATATCCCAGATCTACATGACACATTTTGTTTTCTTTACAGCGGAGTTTTTGCATTTCTCTTAGTGCTGGTTATCTCAAGTACTAGCTATGACGTATTTCAGACTGTCATAGAAAAGAACGGTAAGAATTTTTATTTATTATTGTAAAAATTTAATTTATCATTATTTTTAAACTGACTCAAAATAGGAAGAGTATAAAATATGGTACGAGTAACCTGATGACTGATATACATACTTAAATACATAAATATACATATTATAAACACCCAGACACAGGTCAAACAGACATGTTAATCACACAAATTAATGTTTAACCGTCCGGGTATCGAACCCGCGACCAGCGGATAATAGATGTTACATAAATTTATCTACATAGGGTTCAGTGTTTTGGATAATAAACCAACATAAGGGAAACATTTGCCTGCTGATTTTTTATTATTTTTTTGGATAAAGAACAAATCTAAACCCATTTGTATGATTAATGGAATTGGAAAGTAAATGTGTATTATTTTAAAATAATGATATTACTATGAGGTAGGTGATTAGGAATATAGAACTTAGGTTGACTTTTATTTTATCAGACATTATTTATCAGTTAGTCATGTAGTTCACGCGATTATGCCGTGATTAACATTGTTATAGGTACGACTTTAATAAAACGCTACTAACACATCAAAATTAACTTTAATACGAATTATTTTCAACTCTAGGAACTCTACGTACTCTCTATAGTAGATATTAGAAAAAAAAATAGTGACTGATTTTTTACCGTCTTCCCAAAAAAGTAAGAATCTCACTACTCAAGCTGACTGTATTATTTTTTTCGTGTTTTATGTTATCTTAGAGACTGGTAAACCGATTTGATAATATAATTTTTATTTGTTGTAATAGGCTTGCTTCACGTGTAGTTTGATTTCATCTAAGCTAGTACAATAGCTTGGTTTACTAACAATATAGAAGAAAAAGTTTTACCCGTAAAATAAGTGAAAATCCATTCAATTAGATTTACTAAGGGCCCGATAGATACTCCCTGATTTTTGTGTCTCCTCGAACATGATTTTTGAATTCCTTTATGGCAAGCTCCGACAGATTTTCTTTAGTTATTCCGCTTCAGACCTCTAGACTGAATTTCATAAAATTAAAATGAGACTACATGGAAGGGATCAGGTAACAAACCTAGAAAATAAAACAGTCGAATTGAGTACATCCTGGTTTTGGAAGTCGGTGGGTTAAGCAAAGTAAAATTTGTGGCACGTTATATCGTATGAATAACAAATTTAATGATTAATTTATTATCAATATTATCAATTAATTCGTAGCACACGTTTTTAGTGTCATATCTACATATTATAATAGTGACTAAACATGGTAAATACACAATCAAAGTTTACAATGAAATCTATATTTACAACGATGATTAAATAGTATTGTATGCAAGTATGTACCTACTTAACCCTTTTTAAATTCATAAATATTTAGCGAAAAGTACATATATCTATATACATTCCACTATAATTTTTACGAAATTTCGAATTGATGCCGTTAAAATTTTATGAATATCAAGACCATTACTTAGTTTAGTTTTCAAATTCAAATAACTGAAAAATTTATCAGTGCTAGCCGAAATGAAATCGGTAAGTAATCCCTTTTCGTAGTAACGTATCTTGGTTTTATTGGAGGTCACCAATAAAATTTCTGTATATATATGTATAATACGTCCAATCCTACATATGTAGAAAGACAAGCGCTGATTCTGTCCTTCTTCTAATCTGAGATTTTGCTATTCCAGGATTTTGCTTATATGTCCTTCTTCTGCAGAGACGGTGATTCTGATCTAAAAAGGGCCTAAATCTTATCTAAACAGCGCTATCTAACGTCAAAGTTTTGTTAACTATCAATTCCACTGACTGAAACCATTGACGGTAGATGGTGCTGTTTTGAATCCATACAAAACTGAGTTTACGCTTATGTAATCTAACAAGAAATAAAACTCGCGCTAAGCACTCTAGTCTAGAATAACATATTATAGTAACAAAAATTGAATTTGAGACGTTGTTCAAATAATTAACGGTTACGTAGTCAGTCCATATAAAATAGGACTTGTCACCTCATATCACCTCACGACTGTAATAGGGACAAACAGGAATAAAAATTCCTGTCTGACCCCTTGAGTGAAAACATGAAGGAAACATTACTTTATCATGATGTCAATGACATATTTCGAGCATTAGAACTGCTCTTACACCATGACTGTCGCAGAATAATATTCTTACTCTAATAAAATTATTATTTTAATAATTTTTTAGATCCGAAACGTATCAACAAACTGTACCAGTCTTTCTCAGTATATAATAACACCCGTCGCCTCTTGACGTATACTTCGGTACCGGGAGCCATTGAGTGCCTCGACGGCATTAGGTCTTTCGCCATGATGTGGGTTATCATTGGCCACACGTACGTCAACCAAGTGTCAGATCTGCTCGCCAATCCTATGGATGTCTTTAACGTAAGTACTTACAAAGATAAAATATAACACCTACCGTCATTGAGTTTTTATGACTTTTGTGTTTTTATTTAGATTTAGGCTTCCTTAAGTCTAATTCCTACGACGAATTTTCTTTCACCGCTAATTCCGTTAATTACTGGTCTTCGGTCAATTCTTGTTACTCGTGATTTTGGCCACATTGATAATTAGCTTCCCGCTTAGTATATGATCGAAGATATATGTTAAAGACACTATATATTATTACATTCACTTTATTTTTAAAAATAGGTAGTTTCAAATTCATTGAATTTTTTGTTTTCCAATTTTCAGTGGATTATGACTCCACAAGCTGTCTGGGTAACGTTGGGTCCTATTACAGTGGATACTTTCTTCATGATAAGCGGATTGCTGCTTGTTTATACCACAGCCGGGAAACTAAGCAGGTGTAAGTAAATAAACGTCTCTACATTTTTCATACTTTTTTATCAGAATACTGCCAATGCATCCCTTTCTCCGGTGTCTCTCTTAAATTATTTTACTCTATAATTTCATAATATATCTCTAGCACCTTAATTAGTGCAGGTGTCTTAGCCATTAGCAAAGCACCAAGTATGTTATTGCATATTGACAACTTAGTTTTATGAATTTATAAAATACGAAGCAACAGGCGCTATGTTGTGGTTTTAGAAGTCATTATTGCCATTTTCAGCTCGGCTTATTAAAAACCTTCACATGTTCTACTTGAATCGTCTTTTGAGGATGTTCCCGGTACTAGCTGCTTATGTTCTCATTCAAGCCTCTTTGTTGAACCGTATATCTGACGGACCAAACTGGGCCATCATGGAAGCTCACACAGAGAGATGCAGAGTATATTGGTGGACTACTCTCTTGCATATACAGAATTGGGTAAATCCGTCGGGCATGGTAAGTTGGAACCAAATTGACACAAACGGATACTAGTAATACTCTCGATGCGTTTCATCATAAAAGTAACGCGCGATTACTCTGCAATAGTAACGCAAGCACTGTTTCTTATAATGAAGAGGTGATGATAACCTCGAACGCGTCGAAATTAAAAAAAATCGCAGTTAATTGAAGTGAAAAGCCGGTAAAATTAATAGTTAACACGAACTATTTCTGAAATAGAAAACCCCAGTATCAAAACAGTAACGTGAGAAGTCTAGTCCGTTGACTTGGGTTTTAGACTTATAGTAATAACAAGAAAACTACCAGCCAGGTCACTTGCACTGGCTGAGCCAAATCCATTCCCGTTTTCTTCTCCTAATTGAATATGAAACGACCTCATGTGATCGTCCTGATAATGATCTGCTGCTGACGTAATCAAAATATTGTTCAGCTACTTCGGGTACCTACACGAATATTTCGGCAATCTATGTTTTGTTATGCCAATCAACTAGGAGTATTCGTTCATAATCAATTGGCCAATTCGGATTCTTCAACCTTATGAGATGTGTCGTACTGATGTCACGAGGCTCTCCCTCAAAAGTGTAAACTATATCACAGCCTTAATATACTTTTTTATATTTCAGTGTTTAGCTCACAGTTGGTACTTAGCCATAGACGTCCAACTATATATCATATCTCCACTAGTACTGTTCTGGGTACTTGGGAACAAAAAGCTAACAGCTTGGATAGCTTTAGCAACTGCTCTGATTTTGTCATTAGCTGGTTCTTCAGTTTACAATTTCATCATGGAGTTTCAAGCTGGACCTGTTATACCTTCGTAAGTATCTTAAAAGAGCTTATAACATTTTAATTGCGTGTCTTAATCCTTCACTGAATAAAATCACTTCTCTACTAAAAAGTTGTGTACAATAGTCGCACTGACTAAATTATGGGTTGGGCCCCGTGCCATGTCAAAGTCAGACGCCTTAATTCTCATGAGACTAGAATCCTTTGACCATGTCCGCAATTAAAATTTGGTCGTGTTCAAAAAGTGGTCTTGATTACACAGTACATCGTAACAAATGGTCTTATAACTTTTATTTCAGTCGGGACATTGACAGTCAAGAATATTTCCTAACAAAATACTACGTGAATACCCTCACAAGATCATCACCGTTTTTTGTCGGCATGATCTATGGATACATACTGCACCTAAACCGCCATCAAAGACTGCGCATGACTACAGTAAGTACTACCTATAAAGAATTATTGTTTGTATGTGATTATTGAATGCGATAACAATTTTTTATATATTTTTCTTGATGCAGTTTTCGAGCATATTAATTTATGTGCGAATCCTATTCAACTAAAACCAGAAATATTCCGTATTTACTATCCTTTTTTTTTACGAATTGACAGGGTCTCCTACCAGGCCTATTAAATGATCATGTCTCTTGGGTTAAACGTAAACGTTCTGTAAACGTTCGAACGGATTTTATTTCGAAAGTTGTTGCTGTTAGCTTGTAATGTCCCACACCTGGGCAAAGGCCTCCGTTCAAATTTCCCATGTATGCCGGTCTTGTGCAGCTTGATACCATATAGTTATAGTTATCGTAAATAATTTATTAACACAAGAAATAGGCTAAACATTACATTGATAAATCATTTGTCCTCTACTTTTCAGATCCAAGCAGGCATCTTATGGGCTTGTGCTATTATAATTTTTGCCCTTATCACGTACGTTGCCTACCCCATCATGCAGTTAGAATGGGACAATCAGACCGTGGACAACCTTATCAACAGCTACATGCGACCTTGCTGGGCTTTGGCAGTCGGGTGGATAGTTCTTGCATGCCATCACGGATACGGAGGTAATATTATACAAGCATCATTATTTACACTAACTTTACGTTAGGGAAGGTCACTGCACTGTATGCACAACACTATTTGCACTAGTAATAATTACGTTATTTATAGAAACGTAAAACTACCCTAAGCTCATCTGTATACAAGCTTTTGTGCGGTTCAGCTTTGACCCTCTATGTCAATAGAGGATCACGCACGCAGGCACGCCATCTAGTTACTATTTCAAGAACTAAATTTACTTGATATTTTCTTTTGCAGTAGTGTAGGGTCCTCGCACACTCTGGCCCCAGAGTTTTAGGACAATCAGGTCAAAAAATCACTCAGATGCATAGGGCTCATTAGTCCTCCCCTCAGGGAGGTCTGGGCATATTCGCTCTAAAAGTTTTAGCTAGGATGCCACTACCAGTGGCTAGGGCTCTAGGCACTCCCCGTCTGGGTTGCCAGGGCAGTTCGTTTGTCCTTCTCTGGGCAACTGCTCAAGCCGAGGTCCGTGCCGTCTGAGGCGCCTTTGTGCTTGTCGCCCCAAAACCAAAATCGCGGGCCAAAGGTCTGGTCAGGCTGTCCGAGGTCGTCTTTATAAAGAGGAAAGATTTGTATTTTTCTATGTTACGAATAAACTTAATACGGGTAACACCGAGAAGCGCAGCTTTTATTAAATAATAGTAATAATCTTTTATATTCATACATACCCGGTAAAAGTGGAATTAGATGTTGAAATTGATTCGCATTTGTTTAGCTTTTTTATAGTTTATCAGATATTAACAAATTTATAAAACTATTTCTTCATAGATAACAAGTGGTTATATTATAACCTCTTAGTACCTATAAGAGATAATAGTATAAGATTTTTGTCACAATTTTAATATGGTAGCAAGTTTTCAACACTTCTTTCGCCAACGTTCATACCACGTTGAAAACACCGGTTCTCGTCCGATCACCGAAGTTAAGCAACGTCGGGCGCGGTCAGTACTTGGATGGGTGACCGCCTGGGAACACCGCGTAGTGTTGGTTTTTTTGCTGCGGATTATAAATATGAATTTTGCTAATGTAAATTTAATGAAGTTTATTTTTCGATAACACCGATTCTACATTGGCGTTAACGACATACCTACCTTAAATAATAATATTTGATTATAATATATTTTATATATATATATTTACTATAATATTTAAATAATCAGTCTTATAATAGTCCTATAATATTTCGTAACTCTTAGATCAGCATCCGCGTTTGAACGCTCAGCCTTTACAGTTTTTATTTGATTGTTTTCTACAAAGATTGAACAAATATAATATTATAGTGTCTCAGAAGCCATCTATGTCATGAATTCACTATTAATAAAATTGTATGCAACTAGTGGTTCTGTAAGAACCACGTTTGGTTAAAGGTCTCGAATTTAGCGCAGCTTAATGTTATAGATGGCGCTTTGATATAAGTACCCAAATTTAGGAAATGATTTTTGTTCCAGGACCTGTAAATTGGGTGCTATCTCTGCAATGTTTTAAAGTACTCGGTAGATTGTCATACGCAATGTACATCGTGCATTATCCACTAATATTTATGGTAAATTCTTCCAAAATCGCGCCTGGATATTTTACTCCAACTGCTTCGGTAAGTAACTATGTAAGCTAATCTGGTGCTCAAGTTTTTCCCTAGATAGCGTTCTTATAATTCTTGGCAGAACCATGTTGCTTATAATTATTTTTGTTATTTCAGCTCTTCAAGTTCTTAGCAGACTTTTCGCTGGCTACTATTGTTGCCTATTTCCTAACTCTGCTTGTTGATTCTCCTTGCTCAACTCTCATCAAGCATTTCCTGGGCGGAGGTCAAAGGAAACCGCGCTCTGCTCCACCAAAAGACTTGTCAGGAGTAAGCAAGCCGAACGGGATTGCCAACCAAGCGTATATTAATGAAGAAACCAAGAAAAGTTCGCTCTAAAAACTTAATAAATAACTTAAATGGCTGGAACGAGTACAACGTGTGAGTAGTGCAGTAGTAGACTAGGTTATTTTTAGCATGTAGGTACCTGTATTAGGATGAACTCATGCTTAGGAAGGTAATTTGGCTATAGCGTCGTCCGCCTCCGGAGACCACATGGATGAACTTTGGAAAATTATTTATAATATATGGTATGGTCGTCGTTAAAATACTTTGATTTTTTAAATTTAACATTTACTATTGTACTCTACGTACTACCATTTCTTTTTTTGTTTCTATTTACGTAGGTACATTTATTCTGAGCTCTATCTGTTGGCTGCTTTTAGTACTAAGTTCAGTTTCACATACTTCAAACACGAGTCTTGTTTTAGTTCGTATTAAATTTACAAGATGGCGCTAAACATATATTTTTTAAATGCCACTCAGCTATTTATCGTTATGATGTCATTTTGTAACAAGTCAATGTTTCAGTTATTATAAAGTAAGCTAGACAGTGTTATAACCTATTTTCAGGTGCCAATAAATAAAATTATTATCAATAAAAGAGGAGGTATTCAATTTCATCCGATTTTTTAAAAGTTTGTTACCTTTCTTGATATCAAAGATTTCTATATATTTCTAGGCTGATGTAATGTCGGAGACGGCTTGTACGATTTGAAAAATTCGTTTGTAAGGGTATAATTACCTCTAAAGTGGCTCCATTAATTTACATTTTACCAAAACGGCCTAAAGGTTTGATTTCTAAATCAATACTACTGAGAAAATTGTATCGGCGCCTGCCGAAATAAAGTTGAATAATGTTTTTTAATGAACTTGCTGCTGTGAGGTTTTTCATATGTTATTGTCTTGAACCAGTTTCTAAACCTCTAAAATAGTCCAACGAGGATTTTTTTAAGGACATCCTGACAATTCTTCTGACGCTGAAAATGTAAAATTATTTTTCAGTTAACCATGATCTATTACCATTATTATAGCAAACTGCAAACATTAATTATTATCAGGAGGAATTATTATCAGGGTCAAACCCTCTTTAAGCAATCTTTGATCAAAAACGATTCTCTTATACAAAAAATAATTTTAATTTTTCTTTGACATTGGTCACACAGATTCGTCTAGAATTCGTCTACTTATTGTAAAATAAAACAGGAAATAATATTTACAAAAATATTATTTTATTAATATTACCCTTATCCAGTAAACAAAGCGAAATTGGCAAGATCAACTAAATTTCTTAAAATAATAATTTTATTTATGTACACTAGCGCCTCTACCTGGAAGTCAGTGCAGACAATGACCCCAATTCGGCCAGTCACAGTAACTAAACTAAAAGTTCTTAAAATTATATTCATCCTTTTCTTTCGTTTGGAAACAAAAAGAGAGGAATCAAGTTAAGAACTGTCAAATTACCTAGGTTAGTAAGTTTGGTCTGTTCGAATCGAGGTCAATGACTCACCATGCCTCTATGTTTTACCACAAAAGGTGCTAGCGTTTCACCCTAGCCGATATTTTTCAAAACAATGATTATGTTTTAGGCAGAAGATTGCAGACTCTCTATTCTCTCTTAGATCGGTATAAAATGTTTCATAGAAGAAAAAAAACAGGTGAGCGGTGAGAAACTGTGAAAGGAATATACTATAAATACAATATACTGGTTACTGGCGTAATAAATAGTACAAGCGGTTCTAAATTAAATATACTCAGGTGGTTAATATTTTATGGATGGGTGTTATTTTGTTTAAGAAGACGGGTTTTTAAGCGTATATATATATATACCTGTATGTAGGGAAGGTCCAACTATAGTTTCGTTCATATTCGGTGAACTTCATCTGGGACGAAATGCCAACAATCAGGTACGCGTGAAAACCCGTATTTTTAAACAAAATGAATCAAATACGTGATAGTTTTATAAATAAAGGATGGTTATTAGCTTAGAGTCTGCAATGTCTTTTATAAACTAGGGATACAGAGTTACAGGTCAAGTCTAAGACCTTGTAAACGTAAGTAAATGTAAAATATCCTAACTATCACAGTCAAATAATACAGTCCTGAACAAACAGTAGAACTATCATTACATTTAACATTATGTGAACTTATTTCAACCAATGAAAGAGGTGAGAATTGAGCAAAATTATAAAAAAATACTCAATTTTTATGCCTACACATGGGTTGGATATTTTTTTTCATAAATATTCAGTAGGCACTCAAAACAAAATATTCAAAATAGTTCAAAAGCGAACTCAGTTGCTTTGCTATTGGAGCCTTTGGTAGGTACAACAATTAAGTTTTTATCAAATATGTTTTTTTACATATATTTCTACGTGGTCTCAATTAACCTAAATAAAAAGAGAAACGAATAATCCGGTGTCAGAATATCGAACGCAGAAAAAAAGATTAATTATGTAGAAATGTTAGAATACGTGTATGTTAGCATAGACATTTTTATTTTTTAATTATTGATCATTACCCTTCGTGTATTGTGCCAGTTCTCATTTTTTTTCGTTTGTAAGTTATTATAATCTGTTGTAAAGTTACGTATCTATTCTAGTAAAACGGTATAGACTTTATAGTAGAGCTTGTAAATTTCCCGCGAACACGAAAACCACGCTATAATCTATATATCTCATCCCTACACTTATGTACATAATAAACAAGACACTACTGATTAATAATCCACCAGTATTACACAACAATACTTGAAAAATCACTAGTGTTGCTATAATATACAAACGAAAATTTTTCAGCGAACGCGGGTAAATTTATCACACTAGTCTTGGCTGACAGAGCAATAAATTACTGTCACACAATAAAAAAAAAGAACAAATTGTCTATACCTATCATATCATATATATCTTAAACTACCAATACAAATTATCTATGCCTCAAAAACTTGCTAACATACAACATAAATTTGCTAGTAAACTCAGCCGTCAATCTATACCTAAGCGCAAAGTAAGCTATCGTCCTATGCGCGGCTGTGAACGCCAGTAACCCTACCATTTGAATCGGATAGCTATCATTAGTCATGCCTACATCTCTGAGAAGTAACTTCGGATCGGTGTACAGGCAGAAGTCATCAGGGCAGTGCATTTGTCCTCTGTCTTGGTATAATGCGAGGGAGAAGCCAGTGAGTCCGTATCGAAGGTAGGACGCGGACATAAGAGCCTTCATAACGCCTTCGATGTACGGACCGAAACCCATTCCGTAGCAGGATAGTGCCATTAGAGGTGCGCAGATTGCTGGACCGATGATGGAGCCGTTCTGGAAGAAAACAAACGTTATTTTAGCTTTTTTGTTTTTGATCTAAATAAATATATTAAAATATAGCCTAATTTTTACAAAAATGGCGTCTCCGTGTTAAGAAATATTTACTATTGCAAAATTATTTTAGGATTTAGGGAGGCAGTATTGTGGAACTTTTCTAGTCACAAGTGGGTTGATTTCTTCTATATAAGCGTTATCCGTGTTAGGCCTCATCGTCGCTTTACATCAGGCGAGTTGCAATCAACGTAAGCCTTAAAACCGAAAAGATATCACAATTTTATCCCCACGAACAAATTCCCCAACGTGACAAGCCTGGTAGAGAGGTATTACGAAAAAAAAACCGTTACTCGTTCAGCTAATTGTTTTTTTTTTTCTTTTGATATATGGCACCATACGATTTGTACGATTTGTACATTCAAGTTAAGTTAAATATCAAGTAAAGACATTGTTGGTTAATAATCCACCAATATAACACATTAAAACTTGCAGAATCATTAGTTTTGCCATTAATACACAAGCAGAGACGCAATTTTTTCAAGAAACGCGGGAATACACTCTAGCCGATTGTTTTCGAATTACGGTTTAGTATCAAAATAAAAGACGCAAGCTATCAAACATATAATCCTGTAGATACGTGCAAGATTGTATCCAATTATATTGGACTATGGCCTACACCCTTCATAGGGAGACCCGTGCCCAGCAGTAAGATGCTATAGGTTGATACGTATGTAAGTATTTTTGATGACTTACCGTAACACTAAAAGCAGATCCAACTGCCAAACCAAGTCCTTCAGAGCACAGAGCCGTCATAAGCGCACTAAACAGGAACAGAAGAAACCTGTCCCATTCCAGGAGCTGACCAGACATTAGATAGGTTATCGTGGTGAAGATTAACCCTAATGCACCCTGGAAAATAAGAGAAAAAAATATAAGTCAACTAGGTAGGAAAACCATCTACTAGCTGGTCGAAAGGCAAGGGCGGTAAAATCTAAGTGGACGACATTAGCACATGGCCGGAAATGAAGGCGTTCGCAAGAGGAGACCTATACTCAGTAGCAAGTAAAGATTGATAATGATGTCGTCTTTTTAATGGCCGCCTGGTATACAGGCCTAACATTTATGAATCGCTTTAATTGAAATTCTACGTTTTAAAATACTTACCGTCACACTCGACCTTACATTATAGATAGATTAATTGTGATCATTATCCAAGATAAAAAATAATGTAATGTTAAAATACGTAAATGTAAAAATTTCATTCATCTTCCAGGTAAAATAATTAAATAACCATAAAATTCACTTAAATTTGCAATTATTGATTAGAGCATATCAAAGCAATCACATAACGTTATACTTAACATTCTAAAGTAATTCCCACTTAACATACCTACCCTGGTAACCTAGTTATTAGCATACTATTAATATATACTACTCGTAGATATAAACTAATTTACCTTATCTCGTATGTAAACAGCCCGTAATTACGTTAGAGTACATATAATTATTCACTGTTCCTTTCGGCAATTTTGCAATGTAAATATCCTGTTTCCGACGAGTTTGATCATCGTTAACATCTTGACGGGCATATTGGTATAATTTTACAAGTTATTTTATAAGAGCACTTGCTTTCTTTTTATAGTATTTGGTACTAGCTGAGCCTTGCGGTGGTACTCATGTTAATGCAGGATAAAAAGTATCCTATGTGTAAATTTAGGCTCTAAGCTATCTCCGTACTAAACATCCAAATTGCTGCAACAGTTTTCGCGTGGAAGAACAATAAATATACATACAAACATTCGCGTTTATAATATCAGTAGGATTATGATTTTTTCTTAATCAGAGAATTGATTCCATAATTGTGATGGATAAAACGAAATTCTTAGACCTAATTGAACTAAATACAGGGGTCGGCACTCGAAGTGTTACCAATTGAAAATGCTGTAATTTTGACAATTTTGTTTCTCTTTATTTATAAACTTCAATATATAGAAAAAAACATTTAAAATCAAAAAGAAAAAAATATTGTTCGATGTGGCTACCTTTAGCGCGGATAACAGCATCGAGTCTGTCCAAGATGGCTTCACACGCTGCACGAATGTGGTCTGCTGATATTTTGTTCCATTCTCGGCGAAGAGCAATCTTTAAGGCGGAAAATTTTTTCATCGGAAAATACCAAATTTTCAAGCTTGCTATCAACGTGCAACTGCTTTAACTTTTTAGCTCTTTCTAGGTGAACTGCCTTTTGTGCAAGTATCAAGTCTTGCACTTTTTGTATTTTGTAAGGCTTCAGTTGTAGTTTATTTTTTAATGTGCGTCCTATGCTCCGGGCAGATACATTAATACTTTTCGCCAATTTAACTGCGCTTTGTTCGTGGATTTCGTTCAATTCTAGCCTTTACCTTTCGAACCATTTTTGATGATGTTGCTGTTGTTGGATGTCCACCTCCATGGCGTTTCTTGATGCTACCCGTATCATTGTAACGCGTGATGGTCCGATACACAAACATTTTGTTCAGATGTAAATGTCGTAGCGCATTAACAATGGCTGGTTGCGATTTTCCAGCCAAATACAAAGTAATGACACTGTGGCGTTTGAATTCCATCTGGATAACTTTTTTTAGCAGCGACGAAAAACAATGAGCTTCTGTATGTTTAGGAACAATACAATAGACTTACGACTGTGAAAAAATGGGCGCCATATTGTAAACAGTTTGATAGCTATAGCAACTTAAAGTTGGTAACACTTCGAGTGCCTACCCCTGTATAATTCGAAGTAATGGTAAAGCTGTTGTTTTTTAAGCTGCAAAGAAAAATACAATCAACATTTCGTAGAAGTACTTGGTTTTTCAACTCACGTCGTGCTTATTTTGTAGAAAATCTTATACATTTTACCAGCGTTCCTGACAGTTGTTGTTCTACAAAAACCTAAATACCGACTACAGCGCCATCTGTCAGGCTGATTTGTCAATCTAAACCACCCAGGGTGCCACCCAAATGCATACAAAAAAAAAACATTCAAATCGGTTCGGCCGTAAAATAGGAGTTTATTGACGTACACACGTACAGTAGAATTATATATATAAAGATATTAAAGTGATGATGTAGGTTAACTTACCATAACAGGGAGCGAAGAGATCGTCAGCGCAGTGTAGTACGCTTTGAGACTGTACCATCTGTTAAAGTATTCCCGACGGAGCAGCCGCACTTCGAGAGGAACTGCAAGATTTAAAAGAAATGGCGTTATAACCAATTATTTTTCAGAACAAGTTAAAAAAGTAATTATTTTTTCAGTTTTTTCGATTTAAACATCAAACTTCATGTCCTACTCGTATATTCATAGAATTTAAATGGGAACATTTCGGAAGTACACCTACTTTTAATAACATAAAAAGAGTTTTCCATATCTGTTCAGACATCGCAGTGAATTAATGTTACAAATATTTGAGAAGTCAGCAATTAAAATGACAATCAACTTCAATTCAGCAACCGCGTATACAATTCTTCAGTATTTTGTTTCAAAAAAAAAAAAACAAATTGGGCCGGGCGTAGCTAAGAAATTATGTACATACACTTAAAGCTGTCTTTCGCGGCGTTTCTCACTACATAAAATGTTTAAACCTTATGTATAAGTTTTAAACTTAGAGCCTCCATTTGATCCTTTATGGGTAAAATTTCCACAAATCCATTTTAGTAAACCCCGAACCGTATAATGAATACATCCACCAAACTTCTTCATGTCTCTAGATTTAACAGTTACAACACTATGTTGATTCATAGCACAGTCAGTCAGGACTTACTGTTTACAATATACAGACGTATAACATAAGTTGTCTTTTATACATTCAATTAAAAAGCCTGTTTTAACTAATTATTTTTATAAATAAAAAGCTTGAATTTGACCGCAACTCGTTGATGTAAATTGACGATGCAGCTTTAGAACTCTCATTAAAATTTACTTACACAACAATATCGGCACCATGATGTAAGTGTACATAAAGAACACCAGACAGCTGATACAGAACTTGAAGTTGACGACGGGTACCGCTCCGTTGTTACCGATCATAAAAAATATGCTGCCCAGGAGTAATGCCGATATCACATGATGAGCGAGCTGGATCCAGAGAGTCATCTGAAAATTACAAATAAGTAATTGGTACCTTATAATGTCATTAACTGACTTACCGAACTACTGGACGGATCATGCTAAATTTATGTGGGACTGCACCAGGAATATTCCCCTAGATTTCTTGAAGATGGCTGTATCGATTTGAAAAATTCTTTTTATTAAGAAAACTAACGCATGTTTGATTCATATTGTTTAAGAAGACGGATTTTCACGCGTATCTGATTGTTGGAAAGGTCCAACTAAAGTTTCGTTCACATTCGGTGAACTTCATCAGGGATGAAAGGAGTCATTCTTGTCCTCAACGATGACACGTCTTTTACTCGAAAGTGAACGTAACTATAGTTGGACCTTTCCAGCAGTCAGGTACGCTCAAAAACCCGTCTTTTTAAGAATAAAAATTCTTACTGTTCGAAAGGGCTCCTCGGGCCACTCTAGAAGCCTCTCTGAACAAAAAAAGAATTATTTAAATCGGTCTAGAAGTTTGCTTAGTAAATCGAAATAATGAATCGGAGCCTGCCACAATGGAAGTTGGAAATAACTTTTTTTAAAGACCTATTTTATTAAAGTTGCCTAAAAAGTAGCGTTATAGAAAAACGACTTACCGAGTTTCTCTTCGTCTGCGTGAACATCCTCACCGTCAGGATGAGGAATTGTGTAAGGAAGGTGGTGGGGAACTCCATCTTGGTCTGTTCCTTAGCAACGTGCTCCACAAATATCCTCTGTATCGACTCGTCTGAGTGAAGGACCGGCTTCCTGAAATAATTATTGTCCTTATTAAGAGAATAACCTTACCTTAGTAGTTAACTAAGTTGTAAAGTCTGCCCGTAGGCCTAAACGTTACCATAACTATTCCAAAAACAATTTAAAATGCTGACGGACCCAGGTTCAAATAACAAAACCAATTTTGTTTAAGCTTGTCACACACAACTTCAAACAACCTATACAATTAAACGGCTTATCTGACCCACTGTAGCGCTGAGTTTTAAATGCCTGTACACGTCCACTCATTTAGCGACTGACCAGACTTGATATTCCTTTCATAATTGATGATACCTTTGCATATACTACTTAATACTTAATATACTATGTAATACTTTATCTTTACTTATAATATAACTGTAACAGGTCAAATTCTGTACATTGAATATATTTAAAAAAATCTTTCGCTTCGTGTTATTAACGATATAGACCCCAAATCTATATTTTTCTTATTTTTTGTCTGTCTGTCTATTTCTGGACTTTCCATAACTTCGGAACTGCTGGATGGATTCTAATGAAACTTGGTATGCTTAAGGTTTATACCATGAGGTAGGATCTTATTTACTTTTTATCCCGAAAATTTTTAGGGGTTCCCGTGGGAGGGGGGGGGGGGGGGGGGGGATGAAAGTCTTATTTAATTATAGCTCAGTAACGCGTGCTTTGATTTGGATGATTATTTTTATGATATGCAAAATCTTTTCGTGCTGTACATTATAGATCTCTGTATCGCTATAATTAATAAAATTTACAGTTGAAATGTTTAAATTTAAATTTACACTTACAATGACTGAAACTATTTCTCTAATTTTTAATTCCCACTGAACGAAGTCGCGGGTACAGCTAGTAAATATCACATAGTTTTAGTGGCTAGGATGTTTTTCGATATACTAAGCTCCCGTGTTCGAATCCCGATCGGGCTCTTAGGCCCATGTGTTTGAATGTGTAATTTCGAGTATTCGTGTGCTGTGCTTGTGTTTGTGAATGTTGTATGGCATCCTGGACACAGGAGAAATTCTAGTGAATAGCTATCAGGGTAAATCGTTTAAAATGATGACAGTACTAACCTTCCGCCTCTAGCCGTCATTCTGTCCAGCCTCCTACAAAACTTGCCGTTCTGACACAGTTCTGCCAGTTGAGCTGCCACTTCCACGTCTCCGAGTAATGTCTCCAAAACGAAGTCAGCTGGGTTATGAGTCTTCGGGCAAATGTGACCTGCCTCGGCCATGTACGGGACTAGCAGTTGGGGAGCTCCCTGAAATAATAAAAAATATAACATACTTTTAGTGAAAATGTTAGCAACATCGTAATAAGGCAATAATACTAGCAGGGCTAGTGGTGACAGTTAGGCATGAAACAGCAAAATTACTGCGGCGAACTGTCAAAAAGAAACCAAGTTTGTTTGTTCTTGTTTTCAACTCCTTTATGCCCAACATTTGAGCCTAGAGCCCTGCAAGCCGCCGCCGTGTTGCCAAAAGTAAATCACCGAATTATTTTTAGGCTTGAAAATATTTATAATAATTCAGTGATTCTTAAAAAAAAAACTATTGAGATTGGGTTGCTTCTTCCTTATCTTATGATCTTTTCATTCTTAATTAATCCGATTTTTGAATTTTTTTTTCAATTCAGTTAACTTATATCTCAGCGACGTGACGGCTTACTTTAATATTTATTTGGTACTGACTTCGTACCGCCTAACAGTTATATATGTTTCTCACATTTCAAACCTTCCCTGAACTTTTACTAACATTTCAAAACCAAAAGCAGCTAAATCAGCAATTCGTTTTTATATATAAGAAGAAGAAGAAGATTACACTTTCTAGTTGGTTTTATAAATAAATGAAAAGGACTAAAATTGCCTGCCTAATTAAATTCAGTTTTCATTATTTTGGTTAGTATTATTTTCAGGCTATATTTATAACCCCAGCTAAATATTCGAAACTTTCTTCTGTATTATTATACATTCTACAATACATCTCATAAGACATGGTGCTTCCTCAGCGCAAACTCTTGGGACAAAACACAGTATTTATTTGCTCAACTTGCTCTTAGAAATACAAAGCGTTGAAGTTACTTCGGTGACTAGAAACACTATTCAGGAGCTTTCAGGAATAATGAGAACAGTGCAAGATCTCTAAACAAACGATTGCATTTTGGCGTTTTAAATCTACGATATTCCGAATCTTTCGAGAAGATGAATTTATATTTTAACGAAATACAGGGAATGATTTAATATGACTTTTCTACAGACTTTCAAAAAAGAGGAAGTAGTCAATTCGACTGTATATTTTTTATATTTTTTACCTGATGTCTTGGAGATGGGTAAGCCGATTTAAAGTTTTTTTTGTTTGAAATTTTTTATCTCCCATTTTAATTTTAACAAAACAGAATTGATTTTTTTTATCGAAATAATTAAAATAAAATTTATCGGGGCGCCGGCCATTGCGGTTCTCTATTTAAAATACGAGAGTATATTATTTGCACACCAAACAGGAGACAGGAGAAAAAAATAAAGATATAGAGAATGGTAGCTATTTTGATTTACATTGGGCGGATATTCAATGATATGAGAGATATTTTATAGAGTTGTAGTAATCGTTATGTTGTTCGAATGATTTTAGTAAATATACTTTGTTACTAAGACATTTGGATGCATGTAGTTTTTGCACTTTGCAAAAACTGCTCAAGAAAACTAAAAATTCGTGATAGAACTAAACTTTTCGTATTAAAATGCTGAGGTCAATAATCAAGTAGTCGTAGATGATTTCGTAGTTTGATTGTAAAGGTTTGGTTATTGTCTTCAGAAAACTACTCACTTAATTTAAACTTGATTTTTTTTACTTGGTCGAGTGGCATGTTAAGGAAGCTTAGTGAGGCATATGCCCAGCTGTAGTACGATAATCATAATGATGATGAATTTATATCATTTAATTTTCTTATATATCATAGTATAACATAGCCTGTCAATCAGGTAGGCTAAATCTCTATATATATTTAAAAATTTGTTGAAAAATCATTATCTCTCCGTAAATTAACCGGAACATTTATATATGAATGATTATTGCGAGTATGACATGTATGTATTAATTATGTGTATTGATTAATATTTAAATATTTTTTCTTTGTTGTTTTCTGCGGTACAATATTTTTTACCAAGCCTTTTTTATTTTTGCTATTGATGCACCAAAGACGTGACTGTTCTAACTTAGTCCAATCCAGCCCAAGATTGCCTGGAAGGAATTGCTTTAGGCAATAATGCCGCCCAATTTACTATCGATGTTTTGTTCTTGTTTATATTTTATTGTTTATTTTGTTTTTGGTGTGCTATAAAGAAATATTGTATTGTATGGAGTAGTAACTCTTCTTACGTAGTCAACTTGTCGTCAATAAAAAACGTTAGACACTAGACTTCATAGTAAACTGCTGCAGACTTGATAGAACTATAACCCTCAGGGAAATCTGCATCTTAACACTTACAAATGAGTAGAAAGTTCCCGGAACTCAATTGTTATAGTTAACGGCATGTCGTTCAAATCTTTGTTTGGTTCATAAAAAGATTAGTTGGTACTTATCAAATAAAAAACTACAACAAGTAACCTTTGCTTAATTAATTTAAGAATAGTAAAGGGCATAGCTGTTATCGTTTCGTTGTCTCGGTTAGGCACAATATAACTGGATACGATGAAATCCAAATACTTGTATGTGATTTTGAATTGATAAAATATTTGTAAAAAGATTCACAATAGTTAGGTTGATAAATATTCACGCATTGTCATTGAGCTCGTAGATGGCCGACTGACGACGCGCGCGCCACGAGCTTCGGTCCTCGGCGACGTCCCCTCTCGGTGAGAGGCACCCTCTGCGCCTGGACCGGTTCGCCGCGCGAACAATAACTTTTATCACTATAGATTACTAGCACTACTTACCGTCTATCTAAAAACTCCTTACCTGTATAACAAAACCACACATAAACTTATCTTACAATTTACGGAATGTTGGATCACTTAAATGTGGGTACTGACCAATGTTACAGGGTGTGACGTACCATTCGCAAATAGCATGTTACGTTACGCCGTGTGCGTATCCGTATAAAAAAGCGTTTTCCCAACTGAATGAACGCCTTGCAACACAGGTTGGTACTGGACCTTTGGATATAACTCGCATGTGACGTCAAGCTTCTTTTTCCGGACCGAACATTTTCATTTTAGATTAAAAGCTGTTTTTTTTCTTTTATGAAGTGTCATATTTGTTACGTTTAATGCAAAGTTGCATCAACTTTAAAAAAGCCTACTTCACGAACGATTTAAAACATATTTTTGATTAACGGAACGGAATATAACATCGATGAATGGTCACAACCAACGGTACTTGACAATGTCATCGTTTTTAGTGTAATAGTCATTAATCATCTGCTACAAGTCTAATAAAACACAAAAGCAAAGGAAAAAAAACATTCACAGCTATAAAAACTAATCTAGTAATAAACCCCCAGTAGAAGGGAAAGTTCCAAAAATGCTGGTTGCATTGCCACGTTGAATGGCAATGCTAATTTTCTGACCGAAATAAGAGCCAGCATTCTGGTTACATGTCGCTTCTACCAGACGTTTTAATATTTCCAGATATAATTTTAAGCGCTCGGAATGGTACCAAAGTATCAGCTAACTACTCGATACCTGAGCTAAGGTTTACTACACTCTAACATCTTCCGTACTTGAAAGTTACGAGCTTGTATTATCTATATCGTAAACTTAAAACCAGCTCTTATACACATACTAAGTAAGTATAAGATTTGTTTGTTGGTTTGTTTGTATTTAAAAAATAAAAAATATTCAAGTAAGAACAATTAGAAATAGTCTGTTTATTTTCAACCCTCTACGTAAAAACGGTCTGTGTGCTTGTGTTTGTCTGTGGCATCGTAGTACCAGAACGTAAACCGATTTTGATTTAGTTTGTTTTTATTTGAAAGGAGAACTTGTCACCATCCGAAAGTAGCCTGGAAGAGATCGCTTTTTAGGTATAAGGCCGCTACTTGTAGCGCTACATACGAGTATTGTAAGAATTGTTCTCTTGTATTTTTGTGTCTCATTTTGTCTTTTTTGTGTAAATCATAATATATCTATCTAATTAGTCGGGAGTGGTCTAAGCTACATTTGAGAAAATCAGTCCAAGATGGCTGACGCCACAAAATGGCAGATTACATTATGTTTTCACCACTCACTCAAAATAGGTATCAAGTATAGGCTTCACTAGTAGAAAGAGATACACTACGAGTATAATGAATTTCAAAATCAAGATGGCCGTCACCACATCCATCCATTCAAAAGATCGTAAGTTTTTGCAGATATAATATTATTAAATTGTATTTTTTTATGAAAGCCGAAGAAGCCACGATCCTAGCTTGTATATTTATGAACCATCACATTTTATAATACAGAGACTATAAGTGTGATGAGATTTCGCTTAGAGGTGGGAGAATATAAAATTTATGTTGCGGTGCTTAACCCAAACGATAGGTCGATTTAATAGTTGATTGATAGAGGTTCTACTTGCCCTAGAGAAGGTGTTATCATTTAATAGTTTACTACAACCTAGAAATAGGTTAATAGTGAATACACTTCACACAAGTTAGTGGTAGCCCAGTCGGTAAACCCGTTGCCTCCGAAAGGACGCGGATTCATATCCAGGTTCAGGCAAATAACTCTGTGTTTTTCACTTATGTGCATATAAAAATTAATTACCACGTGCTTAAGCGGTAAATGAAATAGGAGGATACCTGCTTGTCGAAGAGGGTTAAAGACTTTTAAAGGTAAGTGAAGTTCCCAGCTCGCAATTTGGTCAGCGTGGCGGACTATGGCGTACACCCCCTTCATGGGGATACCCTTGCCCAACAGTGGGACGCTATAAGTTGATACGTACACTTCACATTAATATTATATTATTTTGTTTTAGTAAGTCATTTGGTTTCTCGTGATAAAGACACTTGTCTGGTAGATAGTATGAAAATAATAAAGGCAAATGTCTGTTTGTTTTATGTTTATATTTTTGCGACTCTTTTACGCTCAAATGGCTGTACATATTTTGATAAAATTTGGCACCGGGATAGCTAATGAGCTAACACATAGCCTACTTTTTTGAAATAACGCATAGGCTACTCTTGATCCCGGAATAATATAGTGATTTCCTGGGATAGACACATCTGCAACTATTTGGAAATAATGATCATGATTCGAGTATCCCAATTTTATCTACATACTAAGCTTTACCGTGTTGAATAGAGTAATGATTACGACTATTATGCACAACATTTATAGATATCCAAATAACCAGAAAGAAGCTGACATTTTTTATTTATAGAATCGTTATCTGAGCTTAAGATTACTGAATATGCGAGGTCGTCCATTCGCAGAATCACCAGCAATTTCGGTTCTAACCATTGAAAATTGTATATTATTTAGATACTAGATATTTGTTTGTTTTAGATATTTGTGTGTCTGCAATAAAGAGTTTATTCATTCATTAATTTTTTCATTCATACTATGTTAAGCAATCAAAAAACTCTGAAGCTTATTTTGTACGCTCAGGAGAAATTTATTAATATAAATTATATTCTAAAACTTACAACAGTAAACTAAATACTGACAAAATATCGCCCACACAGGTTAAGGTAACGTAAAGTTTCTATTGTGCTAAAAATAGGTAAGCAAGGCGTACTTGAATATTCTAGCTCTGACTGAACATGAGATAACTATTTTCAACTTTAATAAGATTTAATTATAATAATCGCCACCCGCGCGTTCTTACAGCTAAACTTTCTATCGAAACCAGTGGCTTTATCATAAATACAAAACCTGGAATAAGCCAATGGAAAATCCGTGTACAAGTAAAACTTTGTCCGCAACTAAAGTATTTTCCCACAATAATGTCGAGTTTAAATCTCTCCTTGGGGATAAGTGAAATAAGTCACGAACGAAAAGGAGTATAGATAGAGAAATATGAAAATTGAAGACAAACTGTACGGATTCATCGGTTAGGGGTTTACTAAGCCAAAAGGAAGTTACTATACTTATAATTGCGAATAACTTTCATTACCAGACCAACCCTGAAATCGAGAAAAAAACAGCTTTTTCAAACAACCAGTTAATTAATCGTCAACAAGCATGAAACACCTGCTTTTTTTTTGCACGAATTCAGAGTTGGTTTCATTGTGAAAGTTTCACAATCTCACAACTCATCCTAAGGAGAAACTTTCACAATTTTTATAGTGACAGCTTAGTACACCCCTAAGCGATAACCCAGCATATAGAACCTGCTTACTTATAGCTCTTTGCAAAGAAAATGATAACGAGTAAATCAATTAGTATCATCTACTAAAAGAACTTTAAAAATATACAAGAAAATATGTACAGTTTGATAAAACGAAGCGGTGAAACAATAGATATTCGCAAACTACATCTTATTAAAATCTGATGTTTATCGTTATAAAATTTAAAAAAAAAATGTACACAGAATACATGCAAATGCTTAAGACTAGGGTCTTATTGTTCTTTTTTATATGCGAAATCTAATAACCAGTGTTAACACATTGAGAACAGTGGCCACTTTCTCCTAAATTCAGTGTCAGACAGTTGAAATGTAAAAATGGTTGTGAGAGACACAGTTAATCACAGGATCAAAACGAGGCTCGGTAATTTGCCTTTCTATCACCAACTTCACTGTATAGCGACAACCATACATTAGATATAAAAGCAGATAGAACGGAAATGTCTATGTTCCAACGACTCCTAAAAAGAGCAGGTACTCAATTCGACTGTATTTTTTTACGTGTGCTATCTGATTTCTCGGAGACGAGTGAAACGATTACAAAAAAATATTTATGTGTTAAAAAGGGCATACTTTTCGTGTAGTCCCAAAATAATTCAATCAAAATCGGTCAATAGGGTAGGTATCAATATTAATATTAAATCAATATTAAAACAAAATAACTGAAAAAGTTATATAGGCGCCTGCTGTTATAGAAGCCGGTAGTCAGGTAATATAAAGATAATTTGCTCACACAGCTTTATTATCGAACGTGAACTAACGGACAAGTTGTTAAAGAAAATCAAAAACTACTCACAAGAAAAAATACTGCTAGAAATAATTTTAAAAATAATCCAAAAGTTTCAACCACCAAGTGACAGCGTTCTTGGAATGCTAGCGGAATCATCATAATGAATAATATAAAATAATTCTTCAGATATGTGTAGGTATCGATAATATTGTAGAATTAATTAATGTACTAATGACAATTTTTAATCTGCTTATTAAAATAGCTGATCGTACCAAGACTTTGTGAAATGGTCTGTGAAATGTCAGTCAAATTTAAATGTACTTCCTTGATAAAAAGCTAATCCAAAACAGTTGAAAATAACTTCAAATCACAGTTTGTTTGGCCTTGCTGGTTGACAATGTCCATACGTCATACTAATACATAAATTTAACGTTGGCTACTCTCTAAATCGTAATATTATGGATCTCACGCTTTCTGTACAGCAAACTGACTGCCTGTGCCAAAGGTCTCTTCCGCTGCTCAAAGAGATCCGGCCTCAACAAATAGGCTGAGTTCACTCACTAGGTCACTGTATTACGACATAAAGCGTGCTCTACACTGGAAAAAGAATGGAAAAGGCTTTAAAGCGCATTAAACAATCGTTATGTAGGTAAACAGACATTTTCGTAAACGAGTAGAAATCGTTTATGACTACTTTAAGCTCGTAGACTACTAGATACAGGTTTGATTGGTTAGGAGTGTACAAGCCGAAAGTGGACCACATACTCATCATGACCTCTTATGACGAATGAATTATAAAACCTGATGTTTCATGTAAAACGTTTGTTTGTCGGCCATCAGACTAATGTCTGGAATAGCTGATTAGATTAGTTGCATTTCATACAATAGAATAGTTGACTTATACAGTAACAGTTGTAAAGTAGGTACTATTTATGTACACATAGTTTTTTAGGTTCAAATTGTCAGCTTTAATTTATTCTCATTTTGAATAGGGTTCAGTCGAAAAACCTTATAAACTTGAAATTTAAAAAAAAAAATCTTAAGCTTTTTATGAATTCATTAACGAACTTTATACACCGATTATCCGCTACACTAAGGGACATATTCCGTCCCAAAGTTAATTAGTCGGTTAAAAAATATTAATTTGTTTCGGGGGTGAACTCCCACGGGTTTGACGGTAGATAACGGACAGATAAATTGGCATTTAGAAGTGTGACTGGTTCACGGATTTAACAAATTTCGTCAAATTTTGGAACAGGTGAGGATTGTGAATTTTGTTGGCTTTCAGTTCAGTGAATGCGACATGTTTTGATATTTAGAAATTCTCTGAAGAGGAAATGTTTCTAGAATTAATACATTTTAGCATATTTTTGTGGAGTCTAATTTGAATTTGACTAAGGATGTTAAATCAGTTTTCTAAAGTTTATTAGCCTACTTAGATTGAGAAAATAGTCATAATTTGTATGTACCACGAAGGCATTTGTCTTCAAAATGTTATTTTAATAAATTTATTAAATATATTTGCTAGAACGCCTAAATTTATGTAATCTGAATAAATAGTGAATGTTTATTGTTTATTCAGTATACAATACATTATAACATTTAATAATTACATGTATGTTTTTTAACGATAAAATACGGATTGTGCGTAAAGTGACAAGAAAAAATAAGTAGTAGGTACAAACTATGGCTACAATTTTCCGATTTCGCTTAAACCAAATACCACATTTTACACAAATGTTAATCTGAATTTCAGTCAAAGAAGACAACCTTCCCGCGTTACTTCAGTGAAATGTGTTTTTGTTAAGTATCAGGTGTAAGCGGGCCATAAGTCAGCGGAGCTTGTTCTAACGTTAAGTTATAATTACACTTAACTTTAGCGAGAACGCGTAAAAACGTGAAATAAATCTTAACAAGAATGAGGGTACATTTCACGCCTGCTGCGTAACTTTGTTAGCTTAAAATGGGCTGTGATGTCGTAATAATATGATTTTTATTACTACTGAAGAATTTCAAGCTCGAAAATTTGTTCTTTTTTCCTCTAATAATATGAAAATAAAATTGTTAGTTATTAGTTTAGCTATATTAAATTAGGTACTTTAGTTATTTTTTTAAATAAATTTTCTTAGATATTTAGAAATAGTTAGAAGTTTATAGTTCAAAATACATAATATGTATTTTGAAACTATACTATAAATAAAGAGGTTATTTTTTGTAAAACTAAAGGAAGCAATTAGTTTAAAGTGACAACAAAAACCAGACAGAATAATCTTAACGAATGAAACCATGGTATGCAACCAGTATAACAAACCATCTGCTGATAAAAAAAAAACCAACTCTCACATATCGAGTACCACAAAACCATAAATATTACATACATATATTACTTAAATACAAACATAAAGAAAGAAAAAAAATAAGACTCGAAAAACATTTCTCTATTTTGAGCAGTCCGGTAAACTCTCTTTTTGAGTAGTTGGGTAAACTCTCCTTTTGAGCAGTAAATACGACAGTAAACCGTGCCCTTATAACGTTAATTATAGTTCAAGCAATGCGAAAACCTTTGCTCAAGACAACCGCAGCTTCTGAGATGTCCCTGTTCAAACAAGTCCTGACCTCAAATTCGCAAAAGCACTCCCCAACTCTCACAGAGCCAATTAATTCCCGACGTAATTTCAAATCGAGGCCATTTAAATGAATTAATCATTTTGATTTGGGTTTAAAAAGTTTTAAATTATTACCGGCAGTTCCTAATTGGATGGCAGACAATCTAAGTTTGGTGCTCAATTTTAAAAGTGCAAAAATTTTGTTAAAGGTTTGGCAATAATAATATATATTAAACAAGTGAAAACAAAGTTAGAAGCCACTTTAGATGTAAAAACCGAAATGAAGAATTTTAGTCTACTACATCCTAACAAGTGAAGCCGTGGGATGCCACCAGTATAGTTCATGATACAAATCCAATCCAATGACAACACACACATAAAAAAATTATACGAATAACAAAAATATACTTTAATTTAAACGGTTATTTATTTCTAAAGTTTGAATATTTTTATAAATATTTATATTACCGTCTCTTAAAATCTTCGTCAGAATCATTTTTTTAATATGTTCTCCGAATTCTCAGAGATGACTGTACGGATTTATATCTTCTTTTGTTTACTTTGTAATTGTCCCCTATGAAATTAATCAAAATCATTTTAATAGATAATTTTTAATGTCGATTGAGTTTACATGGACTACATTTTTCTAACGTAAGTTTTGCGTCCCAATTTTTCTAAAGTACCTACTTGTTGTTTTCATAGATTGACGTAGTTTTTTTCTGTCATGAAGTGTGGTCATGATAACCATTTTGAGAAGACAAACACTGGGAGTATTAAAGCGAGAGGAAACTCAAGCATCGGAATATTCGAAATTCGATTTCTCGTCATAAAATATTTATGACCACGTTTCATGCAATAGTGGAACTATTATGCAAGTGACTTTAAGCTATGCTCCGTTATTTTGAGGTAGGTAGGTATTCGGCTAGCGAATGCAATGCATTAAACACGTCAAGTGTGACGTGAATCAGGACATATTAAAAGATCTCCTAGATGGGGACTATTATCCGGCAATAGTAGACACATTTCATCTCATTAACTGATTTCAAATAAGGAGGAGTTTCTCAATTCGTCTGTTTGTTAGAAAAGTTCACTAATCTCTCAGAGGCACTGAACCTGATGCGAATTTCTTTTTGTTTTGAAGAATATTTATATGATTATTTCCAGGTCTCACATACATTTTTATCAAAATCAGAACAGTTTCGTTAATCAAATTAACTGAAAAAAATGAGTAATCGCCTAGCGAGTAAAAGTTGGTTATCACTTTGTAAAAGTAAGTATTATTTCTTATACAAATAACAAATCAAGCCCTTGATGATCCAAACCAAATTAACTTTGACTCGACCGTCACCCCAGAAGAAGTCAACAGCTGCAGAATCGATATGTAATTGAAAAAGCCATCACACCCCACCGCGTGGAATATCTGAATTCATCACTGCGGCACGTATCGCAGTATCCGAGTTATTTCATCGAGATATTCGGAGATACGACCGTTTGCGGCTAGGACGACCAACATTTTTTTAATTTAACTATAAGTTTTGAAAAAATAAAACTTGTTATTTATAGTTCTATTATAAATAACAAGTCGAAGTCGAAGCAATGTCTTCAACTTCGCAAGTATAATTTTTTGCAGTTATTTCATGAAGATATTCGGAGATACGACAGTTTGCGGCTGGGGCGACCATTATTTTATAAAAATTACTATTTTCGGAAAAAAAACCTCATAGTTTGTAGTTCTGTGAACAGTATACTTTGTAAGTATAATTTTTTGCAGTTATTTCGTTGAGATATTCGGAGATACGACCGTTTGGCTACCATCAGTTCATAAATTTTACTATTATTTTGCTTCTGCTGCTTTTGCACTTGCAGTTCTGAGGACTATTGATTTCGCAACTATATTTGTAGCAACTTTATACAACTTATAGAATATTTATATAAATCACAGAATTATATAACAGATTCAATATTAATCTAAAAATTACTGAAGCAAGCCGTAAATAACTTTATACAAACAACTAAATTCGTAATTTTCACGAACATTTTATTCGTATTCAGAATGCATAATTAAAATTCTACTTCAAATGTAAAATAATCGAAATACGAGTATCGTGATGTTTTCATATAAATTTTCGTTGTAATGCGGCTATAAAAATTGGTCATTTGTTCTGCTAAACTTTACTCGACATATTAATATTCTCAATTTTTTCTCTATAATGTTAGCAAAAATATATTATGGTCACCATTTTACTCACAAGAACTTTAACTACTAAAGTTATAAAGGAAGTTAGTCTGAAAATAAGCCACTTGCTAAGTCGTATTATGAACTTGTGTATTACATGTGGCAAATTTCAACATAAATTAAAATTAAGCATAGCCTTTACATAAAAAGAAATAATAGAGAAGCTGTAAGCAACTACAGGCTGATTGCACTAATACTCATCTTTTCTAAAATATATGAAAATATATTTATGCTAGCCTGTACTCGTGCTTACACAAATATGATATTCTTGTTGACGAACAAGTAGGCTTTCGAAAAAAGAAGTCAATTAATATGGCAATTTTTAACTTAATGAGAACAATTATGTCTAGCCGTGAAAAGAAATTGCCGGTTAACAATATGTTTATGAATCTCACAAAAGGGCTTTGAGGGCTTGGTAACATATGGTGCCCATCTTGGGCCCGCTACTTGCCAATGATCCTTTTTGCTGACGACAGCACTGCAGTAGTTTGTAGGCTAAAAACAGACCCCACTTGAGCCGGAAATTAGCATTAAGTAATATTATTATTTGGTTGACATTAAATAATTTACATACTAATCTTAGCAAAAAAAATATAACGACATTTAATAAATATAGACAAATTACATCTACCATATGTTATCTCGATATTAGCCCAAAAGAGGTGTTTAAGATCTGTCTGCCACCTAAAATCAACGGATTTCTGTAAACCTCATTTCTCAAAACATAAAATACTGCCGTTTCCATGCCTGAAAGCATGAAATGGCTCTATTTGTTCGAAAAACTTTTATATGAGTTTGGTAAAGGCACAAAAAGCATAAATAAATTAAAAATAACTCAGCACAGAACAGCATACTTTATTTAGGAAGGGTGTATTCGGTATGGGACAATCAATATACAATCATTTGCCAAAAGTTATACTGAAATCAGAAATTCCCGCTACCTTCAAGGCAAGATTGTTTAGTTTTCTAATAAAAAATAGATACTATAAAATTGCTCACATTTTAAGAGAAAAATTAAAATGATATATAATTTGATAATGTAATACAAGAGTCTTTACTAATAAATAATAATAATAAATGCATATAGTTTACTATAGTCTGAAATTAGTACTCGTATTAAGAGCATGCCTACATATGACCACGAATAATTACTTTATATTATTAATTAATATATAGTAATTTATTAGATGTTTATAATAATTAGATGTTATTTAACTAGATGTAAGGAATGATTATTGTATGTTCTATATGGTCCTGACTGTCGAGACCGCAATATTATTAAAAACTTAATTATGTAACACAGTAAAGAATAAATGAATCTGAATAAAATAATTACTTAAAATAAAAAAGTTTCTGTTACTATTAGTATACCTTAAAATGATCCAAAGTCACTATTGCTCTCCAAACTTTATGTTAGGAAAACAAACTTAAAAAAAGAATTAGAAGGTTAACTATATCCTAGAAAAATAAATCGTAGAGTGAACCTATAACTGGCATGCCCTCAAATACGCGGTATTCAAAGTTATCGATTTCATACAATATTATTCGCAATAAATCATTCTCGTGATATTCACCCTTCTATCTATCATTATTGCTAGTAACGATCTCGAAACGTATTGTATTTCCTATTATTTCTTAATTTCTAATAGTTAAATCAATAAAATATCGATTATTAACTTGATTTTACTTTACTAGATTGATAACGATCATAAAGTATCGATAGTTCTTTTTTTTATTGTTAATAGTCCTAGTAGAGCAATTTAGAACAAAAATATATTTTTCATGTCCAGGAGACACAGCGGCTCGTCATTTTAATTGGTCTTCCAGAGACGTACAGTTCCGTTCTCTAACGTTAGTAGGAATTAAATCTAAAATTGTATTTTTTACAAAAAAATGGCTTCTTCTTAAACAACAAAAGAAACTGCAAAGAAAATTATCCTCTAGAAAGTAAATTTTAGCTTTAGAAGAATAGAAGATCCCGTCAAAAATATAAAATGTACAAAAATGCATAAGTCTCCCAGCGCACTTTTTCTGCCGTTAAAAGTTGTAAATTTGAATGTAAAGTTCGTTTAATTCAGTACCTATCTATCTGTGGGAATGTGAATACCTATTTAGTTGGACATATCAATATTTCATTTACAAATAGAGTGAATTAGCAAGCTGCCGAGCCCCCAGATGGCTAAGATATGGTTAATATTGTTTAAGAGGACGGTTTCAACTATAGTTTCGTTCATATTCAGTGAACTTTATCAAGGATAAAATGAGTTGGTCGACTCATGTGAACGAAACTATAGCTGGACCTTTCCAACCAGCTACGCGTGAAAACCCGTCTTCTCAAGCAATATGAATCAAACACGCGTTAGTTTTCTAAATAAGATATGGTTACATACCTGGTAGCAGCACATGCCTCGCGCTAGCACGTAGATCCTGTCGAACAGCGCAAACAGCGACGCTGAGGGTTGGTGAACGGTGCAGACGATGGTCCGACCTTGTCGGGAGAGCAGCCGCAGGAGAACGACCAGCTGTCGGATTGAGACGATGTCCAGACCCCTGGAAAATGACGTCGTTGATGATTGACCGAGGGAGGGAGGGAATTCGAGTCAAAATGTTCTTTCGTTAGTTAGTAAGTATGTATGTGTGGAGTTTTTCCGGAAGAAATTTTGTACTCATTATTTTTTATTTGTTTGTGTATTCTTTTCAGTAATTAGTAGTAGTAGTGTCCTGTGTGTATAAAAGTTATTACTTTGTTTTTTTAACTCGCGTACAGGTTTCCATACAATCTTAACGAAACTTGATCTAGGAGTCCTATGTTTTCTTTTTAATTTAGAAAGTTGTCGAGGATTTTCGATTGAAGGGGTTTCTTCTAATAAAAGAGAAAATTTTCAACGGCGCCATTTACTGGCCGTTGTCAATAGAATTTATTCCAGACATGCGGTTGGAACACTACATTAATTAAGATTCCTGGATATTAAAATATGGGTAAGTGTTTTTTTAAGCTAAAAATATTGTAGCCGCGAGATCAACTATTTTATCCCTAACCAATAATACTGCATTAGTAAAAGTTTTTTTTTTCTGTGTGATTTCACCGACATACCATATTAGGATTATATAAACTTGTAATTCCCTCCTTTTTATTTTTTTTTACTATATTGCATCAATTGTGTCCATACTCATTTCACAAAAAAATGTATTCCTAACAAAATTAACCACTAAAGAAACCGAATTTAAGAAAATATTTCACTTTGGCCCCAAACGTATTTCTAAATCACAAGACTGCCAATTCGTCGAACATATTTCAGGTACAGAAGTCAATATTGCAAAGCTACCTTTATATTAGCGAGTCGCGAGTTTTCCGAAATCACGTATCTACGTTCGCCACGTTCACGTTTAAGATACAGACATGATACAGTTTTATGAGGCCCTATGCCGGAAGGTTCAGGGTAAATGTGCGTGACCTTTGAAGGTAGGTATTATGTGTTTCGGTTCGTTGACTTGTGTGTGAAATGCTATCTAATAGACTTATCTATCTATTACATTAAAGCTGTAATCTAGATCTCTTCAAGTCGCAAGTGAATCAGGTTCTTCCAGATAAAGCGCGTTACATCTTAGACCGCGTGCAAGATCAAAAAAATAAAAATGTAAGTCTTGACTGACTAGGGCCTAAAATTAGAGAAGAATCTGATATGGCAATTGTAGGGTGTATTCATCATACAGGGTTATCGGCTAGGGGTATACTAAGCTGAAAGGGACTCATCCTAAAGTTGATTTTTTTCTCCAATTCAGAGTTGGCCTCATAGTGAGTTGTTCCTTAGGATGAATATAAATAGTGACCCCTTTTCAGCATAGTACATCTCTAGCCGATAACCCTGTAGAGTGTAGGAGTGTACAAAGAAAGGATTTTCGGAATTTTTACTCCTAAGGGTGTCAAATTGGGGCTCGAACTTCTTTATATTCCATTTTACGAGTATGTCGCGGATGACAGTTACTAGTCTACACTTATATTATAAATAAGAAAGATTTCTATTTTGTATGTCACGAATAAATTAAAAAAGTACTGAACCGATTTCAAAAAATCGTATTGTATTGTATTATTTCACTGTTAGAAAGCTTCATGATGACTGAGTAACAAACAGCTATAAAATTTGAGACTCGCGGGTAATACCGTCAAGCCCAGCTAGCATATTATGATATTGAATTGTTTTTAATTTTATAGTTATGTCTGTATCTCTTTGAATATTGAAACGGGTTTGGGTCATATAGTTAGCAAGCAAATATTGATTGTATCAGTTAACACGCTGTGATTTATTTGCTTAAACTTGAAGCATTAACCTATTGGTTTAGGGCTGTGTATCATGATTCACCCTTGACGCATGCTGAGGTTTGAAACTTACTCGAGTGGTGAGTAACAACTGTTTACCAATGTAAACACACGCTCGATCTTTCTTTGTTATAAAGGTGGATGATATGTTTGGAATGTATATTGTTACAGAACTTTACAGTAAATATCTAACAGCTTCATGAACAAGTTCATTTAAAAAAAAATTACAGATTTTAATTACGGGAGGAACCGATAGAACTTTTGAGTTATTTCAATTTAATAATCAAAACTCTGGACCGATTTTGATGAATGTGAACGACACTCATGAGATGTAAACTCTCTCAAAGAGAAAAATCATTTTTAATCGTTTCAGTCATCTCTGAGATATCAGGTAACATATACATTTAAAACAAACCGTCGAATTAAGTAGGTACCCCTTACTTTTTTGAAAAAAAAAAAAAACAGCCGTAAATCGAAATTAAATGCGTCTGTAAAAGCGTACTAGTTTACATGATTATTGTAACTGTTATCTACTACACTGAAAGATATCTACTCTATCAATTCAGCTTTTCTGGATTAGTGAAAAAAATCACCAGGAGCGTACCTCGTCATGTTTTTGTCCACTTTAATTTGGACGTAGACAAAACATCGACAAAGTTTTAAAATGCCACAAAAGCCGTCGAATTTTTCGGGACAATTAAACATTTGCATAGAAATTTTACGCTCTGTTGACGAGCCCAAGCAAATAAATTTGAGTTATAACCTCGTAAAGTAAAGCACCGTTTTAAATTAACGCTTGAGGGTTAAAACGTTACGGGTTTTAAGGGCAAGCCTGCACGACTCTGTCACAGATCTGACTTTAGACTTGCATTTGATAAGATTTGAAAGACTGATGATAACGTTGATTTTTGTAGTTGACATCATTGATACATTAGGGAAAGAATGTCTAGTGCAGCAATTGCTTTACACCTGTCAGGAGTTAGTAACTATGTTATGTTGTTTTTCTAAATGTTGAAACTCGTTTATAGGTCGTGTTTTTCAACAAATTTTAACAAAACTTTGCATATAGCGTTTACGAATTTTGATTAGGTAAAATAATTGCTTCCTAACGTGTAAAAATGTATAATTTATAAAATCGCTATAAGTATTTTGGCTCTGAGATCAACATTACAGTTCGGAGTACAAAAATACTTTTGTCTCATGGTTGATATCGGTACGGATTTTTTATAGGGCATATTTAATAATTATAGACAGCCATGCGTTATAGTTATCATAAGTATTTATAATAACTATAATGCATGAGGAGGAGGATAGGAGGAGGCTTTTACCCAAAGTCCATACAAAAATGATCTACACTCGCTAATCATTTCTTTATTTTATGAATTCACCAAATTCTTACTATTAATATATATTTGCTTGTGTTTAATTTATGTCTAAATATATTATGTATCTTACTTTGTATGGAATGAAGTAAAGCTTATTATTATTATGATGATTATAAGTATTTATACCCAGAAACTACCGTCCCAGTAATGTAGTTCGATGTTACGACCAAATTGCAAATCGAACTCACATTGTGTTGGTGCAAGTTTAATTATGTACGGTACACAGGCTTCGATGTACATTGTACTTGGTTTAAGTATGCAAAACAATCTAACCGTGGTAGGTACTGTGCTCATAATGGCGTACCTGTTCCGACATTTATAATTAACAAGTAACATTTGAACTTTCAAAAATCCCGATATTGCCATTTTGTTTTTAGCGACCATCTTGTATTTGAAATTTATCATGATATATAGTATTCTACTAGCCAAACCCTATCATTTAATACCCATATTGATGTATAAAATATGTATTCCGCCATTCCAAACATAGCTAAGAACACGCTCGACTGATTCACCTTTGAAACAAAAAAAAGGCAAAATCAAAATCGGTTCACACATTCCGGAGCTATGATTTCACAGCAGACACACACACACACTCATGCAAGCACGACAAATTTATAACAGCCGGTCGTTTTTGCATCGGGTTAAAAGCAATTAACAGAAGTTCATGAGAAACTGTGGTAGGTAAATGGACCTATTTTTAATTAACATTTATTTTAATTTCCTTTGACTAGAGGACAAATTTGCAGTATTTAGTCAAATATTTATAGAAAACACGAAAATAGAAATCTTTATTCAAAGTACTTGTTTCATTTTCGGCCAGGACGGTGTACATCTACCAAAAATGCCTAAAGACGTGGTTGATATTGTGTATTAATGAAAAATGCGTCAGTCACCTCCTTCTTCACCTCCTCAAGTATAGTGTTATTATGGCATATCTGGAAGATTTATATATCCTAGGTTAACTCCAACGGTCACATTGGTCTATAAATTGTACCGCCTGTCACAAATGTCAAAGTTGACACAATAAAAACGCGTAAATCATCTTTTTGCGTGAATAACACTGCAATAAAGTACGTTATTATGAGTTTGGTCGATGTATTATAGATAAATAGTCCCTAACATATTTATGGTATTATATAGACTGTCCTGGCCGGAGCTCCATACATTTTTGGAACAACTGTTTTGCTATTGATTTTTCTAATTTCTGACCGGAATCATCATATTCTCTCTCTCTACTCGGCTTCACTCTGGAATCTACAAAAGTAAAAATCTTTGATATTTTGATTTGTATCATAAGTTTTACCAGCCACTAAAATGTCGGTTTTTACTTTTTAAGTTTTACTAGTTTATATACGTTTCGAATTACCACCAATCATGACTGACGTGAATTAATTTTATGATAGTTTTATTTTTTATATGTTGATATGTTTTAGTTTTTGCTACGTTGACCCTTTTAAGCTGTCAGAATTTTATTTTACTTTTATTATGATGGTTTGGCACTGGACACATCTAATAAGATCGTTTTTTGTCGTTAATCTAATAAATATCGTTGAAAACCTAGTAAGTCAAGAAGCGCTGTTGCTAAAAAAGATAAAAGGGAAAAACAAACTCTCAATGACTGTCTCTCATTTAGGTTATCTGTAGATCTTAAGTGGTCCATAGGTATCCTTCTGCTATTTTTTCGGTGTATGTAAAAATTTAAATATTCTTGATATAGGCACTAAAAAAGCCCACAAAAAACATTGATACCTATTTGTTTTTATATTCCAAACAAACTAGTGTTGTTAAATACTAACTAGGGGAGTTTAAAATTATAAACTTGACTGAAATTTATTGAAGTTTGTGTAGATTCCACAGTAAAGCCGAATAGAGAGAGAATATGATGATTCTAAACAGAAATAAAAAAAAGATATAGCAAATTTAAATTAAGATTTTTATTTTCGTGCTTTCTACAAATATTTATCTATCTATCAAAAATGAAAGATAAATATCTATCAGTATTTATTTTTCTATAAATACTGCATATTTGTCCTCTAGTCAACTGCCCTATGATCCTAAGCGAAATAAAGGTTCAATAAAACTGTGGCTTGAGAAATCTGGCATATTTTGTAGGATCCGCTTAAAATCCAAAATCACTTGGTTCCCTCTGTAATACTCTTATTATTTAATAGTTATTATTAATTAGTAAACTTAACTACTACTATCGCATTAAAGGCTAAAAAACTTCTGTCATATTTTTTTTAAATACTTATTTAATCTTACTTTTTAATGTTTCAATCAATATTTTAAGTTAAGGATCCTCAAAATAAAATATTGAAACATTCAAGATTGATAGATTGGAATGTAGGTTTTGAGGAATCAACATTTAGCTAAAAAGTTGAATATTATTAGGAAATACACAACAAACGGTTACAAAAACTATGGACCTATAGATAATAGCTCCATTGAAACATGCATATTACAATCTCTATACGTTTATACTTACTAACTAACAAATAGTCGAAATTGAAGCAGCCAATCGAAATGTAATAGCCAACCGGGCAAAACGACGCGTGAAAGCAGTTTATAGGCGCCATTAGCGGAACAACCAATTCTTGCCAAAATTTACCTTAGCCTTAGGCACCATGTTGGAAAAGGATTGAAATGAACGTAGAATGAGTCTAAATAATTGGTACCAGTAAATAGTAAAATTCTCTTAATATGACTGTTGATTAATGATGACTTGAGAAGCAGTATTAACGAAACGATCTTTTTCAAACATGCAACTGTTACTTTGCGAAAGAATGTCAATAATTTAAATACCATTCAAAAATATACTAGATCTTTATTTTCTGTTTTGTACTCTTGTATTTAATGGTTTGTGTGTCTGCAATAAAGATAATTGATCTAACTCGAGACTGAATGTCAAAGTTGGTTGTCAAAAGTTGGTTAAACAAGGTTATGTGGTTGCATAAACTTAAAAGGGTTGGTTATATCTAAACAAGTGACAGCCGCAGATTTGTAGGAAGAAAGGAACCGAAATCAACTCAATGTCAGAAGCATGTCCGAATCTTTTGTGGCAAGGCGGAAGATATTTCGATCATATGAAAAGCTCGCTGGCGTGTGTTGAGAAGAAGTGAATTAACCTCAACTTTACAAAATAAAATCTATCTAAATTTATAAGCCGTTGAAATAAGGTTGTTGAACTTTATATACCAAATTCATTATTAAAAGGTTTTGCTTCAGATATCAGCTATCTTCAGCCTTGTTTATGACCGCTTTTGTAACTGGAGTAACGCTGCTCACATACCTATTTTACGAGAATGGTTACGATTGAAAAACTTACAAATCATTGTCATAAAAAATTTAATCAATTTTTAATATTAAAATAACTGCTACTTTTAGCTTCACAGCAGCTCGTAAAATAAAGATGCATGCCATTATTTTGAGTTTAGACATGACGAGATTTATGTCTGTGTGTACATTGTGCATATAGGAAAATATATCCATTGTAATCCATCTTAGAATGAAACTAATGGGGCAAACTAGTCTCAATAAAAATTTTAACAGAAACCGTCAGTGGTAATAGGTAATTCGCTCATATTATAGTGTTGTCCGTAACCAATTAGTACAGCGGTGCGGAAGGCTAATTCTAAAAAACAAGTTCAAGCCAGTACTCGCACATTATGATGATCAATTGTCCGTAACAAATTGTCCACACAGTGACGGTAATATATCGCAGGGATACCTACTTATTACATCGTGTTAGCACGGGCCGACTCATACCTACTAATATTTATAATAGTTAATTTTAACGATACTAATTTATATGCGATTTTACAAGATATTCATACAACAAAAACTTATCGGTGATGCATCGTAGGCCGACATCTTCTCATTATTTTTTTCTTGACTCGTGACGTAGGTCACCGCGCCGGAATCCGTCGTAGATAATCAATTACGAGTAGCCTAGGGCTCTTTTCCTGTCATGCGTTTTTTCGTACAATGATAATTGTAATCCGCACGTGAGTTCAAATCTATATCCCGATCTTTAAAGTTCCATTCGATCTTTTTTGAATCTATTTTGATCATCTTCTATAATATAAAAATGGATCGCTGAATGTGTTGCTAAGCGCCAATATCGAAATCAGCTGAACCGGTTTTGCTCATTATTTTTTAGAATATTCCTTGAAGTACGTAGATGTTTTTTAATATGAAACAAGTTTAAAAAACCGCTTGAAAAAGTCTAAGAACAGCATTTTTCTATACTCCTGTACAATCGATTCGTAATAATACTTAAAAGTCGATTTAAACTTTAATACCATACAATAAAGTTTAAGTGTTCATTACTCTAAAAGAATCGACTGTTAGGCGATACAAAGTTCGCCGGGTCAGCTAGTGTTTAATAAAAGCAGTTTTGCGACCTGTTGATTACGCGATCGCAATATTTTTACATAAAAATAACCTCTTGATCTCATAAGGTTATGTTCTGTATGTTCATGTAAAATATTGTTAAAATCAGTCAGTAAATAGCGCCGCACCAAACTAAACACATGAGGCAGAAAATAGATAATGTGTTGCAAAAAGATACTTACTTATACGGGGTGATTTTTGAAATTGACTGCTTTTATTTTTACCACGCAATCAGCATCGTTAATATAATTTATTTCGCTAAAAAACTCACAACATTAAAAACAAGCGATTACACAAATCTGGGCCCTGAGTTTCGTGTTCAGTTTGCATGGCTGCAATTTTAGTTTATTCAATATTTTTATATAAAAATGAAAATATACAAAAAACGCGTATTTTGTTTTTCAATATTCCTTCAGTATACTAAACATACGCACTCAATTCAGAATCACACTTTATAGTTAGGAACATACCGCCCTCGGCAGCTGCTACCGCTCAGATTTTATTTTAATGCCTTTTACCATAGTTCTTTATTTCTATGAACATTATTTTGTGTCGTATATTATTTATGGTGAGGATTGCAATCTAATTTAAGAAGCTTACCTGCTGTATGTATAATACATATTTAGTAGTATTTTTTAGGACGTCATTCAAGCGTAAAGTTCACATTGAATAGTATCAGACGTCTTTTTTATTTAAATTGTTATGTATTCTCTGGTAAGTATAAAACCCAAAGGATGTTTGAACAAAAAGGGTTACTTTATTTAGGTACATATATATATTTATTAAGCACAACGTCTACTTATTAGCACTGAAATCAAAAAAAAAAAAATTCAAAAAAATCGGCTGATAAATGGCGTCGTAACTAACTTTCTTTCTTTTGAGAGGAAATAGTCTCTCAATCAGAAATCCCTGTTGAAACAGAAAAGCTTCGTTCGCTTCGATCACTGGGCGATTTATATTACTTTTAGTTTCAAGACAAATGTAGAGTAAATCGACTTATAACAAATATGAAAATCTCATTTTCTCGTAAATAGATAGATAGATCAAAGTTTTATCGAGTCACACAAAACAAAACAATACTAAAATATAAATTTGTATGTAGTGTCACAAGCGGTGGCATCCCTAAAAGTGGTCTCTTCCAGGCAACCTTAGGATAAAGACATTTGAAAAAAAAATATACTTAAACTAAACAATAAGAAAGTAACTAAATTTAAATATGTACTAATATACTCTAGTATATTCGTAGTTGGGTAACAAGAACAGTTGTTCTTACATAGCAATACCAACAAAGATATATAATGTTAGTACATAAAAGATCAGAATCTATTCTATGTTCACCTACTTTCAGTATATAAGTTCGCATTTCCAAATACGATTTGGCTGAAGTCAAATAAAAGGAAACGGTCGGAGGCACGACGATTAAACCAATTACTGACCATTGCGCCCATTTTGCTTACCTTATTTCAATCGACCAACATAAAGGAGTGGGTACTGAATGCCAGGAACCCTAAAATCAGAAGTGTAATCGGGTTCCGGATAAAATGGTCCATTACCTTCCTTTTAATAACGAACGCCTTTGAGCGTTTAATGGGAGAGCGACGTGTACACGTGAAATGAGTCCTGGTTTTGCTATCTGCTCGTATTGGTGCTTATTGTTTACGTTTTAGATTAGTTATAGCAAAGATCTTGGTTAAAAGTCTAGGATAAAGTTTTTGTTTCTCAGTGAAGCTTTTCATTAATCTGATTATTAATTTGATTAATAAATTAATTTGATACCAGCTAAATTATATTGCTAAAGTAAGTACCTAAGTTGTTTTGATTGTCATTTTTAGAAGTGTCAACCCAATGTGACATTTAGTAGACGCCCATTCAATTGATCAGATAACTATATTGATTTACAAAACATAGTGTTAGCTGACAATTTTAATACCTGAGATCACCTAGAAATAAAACTATTTCAAACAAAATTATGGGTTCATAGAATCCAGGCTTCTTTGACAAATCAAAAAAAGCATAGAACAAGTAAATTTTAAAAAAGCTTCGAAATCGCCATTTTGTAATGGATTTGAGATTTATTATAATGTATGTATTCTACAAGTTAAGCCCTTTCATTTGATATCCTTATTGAGCGAGTTGTGAAAAAATATGTGATTCACCATTTAGTAGCGACGCCCATCTTGGACCAATTTTTCATTAAGCTAAATAGAATAGCTAAGAACACTCCTAGCAAAAAAAAAATATATATCAAAATCGAGAGCAGCGATGCTACAGATTTACTCACAAACGAACTCAGACAAGTCATACTTTTAACACACAACCCTTTCTTTTTGAGTTGTGGCTTAAAAAAAAGATTGCGACGGATTGCTACCCTCTAATTGTTAAAGTCACTATAAATACGTAAATCTTTACTGAGTTTTGTTTGAAACGTAACCATTAAATCGTTCACTGAAAAACCGAAACACAATACAATTACACAGATAAGTCATGTTAAATCCTGGGATTATTTCTTTCGTTTAGATACAAAAAGGGATTACATGAACGTTTCGTGGTCGCTTAATTGGTTTTTTCGTTGAAGCTCGCAATAATTTTGCAAATATTGGCCCCTGATATTTTGCTCGGTCGGAATGTTGGTACCTGTGTTTATAGTAAAGTAAAGTAAAGTAAAGTAAAGTAATATTTATTGACCTTTAAATAACGTTCGTTACAGGCAAGTCTTATTACATTTGAATTAATAATTACTTAAAAAATTTAACTTACAAATCTCATTCATATACGATTACTTAATATTAGTTCTTAGTTTAACAGTTCTCTTGACAAATATTTACATTATGATTGCTTTGTTTAGTTATTAGTGATATTTTATTATGGTTGTTCGTTACACAAGAACGATGATTCTACAAGCTGCATTGACATATATTCGTTGAGTTTATAAAAAGGATTGCTTTCAAAAAAATACTTCAATTTTTGTTTGAATGTAATAAAATTGAGATCCATTACACTATTAGGTAATTTATTATACATCAGTATTTTGGTATAAAGCCCCTGCTTCTTACATTTAGCTAATCTATTTATTGGTAGGATTCGCCCTTTTTTATTATTGCGTGAAATTCTTTTTTCCGGTATTTCCCTATCCTCGTGTACTTCTAATAAACAACTATAAATATAAAGTGATATAACTGTCATTATTTTATCTTTTTTAAAGTGTTTTCTCGCAGGACTACGTTTTTTCAAACCGTTAATTGTTCTTATAGACTGTTTTTGACATTTTAAGACTTTTATAATATCTTTAGCATTTCCCCAAACAGTAATAGCGTATCTTATAATAGAATGCACGTAGGCATAATAGACAGAGATGAGCGACTTTTTATCTAGTAATGGCTTAAGTTTAAATAAAGCATAATTACCACTTGCCATTTTCTTGCAAATTTTATCGATGTGCGCATTATGGCTAATTGTATTATCTATTGTATAACCAAGAAATACATTTGTTTTACTAATGGAATTCCCGAAAATACCTAACTTTGACTGATACTGCATAGAGATGGTTTTATCAGAGTTAAGAACAATTCCATTTGCATCAAACCATTCCTTTAACAATTCCATAACAATACTAACTTTATTTTTTTATTTTATTTGTGTTGTTATGTGATTCGTGGTTTTTAGACTCAAAAACAAAAAATATAGACATTGTATTGAGTAACTTGCTGGCCAAGCGAACGAAGCGTATTCGGGTCCTGCAACTTTTTTTTTGTCTGTATGTTTGTGTGTTAGTATGTCTCCGAATTTCAATTCGTACTTACTTACTGTCGTAGTTTCCAACCGATCTTTGCGAAAATTTATAGAAAAAATTATAGAAACGGATTTATACATTTTTTTAGTACTCGAAGATTTTTGATTGGCTGAGTAATTATCTCAAAAAAGGGGGAAGTTAGCAACAACACCATTTCCTTGGAGTGCTATTTGAATAATATTTGCCGTAGATACGAGAAACGTACGTAGAACACAACTTTAATAAACGTTTCCGAATATAAAATATCGGTCAACGGGTTATAGCCTTTATGTCAAGTATAAAAGTAAAATAAGTAAAATTTGCCAAAAAAGTTACGAGTTTGATAGTCTACTACTAGTTTGTTGACATTTTAGCATCTTATTTTTTTGCTCATTTCTGATGAAATGTATCTTTAAGCGTACGCGCTACTTAATTGCCGATATGAATTAATGAGATGTTAATAATATCATATAAAATAAAATTATATCAAAATCAGTCTAGTAGTAAACAATTGTATAGCTGGCGCTTGTCAAATTGAAAGCAGGTGTCAATTTATAAAAGGAAGTTATTACTTGATCGTCGTGACTGTTTTAAGCGATTTTTGAAAATCAGCTCGACATATTATAGTTGATGATTTTTGTTGTAGATAGTTTCCACAGGTTAGATATTTTTTTTTTATGCAGATACGTGTTTGTAAGGAAAATAATTAAAAAATGAATAAATATACAACGTGTAACTGTAAGGTGTGACAATACTCACCCTCTACCTCTACCCATAAAAGTGAACAAAAAGAAACAAACACAAACATTTCATCCACACAATACATACATTTTCTTTTGAATATATATATATATATATATTTATATATATTTGAAAATTATGTTCTAAAATGTGTTCACTTCGATGGGTAGACTAACACACCAATAATTATTGATACAACTTTTTGTTACACGTTGTATAAAAGCAAAACTTACGTAGTAGGCTCGTCCAGGAAAATTATAGGTGGGTTGTTGACAAGTTCTAAAGCCACAGAAAGACGCTTGGATTGACCTCCGGAAAGACGTTCTGACCTTGTATCTTTATGGTCCCACAGCCCTAGAGTTACTAGGATCTCTTCTACCTGGAATATAAAAAAAAACAAATATATATTTATATAATAAGTAATCGTCCAAGTGCGACTGTTTGCATGGTGGTAGAGCATTTTCTATCGCTCGCCTGGCCAGCTACCACCCTCAAGTTGTAAAATTTATCGCCAAGCACCTATCGGTGTGTAGCGGCAGTCTTTATTGAGAGCCAGTGTATTCCAGACTATTCATGCTCCATCTAGGGCTACAGTATCGCTGAATTCCGTGGTCGTGCGAACTTGTGGTCAAATGCCTAGCTGTTAGTTTGTTTCAATTAATACCGAGAAAAAAACGGCACAGAAATCACGTTTGTTGCATGGGAGCCGCCATTAAATATTTCTTTTAAAACTGCTAACAAAGAGGTAAGAAAATTGAATTGATGTTGTATAGATTACGTATGTACATAAAGTAAGTGCGCAAGTCCGACTTGAACTTGGACTATTTTATTTATCGACTTTAAAGTAGTTCCCACAGTGAAAGTTGTTCGATAGGATAAGTAAAGTCAGTCTGTTTGGAATTATTACCCCCCTAGATACCCCTATATTTTCTGCTACCATCATGAAACCTTAAGATGTTTCACGGTTGAATCATGTCCCCATGTAGAGTATACGTGATCCAATCAGATTTAAAGGAACATCTTACCCGTATTGAGCCAAATAAGGTTCTTTAATCATGCGATTGGTGCGATGCGATCTCAACTGGATTAAGGTAGCTGATCTGTCCCATAGAGTAAGTAAGTAATGAAAAAAAATCTTAGTAATGATTGTTTTTATTTATTTTATTATAAGTTTGACCGCAGCTAAAAATGGTGGATTACATATTTTTGCACTACTCCTTTAACTAAATCGATTAAATAAAAGAGCTTGACTAGTAAAATACTATACACGATAATAAATTTTAATTTCAAGATGGCTACCACCACAAAGAAGCGATTAACGTATTTTTTATCAGGAGTTTTTATAATTTATAATTGAACCTGGCCTTTAGAAGATAAATCTAGATACAACTAACAACATTCAGGGGTTTTAAAGGCATCGGAAGTATTTGATTGGAAGGGATTATTTTATTTTTTCATTATAATGCAGGACGATTTGAATCGTTGTCATTTACTAGCAGATTTTAGAAATATTCTACACTATTCTGTTTATAAATATAAAATATGAATGGAAAATAGAATAACGATAAATTGTTAAGGTAAGATCAACAGAGTAGAACCCCGATAGCCAGGCGCCAATTGGGTAACTACTTTTAATTGTTGTTCTCGCGATTTCTACCACTCACACATCAACTAGTCTAAGGTAACCTTTAAGTTTATATACGCCTTAAAGTTTTGTGATTTCATGTCTCTTAATTTCTTCTACTCTCTTTTACCCAAAACTAGGTTTGTTTTCGGGTAAAAGAAAGAAGTTTATTTACATGGAGTCCAAAGCCATTCCTTTTATTTCTTTTGATATATGACACGATGCAATTTGTATATTTGCCAGCGTCAAGTTTATCAATTTTTAAGTTAATTATCAATCAAGTTTAATCAAATATCAAGTAGCAAGTCCTCGTGGTCAAGTTAAATCATGTCTCGTAGATTATGAGGGTTTCTACAGATATACGCTTTTTGTTTTAGAGCAACGACTAATTTGAGACCTCAGAATAATAAACCTTATTTCGGGTAAAAGAACCTTCTTTCTTTTACAGAGGTTTCTTGCTCTGAGGTAAATTTAATCATTGCTTAAATCGCGCCATCTAGTACGTGCATGGGTAAATAGCTAGACATACATCGAGCTAAATAAGTTCTTCTAAGTTGAGTTTTCTACCTCAATGGTCCTTCTCGATTACGTGAATTAATGATGAATGGATTCCAATTAGACAGAAAGGTAACCGATCAAGGTTTTTATTGCCATTGGTGTTAGCCAAAGGTAACGTTTTTTTTATAAGAATTTTAATTTTTGATTTGGCAATCAATTGTATACAGAAGGATATAATTTCAAATGTGTATGTGAAACCAACGACCAACTTTTTGACTACGAAAATTATTAATAGATTTTAACAGAGAACTATTTAGTACATTTAATAATGTACAGAAATTTTAATATGTACGGTAATTTTCCAGCTTATATTTTTACACATCATCGATAGAGTGCATCGTGCAGTACACTTTAGCTTAGCATCTTTCGAGCATTTTGCAAACTCAAGACAGCAAGAGCTCGCTTCTTACGGCTAATTGATGCTATTATATAGAGTTAGCAGTGAAGTAAGTGAGGCAAGTGAGGCAAGTGAGGCAAGTGAGGCAAGTGAGGCAAGTGAGGCAAGTGAGGCAAGTGAGGCAAGTGAGGCAAGTGAGGCAAGTGAGGCAAGTGAAGCAAGTGAGGCAAGTGAGGCAAGTGAGGCAAGTGAGGCAAGTGAGGCAAGTGAAGCAAGTGAAGCACGTGAAGCAAGTGAAGCAAGCGAAACAAGCAAAGCAAGTGAAAAAACAAGTGACGCAAGTGAAATTTATTATATAATATCATGACATTAGGTTTAATGTGTGCAAATAAAGGTATGCAATCTGAATTATATAATGTTTGTTTAATTTATATTAAACGTAACAGTTATTATTGTTAATAGCCTTATAATTATGTACTTAATGAACACTGTCATGCAATTTAATTTACATAATCAAGGAAAAATCTTAATAGCAGTGATACCGCGGACACTGTAATTATTTCCTTGAAAACCATGTCGTAGTATTTAATAGTAGTATGTTTTATTAACCGACATGATAATAGTACATACGAGGAAACGTTTCGTCTTGTTTCTATTATGATCCCAGATTTAACAGCAACACCAGGACCGATATGAAATTTCTATTTTCTTTAAAATACGAGTAATATACGAGTAATCCATAGTGAGTCTCAAAGAAATTTTGTCAACAGTAGCTCTGATGATTTATTATTAAATTTTCTAAAGTACTAAGTGCATCAATGTTACATTTAATTTTTCAGCTCCCAGATAAAGTATACAGTAGAATCTCACTATTCCGGCACATCATTAGACCGACTCGTCCAATAATCCAGCACCCTTTGCCTACTCCCCCTCCCTACGCCTCGGACCGCGTATAAGACCCATCGTTGTCAAAACTGTACCGAAGTAAATTGTGAGATTGTTTTTTTTCTTTACAATCCTGTAATAAAAACCTAATTGGAATGTTTGGAACATTCGAATAATCTGGCACCCTCTAGTTTTTAATATTGCCGGATTAGTGAGATCCTACTGTACTTTCAAACAAGCTAATAAAATCCAAGCAGTAAGGTGTGTAAAAGCAAAAGTAACGTTCGGCTGATATTTATGACTAAACCAAGAAAAAATATATAACAGCTTGCCGCGATATCAAACATCGATTTCACTTCTGAATTTCTACTTTTTACTATGGCCATAAACGCGCGGTTTTATGCGTACATCGGATCTGTATTTGTATTAACAGTATGGCAAGGTTTCTATGTCTTTGGATTTGAAAAATGTACATAACATAAAAGTTTAAATGAGCCCGATGGAAAGTGGGCTTATACGTCAACTGTTCTCACCGAAGTTATCTCACGGGATGTGTTTACCAACTGCATATTTGAATCGGTCGACTTATCCAGCTTCGTGAAGATCAGATCAAAATAAGTACCTACTAACAATAGTTACACAGAAGAATTTGGAACACGTAGGTATAACTAAAATCGGTCATGTTTGACTCGTACTTGCGCACTAGGGGTTCCGTACAACGTAAGTTTAAAATTTGACCTATTGTTATATTTAAGAGACAAAAAAAACGCTTGTTGTATCAAAGTTCTCCCGATATAATTATTTTAATGATAATTTATATAAATTTCGGTAAGTGATTCTAGTTATAGCGACAACATAAATACATCATCTATAAAAATTTTGACTATCTAGCTATCACGGTTCATGAGATACAGCCTGGTGACTGACGGACTGATAAACAGCGAAATCTTAGTTATTACTAAGGACCTCGTTTTTAGGTACGGAACCCTAAAACATAGATGGAGCCGTAGTGTTATGAAAAGTTGCTCAGTTTAGACCATAAACAAAAAGACAGCGTTTTATAAAAAAAGTTGTTATACTGTCTCCTATAAACTTCATAGGACCAAATCCTCGGAAGAGGTTTTCAAATATTGTGCAAGGACACTGAGATGTCGACACGGTACGCATATTTGCGGATTTCCCATAGGAAATAAAATATAATGCCTCCCAGTACTGTGATGAGACACTTTTATGTTCTTGTACCTACAAAGTCGAAGCAATTTGTTTTTGCTTTAGTATAATTTCTTTTTTCTTGGTAGTAACTGCTAGGTCTGGTATTGATAAAGCGGCAAGCTCTGATTGTAAGCTGACTTAAAAAAGGGCGTTACAAAATCTATGCAGTCTTTTTTATGTTCCCCTATTACTGTTAGACGCTTATGTAAAGTTCTTTTGTGTAAAGGGGTATATATACTTTCCAAATACAAAAAAGAGGTGGTACTGTATTGGATTGTATGTTTTTTTTTTGACGGTTACGGTAGGATTTCTCAAAGAAGGTTGGACCGTTTTAAAAATATTTTTTTATTTGATAAGGTTTATTTGTATGGTTATTTTTTTCCATTAAGTATCATCATATTTTTGTCTTCTATTTCCTTGTGATATTATTTTATACTTACGATTAATTCCTTTTCAGCTTTTCCCAGCTCTCTTCCAAGTTTGAGATCAGCGGCTATCCTCATAGACTCCTGCACAGTAAGCCTTGGTTGTAGCAGATCGTCCTGCATTATATAGGTGCTGAGCTTCTTGAAGACCTTCATGTCTCTAGCGTGACCGTTAACTGTGATTCTTCCATGGACGCCGTTTGACCTTGAACATAAATTGACTAGAATTACAATCAGTGAAACAAATCGGAAGGGGTAACTAACGTTTGGAGGTATAGGCACTTAACCAACTCTATTTTTGGCGTTACTCCATGCGTGAACGTCTAATTTTTCAAACGCATAAATACGGCAGGGTTCCGCAGCATTTTAAAACAATTATTTTTATTACATAAATGTCAACAAAAGATGTCATTTTGTAAGATCTAAGAAAAAGACTTTTCTACAGGACCGGTAAGTCATATGACGAATAAATAATACTTGTACATATCTCTATTCCTAATATTCCTAATGTTAAGGAGCAAGCAATCTTTAAATACTTAGTTCATATTTTTTTTCTATTTTGAAAGCTATACCTATTCGTGTCAATTTTCAAGCATCTTATTAATAATTAGTGTAAAAGTTAGACCAAACGCGGACGCAGAAACGTACCTATCAACGGATCGAATCCATGAGTTTCTTTTTATTCTATGGAACCCTAAAATCAATCTATATTTATGTAGAAGATGATGTTACACGCAGGACGTTTAGAGCGTTCTAAAAAACGTGCAGTTTATTATACATAAATAAATACAGGTTTTACGGCTAGGGGTGTACTAAAACAAAAAGGAGTCACGATACACACCCTTATGATCAACTTTCAATATTGAAACAATTCAAAAATCGAGTAAAAAGAAGCTTTGTACATTTTGTAGACGACCCATAAACTTTCACTACGAAAGAGCTGTTTTTTTTCTCAAATTCAGAGTTGGTCCCATATTAAAAGTTTGTAATGATAAGTGTAGTAGCCTTTTTCGGCTTAGTACATACCCAATCGATTACACTGTATAGACCCTTGAAATGAGGTAGAATGTCAAATTGATCTGATCATCAATTGCTGAGAGGCGTGAAATTCGGGCCTAAAAAGGAAACACGCCGGCGAATAGGAAATTGAAGATGTTGCCTCCCCATGTCAAGTACTGTTTAACAAAATGTGTCTACCACCGACCTGTCGTATAAACTTATCGTTATACATAAATTTGAAACGGTGGAGTGGAAACGATTAAATAATATTTTTAAATTATTACAGCTCTCTCATTAATTATTACCATCTATATTTACTTCACTATTATTTATTATATTGACTATTATAACTTAAAACATTTCTGTGTTTGACCGCACTATATTATACAATAGTTTAAATTATATATGTGGATTGTTTGAGTCACCGAAAGAAGTAAAAAAATATATGAATCTGGCAATAAGCACCGCATGTAGGTCCAGCTTGTTATAGGGCGAGTCGCTGGAAGTCTCTATGGTTTGATCTTTTATTGATTTTGAAATTAAGGTATTTTATTAATTATAAGCACAGTAAACGCCTAATATTTGTTAGTTAGGGTATAAGTTAGGTCTATTGTAAATTCAAATAATATCAAATCAAATAGCTTTTAATTATGCCAAAGAAAATACATAAACTATTATAAATACAATAAGACCATAGCGCTGGAGTATATTTTGGTTTTCATAAGCTGCAGCTTGTTGGTAAGCCCTGCAATAGGAGAATCCTGTATCGTAGGGCTCACGGCGAGCGAGTGTTTTTGCTGGAAGAAGTCTTCTCGGTGCGGTTAGAGCAATGTCTGATAGCGTAAAGATAAAAAAAAGGAAATACTTAATAATTGCCTGGTATGTGTGGAAAGAAGTATTTTTAGTGTAAGTAGTGAAACTATGTTACATAAATACATGATATATTTATTTGCATATTAACAAAACATTATAGTAAGTATGCTATTATAAAATTAGAATTTCTGTGATATTATTTTGGGCTTTATATTTTAGATAATTGATGGAGTCAGGCGTTACTTTGCGGAAATCCATTTATAATAAGATGGTATATACAAAATATTTAGTGTTTTTCCGTCTCGTCTTGATGTCCGCGTGAGAAATCGAAAAATATTTTTGTTTTTATGGTGTGGTTCCTCCTCACCACCGCCACACCTCACCTTATTATTTCTCTTTCTCTCAGTATCCGACTTCCTCGACACGTGTTTTGAATTAGCACAAGGCATCCTCAGGTGCTGTTGACTCTTCAAGCGCTCGCTCGAAAGCGACTTTCGAGCGAGCGCTTGAAGAGGAGCGCGGTGGCGAGGAGGAACCACACCATAAAAACAAAAATATTTTTCGATTTCTCACGCTGACGAGGCGTAAAAACAATAAATATTTTGTATATACCATCTCTTTATATTTTAGTAAAAAATATAATGTATGGCATAATTGAATAAACAATTTGTCATTCAAAAACCTTTCTGTCACGGTTCAATTTAAATCTCTTTCAATAGAGCAACATTAGCGGTCTGCTATTGTTGCCATTCTTTGAGGTTTTTTAGTGTCATTCAAGTCTTTTGTAGAATAATTTACTTTACAACCATTATAATCTTGTTAGTCGTTACTGTCCATGTTATGGTCATTGCTTTTTTATTACGGCATTATTGTGCAATATATGTACCATAGTGGGATTGCGTACAAAATTGTATAGGGTTACTGATTATCAACTAGCAAGAAGGGTATGTGTGTGTGTACAACTGATGTAATTTTTTTAATATTTTTATTTCATAATATTTTTTATAAAAATTGCTACTGATATTAATAACTTTCATTAAAAATAGCTATGTACACTTACAACTAACTCACCTTTCAAAAATCAGTTTTTTTTGGAAGCTACGATGCCACATACAGACACACACATACTGGACACTACAAATTATAAAACATTGTCGCTTTTGCGTTGGAGGTTACAAAAAATCCGGCGAAGATCCTGTTTTATAAAACAGGATCTTGATCTCAATTTGTCTGTAATTTTTTTATATCTGCTGCTTGATTTTTTGGAGACAGCTAAAAATCTAGACAAATTTTTTTTTTTGTTTTAAGAAGATAATCCTCACGCGGTCCCTTTAAAATTTTTTGAAAGCAGCCCAGAGGTTAGATTTTTAAATTGAAATAACCGGCAAAGTTCTTTTGGCGCCTACCGTAATGTCAGTTATCACTTTTTTTAAAAATAACTTGTTATATATTATGGTTGGACTATTTTATACAACTTACGTATATCCGGCTAGTATGTTGAGAAGCGAGGATTTCCCGGCGCCGGAAGGTCCGAGGATGCATGTCAGCTCTCCCGACCGGAACTCGCCAGATACGCTGTGCAGTATCTTGTTCTCTCCTGGAAATAAGAAACAACATGTATCAATTTGATTTTTAAACTATTTTTAAATATTTTAAATTTATCAGACGATAATATGAGACCAAACCTGACACTAATAGAACTAGTAGTACCGGGAACTGTTGAACTCCCAACCACAATAATTTGTGGTTGATTCAAGTTTCCCAATGGTTTATTACCTAAACATTGAAGTAAATTAATAAAATAAACCTCTGTATGTTAATTCATAATAATAATTATGTATTCACTCGACAATATTTTAATCTTTGACCCCTCATAAAACAGCTGTTATTTATCTATGACGTTAATCCCTTCTAAACAATATGATTACCTCTTTAACGACATAAAAGCCGTAAATTAAAAGATACCTCTTATCTGACCATCAATTTTCTCCCTGTAATTTAGTTTGACGTAACTGCACGGTTGTTTGTTACGTGGCTTGCTAATAGGCGGTTACTATCGCAAAGTATTATCGTATACAGGGGTATTGGTTATCAATTTGTATCGTCTTAAGGGTGACTTCTGATAATCGTGAGTTAATATATTTGATCTAGGGCTTAAGACAAGAAGGGACAAGAAAAGGAAACAGATGTCCTACAGTTAGCTCCGCGTCGTTGATGTTTTTGTATGGAAATAGCAAAGAACAATATTTTACTTTCGAAAATTCGAAAGTTCAACAACAAAAATAGTTGCTTATAGTTTTTAGAAAACACTCTTTAGAGGATGCTCGTTTATTACTAATACCCCTGTATAGTAGGTAAGTCGGGGTAGACTTCATGTGTGATTACGAAGTGACCATGCAAATGATAAAAAGAGGATACTGAACCGTCAGTGTCAGTCATAGTTGAATGAGAATTTTTATACTATGTCACTGTCAATGTCAAAAGAAAACTTTCCACACATGCCTCAGTGATGGAAAGTACGTGTATTTCCCAAAAAGCGGTGGAAAGCACTTGAATTTTTAAGGAAAGCAGGCTACTTGTATTTTAATCAGCATCTCAAATATCTGTCTCTTTCATCTGTCATGAACTGAGGATCACAGGTTTTTTTTTAAACGTATACTGTACCACAGCTGAGCAAAAATCTCCCCCGCAGCCTTCCACACTTGATCCTGGGCCACCTCTCGACAATCCACATAGTTTAAATGCGTCGAGATCGTGACTCTAGTGAGTTCTAGTTAGTAACGTTACGTTACTTTTATATGCATTACAATTTTACAGATTTAAGTAAGAAAAATGTAAAAAGATTGGCAACATTATACCTAGTTGACATAATGCCGGAGCCAATTTGACAAAAAAACAAATCAATAATTATAAATGAATTAGTGAATATAGCTTTATTTCACACTAAAAAAAGATATAAAGATACAGCAAAACAAATGTATACAATGGTAGTAGTACATTGAGCATTAATTTTGATTCGTAATAAAACTGAGAGAAAGCGAGCGAGAAGGTGCATGCATCCAAATTTGCACCTTAAGTGTGACTTTGTAATATCATATCGTTTGCAAGTGATCAACCTGCCTTTTGTAACACTACCAATTTATATTTTGACCAGATGATGGGTGCAGCAACCACACTAATCTTGATTTGGGGATAGGATACATAAGTAACGGTGTGCTGAGCTCTCTACACTGGTATTAAAGCAATTTGCTGTAACGCCACGTCTCTGTTGCCGACGATTATGTGAAACCACATCGACTTGGCTTTCAGATGATTTTGTACGAGCTAATTCAATTTGATGAGATCGCCGGTTTCTAAAAGATGATAATTTTGTAATAGATTAGCAGTTTTTTTTAGGTATTTTTTTTTATATATTGCTTATAAAATATTGTTAATTAAAAATTTAAATGAAATATGGTGAAAATACAGTTAAAAATTATTGGTGTATTATGGACGTTATAAAATTCATAAAAAACAATACTTTTAAGTATTTAACATAATTTTACGTTCTTGGTTTAAATAAGTTGTAACTCATAAAATGAGTACATGATTATTTTGACCGACGTCAAAATAAGATGTTTTTAATGTTGACTTCTCAATGACGCCTGGACTGATATTGATACCTATTTCTTTACTTGAAAGTCTAACTACAATCTAATTAGTTATGTATATCTTTTCCAATTCGAATTTATGTTTGTTTTGTTATTCAAAGATTTTTATTTAACATAAGAATTATACACAACACATAAGATTGGACACGGAATTAATGTTTGGTTTATGTTAGCAGAAAGACACTAAAAACTTAACCCACACAATTTAAACTCTTTGTTTTATTTTTATTGTAAGTAGGTATTATTTCCTAAGGTTTATTACCAAAAATTTATTCGCATACAATCTATTGTCAGTAATAACTTACGCAGTTAATTTCTTTGATGATATATGATGTATTATATAATAGTATATAATATACAAGGTTATTAATTATTGATGTACTAAGCCCTAAAGGGGGCCACTATACTTATCCTAAGAAACCAACTCTTTATTCGAGAAAAAATAATCAGATGTTTCATACATTTCGTCGACGACTAATCAACGTTTTCTATGGACCAGCTGATATTTTTTTTCTCGAATTCATAGTTGGTCCCATATTCATTTTTCTTAATAGCTAGTATCTTACTTCTTACTTACTAATATTATAAACGTTAAAGTTCGTAATAATAACTGATTTAGATGAAATTTTGTGTGGAGTTAGCATTGTCCCTGGATTCACACATAAGTTATTTTAATTCTGAATTAACGCGGGTAACACAGGAGAGCGCAGATAGTTATACATATAATATATGCAACATCAGAACTTTCCATAACGTCTCGTGATGGTCGTGATGCGATAAGAATCATGATGCGTCACGACAAAAAGTACTGTAGTCGTACATTACTAACTTATATAAACACATACATTAGGTACTTACTGTATTATTCACACATATCCAGGCTTTAGATCACCTATTTACGAGTAAAACTAATTGTAAATAGTACATTGTTTTATGATGGCAGTAAATAGATTTCAGAATACATAAATTCCGTTAAGATTGAGCCCGTTTAGAAAACGACTTATTTTATTACATTGGCCACAAAAAATTAAAAAGATCTACATCATAGAAATGGCAGAAAGTTTTGACTTCTAGGATAACCATCGCATTATCTTCAGAGAAAGAAAAAAACAATAATAATATATATACATTTGTTTTATAATAAGATAAGACATTTGCTTTGTGGAGCAATTAATTTGGAGCTTTGTGGTTATAAATTAGATTTATTTAAATTTTAATGAATAATCCTAGAAAATGTTTAATTTTTCTATCGACTGTTGTTAAGTACGTAGTTTATTTATTTTTATTTTTCTGTATCTTACACCCAAATAAAACAGTGTAGTATAGTAGGAAATGCGTTATTTTATTATTTTTGCCATCGGGTAATAAAATATCTAAGTGCTCAGCTAACCGGTAGCACTTTTAGTTTCATTACATAATTATTTTAGATGCCATAAAATAGTGATTGATGTTGTCTCAAGGAAATTAAATAGACATAAACTATTAGCAGACTATACCTTGAAGATGCGTTATAAAGCGTTAACGCTAATTCTCGAGATGTACAATTCAGTGTTCTACAACAAAAGTTGGACTAACGCCTAGATCAATGTGAGAGACAAGTTTTTCGTGAGTTTCAACCCCCTTTTGCTTTAAGACACCTCTAACAGATAACCCTGTAATAAAAGTTATTTTCTTTATTTATCGGTAAAAGTACATTTATTATGTTTTTTATAATAATTTGTGATATCTATAAGATAAAAATGAATCGCTGAATGTGTTGCTAAGCGCAAATCTCGAGAGCAGCTATACCAATTTTGCTAATTATTTTTTTAGGTTCGTTGAATTACGAGAATAGTTCTTACGGAGAGAAAAAAAATTGCCTGAATAGGTCTAAAAACAACACTTTTCTATACTCCCATACAATCGATTCGTAATAATATTTAAAAGACTTTAATACTATACCATAAAGTTCAAGTTTTAGGTACGAAGTTAAATAATAATTCTTAATTAATAAATAATCTTGTACGACAAAAATCAGATGACTTACAACATCAAAAGTAAAAGTCTACAGACCATCCAAAAATCTACATATTTCTAGCAAATAGTAGTGAGCCTAGTATGATAGCGGCATACAATTACGATTTATGATATTCGTTATACGTAATGCTTACACTTGACAGTTTTTTTACCTTTACAGTTCAGCTAAGCACGTGGGATGAGAATAAATTGTACGACTGCTTATGAAAAGGGGCGAATAGATACGAATTACAAACACACGGTACTTTATTCGCATCAAGAACTTGAAAGTATAGTGATAACGGTCAATCCTATAATAGCACCCTTCTTTTTACCCAACTGCGAAAGAAGGAGGGTTAAGTTTTTCGAGTGTATGTACGCATGTACAAATGTATGTATATTTCTTTGGCACGCCCTAGAGCCTACGGTTGCTGGATTTTTATGTGTGTGGTGTCAATAGATTAGTCTTAGTCGTGAGAGTGACAATGAGTACATCAAAATTAAAAAAAATATAATTAAGGATAATAAACAGGTTTAAAGATTTAGCAGGCGGGTTTTGCAGAAGTTGTTCATTTTCATTTGTTGCGTATAGGGTTATAACCTGAAAGCTTTAACCAAGTAATGAAACTAGAATATACCTACGTTTCAACCCATAACATCTTACTGAAGAGGGTTCAGAATATACTTAAAGTTAAGGAAATAAATAAACGTTGCATTACCGCCCGCAATTCCTATCCGTATAACAGCATAGGAAAATGATGCCCTACTCAACAACAGTCATGTCGTAAATGCATTCCGGTAATGCAAGTAACATTTTCACTTTCGGTTTGAGTGGTTTGCCCTATTTGCGAGAGCTAGCGGAAATATCTGTTTTGTAATGTTTGAAACTCTCTTTGAAAATTATTTTATGCGAGATAGACATATACAGGCTTTTGGTGAAGTAAGTTTTAATCGTATATGGCCAAGAATGAGGTTAACATTAAGCGATCTATATTTTCGAATGTAATTCAAAAAAGCTTACGTAAAATACATCCAAAATCTGGTTCTCAATTCGACAGTCTTATGTGGAATTCCTGATTTTTCAGATATGTCCGAAAAAACTAGTAACCAAGCTCAATGTGACGACCGACCGGAATCTAGTGGCTAGCATGCTGGTTTCGAGATCCGACGATCCGGTGTTCGATTCCCGGCTGGGACATATGTTCGAACTATCAGTCTTCACAAATATCAGTATTTAGCTCCGGGTGTGTTGTGCATGTGTTTGTGTATGTTGCATGACATTCCCGACATAGGAGAAATCCTAGTGGGGAGCTATGAGTGTGAAATATTATACCATTATAAAGAAAAGTTTCGCGGGAGTGGGAAGTGACCTCGTTGGTCTCTTCCCACTCCCGCGAAAGACCAACGCTTGTATAGTTGCAACTAATATTTTTCTGAGCTTGGGTCGGGTTGTTACAAACTTTAGAAAAATATACTAGAAATGTTTGTTATATACATTGTTTCTTTTTAACCCTTTGCGCAAAAAGGACTAGGTGTTATGAGTAGTGGAATCCAAGATGGCCGTCACTATAATATGGTAATTATTTAAGTTTAGGTTTTTCACAAACAAACAATTCATTAATACAAATCGATAATACGACAATTGTTTAGACGAAACGATACTGTATAACGATAACGTAACCAATCACTAACCGGGCTTTGTTTCACCACACAATAATTTCAGGCTTCTGAGCTCGAGTTCCGGCGGTATTCAATCTATGGTAACGTATGACTTCCGACCCTTGTGACTGTCCTGCGACTATAGGCAAAGACTCTACTGAAGCAGAGCTACGCGATGCGATGTCTGAAGATGTGCAATGATATACTTTAACTCCGCTATATCACAAAACTCCGTCAAGTTCACGTAGTCCGCTATTTTTAATCGCCTTTAAAAAAAAGGGTGTTTTTAATTCCTAAATTTCTTCAAGACTCTATATCCATGTATGTTTTTTAAGTTTCACGAAGACGTCTGTGTAGATCAGGAAAACTTTTATTGTTTCAAAGAGTATATATAAAGAGTATACCTAGGTAGTTTAAAATTATAATTCCAGCAAAATTAGTCCAAACCAAATTGAATTTACTGATAAAATTTGGAGTTGCTAAAATATCTCCTCTCTTACTGGTTTTAGTTATGATGGAGTTCAGGCTTTTCATGACGAAAATGGGGCCACAGACAGATAGGTACTAGTTTGATATATTGGGGTAGATTGATTACAAATTTACAGATTTTTGCGCGACTGTAGAAAAGAGCTATGTTCGAAAAGGTGTATGTTTCAGACGCCAGTTATTTTGGTTAGTTTTATACTAGAAAGGAATGATACTACAGATTTAATACAGGTACGCAGCCTAGGTAGGTATAAGTTTTTTCAATTATGCTATTTATAAATAATGCCTCTAAAAATCAAAGAAAAAATAGTAGAAATGACAATTAAATGTATTTTTATATATTTTTAAGCCTACACGTACAAGTAGAATTGCTCTAATTCCTGTTTTAAAGTTGGCCAAGGAAAAAAAAACCCTAATGAAAGTTGTATAACGCATAGAATAACAATAACTGCTTCGTAAGTATGTATTGCTTCTTTAAATAAATTTAATTTTACGGTTTATGTAATCAGCTGCCACATTTGTCTTCCCTTATTGATTCACACGTCAACACATATAAAATAACGCGAGTAAAGAATCGCTACAAAGTCGAAATAAAATACAAGAGAAGTACAATAAAAGATAAAATAAATAAAAGGAGACAAAGAGTTGCCATTGCAGTCTCAGAAGATCAATGCCTACTTTAATTGCTTCCTCTACAATACGGAAAAGTATTTCTTGGATTTTTTTCTCTTAATTTCAGAAGAAAGTGCTCAATGGAATTATTGATTAGTAAGTTGACGGAGCGGGTAAGACTTCCTTGTCTGAGTCGTTGACCCATGAAGTTATTGGTATGTTTTACTTTGGCTTTTTTAAGGAAGAGACGCTTTGCTTTTCATTCAAATATTCTATTCGGTCAAACATTCTATACTAAAATTATTCATGTTATTTATGCATCTTTTCTATGACGTTACAAAACCATGACTTTTTTATCCATATTTCTGGTATAGTGGTTAGGTGAACTGTTGAACTCGCTACAGTAATAATTTTTAGGATTCTTAGCCGTGGATTGACGTCACGCTCAAAATAGAGATGCCTCAATCACTAAGTTACTAAACAAAATCTATCTTTATTAATAATTCCACCAGAAAAGTATGGTAAATTTTTTTACATCATTAACTTAAATTTATTTAGTGTGACAGTTTGCACAATTGTAAAATATAACAATCAGCTCTACAACAATCTGCGATTCCATTGTATACATTATTTCCAGAGAATCCGTAATAAAAGTGTCTTATTTTTATTAATGTCTGATGACAATACGAGTATGTAAGATTATTATAATTTGCTAAAATGATGACAACATACCGGATGGTGAGATAGCTTATTTTATAGAAATAAACGTTTTAAATTCATTTTTGTGTTCGGAGCCTTGACTATTAAAATTAATGGTAATTGGTGTTACTAAATTGGTATAAATTATTGTGTCAGTTACCTACTTAGTTTTTGAAATTAAAAAATATTTGATTTCTTTTTCTACCGGCTTCCATTAAAGAGGAAATACCTACGGATTCTCATTTTTGTTATTTTTAGCTTTCGTATCAGATTTCTGTACACTCTTAGTTTTATATTATATTACGATTATGTAGTAACTTAGATTTTTATTAGTTATATTATTGTCGGTACCAAAGGAAGATCAGCGAGGGTTGTTTACAACCGGCAACGTGCTGAGTTGGGGTTGAAACACCCTACTAACTGTATTTTCTATTTTTGTTCAAAATTGCTTGTTGTTTTTTGTCACAAATAAACCATATTCTGTTCTACTCAATTGGACTTTTTTTATAATTTCTATGAGACAACTGGTCTGATTCTGAAATATATGTTTTCGTTTGATGTGGACGTGGTCCTATTTATTTATTAAAAATCAAGAGCTTTGATTTTGAAGTAGAATTTCTGAAATAGTTTTATAGGTGCCTATCGTAAGGGAAGACGGCAATCACTTTTTTTTGAAACTTGTGTTGAAATGCGTTTGATCAAAAGTTAACCTTAATACACTTTCATTTAAATATATAAAGTTAGTACAATTATGCACCAAATTGGTTTTAAAAATTGGATTCATATCGATGGATATTCGATCGATTCAAACAGATTTAGCCCAAGCCCAACAGATTTATCGCTATTTGTATTTCGCTATCTTGGATTTGAAGTTTATAATAGTATTTTACTAGTCGAACCCATATTGAGGGAGTTGTGAAAAATTATGTTATTTACCATTTTGCGTCGGCAGCCATCTTGGAGTGATTTTCGTTAACCTTACCTAAAAAATATTCGCGTATAATTTGCCTTTTAAACAAAACAAAACACAATCATAATCAGTTCATCCATTTGGGAGCAAATATGCCACAGACAGACACACAGACGCATCAAATTTATAACAACCGTCGTTTTTGCGTCGGGAGTAAAAAATACAAGCTCAAGTATAATGACTAATACGTCCTAGCAGTGAGGTGGTAGATCGATGAAAGAGAATGAATCATAGAATGAACAAGCTAACTCGCCGGACAACATTAGGAAGAGGTGAACGAATACAGACTTTCTATTTTAGCATTACATTTACATTGCAGATTTCTCGAACACGAGTTTCGAGACTGATGTTTTTAGTTACTCCCGAAGGCTGCTGTTCTTACCTACGCTTGATTGAGAAGTAGTTCCATTAGTACCCTTACATTGTACCCTTAAGAGTACTAGTGTTACTACTCGCAGTTGTGGCAATTTTGAACTACTTTAAAACTCTCAGATGCATTTGACTTTAGATCGAACCGTCCCCTTGCGCTTGGGAGGTAAACATTTCACCGACTAGGTTACCAATGCAATACTGGCTTTTTTTTGCTTAGGTAGTAAGCAAATCCATAAAGCGCACGTAGCAATGCCGCTGGCCTAGAATACAGAACTTCTTCCTTGTTTGGGAAAGGACCTCAAATTTTAATTTCGATTTGAATTTAGTAAAATCAATAATTATTTAATGATGAACTATTTGATTACAATTCTACACTAATATTATTATGAGGAAAGATTTTTTTATGTAACGAATAAACTTAAAAACTACTGGACTTTTTTCAAATATTCTTTCACCATTAGAAAGTTTCATTATTACCGAGTAACTAGGCTATAAAATTAAAGATCCGCGGGTAACAGCATGGAACCCAGCTAGTAATTAAATTTAAAAAACAAAAAATTTGTACAAAATATCTTTAGCTATTAGAATATTACATTATCAGAGTTGTATAGGCTATACAAATTAGAGATCCGCGGGTAACAGCGCGAAGTCCAGCTATTATTATATAAATCATGATATTGCCATCGCGTCGACCAAGCACAAAACTGTAATATTTATGAGACATTGTCTAAGAGAGTGAATTGCCCCGAATCAATCACGCGTCCTCTTTTGTTGACTTTTATTAGATCCCTAAAATACCTATCTACTGTATATTGCATTTCTTAGAAACGTCCGCTAAACTTCTTTTGTTTAGATTTTTCCTAAAATGCCAAACCATTTTATTGTACAGGGTTATTAGTTAGTTTGAATATCGAATAAGATTTGATTGAATTAATCAAATTTATAAGAGCGAGTGTCGTAAGCTCCTTTAATAAAATAAATATAAGAATTTTCATAATCGACCGAGGCGAATACGAGTGTTGTATTTTTACATAAGAAATCAAGACAATCAAAAGAAAACCCGACATGATTTTGTGGTGGCGGCCATCTTGGATTTAAAATTTATCGTGGGGTATGTATTCTGTTAGTCAAGCTCTTTTATTTGATACCCATTTTGAAGGAGTGGTGAAAAAATATGTAATCCGCCATTTTGTGGCAGCGGCCTTTTTATATCAATTTTTATTAAACATATGTAGCTACGAAATGCCTAATTCACTTTTCAAATAAAAATAGAAATAAAATCAAAATCAGCTCATCCGTTCAGGAGCTACGATGCACACACTAGCTTATGTAAAACCCCGTCGTAGTTGCGTCGGGGTTAAAAATAGACTCCCATGGTTTGAGAACCTCCTCTTAAAGGTTAAGGCTCGGCTTATTACTGGGTGTACTAACACCCAGTTAATTAAATCGTTAAACTAATGGTACTAATTGTTAATGTCAAGTTACCACGTCATTGGTAATACAAGTGATCAGAATCAAACCAGTTTTAAAGTTTATACCTGTAGCGTATAATTTACATGACTTTAATCATCAATATTCTTCCTAACTGGATTAATTAATTTATATGTAAAAATCAAGATAACCTTTTCTTTTGTTTACTGCGGGGAAATCTTCATAAGATTATATTGGGGTATAACGGGGTTATGTAGAATTATTCCTACCTACTATTATAAATCCCCCAGGTAGCCTGCCTCAGTGCTTGACTTTAGGCACCGGGATCTCCGCACCACTGCCTATCAATCAAAATTTCCTACGAAAATTATAAAATTATATCTCTAATTTTTTTAAATTAACGGCGCTAAAATTTTTCAACTTCGTATTTCGGTTCTTTATTTTTTTCGTTTGATTAATTCAACGCGTGACCTAAATGCCTTTACGAGTTTTGTTATTTGGCTTTTACGAGTTTTATTTAGTTATTTGGCTTTTACGAGTAATTGGCCCAACGTATAAGCAATGCCATTTAGCGCGGTAATGCGGCAAGCATTGGGCACGCTGCCCTCTGGTTGTGGGATGGAGCGTTTGGATTATCTGTAGATCTTAAATGGTCTATAGGTAATCTAACAGCTATTTTTTTGTTATTGTTGTATGTCATTTCGTTTTTGGTAATAAAGGCTTTTATTGGTAACTTTAATAAAATTGATTGATAAAAACGATTAAAGTAATAATTAACTAGGCATCAAGAAACTGAGATAATTGATGGAGTCAGGCGTTACTTTGCGAAAATCCATTTATAATAAGATGGTATATACAAGATATTTAGTGTTTTTCCGCCTCGTCTTGATGTCAGCTCGCAGAGGCGCAACAGCTCACTTTCGAGCGAGCTCTTGAAGAGTCAACATCTCCTGAGGATGCCTTGTGCTAAGGCGAAACACGTGTCGAGGAAGTCAGATACTGAGAGAAAGAGAAATAATAAGGTGAGTTGTGGCGGTGGTGAGGAGGAACCAGGCCATAAAAACAAAAATATTTTTCGATTTCTCACGCGGACATCAAGATGAGGTGGAAATCAATAAATATACAAGTATATACCATCTTATTATTAATACACTTATAGAGACGTATTAAATAATGATGTACATGAAAGAACATGCCTTTCCATGGAATTAGTTCAAAATCACCATAGCTACAGCCTTAAACCCCAAGGCACAAGAACAGCTAAAGGTAAAATTCAAAATTATAGAAAACCACAAAATAATAGACCTCTAAAACCACACAACTCAACTTATAGAATTGACAACGTCAATGTTTCGGCTTTTCTAAGCAGCCATCTATTTTCGGGTACACTAGTTACTAGAAATGAGAGCAATCTATCTCTGAAACGACTTGCCGGGGTGTAAAAGTTGAAAAATATAGCTCAATATTGGTGTTTATTTCTCCTTCGGGAACTATATGCTTGAAGTTAGAAACAATGTTAAATTCTACATAATATTATCTGCGGAAAGTTGTTGTTTTGTTTCAAAATAAATAATCGGGATGAATTCAAAAAATGAGGTTCTCAATTCGTCAGGATTTTGTTTTATGTTGGCTACTCGATTTCTCAACTCGTTTGGACCAATTTGGATTTTTCTTTATATGAAGGAATATTCTAGTACATTAAAAAAACTGTAATCTATATCTACCAAATTCTAAAAATTATATCGATGTTGCTACCCAATAGTGTCATAAAATGCTGACTATTGCATCGTTAAACAGCAATCCTTATCTGTTGTAGCTCATCCAGCTTTCTAGTTTGGATTATCAATCCTACTAAATTTACTTTGAAATTTACTAAAAAATTTGAATAAGCGCCTGCCAAATTAAAGTTGGTAGTCATTTAATTCAAACTATAACTTGTTTGCTTGAAAAAACGAGTTATTTATTGGAATCTTGAATAAAAATTAAATTCGTACAAAACACGGAAATCAATCGCTTTAAAATGATATTTATGAAGAATTTAAAAACAATTTCAAAACAAATATTTACTTAGCTCAAGGCCAATAATGATAAATTTGTTATTTTGTTTAAACTTTTTTGTTTCTAATATGTCCATATAATTACTGTACTAGCATGCTAATGGGTCGTCTACGTGACTTATTACCAATTTGCTTCCTCAGACTCTCTCAAATCTTTTGCACTTTGCTCCGAAAATGTTTTTTTAATGGCTAATTAATTGAGCCTATTAGCACCATTAGTTAAATGATCGTTATTTTGACATAGATTTTTCAAATTCTTCGTTTTCCTTAACGTTTGCTTGAGACAATTACCTACATCGGAAGTTCAACTAAATGAGTTTTGTGTTTTGTTTTGTGTAATTCATTTAATTTTTCATAACAAAATAAGCAAATCTATAATATATAAACGAATCGCTGAATGTGTTGCTGAGCGCAAATCTCGAGAGCAACTGAACCGATTTCGCTTATTTTTTTTTAGAATATTCCTTGAAGTACGAGGATGGTTCTTACAGAGAGATTTTTTTTAAATACCTGAAAAGGTCTAAAAACAACACCAATCTATACTCTATCCTCTATACAATCGATTTGTAATAATACTTAAAATTCAATTTAATCTCTATTACAAGAATAGGTATTAAAAAGGGAATCGACAGTTAGGCGGTACAAAGTTAGCCAGGTTTAAAATAAATTTGTCTAGTGTGTGTCGAGACATGCATATTGTAGAGATCTGTAGCATCATATTTACAGTTTTTAACTAAAGCAAAAGGCAGAGCACACATACATGTACAAAAATACTATTTTTACAATAAATTTATGGTTTATGTTTTTTTTTATATTACATACAGTCATTTTAAATTTTGATATGTTCAGTTTTATATAGTATCAAATTTCTATTTAGGATTCGATTTTATTTAGTAGACTAACACGTGTTTGATTCATATTGTTTAAGAAAACGACTTTTCACGCGTACCTGATTGTTGGAAATGTCACCGAAAAACTAAACTATAGTTGGACCTCTACAACAATCAGGTGCGCGTGAAAATCCGTTATCTTAAACAATAGGATTCGGTTGTAGCCAAAATTTTTATGAAAAATAAATTATGACTACCACTGCATGTGAAGTTCAATTGCTTACTAATGATAATAAAAACCAAACCAGACTGGTAGGTATGCAAATTTCATTATTAGGTTTAATTTTAATCCTTACCTAAGGTTATAACAACTTCCAGTAGAGATTATTTGGACCTTTTATACTTCTTATATTGACACTGCCATACAAATACTATAGATAAGATTCCACACACATAACTCAATTACTACAAGCTTAAACGGCATAGGAAAAATTTCTCATAAATCATCCCGAGGAACCCTGCTTGGCGGAGATGTTTAATAGCTCCGACCCGAAATTTGGCCAGCGTGGTAAACTATAAGGCCTACAACCCCTTCTTAAGGGAGACCCGAGCTCAGCAGTAGAATGTAACCTTAACTCTCCACTGCTGTGGATTTCCGTTGTTTTAGGGATGCCATGCAATAAAAACATGCACATCAGACCCAGACCCCAAGACAGGTATAAAGTAAAGTAAGCTTTATTGTTCAACTGTGTCAACTTCGAGTAAGTATCAACAGCTGTGTCCTTTGCGAACATACAATATTTGTTACTCTGTAACATAATATTAATATAATTTTGTAGTATTAACATACAAGAACCTACTCGTATATCAAAATTGTTAAATAATTCAATTACAAATACGATCTATAATTATTTTTTTTTCTTAACTAGGACATGTTGTATTCCATATTAATACTGATATTATAATAATGATGTGTACAAAAGTTGATTTAGCAAATTTACCACGTTGTCATACTGAATTTTGTCTTTTATATAAGATTTAATTTGTTAAGTGTTATTGTACCAAATTATCTTATATATAAAAATCAATTGCTGTTCGTTAGTCTCGCAAAAACTCAAGAACGGCTGGGCCGATTTAGCTGATTTTGGTCTTGAAATGTTTGTCGTACTCCAGGGAAGGTTTAAAAGGTGAGAAACGTACATAACTGTAAGGCGGTACGAAGATCGCCAGGTCAGCTAGTAAAAAATAAAAATATAATCGTAATACTCTTTGTCAAAATATTATTTTACATTATAATAGGCTTTTATTAATAAACACTTTTTAAATGGTTTAAGATGGTTGCCATTTAAAAAAATTAAATCCAAAGGGAGATGATTATAATTTGTTAATATAAGTAATTTGTTAATTCTAAATACATTTCGGAGGGAATTGGTACTATGCATTCTGTAAATGTGCAGGAATCTTTTTTGTAGAATTAAAGTAGATTCTATGTCAACAGAATTACCCCAAAATATTATACCGTATTTAAGTTGAGGATAAACATAACCTTAATATGCATTTATTGCTACAGATATTATCTCCCAAAAAGTTTGACTGCTTAACTTTTTTACCCTGTTACCATTGTGTACAATCTTTAGCTTCATTGGAATTCTTTTGTAACTTTAAATTGTATGCTAAATTCGAAATTGTATACTAAGTGTATTGTGGTTTTACTGACATTAACCTTAAGATATATTGAGTTGAGCCAATTAGTTAGTAATAGTATCGTATCATTAAATTCTTTTTCAAAATTTATTGGAGATAAGTAATTTTGGGGTATAAATATACTAGCGTCATCAGCAAACATGACGCAAAAGTGTTGAGTGATTGACGGTAGTTAATTTATGTATATAAGGAACAAAAGAGGACCCAGTATACTGCCCTGGGGTACACCTAGATTTGTGTTCGTAAATGCAGACTGTACTTGTTCTTTGCAATTATTTTTTCTATTGAATATGTTAATTACTTACTGTAGATTGGCATTGGTTACTAAGGTACGATTCAAATACCGATAATAATGTTCCTCTTACTCCGACTGCTTCTAGTTTTGCAAGTAAAGTCTTTGGCATTAAATTATGGCATAGATTAATCTAGAAAAAGAGCGATTCCTGTTTTTTATTTCTTTTTTCTATAAAAAAGTCATCGTTTGAACGCTTGCCCCGACTGGAAACCGTACCCGGAAACACCGGACCTCAAAGCGAGCATGCATATAAAGCAATTTTTATTATTAGCTGGGCTCCGCAGCTTTACCCGCGGTTTATAGTCTATATTACTCGGTGACAATGTAGCTTTCTAACGGAGATTTTTTTTTAAAACGGTCCTGTAGTTTTTGAATTTATTCCTTTTCTTACATACAAAAATACAAATCTTTCCTTTTTATAAAATTATTATAGAATTTACTACAAATCAGCTGCACAGTTATTAACAAATCACACTATTATTATAAATTAAACCCGAACCAACACTTGAGTTTTATTATCAAACCACGATACTTCGAAGTCACAGCACAATTGTATCAGTCAACTATCTTCATACCGTTTCAAAACGGACGGCGTATTATGCTATTTTCTAAAATTAATTTACATATATATTTTAATTCCGATACATATTTATATTTAATTGTTTTATTATTATTTTCTTTGCACTATTTCTTTAAAGTAACATAGCTTTCAGCGAAATATTCAACTTTTTTTCAATGATTAAAATGAGAAAAATCGGCTTAGCTGGCAGGCCACAGAAAAAAGAAATAGACGGCACAGCAGCGATCATTTTTTGTTTCGAGCGGCAATCTTTTGTGACTATGAGTTCATCTAATTTATAATAATTTATAATAAAAACTAGACGCGTAATTCTATAAGAGAATAATCTTAAGCACTAAACCTTTACACTAACTTTAACAGATTGATTAAAGATACACAATATCTAAAGTAGGTACAACTTATTCAATTTGAACATAAAAAGTATGAGACTGTATTCAAAGTTGAGTTAAGTTGTCTCATAAAAATGGCAACCTAGAACAGCAAAAAATTCAAATACTTGCTAATTACAACAGAATAGCAGTTTTTGCTTTTGAAAGAATCGACCAAATTGGCATAGGCGCAGTAAAAATTACAGTAACTGTACTGTGCTATGTCGTTCTTATAAGTAAATGTATTTATTAACTAAATCGAAAAAAAGAAATTCTCACTGCATCCCAAGATTTTCTTATTTTTTATGTATTGTATTCGATTTCCGAGATCCGGGACTGATTTGTAAAAATATAATTTGTTTCTAAAAGCATATTGTCCAGGTAGACTCACCATTTTTTTTGACAAATTTAGTTCTGTCGTTTGTTTGATTCAAGGTGTTTGAATCTTTAGTTATTAAACAATAACTAAAATAAATAAGAGACTAAAGGATATAAAAAATAGTTGTTGTATAATATAACTAGCTTAATGATGTGTCTGTAAATAGGCATACTTTGATTATTAGAACTGTCGATATCGCACAAAAACTTGAAAATTATTCCACTGGCAGTTTCGAACTGTGGCTCAGTACTAAAGTGGAACTCAAACAATACGGCCAGGGGTGAAGACGCTAGGGTTCAATTGGGAAACTTAGTTCATTACCTATGTATCTCAAGGACCAACCAAAAGTCGTGAGTTGGTTTTCTGTTCTCTCTAAGTTGTTAATTATTGTTATATGCCATTGTTTAGATTTTATAGCTAAAATTGTTGTAGAAAAAAACAACAGACACGTTTGTTTTGAGTTATAATCTGATTCTATTACATTTTTTCCTTGTGCAAGTTCCAACTGCAATTAGCAATTTAATCTTAATTTTGTAAAGATGTTTTAGTAACCAAACTTTAGTTAAAAATAAATATTTTTTAGAATCTGTTGTTAAAAATTATGAATCTGGTTTTATTACATAACATTATCCCCAAAATACTGCTAAATTTATGAATTATATGTAATATTGTATTTTATTGCATTGATAGACACATTTGCTTTGTAGGGTACCTAAAAGGTAAAAACTATTACTGAGACTTGTTCGTTTTTTAACCCTTTTTGGCTCGATATTAATAAGAACATTAAAAAAAAGAACTAATCATAAATGTCGGGGATTCTCAAAATTGTAAATGTTAATTGTTTACTTGTTACTTGTTTTTATTGTGTTGCGTTCAAGTTGCAAATGTCATAGCAAACGGTACTATTAAAGATTACTTTAATCATAATCTAATCTATAAAGTGCATACTTATTAAACGAACAAAACATTATTTTTTTACAAGAAACTGCTTTGTTCTAAATGATATTATGTTTCATTTGTTTACAAGATAAAAGAACAAGAATATCAACATAAATACTACGTTATTAATAGATTGCCTGGTAAATAAAATTGTATGAGGGACTTCAGCCCACGTTGTCTATTAAGACAACTTTTCAATTAGACCAAATGCTCGTAGAATCTTTTCGGCGGTAATTTAGACCAAAACAGATTTTGATATGACACACATGTCCAGCCCAAACTTAATTGAGCATAGCCGCTTAAAATTTTATTAATAAATAAACTGGTAGTTAGATCACGATATTTTTTGCGACTATGCAAATAAAATGACAACTACTTTTGTCTTAAAATCCAGGAGTCCTAATTAATGTCGTATTCGCATGTATGTACTAAATATTATTGAATCGGTCAGTAAATTTCACCATAGCCAACTTTCTCCCATTTTTGGGTTTTTTTTTTTGTACATAGCTCGGCATTTGACCACGAGTTCGCATGACCACGGAAGTCAGCGTTACTGTATCATCTAGGGATACAGAGGATACCTAGTTTGGAATACACTGGCTCTTAAGGAAGGCTGTCGGAACAAACCACGTGCTTGGCGACAGATTTTACAAGTTGAGGGTGGTAGCTAGCCAGGTGAGCGATAGAAAACACCCTACCATCATGCTATGATATAATATATACACCCAAAAAAAAAAAATCCCAACACTTCAAACAATCTAAAAAATTCGTAGCAACCATACACCAATTTTCGTCAATAATGGTTAAAAACTACGCCTTGTACCTACGCGAGTTGTTTTTTTTTTTTTTGCGAAATCATTTTCAACTTACATACAAACATAAATTGAACCAACAGACGAAGTAACATTTTACTATACTCGAAGCAAAGACGCTTCGCTCGCCGGCAACAATTAATGTTTATTCAGTTTCTTGTAGGCCAAGTTTTGACAATAAATATAAAAGGTATCACTTAGACGGTCACCAAATGTTATTTTGTATCCTAAAATAGCTTAACGGTCACCAAATTATGACACTCCGAATACTTTCGGCAACAAGGTCCGCAGTAGGTTCCGCTAATTTTTTTATGTACTTTTGACTACAAGGTCTGTTTTAGGAAACGAAATTTGTAGACGACAACTTCTTGTCAAACTGTAGTCTTACCAATAATAATAATAATTCGTGGTTGCGGTCACGGCCACTTTCTCGTTTAGCGTCATCCAGTTTTAAGATGATCGACACTGAGTATCATATCTTTTAAACCTGAGATAATATCATTACTAATAGATGGAACATTTAAACAAGGAAGGAAATATATATTGTTCTCCCATTTAACAAGCCTGGAAATGGTTGTCATTTCTGAATTACACGTAGGTATTTATGAATAATTTCCTCATTTACTCTACTGTCAAAAACTTCCAAATTTTTTGATAGTAGAGTTAAATTATAGACATAAGCAAAGAGATAAATGATAACATTTGCCATAATTATTTAATTTTATTGTGTTACATAAAAAACACCACGAAAAAGCTTTACAGAACAACTTTATTTCGGTTATTATTGTATCGTTAAAAAACTCGCCATCAAGCGACCAAGTTTGATTTGGGGTTGAGGGTTCCGTGTTAGTTTAAATTTACAATTCAAGCTGCCACTATATAATATAATATAATAGAGTATATCATTATATACTCTATTTATTTTTATTTTTAGTGAAACATAAGAAGTCTACTGGAATTAAAGAAACTTTAGAGCCGTTTTTCTCTTCGAGGCTAATAAAATGTCCGTCCGCCTGTCAGCTTATTTATTTTGATATTTTGCGTACAAGTCATAGTTTAAACCGATCTCGGAAAAAAAAATAATACACGATCAACCAGTGTTGACAATAAACTCATTAGCAGTCGGAATTTAAGAATGCAATTGATTAACCAAATGAAATTTGACGTTGACATTTACTGACCATTATAAATATTTGGCCGAAACATATGGAAAGCAATCTTAAACATAAAAATGGTCAAGTGGTTGTTGCTTTCTGTATAGAGTCAAAAAAGTTTTAGTTTGAGGTCGTCAGTGCGCAGAAATACTAATTCAAAACTAATTTCTCAGAACTGGTCTACTCAGAGTAACAATATTTTGCCAAAAGACGCGCTGCTTGCACAGTTAGAATATTTCGCTTATCTCGTACTTTCTGTAGAACGTAAGGATCTCTAAAAAATGCATAAACCATGTTTAAGCACTTCCGTCAAAGCTTAGATCAGGTTAAACTGGATATTTACAAATTACATATAACCGACATTAATATTTGAGGAAAAGCCATTTGTTTTTTATCATATGAATTTAATAACTGGATGACGTCAATTAATTACTAGGTATTTAGATAAATCTTCATTTTCATTATCATTTTTGGGTATTCAATATAATAACAAGACAAAATGTATCATGCATTTCGTTTTAGTTTGCTGACAACGTGGACAAAAAATAGGTATACAGAACATAACTTGGTTAACACGCTAGGAAATTAATAGGTTTGTTTAAACCGCATATACAAGTGGTTAAAACTGAATTCAAGAAACCCGACTGCAAGAAATTTAGTACCACGTTACATAAAAAGAGGAATCGCAGGATGCAGATATAGCCTAAGTATGACCATCTGCAGGTGAAGATGAATCTATTGACACCACTCACATAACTATACGATAGGCAAACATACAAACATACACTCGAAAAACAAAACCCTCATTCTTTTGCAGTCGGGTAAAAAATGACTAAAGTACCAATTGGAAACCGAAGGTTTTAGATGAAAAATGACATTTAATTTACACAATAATTTTCGTCAAATCTATAAATCGATTTGATCATTACGAAAAGACATTCCTTAAATTTTATAGGTATGCACACAAAAAAAAAATGAACTGCTTTAAAAGTATTCATTTCATTGAGTGGTTATTAGAGTTAGAGTACGTTTAAAGATATAGTTAAAGAAAGATAAAGTACCTTTATGCGAGCTGACTGTATATGATACATCTTCAAACAGCAAATGCACTGGCGGTCGTTTTGCCATACGATTCAAGGCTTTCAAAGTAGAGCCTGCTCTTTCCAAGGCCGCGGGGGTCCATTGGCTTTCTTGACCTTCCTCAATCACCAAAGGGTTAGGCTGGGAAGAATGCGCAAGCGCAGCCCCGGCAATTGCACGCCGCACTAACGGGACGCTAGACATTTTTAAATCTCACAACACTTTTGATCTTTCAATTCTAAACTCAAAATGTTAAATTGAATAGCGTGCTATTCAAAAAGTATTTTAAAAGTTCGTCGACTCACAAACGTTTCTGTTGAATTATTAATTTGGTTTTTAGTCCGTTTAGTTTGCTCATTTGGATATAAAAAACTTATTTTTAATTGTTTAACGCAATTGTGTCTAATTTTCACATAACACGTGGTAATTAGAAAAAAAATATTAGTCGTTATATTTAAATCAACGAAACGAGTTTAAAATTCGAATGGATTTTTGATATTCGAACAGTCTGAGGCATCGCTGCGCGTTGTCGCGTCACTCGATGCACGTCTAGACTGGGAGGTAGACGATGTTCAACTAAACTTGTCAACTTGATACGATACTCGTACCATCACGTTTGCGCCGGAGTTTATTCATGATTGCATGTAAAGGCCCTATCCCGAAGCGGACTGCAGGGAGCAGCTGCTCTACAAGCAGTCAAGTCTGTTATTTGAATTGTCTCAGAATTACAATTGCATTGTGCTAAAATGCTGGTTTCGACATAAAATAGATAAGCATTAGTATTGATAATTGTTTAGTTTAATACTTACTGTGGCTCTATGTCAAAGCGGCCATTATGGAACAGAGTAATTGTGTTTCTGAGACGATTCAAATAACAGACTTGATCACCTGGTTAATAATTAATTTTTAGGCTCTGAAAATTCTAAAAAAAGAAGAAAAACGTAAACAATATTATGAAGCGTAATTAAAATTATAAACAACTTTCCTAACTATTTATATGACATAACATTTACAGTAAATCATCAAATTATGGTCCTTAACTCTTAAATTTAGCAGCCAAAGTTAGTGTCAGTTATGTCTAATAATATGCTTATCTTAATATCCTAAGTTATGAAATATACCTTTGTATTGATGTCAATAAAAATTCTTTGAAAATAAAATAATTGTTTTACCAACCTTGAACCTGAGATACCTCGCTGGTTTCGCTCGCTCGGTGAATTATTGTAAACTCTGCAGTGATGTGTTAATCTATGTAAATGTAATTAATTATTAATTAAATCATAATGCTTTTACAATAACCAGTTTAACATTGATACTTAAGTGTATCCGCATTCGTCATTTTATGATAGTAACATATATTTTCTATTTCATATAGGTAGAGACGTTGTTGTCAGCTGTTATACAAATGTCTTCAAAAATGTAGTCTCATTTTGACTCTATTTTTAGATTTGTTTAATGTTTTATTTAAACACGATTTATCAGAGATGCCTGGATTGTTTTAAGAAAGGTTTTGGTAATGTTTACTTACTTCCTAGATCCCATATAGATGTTATCAAAGTCAGTCTGGTTTTTAAACTATAATAACTGAACAATTCTGTTCCGCCAAATTGAAGTTGGTTAGCATATTTTATGTTTCTTGGGTCTTCCAATAATAAATCACCATTGCCCAGCATTTTAAAGAGTTTCCAAATACTAAACTAACAATATAAATAATCGGGCAAGTGCGAGTTGGACTGTCGCACTAAGGGTTCCGTATCATTATTAAGCAACATTAGTACTACAGCTGTCGGCAAATAACGGCAAAAGATCATGTTTGTTGTATGGGAGCCCTTAAACATATTTTTTTTTGTTTCTAACATATGTTGTTAGTTGTTGGTTTGGGTTCTGTGTTGTTTGTGGCTGACATGTCACAAACAAACCAAAACCCAAGGTCAGGACTCTTTTTTTTAAGAGTATATAGATTGTAATGCTTTACTTTTCACAGTTGGTTGCGTTCTTTGATGCACAATTTACACATAGGGTTCCTGTAACACAGTAAATAAGGTTTAAAAAATAATAAAACTTTGAAAACGTTTTTAATTATCAATATAAATGAAAATTTGAGCAGTTGCCCTTACGGACTAAAGATGAACCTGAAATTTACAAAAAAAACATTAATATACAGTTAGTATCTGCCTGGCATTTCCTCTCAGCTTTGGACCAGGAAGTGAAATTTCGAAAGTGATGTTAAAAGGAATTTGCCGTCTATTAATGAATAATATAAAATTATGCAAATAGCTTCTTATTGATTGGAGCTCAATTTTGCCAGTGGACATATTATTATTGCGCTATTTGGCTAAGAGAGACTTTGACAAACAGGACTTACAGGTTTTGTCGTTGTGAATATAATTTTGGAACCAGTTACGGACTAATAACAATTCTTCCTTGTACGATATCAGTTAAAAGCAAACACATATTTTTTACAGGAACCTATGCTTTTAATTCGTTACCAATTACACCGTAAGAATAAACCTTAAGTTGTACGTAACTACGTGAACAACGGCATTAAATTAATTTATTGCCGTAAACGGCATTAAAAAAAATTATAAACTGTAGTAATACTTTAATTTCAATGGTACATATCATTAGTTATACATAGTAAAGACTTCAGTGCACTATTTTATGATGTCTCATATTATTATATTTCTTCCTACTAAGTAGGTGGCGATCATCTTGGATTAGAAATGTATCATAAAATACTACATTTTATCAAGCAGTTGATACCATATTAAGGCATTTGTGAAACAATATGTATTCCGCCATTTTGTGGCTGTGCCATAATCACAGTATATAGTACGTGTGAGTGTGCTTACACTTATGCTTACACACACATACGTCGAAGTTGTAACACCCCGTCTTTTTACATCGGGGGTTAAAATAATGTTTCATCTTTAATTTATAATACCATTCTAAAACACTAAAAAATAATTCGAAATGTATGGCCAATAGGCCGGGTATGTAACTAAGTTGAAATGTACCTAGACAATGTACTGAAAGTGATTTATATATTTTTGCGAGAGTCAACCAAGCGCGGATCTAAGTGCATCGCTTTCGCTTTCCACTTGCCTAACGCTCTAGTTAGGTAGTGTTCATTTAGAACTCGTTCCTCATTAGCCCAGTCTTGCTAATGTTAGTAATTATTACAAATATTTTATTTATTTGGTACATATTTAGTAGAATAGAAAGTAATAATAAAATACATTTATAGATTTATCAAATATTTCATAAAACATTCAGTATTACGCTACATCCATCACTATTTTTATTTCTGCAAACCATTGTCCATGCAAAAATTACTTTTTGCAAGTTCATTCTTGACAAATTCTTCAATCTTGATTTTATTCTAAATTATCATATTTAAGGTTGAGTATCGTGTGTTATTTTGTGTATGTTTATCGTGTCTCAGTATATTTTTTTTGTGGGATAATACCACCAAGCGAAATTTCTCTGTCGACATTAAAATAGCTTGTGAAACCAATATTGAACCTATATTTCGTCAAGATTTGTTATCAAATACGCCATGCACGCGAGTATTAAACCGCAAACGAAAGTAAATTTAACAAGAATTAAAGCACAGACAGGGTCAATATTACGTTTGTACATAGTTAATTTCTTCTGTTGGAGATGCTGTAACCGTAAATTAAATATCTACATCGATAAACGAAGAGATACGCATCTATTGTAGTTCAAAAATGTGAACGAAACTTTAGTTGGACCTTTTCAACATTCAGATACGCGTGAAAACCCGTCTTCTTGAACAATATGAATCAAACACGCGTTAGTTTTCTAAATAAAACTGTTTGTTTTTATTACATGGAAAGACCGAAATAAAAGTGATTAAGAAATAGAGAAGCTTCTAACGAGTTCAATAACCAGTCAGTTCGCTCAATAAAAGTAGACTTAATGTTTTTCGAGCTAGTCAGTGGGACCTCCAACCGTTGCGAGTCGCTCTTTGATAAATATTTTATAATAATAGTAGAACTACTCGTTTATCGGTCTACTTTCAAAAATAAACAGAAGATTACATTTCTGGAGCTCTGAGGTTGGGAACCGATTTACAAAGCAAATAATATACTGCAATAGAGTTTGTTGAATAAGTGGGATTCGAAACAAAACCGCTCATAAACGTATATAGTGAGTTGTATAATAACGTTGTCAATCAAAAATATACGAGTACTAAGCCGTAAGGAGGTCATTGTGCTTATGCCGACGAACAACTTTCTATGGAATCAACCTGAAAAGTATCGAAAGAAATCTGGTGTTCCGTACATTGTTTTGACGGTCGACAATTTTCTTTCCATTTTTTTGTTTTTATTTACAATATTCTTATTTACTTTTTATTTACAATAAATCTGCAACCAAATGCCGATGAAGATAAATCCAACGACAGCTTGCAGATCAAAATTGGTCAGCCGGTTTAGCTTGTAGAGGTTCACAGAGAGCTTTTCATACTTTCATACTCATGTACAATTTACAAACATACACTCATCATTAAACATTACTCTCCTTTTAGGCAGTTGGGCAAAAATCAGTTTTTTCCTACAGTTTCGTATTGGTTTCATAGTGAACGTACTTCTTCTTAGTGAGTACAGAGGAGTCATTCTAGTTCGATTCAATTAATAAGTAAGGACTAAGGGAGACGGAGTCTTTGATTTGTTTATTTTTGATTACATGATATCGGAAGATATAATTGTGATTACGGCAGTTTTTATTAATTTCGGAGTCTAAGAAGTGTCTAACTGTTACTCCACTTTGAAGTACAACCTAAATAAATATGATTGAATGGACAAAATATTTTTTGAAAAGTGAAATAGGATCTAAAACGTATGTATCTCGCACATACTCTACTTTTTATAAGGTAACTTGTATATCTTGTTACGGAATTTAATTAACTAAACAGCTTGCCTTACTTAAGTCTAACTTAAGTTATCGGGTATACTAAGTATACGCATACCTGATATTTTTACCCTAACACTTATTCACTTTAATTCATTACTTTTTAAATGCCTGCGAATGAAAGAGAGTTTCGAGTGTATGGATACTTGAAAAACATAACCCTGAATGTATATTTCTTTGGCATGCCCTAAAGCCTAACGGATTGTCGAGTTTTTATGTGAGTAACGTCAATAAATTTGGCTTCACCTGCAGCTGATGGTCATCTCACGATTTCATTTGTTAAGGATACGTGGTCTAATGTTCCTACAGTCGGGTTTTCAAAGTCACTTTTAACTACTTATTTTATTATGATTTTAACTGAGGGAAAAAATAATGCAAAAATACATTTTGTCGGCTTCTGATAAACTTTTCCCGTAAAACAGATATTTTTCTTGGGTTGACTTGATTGTACGGGTGTTATGTATATTTAGATAATTGCAACTTTTTTTGGTATTTAATGCTTACGAAAGTAGTAATGTTTAAATTTTCGCGAAAAGCGGACCTTAGTCTGCGATCCAGAGACCTCGGGTTTAGCCCTCTTCGCTGAAGAAGAAGGATTAGCTGTCTGGATCACCATAAAACTTGACAAAGTTTCACAAGTATCTAACCCAGGTGTATATCTCAGTTTGCTCTAGTTTCTACTCAAGTCTTAGAAAGCTAATGTGGCAGTTGGCTGGTAAATTATGCCGGTAGAAGACTTCAAGACGGAAAACATAGTGCAGTATGACGTGCGAATGGGTGGTGGAAAAATGTACACATGATAGCAGGCAAGCAGTGGAGAGAAGTCCGATGCCGAGCCAATTAGTTGCAAGTGACGTGTTTAGGTAGAAGCCAGCATTATGTCCAGCAGGGGTAGAGAAGAGATAATAAGACTTCGGCCGTGGACTCAGAACAAGCTGACAATGATAATGATGCTATTATTGAAACTAAGAAGTAAACAAACGAACCAAGGGCGATATTAAGTCAATATCTTCATGTCTGTCTCCTTAAAAATTAGGTTTTTCTTCTCATTTTTTTGATATCAGTACACTAACAACTTTACGTGGAGACATGTCAAATTAATTTGCATTTTACTCATTGAGTTCTGCTGATCTTTGAGGAGCTAGGGTAGTTGGTATAATATGGTACGAAGAAATGCTCAACACATCTTATAGTGATATCAGTGCAAGACTAATCGTTCCAACAACAATAAGAGAATTAACAATACTCTTGGTTACTTATATAATAAACTGCAATTAAGTTCACATTTAATTTACTCTCATTAGTTGTCCACTTTAAGATAACATTATTAAATACCCACATAACTAATCTAGAAACATGCTACTCAAGGTCGACTTGTCTGATTGTTTTGTATATTATAATTTATTAGGGTCATGGGAATCGTATGCCATTGTATAACTTTTCTTTAACTGATTTTCTATCTTAATGAGAAAAATTTGTATTATATTTTTATCAAAAATAGAATGTATGAAATAGCTATATAAATTTGTTCTTTTTACATTGTTTTACATTTAAACTTTGAATTACTGCGGGATCTATACCTGCATCAAACAAACCTCGAGATCTAATTCGCCGTTAGATACTCGTAGTTATCGTCTTAATACTGTGCATTTCGAGTTTTTGTTGGTCGTTTCATATTTATTGTCCAGAAATACGTTCTTTCTCATTATATAAAAAGTTTAAAATAATAATATAATGGTAAAAGTGTATACCGCGGGCAACGCCACGAGTAAAAGCTAGTTATCTATATATCTAACATTAGTTCAAGTTTTCACCTGTTGTTCTTATTAATATTGAGCAATTAACAGCAAAAATCACATTTGTTATATGGGAGCCCTTTTATATAGCCTCATGGTACATAGGATACAGCCAGTCGGATACCAAAGTCTTAGCAATGTGGTGCCGTTTTTACCTTCCAGGTACGGAACCATAAAAAGTATGGATCAGGAATTCTATGCATTTATTTGAGGACAATGAACTTATTATAACACTATTCTATACTTATTTATATCATTATTTGCATATAGACGACGTCCTGTTAAATAATAATATTTTTATAATAGCATTGCTGTGCTGGAATCCTTGTGATGTTTATCTCATGTAGAAGTAAGTATATAATTAACTGAGCCAAATAAAAAGGTTCTCGATAGTAATAAATCGGCTTTTTGTGTTTATATCTACGAGAATGTTTTTTACGCAATGACACTGATGAAAATGGAATAGATTTTGATGATATTTTTTTGTGAGTAAGGTCGTCGTTTATTTATATTGTACCAAAATTGATTATACTTTCTAAACAATGAACAAAGTCAAAGAAATTTTCAATTGTCAAATTAAAGTCAGTTGTCATCAACTCATATATTGTTGATGATTTATTAAATAAATATCATATAAGGAACAAAAAAAAAAACTAAATTACCGGATGGTGGTAACACAGATATTAGATTTAAAGTACTAAAAGAAAAAATGTAATAACTGTAGCGATGATGGCCGAGTGGTTAGTAGGGAAGAGAGGTAATTCACAAATTCACAAAAAAAATATATAAAGATAGATCATCGCTTTATTGTAGACGCACAAAACATAACAATACAAAAATATAATCGCCTGAGCCTGAATACCGAGCAAAACTAGGGTCGATCTTAAAAAAATGTCATTGTTTAGTAAAATGCGCCTCTAAAATACCTACCTACTCATTTTAAAAAAAATTAGACAACTACTTCGTCAAAAATATATTTGTTTACTAAAACATATTTTATCAACAATTGCATCAAATATAATTTTCAAGACAATTGTGTAAACGTATAGTAGTTTTTAATTGTCGATTATCTTCGAATTCATATATCTTACAATATGAAACAGTAATAAATAAATAAAAAAATCACATACCGAAAATAAATTAAAACAAGTAGTTCACCATTTTGTATTAGCGACCACCTTGGACTTGAAATTTATCATAATGTATTCCACTAGTCAAACCCCTTTTCTTTCTCTAGCCTTTCATTTGATGCCTATATCGCGGGAGTCACGAAAAAATACGTAATAAAAATAGTTCGCCATTTTGTGGCGGCTGCCATCTTAGTTCCTAATTTCCATCGAGTAACTAATTTGGAATGGGAAACGAGTACTTAGTGGGAACCATTTATGAACAATGTGAATGGTAAAAGTTGCTTTTCTTATCTTTTTCTTTCTTCTTTTCTAAGAATAAGATATATTTATTAGCCTTTCAATAACATTCGTTACTGGCGAGTCTTCTTACATTTTAATTATTAATTACATTAAAAAGAAACTTAACTTATAAATACTTTTATAGTTCTAAGAACAAATAGTTATTATATTATACATTTACATTGTCATTTATTTCTTTATCTATTACTAACATTTTGTAATTGTTGTTCATCACACAATAACGATGATTCCACAAGCTGCATTGACATATATTCACTGAGTTTATAAAAAGGTTTCTTTTACCTGTAAGTAACCTTTCATTATACGCAAATAATTTTAAAAGCAAAAACTAATTTCAACCCTGCAAAGAGCGAAACTAACCTGCCTACTTTACTGTTTCCATTCAGTAGACTAATCCTATCTCGTAGGCAAGTCCTAACCTAATAACAAAGTAACTCATGGATATATCCGACCCAAACCATTTCGTAGCTAAATATCCTACCCACACACACATTTACACATTACACACCTCAACCAAGTTAGTAACTAGCACCGCTTAAAGTTTTGCCGTAATAATACAATATATATAAAAGTTTAAAAGGAGAAATATATCTAGAAAAAAATCAGTTATAACTTTGATGCTATTAACATATTTGTTTAAGATAAGAACAACCAGTTATTTTGATTTTATTCTAGAACGAATATGTTAACACGTTAGATTCGCCAATTTATAACGGCCACCATTTTGTATTTACTATGATATATTTTTATGCTATTTTCATCATAAGAATTAGACTGTGCGGATACATCGAGTCTTGTTAGCATCATAGTTACTAATATACTAAGACTACGAACAACAAAATAAAATTGTAGAGTGCTACCAATCTTTTTCAGAATTTACTAGTTCTATCTAACAAGAAATTTTAAGTATTCGCTACAAATTGTTTAAAACGTGTCCGTTTGTTTTATATCTATACCTACTTACTTCTAAAAAAATCATGCAGTGTATCAAATTCTTCTACATCTTAAGTGCTATTTAAGTAGTTCATAGCCTAGTATTTTCGCAAAGACTAAACTTGATCGCATAAAAACTCGATCTCACCGCACAGCCTTAAATAGAATCAAAATAAAGTGCCACGAAGTATTCGTACAAATCTTGCCTCACCTAACATTTACTAACTTAAAATACGTGGGTACATTCCGAGCGTTTTTGTATGCTAGCTGGGCAGTCTACCGAATGGCCCTTTGGGAGAAAGAAGTGCGGAAAGGGCATGGAATGAACACGTTACTTTTAGCTACTGTACAAACTACGGGCTTTTATAATAATGTCGTTTTTTACATGCTTTAATTTGACCTAACTTTATCTATGCTATTTTATAACCATCAGAACATTATAGGCTCCAGTAACGTGCGCCAAAATTATTGAATACTATTTAAACATAACATTTTAATGCATTATGAAAATAATATTATTAATATTTTATTTGTAAAGTCTCTGTTAGAACTAGCAGTTTTATGGTATAAATAAATTTTTTCTTTTCTTTTTAATTCAGATAAAAAGCCAAAAAATTGTTGAGCCTCGACCAAACGAAAGGAACAATTACTGGATATTACTATCAGATATTTAAAACTCTTGCAATTAAAGTTGTAATCTAACTACTAAGTAATTACTAGTATTTCTGTGAACTGTTGACCTGGCAACCACACTAATTTTGCGATAATATTTCTAGCTTTTAAATCTCAGAGTAATAAAAAAGAAACTCTTCGCCCTATGAAATATGGTTATAATATTGTACTCATTGTCCAATGGCTTCCGAATATGACAAAAGTGGCGTTTTTAATATTGACGAGATTAAGATAACAGCTTAGTTACCAGGAATACTTATTTCTTACATTCCCAACGGTGTGTTACGGCAGCCTTTCTTGAGGGCCAGTATAATCCAGACTAGGCATGCTCCATCTAGGGCTACATATATAAGATAAAAAAAACGTGTATATTGCCACAGATCTTAAACATAGTTTCATGTTATGACTAATAAAATGTACTTTTAAAGAATCCTCATGATATTTGCATTTTTCTTTCCTTTTTTTTTAAATGAAATATACGACCAATCGAAAATATCCAACAAGCTCAAGTTTTGTCAAGATTGTATGTAAACTACGACCTGTACGCGAGTACGAAATTTCTTGCGACAAATGTCCATACATACAAACTGACAAACGAAAAAACATTTTCCCAGGCTTGAAACGAGACGACGACGTTTTGCTCGTTAGGTCAATTATATACCTAGTCTCTGGTATATAAAGCAAAGAATTTGCTCTTCACAAATGCTACATACCTACCAGCTATCAAAACAAATAAAAATGCAAATTTAACGTGAATTTTTAAGATAAAATACTTGTATCGACGCCTTTAGTGTAAATGAACTTTGGAAGAATCGATTATCTCCCAAAAATAGTATGGCAGCATTTACCTTTCTAGAAAAATGTCAGTAGATTAACGGAAATAAAATACCATTAAATTGTGGGAATTTGCCACTGAGCTTCAATATTACACGTGAGGTATGGAACAATACACTTTTATACGTTTTCCAGACACCAAAAGTATTGTTTGTCAAAAAGTCAATAACGAATCAAGCCACAATATGGAATATTTTTCTGAGTTTGCTTCTTCTGCCTATACCTACTAGGTTAACGGCTAGGAGTGTACTAAGTCAAAAGAGAGTCACTATACGCACCCTAATGAACAACTTTCTCTATGGGACTAACTCTGAATACGAAAAAAAAAACAGTTTGTCTTACATTTTGTACGGAACAACTGATTTTTTTCTCGAATTACGGGTTGGTCCCATTATTAAAAGTTGTTCGCAGTAATGAGTAAAGTAACCCTTATTCGGTATGGTACCCTCTAACCGATAATCTTGTATTTAAATTCTGCGCTCCTTTATTTTGCGTGATTGCTTACTTCTGAGTTAGCTATGGTATAGAAATAAATAAAAAGAAGAAAATAAACATACAATTTGAACGAAATATATGAGAATGCGGCGGCGGGATTTAAACATGCATCTTCTGGGTTAACATACGCCTCGATTCAATCGACTCGAATCGACTAGGGCAACTGTCGATATTGGCGTTATAAAAATTACAGTCCAAAAGTTGATTTATGGGATTTTGTTTCCTTACATGTACAAATATAATTATGAATGCACATTAATATCAACCTATTTTTCTTATTATTCTTGCTAGCCTGAATGATATTGCACCGCCAATGTTGCAGCTGTGCTCGAACCGAGCGGTCTTGCGTGTGAAGATGGAAAATAACCTAACGGAATGACACTTGTGCTTTGGATGTTGGGTAGGCCTCTTGTGTGGGACGCAATATGCGTTGACACATTAGCGCCATCTAATTTTCTTTTGACACAAAGTAAGGCAGGGGCGGCGGTTTATTCAGCACAAGCGGCGTAAATATGGTAGCCTCGGTAGAGGTTATATATTTGAGCCATTTGCAGTCGAGACTTCAGGGCCATAGAAACCGAGAGCTCATCTTATTTTCCAAAACTTATAGGAGCGTTTGATCGATTTGACGCGTGACCAGAATGTCGGTTTTTATCTGGCCCAACGTATAAGCATTGCCATTCAGAGCCGCTAGCATACTCGGCACGCTGCCCTCTGGTGGTGGGTTGGAGCATTTAGATTATCTAAAAATCTTAAGTGGTCTATAGGTAATCTTTCTGCTATATTTTTTTTGTTTTATAAGTTAGTCATTTTGTTTATGTTAATAAAGGCATTTGATACCTATCATTTCAAATAAATGAAGTATATATTTACAAACATTAATTTCAATTATTAAACTTATATACTGCCAAATATTATTTATATATTTTCCATTGTTTAACGAAATTACTTATACATTATTTCGCAGAATCTTAAATACCTTCTTAAACTGGTAATATACCTATCAGGAAATGATGGTAAGAACCTTTCACCATTGTTGATTCTCGCATTTTGCACTTCTCTGGCCTTTAAATACTATGATTTATTCTGTGGGTTTAGACGTGTATTACCAACATCGTTTTTTGACCCCATGTTTCTTAATAATGTACCTACTTACAGGTTGGTCGATAATAAATCAATTTCTTTGTTTTCTTTCTGACACATATGTTTTTAAGTTTTTGATAATTTACAGTAAAGATTTTCCTATATTTATGATTTTGAATATAATTTTAAAGTATTAGTAACAGTAAGTACGAGTAACGTAGTTATAAAATGTATGAAAACAATTACCTACTTATGATTCTTTCAAAACTATAGAGAGCTCGGACTTAAATTTGTAAAGGAGCATATGGATATTTCTTTAGTTATTTTTATTTAAGAACTTTTGGACCTATTTTGATGAAATGTATTTATTCCGTCAAACAATTGTCTTAAGATATAGTGAGCGAAGTCTTTTAATCGCAGAAATACTAGTAAGTAAATATTATATGATTTAGCTACGCGTAAAATTACTGGTCATTCATTTTATCCTTTGCCCTTGTTATAAAAAAAAAACTAGGTACCACAAGGCTGTCGAGATAGAGTCACAAAAGATTGAGTTGTCGAAGTCAAGTAATACCATAAATAAAAAATTACTGACCCTTAATTTTAATCCACGCTACCTTACCTTTCCTCTTTCAAGTGGGCACTTACCATACGAAAGTTCATTCATGACGTCACGACCCGACAATTAACACATCGTTTGGGCTCTTCTGAAGATTAACGTCGTCATTTTACACATCCTTTAGCATTTTAATGAAACGCCCGCTGGTCGATTTAATTTAAAAGGGAAAACCAGTACTGTGTTCTCATACAACGTTCCTACAAAAATCACATCTTTTACAACATCTCTGACTAAAGACTTTATTAAATCAACAACAACAATTCTATTTTTCATGCTTCTTATGGTAGCGAAACTGCAGAATTTCAAAATATATTTAAAAAATCATTAATTAAAAACAACGTAAAAGAAAATAGCGTAAGAGCACGTAAAGTGTGCCCAAAATACGCTTGTACTGAGAATTACATAAAACATAAGGAATTTAAATGAAAAATTGGAGGCTTATTACTGTATAAGTAATAATTACGAATACATGTGTTTTTGGGATTTCTAGGCTTATAAGAGAAGATAATTTTTTGACTGCTTGAGTTTCTGCTTACTTTATAGCTACTTAAACTCTTGATATACTTTTCATAGCCTCGTTAAAAAAATTATTTCCTAAATTAAAAAAAATAAACCGAAAAGTTCATTAAAATTAAATACTCTAGAGTATGAACCAAGGAGGAAACTGGTAAATAAATTTGTGTGAACACTTAGTACTCGAGTTCGGTTTTAATGGATGGCGTGTTGATAGCTTCCTTCTGTTGTTGATTTTTATTTTACTACAATTTAATTATTTAAGGTTTTATATTGTTTAACCAATATTAAAAATGCAATCCTGTTATCGAAAAAAGTAACGATAACTTCATTGAATGACTTTCGCGAAAAAAATATGTTTTTAACTGTTTTTGATTTGTTTTGAATTATATATTAAGGGTCCGCATGTTTCAGCCAAATATTGTCGAAATCAGTCGATTATACTTGTTTCATTTTCATTAAAACAGAGTATTTATAGTAGTAGCCTAGTCGGTGAATGACTTGCTTCTCATGCAATAAAGCGCTATCAAGCCGTGTACGCACGTACTAAAAAAATGATACGCAATAACTTGGTTTGAACAAACATGTTTGCGGCGATCCTATTTGTACGTTCCGTATGGACGGTGTTCGAATAGCTTTAATAAATTTTACGATGTTCAATATCGACCACTTTCAACGGGGTGTCGCCATGACTATTGAGATAAAGTTCACGACTGTTGTGCGCGAACTCGATTCGAACTATGTTCGCGTTTGTGTTCGAATATGCCGTCCATACGTACAACCAATGTTCATGTTTGTTTTTGTTCGTAGGTACACGGCTCCTCGTTCGGGAATGTACTTCTATTTCGGTTTTTTGGTTCGGTTTTTCATTCATTTGCATTTACAAATGAATAAGGACATCGCAAAGAAACTTTTTTGCCAAAGAAGGTTATTAAAAAAATTAAAGAGCATTCAAAAATGAGTAACCCAATTATATTTTCTATTTTCGTGGATCATGTTTCTATGCAACATAATGATAAAAAATATATTTAAAAAGATACCCCTAGGCGGTACGGCCTAAACGGTATAGTGAACATCAAGCTAGATCTACTAGAGAATATTCAACATATTTAATATTCAGTCCATTCAAGAACTTACTACACCTGTAACCATGAGAACTAAATTAGTTATTTATTTATTCAATCCCTTCAAAACAAAACACCGGTATGCAAAGTAAACACGTGTGAGCCCTTGAAAGTTTAACCTTTTAAGTGTTATTATAGCACAACAAGGTCATCTCTGTCAGAAATGTCACAGTTTAAGTCATAGTAACAAGTGATATGTCACAACACATTAAAACACCATGGCGATGGCAAGTTATTGACCTTGACCAAATGTATATTATTAAAGTTAATAATAAACATACAGAAAAGGCGAGTTTTATCACTAAACTTCTTTTTAGATGACTTCTTGGTAGAGCTTGATGGTGAACATCTTCAAGGTAGACTTCCTCAAGGCTTGCAAGAAACGCTTTGCGTCTGTTTGGACTCGCGGAATAAAGGTTCCGTTTCATTATCCATACAACATTAGTTAAAGTTTCTACCTGTTTTTGTTATTTAATATTAAGAAATTTACTAGAAAAAATTAGATTTTGTATGGCAACCCTAAAATTAAATTAAATATATCATCTGGGAAAGTTTCAATCGTCTAGCTATCACGGTTCATGAGATACAGCCTGGTGACAGACGGACGGATGGACGGCCACACGGACAGTCTTAGTAATAGGGCCCCGTCTTTACCTTTAAAGTGCGGAAGCCTAAAAAAGAAAGAAGTAAACAAGACTACAACCCGGTCACAATATCTGTGCACCTGAGCTCGTGACGTCATATCGGCGGTCTGGGTACGGTGTGCTAACCGTACTGTCGCACTGGGGAGTGCGCGGAGAGGTGATAGGGGAAGCGGGAGAGGCGCCGCATTCCAGCGGTGTGCACAGATATTCTGACCGGGTTATAATCATATCGTTTATTTGTTCTTAATTAGTGAGTATCATGACGTTGATTGCATGTTTCCCACGCTGTTAATCTTGTTGTTTAAATTTGCCAAAGAAATTATATTTTTATCAAATCTTTTACATATACACTACGCAACACAACAGCAGACAAAGTACACTGACAGTCACATTAAATGATAAATACAGGAGTGCATTCGTGTCTTGTACGGCTTATCGGCTAACGTAACGTAAGTAATAATTGACAGATCAATGCTTCAAAGTCTCGGAGTCTAGGCCATGGGAATGCTTTATTAGATGGTAACAACCTATCCCAAGACCAACCTATAATTTAAAACGGACTCCTTAACGATAGTACTCAGTTGATAATATCATTCTACGTTCACACATACTAGACCCAAACGAGCTGAGCGTGGCTCAACTGCGGTGATTAGACAGAAACACCTAAACAAATAGTCCTACGAATGCTACAAAAATAAATGCTAATGATTTTTTTTTAAAGTGATTACGTCTTTTTTTACGGCAGGCGCGCTGATAAAACATTTTTAGTTATTTCGACTACAGAAAAAAATGAGATCTTATTTGATAGAATTAAATCCATTCAAACAAAAAACAGATTTTTTCAAATCTGTGCACCCCTTCCCTTTTTTGGAAGTCATTATAAAACACAGACACAATTATGACTGTCTCATTTGAAGACTAAAAGCACTTATATATTATATAATATAATTCACACATAAATTTCCCCATATTCAGCACATTTGGTGGTCTCAACTTACCCAGGGCACCCCCAGTTGCCGTTACCAACATATTCAAATTAATTTTACTGGGGATTATTAAATTTGTACACCACAACTGTAATTTAGTTCGAAATATTGTACGTAACTTAACGATTAAAACATGTTTCTATAGTTACTGCTTAAAAGTAAATATATGGTTTTAAATTATTAAGAAATAAAACAAATATATGACTAATACGAGTAGCAGTTTTGTTTTTTAGCTGAGTTCGAAATGGAAGATGTTCTTAATTAGTTGGGATTCTTTGTTTTATCCGAGTACGCCGATTTTCCAGAGATGGCTGAACCGATTTAAAAAAATCTTTTTTTTTTGTTAAAAAGGGAATACAAATAGTTCCACTTATTTGTTTATCAAAATCAGTGTTTTAGTTTTTATTAATCAAAATTCTTTATATTTTTTTGATTATATGTACATAGTTGGCATTCTGTTTTCTAACGTTAGTTTTGTCTGCCGAAACGAAGTTAGTTTTTTATAACCTTCGTCATCTTACAGCTTGAGTGCCTTCGAAAAATAGTTAATAGAACAAACACATGCATGCGAAAACATTTTTCATTCGAGCGTTTAGAAAAAAAAAATGATTTGACTTTAGCTTGACCACGACGAACTATTACCTAATATTTGACTTCAAAACTTACTTAATTTATTACTTGAAAATTCATAAACTTGACGCTGGCAAATATAAATATCGTATGGCGCCATATATTAAAAGAAAAATAAGACAAATGCCATATATCTTAGAAGATTAACTACCTCCCAAGCCATATAAGAACCGTCCGTAGAATCAGAGACAATTAATGTGGTGAACTCCCGTTCTTGCTCTTTCTTGTTTCAATGGTTCGCTATAGCCATAAAGTGCGCTAGATAATGCCGCCAATGTCATGGACACCTTTGGACCGGTACTAAATAAGAAATATTAATTTTGTTGATAGACTTACCTATTTTTGTAACTTTTAGGAAATCTTTCTAATAAAATATGTATGCAACTTAATAACGTGTCAAATTTACAGACATGTGAAACAGCGGGTTCTAGCAATTAAATAATTTCACCGCATTACCACAATGCTAAAATATAACGTGGAGTTTATAGAGGCGTGGCACATGATGTGACGAATGGAAATCTAATTATGTTTTAATTAATATTGCGGTTACAAAAGTCTGTTGCCGCATAATATTAATATTTTGGAATATTAATAGAGTTAATGTTTGTTGTAAATACTGCCTTTATTAACATAAACAAAATTAATGACTACGACAACAAAATATTATAGCAGAAAGATTACCTATAGACCATTTAAGATCTACAGATAATCCAAATGCTCCAACCAAAATGTTATTATTAAACTTTATGATCCTGTTAGTTTGTTTATGTTGAAATAGTTGCCTTTAATTGAAGGCAAGTATTAAATAAATGCTTGCAATTCAAAATAAAGATGTTCAAATTGATGTAAAGAGATTTCAGAAATCTTTAAATACCTAAGTGAAAACTGACTTTTTTAAATTCATTGTCACCGAATAATTAGGCCTCTAGCTACTTTCACAACAAAGTTACAGGGCGTCGAAAATTGCTTGAACCGCTTCGGGAAAAGGATGGTACGGCCGTGCCTTGTTGATTTTGCTCGACTTGGCGGGCAGAAATACCACTAAAAAAGATTCCAAGAATTGATACTTTCATCCTTTTTGAAATCTATTAAAAATTAACTCAAAATAGCTTTGAAATCAGGATAATCATAAATATCAGATAATAATACGGCATAAACTTATATTTAAAAAAATCCTTTATTAAATTAACTGCGTTTATTTTTACCACGGAATCAAAATAGTTCGCTTCTTTACAAAAAACTGAGAAATATATTCAACTAAGCCCGATAACACAAACGTGGGCCATGCAAACGCACTTGCCGTGACTTAGTTTTGAAGACCTTGACCATGAATTTTTCTGAATATTTTTGTACTAAGGTATACAATAACAATAAGGTAAACAATAAAACACGGGTATTTTAGTTTTCAATATTCTTTCAGTATACTAAATATACGCACTTAATTCAGAATCTTCCTGTATTCCTGTATTTAGAATCTTCCGGTAGTTTTCTTGAAGAGGTGTTCTTTTCGAGACTAAAAATACTTGTATCTCAATATAACAATAGCAGGTTAAGAACATAGTTGTTGTAAAATGACATATCAGTCACTGTATACGATATCACTATTTTTATTTTTTATCACGTTTATTGATTAGGTCGCTGTTCGTTGCACTTCTCGGTCAGAGTGATAAGTCTTTTATATTTACAAAATTTATTTAGTATGCGTCCTATTTAGATGGTTTTGTTTATATATGTCCCACAGTTAGTTATCTCTTTTGACAATAAGGTAGTCTATGTAATGTGTTTTTTTTTGTTTATATGTCCCGTTTTATAATCTATAAATAGTGTACTTATGTTATTTTTTATAGCCCCTTTTTATCTTTAAAGTAGCGTCAAAAACCGTGTCTTTGATAAGGTAGTCCTGGTTTCTAGTCCAGGCCGAAGTAAGTAATTTAATCGCTGCGTACAAAATAATTTTATCGATTAAATTTTGTCTGTGATTTCAATACGTCGTTAACTAAATAAATAAATAAATAAAATAAAATTTCTTTATTGGACAACATGAAAGATCCATTTTATGGTTAGTAAAAAACTTAGAATAATACTTAATAGTTAATTTTAGTAGGTACAATGTAGGTTTTTAAAATGCACAACTTATATACACAAAAACAAAACAAAACAAAACAAAAAATACACCCATAATGCTGGTGCACTCCGCCCGAGCCAGGACAAACACGACTCAGGTCTTATCTGACCATAACTCTGACAAAATGCCTCAGCACGAGTGCACACATATCTTCGGCCACTATTTTCAGAATGCTATTATGACTCTCTCTCACCCTCCTGACCAGTGACGCGACCTTTTTTCTAATGACGGCATGAAATACCTACTTTAACAAACGAAGGATTGCACCCAATTCGTCAAGTCGTTTTTAGAGTTCCGTACCCAAAAGGTAAACGGGACTTTTACCAAAACTTTGCTGTCCATCTGTCGGTATGTCACCAGGTTGTATCTCATGATCTGTTATAGCTAGACAGTTGAAATTTTCACAGATCATGAATTTTCATATTTTTACTGCCACTATAGCAACAAATACCCTCTAAAAACAGAATTAAATGAATATTTTAGAGGTAATACATCAAACGTGATTTTAGCCGTTTACTCTATATTAGTAACGACAACAGGTAGAAAGAATACGTTAGATAATGTTGTGTAAATTTTGGTACAGAACCCTTAGTGCGCTAGTCCGACTCGCAGTTAGATAACGATAAATAATAATGTTTCATACTCATAGCTGCCCACTAGGATTTCTCTTGTGTTGGAGAAATTATTTCTTATTTAATTATTTTCTTTACAGAATATGACAGAGAATTGAACCCGGGTCCGTCGGATCTCGAAGCAAGCATTCTAACCATCAGTTGTAAGTTGGCCGATTATTTAATGAATGTGTTCCAATTTCCAAGCGACATGGGAATACTAGAGCGATTTCAACAATATATTTTTATGCATATGTATATCTACGTTAATGGTTATATAATCATTTCGCCAGTTAGGTATATAAATCGAAATAACTAAACATTTTAGTGCCGATATGAAGTTTGTTGTCACTTTTTTTTTTAAATAGAATATGTCATGGAATATTTTTTAAAATAAAAACCAGCTTAACAATAAATAAACCATAACAAAGGAAAACTTATAAACATAATATACTAGTATGCATTATTTAACTTGTCAATTACTCTACTCTGTCTAATAGTCTACTTTTAATTTATATATTTTTTAAATAAAAGATAAGAAATAAAAACATACAAATATTTATTAGATTTCTTAATGGCAGCCTTATCGCATAAAGCGATCTCTTCCAGGGAACCATGCACGTAAATGAATAATATAAAATTAGAGAGGCCTTAAAATATTACATTGAACATACATTGGATACACAGATAAATAAATACATATAGCATACGATACAAATTAGGAGCATGGGAATACATAATACATAAATTACTAATTAAAAGAAGAAGACACAAACTTTAATGATGTAGTGATAGGTAATGGACTATGACACTATCTATCTTGAAGTACATACAGAAACTGTACAATTTAATGTCTTCTAAAAAAAGGTCTGTGCCATCCTAATACAATCACTTCGAAGTCCGTCTATCACATACCAGACCGGCACAATTTCGTCCGGCCTTGCGACGGAATGTTTCCGAATTTTAACGGAATAAAAACGAATTTTGCATGTACATTTTGTGTGGAAAGCTGCTATACAGGATTATTGGTTAGGAGTGTACTAAGTCGAAAGAGAGTCACTATACTAAAAAATTAAATAAATTTATAGTTACGTAAAACGATCCTTTTACCGGCAAGAAACTGAGTGCTGCAACACAGCTAGATGCTGCAAGTAGCAGGTAGTTCTTCAATGATATTATGTACTTTGTATTTACAAACAATACCACATTTTGTATTTTTTATATTCATCCTAAAGAACGACTCTTACTACGAGCATGAAACCAACTCTAAATTCGAGAAAAAATCTGCTGTTACATACATATTGTCGACGGCCGATAAACTTTTAATATTAAACAGTTTTTTTTTCTCGAATTTAGGGTTAATCTCATAGTAAATGTTTTCCTTAAAATGATATAGTGACCCCCTTTCAGTTTAGTACACCCCAGCCAATAAATCTGTACGTATAGGTTTTTTGTTTTTGATCTTTATTTAATGGTTTTTTGTTTGACCGCAACTATCTTTATAATTAGAGCGACGATGCTCAAGATGAAATAAACTGCCTACTAAAAACCGATTTACTAGCGACTCTACGTTATTAGGATTTTGTTGTCAGGACAAAGAGAAATGTGTAGTAACATCCGAAATTTGGAAATTAGCATGATAAAAATAGAAGCAGTGTTCCATGTGAAATATTTACCAGTAGCGTTCCGTTCCTCTATTTGTCTAATGGTGGTATATATTAGCGAATTTAGTGTTTTTAGTGGTCTATGGGGGAAATCATAAAGACTCCTATGTCGCCTCTCATTTCGTTTACACAAGTGAGAAAAAGACGGATATAATTTTAAGAAATGTTAAGTATTTATACGTGTCAAGTACATCAACATCATCCACGCGACCATTAAAGAAAAAAATACCGTAAATTTTAGACTTTTCAAGCAATCTGCGGACGAGTCGTAATATTTTAGGTGGTCTATGTGTGGCAATATTTTTTTTCCTTACTAATTTTTAATTTACTTATTTTATTTTTCAGAATAAAAAAAAACTATGATACAAAAATAAATATGTACAATATATTAGATCAAGTACATTTACATCAGCCACGCGACCACTAAAGAAAAAATACCGTCAATTTTAGACTTTTCCAGCAATCTGCGGGCCGCTCGTAAAAAGCTGGGTTTATGTACGTCATGGATATAACGACATTAGGCATTTTATGTAAATAACCGGACCGTGGACGACTCGGGGGAAATATACGTGTACTAGCTAGCTGCGGTGATATCTAGCGTGGATTATTCGTCTCGGTGACACTTAGGGGCCTCGGGTGTGGCTTTAAAATTATAGGGTACGCTTAGAAGATGAGAATTCAGATTTATGCCGTTATTTTTTAAACTAGTTTTGGGAGAAAGCGAAACATAGACAAAGCAATTCGTTGAAGTTCTTGTGTTAATGAAGGTGAGTCGCAACGGCACATTGTAACTAAGTAGCTTTTGTCGTCTCTTTCCCTATGCACTCTCTTTCCCTATTCACAATGAGTTTAGGATCTGATACGAAAACTTTGCACAGATCTTGATGCTTGTAACAAGATCTTATATTTTGACATTAATTAATAATTACAAATCAATTGCAACTTTTGATTTTGTTAGTTCGTTACTTAATTCGGGTTGCGAAATTTTCGAGCCCGATCGGAAATTCATTGTGAATCGGTGTGCAGACCTTGAAATATTACTCTGTAAAAAATCAGTCGATCGTCTCTCATCTGCTGAGCAAAAATCTGACAAAGAAACTAACAAACACACTTTTGACCTATAACAATGCTAACTGCGCGCTGCGGTGCTATCCGCTTTAATATATAATAAAAAAATATATGCTAATCCACGATCTAAACTATCTCAATACCGAATTTCATGCAAATCTGTTCAATAGTTTCTGCGTGTAAGAGTAACAAACATTCATCCATTCATCCACATATTCTTACAAACTTTCATATTTTTAATATAGGAAAGAAGTAAGAAGTAGGATAACTTTATAGGAAATAAAATGGAAGCAGAATAGTAGGATGTGTGGGGATGCATGTTAGTAATACACATTAAAAAAATAGTTCAAACTTCAATTCAGGCGATATTGATATGTAAACAAAACTACACTTTGTATATTTTGATAAAATATACAGAAAGGTGTGACAATACTTACGTTAGTCTACCAATCAAGGTGAACTCATTGTAAAAGAAAATTTTGCAAAATTTGTGAAAAAAATATTAGGTTCTCCATACAAAAATTGGTCACGTGTACGGTCAAGTTGTATAAAAAACGCAATATTTTTTTGCAAATTTTGCGCTACATTTAGCTTTACATTGACGGGAAGACTAACACCCTTAAGTATTGTCACACCTTTCTGTTACACGTTGGATATGGGATTTTAATTCCACCAAAAAAGTTTTCTCTTAACTCGATCCTGGAATCTATAACATTGAAAATATATATCGAAAAATTCTACGTATGGAAAGCCTCCTTTTTTTTGAAGACTATATTTTTTTTTTCTAGTCGTAATTTAATAATAACCGACATTGACCTCAACATAATCTTATTTGAGTAACACCATACATATTTTCTCTTTCTTAATCACATGCTCTTGACCTTTTACTGAGAAAATGATTTGTTGTAACTGTTTACGAATTCCATCAAAATGTTTGAATAATACATTTTTACATCAGAATAAAATTATCGCTCATATGAGAGTGTTTATAAACGTGATATCAAAAGCAATAGACTCTTGACGTGGCCTAGTGATTGGCATGTTCGCTTTGAGAGTCGGCACTCCCGGGTTCAATTCCCGGCCAAAGCTATTTTTTCACCCGCTCGTATAAATTAATCAGTTGCTAGAAACGACACTTACAATATGCGAAAAGACGCATTATTGGAAAATTCATAGGTATCAACACATAGCGTCTCACTGCTGGCCACGGGTCTTCCCTATGAAGAGGGTGTAGATCCACCGCGCTACCCAAATTGCAGTTTGGGAACTTCACTTATCTTTGAAAGTTATTACCCTTTCCCGACAAGCAGGCTTCCTCACAATGTTTTCATTCACCGTTTAACCATGTGGTAATTAATTCTAATATGCACATGTGAATAACTTATACGTGCGTGCCTGAACCTGGATTTGAACCCTTGCCTTTTCGCTTGTTAGGCAACTGATTTACCAACTAGGCTACCAGTAAGTACTAATCTACCTGCACTAATTGAAAAATTCATACACTTCGCTAACTCACGACTGATCTTAATAACTCGTAAATCAATTTTAATTTAAATGAAAGGGCTGTACTAGTAAAATACTATATATATATTATGATAATTTCGAATCCAAGATGCTGCCTGATGATCCTGATGGCTGCCACATCAAATGTGAGGGGTTTATCAAAATTTAAAATTTTACTTGGAAATAATGTTGTTAAAAGTGATAAGAAGCGATTGCAAAAAAAAAACCGACAGCTAAATCATTAAGCCTGTGTATCATCTTTAATTATTTTTTTTATGTACCCATTGTTACTCTCATGACTAAGACAAATCTTTTGACACCACTCATATAAAAATACGAGAATCCGTTTAGGCTCTAGGGCGTGCCAAAAAAATAAACATAACCCTTCTTATTTCGCAGTCGGGTAAAAAGTGGTAACCCAGGTACTGTTTTTGAATGGTTCCAAAATGCGCGTAAACGCCAATCGAAATGCAATCGAAATAAATTTTGTAACGATGATGGTCGAGTGGTTAGTGGGGTCGATTGCCGTGCAAAAGGTACGAGGTTCGATCGCACGTAACATGCAAAAAGAGCAGCTACCGGTGAAGGAAAACATCGTGAGAAAACCATAGCATGGTGGTGGTAGGGCGCTTACTGTCGCTCGCCTGGCTAGTTATCACCCTCAAGTTATAAAATATGTCGCCAAGCGCCTAACGGTGTGTTCCGGCAGCCTTCCTTGAGAGCCAGTGTATTCCAGATTAGGCATGCTCCATCTAGGGCTCTAGGAGCGTATCATAGTCACAGTCATCGTAATTTATTCATAACAAATACAGCCCGTCTCCAGCCCGCGGAGAACGTTCTGAGAGAGTGCGTGTATTTTTGTGTCGTATACTGAGTTACTGCAATTTCTCGATGTAAGTTCATGATTTGTTTAATATAATTAGATCTTTACATAATACTTATCATTCGTTTTCGATTAAAGTGTACGTTTAATACCATAATCAATTTATAGTATGCTGTTTTCATAGAAATACGTCGATTGTCTCTGGAGTTACCTGTATACTGAGTTATTTTGGCGGTAACTCCAGAGACATTCTCGGTAACTTCTAAGACAACGTATTTTCTGAGACTGGCTTGAAGCACATAGAGTAAAATTGAGTCTAACCTATCTTATCAACTTATCCAGGTACCAATTACTATCTACCTATAATATATATGTGCTAAATTTGGATATGTAGTCAAGTATTTTTTTCATGAATATTGATATTGTTGACTGAATATAGGTGTTTCTTTAGTAGTTATATTGTATTGGTAATTTTGATTTCATGTGATCATGATTATTCTTCTCTGATTTCTGTTTTGGTTTTCGTTGTTTATTATTCATTCTACATTGACTTAATTTAATACTATGAATGATTATAGTAAATAGTAATCTGCATACAAATACGATTATAAGAATTACTACTTTCAGAAATATTCATTGACCTAAAATGGCGCAACTGACGGCGGCTGAAAAACATATGACATTAGGGAAAGACTCAAAGGGAACCCAGAAAAATACGAAGAGTAGAAAATAAATTCACCGGTGAAAATACCACAAAGCAAAACGGCTCGCCACAGACTTAACGCCAGAAAAAAAGAAGCATGCAAACGTATCTGGAAGTTGTGACAAAGAGAACACAAAAAGAAGAGGAAAAAATTACAAATAGTTTTAGATGCTACATCACCTAGTACTCCCGTATGCAAACTTAATCTATTACTAGGAGAAAACAATAAGTTAAAAAGAACTGTGAGAAATAAAAGAAAAGACTGAAAAGAAACAAAATATAAGAAAGAAAATCTAAAGATTTGAAAGAGAAACAAAAGTACACGGTATTGACAAGTTCGATTAAAAAGCAATACTTACGAAAGAATTAAAAGCCGTGAGAAGAAAGGACTGTTCAAAAGTTTTTTTAAAGTGCTGATATAGAAAAATGTAGAAGACAGTGATGGTGAACTGACAAAGAAAATAATAATAATAGATCGTAGGGCGAACACAGCAGGATTTCAGCAGGACCGCTGGCAACGAGTAAACATGAAGCTGCACTAATGCTGTCACCTGGTGAATTTCTGCATGTCTTTGTATCTGGCATAAAGAATAAAATGTATTCTTAAGTGTGCAAAGCCTTGATACCTACTGAAGGCTACAGCAAAGTTAACGTCATGTTACTACGGGTTGTAAGTGACGATGCAAAGACGTTTAGAATTGATACGAATGATATAAGCTATGCCGGTTTTGAAGACATTATAAAAATGTTATTAACTCCGGCCTTTTTAGGAAGAGTGCAATACAAATTTAAAAGCCTTAAGTTAGTTTAGTATTTTTACTTAATCTTAAAGTTAATCATTTTCATTTACTTATATTTCGCTCATTATATATAGCAATAGTTTAATATTATGTCTCTGGCGTTACCCAAATTTGTCTCTGGAGTTACTTGTTGTACCCAACATAAAATTTTTATTTCCGATCATAATATGTAACCTATTTCCTATTACACATTATTTTTAATATTACCTTATTCTTATAATTAGCGAGATTTTATTAATGATATTTATTAACGCAAGAGACCAATGTTTGTAAGTTTTTGACGTAAATGTAAGAATAAGACGAAGACTGATTTTGCCAAAATATTCGATTGTGCGAGTAAGAGCGAATCAACAAAAACGAATTATATTTTCGTGTTTCATTAACCATTTATACAACATTGAACGCACTTAATTTAGACGACAGTATTTGTCAGGTTGAGTTGCAGGTTTCTAAAAAAACTGATGAAAATATGAATTTAAGTCGCTGCCCTTTTTGATTATGAAAGTTGATGATATTTTTAATGACCTTATCAAAATAGGATAAAGAAAAGTTAAAGTAAGTTTTTATTACAAAATAAATTTAGCGGCCCTTTGTGTGGGGTGGGTAAAATAGTTAATTCACCCAATTACAATAATAACGATGTAAGGAACAAAATTCATATGTAATACAATTCATAGCATTAATCAAATAACATTCGTTTCCTTTATAAAGTCGTCAAATTTGTACAATGTCTGTTCGACAAGGCAATTTTTGATTTTCCTTTTAAAAGAGTTTCTCGGGGTCGCTTCCCTTATTTCTTGAGGTATGTGGTTAAATACGGTAGGCGTAGTCACATGCACTTGCCTATACGTCTTCGCGAGTCGGTCGGGCACTACGCGGAGCTTGTGCGGCTAACGCGAGCCGTGAGTACCTCCGTCTCCAATGTGCGTGTATTCCTCAGGATGATCCCAGGCGTATAACGCTGCCTGGAAGCAAATTTGGCTCGACATGGTGAGTATCCCCATGGTTCGGAAATGCTGCAGCGTGGATGTGTCCTGTGACACTAGAACAATGGCGCGGACGACTCGCTTCTGCATCCTAAAGACACGCGTTCAATCAGAAGCGCGGCCCCAGAGCTAGATGCCATATTGTATCGTCGAGTGTATAGACGCAAAGTAGCATTGCCGGACTATGTTGTACGGCAATAATTGACATACGCGCCACAACGCAAAGCAAGCTCTACCTATTTTATCGCACATCCTGTCAATGTGATCTTCCCATGTTAGTGCGCTTTTCACACGAAAGCCTAGAAATGACGTTGACTTAACCTGTTCCATTTCAACATTTCCTATGCCCACCCTAAGTGGTCTATAAGAGCGGCCGGACAGTTATGAATAAAATGCGTTTTACTAGTATTGAACATTAATCTATTGTGTCTAAACCACGTGTTGAGATCGTTTGAAACTTTAAAGCACAGCTGCCACGTCACGTCGTCCGCATACATGAGAATACGAGCCCCCCGAATATTTTCCGGCAGATCGTTCAGGAGAAGTGAGAACATTATATTGGAGAGCGAGGATCCCTGCGCTACTCCAATAACTGTCGCATGTATCGCTGACTTCCGTGGTTGTGTGAACTTGTGGTGAACGCCTAGTTGTGTAGGAAAAAAAAACTCACCAGTGATATCTTTCACATGCGAATATTGAATTCTTAAGTTCAAAGATATCAGGGGCCTTATTTGTGAAACTTTCGAATGAATCCATCGCTCACTAATGTGACTTTTTGAATATCGCTCAAAAGTGATGAATTCATTCGAACGTTTCAAAAATAAGGCCCCTGTTGTTGTTGGGCCTGGGTGTGTTATGCTGGGTGTTTTTTTGTTAATATTGAATGACTGAAATTATAATATATGATCATTTTTTTACTGGAACAAATATTATAGTCTAGGGTGCTACGATGGTTGTCTATTGTTTGCCCGAAAGATATAAGCTATAATACTCATATGCCCGAATTTTCATTTGCTTGAATTGTTTGTTTACCATTAGATTCCATAATTATACGTATTGCTATCCATTTTATAAATTGCAGTAATATTATTTAACAGAATATTTCAACGTCATACTAAACTAATTTCAAACACATCCAAGCCTTTCCAAACACTTCGCCGGCCGCTGCCGCTACATCCAAGTCTTTTTTTTTTATCTTAACATACATAACAATATTATGTATGTTGGCTAGTATAGTAGATAAAATTATTGCAAATGAAATTCTAGCAAACGGGTGTATCCCAGCTACGATTGTTAAACGTTCATTCATAAATGTATCTTTATTAGAAAATACTAGGACTACAATTATTACCTCAATTTCTATCATTTGACTCAAAAATAAAAAATTGTAGAATTTTTGCAAGGATGACTTGATCTTTATTAAGAGTAAATGACTAAAAGTCCTTAATTACAAATCCCCAATAAATTTTTCCCATAAAATTATAAATTTATACATATCAGTATATTTTTCTTTTATTTGTCATAAAAGAAACATAAATTCTGAGCATCCCGCGCTATTCTCGTGGGAAATCTGCAAAAAACTTCGAACTTCATCGATACGGGATCGTAGCGCGTAGGTGCGAATAAACCTGCCAACTTCGAGGCCGAATGCAACTTTATTAAACTTGTGGCAAATAAATACTTATCTCGTAGTGTTTTTCTTTCAGAAATATTCCATTTAAGCTATATATATATAAAATACTAGCCTGTTACCCGCGATTTCGTAATCATGGACAATTTTTATAATCTTTCGTAAAAATAAATCAGTAAAAAGTAGCCTATGTTACTAATACCTCCAGAAATATGAGTACAAAGTTTCATGATGATCGGTTAAGTATTTTTCGCATAAAAGCGTATTAAATAAAATTAAAGTCATATTTATAATATTAGTAGGGATTATTATGTATAGCAGTTGCTAGTTTTGCGTTCTTAAAAAAAAAACCAAAGGGGTTTCATTCCTTTCAACTCTCATCACCTCTCGCAATATTTTTAAAAGTTCCTTACCAAAAGGATGAAAACGAGACACCATTAGGTACTACGACTTCCCTGTCCGTCTGTCTTTTTATCTGTTGCCAGGCTGTATCTTAAAATAACATAAATATAGAGGGAGCTCCTAAACAACAAATGCTATTTTTGCCCGTTTTTTTGCTAGTTAATAATAGTTAAAATCACGGTACGGAATTTTTAGTGCGCGAGTCTGACTCGCCGATTTTTTTCCATTTTCATTTCCCTATTTTCCAAAAACTCAGATAATTTTATTGTGGATTGTAATAGTATATTTATTAAAACATAATAATTGTACCAAAATCTGTTATTTAGGTTGACATCTACGTCAATAAATCTGGAAGACTCGGATAAGCGCCTGCTGAATTTGAAGCGGTTGTTTTAAAGTTATAGTTAGATCTTGAAGATGATTTTCTTCATAACTATACGAATCTATAAACTCATAAAGAGAGTAGTGTAGCTCTTGCAGACCAGAAATTAATATAAAAACAAAAATGCAGGCGAGTTTTTTGGAGGCCGTTAATAATGGAATAAGTATATGGTTTAGAAATATAACTAAACATTTTCTTAGTAAATCTAGTTAAATATCTATTTGGTGAAGTGAGATGCAAATATTCTGCAAAAAACTATTCATAGTATAAAACAGATCTCGATTTTTTCGGAAAGACAATATTATAACATAATGCCGTGATTTTATCATTGGAGAGCAAAATTAGAGCGTCAAAATTAAACCAAAATGGGCTAGCAATCTGCAATCTTTTAATTAAAATTCACTCAACCAAATATAATTATGCAAAGTTGTCACTGCGGTTAAAAATTAATACCAGTCCAAGCCACAAAGTCAAATCTTCTCGAAATGTCTCTTGAAATTAAATTAAGTATTATACCTTAGCATTATAGTAAGTTCCCGTAATAGATATTAAAAAAAATATTCAGATAGTTTACTAAACTTTAACTTAACAAGGAAAATTGAAAATTTATGAACATCTAACGCGATTAATAAAAAATTCATCCTCTTGACGTGGAAGCCATGTTAGATTTGAAATGCATTAAGGTGTGTATATATATATAGTGTTCTACTAGTCAATCTCGTTTATTTGAAACTCAAATTGATGGAGTTGTGAAAAAATATGTAACCGCCATTTTATGGTGGCGGCCATCTTGGACCAATTCTCATCAAACAAAGCTCTTTTGTCTTCTTAGAGTACATCTTGTTCGACTACGAAAATGAACGCTAACTCAATTTCGCTTTGATTATTTCCACAATAAAGGCAACTTTTGCTAACCCAACCAAGACTGTTTTCATTTGCATTATCCTTCCGAAATTACACAAAAATAATCAACATGGCATTATCTAATTTGGCTCAAGCAAATTTTGTCTGCAATAATGGGAATATATATTTTCGTCCAGGGAAATTCTTTGAGCCTCTGGAAAAGTACTTCTTAGCTGTATCGTAACCTAAGCTTGCCAGGTCATAGAAGTAAAGTAATATTAAGTACAATGAAGTTCTAGATGGGTAAATATCATCAAAGAGTGGTAGGTAGTGGTAAGGAGTGGTAACAATGAACGCTAACGTTGTGTTGAAGGGCACATGTATTTTAAATCCTTTTTACCAACTTTCCAAAAAAGAGCAGGAGGGGGGTACTTAGTTCGACGGTACGTTTTTTTAATGCTTTTTACCTGATTTCTCGAAGACGAATCGACAGATTTAAAAAAAAATTTTTTTGTTCTTCTCGAGAGGCCCAATCAAAATTTTATCTAAATCAGGCCAGAGGATTTACTCGTATTATGAATTTAAATAACAGAAAAAGTTCTATTAGCGCCAACCGTAATTGAAGTGGCGGAAGGCCTGGAAGAAAGACTGTTTGATATCTTATGTTAATAATATTTAAAGATGTACCTACCTATTTTCAGTTATTGAGCGATTTATTAAAGAACCTATGATATTTTATATCACTTTAATAACAAGAGAATTAAAAAATATCAAGTAAAACAACAATCATTAGCTAAATGGAAGAGGAAATGAGGAAATGTTTATGTACATTTAGAATGAATTGCAACACGGAAAACTCCTTTGGTCCGTTAAGATAAATTCTTTTAAGCACGTCTTTGCTTTTAGGGATTGAAGTGAACATCTTAGAGTAAGAGTAGTGTAATACAGCCATAGGTAAAACAATCGAGGGAAAAATTATTGGTCTCAAAAACGAAAAACATCTTAATATGAAATAGTTACAATTTATTTTTAAAAAGTAGTCTACGCTCACACAACTTTTCAATCACATTGATTTTCAAAACAAAGTACTGGATCATTTGTTATAATTTATTCAGGACGACCTGAGACGACACATTCAAAAGAAACTGCTACTCGTAGAACATAAAAAATAAGTTTTTTTTTGTAGCTAATGTTTTTGCGCTTGACCGCAACTTGAACTTGAAGTATTCGATGAAGCTTTTTTTTCAATTGGTTGAATATAAAAACAATATAAAAAGTGAAAGAACATCAAACTAAATTGCGACTCTTTAATATTACCGCATAAAAATAAAACACTAAAACCCAATTACTTTTTCAGAGTCTGTTGAACTTAATTCATAGTGATGATCTTACGTCATAGATCTGGTATACCTACACTTTTTTATGCTATAAAACTTCGCGACTTCATGCATTGCTTGAGTTTAATGACTTGGCAATCAAGTTAGCAGTGATTAGTAATAGTAGTAGATAACTACTTACTTATTTGCTTTCGAGCCGTTTTCTCGGTAAATCTCGTGAGATAGGACCGAACTTGAAAAGTTTCTTTTTTTTCATTCTAATCGCTTAATAAGTAGTAATATTAAAGTGTCACTGACCGATGTTACTGGTCGTAACGTATCATTTACAGCGAGCATGTTACGTTGTCGCTACGGGCGACTAGTTTTCCCCTACTGACAGCACGAAAGTTAGCTGTACACAGCTGTGTACTGACCAGTGTTACAGGGCGTACTCGTACTGTAACATGTTATACAGCGACCATTCGTGGGGTGCTCGCTGCGAGCGCTTCGTTAACCCGTTTACTCGCTCGCTATATAACATATTACATTACGCCGTGTAACACTGGTCAGTACCCGCTTTGCACCTTACATTAAACCTCGTAATACTAGCCATTAATAACCATAAAAATAGGTGATATTCAACTTTTATAGTTTCATAAGCAATTAACCTAGTTATAACCTAATTAAATTTAGCGACTAAATTTAACTTTAATTAATTTTAAATCATCAGCATCGGCTGTATCTGTTAATGGAGTTGACAAACAATTTTTTCCAAAAATTACAAAAAAAATATAAAAAAATTACGAGGATAAGCGTGTTTTTATTTTTTTTCTATCATTGAAAATGGCTGAGAAAATTAAGATCAAAGAGCGCATTTTCGTTCGACATAATTTCAAAACGTACTCGGCATTCTAAAGCGTTATGACGTCACAGGTCGTGTTCTAGCCGGGCGGGTACGGCCAATTCGTTTGCTGGCTGCTCGCGCTACGGTCGAAAGCATTATAATAATACGCATTTTGTTAGTGGCTAATAATCTTCTAATAGTGATATATTAATAGTGATAATTTTAATTAAAAACACCGGAAAAGCAATTTTTTAACATGTCGAGTGATCCAAAACGCCGAGATAAATGGATGCAATTAGCTCTAATACTACTGCATACCGTTGTAAAGATCATTTTTAAGGATTTTTAGTTTGAGTATTTCTCTCCAAAAAGGGCGAAATTTGCTACGGCACCATTTACTTTCCGATTTCAATAATATTTGGTATTACAAACATACAGAACTCCACATTATTTATATTAATAGATTCTTGATAGTGAAAAAAATCGGCCAAGTAGTTGTATTTTTTTTACCAGACTGCGAAAGAAGCCTAAATGGCTTGCTGTATTTTTATTTATGTGAATAGTGTCAATAAATTTGTCTCAATCGTGAGAGTGATTCTGGGTAGATACAACAAAATTAAAAAAATAAAGTAAGGATGACACACAGCATTAAAAATTTAGCACTTGTTTGCACTTGCAAAAATTTAGTACAGTTGTAAAAATATCGTGGTACCTAATTATAAAACGACACGTCGGTATATTGCCGATTACTTAAGTGAATGTGTATGATAAAATTAACAGAATAGGTTTCATATTTAATAAATAGATATTTTAGGTTAGGCACTAACCCGCCAACCTTAGAAAATGGATACATACTCGTAACGTAAGTAGTTACCTAAATAGCAAAAATTTAAAAATTCATAGATTACCAATCAGATTACCTCAAGAGATTTTTATGGGACTTATCGTATTTGTAATAAATGTTGCTTAAAAGACATGCTAACTTTTTCATTTTCATTCTACGTATTTAAGTAGCCGTAAAATAGGTACTTATTTTCTATAAAAATATGAGCTATCATTAAGCTATCCACTCTTAGTAGATTGTTTGACTGGCCTTTCTGGAATCCTTCCATGAACGGTATTAAAAAATTAAAATCAACCTTATGAATTAATACACAAACAAAACAATAACAACAAACTATCTGACGCATACAAGTATAATTTAGGCATTAAAATCCAAAGAAAGACCGCGAGAGTGTCTTTATTTGTATGAGATTCAGTACTGGCGAGAGGCGCGCGGGCGTCTTATTCGTCCTACGACGTCATCACAAGTTGGCGGGAAGCTCCGCAGTTTAAAAAAGTGGTTTACGTGAAATAAAAACTCGTATAATGTACATAGCCTATACTTTAATGTTTGGTATATTTTAGTGTTACATTTTAACTCTTCTGTGTTCTCCATTACCCCAATTCGGGCAGTCACACAGAGAATACACAATACACTGACTAAAGTTCCCAAAACAATATCCATCTTTTTCTCACTTTTGGAAACAAAAAGAGAGGAGACAATTTTATAACTGTTATATTAGGCTAGTTTAGTATGTTTAGTTTGTTAAAATCAGGGTTATTATCTAATTTATTTAAATTTGTCCAGGAGTTTCAAAAAAGTAAGAGAACATACAAAAAACAGACTAAAGATTACATAATTTGATTGTAAATTTCTTCCCTGTGTAAAGTAACACATTTTTTAACCCAACCTCGCATTATAAATACGAATCTCAAGCAACGAAAAAATAAACACAAGACAAAAAAACGAGCTCGCGGAAATATAAAACAAATCACATTCAGGCACAGATAACGTTTCCATAACGATCAACATTTTATTGTTTCAAATACATATTTGCATGGAAATATACGGAGATACATGCTACATACCTATTTGTATGCTCCGATAGACATATCAATGCTGTGGGTTTTATTGTGTTGATTTGTCTATGCATGTTTAGTTAGTGAAAATAAATTTGTACTGGGTTCATCGTACGCTAAAAGTATAATGACCACCGTAGTGCCACAGTACGTTTGGTTTCTATTGCAATTGTAGAAAATAATAATAAGTATATTAAATAGTAGTTTTTTTCTTAGCAATTGCAAACATCAAATATTTTCAGCTTTTTATATCATGGTACTTTAATGATTCGATAAAATAAACGAAACCCTACTGCAAGAACTGCAGGATAAAAAGAATGAATGAACAAATATATATTACACCAAAATAAGATAAAATTACAGCAAGACATATCTATACAATGGTAGTACACTGGGCAGCCTTAAAGAGTATTTAGCCTATGACTTTCTACAGCTAAAGACGAATCTAGTGACCAATGTCTACTGTACTGGCTGTAATGAATCACAAAGAGTTGTGCTTAAATACATGCACATACATACATATAAAACTTACAAACATATAAATGTTCCGATAAAAGACATGACATACAATCAAAAACATTATTTATAACTATTAACACGTCATTAGTTATAGCATTAGATTATAGTAAATGGCGCCTTAGCTTTAATTTCTCCTCAGTTTCAGTGTTTTCCTAAAAAAATTCATTCATTCCTACCAACCAAAACTCCACGAAGACTGAAGTTCTAAAAATTCCTAAAAAATATATTACAAATTTCTTTCATTTGGAACTATGGTATGCGAGTACAAAATTTTCATACAGGCAGACAAATTTGCCAGACTCTAAGTTGACATGCTTCGATCGGTCGGTCTATCAATGGTCAATTAGTTTGATAGTTCAGTATATTAAATGTCCTCGTTCTGTACCAAAGTGATAGTTTCAACCCGTTAAACCCCGGATCTAATAAAATGTTATGTTTACGCAGCTGACGTCATCTGGTGAGAAAACAATCGGACCATAGTGAATATGTAAAAAGTGAGTCTGCTTCGAGTTAAGGGAAATTTTCTGTCGTCTATAAGTTTATCTGGGTGTTGCAACATTCGTGCTAAGTGCGAAATGTCTTACTGACTCGATAACGTAAACTTAATTTTGTATTAAATCAAAACAGCGCCACCTAGCGACAATGTTTTGTAAAATATCAAAACAGACTACGCTAATACGATCGAGTAAGTAAAAACCTTTATTTTCAACCAATATCGACGATACTTGATGAAATGTATGCTCTAAGTTTTTCTATGCGTCGAGATTTTAGGCAAGGACATTGTTAAAAGAACCTCTAAACAAGTACATTTAAGAGGTACTTTTTTAATTTTTACTTACAAAAAGCAGAGGTTAATTCAATTCTACTGTATATTTTAATAACATTAAAGCAGAGGTTAATTCAATTCGACTGTATTTTTTAATGTTATTAAAAAATACTTGATTTAAATAATATAAAAAAAAAAAATATTTGAAAGATACCGCCCATGTACCGCACATTTGAATTGTATCTAAATCATGACTGATTTGATTTTTTAATCAAAACAACTGAAAGTTCTATCCGTAAAGTCCTGCCGTAATGAAATCGGGAGTCATTTTTTTTAAATTGTTATTTTGAACAGCTTGGGAGTTCGTATAACTACTAGTATTATTATTGACTGGTTAATAAGCAGCAGCCAAATGACACCATAGTAACCTTCCCCACCTAATTTTGGGGAAGAAATAGGTGGGTTTCTCTGTCAAAAAAATCGTACGGCATAAAATTTACGAAATCATAAAATCACAGGCTTTTAATAAATATTTTTTACAATTTCATAGACCTTCTGATTTTAACTGTTTTCAAATTTAAAAAAAAAAAATATTTTCGTCCATTCACGATGCAAGGCAAATTGAGATATTGTAGTAACGTGTCAATGTTTATTAGAATGAACACGAAATATGGTCACAAAATTAGATAAAAAACATGTTTGCAGGATACCAAAAAATAGAAAATACAATAGTAAATCATGCTATACCTATATTTTGTTTTTTGGCCAAATATTTTATATATATTCCGTTTAAAAATTGTGAACCTTCATCTTTGACTATTGGTTCATTAGAGACGATGAATATTTCAAAATCGTCATTTTGTGTAGGCGTCGTATTGCGTCGTGTGTATTGCTATAAAAAAAATCTAGGCGTCTTAATAATTATGGACACCTTCATCCCCTGTTTTAGAGAGGCGATGAATATTTCAATATCGTCATTTTGTGTAGGCGTCGTATTGCGTCGTTTGTATTGCTATTAAAAAATCTAGGCGTCTTAATAATTATGGACACCTTCATCCCCTGTTTTAGAGAGGCGATGAATATTTCAATATCGTCATTTTGTGTAGGCGTCGTATTGCGTCGTTTGTATTGCTATTAAAAAATCTAGGCGTCTTGATAATTATGGACACCTTCATCCCCTGTTTTAGAGAGGCGATGAATATTTCAATATCGTCATTTTGTGTAGGCGTCGTATTGCGTCGTTTGTATTGCTATTAAAAAATCTAGGCGTCTTGATAATTATGGACACCTTCATCCCCTGTTTTAGAGAGGCGATGAATATTTCAATATCGTCATTTTGTGTAGGCGTCGTATTGCGTCGTTTGTATTGCTATTAAAAAATCTAGGCGTCTTGATAATTATGGACACCTTCATCCCCTCTTTCAAGTTTTATTTATTGAACTTTTCCAAGTTTCAATTTACTTTTATGCCCTATTTCATCTCTTATGACCAATTTCATATCGTTTAATGGTTCAGGAGTGAAACAAACAGAGTTAAAAATAATCAAAATTCAATCAAAAAAATAAATGTCAAAATTCAATCAAAAAAATAAATGGCGAATGTTACGGAAGCAACAAAAAGAAAAACCGCGAAATTCTTAAATGTTACTTATATGATATTTTTCCTTTTGTCCAAGGATAATCCATAAAAAGCTTCGTTGAAATTATAACAAACTAGCCTATTTCACGTTAATCTAATCGTCTACAAAAGAATAGCTTAATATTTTTAACATCGGAACTTTTCTTATTGATGTTATCAAATCTATGACTCTTTGTTTATCATTCATTATGTTTACGTTCACATAATGATATGACAATTTAACATTTCAAGCCATAGATCTTACTAAACTATTTAGACTGTTACACATACTGACAATTGCAATATCCAGTGCTTCGATATAGGTACCCGCCATAAGACGGAGAAACCGAACAGCAAGATTAGCGCTTTGAGAGCGAAACTCAAGCATCGGTGCTAACGTACGTTTTTAGAGAAAGTTAGTATTAAAGTATGTACTGTGTTAAGCTATATTTGCCATATTAACAAAACGTGTTTCAATTTTAAAATCAAGCAGGATAGAAGACCCACCAGAATTGAAAAAAACCTCGATGTTTCCTAAGACTTGTTTGATTCAAAGAACGCAATGCCGATGAATTGTAGTAAAAAGAAAAAAAGGTTTGCTGTCTTAAAATTAATAGAGTAATGAACACCTAAATCTTATCCCTAAAAAAAACTTATTAATGTAAAGAACACAAGTAAAATAGATTTTGTTTGAACCCTGACTTTTATAAAGGCAGCCATTTTGGATTTGAAATTATTATAATGTATAGTACCTATTCTACTAGTCAAACCTTTTCATTTGAGGAAATATTGGTATTTTGCCATTTTGTGGCGGTGGCCATCTTGAGCCGATTTTCATCAAATATAGCCAAGAACACTCCCGACTAATACACCTTTTATACAAAAAAAAAACAAAATCAAAATCGGTCCATCCATCTGATAGCTACGCTAGCACACATACACACACTCTCACACACTTTAAACGTTAAACAAAAAGTCAAAGCGTTATACACTCCGTCGTTTTTGTGTCAGGGGTTGAAATACACCTAGACTAAAAATTAAAGCACAAGCTTTGGAGCTACCTTTATTATGTTGAACTTAATAAACAGTTGTAATAATTTAAAAAAGAAATAATATCTGATATATTTTCACAAAAGATAAGCATTCCCAAAAGTTTCATAGAAACGTAACGCTGGGGTAATCCTTGAATTTCTTTAGCATTTCCCCAAAGTAGATTTCGAGGCTTTTATTGTCGTATCAATTTGGCGACAGACCATGAAAACACAGATGGACAAGTAATAATTGACGTCACACAAAATATTAAAGAAAGGTAAACCTTATTTTTTATTGACGATACACCATAAAATAATACTTTGAAAAAGTGATAACTGACGTAAGTTCGGCACGCAAACTTACGTTACGAAAATATCATTTGTGTAACTAGTAGTTTATTGAATGATTAAAAAAATATACTAGAACTAGGACTAAACTTTACATACTCACGCTTTTAAGCTCAACCGTAAGAGGATCACTTATAAACCAAAATAACTGTCATTGGAACATACCATGTTTTGCAATAACCGATTATCTGTACTTATTTAATTTGTGATAATGGTACTTACATTGTAAGTATAAGTGTTGAGAATGTGTAATAAAGGAGATTGACAAAAAATAACAATACATTAAGGAATGAACGAAAGGAAATTCTTTCTCGGGCAAGTATTTTTTTAATGCGTCATCTAAGATTTACGGAACAAGAGTGGATTGTTTAAAATTTGTAATAAACGTTTCTCGTTATTTACAAAAATAATATAAAAGAAATATATAATTGATTTATTAGAATAGTGCACAATTTTAGTTTAGAAAATTTGCTTAATGCGCGAATGTATAATGAGATGCTGTTCAAGTTTTGTTTTGGAATGATCTATCCCACCAAAATGTCATTGATCTTTTTTAGGTATATAAAATAATGAACCCATCATTCTTAGCCAAAGTTAAAAACAGCGCATCATAAACTTACCCCTGACCCTTTACTATTATTAAAATTCGACAGGATTATCGGTTATATACTAAGCCACTGTAGACACTCCAGCGCTACGGAAAAATATGAAATAAAATAGCGTTCCCAAATTCCAAAAAGACAATTTAAGCGAGATAAGGTTTTTAACTCTAGTCTCCTACTCTGGATCTAAACGTCTGCACGCTAAGCTATCACAGATCGTTATCAGGTGTATAAAATAATGACCCCCCCATAATTTCTTACAAAACTTAAATACAATGCATCATAAACTTACCTCTGACCTTTTACTATTAATTAAGATTCTATAGACACTCCAGTTTACGCGCCGCGGTGAAATATGAAATGACTTTAAAGTCCCGAATAGCGTTCGTAAAGTTACAGCGGATGCCTCCTTTATTAACCAAACAGACCCCAATTTCGAGACATTAAGTGCGTCCCATTTAGCACAGCCTATACAATCACGTCTTTTGATAATATTATGTGGAGGGATCACTGGAATGGAACAGTTACGTTGCCCTGCTGTCTAATCTATTGCGTTTTCTTTTATTAGCGTGTCCCGGGATTTCGGAATTAATTGGAAAGCTTTTAGACTATTGGTAGTTATGGAACGTACGTGAGGGTCCGCGATGTAGGCTCGTGATGCTTATTGAGTTACTAACTGAAGGGGTTATTGTTTGGAGGGAAAACTGAAATTGCTGCTATCAATATACAGATATTAATTTATCAAAACTTTATGTTCGATTGTAGCACAAATTGAGGTTTATATAATTTTGCATGGAATGTTCTATGATTGATTTTATTATTCTGCCTTTATATTCAAAAATGCTCGGATCTCCTCTATGATGAGGGAGAATACGCTATAGTTCAGTACTTAGATTTAGAGACTTAATTTACATTAGAAAAATCGTTGAACATTTCCGATAAGTAAATTTTCCTGCCCCGTTTCAGCAGTAATAAATTCAGCCTCCACAAAAATTAAATATTCGGATTTTCAAAAAGCGTAGGCCTGAGTACAGACTAAAAATATGACTTTAATAATGCGTTCTTGTACCGCCAACATTAATCTTGTACGGTATAATACCGTAAGAAAAAGTGTGAATATGTAAGTTGGTATTTAAAGAAATTTATGGTGAATTGTCAGGCTTTTAAGCGGTTGCTTCAACTTTTAATTTCCACGTTAAGTTTGGAAGTAAAAAAGCATCATTGTTAAAACAGATATAAGAAGGATTTTACTTACTGCCTACTATGTTACTTTCGACAGAATTTACCACTAGAATTCAAAGGAATAAAAGCTTTAATTTATGAAAGAATGTTACCTACATGAAAATTTTTTCAAGATACGGCAAGGCCATATCTTGAATGATACGAGTGACTTTGATTTACCGTCTTTTTTTCGGAGTGCACTGAGAAAGGATACATTAGCAACATTATAGATATAAAAATTAATTTGAATGTTTGCATAAGTGGGTTGATTCTGTTATATTACCTGTATCTCACAACCGCCTTGACCTAGTAGTTAGCATGTTAGTTTCGACAGCCGTCGTTCTCAGGTTCAATTTCAGATCGGACCATGCTAAAGATGATTTGAAATGACTGTTCGGGTCTAAGTGAGTTGTGCATGTGTTTCTTTTTATAAGTAAAAAATGCTTTGTTACTGTTTAAAAAAAATTTGATGACCGATTTCGGCAAAGAGAAAGCGAAAGCTATTGTGTGCATCGATATCGTAGCAATGATGGCACAGAAGTTAGTGGGGCTGATTGCCGTGCGAGAGGTACAAGGTTCGATTTCACGGGTTAAAGAGTCTGAAGTACTGGTGAAGGAAAACACCGTGAGGTAACCAATAGTATGGTAATAGAGCGTTTTCTAATGATTGCCTGACTAGCTGCCCCACCCTCAAGTTGATAAAATCTATCGTTGGGTTTCGCCAGCCTTTTTTGAGAGCCAGTGTATTCAAAATAGGCATGCTCCGTTTAGGGCCACAGTGTTGTTGGCTTTCGTGTTCGTGCGAGCTGGTGGTTAAATATCTAGGTGTGTTTAAAAAAAAAACCTTATACGTATTAAAAATACTACCTTTGCATTACGAATAAGAACTACAAATATAACTGAAATACGCAAACAGAACTACAAGTACGAGTAAATACCATTCAGAAAATACAAGCTTTACACAAAATTTAGACCAGTCTCCGAATAGCTTAATTGATCTCCATTACAATTAAATTAGTACAACTGAAGAATTCTAAATGATCTCTAATTAATTTATATTTAAGTTGGGGCCGTTTTAGGGCTTTTGTGCTGTTATTGGCTTTAATTAAATATATTTGTTTCTGGTTAATGTTTCAAGCTAATATTTAGTTACTAAATTAGTTAAATGTGATAGAAATAAAGAAGAATATTGCTTTCATGATTATGGAATAAGCAAATGCATGAAATTTTGTTCATATAAAATGCAATAAAAATAAATAAATTTGATGATTAGCGCAAAATATAAAATTAAGGTAAATAATGATGTAGGTGTGAAAAAAACACCTACTTGTCTTAAAGTTTTATATTAGTGCCAAGTTCTCTAGAGATTATGGTGATTCTGATACATCTAATTAACGTAGTTATTATTATTGGGTAAATAATAAACAAACCTAGTTATTTATTCTGCTTTAACAATATTTGCTGTTTATAAATATGTAGTTTTGAGTTTGAATAGTCGAATCAATTATACAAAGCAAAAAAGAACCACAGTATTTCAGTAGCTATAACAAATATAAATAAAACTATTTACCTTATCATGGAACATATTCTCCTACGAAGGAAGAAGTTACTCGTATTGCTGTTATAATTTTGCGAGGCGCTAAGTTTTACCTGATACAATTAATTGAAAGAAAAAATGCATGATACACAGCGTGAGTCACCACAGCACGGTTTATGTCGTCGTAGTATAGGAGACTTTATAGGAAATGACATACCAAACGCACGATTCTGCACAGCGCTGCGCAACTCATAGAATCAGGAATAACTATTTCTTTAATCAATAGCGTAATTATCCACATACAGCAATATTTGACACTTTGTATTTAATTTCAAAAGGGCAAGATCGTTGCAGTAAAAAAATATATTTTTTACTCAGGTATTTATATAATAGCTCACTCTTATGTAAGTTTTTATGCGGCGACCTACCTCACTTTGTGTTGGTAACATGCTCACAAAAAAATATTTTTAAAATATAATTTAAAACCTGCAATGTTCTAAAGTAAAATTTAATCTTCCTAAATTCTCCTTACAAGAGCGGAAATTCACTTCAATCTCGCGAGAGCTAATCACGTTTTTGGCCGAGTTTCAAATATTTACTGTCTACAGGCCTTGTTTATTCGCCCTTACTGAATTTAGTCCTATGTAACTAGAAATATTATTATTATATTAAGTGCATATTTTCTTTAGCTTTAACATTTTTCTTAAAATGAAACAGTGATTTTATCCAACTGTTAGGGAAGGAAGAGTAAAAGACCGCGGAAAAAAAAAAGATGGCACGCATTAGAGCCTAAACGCGTTGTCGTATTTTAATGTGAGTGGTCAATAGATTCGTCTGAGTCGTGAGAGTGATACTGGGTACATCAAAATTTAAAAAAATAAATTATAATCGTGGATGATACCTACACGGGTTTAAAGATTTAGCAGTTGGGGTGTTTGACTAGTGTATTCAACCGTTAAGCAATAAATTCAATAAGTATCGTGCAACAAATTGAAGAACAGCTTTTTTAGTTATTAACAAAGAGTGTCATATACACTGTAATCTTCCACTTCTGAAATAAATCTCCCTCACTCAAAATTCCGCAACTACTTAACAAATTTTCGTTCATACTGGTTGAAAAACTACCAAGGTGTTCCAAGTCTGTTATTTGATTTGTTTCGGAATTATTATAATTGCATTGTGTTAAAATAACTGTTTTGACATAGATTATTAAGCAAAACATAATTTTTAATACCGATTCTGATCTATTCTATGTAAACGGCCATTTTGGCACAATGCAATTATAATTCTAAGACAATTAAAATAACAGACTTGACCAAAATGTTACTTACTTCAAAATATACAAGAGTAAGAAAATTTTGTGTATCTTAAGCAGAGACTCTTTGGTAGTTGCTCTAGCCTAGTCAATAAAAAAATAGGATTACTATATCTAAGCAATACAATGCGTACATTACACCTTGTATCAATCTAGCAAGAAAGATAAGGAAGTGAGTAGTTGAACAATAAATCTAGAGTCTCACCGCTAATTAAAGTTCTGAATGTGTGGGCTATTATTTACATTGTAAATATTATATATAAATACAATGTATGCTACATACAAGTTTGCTTTAAAAGTTTACGTATCAGACTTTGTTGGAACATGTGTTTGAAATCGTTTGTGGCACGTGATCAACATACTGCACTAATTTTGCTGTGGATTAGCATTGGTATTTAATAAGTCATCCAGAAATCCTCCGTTCCAGATGGGGATGAAACGTTAACGTACCTATTGAGATATTAATGGAGTCAGTAGATAGGTAGGTTTATGTAATAGTATTATTATTTTCATATTTAATCGACCGTCAAAAGAAAGAGGTTATTAATTTATCGGGTTTTAAATTTGTAAATTTCTTCAAATTTGGTTTTAGTAATATAGCTAAATATAAAAATAAAATAAAAAATCTGCTAACAAAATCGGTCAACAAGTTCGATGTTGGTTTTTAACTTTTATAGTATTATATAGTTAATTTTAGACAAAAAGTAGGTAGATTATTAACTTAATTAATTAGTCTTCAAAAAAAACTGTATGTAACATAAACTTGGTGTATTTTTACGAAGTTCCTGATTATTGCTAGATTATTGTTCTAGTAAACTCTCGAACTTTCTTTCCAATGATCCGTAATTACTCAAAAAACTTAGATAATTAGCTTTCGAACCTAATAACACCTGAATTTTGAATTTTGTTCGTATAATTTTAGTCAAAAAAAATCTCTGGCGTGTTTCTAACTGAAATAACAAAGTAACAACCAAGTTAATGAAGCAGGAGGGTGACATTGTTGGACACTTTAAATTTTTGGGAGCTCATAAATATTAATAAAAAACGACACTTTAAAAAGTGGGGGCTCGCTTCAGCATAATCTCTTTAGGCGACAAGTCGTGAAAAACTGAAATATGAATCTGCTCTTTGTACTTTTTAGCTGACATCAAAAAGAAGGAGCTTAACAATTTGTCGGTTTTTTTTTCAATGTACCCTTGTATTAAAGAAAACTGATTCACTCGTCCAATTACATTGCCCAGATGAGCATTTTCAAGTCACGAGTGAATAATAGCTATAGTAATACAAGCTATCGAAAATAGGAGAACCCGGGAGCTAGTTACACAAGTTAGATCTGGCAGTTTACACAATATAAGTCGACGCGATGCGTTTTGGACGCATCATTGGAATGTCTACCACGTACTGGTAGTGTCTTGCATTATCTCTACTGGTCGGATTGTATAATGAGGATGGAGAAATGAAATTCACTCTTACACAGGATTATATGCTAGAGGTTGTACTAAGCCATAGAGGGGTCACTTTACTCATCCTCAGGAACAACTTTTACACTTAAACCAACTCTGAATTCACGAAAAAAAAATTGCTGTTCCATATAAAAAGTTTCTGCTGTAAAAGCTGATCGTTTCAACGTTGAGTCTATAAAAATAAAAAGCCATGAAACTTAAAGTATTTGTTTTTTAACAATAATAAACAATATATACGAAATATTAACATATAATTTTTCTGAAGGATGACCGTAACGATGTCTCAAGAAATAAAAAAATATATATACACACATTTTATTTTTTCAAATACCTACTTTGAATTAAAATAAAAACTTATTCCAAATTTGTTTTATTTGAATGCTTAAATTCTTTAAAACTTAAATAACAAATCATATTTATGGAAATCAAACCTCTTGATAATGCGTGTTATGTTTATAGGAGTACTCTTAACACGATTAGCAGGATTCAAACCTGTATTCTTCACGCAAACACTACGCCGAGATCCCTGACCATTCTGGACAATCGGCCACCTTCGATATTCTGCCGGTTCTTACTGGTAGATACCAGTGGAGACATCTGTGATGATGGAAAAGTCAATACAATTACTGTTCACTCACTTATAAAGCCGTGTCACACTGAGCGCCTGAACGCGTAACGACGCGCATCGCTGCTGCGTAGAGAACTGATGAGAGAAATGATGATACAGCAATCATCGTTCGTCGTGAAAAGCCACTAAGAAGAGTTGACCAAAATGCGTACAGTACACGCTGTATATAAATAGAGAAGCTAACTAGAGCAAACATTCGTTCACACTTCGCCCATAGGGGGGACACAGCCTAAGTATTATGAAACTTCAGTGAGGTACAAACACTTGAAACAAAAGTTAAGCGTGCCTTGTCAACAACCACGGACTTCCGAGTCTTGATCGTGTTAGTAAAATAACTTGTACTTTGGTGCCAGATATAACTACATCTACATGGTGAAATTGTGGTTTTATAACTGCTGTATTCTTAAATAACTATCATAGATCAGGATTCCAGATAGTAAATAGCTTAAACATGGCAAAAAATACTGAAGACAGACTACTACTTATCATGTTTTATAAATTTGAGCAATAGACATATTTTTAGACAGACTCCAAATTTTTCCGTCTTAAATTTCCTTTTTCGATTTTATCATGACGTAGTAAGAAAAAGTAGTTTTCATAATCTGATAGAACAAAATTTTATTATTAATGTTGTAGTGCAAGCACTGGTTGGCAATGGTTTACTTATTGTGCTTGTGAAGCCTCAAGCACTATAATTAAACCATAAAAAATTTAGTAACGTTTGACGAGTGTTGAGTAATATCGGGAATATTACTATGACCAACGACTTCCGGTTGAGTTGCGCGTTAGTTGGAATGAGAAATGATATAATTGAAAACGGCCAGTAAATGGCTGTCTTAAAAAAGGAACATTTTATGAAATCTAAACGATTTTGAAAATTCGTAGAACCTATATACCAAGTTCTATCAAGATTAGTTTAAAGTTATGACTAAAGCGCAAACTAATAGCATATTCGTTAGTTACAACTGCTTATTGCTTTCTATAGTTCTTTATAACAAATTGTTTATTAAGAAATTTACGTTAATAGCTGGCTGCACTCCTGCCTTAATGTTAAATGTTGCTTTGTACTCAAGGACAGGTTGTACTTGGAATAAAATGCTTGAGAACAATTTCCGGTTACGAACACTCATCGTTTCCCACGGCAACTCGTACAGTAGGTTCGGTATATCATGTGTCTGTAAAAACTTGAATTTTTACCTGACTGGCCAAAAAGAGGGTTATGTTTTTGGAATGTATGTTTGTGTATATGTTTATTTGTATGTAAGTTATGAACAATTCTTTATGACCCTCTACAGCCTATACCAAAAGAGCGATTTTGAAGTGCGAGGTGACATTTATCTTGTTACATCTTGCCGTTTGATCTGAAGATTTTACAGTAGCGTTTTTTGGTAGATTTTTTACAACTTGTTAATTAACACGCTTTTATTAGCTTTGCTATTAGACCCTCTTACAGACGTCGGATTGACTTGAAACTTTGAACACAGTGTGTTTTTAAGTTTTACGAGTACCAAGTAATACGAACAGTTGTCTCACAGATACAAAGTTGTGTCATTTGTACCACCACTGGAACTTGATGTTTCTACTGATCTTATTGTGTCATTAGCACTAAAAGAATTGTAGTACTTACACTATGGCCACGATTTCAGCTACTTACCTGTATTTGGATATTTTCCAAAACTACTGATATCACAATTAATGTTCCCATAAAAATCGGTATCATTAAACCATAGGTAAACAAAATACCTATGTCCTGAAATATAAATATTAAATTTATAACTAATATTTACAGCAACCAAATGCAAGTCTACTCGTATTAAAATTTCTACGTTATTGAACGTATTGAACATTGGGTCTCCCGTAAGGTATGCATTTATTTTTTCTAAATCCAAATCACTTTTATTTGCTAGAAACACGGTAATTCTTGTACAAGGTCTTATATAGGGGTTGGAAATTGATCTTGGAGTCTTTGAAAGGTTTCAACATTCTCCAACAATTTAGTGATAATTGATTTAGTTAACTATTTAGTAGGCACAAAAGGGATGAAATACAAAAAAAATAATTACATCTTTTGCCACATTCGGCAGCCTTATTGCAAAAAAGTGACAAGCATGTTTTCATAAAATTTCGGATTTAAACCAATCGCCTTTTCACTCGAAAGGAAAGGATTTTTTTGTAAGTATGCTAAAGTATTACACAATGTTTCCTATAAATTTCTGTAATTGTTATCCTTTGAAATCAAAGTCGTCGTTTGCAGATTTATTGCACTCATAACTACCTAGATCAATTTTACTAACTTCAAATAAACAATAGGAACTTACACTGCCGGAAGTCATAAATTGATATAAAAGTAGACCGCCTTGAAATAAATTCTGGGCATATATACTTGCAACACTGAGTCCATATGTAGTTTCCGCGTTTCTGAAGGTCCTGCAAAAATATCAAACAGATGAACTGACCACTGCACTCTGGTATATAATTTTAATGGTATGCTAGACTTTATTAAATGATTGTTTCTAAGCTAAACTATTTCTATTTTACGATTTTCTTTATAAGAATGATTTCTTTAAATAGTAAATATTTCAATTTTCTTGTCATGAATGCAAAAGCAGTAAATGGTATTGTATAAGATGTGAAGTCAATACTATTATATTTTCATCATCTTCATCCAATGCTTCTATCCAAAATATAACTTCAGTGTAGATTTTGAGCACCAAACGAGATGATACACATTGCTGTATGCCTCTCTTATATCCGTTTCTTTTATAAATTTGTGTTTTATTCGTACTTTGTCTTTTATTGCCAGTAAAGGTTTTAAATGATGGACATTCAGAACATATATGCCTAATGCTGAACTCGATCGAAATCTTTTTCGTAGTCTATATAAAAATGAGCGTTAAGGCGGTATCAGTTTAGCGCTCAGCTGCTTTTGAGGGGCTGAGGTGCGCGGTACTGGGGGGAAAGCGCACGAACCGCGCTCGCGCGACGACTTACCAACTTACTCGCAGTCTCCGAGACGTTACAAATTTACAATGTACTCGTACCTAGTCCAGCGCAGTGGGCCTAGCAGAAGTGTTTCGCATTACATAATTAACAATGCTTTTATATAAAAAAACAGGGCTATCTCTTGTCTTTTTTATATTAACTGTTATGAGGCCACTAAATATATTTGAGTATGATACGTTTTTATATTTTATTTATACAGGGTTATCGGTAAACAAAAAAAGGCTGATTTTTGCTTAAATTTATGGTCGGTCTCATAATAGCAGTTGTTTGTAATGATGAGTATACGGGCAGTACCTTTTGGTTTTTTTTGGTAAGCAAATCAAATTTCAATATATTTTATTTCTGTAAAAGCTACAAAACGTTTTTTTTTTCAATGAATTTTAGGCATTACTTTATAACGAAAAAGAATGATTGATTGCAGGCGTTACCGAGTTATAGTTAAATACGACTTTAATTCCCTCTCATAGGTACTAATTTTTTGCTAACGTCATTTCAGTTAGTTCTAACAAAAAAAGAATCATCTGAATCGAAGCATCCGTTACCGAGTTAAGTTAAATACGACTTTCTCCGACGGAAACATATCCGGGATAACATAATTTCAGGTACATTTTTCTAACAAAAAAAGAATCATCAAAATCGAAGCGCGCGTTACCGAGTTATAGTTAAATACAATTTTCATCCCCCTCCTGCTGAAACCTCCACAATTTTTTGGGATAAAATTCATTTTATTTATCCTATCTAATGAAAACAGAATCATCCAAATCAAAGCACGCGTTACTAAGTTATAGCGAGGTAGTTTCATCAGAAATCATTCAGCGGTTTCGGAGTTTTGGAAAGTGCAGATACAGACAAACAGACAAAACTAAAAAAAAATATATAGATTTGGGGTCAGTGTCGTTAATAACACCGCCCGAGAAATAAATTTTCTGAATATATTCAATGTTTGAATGATATATTCTATGTATGAATTTGACCTGTTACAGTTTCATTATAAGTATAAATTGTTAGGCTCATATAATTTCTAATGTAGTTTTTTGTTTCATGTTACCTACTATGTTTTTGAGCTCGTTGTAATCTGCTGGTCCAAATGAAATACATATGAATGGCTTATTACAGTAATCTAAATACTTTTGCAATTATCCGCGTCAATTTCTACATTGCAAGTCAACTTATGAGCTATGTTGCGAAATACACCAAATACACCATAATACACCATGTAAGAAATACACCATCTGTAAAGATTTCAGCTGTTCAGCTATCACGGTTCATGAGATACAGCCTGGTGACGCAAGGACGGACGGACGGACAATGAAGTCTTGGTAAAAGGGTGACGTTTTTACCCTTTTAGGAACATAAAACTCAGATAGGATATTATATTCCTGTTTGTACCTTTGGCAAATGGCAGAGAGAACAAACAGGAATAACCATTATTACCGACTTTTCATAAAAAAGTCGGCTGCAGTTCCAAAATTGGATTTATTGTTTGTGAACAAAATGACACAGCAGTTTTTTTTCGAATTCAGAGTTTATCCCGCATATTCAAAATGCTCCAATATGAAGAGTAAAGGATACGCCTAATCGACCTTTTATATTTTTCTGTAGCAAGGTTAGTGGTTAGGAGCATTAGCAAAAAGTAGGACACTATACTCAACATTACATACATCTTGTAGTAATAGATCTAACCCTGAATTTGAGATAAAATTAGTCGAAGTTAAAAATATAAAATTTATTAGTTGCCAACATAATGACATAAGAAATTTAGTAACAAATTCAGAGGTGGTTCCATAATCAAAATCCTTCAATAGGATGAGGATATTGACCTCTTTTCCGCTTAGAACACCCCTAACCGACAATTGTGTCAGCAGTTTCTTTTATTACAACAGTTATCGGTAAGAGTTAAAAAGCTACAATAACCTGTAACAGGTAAGTTACAATAACTTGTGATACAAGAAAACCTTAGACGGTTTACTCAAAATAAAAAGGGGGTCACTATACTCATCATTATGAATATTTTACATGATGGGACCCATTGATTCCATAGAAAAAGTTTATCGATCGTCTACAACGTGTATGAAACAACTGTTTTTTTTTCCACTTTCCTTCAATTTAGGATATGAATTAGCCGCAAGAATTTTTTAACACATGGTTTATCGAAGGCGTTGCTTGTTTTTAAGAGGGGTAGGACAGTAAAGTGTAATTTGTCTTTTGTGTATTATTATGTCATTGTCATTTTTAAAAATGTTGAACAATCGAACTGTTTACGATATGTTTTTTTTCTATCTAAAGTTTCAAAAATTCCCTTGGTATGTCATCTGAACCTAAAGCTTTTCTTGATTTTGTAGATTTAATGGTAAGCAACATACGATATATGAGAACCTCGTGCATTAGTGCCATAAATATTATATCGAATTGCCAAAAACTTTACCCGAAATTCCTAACAATCATAAATTGAAAACAAGATAAAAACAGTGTCTAGTTGACAATGTATTTTATAAAATAAGTGAATATATAAAAAGAGATAAAATTTACAAATATTTAATTTATTGTAATATAATTCCAATACCATTTTAATTTCACCATGTACATTATTGAATGCCCGATAGAGTAAACTGATATAACACTTGTGCACTAACAATTAGCATTTTCTATATATATCTCAATAAACGATTTCTGATTCCGATTCCGACTTTCTCCTTCATTATATTATCAAGCTTCTTATTTTCTGATGTATTTATTTCCTGATCACCGATTTGAACAATCGTCTTTCGTAATTCCCCCATGTTTTTAACTTTATTTATATTCTTTCCACCAAATTTATTTGTCTACCAAAATCTATGACGGTACATCATGCATCAAGATCAATTAATTATACGACATTGAATATAATCGAGTCAACCTATAACGTCTCATCGGGGAAGTTTTGCTGCATTTGCAAGGTGTGTGGGCTGTAATCCATCATGCTGACCAAATGACAGGTCGATTATTTCACTTATCTTGGAAATCTTTTAAGAGACGCACTTTATTAGATGTTTTTAATTCACGCTAAGGCAAGTAGTAATTACTCGTAATTCTAACATGTATATGTGACTGGAACCTCGGAGATTCATTGAAACAGACTTCTTTTATAAGAGAATTTTTGTTTACTAGCCTACCTCTAACTAGTACAGTAGTATATATTTGTCATACGAAGATAGTGTATTATAATACTGTTACTTACTTAGTTATGAACAAATAAGCAACTGAAATTTCCTTTAGCTTCTTTTCCCACTCATCATTGGTCAACTTTTCATTACGTCCCATTTCCAAATCATACTTAGTAATATGTATGTGTCCAGTTAAATGTAGTATAAAAGCAACCGTAATGCTATCAAAAAACACCCATATTAATGATCCTATGAAACTGCAGTAAGTTACAATAACCTGTGATACAAGAAAACCGTAGACGTTGTACTCAAAATTAAAAGGCTGCCATAAATACATGCCCAACTCAAGATTAGTTGTGATGTTGTATAACGAAGGGTTGTTTTGAATATTATGTATCAAAGGAACAAAAGACCAAGATGTGCTGCATAGGAGGGTCACTGTCAGCATGGAGATGAATATGTAGCGAGTGTTTTTCTCAGTATTCAATAATATATAGCTGAAAGAAAGAAATTATTAATTTAATTATTGAACATCACTTGGACATGACTTAACTTTAAAAGATTTAGAAATTACTAAAAGGGATAAAGATAATCAAGAAAGGTTTTAATTTCAAAAACATACTTCTGAATGTAAGCATTGCTTCTCATTCCTCTATCATGTTCTGTCATCTAACAAAATGTTCAATGTATGTAAAATGTTCAATCTTTAAATAATGTAATATTAAAAATAAATTTTTACTTACATTTTTAACAAAACTACGTTTCTGTAGTGGAATATTTTGCACGAATGAACTGTGCAGGTGAATTTTGTCCATAAAATGTAAATGCGCAGTTTTGTAACTTGCCGTGTGAGCGGTAAATACTTTACACTAAAAACAAATTAAATTTATTTATCTCATTACTACGTTACGCTTGCATTTTCTAAAATAGATATAATATGCTAAAAAAACACGGGTCAATTTTAAACCGACTTTAAAAAAAGAGGAGGGTCTCGATTAATTGCTATAGTTTTTCAAAATTTCCAGTAACGCCTGGACAGGTTTGGGAATTTTTTGCCTATTTAGAAAAAGCGCTTATTTAATTAATTATTTCTAAGCTGGACTACTATACCAATTTTTATAAAATTTATATGACACCATCTCTAACATTACATACCAACAAAAAATATCAAAACATATAATTATAGAGAAGTAACCGCGAAAACAAAAAAGACACATTCAAATAAAGGAGTTCCTCATGTAGTTTAAATAAAATTAACATAATTTCGGATTAACAGTAAAATACTATAACAATGGCTTTTATTTTAAACTTACCATAAGAGACGTGGTGAAAGGAATTATAGAGAGAATCAAAGCCAAAACACTAAATTCCTGATCTTCGTAATGTAAGGCTAAATAAATGGTCATCGACGCAACAACAACCGGTAAAAATATAATAACTATTTTTCTGTGAATAGCATACAACTTGTGGGAAGGATAATCATACCAACTCCAATAATGACTGTTTAAACCAATAATGCCCATGATAAATGCAATGACTCTGTAAAACTTTTGGTTACTTTTGGTGGATGACGTCTGAAAAATTAAGGTTAAAATTACATAGGGTTCCGCAATCACTTCTATTTAAAATTAAAAACAGGAGGCCTTATTAATAAAATGCGTCTCAAAGTTGTACATCGATGTCATACCTTACCAAGTGACGATCTCTATCGGATAAAATAAGACAAAAGATACTCAAGATTAAGACGCGTTAAAAATAAACAACTACAAGTCAACGTATATCAATTTGAATAAAACCTTGACAGTAAGAACATTTTTCAGGTTTTAGAGACCGAATCCAGTCTGGTAAAGACTTTTTGTGTCACATTTTGTTCTTGTTTTTCTGATAATTGTAAAAATTACTGCTCGCAAATTTTATTCAAATTGTAATATATTATGCAACTTTATGAATTCATTAAATAAACAATACTTATTTGGTTAGTTATTTTTAGCAACATTGAAAAATATAATAATCTGTCACAATAGCTAAAAAAGCTTATAGAAGTTTTTTTTTCACTTACAAGTAAATTTCATTTGCCATATTGCTTACATAATCGTGTCTTTAGTTCGAAGTGAAATAAAATTACCAAGACGTTTAGTTTTGTTGAAGTTATGCCTTATATTTACACATTTATTAATGTTTACTTTCACACAAGAACAATCGCATAAAATTATAAACCAACGTTGATATTTAGATGTACACAGTCAACTTACATTATTGTCCTTCTAATTAACAACGTAATGCAAATTACTTTTTTATTGATTGGATACTTTGTTTTTATTAATTGTGGTAACTATGAAACCTGTTCCCAGAAGTGAGTTTAATATTTTTCTGAAGCTGCTTCAGGATTTGACTTTGAAACATGCAAACTGTTCTGTTTGGTAATAAACCAAGAAGTCTTATGTAAGTAGGTTTTTTATATTGGTTTAAGTTAAAAGATGTATTATATTATCACAGTCAATATTTTTTAAAGTTTTTACTTTTTTGTATTTTGCTTATAACATGGATGCTTAATAATCTTCAAACAAAACATTAAATAAAAATGCATATTACTACAATTTATTTGATATTTTCAGTTATGTGTTATATAATCTAAAACTTAGAACGAATTCGATATCTAAAATTAACAATACGAAAAAATATCATTACTGCCTACGTATTTTATTCAAAACAGTGTGAGTATCTGTTAAAAAAAACTTTGAATAAAAACGAATTAACTATTAGTCTAGTTTCACGCGACCAACGCCCGTTTTCAAATTGTTTTGCAATTGAATTACTGTACAAAGCATTAATTAATTCGTATTTTTATGAATATTTGATAAATTGAGTGTTGTTGAAACGATATTATGGCGATAAAAAAGCTTAGGCTAATACTCATATCTGCATAGTCTTACACATTTCAAGACTTATTTTTAGGAAAAAATTCTTAGTAGTAACACTCTAGACAGAGTGATCGTTAATGTCGTATTTTTAATACGAGTATTGTTGAGCCAGATATTATGCATATCACGATGTTTTTCTCTAATGAAGGTTATCCTAATGCAATAAATCATAAGACCGCCAACAGCAGACTTATTTGGTCGGTCCATATTGTGGGTTAAAATCTGCGCACTTCAGTGCGTATTTCCTTTCCTTGGATATCGGGGCATTTTATGGATTAGACGTCTAAGAAAATACTTTACTCGTAAGTCCATAGAACGCAAAAGAAAAGGAAGCGCCTGGCAACGTATTCAGAAACCGATAGTTCCGCGAAAAATAAGAAGATATCTGTTCGACCTAATTGAGTGAGTATTGAACACCACAAGTTGTCATGAAAGTGAACTTAATTTCTATATATCCATACGAATAGTTTCCAAGTCTTTATAAGTAGGTACCTAAAATTCATTTATCGCAATATTCTAAATTATTTGGCACAGCAGCGTGTAAACTAAGTCCGCATTAGTCAAATTTCGCACGATCATTATTTACTTCACTGTTTTACACTGCATTGCTCGTTTAATTCCTCTTTGTTTTGTGTTGGAGCAAGGATGCAGAATTAATTTGAGCACAATAGACTCAAGCGGTACGGGATGCGGATAATTTGCGCCAATTAGTCTCAATGTGATAAATTTGTGGGAGATTGTATCAAGATACTCGTACATTGTGTTCGTGATGGCATCTTTGTCAAATTTAATTTGAGAGCAAATAAGATTTTAATAAGACAGTATGTTATGACAGATATTGTCAGTATGTTTTGCTACATACCTGCAGAAACAAGAAGGATTTCTTAGCAGCTAATGTCAATTTATCAAATAGAGGCCTATGACCAGCAGTAAGCTGATTATGGATTTTTGTGAGCTTTTTTTGATTAGTAATAAATTTTATAAATAATAGTAGCCTTAATTAGGAAAAAATAAATGACGTAACTAAACATGAGTAAATAAGTTGTTTGATTGATCATTCAAATTGTAAAGTTGTAGTCAAGAGTCAACGTATCCAGAAAGTAGCGGCATTACTTAGTTCAGTGACTCCATGTTGATTCCTATCAGATAGGCAGTCAGGACTTTTTCTAAATATATTATATACAGGGGTAGGCACTCGAAGTGTTACCAACTTTAAGTTGCTATAGCAACCAAACTGTTTACAATATGGCGCCCATTTTTTCACAGTCGTAAGTCTATTGTATTGTTCCTAAACATACAGAAGCTCATTGTTTTTCGTCGCTGCTAAAAAAATTTATCCAGATGGAATTCAAACGCCACAGTGTCATTACTTTGTATTTGGCTGGAAAATCGCAACCAGCCATTGTTAATGCGCTACGACATTTACATCTGAATAAAATGTTTGTGTATCGGACCATCACGCGTTACAATGATACGGGTAACATCAAAAAACGCCATGGAGGTGGACATCCAACAACAGCAACATCATCAGAAATGGTTCGAAAGGTAAAGGCTAGAATTGAACGAAATCCACGACAAAGCGCAGTTAAATTGGCGAAAAGTTTTAATGTATCTGCCCGGAGCATAGGACGCATATTAAAAAATAAACTACAACCAAAGCCTTACAAAATACAAAAAGTGCAAGACTTGACACTTGAAAGGCACTTCGCCTAGAAAGAGCTAAGGAGTTAAAGCAGTTGCACGTTGATAGCAAGCTTGAAAATTTGGTATTTTCCGATGAAAAAATTTTTACGGTTCAGCAATATGTGAACAAACAAAATGATCGCGTATGGTTAAAGTCTAAATCAAACCACAATTTAGACCAACGAATTGCTCTGCGAAAGCAAGCACCAGCATCAGTGATGGTTTGGGCCGCGGTAACTGCTACGGGACGTTCACCGCTCGTTTTCATTGAGCAGGGTGCAAAGATAAATCAGCAAATCTACCATGAAAAGATTTTAAACGATGCTTTGTTACCTTGGGCACGTAAGAAATTCGGTAGAAACCATTGGACGTTTCAGAAAGATTCGGCACCATCCCACAAAGCCTGTGAAACCCAAATTTTTTTGCAAGAAAAAGTTCTGAGCTTCATTTCTTCGCAACAATGGCTACCATATTCGCCGGACTTAAACCCAATGGATTTTTCTATATGGTCAATTCTAGGGGCCAAAGTGTCAGCAAAAAATATGAGACAGTTGACGCTTTAAAGATTGCTCTTCGCCGAGAATGGAACAAAATATCAGCAGACCACATTCGTGCAGCGTGTGAAGCCTTCTCGGACAGACTCGATGCTGTTATCCGCGCTAAAGGTGGCCACATCGAACAATATTTTTTTCTTTTTAATTTTAAATGTTTTTTTCTATATATTGAAGTTTATAAATAAAAAGAAACAAAATTGACAAAATTACAGCATTTTGAATTGGTAACACTTCGAGTGCCGACCCCTGTATATATACAGTAGCTGTCTAACCGCAGCGTTGCCCGCTAAATAAAATGAAATTTAAATAACTTTCACTAAATGTCTCAATATTTTCAAACTTACCCAGCTGATTTATTCGCGCATTAGTTATTAGCAAACTTTATTATACTTCTTCTTGATATCCGCCACATCGGGGCAGAGGGCATAAACAATAGTCCTCCTTTCTGTTCTGTCAGCCCACGTCAATCCAATGAAAAAACTAATTCTTTTTATAATACTTAATGCAACTCAGACTTTCTTGGACCCAAAAGTAAACAAAAAAAGCTAGATAGCACTACTTCTAAATTTCCTCTTATTTCACTGTAGAAGAAACTAAAATCATAAATAAGATATGATTTTAGTTCAACGTTAGAATATCTCTTATGGCTAATAATTCAGCAGATAGCTCTTGTTGTACATTTGAAACCTCAAAAATTGTTACAAAGCAATGATCTTAGGAAAGAAACTATTGCTACAAACAAACAAACTGGAATAGATATTTCACTTCTTAAAATAACTATTATACTTTATTTTTTCAATCAATTTAATCTTATGTGGTTTTTCAAAATAGGTAATTATTTAAAAAATACGATAAACTTGTAAACTCTTCGTTCGCAAATAGAACCTAATTATGATTGTGTACGGATCTAGCACAATAAGCCGTATCAACTGTGTCATGCTATCCATTCTACTAATTACTAAATGCATTCAGTTCAAGCTTTTAGTTCGATAGGCCGAGCAATGCGAATTAGGAATACTCCAACGAATGTAAATTGTTATCTATTTGGGAGAATTTCACATATATTTTGATGATTTTGCGGTTTTTCATATTGTATATTCACCACCTTCGTCAGATTGCTGTAGTTTTCAGTGTTATTTTTACTAAAAGGGCCACTTGTTGCCACGTTTGTCACTTGATTTGACAGCAATGACAAAAGACCGATAAAATTAAAATTAATTAATTTTTATTTATTTATTTATTTATTCTAATTAGAACCGCATGCGAATTACACTAATGATAGATAACAAAGATGTCAAAACACAAAAATGGAAAAATAATAATTCAACAAAAAAATCAAGTCAATTGCTATTACATTAAAATTAAATTAAACAAAAGAAAAGAATAAAAAGTTAATCACAATATTCGAAAAAACAAACACATAAGGTATAAAGTAAGATATAAATATCATGATAAATACAATATTAAAATAAAAATCAAATAATTGTTGTGTCTCTGTAGCAGGCATGTTCACAATATTGTAAGCATTCGAATAAAAGCTTTTTCCAACATTCATTAAATATATCAATATCAGGATTTGCATCAATAAGTGCGTTTAGTGCGTCGAGGGAGCGCGGTATCGGTGACATCCTGTGAGAAACTGTCCGACAACGCGGGATCGAGAATAGTCTATGCCTCCTGCCCCCAGAGCGTACATAGTGATCAGGAACAAACAGGCGACACAAGCGGTCACCAAGACTTGGAGCGTCAACTCCACCACGGAGAATCTTACACATCATAGCTATCTGGTCATGAGATCTCCGAACTTCTAAAGAGTTGTACCCCAGACTACCGAGTAGAAAGTTCGTGGGATAAAGATACGGGTAGTAACCATGTATGCGCTTATAAAGGTATCTTAGGAAGGCCTTCTGGACTTTCTCAAGCATTAAGGTGTAGGTGTTTTCATGGGGATGCCATACACAAGCACTTGCCTCCAACTTACTTCTAGCCAGTGCACCAAATATTAACTTAATCACGCTCATATTATTAAAATCTCGAGAGTTCCGAAGCACAAAGCCCAGCCTCCGAAAAGATTCTTTGGTAACGGCCGATATATGGTTATGAAAAGTAAGAGTCCGGTCAAATGTGACGCCCAGATCTTTGACGATATCAGTACGGGATATTACAATATCACTCAGTTTATAGTGAAATTCGATTGGGTGGCGCAATCGACCGAACGTCATCTCAGAACACTTTTCAATGTTAAACTCCATCCCGTTATCGACACTCCACTGATATACTGCATCTATGTCCTGCTGCAACCGTAAACAGTCATCTGTGGTTTTGACTTCCAGATAGATCTTTAAGTCATCAGCGTACAGAAGACATTGAGAATGCCGGATAACACTAGGAAGGTCGTTTATCATTAATATGAAGAGTAAAGGACCCAGAACTGATCCCTGGCTGACTCCGGAACGCGTATGATATGTACGCGACTCATACAGACCGTGTCGGACATAAGTTAAAATTGTTTGAAAGTGTAAACCAATTCTAAATTTAACAGAAACAGTCTAGTAGTTTGGACTTGGTTGGTTTGAAATCAAAATAACTTAACACATTGTATCAACGCGTGCCGAATTAAATTTGGTAATCATTCTTTTGCAAAAAGTTATTTTAGCTCATATAATTCATGAAAGTAGTCGTTTTTAGGTTTAGAAACTTTACACTTTACGAAACATAAACTTGTTACTTAATATCGCGCTGTAACAAATATATTATGAACTTTGCTCTCACTAAATTTAAATTCACTATTACTCCAATAAGCAAGTACATGTTCTTAAGATATTTAATTAAAGCATTCTTACATTTTGCTTTATTATTCCTTAGAGTAAAATAACATTCTAAAAACTTTTGCAATGCATAATTATAAAGTTTTCTCAATCCGATAACGAATTTATCTTAACAGTTAGTTCTTAAGATTACTTAAATAATGTATAAGTTTTAAAAGGCTCAAGTATTTAAAAGAAAAGTCAAGAAAACTAGAAAATACCAGTAGCTGTTACCCGCGGCGTTACCCGCGACATTAAATGAAATATAAAGAAGTTTTAAAGTTTGAACCCCCATTTTCCAAAAATCTTTTCTTAATACACTCCTTCACCATATAATACGAGTACCCCCGCAAATTTAAAAAAGACTTTACTCAATGTTCAGCAATCTCAATATTTAGGCTCTGCGCAGGTTCTTAGCTAATATCAGTCAGTCAGTCAAAACTTACAGTTTTATATATTAGTAACTGCGCCCTGTGGCATTACCCTCGTTAATACAGCATAAAAAGTAGCTTATGTACCTATTAATTCGAGTTCTAAATTTCGTACCAAATTTATTTCAAATGCGTCAAAAAATTTTTGCGTGAGTAACTAACATACAGCCATACATTCTTACAAACTTTCGCGTTAATATTAGTAGGAGGACTAGAAGGAAATAGGATAGTAAAGTCAATGTCAAATCAATTCATGTGTGCAAAAGTAACCATAATTTTAGACTCGGTATTGAAACACAGTAATATTTTTGATTAATAAATTAATAAAGTTAATTTCACTAACAAAATTTACACCGTTTTCACGACTAATGTAAAAGTTGAAGAAAAACACATTTTACCTAACTTTTATGACATTCACAAGGCCTACGAAATGTTACGCTCCTAGCATCGAATCCATAGTTCTGTAGACAAGTAATATGACAGTTCCAACTTTTTAAATTTGCATGAGCATGAATACAACAATAATTCTCAAATTTATTTTCGTATTTTGGTCGCATTATTGTTTCACACGTAGCATGTAGTTTTCCGGAATTAGTTGTATAATGCAGTCAACTGTAGAACAATTCATATTAAATAAAAGATAGAAACTTAAAAGAATCTTAAAAAAAAGAAATCGAATCACCTTACTGTCTCTTACTTAGCCTTTAACCGAGGCCTATCTACCTATCCTAAACCTTTTATAGTAATTTAAATAATATTTTTTGAAAAATATGACGTTATATGATTATAAATATGGTTTTAAACCCACACACATTTTATCAATGCTAGTTAAGTAAGCCAAATAAATGAAGATTTGTAAACCGAATTAAGGTCAGTTTTCCACTTTTTTAAGAGTCTTTGTTGGTTTCAAAAGGCAATTTCTGGTCTATCGATGTTTACCTATATCAATGTCTCCTTTTAAAAATGACGTCCACAGTTTGTGTAAGTCTTCTGCTCACTTGCTGAGCCAGGGGTGGGTAATACGTGAGAATTTTGCATAATACGAACCCCGCATTATCTCACCCTTGTGACTTTGGTAGTTTTGGAATTCTGCCATATTCTAGTTGAGGGTAGTTTGAAAATAAAACCTTTAGCTGAGCGTAAACGGGTAGCGAATTTTGGTGATTAAATTGCTTATGTTAGTGTGTGTGTTGATTTATGGAAAGTGGCTGTAGTTTTTAATGTGTGATTACATCAAATCTTTCAACGGATCTTTTACTAAGTAGTTCTATTTGAAAAAAAAAATATATTCGTATTATTCCATTCTGTATATTATTTTATAGTTTTTGTTTACTAGTTAATAACATATAAGTGTGTTCTTTTCATTGAAATAAATCTTTAGAAATATTAAATAACTATCATAATCAGCAATGCAAAAAATTTGTATAATTAGATTTTTAATATTCTGATAACCCACAACCTGTACTATCTACACGAACAAATTATAGTAGGGGAGCCCAAGAGGGGATTTCGGTATCGTATCGTGTGTCGTCTTCTCCCCCCCTGCGGGGCGGAGTAGGGTACCGTCTGAGGTAGCAACTCATCTTGGGGCTGGGCGCAGGGACTCTTAGGTCCCCGGGAATCTCTCCTTCTTCTTCTTCTCGGCGTTCGGGTGAACGCCGATGGTCACGATACGATAGCTCTCGACTTGGCCTCATCGCGCAGTTCCACCGCAGCAGCATGGTTGCCGTCGATCCGCCAGCTCGCATCTTGTCTTCAATGGTTCAGCCGCCGCTTCTTCGGTCTTCCTTCTTCCGTGAGCAGTGCTTTTGTGTTGATGGTTTGATTGGTTTAATTGGTTTGATTGGTATTGTCCGATGGATTTATTTGATTGTTTTTGTGTGGTCGGTTTAGGTAGGTTTAGTGCCGCTTGCAAGTCCCGTGGGGTTGGTGGTTTGTAGTCCCGTGTGGTGGGGGGTGGCTTAAGGGTAGCCACCCCCGGGGAAACGCTGTCAGGGGATTTCGGGATTTACTAAAGCGCGGCAGATTAATATACAGGGGGATACCTTGTACCCGGTTAAGTACCTCATATTTATATTTTGAACTCAAAAATTTCATAAGTACAATATTTTAAGCGCCCAGGAATGGAATGAGCGGGAAGTTGCGGGGATGGCCTTTACGGTGAACCGTTTTTCTAATTTTTTTTTGTCAGATCAGGCGAATCCCTCTAGATAATCGTCAGATTATGAGACAGTACGTTTAGAACATAAAGATGAACCATATATATCTTAATCTGACGCGCTTGAGTATTTTAAAATGGCGAATTTTTTTGCACATTATGAAAATGGCCGCGAGTTTGCGTCCCATCGAAATCGTCAGACTAGTGAATGAGAGCTTTTTTTTGGTGCACTTAACACTCCCTTAGAAACTCTGACGCGCTCGATATTTTTTTTTTTCATTTTCAACCCTTAAATACAACCAAACGATCAGATTAACATACGTACATTATTAAAAATACGTAGAGCATTGATACTATCAATATCTGACGCGCTCGAGGACGTCCATGCAACAATTTTTTTTACATATTTAAAAATCTATAGCCGCTTCCCCCACCGATGTAGAGGTATATATCATATAACATTTTTTTTCTTCTTATCATCTAAACTTTGCATCCCAATAGGTCTCTACGACGCTCGAGTAAATCCCCATTTAGCATCGTGGGCTCCCCTACTATTAACTTGTCATATAACTAATTAAATTTAAATTCAACTGGATTGGAAGCAATGTAGATTTGCTAGTACAAACAATTTAAAATAGATGTTAAATAGTTTAGTATTTGATTATTTATAAATATAATTGAGAAATGAATAAAATAACTCATAAGTAGGTTTACATTTAATACACAAACAAAAATTATTAAATTAGCAGCATTTAGCGAACGCCTATAATAATTTTATAAAATTAACTATCCCATAACGTCAGTTTGTCGTCCCCTAATAATTACTCTAAAGCCTTATGAAATTCCTTGCCTATATAATAGACATTTTGAACCTTATTAACTTGGTAGTAAGGCCTGTGGTATTCAAGGCTATTCGCCTTTGTATCCCATTGTAAGTCAAGTTTAATGCTGTGGTAATATGCCAGTGACTGGCAAATCTTCGGTACAGTATATCGTTATTTTCTGTTTTCGGCGTGACATAGTGTTTTTGTGAGCATCACTAGTATATTATGACTCGCGAGTTTCATAAGAGTAGGTTATGTAAGAGGGTTTTTGGGAATATGAAAAATTTATTGTTAGTTGATAGAGTATGCAGAAATGGATAACCTTGAACTTTAGTTGATTTTTTCTAGATTGTTAAGATAATTATCGAAAGATTTTATAGCAAATTTGCAATAAAGCCCTTGATAATATGACATAACCTTATGGTTTTGATGATAGCCGAGCATTTGGCTTTTAAGTGAAAAATCCAATGGGTTCAGGGCTAGCGCTAACCTCAGTCATATCTTCATTTGGTTTGCACTATTCATTATTTAACGGTAAAAAAGAACATCGTTAGGAAATCTGATTGTCTGAAATAGTTAAATAGCTCTTGAAGAAGGTACCCAATCCGAAGTTTGGCCAGTGTGATTGTCTATGAATAGCCCAAATTCTTTTCCCAGACAAGATTCGTGCACAAGTGGAATGTTATGGTTTACAATTGACGAATTTTTTTTTGGTTGATAATAATAAGATCATTGAAAATGATATACCGTATAAAAAATTTTAATTTTTTAGTTCTCAAACCCAGAATTGTTACAGTAAGGTCTACTGTCAACTTTTAATCATATATATGATTAAAAGTTGACAGTTTTGTATTTTATTTTATTCTATTCATTTCACAAATAAATGTAATTAATCTACCAGTAAATTGATAAATTTTTACTATCAAATTATATTTAATCGTAAGTTATGTAAAGGTTTTTCTTTAAATTTAATATCCTAAGAGATGAAGTATGGCATTCTAAAAACACAGGATAAAAATTAGGATTTAGATTCAGAATTATATTTTTTTTATTTTTCACTATGTTATATATTTAAGTTCTTAATAATATTGCGTCTCAACAGTCGGGTCTCTATAAACATACAATAATAATTACTTACACATAATTAATTAAGTTAATGAATTATACATTATAATTATTCGTGGTCATAGGTAGTCATGCTTTTAACACTATTCTACGACTATAATAAAAAATATCCTTAATGTATGTATATAATGTGTAGTAAAGAACTCTTTTATTGCATTGTCAAATAATATATAATTTTTATTTTTATCTTAAAAGTCAGTAATTTTCAGTAAAGTTCAGTAAGTCTTGAAGGTAGCGAGACTTCCCGATTTCAGTATATCTTTAGGCAAGTAATGGTATATTTATTGCCCCATACCGAATACACCCTTTCTCAAACATGATGTTCTGTGCTGAGTTATCTTTAGTTAGTAATGCTTTGTGTGCCTTTACCAAATTCATATAAATACAAGTTTTTTCGGACAAAGAAAGTCGTGTCATAGTCGTGTTACAAATGACAAAAAAAATGTGTTTGTAACACTGGTGTGCCTACGACTCGGTTGATAGTTAGACATGATTTCAAAACAAGTAAATGTATTAAATTTAAAACCGTCCCTATTTAAACATAGCAAATGCAGTCATTACGATGTAACTGCCAATGAAAAATTGGTCATTTCCAAAACCAGCCTGCACTAATCGCAATTGCACTGCTTAGCGAGGTTAGCTACCGAACAATGAACGTTCATTTCAAAACCACTAAACATTTATACTACTGGTAGTTCCTGAATTCGAAAATTTCCGGCATGCGATACACCGCACGAACTATCGGCAAATGGAAATGAGACCAAAATTTGTGGTGCGGCTCGTACGTTGTGGGAATAGGATGCTACCTCTATTTCATGTCAGCCTGGTCTCTGTCTGGCCTGGTATTAAGTGTTAGAACAAAAGCAGTTTGCTGGATTACTTTATCAAAATTTTCGCTTTAATAATTTGAAATAATATCGGAAGGACAAATAGAAAAAGTGGTACAAGCCTTTAAATTGTAAAATTATTTCAACCGTAGTTGTGGTAATGGAATGCTATCTCTATTTCATGTCAGCCTGGTATTTACGTGTAAGAACGAAGGCATTTTATTTAAGTGTGCCGGACTAATTTATGACTCGAAACTTTTAAATACCTAAATAAATCTCTATGACTTGACTAGTAGTTTTTCATGTCTTGATCTGAACTTAAATGTATACATCATATAGTATAGGAAAGACGCTACTTTTTCAACTTCTTTGTCGTTTACATACAGTGGAATTCTCCTTTTTTTAAGCAGTGAAAAAACTTTTACCAACGCCTTTTAAAAATGCGGAGCTAATTTCTTCATCTTAACTTATTTTTTAATGTTACAAATATTGTATGTTTAAATGTCAAGTATGTATGTTCGTCAATCATGTTGGAACCGCTGATTGGTTTTTAGTTAATTTTTGCACAAATATAGCTTATACCTTGAATTACTAATAATGAATTAATAATCTATTTCTTTCCTCTGAATTTCGTGATATGGCAAATATTGTTTACATGCTAAAAATGCATGATCATATCGAAGCTAACTAATGTAATATCGTTTACGCTGCAAACAATACAAGTATGTGTTGAAACTTAAGCTTACCGAACTCTAATCTCAAAAGCTATTCAGTTAAAAGAAAGCCTATTTCTCCCCCACTTGATCCTGTTTACATTTCACTAGCGTGATCCATAGCAGTATATCCTCTAGATACAGGTCCCGCCTCCTTTCAGCGGTGCGTTAGAGATTACCATTCCAAATGAAATGTGCGACGTGAGTTTGGGGGAGCGAGGAGCAGTAATTATGTGAAGTGAAATAGGGACCGAGGTGGTTTTTGAACGAGTAACGGGTATTGCAAGGCTTCGGTAAAATGGGAAAAAGGAAAGTTAGGTCCTGCGGAAGATATTCTGTAGTGATATTAAATAGAGCCCACATTTTTCCTAGTTTTTTTTGTATAGGATTTGCTAAGTGCTTCTTTTTAGATTTATGTTCTAATGTAAAAGTTTTACGTTTGAACTATAGCTCGCCTGATGGTAAGCGTCAGAGTACTCGTAGTCGAAGATGAGAGCGTGGAGATCTGATAAGACAAGTTTCGTCTACGTTTCATTGTCGTTTGTGGACATATCTAAATCTGGTCATAAAATATTAATTATCAGCTGATTTTTTGCAAGCAGCTTAGTAAATACTAGTATAATGCAATAGCTACATAGTGTAATGAAGTGTTAGATTTTCCAAAACATTTGCTTACTAGTTATTATGCCGCGGTAATTCAAACAGCTACCAGTATCGATTATTTCACATTATGAAAAATTTAAGCTTCTCGTCATCTAAACATCTGAACTGAACATGGTCACAAAGCTTCAGCCTATTATTGATCACAAAAAATCCGGTGGCGGTTGCCGTACTGTATCAAAATTCTTCACTTATGATTCCTGAACCTTATTAGGTGTCTGATTAAGCTTTTCACTGAAGTATTATGTGCAAGATTGTATAAACACGTTCTGATTGAGTTACTAATCCTAGCATTGCATAATTAAACAGCTTTCCTCGGCTAAGCTGCACCCTTGTTAAGTAAATTGTTCGCTATTTAGTTTAATTTGGCTCTGACAGAAATTAAACATGAAACAAAACAAGTTTCCTCACTTCCCTAATTCAACCGGATTAAGGCAAGGCAAGACAAGACAATGTTGTTCAATCTTACTTTTTTTTGTGTATTTTCAATTATTTGCATTATATTAAAATGCCAACCTTAAATGGGTTTTAATTTTATTTTTATTAAAGAAGAGGGATACTTTCTATTTAAAATGTATGTAATTATTTTTATAATGAACAATGGTTTCTGTGAGTTTCACATTGATAGATCAGAATTTGGAATGCGAAATCAATAAAAAATGTCAATCAGTAAAGATAGAACAGAATACATTTCATTTGCAACACAAAAACAACAATATAACACCCAACCTTAAGCTATATTTGCAGATAAGATATATTCATTAAAGAAAACAACAGATGATACACATGACCAATTACACTAGTTTATAGACGTACGTCCAAATATATGAAAGACAGTTTTGACTGAAAATATGCTCATATTTTATGTCAAAACTTCAATAGTCATAAACAGTGTGCCATCGCATTGAAATATTCTAGTAAAATATTCAAAATGAGAATTTTAATTACCAAAACTATTAACACGGATTCTGGTTAGAGTCTTTGCGGAAAGAGAAACTGTTTAGGCGTAAAATGGAACTAACATTGTGATTTAAAAATAGCAGCCCTAACCTTAGTAATAAATAAGTAATTTTTATATCAAATTAATCAAACTGAAATGGCGATCTTCGTACCCCATAACAGTTATCTTTTCTCACCCCTGAAACCGTCCCTGAAGATTAACAAACATTACAAAACCAAAATCAGCTAAATCGGCAATGCAGTTCTCGAGTTTTAGTAAAATAAACTAACGGTATTTGATTTTCATTAACACAGAAGAAGTATTATAAAAAACCGTAGTTTTGAAGAAATAGCCCTATTTGTTGAGAAAGTCACACATTACGAACGCGATTTCTCGTGTACGTGCCTGAAGCAACAGAGAACCATGTAAGTAGATACCTAACATAACCAGCCCTGGCCCGCGACCAAAGTGCACCGAGCATGTAATTAAATGGCACATTTCGACCACCATTCACCGACTCATAAAATAAGACCGAGGCTTTGTAATGGATAGAAAAAGAACAAATGCGTTGGGTAATGCAGGGAGGCTTATTTGTCTCTGAATAGTGACGTATTACGTAACGTATGAATCCATTACGTCCCGCTGGAGGCACGTTGTCTCACCTATGTAGCGGGTCGGGGACTTTACTTATCTTCGAAAGCTATTAACCTTTTCCGACAAGCAGGTTTTGTTACGATGTTTTCCTTTGCCGTTCAAGCTAGTGGTAATTAATCATAATATGCATAAGTGAAATACTCAGAGGTGGCATGCCTGAACCCGCGCCTTTTCGTTTGTGAGGCAAGTCCCAGGGCCCCCCTAGAGGCAATAGTATTCTGAGTACAATTAACTAAAGCAAATTTGATTAAATTTGTTTAAGATTAATTAGAAAGAAAGAATGTAATTATATTACTACGCCATCTCAGAGAAATCAGGGAATATAAAAAAAAACTTTTTTTACAATTATCTAATAAATTTTATGTGACTATTGTTAATTAATTGACGCAAAAATTTATTGACTAAAACATATTAAAAGTTTAAAAAATACTTACCCAAATAAAAACTACAGTAGCTCATGCTCAGCACTATTTACGTAATCGGGAGACTCTAGATTTTCTAACTTTAGTGAGATGGCAAAATAAAACCTAGCTAAAACCTTAGCGAATGCTTTATAGCCGACTTCGTGGTCACAGCAGCCATTTTACCCCAAACTAATTCCCTGCACTCTTTGTACGAGATTTATTTACGCAGTAGAAAATATAAAGTGGAAACTTCTGAACTCCAGTAATTTAAAGAGCAGGAGAAATATTACTAAAAGGGAAAGTCATCTACCCGCGCCATTGTGCGTGCATTCGCCGCTAGAGATGGCTGTGATATTGTGAAAGAAAAATGAATTTATTCAAATATAATAATAATTATAAGTGTGTTTTTTTATTTTTCTGTACTAAGTATAAGCTGTTGACTTTATGACCACGAACATTTTGACATTTTTATAAAATAGACTAAGAAAACTGTTTTTTGTCATATTAATAAAAATTATAACAACTATTTAGAGTTGAGTTTCGCATGTCTGTGCTAAGTATTACACTAAATGCGCCCCGTGGTTCACCCGCGGTAGATATGTTAAAATAACTACCGCGGGTGAAACCATTCTATGGAGACAATTCAATTTTCCAGAATAAAAAGTATGAGTTAATAAAAGGTGTAAACTGTTATTGTGCACAATTTCCTCCAAATCCGTTAAGCCGTTTGAACGTGAAGGAGAAATAAACAAACACATACACACATAAAAAATTTCACCTTTATAATATTAGTGTGATTTATCCAAATGTCAGTCCAAAAATTGTTCAATATAAAACTTCTCCTTTTTGAAATACTCCTCTATCTATATCAAAAATCTGGAAATATTGAAAATTGAATACACCGAGTGCCTAAATCCACACAGACATATAAACGTCCATACATGCTTAAAACTTGCATAATGAAAGAACAGTTTGCCAGGCACGTGGTAGGGACTCTTTTGCTTATACATTTTTTACTCTCAACGCAAATCAACGGAATGCTATAAGTTTGACCTGTCTATATGTGTCTGTCTGTGGCATCGTAGTTCCCTAACGTATAATTTTTTTTATTTGATTAAAGGTAAATTAGTCGTGAGTGTTCTTAGCTATGTTTCATGAAAATCGGTCCAAGCGGCCGCCCCGCCACAAAATGACGCATTACATATTATTTTACAACTCTCTCAACATGGGTACAATTGTTAGGGCTTGCTTGGTAGAATACTATTCACTGTAATACGTTTTAAATGGCCGAAATTAATTATTCCAACATTTTTCTAATAATTTTATTCGAAAAACATTTCTTAGTTATCTCTATTACAGAGTGTTTCTAAAACGCTCTTATACATCACGTACAATACAATGTTTATTAGCTTTTTGCGCATTTTCCCGTTTTCTTGTCTTTCTTCCTTATTACATCGCTGCTTTTAGAGTTCACTTCTGTTCAAAAGAATTGTCTGAATAGAGAGTGAAGTTTATTCATTAGAAAATAAATAAAATCGTAGTACCTACCTACTGATTTCTAAATAATAACTAATGTAAAAAATATTGCTTAGAATAGAATAGAACGAAATTTATTTCCACACATAACGTAAAAAATAAAGCAATAATCAATTACTGCTTACGAACAAAATTGAATCATTGTATTGGGGTTTCTATATCTATTCAAAACACTACTGATTTGTTCTCTAGTAATATACATAAATGTCTTTTCAGTGTGGATAACATCGGTTTTTTATTAAATTACACGAAAATAATAAAATTAAATTATTGTTACTATGTAAACTATCAACTGTTCATAAATATAATATGACTTTTTTATTTCCATGCATTTGATTTGATTGGACAGATCCAATCGATCGGACAGATTAACATTTAACAATAAGACTTTTAGTAGTACTACGGAACTTTGTTCTATGGGGATTTTAAAGGTACGAATAGGGCACATTTTTTTATATTAAAGCATAAAAATTCACATACATGTACAGTACACGCAAACTTATTAATTTAACTCGTTTTTAGGCAGATGTGTAAGAAATGAGAAAATCCGTGGAGTTCATTAAAGCTACTATGAGTACACCATAGATATAATTACATCGCTAGACTATGAATAACATAGGAAGGAAAATAATGAGAGCACGTCATACCAGACAGCTGCCTTCAAGATAATATTCTTTGGCAAAAGGCGGGAGCTAGACCTTAATTAACTTGTCCAGATTGACCTGACCTACATTCTTATGAAGACCACAGACTATGTTGACTCTGATGTAAGTAAGAAAATATTACGTAATTGTCTGTATCATATCTATGTGTAGTGATAGGCTTGGCGTTTGGCCACTGGTTTGATTTGAAAGACAATATTTTCGATATTGATGGAAATCAAAAGATGGAGGCAATTTGCTAGCCAGGGGCTAACCATGGTCGTTATAGATAAAGACTCATTGGTGTAGGTTTTTTCAAAATGTAAGAATACTCTATTAAACTATTACAACATTTAGGCTTTGTTACAATAATAACAAACTTCCCGAGTACAAGTATCGCATTGCGTAGCCAGCCAGTGGGTGTCAACTTCCTAACTGATCCCTTTGAGATATTCTTAGCGTAATGAACAGACTCTATATCTTAATTAAGTCTCCCAGATTGGTCTTTATTTCGTTAATATTCGGCGTTGATACGCTGATTAGGGAAGGACAGACTCCCTTGCCTATAAGTTTAGATAGTTTATATGTTTCTGTATGTTTCGACTGTGTAATAAAAGATTAAATTATTGATAAAATAAGTGACTGACGACTTCCATTACTTCGCCGATAGTATTTTTTCAGTAAAATTAAACCCTTAGACCCCAACAAAAAAATTATATCCTAAATAAAAGCAATAAAAAAATCAGTTGAATTGAGTAGTACTCATCGAAATGGCGATGCGGTTTTTTTATTTTTCTTTTTAGAAATAAATTAAGCTGCATTTAAAAATGAGCGTGACTATACCTATCTACGTTTAAGCCTTTCAAAATCAAACCCATGTAAAACCATTTTCTATTAGCTTAGTAACAGAACAATAAGCATTGATATGAATGTCTTTTATCGATTTGTTATGAAAATCATATATTGACCGCTTAGGCTAAGTTAAGTCTAAGATATAGATAGATCTCTGAAACAGAAACATCTTTCAATTAAGCTTGGGAGATCTAAAGATAGTAAAAGTCAACATAGAAATCTTACTTAGAAAAATATTTCTTAGCAATAAGAAAACATAACTTAAGTAGTATAATATTGTCATTTAATGACACTACAACGTCGAAACCACAAAATAATATTGTAATTTTAAGTGTCAAGAGTTTTCCATCTGTGCTCTCAACATCTACAGTTGATTGCTGTGATTGGCTGTAAGTGTCAGACTTTAATAAGCGCCGTGAATTGAGTGCCGATATTAAAATACTTAGGTGATTTTGTAAATTAGCTTCAAACTGCTGTCGCAATGCGGTAGAACATGTGTTTGAACGCACATAGATAAACTGTGGCTATTAATTTTAGTTATTGGTTTGGAACATAAACTTTATGAAGCGTTTGGTTCGCAATATGAAACTTTTCAATTTTCATTTTTGTTGACGCTAAGTTTTGGATAAGTTATTGAATTTGATAATGGTCGCGTTGCAAGCAAACTTTAAGTAAACTTAGACAAGTTGTTTCTTAAGTTATCAGTCGGATTTAAATACCTAGCTTGAATATAAAAACATTACGGATTAGAATCAAATTTTCAAAACCAAAATTGTATAAAGTGTTTTTCAAATTACGCTCCTATTTAGAATATCCCCAACAGATTAGAGTCATCGAAAAATCAAAAACTCTGTGATTACGAAGATTATTAAAGAAAATTAAAAGGCTAGTAGAAGATTCAAGTTGTTTTGTATGTACAATCCAGTACCTTATATAAATAAGTATTTGGTATGAAATTCAATTTTTAGGTAATTCTAATGATTTATGTTGTATGAAGCAAAAAAAAATATTATTCGTTTACCACCCGTAGGTACTATTAAAATTAAATGGAATATTCTTTGTATGAAGTGCCGCATCAAACTTTTCAAATTTTTGGGTATCAAACAATCAAAACTTTATGATGTCAATGAGTTCTAAATATAACAAAATTTGTATACCAAGTAAAGTCAAGATTGATTAAAGGTACGAGTATTGCATGAAGGTATACATAATACCGACATTTGGGCAAACATACATATATACATACCAAATGAGAAAGAAAATTGTGCGAGATCTCGATCAACCAATATACATAGCAACAGATGGACATTTTCATCATCAGCTAGAAGACGTCCGCTTTTGAACATAGATCTCCCCGTAGAATATCCCCGTACTATTCCAAGCGACAAGCTGCTAATGGCGTCTACTGGTTATTTGTGACCTACGCTACATCATCGGAGCCATGGTCGCCACTCAAAAACCCTTCTCCGCCATAAAATGTTCATCAGAAGTCATGCAAATTATACCAAACTAGAATCAATAGAATCTAAAATGATGTATCTACTTCGTTTATTGGCCGATAACAGCTTCACATTCGACATCATCATCTACCTGACCTTATCTCACTACGTAAGGGTCGGCACAGCATGTCTTCCTCTTCAATTCTACTCAATCAGCCGTCGTCTCTTTCACATATATCTCTCTTCGTCACATGGCCCATCCGATAGTGAAACTTTATCGACGCAACACTTACCCGCAAAACACAAAAAGTGTTTTTCGTTACTCAAGATTTAATCAACATATTTAATTTGTAGGTGGTGGCCGCTTTCGGTGTTCCGCAGCTGCTTTTAATTTAACGGTTGATGAATTCTCCATTTTATGTAAATAAATTGCCTATTTCTTTACCCGTGAGAAATTAAAAAGATATTGTTCTCGGGAATTGGGTACAGAAATTAGGTGGCATTGGTGTTGCATTCTTATTGCTTCTTTGTAAATAAGGTAGGTACGTAAGATATAGGTAGCAGTAAACGAGAGCATTGACTACTTTTTCGTATGAAAATCCACATGCTTACTTTTTTTAACGGTTATTGAATATTGCCCATGGGTACTTAATTATTAAAAATAAAGAATACGTATTAGGTTATGAACATACACCCATGAGTGCTAAGCTAAGTTCATACAGCATGTAACGGTTGTGATGGCACAAAGTTTTCAAAACTCGTGAAAAATAAAGTAGATTTCTCTTACAAATTACTTATCACCTGGTTTTTTTATAGAGTATTTTTTTTTTCGAAATTTATATATTAGACCACCTTAAGTGTTGAATTTTCAAAAATCCTTTCTTACACCCCTGCACCCTATAATGAATACACCTTCCAAATTTCATGTCTCTACATTCAGCTGCTTTACGGTCAGCTCTACGTTGATTCTTAAAAAAATATCAGTCAGTCAGGACTTACTCTTTTATATTTATAGAATATAGGTCACATAACTATTCATCATAAAAAAGTAGCATACTTTAATGTGTCTATAGTAGCATATTTTAATCACACCTTCAACACTTCTAACTATATACGCACACATTATATATTTTTGTTTTATGTGTTGCTAGAAACGAGTATGAAATCGAAACAAAACAACATTTTTGCTCGTACGTCGTCCAATCTACACAAACCTAGTCTAAAGCTCAAGAGAGAAAGAAAGTCAACGTTGATAAATCTGCAGAGAAAACTTAGTCGTTTATTTCCCAAACAGTCTGTCAAGCGCCAACAGTCAAGTACTATTATTTCTTCTGTGACACTGAGGAGTTGAGGAGTAATATGGTCCCACGGGCCTCACGTCGGCACTTCGTCACAAGTTCTTCACATCGGGCCTACTACTTGCTCTACACTTTTGCTGTTGAAGTTGGCTTTGAAAGTCTTGGGCTTTATAAGAGAGTGTTAAAAGCCAATGACAGCATTTATCAAAAAAATTTTTAGTAATGTTGTCGTGATATAGTTCCATGTCCTAAAATAATATAAGATAATAAACCAATATTACGTTATAATTGAATCCTAGAAAACTTGAATATATTTGACAAAATATGTCATTATTTTCATATAATTATGTTATCGTGATATAATTTTGTACCGACTTTGAAAAAATAAGAGACACTGAATTCGACTGTATTTTTTATGTTAGTTCCCTATATCTTGGAGACAGCTGGGACCTCCTGTATGTCCTATTGACATTGCATATATCAAAAACTGGTCAGATTTTACTATAAGTAAGATAACTTATATTAAAATCTGGACAAGTTTCAACCAGTTGTCTTTATGATATCAAGCAAGTAGCGGCTAAAATCGGGTTTGTTGTATGGAAGTCTGTCTTAAAATATTAATTTTGATCTGCTTTAATATTTGCTGTTGTAACGGCAACAGAAATACGTCATATGTGATTGTGTAAAATGTTAACTGTCTCGATATTACCGTTCATGAGATATACCCGTCACGGACGGACGAACGGACCGCTGGTAGTAAAGTTAGGGTCCTGTTTTTACCTGTTACGTACGGAACCCTTAAAAAATATTGTTTATATATCGTACGTAAAACTATAATCACTAAGCACACAGAAGTTTTATTGACTCCTATCTTATTATTCTAAATGGTTATCTATATAAGTACATTCAAATAAATAAAATATGAAGCGCTAACATAAGAAAGGTTTTTGTGTTTATTTATTTGCCGTGTGCGTTTGCCAAGTCACTATATTTATTAAAGGAAAAGAATAATAATCATATTTATTTGGGTGTTATAAAATTATTAAAGCCAACTAACAAGGTATCAATATACGACAGGTTGGTTGGATAGTTGCTCCGACAGATGGAAAGTTCTGAATTTACCGACTTGAGTTACATTCGATTTCACAGCTTTTTACGGCAGAAAAAAAGCGCTACGAGACTTGTGCATTTTTGTAAAAGACAATATGATGTGCCAAACCGGCCATACGCTACGGAACAAAACATCGGTCGCTCTGTCTACATTTGTGTATTCCACTGATTGGCTTGGGTTAGGGCAGTATAAACCATATCCTGCATTTTTTTTTACATAAATTATTTATTTTAGATTTATTAAAATAATGGCAACATATTTCTTCAAATTGTTTGTTTTATTACACGCATTTAAATAATGTTAGTATTAAACATTTGTAACTGGTTCAATGTCTATACAATAAAGTCTAGAATCCAAAGTAAATAAGCAATTTTCTTTATTACGAAAATTGAAATAACTACAACAAATAAACTCTCGAAAAAATTACCCTTCTATTAGAAATTCAGGTAAAAATAGCAGATTACCTAAGTTTGGAAAATAAGATGGGCTCTCTGTACTAACAGCCTACTTATAGTCTCGCCTCCAAACGGCTCATATAAATGTAACCTCCACCAAGGTTAGCATATTTTGCCACTTGTGCTGTTCCGCCAGATAAGCCTTCGCCCTAATCTTAACCTATGTCAAAGGAAGATGAAATGACGTTAAAATGTCACCGCTTGTACCTGTTGAACGAGAAGCCTACCCAACTTACATGGCACAAGCAAGCGTCATTCCGTTACGTTTCCACCATCATGAACCAGTTTCATTATTTAGAGTAAATAAAAAAAAAACTGGTCAAACATGGATGGTTTCAAAAGTATCTCAGCCAATTCAGCACAGGTTGTTAAATAACAAGTTTTTTTCACTTAAAACTAGCTGAAAATTGCGTTAATAATATATTTGTATGGAGTGATAAAAATACTATAGTAATAGCATAATGTGGCTTAATAATGTATGAAACTACATTGTAGAATAATAGTTGTTTGTTATACAAGAGTGCAAAAATGTTTTTTAACCGCGTGCTCACTTTTGATGATCGAGCAAGCGAAGGATTAAAAAATCAGTGCACTCGAGTGCAACACGTAACTTTTCATTCCACCTCAGCGAGGATATACAGAAAATAAAAAAAAATTGAATCACCCATTTTAGTTTTTTCAGTTATTTTGAACATAAAGTTGTAACATTATGACGTGAAAAGATAATGGCGCGCGCAAAACACCGTAGAAAAAACTTTAAACTGTGAATTTGATTAATTGAAGTGATACTGATAAGTTTGCGTAAGCATGTCTAGTGTGAGTGGACAATTCTGAAGAGTTAAAGATTCTGCATAGCATTAACGCCTATTAAAATTTGGCGAATTTAGCACACATTTATAATAGATTTCAAAAAGTAGTAGGTTCGCAATTCGTCGGAATCTTTTTATTCGGGCTCCGTATCCCAACGGGTAAATAGTGGTATCTATTACTATGCCTTTGGATTTCGCTGTCCGTCCGCCCGTTTGTCTGCCACCAGGATGTATTTCATGAACAGTAATAGTAAGAAAGTTGAAATGTTTACAAATTATAAATTTCTGTGGCCGTTATAACAAGAAATACCAAAAAGAGAAAGAATTAAAAATGTTAGAGGTCTCTTATATAATGAACGTGACCTCTATGGCGTTTTTGTTTCATATTAATAACGGCAACATTTGCAAACTTGATCTAAAGTTGTATAGATAACAATACGGTACCCTTAGTGTGCGATTCCGACTCGCACTTGGCTGATTTTATATGTATATTTCATTACTGATATTTTCTTAGATGGCTTGAAAATTTATTCTTACGTCCAAAAATATAATTCTGTCCAATTAGTCTTATACAGGGTTATCGGTTAGAGGTGTACTATGCCAAAAGGGGGTCACTTTACTCACCCTAAGAAACCACTTTCACTACGGGAACAACGCTGAGAAAAAGCTTCTTTTATTATTATAGCTTCTGCTTATTTTCGGGTTTTATAAGTACAGTCTATGTTTTCCCTTATTTAAGTAAACCGCAAAATATTGGATTTCTTCTTTGACTAGCGTGATCTGATCCCGCCTCTTACTCTCTTGCCCTTAACCGCTCTCCGCTTACCCTTCACCTCTTTACTTCTTACTTCTTATTCCTAAGAAAATCTGCTTGTAGGAGAAGATAAATAGTGAGTGATTTATGATACTGACCATCAATTGAACTGGCGTGGTAGCCAATACTTTGATAAGGAGTCTCCTGCTCATGTTTCTTAAAGAAAGCTTTTTTGGATCTAGTCTATGAGCTCATTCGCACTTCCAGCTGTTAGAGGTTGGAAGTCCACAATGCTTGGGGTGGTTGAGATGCCTGGACCTAGAGTCAATCGCACCGGGTCTGTTTCAGCACCAGGGTACAACGAAAAAAAACCCTTTCGGGTAAAAAAGTATCCTTAGGAGATAACGCGTCGTCGCGCCGTTCGCTCAAGCGGATGATCCGCTGCGAGGGTTTTGGTTGATAGATTTTCTATAATTTAATTTGGCATAACACTTTTAGCATAAAGTTTTCTCGCATAAATTATGAGAAGCAGAGTGTTATAAACGCAGAACGGTTGTATTGGCATAATTTAAACATGCTCTAATTTTCTTTATCGTAATTTTAATCAGCATAAATGTAAAGGGTCTAATAATTGTTTTACACCTAAAGATAATTTATGTTAAAATACAAAACGCATAAAGAAGGTATACATAAACGTTTTAGTCATAAATTAATCAAGTTTCCGATCAGCGAAATGTTTTAAGCCAATTTTACTTACCAAAAAACTTATTTCCCAAAGAATTTTTAGCAAATTTATATTTCTCATTTTAATTACTTGGTCAAATATTAATGTGGCAACTTTTTACTTACTCGAGTTTTATAAAGTCAAATATACATTAAGCAAATGCTATATTTTGTAAAAAATATGTTCGAAAAATAAGTTTGTTCAAATTTTAATCTTAATATTACCTATTAAATTTTCACTTTACACAATCAAAATAAACATGTAAGTACAATAATCAAATTTGATTCTTTATATTTAAAATAATATTCAATACACAAATTTTCAATTCGCCAACAAGGTCCGCAGTAGGTTCGTGTTGTTTTTTTATAACAATCCGAATACTTTCGCCAACAAGGACAGCAGTAGGTTCAGGTTTTTTTACTAGGTGACTGAATTCAGATACAAATGGTATTGAAACAGAATTTTTCAATATGATGAACTTAGATAATCTTCCATCGGACTACCGAACTTAACTATAAAACGAATCATAAGTCCCGTGACGCTGCGCACGCCGCCATCAGAGGTTGTGTCTGCTTGTCCACACAAAAATTGTTATTTAAAAATTTTAAGGTTTTTATCTATGATTTCTCTTAATAAAGTATTTTAAGGTTTACTTAATTATTGGTAAATTTGGTAACTCTTAGTGAGATGATCTTCATCATAAAATGTATATATAAATGAGCGATATGTAGCTAATGTGGGAGTTAGCACTACACACGTGGGTGCGTTATGGGTATACTTTATCGCCAACGTTGTCAGCAGTAGGTTAAAGATTAAATATAACAATAAAAATATGTACCTGTTAACATTATATTGTACTACATGTATGACTTGTAATTTTTATGGCGTAGAGTGAGATGTCGAATTTTTTTTTTATTATGCGTGACAATTTTATGTTTTATATAATTGCTATAAAATAAGTGATGGGAAAATAAGGTATGCTGAATGATATATTCTGTTTGAACGTTATGCGAAATCATAATGTTCAAATATTTATGTAAACCAATACGGACCCTATCTCTTAGCGCAGCTTTATTTTAATTATCGAAATCGTTCAAATGCTTTCATTTTTAAATCAAATAAACTGAATAAATTCCGAAATAATTGATGGAGTCAGGCGTTACTTTGCGGAAATCCATTTATTATAAGATGGTATATACAAAATATTTAGTGTTTTTCCGCCTTGTCTTGATGTTAGCGTGAGACATAAAAAAAAATTTATGCTTTTATAGTGAGGTTCCTTCTCACCACCGCCACACCTCACCTTATTATTTATCTTTCTCTCAGTATCCGACTTCCTTGACACGTGTTTCGCCTTAGCACAAGACATCCTCAGGAGATGTTGACTCTTCAAGCGCTCGCTCGAAAGCGAGATATTGAAAGAAAAAGAAATAATAAGATGAGGTGTGGCGGTGGTGAGGAGGAACCACAACATAAAAACAAAAATATTTTTCGATTTCTCACGCTGACATCAAGACAAGGCGGAAAAACACTAAATATTTTGTGTATACCATCTTATGAATAAATTCCATCGACGCCTGCCGCATTGAAAGTCGGTAGTCATTTTTTTTAATGAATTATATTAAAGTAACTTGTATTAGATACGGATTGATATTAAAAAGAAAATACATAACAAGTCGATACATTTTTTTTTTTTTTGTGTTTGACAAGCATAAGTATTTGAGAAATGTTGAATGCTGTGAAAATTATGGTTTAAGCAAATTGTTTGACACAAATTGCAGCGGCTCTCTTCATTCCCGCACACTCGCCTTCGTCATCCCATGCGTTACAACTCTGAAAACACAAAAATACTACGGTTACTACTACTTTCTAGTTAGGTTAACTGTTGACCTTTCAGCATAAAACTTTACGCGATCTATTATCTCAACTTTTAGCCATTTCTGGCTCTCTTAAGAAAAAGTTATTGGAGTGATGTTATGTGCGTCCTGTCAATACTATCAAAATCACATTGTAAATGACACCGTTCAAAAATCTTCAACTTGTTATATGGATAAATTAGTTTCCGAAAACAAATTTTCATGATTATTATTATTATATATATATATATATACAACATAAGTTCAAGTCTCTACCTGTTGTTGTTAATAATATCAAGCAAAAAATTGCAAAAATCACGAATACTGTATGGGAATACATTATTCGCCATATAGCTATTTAATATTTATTTGATTAAATAAGCGTTTGTTTTTTAGTAAAAATTGTTGCAACTGTCTAACTTTCACAGTTCATGACATAAAGCCTGGTGACAGATAGACGGACGGACAGGTACAGGTAGGTAGCATACGGAACCCTTAAAATGATAATTCAGTATTAGCTACATATTACACAAAGAGCATCCTCAAGTGGACTAAAATTTTAGCCATATAATGCACGTAAGTGGTGTAACAATATCACACATTGTTCCACGTATGCAAATATTTAGACGATTTTCACATCATCGTAATTCCGCGAACTGTTGACCTGGCGTCAACAATATAATTCATACTTTTTGTAAAAAAAAAAACGTAAACCACATGACTGATATTTTTTTTTTCATATTCAGGATTTTTATAAAATTAAGTGTTGAGTTTCACTAGTCTTTTCTAAATATTATTGAAATTGGCCAGTCAGTCTGTCTATAAAAAATCTCTTGACGACTCAAAAATTCATAAAACTCGTTTCGTCAAGATCGGTTTTAAATCTATACATCTAATACGAAATTTCAGGAGTAATAATATACAAACAGACAAACATACGAACATACGAACAGAAAAAAAGAAATAACTTGCCAGGCCCGAAGAAGATACGCTTCGCTCACTCGGTCAATTGCCTGTTCTTCTTTGCTATAAGGAGTTTTTGCATATAAAAATAAATGTCTCATTTTAACAAATTATACGAACCGTTGTTCATTTACACTAAAACATAAGGTTTATTTCACCAAATCAGAAAATTAAAAAAAAAAACACGATTATGATTTGAGGTATTTTAAGTATTTAATCAGCGATATGTATAAAATAGACCTTATATTTTGGGACACCTTTAAGTACAACAAAAAAATATATTTTAGCAAATTACTATACCTTGATAATTTCGTACTCCATGCAGTTTTGTAACTTCAGCAGATCACACATATCTCTCAGTCCAAAATTGACTAATTCTCCTTGGATACATTTTTTTTTCAAGGAATCTATAAGTTCTGGATAATTTTTATAATTGTTTTCAATGTCTTCAGTAATTTTTGCTTCATTGAAGGAAGCGTTGGCGTAAATATATCCTCGTTGTATTGCTATGCATGCAGTTACTTTACACTAGAAAAACAATTACTGATTTAACAAATTTATTCTCAGTTAGGAGTTTAATCACTCTTATTAACATTGAATTACTGTCACCTACATAAGTTGATTTAATCACTCTTATTAACATTGAATTACTGTCACCTACATAAGTTGATTTAATCACTCTTATTAACATTGAATTACTGTCACCTACATACCTAAGTTGATTTAATCACTCTTATTAACATTGAATTACTGTCACCTACATAAGTTGATTTAATCACTCTTATTAACATTGAATTACTGTCACCTACATAAGTTGATTTAATCACTCTTATTAACATTGAATTACTGTCACCTACATAAGTTGATTTAATCACTCTTATTAACATTGAATTACTGTCACCTACATAAGTTGATTTAATACAGGTATAAATTCAAGAAAGAAGAATCCAGAACGATGGACAGTGACGGACCATTTTCTTCTCTGAAAACTAACTCCGTCCAACTGTTGGTTCTTTTTTCGTTCTGTTTATGATTGGTCTAAATATCGCCCAATTAGAAACAAGTTGTATCTTTATCTTGCATGTGCTAAAATAAAGGCATTAATTCGAAATGAAATTGATCAATACTAAAAATGAACGACATTCGGCCATCCGCTCCGTGCAACGTCTGGATGCACAATACTGTCACAATCTAAAGTGCATCACACGATAATAGTTATTTTGTATAGCAAATTACTCCAAACATTTGATTCAGGAATATCATTAAAATTAAGTTTTGACCCTATCCTGGGCTTCTCATCTCCACTCTCAGCCTGCTATCTTCTGTATGTCTTCGCTATAGCAGAGCATCCTACACTACGTTTACCGGTTCGCGGTCTCTCAAGAACTCGTCTACCCCATCAAATATCAGTTCTACGGCATAAATGACCGGCCCACTACCACTTCAGCTTACTAAGACATAGTAGAGCTATGTCGGTGTCTCTGGTTCTCTTAATTTCGGACACGATCGCGCAGAGATACACCGAGCATAGCTCTTATCATAGCTTGCTGAGAAACTTTAAACTTCCGGACCAGACCAACCGTGAGTGTCCACGTTTCGGCTCCATAGGTCATAACGGGTAGGATGCACTAGTTAAAGTCTTTTGTCTTCAAGCTTTGCGGTATGGACGACGAGAAGACTTGACGAAGTTTTCCAAATGCTGCCCAACCCAACTGTATTCTTCTGAACAATTTCGAAATTTGAGCCATAAACTGCAGTCGGTCTTGGAACAACGTGCTCATTGAACAGGACCTTGGTTTTATCCAAGTTCATCCGAAGACCGATGCAGCTATCCAGCCCCTGTTGCAAATCCTCCAACGACTCCGCCATTATGACGATATTATCTGCAAATCGCAGGTGAGAGATGTACTCGCCGTTAATGTTTATGCCTCGTCCGCCCCAGTCCAGCAACTTGAACATATCCTCTAACGCACTTGAAAACAATTTCGGTTAAATTACATCCCCTTGTCTCACGCCTCATTGTCACAACTTATGAACACACAATTAAATAGCCGTGAAAATAGTTGTTCAGAGAATCAATACATTAAATCAGACATGTTATAGAACAAATCTTTAATCCTTACTGAAAAATACTCAACATCTTTTTTAATAAAAAAAAAACTATTTTAACACTTACATTTCATTTGCTTTGGCTGCAAATACTATTGCGAAAATAAAAAATAAAAAAGCTACAAGTTTGTAAAAAAATATGAAGTTTCTGGTAAAACTGGTGAACTTTACTTGATGCATGGAAATACATTCAATAAAAAAATATTCGTGAAAACTATGTACATATAAAATAATTTCAACATGTAAAATTAATAATATTATTTGATAATTTTCTGTAGGGATAATAATATAAAGTCTAATACAAAGTCTAGAGATGTCAAATTACAATGGTTATTCAAAAGTTATTTTAAAATTTTGATGTAGTGATATTCGAAGATATAACAATGTCATAATTTCAGGTATTAGAGTATATTTAGAAAACCTGAGAAGAATAAAATGATAAATAAAATGAATAAATGTAAGTGTTCAAGTTCAAGTTCATTTATTGGTAATTGTTACAAATTACATGTCAAATATAGAATACTATTAATAACAAGTACACATCATGTACTAACGTTACATAGCTTTAGAATAAAAATAACAGCATTCGAACAATAAAATATTAAAGTATAAAAAAGTAATCAATTCATTGCATAATTCGTAATTCGTATGTCACTCAAAATAATAAAAGTTGATAAAACTAAAATAAATACATTACTTCACCTAATTATAGATTCCTCGAAGTCATAAAATGAGTGATTTTGTTATTTTCATTAAATAAGAACATTCAATTTCAATATTTATAGAGTACAAGAAGCAGTCTACACGAAATAACAAAGCGTAATTCTTTTAAAGTTTTAGATTTAAATAACCGATTCAATAAATTCATTATTTTACTTATATGTGGAAATTCAAACTTATCTAACACTTATAAAACGCATTTTAATATTTCAGCGGTATACACTGGTAGAAATAATATCGCATTACATTTTGTAGCAGGACTTTCACATCTACGAACATCTTGTATTGAAGGCGAAATACAAAGAGCACGAAGAGTGCCTCATCAACCTCTGACAGCTCGCCTTTGCAGGCAGCCCAAACGCATACCTCATGTACGACAATAGATGCAGAAAAATCGACACTGTCAACAAGTATGGTCAATGGTCTCGAAAACGTCACGTAAACAAAATTAATAAGTACAACATTCCTTCTTTGTTAAAAGAAATCTTCGGCTATTATTGTAGCATCTGCTATTATTTTACTCGTATTTCAGTAATTCACTTCGAATTGCCTAAATTTGATTTGTGAAGCCTGCAATTGAGAGAAGGTAGAAGCTTTACTATTTGCCGTAGCGACATCGCTCCCGCGCTATTACATTTTGTAATGACAACTTAGTTAATTGATAAGGTTGATCAATCTAAAGTATCGATCGATTCGATGATAAATAAATTTATGAATACTAGTGTAATTCGATTATATCTTTACGTTTAATTTTTTTTTCATTCGATTGGATAAGATATTTGCATTGCGTTTTACCGTCTATTTCCACGGTATTTGGCTCTTATTACTCATGAACAGGCCTCGTGGTTGATATTACAATACCGTAAGTTAGCTATGAATATTACCAACTTTATTATAATATTCTCTCAGACTCAGATAAATCGATAGAATATCTGTGTTTACAGTTTTTATCTACTTCATATTAATTTTATTGATTCGTTTCGTAAATCGAATATCGTGTCACAAAACGCATCGCCCCGCTCTATTGAGGAGAAAACAACGCGTGTTCGTGATTTTATAGAGGAAAATCTATCAACCAAAATCCTCGCAGCGGATCATCCACCCGAGCGAACGGCGCGACGACGCGTTCTCTCCTAAGGATACTCTTTTACCCGAAAGGGTTTTCTTTCATTGTACCCTGGTGCTGAAGCAGCCCCCGTGCGATTGACTCTTGGTCCAGGCATCTCGATCACCCCAAGCATTGTGGACTTCCCGCCAACCTCTAACGGCTGGAAGTGCGAATGAGCTCATAGACTTGAGTATGCTGTCGTGGTGGTATCTCTTTCCCTTTTTCTGAACTACTTCATAGTACTGGTGGAAAGCTACATTAATCGGCGACCATTATCACGGAATCTTACATACCGGTTCTCCGAACTACCCCAGTGTGTAAGTTAACTACTTGGTAACCTAAGTGTATAGATATTATTATTGAATAAACTGATTGACTCGAACAAACGCCACCGTCCAGGTCTGTAACATTTTACCTCGGTCTGTATTGTTTTACCCCGGATGGTAATACACCACCCAGGACTGCAACATTTTACCCCGGACGGTAGCCTTTTACCCCGGGCTGTATTATATTAACCTACTGCGTAAGTTGCGTTTTGATTTGTATTTCTTCACCTTGGCTTTCCTAGAGATGTATACTAGGTACCTCATTCATTAGACAATTACTATAATGTTTTAAAGGTTATAAGTCAGTGGTTATCTTGAATTTCAGTTGATAGTTTATCAACTGAAATTCAAGATAATAATATAATAATTATAATCAATTCAAGACTTGATAGTCTTGAATTGATTAATGTTAAAAGCCAGTTGTTATGTTAAATTTCTCTTTTAGTAGTCTAAACAGAGGGTTGATTCGTGTATTGTTATTGTGTTTATGTTTAGTAGTAAAATATCAGGTACTGAGGTGAAGTTTTTGTTTTATTGTTTGTTTAAGTATGATCTTTCTAGATACCCCCTTCTTGTTAGCGACTAAGGCTACATTATAGACATTATAGGATGACCAATTTCAAGTCAAATTATAATAATATTTAAAAACTCTTATACTCTGTATTGACGAATTCGTAAGTATTCAAAATATGTTTCATACATATTGCGGCTCAAGCGGTAGTTATGGCAAATATATTACCAAGCACACATAGTTTGGTTTTGGTGCACATGTCTATATAAAATTGAGCATAAATAACTCAATAATGAGCACACGTAACTCAATCTCTATTGTCACACATAGCCAAATAATATGAAAACACGTAGTTCACTAGGGTCACGTAACCCAATAATTATAAGCACACATTTCCGGATCGTAAGTCGGTAACTAAACCATAATATCTCTTCCATAACACGCTTAGCTAAACTCAAAATATCTTTACTTATTTATTTGGTCATAGTGCCTAACTTTCTAGCAGCACACACCAATCATAAATCAACCATTTACTTTAAAGGATAAAATTAACTGAAGTTATTAAAGAAAATTATTACAGTGAAAGTTAATAATTATCATATTTCTAGTCATACTAATACGAACAATAAACAATTTTTTATTCATCTCGAGACTGTCAAGGAACTCAGATTTATACCAGTAAATTCTAACAACGATGCTACATCACGATATCCCGTTTCTTCTTGCGTGCTGTTTTCTTTTTGGTTAATTTAATGCTCTATTTTTAAAGCTAAGTGAAACAGTTTTATTTGGCAACTAACTGACCATAAGTCGTCTGAACTGAGAGGTTTTTTTTGTTTTATATGTTTATTATATTACAATATATTCTAGATACTTAAATAGTTTAGCATAGCAAAATTTATATATTCTTTATAAACGGAGCAAAGTCATAGCGTCAGTTTTATTAGGGGCTTGACAATATTATAAAATTGGAATTGGACTCACTGAACGAGCGCAAAGGGTTCTGCACCATTAGGTATCTATACAACATAAATTAAAGTTGTACGTTATCGTTATTGAAGTGAATCAATAAATATGGTTTTTAATAGTGGCCATAGAAATTTACTCGTATTATAAGATACATTTTTAAATATCCAGCTATCACGGTTCATGACAGGAAGATGGGCAGTGAAGATCCCGTTTTTACCTTTTGTGTACAGACACTTAAAAAAAAGCCTACACACGTGAATTAACGGCTATAAAAAAAGTTGTTCAGTAAATTTTTCATTATATACTTTCATATATACTCGTAGACTATAATATCAGCAATCATATTTAAGAAACGTGTTATGTTACATTTCTTTTGTTTTTTTTTGTGTTTTTTTTATACCGGGATCATTAGCCAAGTTAACATTGTCTTGGAGTTGACTCATCGAATCTTAATAAGTATAGCATTAACTAACATGAGTTTAATTAATGGAAATAAATAGTTGGTGTTTAACTTGTCTTTTTTAAGTTATTTGGCTATGAAAATAAAAATATTACAAGGTAGGTTCGCAGAAATATTCTCGATAATATTGTAAGAAAGTAGCCCTTACCGAATTTTACCGGAAATTGTACTTAAATTAACAGTGTCAGTGTCAGAGTAGCCAAACCAAATGTAAAACCCAAGCCTTTGCATTACTAATTGTCATTTCATTTGATTCAACATATATTCTTAGGTTATAAATGTTTACTTCAAATTAAGAGTAGAATGCAATAGGTATATTGATGATGTATACCTATTGCATTCTACTCGACATTGTTCAAAGGTGTTTCACAATTTATAATTAAAAAAATCAGGTACGCGGGAATGATCTCGGTAATATTGCTAAAGGGTAGCCCTGACCAAATTATAGCAGAAATTTTACTTCCATTGGCATTTTCTAGTATAGCTAGACCGAACGTTAACGAAAGCATCCGCATTACGATATGTTATACCCATCTGATTTCCTCGAAATAACTTCAAGCAAAACACTAGGTACACTTTTGAAACAAATTGCTGATATAAATACTAACGTTGTGGATCTTGAAGTTCACGCACACTTCTGAGATTTAACGAATTTTATACTCGGTTAGAAATTCACATTGAATTACAGTGAAATATACATAAGTTGATATAATACAGGCAGCAATTCAGGAAAGAAAAAATTCGGGACGATGGTCGGAGTTGGAATGAGCCAGACAACACATTTTCTTCTCTTGAATATTCTACTAATCCTTTTACGCCAGATATCACGCTATTGTTTTTCATATATTATTAATCATCTCTACTTACAAAAATTACAATACACACGAGTGGTTTTTCTAAGATAAAATAAACTCACCGTTACGAGCGGCTCATTATCAAGTTTAAAACATTCCTTAAATTTTTCTTTTGGTAACTTGAAAAATTCTTTTTTGCAGCATTTAAATTCATCCTGAGAAACAAAAAATATGAAATTAAAAAACCATTAAAGAATAAAATTATGTATTATCAATAAGTGAGATTAAAAATCATTACATGGTTTCACAGATTCTATAAAGTAATATCTAACTTAACTTATTATAATTTTCTAGAAAAACAATTACTTACATATGCTGCACGAGCACAAGCATGCTTATAACCCTTGGAAGGTAGAGCCTGAAATTAATATAGATTAAATTTTCTGTTCTTTACACGAAATAAAGTTTATATACCAATTATTAAGGGTATGTAGGATCAGAGGCCGACATTATTTATGAACACCAGAATTACGCTTCCAAATCACTATAATTATAATAAACTAGCTGACTCGGCGAACTTTGCACCGCCTTACAGTTATTTATATTTCTCACCTTTTAAACCTTCTCTAGAGTACGACAAATATTTCAAAACTAAAATCAGATAAATTGATCCAGCCGTTCTCGAGTTCTAGCGAGACAAACGAACAGCAATTGATTTTTATATAAAAGATTATTTAAAACTTATTTAACTTGGGAATTTCACAATTAACACAGCCAATGAGCTACGTGCGCGCCGGGCATCCGTCGACGTGTTGCCCGTAACAACCGTTACATTCAAATAAATTGACGGTAGCGCCGTCATGTTCAATGTTTACGGTAATAAGTAAAAGTTTGTTGGCTGATATGTTATTTGAGATATAGTTTTGAAAACTTAGAGCTTATCACATTATTATAATTTATATGAACACCGAAAGTACTACCGTAAGAGTTCTTATATAAATCTTTTTCAACATCAACTGCACGTATTTATCAGCATGTGCATTTTTTTTGCCAAATGATTAAACCGCTAATTGATAGTCAATGTATTAAGTTATTTAAGTATTTAAAGGTTTATTTTTTAGCAAACTAGAAAAATCTAATAGTAAAGTCTTCGTACAGTGCTAATAAATCAACTAGTTAACGTTTGTGAAGGTAAATATTGTTTATTTAACTGTACGTCAGTCATATTTAGAAATACTGTGGCCATGTTAAGCTCTGAGTTTCTTCAAAAATAATTATATGGTGTAATAAAATAAAAAATATTATCTGAATAAGTACGTATGACGTTGTCATTACTCTTCTATATTTTTAGTAAATTATTAATTTCGTATAAAATGTTCGGTAATTTAAAGCGCAATATACTAATAAACTAATATCGAAACTAAACAAATTTCAAATCAGTGGATTAGGAAAAAATATATTTTCGTGGAGTTAGATCGTATCTCGGAACACATGCATTGTCAATTGCAATGTCGCTATTCCTGCGAACAATAGTCGAATATAAATTAGCTAGAACTGTACATTTGAAGTTGCAATAGTTAAAAAAAATCGCTATTTACTATATCCAAGGGTAGTACCTGCATCCAAGGGTAGTGTAAAAGACTTAAATCTCACCTTCACCATCGTCAAACAAAATACGAAAATAATAAAATGATACATATTTATTCAAACCAAACGTTATTTTATAAAGGTATAGCAAGGTCTGTCAATATTTGACTGTATTTATATACGAATTAAATTGCTGTTCAGAATGATTGTGTCATCATGCCATTGTGTGTTTGATCTACATAGATATATGAGAAATGTTATTATATATACATTAAAACAGTAAGAAATATTTTAAGTGAATAGTCTATTGCCATAAAGTGAGTTATAACTTTAATATATCTATGATATACCTAGATGGAGCATGCTTAGTTTGGAATACACTGGCTCTCAAGGAAGGCTACCGGAACACACTGTTAGCTGTTAGGCGACAGATTTCACAACTTGATTGTAGTAGGTAGCCAGGCAAGCAATATAGTCCTTTAAAAATAATAGTTAAAATAAAAACTATAATATGCACATTGTTTAAATGTGTGTAACAAAACGAACAATTTAAATAAATACTATTATGTACTGAAATTGTTTATTTTGTTGTCAACATTAAATTTAAAATTAACCATTTATTTTCAAAAGAAATTGAGTAAGATACGATTTATACTGCGTTAATTCAAGTCATTTAATTGGATATTACTTGGATAATCCAGTTTTATTGTTAGAGTCAACCTGAGTTCTTTTTTTATTCGTTACAAGCAATCAAATACAAACTTTAATAGTTGAAGAGCAATAATTATGTTACATGAGTCTTTCTATAGTAAATAGGCAAATGATTTTATTAAGAAAATTGAAATACCTGGTGTCAAAAGAATATCGGACAAGTTGAGTAACTGTTATACTGTATTGACGTTTGTGAGTCAGTTTCAGCGATGGTTGTTAAAATAACGAGTTTCTTCCTCTCAAAACTAGCTGATAATTGCGTTAATTATATACGTGTATTGAGTGATGAAAATACTATAGGAATAGCATAATGTAGCCAACTAATAATGTAGCCTACTAAGAATGTAGCCTACTAATAATGTAGCCTACTAATAATGTATGGATCTACATTGTAAAATACAGGTATTTTATACACAATTTTTTTTTCTTAGTAATGCTGTAAAATGCGTACTGTTAAAATGTTAATGTAAGAAACTTATTATCGTGTATTATGGGATTGATTTAAGAGAATCAGGAACCAGCACGGTTGCGTAAAAATAGGTAATTGAACAAAATCGCCCTGTCTCGCTGCTATGCGCCGACCTCACGACCCGCGCCCCGAGCCTCACGCCTTCCTTGAGTTTTGAACCACACAAATCTATGCTCACATGCGGCGGTATTACTGAACTGTGTCGCTATGTATGAATGACTGTCGAATTTTATAGAAAGGACTAAAAAACGGAAGCCCGTCACTAACTGGAAGCCTTAGTAGTTACACAATGTGTCCTACCGTGCAATTAAATATATAAAGTTATCCGTAACAAAGATGTTTGATTTATGAGCACCGCATGAAGACGCTTCTATTTGATTTTGTAAATTTGCTCTAGCTGCACTAAAATAAATAAATACAAAAATACTTTTCCAAAGTAAATAGGATATAATATCTACCACAGTTGTATAATATTAAACTTTGTGGAAAAATAAATGCTTTACCCTGAGCAAGTATCAATGTTTTCATTTGACAGAAAATATCGTATCATATCGTATCGTGAGGTAATAGGGCTTCGGTCATGGCAGCGAATATCTTCTGGTAGGCTGCACCAGCCGTATTTACTGAAATGAGAGGAAAAGTTTGAAAATTTGTAGCGTCTATACCTACGGCGTCACCATACCATGGCACGAGGCTGGGTGGTGGTGTAACATCCTACCTATTTTTTAATTTATACCTTTTAAGTAAATACGTTAAACTAAATCTACCTATCCATAACGATAGGTACTATTTTGCTACCTGAATACTTGTCTATTAATTGGCCGAACGTGATCGTCTATGATATTTAATTTTGTATGGACCCTTTACTGTAACTTCTACTATGTCATTTACTATATGAAGAAGAAAAGTTTTTAGAAAATCAGAGTATTAAAAATCAAGTTATAGAGGTGAATACGGTCGTATTAAGTCCTTCCTCTATTTTTAGATATGGTCCTATTTTAATTTTATCAGAACCTGTCAAAAGGTTTAACTCATAAATCGAAATTACTGAAAACGTTCTATTCGTCAGTGTCGGGACAACGAACAACAAACATAAACTCCGTTTATTTTTAGGAAAATAAAAATGTCTAAAATGCCTCAAAAGGCCACCGACCCCACTATTCGCGATGTTAGTCGATCCGATCTCAAAATACCATACCTTAGACCTTTGCCTGCAACTAAATTATATTTTTTTGAAGCAGACTATGATAGTATTAATAGTCATTTAGCAAATATCGTCTTGAAAATCGCTCTTGATGGTGATACTATGGATGAAGATATCGAAATATGTTACTTAATTATTCGTAAGAGCATAGATGATCACGTCCCGAAGAGGGTGGTCTCTTAAATACCCTATCTAGTTCTCACGGTCACTTATAAATGAAATAAAAAACAAACAAAAAGCTCATTCACCATGGAAAAAGCATTGAAATCTTAGAGATTACAACGAGTTTTCCATTTTAAGAGCGAGGCAAAAGAAAATACAATACAAATGCTTTGAATCGTACAAAGAGCACATGCGAATTTGTCTAAAAAAAGACCCAAAGCATTTGTGGTCATATTTAAGGTTTTATATCTACCTAAATATTTTATATCACATTAAAAACTATAATCACTAAGCATACAGAAGATTTATACAACGTAAGTAGCAGACATGCCGAGATATTTCACCTGGGATGCCGTTTGCTCAAGAACAGAACATAATTACAAGAACAACAAGAAACTTTAGCCACAGCGAGAATTCTCTAGCTAAATACCAGCTGTATATCATACTTGTATCACATCATAGAGGGCGTTCGAGTCGCTAGTCTCTAGTTCCATTTAATGACACTGCAGCGCTTCAAAGCATGAAATTGTGACTGCCAACCGTTAACGCACAGGATGAAAAACTTAACAAGTGAAAGAAGCGAGTTTCCCGTTTCATTCGATTTTTTTAGTTTTTTATAACCAGCTGCGGAAGGAGGGTTATGTTTTTCGAGTGTATGTACATACATACAATACACACATACACTTACATAAGTGTATGTATGTATATTTCTTTGGCACGTCCTTAATACCAACTGTATATCATCAGCTGTGTATCAGAATTTAGCGGCTTATCGTATTTTTATATAAGTGTTGTCAAAAGATTTGTCTTAGTCGTGAGAGTGACACTAATTACATCAAAATTAGAGAAAATGGAAATTAAGGATGATGCACTGGTTTAACGGTCGATTTTTTGTGAAACTCACTTCTGAAATTCACTTCTCTTGTTCCTTAATTATATGATTTTAGTCATCATCAGATATTTTTGCCAGTTCACTTATACCTTTTCTAGTTAGACCTACACTATGTCAAAACGGCCATTATAAGCAATGTGATTGTAATTCTGAAAATTTCAAATAACAGACTTGAGCCCCTAGCTCTTTAGACAGAGAGAAGGAATTAATTTGACCAACAGTGGTACAACATATGTAGACATACTAATGAGAATTAAAAGGATTACTCTAATACTAATGACTGGCCGGTTGGCGCAGTTGGTCCAGGGTTCGATCCCCGGACAGGTCAAATATTTGTGTGCATGGTCATGTCTATTTGACCTGTGTCTGGGTGTTTATTATATATATATATATAATTATGTATTTATGTAAATAAGTATGGATATCAGTCATCAGGTTACCATAGCACAGGCATTGCCTAGTTTGGGACCTGAAGACCTTTGTGTGGATGTTGTCCCATATTTTTATTATTATTAATCATTAGGTACTTATAAGTTTTTGCGCGTGATCAGAACTATTATACCTATATAGAAACGTACAAAAAGAACTAATCATATGATAATAACTCTTCTAATGTATTTTGATGATACTGTCATTACAATAACCCTGACTATCACAAAATGATCAACGTTCTCCACCCATATAAAATTCAGTGACCATTTCGCATCTTCGTCGGCACTGTTGCTTCTCTAAAAACGCTCGTTCAAAAACTTCACAAATGGCTGGCTGTAGGCTGTATGCCGATTCGACATAAAACGGCCATGTTTCCAAAGCACACTCCAGAGAATGGCCCGGGGCTGGGCGGTGTCAAGTGCTCCTGAGAGAGTGAGAGGGAACGTAAAAACTGCCGCTTTGCACCAACTTGAGGTGTAAAGGTTCAACTACACTAGAATTTGCATTTGGCCGCAACGCGCCTGATGTGAAGCGACGATACGGCCTAAGATGGGGCACGCTTGCGTAGAAGAAACCGATTCACTGGCGACTTGAAAAGACCTAGAATAAAAAGAAAAAATTTTATTTGTAAAAAAATTAATAATATTCTAATGAATTTATTAAGATTATAAGGTTGTTTATTATTATTTTGTTTATTATAGTCAAATCACAGATCCTAGTTACTTTTATAAAACCTGGACTATTCTGGATATCTTATAGATACAAAAAATTACGTCATCGCCCGACTAAGGATGTCAGCGACACTGTGGCCAAAAATGGAGCATGACTAGTCTGGAATACTGAAGGTACGATAACGGAGCATACCTACAAAGGGCACTTTTAAACGCTATATCAGTCAAGAATAGAAATCATGAGACAATGCAGGAACATTTTCCGTTACCAACGGGTTGTCGGGAATCGCTCAATAATTCAGTGGATTACATCCTGTTTACGGCAGTAGTATGGCTTAACCGTTTATTGGTAGAATAAGGACGTAATTCGACGTAATGCTTATACTTATCTGCGCTCGTGATTGCTGCTATTACTGGTATTCTGTAGTTCTTAAATGTAATCATTTATTTAAGCAGTGTTCTTAGACTTATTCTTTATCACATATAAGCGAATGACTGTATTAAACTCTCATAATAAAGCCTACACTTCCTTTAAAGGGAAATTTTGTTTTTAGTACTAAAATATATTAATCAAGATTTCTAATTTCATGGAACTAAGGTCTTGTTTCATTTTCGGTCAGGACGGTGTACGTCTACCAAAAATGTCTAAAGATGTGATTGCTATCGTGTATCAATGAAATTTGCATCAGTTGTCTAATTCATTCATTGTGTATAAAAATATATAAAAGCGCATAATTATAATCGTTATTTTGAATTTGGTTGATAGATTAAACATCAATAGTCCCTAACGCATTTGTGCTATCATATACAACCATGACAGTGGTCCTGGCCGGGGCTCCGTGCATTTATGAATATAAGTCTGATTTCTACTATATTTTATAACACAGGTTTCTAAAAAGGTTTTTTTTATGACTAGCATGAAGCAGTACCTACAAACGATTTTTGAAGATAGTCACAAATAAGTTTGCATCTTTAGGACTAGACTATCTAAAAGTAAAGGACTTTACCCAGTCTTCAAACTTTAAAGAATAAAAATAGCTTCTATATCTGAATAAAGTTTTCTAAGCGCGCATACATTTGTATTTTATTTGACATTAAAGAAGATAGTCTATTGACTTTAGTGGCTATTTCCACATGCAGCTCTTTCAATGTTATTTCACAAAAAACGTCGGACGAGTCTAAGAGAAAGAAACATTTTTTTTCTCATCCGGTCTCTTTTTAGGGTTCCGTATCCAATAGGTAAAAATGGTAACCTATCACTAAGACTTCGCTGTCCATTCAGTCATTCGTCCGTCTGTCTGTCACCAGACTGTATCTCAAATTATACATTCGGGAGTCTTAAATACTACTTTATTTAAATTAATTATGATAAACAATTATAACCGAATTAAGATTTACGAAAGAAAAATAAGTTTAGTAATTCATTAAAGTTTGAATAATTATTAATTTTAAAATAATAATTATGTTTATTTAATAATTACTTACTTATACTAATTATTTTTTATATTAAATAATTTAATTTTGGAATTGTAATATTATATTGTACCTGGTGTTTTAAAATGATTATTGTAATGAAATAGTTAATACCTACTGAATATTTAAAATTTAATTAATTTGAAAAAATGAATAAATCAATGAATTGTTTATTTGCTATAATTACAACATTACACATATTATTTACAACCAAACTATTTAAAATAATAAATTGAAAGCAACAAAATATCCGGCCCGGCCCAACTCAGCAAAGCGCTGGTTGTAACAAACAGCGCTGGTCTTCCGCTGGAGCCGGCAAGTGACTCACGCACGCATGACTTGACAGTACACAGCAATATTAACATTAGCAACTACAAAACAAAACCATATAAAATTTAGACTCTTTTTAAAACATCATACATAAATATCAACACCATCAAAGTTTCAAAGCAAATTAATAAAAAATAATAATAATTATAACCTAAAAATTTACACAAAAGATTTGTTTGGATAACATGTAACATTAACAAACAATAACAAATAAATAAAACAGATACAAAATTATGAACAAATTAGATAAATTTCAATGCACTTGTGTTTTGGATGAGCTGTTCTTCTCCCCGCTGATGAGCATAGATGAATACTTTTAAGTTTTATTATACCTAATAATAACGCAGCAATAACGCTTCTACTAACCTATACATATTTAGCTGTGTAAAGGTTGTGACCAGAGCTAGTCTAGTCGTATAATTTCATGGCTTATTGCCAGTTCGCTGGCAACAGTACTGGAATGCGGCTACAAATCTAAGATTATGGCGCAGAACTTATTAAATGTGAGTACGAGTCTGAAAGTGGTGCAATTTATTGTTCTCGCTTACGAATATTTCGTTGGAAATGTTGGGTATGTTTTTGGAAGTAAAGAAGTGGTGTTGCGCTACAACAGGTTCTATTTTGAATGTGTGGTTACGTTTATTTGTAAGTTGAAATATTTCTAATAAGAAATATGTTCAGTTAATATATCAGTTATGCTCATGCTTCATTTTACTGATTCAATTTATTTAATTTAACTTATTATAACGTTTAAAATTCGTTTTTTTTTCCATTAATATCTTAATAATACAAAAATATGAACAAAATCTTAATAGTTATAGCGCCTCTAAGAAATCTGAGAAACAAAACCAAAAAAAGATATACCGACAAATTAAAAATTAATAGAAGTCTTTCAAAATTGCGTAAGTAAATTCAAAATATGTGAAAAAACCGTTTTTTTTCATGTCAGTTAAATAAATGCCCTATACCTTGTCTTGCAATCAGAAAATATACTGCCAATATTTTATAGATAAAGGCTGGATAAAGGTATGTACATCTCCCTTAATACCACCACAATTAGTTTGGCAACTTATTGCCCTAAATCAAATCAAGGTCGGACAGCAAATAACAATCGGTAGATTGTCAAGCTGACAGAGTAACTAATGTGGCCAACAGATGGTGAGAAATTTATGATGTAGATGCAAGATAAATGTTTTCGTAATGTTGTATTATATTTATTTGTGGCAAGTGCCTTATTAACATAAACAATTGACTAACTACTACAACAAAATAAATATAGCCGAATGATTACTTATAGAACATTTAAGATCTACAAGGAAACCAACTGGTCCAACTCACCACCAGAGGGCAGCGTGCCTAGTATGCCAGCTGCATTACTACGCTAAATGGCAATGCTTAAAGGTTGGGCCAGATAAAAACCGGTATTCCGGGAAAAAACCGGGATGGTCAAGTGTCGAATCGATCAAAAGTTTTGCAAAATAAGATGAGCCCGGTCCCCACGGCCCTAAAGCCTCGACTCCAAATGGCTAAATATAAGTATAACCTCTACCGAGGCTGGCATACTTTCGTCGCTTGTGCTGTTTTTATATTTATTTTGAATTGTTTATTGGTAAGTCCTAATTCAGAGACGCAATGCTTTTACAAAAAGTAAAAAATCGAGTTTAATTGACAGGTGAGTTTTTAAGGTATTTTTATTTATATACAATACTGCCTCATTGATTTTGATAAAAATTATATGAGACCAACTAGTAAGATGATCCTTTTTTAAAATTCAAAACAGATAAGACATTTCCCTACTAATTGGCGTCATTACGAAAGCCAGCGATACAGTGAAACTAATAATTATAAAAATAGGTCCAGGGGTTCATCGAGAAATCGTGAGTACATATAAAAAAAATGAAAAATAAAGTTTACGACGTATTATTTTTTTATGCTTAATACGCCTTTTTTGGAACAAGTAACGACTCTAACGCGTAATTAAGCAATCAAAGTAACTTAAGGCCATCACTTCCGCTGTAACTTAATGTCGCGTATTAGTAAATTACCGCAATTATTTACCAACTATTTTTTATTAATCCAAAGTTACAAATGTTATCTTATAGCTCATAATACTAGCAATTAATAATTATTCCAATACAAGTGTTGCTTCTGCTGAGCTATGTACCTGTATTACAGTATGCAGCTTATTCCCTACCTAATAGAATTTTTAGTTTCAGCCAATATAAGGCATATTAACATTGTTCTAATTGTAACAACATTTTAATAAATCAGTATAAAAAAAATTACACGTAGCTTGTCAGTATTAATTAATTAAGATGCCGTAACAGAAAAACAATGTTTTAAAATATAATCTGGACTAAAGAAAACATGACTAGGTAAATGTGGATGACATGGATTTAGACAGGTCGTCAGCCCGCCCCCGTCAGGACCAGAAAGACGCATAACGAATAATATTTCTGCGCGATGGATTTTATGAGGTAATATTTTTGTTATGTTTAGCTTATAAATATTTTGCATTCCTCTCGTATATAACAAGCAAATTTGTTTTGAAATAACGTCTCAGAATTTATTTTGGTATTATTATATGAATATCGACAAAAACAGTTATATAATAATGTAAATTGCTGATGTACAATTCAGCCAAATATTTATTTTTTCTATTTGAAAAATGGTTACATAACTTTTAATGGCAAACCAAATTGTTTTTCTAGTTTAATTACTGAAAATTATATTTATATTTTCTATCTGATTTTGAGGAACAACACTAAAATAAAAATATCAGAAGTTTCAAAACTTTGGTTAGCTATAATGTTATATCACATTATCACTTCACCCACGTAATTTTTGTTTGACCGAGTAAAAACGTAGAAAATTCCGTCATTCTTTTTACGAAAGTAGTTCAACCCCTCATGCTTTTGAATATGGTGATCTCATTAAATTTATTAAATCTACTAATAACAACTACGAGTATATGATATAGTGCAGTGTCTTTCAAACATCGTGTCAACAGTTTTGACTCATGATGAACCTTATAATTAGTGAGCTGGTTTTAGAACCGTGGTAAATAAAAGTCTGTCACGTAGAGTATCTAAAGAGTAGACGAGGTCAGTAATATGGAATAACAGATGTGAATTACTTGTACTATTCACATGTTACATGGACATTGTAAGAAGATTTAAAAGAACGAAACCGTTGGAATTAGTGTGGTGTAATAATAATTATTGATAGTGAAATTTAGTGCAAGTGCTACGTGTAAAGAGCACATGAACAAAATGTCTTCCCCTTAATAGAGATTTTAAGATACGTGTTAATGGACACTTTCTTAGAGACACAATTTTAATTTAGCTTAAACTTTTAGACAACATAACTTTCCGTTTGGATACTTCTTTGAGAATAGGCGCTTTTAGCCAGGTCCGAAGTCGGTGTCTTTGCGGTCAAATGGTGGATGAACTTGGCCACCATGGCTTATTTTTCCAAAGAAGGCCGGTCGCCTGTCACGGCACTCCAGTCCGAATAACCTAATCCGTAGGGCTTTTTTAAGTGCCGGTGTCCTTTCGTCTTTAGAACCGATGGGTTTAATGCGTGACGACGGTAAAAAGCCGATGGAATGACACTCATTCCTTAGAAGTTGAGACTGCTTCTAGTTTGGGATGCAACTTGTGTAGATACCCTGGCGCCGTCCCATCTCTCAAAAACATCTGTACAGGCTGGTGGTGCCGCCATAAAAGCGGAACTTATAAAGCGGAGCAAATATGAAAACATTGACAGAGGTTTCATATTTGTGCCGTTTGCAGTAGAAAATTAGGGAACATGGGGCCGAGCTCTTAAAAATTATGTCTAGAAATATCAAAACGTCTGGTGGAAGCGACATGTGACCAGAATGTTGGAATCTTATTTTGGTCAGAAAAATAGCATTGCCATTCAACGCAGCCAGCATTCTTCAAACTTTCCCTTCTACTGGGGTTTTATTACTAGATTAGTTTTATAGCTATGAATGTTCTTTTTTCTTTTTCCTTAGCCTTGGGCTACATTGTAATATCATTAAGGGATACCTAGATGGGAATACACTTAATCAATTGAAAAAAAAACATCAAGTTATTGTTTTTATCACAATGGAAAGCGAACGAAAATATAACAATTCGGAATTGTAGATGCCTACTTATGCAACCAACACGATTACTTACTGGCTGTGAAATTTCACAATCGCTTCACGTTTGCGATTTAACATATCAAGTTTACAAATTTTACCTTTAAAAGATTTATTTTAGCTTTACTATTCGTATAAAAATCTACGCATTGAAAACTGAGTTATCACATGAAATGTGAAATTGGATTCATAAAATTTGACGACCGAATTTGGAGCTTGCAAATCTGATTTCGTTTCAGTATTTAGCAATAAGACTTAATATTAAATTTAAATCTTTTATGTGTACATTATTTATGTAGTAAATTTTACTAACCTTTTATTGAATTGTAAATCATAGAAAAATAGGCATATCCAAAAAAAACTTTTTCCAGGCATTTCTTCTCTCTTATTGATCATAAAAGTAACTGACGTCACTCTTTTAGAAATTAATTTATATATTTTTTGCAAGATTTCGCGAAAATACGATGTACGAGTATTTATCAAATACAATTAGAAAACAACCTATTTGGTACAAGTACTTATAAATTGTACAAATGAATTCACCTTCCAGCGTTCGTCAATTTTCCTGTCCTCTATAATTTGGACCTATCATTTTTATCGGCAAAATAAATTGGACAATTTTACTGGCATCAGGTCGATAAATTAAAATAATTAATTGACACCGTAGTTCATAAAAATCAGTGTTATTGCTGCGGAAGTTTCGAAGTTCGATAATGGGAATTTTATTCACTTATTCTTTATTTTAATGTCAAACAAATAATGTAGAATCGTAGGTGCCAAACGGATTGACCGTTTTGATTAAATTTTTTTTATTAAAGCCTTTTTTAGTCGGGATTGTTCTAAGCTATGTTTGATGAACATCAGTCTAAGTTAGCCGCCGCTACTAAGTGGCGGAGTACAATTTTTTTCTCAATTCTCTCAATATGTGTAACAAATAAAAGGGCTTGACTAGTAAAATACAATGCACTATGATAATTTCAAATCCAGGATGGCATCCACAACAAATGCCAGAGTTTTTTTCATAATTTTCCGTTTATCTTGTTATGAGTGTTAAACTACACAGAGGATTTAAGGTTTTGTTAAATTATTTATTCTGGGCGTGCTAACCAGAAGATGCAGATGTATAAATCCTGCCTATCGTGTAACTTTTCGTTCCCTATCTTATAAGTACGTTTACTGAGCGATGCTTAATCTTTGTGGGAAAGCTGTTTTATTTATTGTATTTAAAATGATAATAAAAAATGAGAACGCAATAATAGTATATAATAAGTAGGTAACCAAAAGCTTACTTCATTCAGTCAAAAGAAATCAATTTAATAGGGACGATCTACTGCTAGATAGCGCGGAACTCTGATCTCTCAGTCTAAATAACTGTATCAAATCAAGTCATAGTCAAGGTATCTGTTGCAGCTAATACGTACCTACTTGTTCAACAAAAACTTTGCTGACTGTTGCTACGAACGCTATTGAATCGCCAGCGAATCTTTTATAATGAAAAGTATCCTCACCACCAAGCTGCCTTAACTCCTAGCTTCACACTAAGTGGTAAAATTCCCAAGATCGTCGGGAAGTCACCTAAGTGAAAACAAATGCTTCCTCGCCCGAAGAAACCAAGCGATTTATTCAAATAAACCAGAATAAGCACTCTTTCCAAGCTGACTTTAGAAGCACGAGTTTTATGGAATAAATTTTTATATGCTTTGTTATTTATTTATTGTGTAGATAGTTGGAAGTTTTCAACTGATAGGGTAAGTGAATAGGAAATTTGTCTTTTGCGATCTGGTGTTGGACTTGGGTCTTACTCTACAAAAAAGATGCAAAATAATTTTTAAAAATTATAATGCTATTTTCATCTCATTTCCAATCCAATTCTTTAGAAACCTAAAAACGATCTTTGAGAAACGTAATATTAAAGTTAGAAGAACCCACCATCATCGTTCTATTTGCTATCAAACTGTACCACAATAATGCCTTTTAACCCGGTTCATCTCTTCCGTTTATCGTAGCGGCTTCAAGTTACGATGAAATAAAAGGGCCTACTTGTCCCATCTCATAGTACTTAAAATAAAGCATTATTTTCGTGTCAAAAGAAAAACGTGCAAGGCATAAAAGTTATCGCGAGGAGTGGCATACTTTATGACGAGTTTTCGTCACAAGCTTTGCATACTATAGTGAGGGTGAACCACAAATTTTTTAGACTTGTTTTTGATATTTTTTACAAGGTAGGGTATTTATTATGGCACTCTATTCGATGAAGTTAAAGGAGCTTTTTTAGTTATACCACTTCTGGTCTCCGGACAAAATTGAATAGAATTTTATCACATTGTCAAAAAACAAAACAGACCAAAAGTTTGTGATGTTTATAGTTACAATATCCAATATCTATGAAAAGTAAACTAATAAATTGCATAAGCACTATGCGTTTTAGTAGGACTTGCATCTTTAGTCACTTAACCCTTTGAGACCTAGTTTTCTATTATACTACGACGACGTTACATGCTCAAGATTTTTGATTACTATGTAGTTTCCCTTCTAGATGTACTAGGCGTCACATAAATTTTAGAGCTGTGGAAATAAAACAGATCAAATAAAATCAAATGTTTTTGAACGATAGCTATTACATCAGCGACTGCAGCGCCCTTCCTATCAACCGTCATTCTTTTTCTATGTGCAGGCGTCGCAACATTAATAAATACGTAAAATTTTACTTTTTGGTTTTTTTTCGTGGAATATTGTGTTTGTTTGAAGTGTTAACATGAAAAAGGAGCAACCAATTTCTAAAATACGCCGAAAGATTCGACGTTTAGAACAAAAACTACGCAGATCGCCAACAAACTCGGAGGATGAAGGTTGGTGCAAATACTTTAGATTACTTCTACCTTTTTAGCCATGATCTATTATGTATTATCTTTTTACCGGATATAATTTGATTTAATCTTATAGATCGTAAATATATTTTTCCATGAATTTTAATAACGATCCTTTTTTCGAACTACCCTCATTTTTTGTTTCTCGTCATATGACTGCGGGACATTCATTTTTTTTTCTTTACACGACGTATGTATAGTAGTGCGTTATACTCCGTGACATTAGAGCACGGTTGATAGTAAATTAGTCAAGTGGCGTAACGTGATTACGTACAATGACTTTAAAAAGTTACTGCTTAAAGCAAATTGTCAAATACACAGTCTAGTGGCGTAACGTGAGTACGTACAATGACTGATATGACAAGATTATCGTATGTTTCGCAAACGATACTTGTGATTTTTGTATTTCTGTCATTACAGAATACCATCACTATTCAAGATCACGGTCATAAGAACCATTGCTAGTAAACTCGCATTCGGAAGTGTCAGACGATGATTATCAAATAAGATCTTGCTTCATATCTCCTGCTGCCCTACCGGGTACGTCTACGGACAATGTAGATGAATCTGAGTTACCCCCTCCCCAGCCGGGCCCAAGCACTAGTGATGCACCCGATGCTGCTGCTTCAGATCTATCTTTACCGCTAGAAATTCTTGAAGCGCTGGGATATCCTATTGGCAAAGAGAAAATGTTAGGACCTGCGATTAATGAAGAAATAGCTAAACGTTGGGGTAGGGTCCTGGTGGAGGGAATGACAAAGGATACGAAAGATGCTATAATAAAACAAACGTTATTCCCTGAAAATTTCAGCCTCTCTAAAGCACCGAAGCTCAATCTAGAAATTTCGGCAGCTCTCAGTGAAAGTATTAAGCACCGAGATAAGCTATTAGAAAAGGCTCAAAACCAATTAGGTTTGGGTATTGCCGGACTGACTAATTTAGCCTCTTCACTGATTAAGGAAGATTTGTCCAAGGTAGAGGTCTTGAAAAAGTTATCAGACACCAGCCAGATTTTTTTGGACTTACACTACGAAAATACAAAACATAGACGAAAACTCATCTACATCACTGGATAAAAAATTCAATGCAGCTATTACTGACGTAAAAAGAGATGAATTTTTATTTGGCGCTGATCTGGGAGTAAAAATTAAGGCCACAAAAGCTGCTGAAAAATCTGGCCTTCAAATTAAGCGTAAGACTATTAACGTTACATCCACATCACGGCAGCAGGTAAACTGGAAGGGCCCACCCAGGTTTCAATCGACCAATGCACCCAAACCGGGTGGGCAGAAGACGAAGTACTCCACCAACCAAGGTCGGACCAACAGATCCCAGCAGGGTCGACGGCAACCGGTCACGAACCGCCCGCCCCCTGCTCCGAGACGGACGCCGGGCCTCGCAGGAGCCGATAGAGGTAACTCTTCACGCTGGTCGATTACGTCACTTTGTCGATAACTGGAATACTATAACTAAAGACTGTATTATGTCCTGACTGTAGTATATTTTAAAATATTTTTTTTCTTATTGTTTTTTTGCGGTACAATATTTGTACTTGTATTTTTTTTTTCTGTTTTTTCTATTGATGCATCACCGACGTGACTATTCTCACTTAGTCCGATCCATCCCAAGGTTGCCTGGAAGAAATTGCTTTAGGCGATAAGGCCGCCCAATGTACTACCGATGTTTTGTTCTTGCCTGTATCTTATTGTTTATTTTGTTTTTGGTGTGCAATAAAGAAATATTGTATTGTATTGTATTGTATGTCAAAGGCTTCAAAATTCCTTTTTTTAAGCCCCCTCGACAAAATTTTGAACCAGTAAATCCAAAGTTCAGTGCATCTGAACTAAAACATTTAAGGATATCTATTTCTAAACTGATAACCTCAGGAGCCATAATTGAATGTGCCAGCGTGCTAGATCAGTTCATTTCGAGTATTTTTCTGATCCCTAAGAATGACAATACCTTTAGATTTATTCTAAATCTGAAACTTCTCAATGAATTTATAAAATCAGAGCATTTTAAAATGGAAGACATTCGCACGGCTACTCGACTGATAAGTAAAAATTGCTTTATGACTACGATTGACCTCCAAGAAACGTATTTTTAGTACCCATCCATGATTCTTCTAAAAAATACCTTAGATTTCAATATGAAGGTTTAACATATGAATTTCAGTGTTTACCTTTCGGTTTATCACTAGCACCTCTGGTTTTACAAAACTAATGAAACCTGTAATGTCTTATCTCAGAAACCAAGGGCTCCTTTTAGTCATTTACTTAGATGACATATGATTCTAATGACAATTACGATTCTATGATGAAGTTATCACGCTCTCTTAAATCTGAGTTTGATTGGTGGAGAAACAATGTTTTAACAACAAATAACCCAATACGTAGCGGTAAATATACAATTGAGATCTTCTCAGATGCCTCTGATAGGTTGGGGCGTGTTTTGTAATCGTGAACGTGCCAATGGTTTTTGGAATGATACAGAGTCTAACGAACATACATATTAATATTCTAGAATTGAAAGCAGTATTTATAGGCCTGCAATGTTTTGCAAACAACCTCTATAATAAAGATATCTTATTAAGGATCGACAACACAACAGCTATAGCTTATATAAATAGGTACGGAGGGGTACAATATTCCCATCTTAATAATGTGGCCAGAAAGATATGGCAGTGGTGTGAACATACAAGCCTCTATGTTTTTGCGTCTTATATCAAGTCCAAAGATAACACAGAGGCTGACCAAGAGTCAAGACATTTTAACATTGACGTTGAATGGGACCTAGAATTACGAACTTTTGATAAAATTACTAAGAATTTCGAGATCCCCGACATTGATTTATTCGCCACACGGCTTAATGCAAAATGTGATAAATACATATCCTATAAACGAGATCCTTCAGCCTATAATATATACGCATTTACAATATACTGGAAACCGTATTTCTTTTATGCGTTCCCACCATTCTCGCTAATATTGAAATGTTTGAGAAAAATCGTGAACGATAAAGCCACCGGGATAATAATTGTACCATATTGGCCTAGTCAGCCATGGTATCCACTTTTCTTGTCTCTTTCCCAAAGTCAATTGATTTTTTTGAACCCGAGTCCTTTATTATTATTATCACCTTTCAGGACTCCACACCCGATCTGGCAACGGCTTACCCTGGTATCGTCAGTATTATCGAGCAAACATATGTAAGACAATCTTTACCAAGCGCTGCCATCAAAATAATCATATCCTCACTAGCTGATAACTCGTTGAAGCAATATAATGTTGTTATTAAGAAATGGTGGGAATTTTGTATTAAAAACAAGTTAGATATTTTTGATTATAATATAACAAACATCCTTAATTTTTTAGCTAATGAAAAGCATTCAGGGGCAAATAACTCTACCCTGAATACCTGCCGATCGGCACTTGCATTAATACTAGGTAAATGTATTAGTAAAGATGATAGAATCATAAGATTCATGAAATGAGTTTACAGAACCAGACCTTTCTTTCCAAAGTATGCCACTACATGGGACCCAAATCTGGTACTCGATCATCTTTCAAGATTCTATCCTAATGAAGATCAGCCTTTAGACCAACTTTCTAAAAAGCTAGTAGCTCTACTCGCGTTGTCAACTGCACAACGAGTAAAGACGCTATCCTTAATACGCATACCTGATATTAAAGTGAGTGATTCGAAGATAGAAATTCATATTAATGACTTGATTAAGACATCGGCCCCAAATAAGCCCATTCCGAAATTAACGATACCCTTTTTCCCTCATAGAGAAGAAATTTGTGCTGCAAAGACTTTATCAGCATATATTGAAGTCACTAAAAAGTATAGGAATTTACCACTTACAGAAAAACTAATTCTAACTACTAAGAAATCAATTCATAATGCTAGTTCAGCTATAATAAGTAGATGGATTAAGAGTGTATTGGCTGATAGCGGTATCGATACTGGGATATTTACAGCTCATAGCACCCGCCATGCATCAACTTCAGCTGCAAGTCGCAACGGAGTTTCCGTTGAGATAATAAAACGAACAGCGGGGTGGTCAGGGAACTCATTGACTATCGTCAAATTTTATAAGCGCCCAATAACAATAGATACCGATAATGTATTCGCAGAGACAATCTATAACTTATAATTAGGAAATACAATAAGTATGTAGTTACTATACAATACATGTTCGTAACTTATTCCTAATTTTGTTTTTAGTCTTTCACACTTATAAAATTATTGTATATTGATTAACATAAGTTATGTTCATAATTAAAGTTCAAGTATTTGTAAATCAGCGTTTTGTATTGTAATCATTTAGATCCTAACACGTACCACTGATCTCGTTTGTGCAAAGCGCTAAACATCATAGTAATCAAAAATCTTGAGCATGTAACGTCGTCGTAGTATAATTAATAGTTAAACGAACTTACCTTAAGTGATGTTCGACCATAATTATACAAGACGACGTTACATGCGAAGAGATTTAAAGTCCCACCCGGACCCCTTAAAATGTCGACCGCATTTACCCTTGTTTAAATTGCACAAACGAGAAATAGCAAGCAGAGAATTAAGTACTCCTTGATAAGACTCTGAAGAGAATGACGGTTGAAAGGAAGGGCGCTGCAGTCGCTGATGTAATAATAGCTATCGTTCAAAAACTTATTTAATTTTATTTGATCTGTTTTATTTCCACAGCTCTAAAATTTATGTGACGCCTAGTACATCTAGAAGGGAAACTACATAGTAATCAAAAATCTCTTCGCATGTAACGTCGTCTTGTATAATTATGGTCGAACATCACTTAAGGTAAGTTCGTTTAACCATTAATTGTATTACTGTTTTAATTTTATTACGAAAAAGTATATAAATAATACATTTTAATAAAAAAAATAAATATTTATATTAACTCATATGATCACATGGGGTCTCTCTGCTCAAATTGCCGCTATATTTAAGTTGACCGTTCTTTCTATAGTATCAGTCTTGAAACTAACAAGTCTAAGCCTCTCACACGCTTAACACCAAATAGAAGTACTTTGGTCTCATCGTACCCAGCCCTCGACACTTTGTCGGCACTCTTTACGACATCACTGACGATGTTGCGGCGCGTTATAAACAAAGGCGTATGGAGTCTGTATATTACTCGCATAATGAACGAACCTAAGATATAAAACAAAAGCTTGAAGCCTGCGAGAGTCATGCTCTAATTATATGCGGAATTACTTGTAATAACTGTAGCCCCGGTTTTTGATACTCGGTCTTGTTCGTTTTGACAGCCGGCACGTTAGCGGAAATGTGCTTCATGAAAAATGTATGCGTAAGGCGTTTTACGAGTTAAATTGTACGTTTAAGTACCAGATGTAGCATTCGGATGAAAAATACAACGTAGACGTGGTTCAGGTACGTTTTTTGAAGGTGAATACTCTATAATTTTATTAGACAGCCTCAAAAAGCCGAGCTTTTATAGGGTTTTATTACTGCGGACTAGATTTTTAACTGTTGTTGTGTTGTGTTGTTTTTTGTTTTCGTTTCAAAACTATATTTTCGTTTCAAATAAATACTTAATTAAGTAAACTATAACTAATATTATTTTTAATATTACAGATATTTGGTAACAGTTACGAAATACGTGTTTGTTAAGTATAAAGTAGATTTACATTTGGTAACATCTTGCTTCATGTTAAGGAATGTTGCTGTTTAAAATATAGCCTAGCTGAAAGCGATTTACTTGCGATTTTGGCTGTAGGAAAAATATTGAGATTATAGCTATAGGATATGCAGGTATCGAGTTCCAGAATCTACCAGTTCTTACAATTAACCCTATCACTGCACTAAAACTTTATATTCTTTAACGAATTATAAAAACATCTTGTAGGTACCATTGAAACTCATTATATTATATGATATGAACATCATTTTGCTCAATCGCACATTTAAAGCAGCTCATTTGTAAAACCCTACTTAAGCATAACACTGACAAACAACTCGACCACAAAAGCGCTTTGGAATCGATTTCGCATTATAGCCGTCTCGTAGATAGATGACGTCATATCAATTGCAATTTACACAAGATAAATAGCGGCCAGATATGGTAATGTGGCCATCAATCATTATTACACCTACACTCCACTGTAGAGCCGTTGGTTTGCGGGGAGTTAGAGTTTGTGGCAGAAAATGAACCGTACTAATGTAACGAATAGTCAGTGTTGATATCCCAGTAACCCTTCAGTTCTTGACCTAGCGAGCAGAGTCTATTCGGGTCGGACAATTTTTTTTTTAATCTGTCAGTTGGTATGTTTTTATATTTGAATGTCGTACACATGCTTCCTGAAATGTCATACTCGTGTATAGGTCTTTATTCTTAACCTTGACAAAACTTTGTTCATGGTTTCTACGAGTTATTAGAACTTTTTAGTCGTGTTTTTTGATCGGTGAGTATTTCTCCTTAAAATGTAGGTAAGTTTGCTATGGTGCTATTTGGTGGCCAACTTCAATAATATTACGTAATAAAACACACGTTAGTTTAAAAAATATATATTTATATGTGGCATTACTTTACTATTTTAATTTTATTATTATTGTTACTGTTGTAGTGCAATCTAGATACATATTAACCTGTTTATATTATGTATTTATTGGTACACCGCGGGTGTGATTTTTCTCAATTAGCCTAATCTATTCAAATGTTGTCTGGAAGAAATCACTGCAGGTAATAAGGCCGCCCAATTATTTATATATTTTTTGGTGTTATATTTGACTTGAACTTTAAATTTAATATTTTTAAGGATGTTAGTCATTTATGTTAGTCATTTATCTAACTTGTTCAAGCACATAAATTTACATTTTATTTACATAAAACCATGACTTACACGCGGATACCAACATACAAACAAAAACAAATCATGTTAGAAATGAAGCGGAGATACGACGCTTGTTTAGTTTGCTCTGTCAATAGTTGCGTATTTCGTAATCTATTTGTTAACTTAAGAAATTCTTTCACAGAAGCCTTAGCAACTGCACCCGACTAGCGCTTTGTCAAACTCCAGCGTTACTATAAGAACGAAGGCCATAGAATTTGCGCTGGGCGTTCTAAATCACTTGTTTTGTTCGCTGTGATAGGGTGACCAGATGTTCCTTAGATTTGGAAATTCCTCTTTTTTCTTCTCTTCTAAAATTGCATGCATATGTATAACGTAGAAGTAGTTCTACATTGTAATAATAATTATATGTACGTTTAAAATAGTTATTAAACGTTATCATTCCATTCCTGAATTTAAAGTACTTGGGTTATCTGTGGATCTTAAATAAGTTGTCTGCAAGTAGTCAAACTCTTATTTATTTTTTGTTGCAGACAGTCATTATTTTTTTTCTTTTTCTAATATAGAATTAACTAATCCTTTGTAGAAAAAAAACAACATCATCATCATCATCATCCCGTATCCGTCCACTGCTGAACATAGGCCTCTCCTAATGAAAGCCACCGAGCTCGTTCTCCAGCTCGTTCCGTGGACGGACAAACGGAAATGACTTGCGGAAAGCGGCGGGCATGAACTGGAGTTCATGCCCGCCGCTTTCCGCAAGTCATTTTCCCACCTGGACGGCTGGCGTCCTACATTACGTTTGCCTAAACGCGGTCTCCACCCAGAACTCGTTTACCCCAACGGTTGCCGGTTCTTCGGGATAAATGGCCAGCCCACTGCCAAACTTCAGTTTGCTAATTCTTTGAGCTATGTCGGTTACTTTGGTTCTCCATCGGATCACTTCATTGCGAATTTTGTCCTTAAGAAAAACTCCTTCCATAGCTCCTTCCATAGCTCGCTGAGCGACTTCAAGCATGTGCACTAGCTTCACCGTGAGTGTCCACGTTTCGGCGCCGTAAGTCATAACCGGTAGGACGCACTGATTAAAGTCTTGAGGCACTGTGGTATAGTTACCAATGTTAGTGTCCTGTAAAGTGTAAAATCAAATATGGCAACCCTAGTTGTAGCAAACTGTGGTCTAACAAAAAGGGGGAAACGTTTTGCAGTAAATACAAGCTGTGAACACCTGCCCACTGCTGTGCAGTTGTGGTCAGTTTTAAAACTATACTACGTATTTTGATTTTGTACTTCGTACTCGTACTAAGACTTTTTCAGAAAAAAAAGAGCCTTTTACAAACTCTAACAGAGTCATATATAAAACTCTAATATATTTTACTTTAACTTATTGTCAACTATACGTACGTTTAAATGAAAACCAAACGATACAGTTTATGATGAAATAATAACGTTTCGCGATAGTCTGAGACAGAATGAGCCAACCACCACATTTTCTATTCTTGAAAACTGTTACTCTTGCCTCCTTATAAAAAAAACTCCGGCAATCGTTCTTAGGTCCTTTTTTTTCTTATTTCTGATTGGTCTCAATATCACCCACGCAGAAATATGCTGCCATTTTAATTAAGTTATTAATTCCAAATAAAGTCAGGTAATAGGGTTATAAGAAAATCATGATGATCACAAGTAAATAACTATTATGTTCATGTAACTGTGAGTTCAGGGTAACCATAATATACATCGGATAACCTTTGAGATAAACAAGTTCTGTAGTGAAGATGGCGTTTAGTTTAGGTAAACATAAAGTAGGATGTTAGCCAGCTAGGTGGGAAATTGACTTGGCAAATTAACTGGATGGAACAATCTGGAAATCGAATTTGTGGCCTTAATTGTGAGAGACCTATGTCCAGCAATGGACATCGGTCTCTCTTAATACTAGCTGATGATAATGATAGATCTTTCTGCTTGACGAAGGGCTATCTTAGGATAATATTTAGGGCAGAGCTCAGTACACTAGCTGAATTGCGATTTAAAACTTCGCCTTTGTTTCAAGTGTCTGATTTTCTCTGTAATGTAGGTTTCTCACAATGCTTTTCTTTAATATTTGAGCAAATTTTGAGTAAATCTTACTATATGATCTGATTAAAAAAGATACTTCAATGAAATAATTGCTATCATCGTGTATGAAAAACTACGCTGTATGATTAATATACTTTTATGTATTATGTGCTGCTAGACTCATCGATTATCTACATCACCATAAGTAGTGGCTCAGCTATGAGCAAGTGGCCACAATGGAAGATAGACATCGATAGAAGCTAGAGGACAAAAAAACAACGGAACGAAACAAATAAAATATAGGAGGCACAAAGCGGACTAAATATGTACGCTGTGCCTCTTTGTAGTAAAACCGAGTTTAAATATGTGCTACGAAATTACGTAGATAGCTGTAGCACTACGCGTAGACCTGTAACAATATCGTAGCACAAAATATGTGTGAAGTTTCGTAGCACATAAGAATATTTTTTTTAATAGAAAGGCTTCAATAGAAATTTTTATATTCATAAAAGTTTTGCCATGTCTAAGTAAGTTTCTGTCTGTGTCGTATTTTTAATCAGACGATAAAGTAACAATACTGATTTAAGTTTTATATGCTGTAGAAAAAAAAGAAGCACTATATAAATTACCTGCCCTTAAAAAAAAAAATGTGAAGTTAAATATGAAACCTGCTAAGTTTTCAAAGCGAAAGGCCTAGATTCAGATTTCTTTTGAAATATTTCTCATAAAGCCGAAGCACGCTGTTTCTTATCTAAATTGAGATAAACTTTATCAAGTATTTACTAAATATTCAAAGGAGTTAAACAATACTTGTTTTTGAATGGTCTAATTATGACATACTTTCGTAAATATACGTCAAATATATTAAATATCGAAAGAACGGATGAGAAATATCAATGTTGCAAAATAGCGATATCAAAGAAAACGAAGAAACGTGTCTATATTCATAGATCAAACCAAACTATACAAGGAATCAGCAGTAACGCCAAAGAAATCAAATCTACTTATTTGGTATTACATCAAATAAGACACAGGTGTAAAGTACCAGTACTATAGAGAAACAACTTTTATATACGTACAAAGTATAAAAAAAGCGGCAACAATGTCTAAGAATAGTTAGAAGCTAATATTTATTCTCGTCTCGTAGGCAAACCATAGGCAAAACTTCGTTTTGCCGGTGGTTTGCCTTTATATTTATATATAAGCTGAAAATTTGCTACTTTACAGGAGAGACGTCAGACAATGAGCAGAATTTGCGACGAGTCATTTTTAAAATGATATAGTTTTAAAAAATTACAATATTACTAGTAGTTCTACTTAACTATAAGGAACACAACATTACTTAATATACCTGAAAATAAAAAAATGATCTAGTGGCTGTCGTCCCTTTTTTTAGTGTAAAAAATATCATGGTCTCAAGGTCGACAGTTTACAAAACCATTCGTGTTTAAAACAGGTCATTGATGAGTTGTTTTCAATATTATTTGTTTTGACTCAGTACAGGAAAGGCTGATAATCCTGTATAGTGCCTGCTACACTCACTAACTCAGCCGAGTCAGGCTAGGCCGGCCCAATTTGTTTGCGGTTTGGCCCAGGTGGCACTCACGTGGACTTAATTGTACCAACCGGATTAACTTCCATACTCGTGTAGATGTGAACTGATGGCCAGCACTAACGAAGCTGCACTCTCACTGAAAACGTGTTGAATTTGACGTTGAAATTTATATTTTATGTATATCAATGAGAAATACAAATCAAATTGATAACCCTCTTCTTATCGAAAGTTAAAAAACTAGTCTAAAATTTTCCTTGTAACACTCATTAAAGTCCCATGAGCAATGGAGGTAAGCTCAAATAATTTTTTGTCCAATAGTTATATGTCAAAATATGAATACCTATTCACCCACAGACCTACAAACTAGATTGTAAAATACTGACGTCGACAAAACACTCGAACTCGAACATATCAAATGATTTATCGCTCAATAGATAATTCTCTCGGCGATACCGGAACAGAGAGGGCCCACCCGCACTAGGATATCTAGTTAAACGAAACGAAAATAAAAATTTTAATTCACACTCATTCCTCCTCATTAGGATTTTTCCTGTATCAAGGATGCCTTTCAACACTCATCAAATACAAGACTCACTTAGATACGAAGACAGATATTCAAACTCATTCGAAAATTTACTTTGGCCGGGATTGAAAATCGAAAGGGCGAACTCGTAGTCAAAACCAACATGCGATTCGTAAAATACTAAACATAAAATAAAAATACCACTGCTATTGTCAAACATATTTTTATTTTTACATTACATAATGGCACGCCACCGTATTTGCATGGATATTGCATGCTATTATCATTAGGGATGATTGAAAGAATTGTAATGATAAATCCATACATGAGAATTCGTTAGAAGTATGGATGAATACAGAAACTTACAAAATACATAATTATATAGCCTAAATGACAATAGACTTCAATTGAAAAGTAATTTCATTAGTACCCTTATGTACACTCGAAGGTACTAGCTGTACAAGTATTAATATATTAGTGCTATTTGTATCCTTAAGAGTACAATTTTCCTCCTTATTAATGAATGTCGTACAATTCAGAGCTATTAATGCCTCCCTACTTTCCCTATCTCCTCACTTCACCTACATGTCTGTCTATCTGCTACATTTCAGGCTTAAACCACTGAACCGATTTTCATTTAATTTGATATAGTCTAGAACTTGGAAAAAAACATAAACTACATTATTTGCTAAAAAGGGTTGAAGTTTTTGGAAAAGAGAATTAAGTGTCCAGACCTTTCAGAAAGCCTGGAAAAATTAAATAGCTGTACTCACAATGCGTAATTAAATGCCTAGATTAAGTGTTATAGTAGCAAGTAGGAGAATTTTGTTGATGCAAATCAACCAAAAAGTGTTTTGTTAAGGAAATCTAATAAAGTTTGATTTATACAAACTGCATACATAAGTGGGAGCGCACATCTTTATATAGGTCTTATTACTAATCGGGAAAACATTTTTGTCCACGCGGACGGAAGTCGCGCGTCGCAGCTAGTTATTTTATAATAGACAAATATAACATGGAATATAAAAATAATGTTTTAGCCAATTTAATTGAATTTTATCCACTCTTATTCTTTTACAGATTTATCAGGATACTTTCTCCGAATAGATCCCCTAAAGAATTAATTTTGGATATTGTCTCCGCAGATCTCCTAGGGGAGTAACCTTTCGTATAGTCGCGTCCTTTACCTAAGTGACACTTTACCTTTATAAAGGATATGCCGTTGTCAAGTTTATCGTTATTGAAAGCATGTAATGCAATATGTTTTATGGCACATTGTTGATAGAAACGCGTTTTATCTGCGGCATCTGATGAGAACTTGTATAGTAAACCTATTTTTTATTATGATAGTTCCACTTGATTTTTGTACTAGGTGTTTTTGGAAAAAGCATTTTGATAAAATTTCTTGGAGTTAGTTAAGTTTTCGATCATTGTTCTTATTTTTGTTTTGTAAGTTAGTTTAGGGGATACGAGTATATATTTTTTTACTATACATAATTATCTTGTTCGTCTAATACATAGTAACTATTACAATAGTAACTATTGTATAAACAAAAAAATATATCACTAGAATTACTAGATAATAAAGATATTTTTGCTAAATAAAAAGTGTCTCTATTTATTAAGAACTAATAATATGCAATACAGAAATATAAAAATATTTTGCTGCAACATAAAACTATAAAAATTATGTTCTTAACTACCACTCAAACCTTATTAAGTCACACTTATTACCACTCTGTCTTATTATCCTAATTATTCTCCTTTACCGAAGCTTCAAAATTTGGAGTTGGTCCATATATGATAAGGTTTGTCGCATAATATGCTAATGACGAGCATATTATGCTCATCATTCTCGCAACCGCTTGAAACTTTCCCTAGTTTATTTACTCGCGATATATTCCACGAAACAAATAGGTACTGTGATACAAAGACTAGAATTCATTTGACGCGCTGGCAAGTCTCACAGTGACAGTTCTTTATATACCTTTTCCGTGAGTCAGTTAGGTAAAGAACGTTGATTTAAATTTCGCGAAAGCTACGGAAATGATAACTTCGTCGAGAATTGGGATGCACGGGCGTCGTAACATTTATGAGATGTGGAGTCAAGGAAATAGAGATGTGATACAACGAGTCGGGATTCATTTAGACGGATGGAACAGATTTAGTTTGTCTTCCTGCTTTGATGTTGGGATAAAACTTTTATGGTTCTCTAATATTATTTTTTATTGATTCGCACAACCACACCAACCGCCTTAGATGGGGCATGCTTTTTCTGAAATATACTGGCTCTCAAAGAAAGCTGCCGGAATACACCAAGAAATCACACATCAAGAAATGATTACTTTTAGAGACTTAAGATGATATATGAGTAATCACTCTTAGACATGGGACCATAAGTAAATCCTGAAACGTCCAGTTTACAAACATTATCTGCTTACTCATTAAATTGCAATCGTTAACTCCTTGTCAATTCCGTAAAGGTAACCTTTTACGACACAAATTATTCCTCTGACGTCATTTTAGTCGGACTAAATAATTATTCAGTAAGGGAACGTGGCCGGACAGAGACCGGAAACTTTGCATCACTAGAGACAAATATCAAGCGAAGCCATGCGGAACTTCGGACGTGCTAGTTGTGTGTAATTGAATGCAAGCGTTGGTAATAATTTAGTAGATAATGAGAACTAACTCGGACAGTTTTAGACAAGACAAAAAAGAGAGTAGTGTTCTGTATAGGTAAAGGTATATTATACCATTTACGTATACAGAACACAAGTCTCTTATATTAGGTGGCTTATAATAGGGGGAAGTTTGCTACTGGCCGATTTCAACAATATTTGAATGAATGAATGAATGAATAAACTCTTTATTGCAGACACACAAACATCAAATATACAGGAAAAAATATTACATCTAGTGCCACAAGTGGCAGCCTTATCGCTAAAAGCGATCTCTTCCAGGCAACCTTAGGATGGAGATAATTTGCAAAATAAATATAGTACAGGACGGGGTATACAATATAGAATATAAAAATGTGTAGGACTAAAAATAAACGATTAACAGCAGAAGAGAGAGAAAAAACAAAAAATAAATAAATACAGACAGCAGAAAACAGACGATCTTTGCTCAGATAGTAACTAAATAGAACTTCTCCACCTTATTTTTAAAAATAGCGAGTGATGAAGCTTTTTTGATGTCTGTAGGTAAGGCGTTCCAGAGCATAACTGATTGAACAGCAAAAGAGTTTTTGAAAAAAAAGTTTTATAGTGAGTTGGCATTTTGAGAGCAAGATTTTCCGATTTATTTGGTATAGTATAGGGAATACGATATTAATAAAGGGCAAGTGCCTTTATTAACACAAACTACATGACCAACTACAATAACAAAAAAAATATAACAGAAAGATTACCTATAGACCATTTAAGATCTACAGATAATATAACCCACCACCAGAGGTCAACGTGCCTAGGATAAATTATTTATTAAGATTTCTTCATAATTATATATATATATAGATATATATATGTTATTAAAAAAAGTTTTACAGTGAGTTGGCATATGAAGAAATTATGAAGAAATCTTAATTCTTCATAATTATAATATATATATTATTTACATATATCCTGTCAGTCAGGCGGGCTAAATCTCTATATATGTTTAGAAAACTGTTAAAAAATCATTATCTCTTCTTAAATTTACCGGAACATTTATTTATGAATGATTATTGCGAGAATGACATGTATGTATAGGTATGTATTAATTATGTGTATTGATATGAGTTTTTTTTTTCTTGTTTACTTTTTGCGGCACAGTATTTGTACCATGCTGTTTTTCTATTTTTGCTATTGATGCACCACCGACGTGACTGTTCTCACTTTATCCATCCCAAGGTTGCCTGAAAGAAATTGCTTTAGGCGATAAGGCCGCCCAATGAACTACCGATGTTTTGTTTTTGTTTGTATTTTATTGTTTATTTTGTTTTCAGAGTGCAATAAAGAAATATTGTATTGTATATATTTGCAAAATATATCGTGCTTGCGAGGTTAACAGTTCACATTATATTAATTGGGATAAACATTAGAATGCTAATAAAAAAATATTTTGTTACATATAATAAAGTTTTACTAATGTTAACAAGGAAAATCATTAGGGTGCGATGCTGTAATAGCTACACTTCTTCATGCAACGATTTAAGCAAATTTTACTACCGTTATTTTCAGAATCTAATCCAATTTAAATCTAAATCTAAAACTGATCCTACCAAAGTTTGTGTGATCCATCCCAAGGTCGCCTGGAAGAAATTGCTTTAGGAGATAAGGCCGCACAATGTACTACCGATGTTTTGTTCATGCCTGTATCTTATTGTTTATTTTGTTTTTGGTATGCCACAAAGAAATATTGTATTGTATTGTATTTGCCATCCATCCCAGTAGGCCGTCAGTGTGCTTAGAAACTAGAAAGTATGTTTTATTATATGACGAATGAGTTTTTCGGCTTGAAATTCAGTGCGTTACCTGTCTGCTTCAATAAAACTCAGAATTCAAAATTCGTTTATTACTTAAGAATACTGAAATCTGTCATTGATATAAACAATAAATAATGTTAATATTAAAATAGTATTTTTTTAAATTTTTTTATATAGAACGGCTTGTAATTTTAACCCAAATTAGTTGGACATACGTTTGACAAGTATTGAACAGATGTATTACAATTTCGAGGCTATCATTGGTATAGAGATATTAACTATTAAGCCATATATTATTTTTTTGAGTGTATAAAATCACATTACCTTGTTTACCTAGTGTCTGACAATTTATTTTGACATTAGATCTCTAGTATATTTTTCCAGTAAATGTTTGAAGAGTGTTTAGACTTTTGACACTCCTTAGAAAAATAATAGTATAAATTATGTTAAAAGTTCATATTTTACCAAATTGTAAAATCCCACTTAAACTAACATCCTTGCGCTTACAGCTATAAAATAGCTTTAAAATCGAATTACAGAAGCATCGCTCGAATTCGCATCACTTATTCTACACAATGCGTTGAAACGCTTTAAGCGGCTGTTATGTTAATAGGGGTGATTATACGAACAAAGGGGCACAGCACAAAGTTTTTCATTAGGAAATGGCCTCAGGCTATTGGCTGAACAATGCCTCCACTATCATTATGTTGCCGCTATTTATTTGCTGTTTGCATCGTAATTAAGTTTAAGGTTTTTGAAAGGCGCTGAGCGTAGTTGCGCTATGTTTTAAATTGTGGGCGAAATTACTTTTGTTTGACATAATAATATTAGAGTTTAAAATTGAACGCAACATAAAGATTTTGCTGCCAGAAAGTTTGAGAAACAGCTTATGGTTATTATAAATTATTATTAGGGTATATTATTATTATTTATTTATACTAAACGCAATATTACTATGGACAATATTTATAACGCATTTTTTTATTTCTTAGTAAGTTTACTTGAACAAAGCCAACACATTTGTTTTATAAGGAATCTACTTACTTTGCTTATTAAACAAACTTTAGTTAAAAATAAAACTCTAGGGTTCATTCTTCATCCCCTAGCGTCCGCTATAATTAAACACCCATAGCCATTATGTGAACCACATCAGTATATGCATAAAAGGTATGAATACAGACACCCTCGCCTTAATAAATGTCCAACAGAAATCCTTATAAGTCTTCAAGCAATAATAAACTGAACATGCCCCTAAGCTCTTAATAAGATCGTAGACATAGTCAAAGTAACTGTGACAGACGTCTAATAACTACAAATACTAAAACAATTTGAGAACTTGTCTTATTTTTCAATTCAGCCGCGCAAATCTAAAATAACTAAATCAAATCAAAAGCATTACATATATTATTTAAATTCGAGCAAATTATTTGAGGTATTAATTAACAGTCTATTAATATAGTAGAAAAACAAAGCATTTTAGTACGGCGGAAACATACATTTCCATTCTGACGCTAAATAAACAGCCGACTAGCTGTGTCTGCGTTGTTGTGTGTGTATGTGTTGTAATTTAGAAATATGTACTACTATTATAATTCAGACCTAACAGTGACAAGAAAGGGCAAAGTTCGCTTACGGCAAGAAGAACTTAGCGTCACTGCGCAGCGAAGTCATAGATTCTAGTTTTACTTATCTGCCGGTTTTAGGAATCTTTGCTGAATGTTAAATATACCTACGCGATAGAAAAACTGAATAAGATAAAATTAAACTTATGGTTTCAGTTTATTATACGATTTTCAAAGAAAATGTGTATTGTTTTTGGATATTATCGAAAATTAAACGAATAGCAATTTAACTAAATTTACAATTTAAGTAATATGAATGCCGTATTTTTAATTTAATTGTAAGATTATATATTTTAGTTACTAACTCATTTAGTTACAAAATAATATTTAGCATAGTTTATTTTATCGGTACGCCGAGTCTATCAGAATATGGGCAATGGTGTCCATGCATCGAAACTATACAGAATGTCATTTGGGCGTGTCGTAAAATAAAGTGTTTCAAAAGCTTGTGAAAGTTACCTAGTTTGCGGGTAACCGGTCACAAGACGAGGTCCTTAATTTGATAGTTGTTCTAAACCAAAGGTGTTGGAGTTCCTTCAATGACCACTACAGAACTACTATTACTATTAACAGAACTTTCTGGGTCTTGGCGTGCCTTAAGTGATGATGCAAACGAAATCGGCCTCTTAACTTCCTTTATAAACCTTCATAAATTTAGGAATCGATAATGACAACGAATTCTATTCCTAGAAAAACAAAATAAGTTTTTGCTCGTTTTACAAAAAAATATCCGTATAAAGCTAAATAAATAATAGTATGTGAATTAAAAAGATTATATTATATTTATAGAAACCGAAAATCCTTGCATAATTTCAAAATTGTAATTAAATAACGAGTTTCTCTTCGTGTTGTTGCTGGTAAAGTATTTAAGCAATTTTGTAAGAACTGTTACAATTTTAGTATGAGAAATTTAAGAAAATGGTTTGACACATTCTGCAGCAAGCTCCTTCATTTCATTACAGTTCCCCCTCATCGTCCCATTCGTTGCAAGTCTGGATATTTAACCAATGAATTAGTAGTTTTGCAAATGGTTTTTGTGGGAGAATTTTTTTGTACTCTTATTATCCTAGCAGCTTTATATCGATTCCATTAATTTTTCAGAATTTTAGTTATTAGCTAAGATCCGTGTCTTCATCTTGTGGCTTTGCTAGTCAAACTCCTCAAACTTTTCTCTTAGTTATGCCCGGGATATTATAAAGGAATGTAAAATGATTAATTGTATAAAAAAAAATATAATACCTACTTGGGAAGCAGTTTTTGTCACAAGCCGATTTCAAGTCAGTATGAACAACCCAGTTGTAAAGAACCTATGCTGATCTTTCGCTAGCACCGACAGGTAATACTCACACTCTTATACACTCACGACGACTCACGACAGACAGATAAACATCATAAATTATGAATTGGAGATAAAAATCTAAGTATTTTAATTAATTTGAACACATTTGGCATACCTTTACTTGGTGTTCCAAGCAAATTCAAATTTTGTACTTGTTGCACTTGGTCTTGGACTTGCGGTCTTTATTTTTTGGACAAAAACCACAACGTGCCTGGGTAATTGACAGATTAAACAACGGGCATGCGTTTTTTTAGGATTCCGGAAATCAGTTCTCTGATATGAGGGATATCAGAGAACTGATTTCAGGAATCCTAAAATGGTGCTTGTAGGCTTGTAATCAAACATGGTGCTTGTAGGCGTTCTTAAAATTTTTGTTGATAAGTTCATATCCCAATTTCTTTAAATATAAGTGCGGTGAAATTTTATATCCGGCTTTGAACATTTTAAAAAGACCCAGGTGTTTATTCGCACACCATTTAAAAGCCCATAAAATATGTTGTTAATCTCCTCATCTCCCAACGCTCTGCCAGCAGCCATCTACAAACAAATTAATCAAAATATTACTAAAATTAAAAACGATTTCGCGCTCGACATAGTGTTAATTGCATTTGATGCTACATCATTTTAGTGTTTTATTCTGTTTTAATGTTGAGGACATTGTTTTATGTTTTAGTTAGTTTTATGTGTTAATTATTAAATACTGTCAGTATTTTATGATTTAACATCGGCTTAAACATAAAACAATGTCCTCAACATTAAAAACAGAGAGTAAAACACTAAAAATACTTATGACTTTCCTACACTGGGGTGACGGGGTGACCCACAACACACGTCCACACCGTACGGCCGCTGCCGCGTTACTGACCAATTAGGAGCAAGTGACTCTAAAGTAAAATACGCGGGAGCTTAAACCTGTGAATTGAAAATAAATAAAATTATTTAAAAAAACAAACACTGCAGGGGTGCTCCAGCACCGAACCGCAGTAGTGTTCTAAGGTTAAGACCCGTCTTAAATTTGGCCGCGACGCGATACAAACTGAGCGCACGTTGCTGTCACAGTGAATTACATACAACGTGTGTAAAGGTGTGACAATACATAAGGGTGTCAGTCTTCTTTAATCTTGCTAAATTTTGTTCTACAATGCGTTCACTTTGATGAGTAGACTAACACGGCTGAGTACTGTCACACCTTTTTGTTACACGTATATACTCGTAGTACTTTCGTTTAGTTGATTAAAATAATATAGTCAACGATTTCGAAAATATTCTTATGTATATTTGTTGAACACATGTTAGATATTATATTGGTACCAAAACTCACAAAAAAAAAGATGTGTTTAAAAGATACATGTATCGAAGCATTTTTGTAAGAAAATTGTATTAGGACAAAAAAATATTCTCGTTTTGATGGAGACTTGGAGACTCTGTTTGGTATCCGCAATCATATTTTCGATATTAAAAGAACGATTGCCGTAAATATATCCTTGTATTTTTGCTAAGCATATATGAATATCAAACAGTAAGTACAAATTTTATGAAAATAAATAAGTTTAGTAAACAACTAACTTAAACACGCAGGCGTTTAGTGTGCACAGGTGGTTTGCTAAGCGCCTGGAGCCCTAGTGGTTTGCATTACTAGTGAACATGGAGGCTAGGCGTCCAGCTCTCAGTGCGGTAAGACGCGAACGTTAGCTTTTCTGAGTAGTCTAACGAGGCTCTAGAATCTAAGCAAGCCGCTTAGCTGTGCGAAACGAAAACACATCAGCACATTGTATCAGGCGAATTGTGATCGAAGGCTAGTCTATTTTCTACTAAAAAAGCAGGGCCAACATATATGTTCATGTGTTCATGCTAGAGTTTTTCTTGTACTTACTAATGTTAGATTTATACTATTAAAAGGTATAAATGGTATTTTTTGGTAGCATAGGGACAAAACAGAAAGCTGTCTTGAGGGAGGATAAGGAATTCTGCAAGGAACGCCACGGTATTTTAGAGTTACTGAGTTTTTTAATATTTGAATACTAGGGGGCTTCTTCGTTAGTTGAAAACATTTTTTTTAATCTTTGTTAGGAGGTGGCCCCGTAAATAATTTTGCAGCATTTAAATCCACCCTGATGGTACAAAGACAAGCAGAGGAACGATGCAAACCCACCGGTCTGTATGAAAGGTGTTTTATTACATTCCGCACCACGGCTAGGTTCGAAGCGTAGGTAGGTACATATATACGCCTGGCAGCTATCTTGGATTTGAAATTATCATAATGTACAGTATTTTGCTTGTTATGCTCTCTCATATATTAAATGCCCATATTGAGAGAGCTGTGAAAAAAAATGTGCTTCGCCATTTTGTGGCGGCGCGGCGGCCATGTTAGTCCGATTTTTATCAAATATAGCTAAGAATACCTTTGACTAACCTCTTTGACTTTGAATACCTTTCACACAAAAAATCAAAATCTGTGAGCTACGATGTTTGTGAGCTACGATGCCACAGATCATTTAAACCTAGCGCTACACTACGCTATATATTTAACCTTGTCTTGGTAAAAGGGCGTGAAAATAATTGTTCAGGTCATTAAGTATCATTATGCTTTATATAATGGATGCAACAAGTTTATAAATATATTTTTTATAGCAGTAAGGAATATTTGACTGTGATCCTAAACGGGGAGCTGCTCAATAGGGATGTTACGTTTTTTTTCGGAATTGGTTTTATTTTGAAGATTGGTTTTTGTTTGTCGCACAAAAATATTTAATTGAATTTAATAAAATTAGTATTTTGAGGAAAAAATAAACAAATAAAGTGTATTCATGAATGTTCCCGCTAAAACACTAACAACTGTCACGTGTTTGACATGTCGTCACTAACCGCAAAACATTGGTTGCGATTCATAATGTATGTATCCAGTTTATGTTTTTTCTTGCTTTTACTTAAATACAAACAATCAAAATACGATAATAATAATAGAGAACGATAGGGTTGATTATGTTTTAATGTATTATAACCCAATAATACTTTAAAACATAATCAACCCTATCGTTCTCTATTATTATTAACTACAACAACAAAAAAATGTTTAGTTAATCTAAGCTTTACTTAACTGTACAGTCTTTGTTGTGCATCTCGTGTATTAATCTATTTATTGGGTCAGAATGGATCGCTACGCTAGCTACAAATTGATATCCGTAAAATCCATCGATATAGTCTCAAAAAATTGTTTTCTCGTCAATGTTGATATCATTTGCCAGGGTTTTACCATCGCCAACGTAGCAGATGTACTAAAACCGAGAGGTCTTTTGCGTGACGAAGGAAAATGATCTGACAGAATGACGCTTGTGCCTTGGAAGTCGGGTAAGCTTTTTGTGTGGAACGCGACATGCGTTGACACATTAGACACATCTTCCTTTGACACAGAGAAAGACTGGGGCGGCGGTATATTCAACGGAACAGCATAAGCGGTGAAAATAAGCTAGCCTCGGTAGAGGTTATAAATATTTAAGCCATTTGGAGTTGAAACTTCAGGGCTTTGGAGACCAAGAGCTAATCCATGTAATGTTTTATGGTGTAGTAGAAAGTAATTTCATTTTTCTTAAATAAAGGCAACTGTTGGCTAAATAGAAAAAAAATAAGACACGATAATACTTAGTTTATTAAAGACTAGCTCTACCCGTGACTTTGTTCGCGATTGCTTACCTATTATAATTATGTCAGTGGGACTTTAAAAATTATATCAGTGGTCCTCCTGAAAGTCTTATCATTGTCTGGATTGGCTGGCTCACAAAGGAAGCCGCCGAAACACACCGTTAGGTGCTTGGCGATAGATTTTTCAACTTGGAGCGTTATTCTTAAAAGGTAGCTCAAGCTCTGCTTGCGTATTGCGTGGGTTGGAACCTCGTACCTCTCGCACGGCAATCTACCCCCTTTAATTACTCGGTCGCCATCGCTACAAAAAATTGTGGACGCTGTGCAAAAAATTGTTGACACGTACAATCGTAATTTATGCCGCAGCTATAATTTCGTGATTATAACTGTTTCAAATATATCTGTAAGATTTGTATGATTTTTTTTATTTTTATTATTTAAATATTAATTCTCTACAGACGCTTTGGTCCGTGACCTTTATGAGATTATACAATATTTTTTTTAATTTATTTAAATTTTTTGAAATTCAATTTATAACAGAAGACAAATAACTACTTAGCTAATTAAACTTAAACAATTATTATTTGAAATTTTGAATATTGAATGTCACTTACAAACCGAAAGCAATCCGGCCCCCTCAAGCACCACCCGTTCACGAGTTGACGCATGTGCCAGCCATCGCTCTCCTCAACCATATCGGAGGGAAGAGAGCGGCGACCCGACACGAATATTTTGTTTATATTTCCATTAAAAAACCTTGTCGATAGTTTATCGAAAATATGAACTACAATATCAATGTCATTTTTTTTGTAGTACAATAATTTCAGTAAGTCCTAAAAAAATTACTAACTATGCAAATAAAGATCAATAGAAAAACCTTTCTTGCTACAATGTTCAATGAACTTAAGCGTCTAATAAAAGATTTTTTGCTACAACTATAAAGCAAAGGAATATTTATTTGGGATACAATAATTTCAGTTAGCGATTTCTAGCAAATTATCATTATTTGATTTCCATAACACAAATGACTTGCTATATAAAGTTTTATGTAGTTGTCTACCACAATATTTTCATAAAAACTAAAATAACAAAGAATTTTTTTGCAGTACATTTTAGTTCCAAATCAAATCCCGCGATACAGAGTTATAGTTAAATACGACTATTATCCCCACTGTCACAGGTACCCCGCAAATTATTGGGCTAACAATTAATTAGTTCTAACAAAATAAACATCTAAATCGAAGCAACCGTTACTGAGTTATAGTTAAATACATACCCTCTCCCACCACGGGAGCCATCACTTATTTTCAGGATAACATTTCAGTTAGAGCTTTCCAAGAAAAAAAAGAATCATCCAAATAATAGCACGCATTACTGAGTTATGGTTAAATACTTTCCATTAACTCTGCCACGGGAACCCCCACTAATTTTCTTGATAACATTATTTCAGTTAGACCTTTCCAACATAAGAAGAATCAATCAAATCAAAGCACGCGTTACCGAGTTATAGTTCAATACGATTTTCATCTTATTGATAAGATCCTACCTATCATTGTTTAAACCTTAAGTATACCAAGTTTCATTAGAATCCATCCAGCAGTTTCGGAGTTATGGAAAGTCCAGAAACAGACAGACAAAAATTAAATAAATTATAGATTTGGGGTCTGTATCGTTAATAGCAAAAAAAAATTTCAAAATATTTTCAATGTACAGAATTTGACAAGTTACAGTTGTATTACAAGTATAGATACAAATGGAGCAAGGTTCAACAATCTGCTTCTTCTCTCTAATCTATCATATCAATATATATAAAAATCAATGCCACTTTCCGTTGTAATTATATAATTCAAGAACGGGCTCAGCTATCCCATCTAAATGTTTAGGTTTTGTTTGGACTATATAGTAGATGGTTTATGTGAAGTTTGCACAAAATCGGTCGAGCGGTTCTTCATTTATCACAATTTATCTTACCGTCTTTCAATAAGTTATTCGTCGAAAAGTCTATGTTATTTAACATTTCTCATTGGTACGCCTTCGATTCGAGGCTTCAGTATCCGATAGTGGTCGGCGTGTGCGGTGGGTATATCACATTTTAACCATTTCACTTTATATGCAGCGAAGTTGTAATTAGTGTATTTCGTATAAACCAATATTAGTTAGAAAAGTTGAGTTTCTGTTACTGTCTAGTTTTAAAAGTGGTACCTTCAATTACAAGCCAATTACTACCGACGTTATTGCTCAATTAAAATAACAAGTTCCTGAAATTCAAGGCCAGCTGAAAAATATCATAGGAAGTAGTCATTGAGTGATAACAACATCATAATTAGCGGAAACATTTATTACGTGTTAGTCAACTATGAGAAATGAAGATAGGTATTTAACATTGTTGTGATTTTTAGAGTTCCGTATCCGAAGGTTAAAATCGCGACCCTATTACGAAAACTTTGCTGTGCATCCACAGTCTGTATTTCATGAACCATGATAGCTGGACAGTTGACAATTTTGATATACTCGTATTTCTGTTAATGCTTTATACGAATACTAAAAATATAATGAAATAAATATAAATATCATATACTGTGCAATACTACTGTCATGTTATAGAAAATGATGCTTTTGTAGGTCAGACAGGCTAAATCTATTTTCGTGTTTAAGAATTTGTTGCCCAATTACTTATCGTCTTTCAATAAGTTATTCGTCGAAAAGTCTATGTTATTTAACATTTCTCATTGGTACGCCTTCGATTCGAGGCTTCAGTATCCGATTGTGCGTGTGCGGTGGGTACTGAACCATCTGAATTCCAACCTACTAGAGCGTCACGTCATTGTGCAATATCGGTTTGATTCAGGATAGTAAATTCAATTGCTTGTACAATACTGTTTTCTCATCCGACGACCACAGTTAGTCGATGAGTACAACGAAGATCGAAAATTTCCCTCCATCATATAGATAATGGCACGGAACCCTTTGTGCGCAAGACCGACTTGCACTCAGCCGACTTTAACTATCATATTACTTTATGTTGTTATTTCGAACGATAGTCATTAGGTTATTTTATACGTAAATAGGGTTCAAATATGGCTTACTTATCTTGCTTATAATTAAATCATTAGCCAGTTCATTATTAATGTCACAATATCACCAGCTTTTTGATAACGAGGTAACATGTTATACAATTATTAAGTTTTTTAACAATTTAGAATATCTTCATTATTATTTTAGAATGAAACAGTTTTTTATTAATTTTTTACTCCTTTATTTATTGATTCACATCTAAAGTTACGATACTAGAAATGTTTTAATATTAGGTATGCTTAAGTTAAATAGCGTGGTCTCTCAGAAAATCCAATATCCAATCACATAACCTAGCAGGCAAGCCGTTGTAGGACGCTTGCTTACAAGACCATTGTGCCATGTAAAGCCTCCAACATGTCAAAAAAACTGCAAGCGCTTCTCTGTAATCCTCAATGGCTTAACTCTAGATTTAAGAGGCGTATGCTAGTAGACCCATATAAAAGAAGAACGATTTCGACGTAACCCGTATTGTCGGTCACTTCGCCATAGTTTTGACCTTGTTACAGGGGTCTTAAAATACTGCTGCGGTTTATGCTTGTCGTAAGAGGTGACTAAAAGGGACTATACCTTGAGGTTGATCAGAGTTAAACACTTATTGGCTCGCATTGACGTTAACGAGACAGCTAGCTAAACAGAGAAATGAAGCATTGTGCAGGAAGGCTCCGATGTGTTCGTCTAGAGATTCTAGAACCGTCCATAAAGTATTGATACAGGCCAACCGAAAAGTTAAAATAGGTACAATCTTACATAGCCCAGCTGTACGCTAATGTTGTCGGATATCATATAAAAGATTTCCTCTCGACCACGATATTATTTGTGATATATATATATTACAAGGTTCTTGGGCAGGGGTGTACTAAGCCGAAAGGAAGTCACTATACTCATCCTAAGGAACCATTTTCACTAATTTCATTAAATGTTATACTCGGAGACGGATAGAACGGTTTCATTGTTTTTTTTTTTAATTACTTCCTTTCAAACTTTGGATTTTAATCTCAATCGGTCTAAAGGTTTCATTTTTAAATCAAAATAACTGAGAAAGTTCTATCGATACATGGCGTGATAGTAGTTGGTTGTCTCATTTTTATAAAGATTAATTGTTTTTGTGCAGGTTACAATATTCATTCTTAACAATGAAACAGCTATCTTTATTGTAAAATGTTAATCTAAAAGATAGAAAAGAGGGATAGGGCCAGCAAGATAAAAACAAACTTTTGCAATTGTAATTTTAAAGTTTTAGTGATTTGTAAATACAAAAGTATTCGCCACGAAGAGTTGTTACAATTTCGTCATAGAAGTTTCAAGAATATGGTTTGAAACATTCTTCAGCGTACTCCTTCATTCCACTACAGTCGCCCTCGTCGTCCCATTCGTTGCAACTCTGGAAATTCAATCATTAAAACAATGACCTAGGTACTAAAATTTTTAAATATCCCCTAAAACAGATTAAATTTAACCGTTCCTACTATAATATTATATAATGTTTGTTGCGAAACGTGCTTAACCGATTAAGATGAAATTTGTTACGGAGATAGCTTAGACCTTGGATTAACACAAAGGGTACTTTTATCTTGTATTAATGCGTGTAACACCGCAATTCGCAGATAGTATAAGTATTTTATAACCACACTTCGTACCAAATTTCATTCAATTCGGTTAAATGGGTATTTGTGTGAAAAAGTTATAAAGATACACACATATATCGATTGTTACATACTATTGGGTTTAATTCTTTGTAGAACGTTATTCTCAAACAAGTCTAGGCACTAAGCTAGCCGCGTGTCTTGTTTGTTTGTAGCCTTATTAGATATTAAGGTGGGAAACACATAAGCACAGCTCATCAAGCAATCAATCAATCAGATGCTTGTTGATCATGCATGCTTATCGATCAAAGATGTTCTAAGCCGAAACGAGTCACTAAAAGCACTCATTTTCTTAAACAGGTGTCAGTTAAGGCCTATAGCAAGAAATATTTGTAACTAGCTGCGTCCCGCGGTTTCACCCGCGTATTTTCTCATTGGATTATCTAATAGACCACTGGGGAACAATTTTTTTTTGAAGTCAGTTAAATAGCATTATGTCCTTTGCCGGGGTCCAATCTAACGTTGTACCAAATTTCATTCAGCTCGGTTCAGTGGTTTTGGCGTGAAAGCGAGACAGACAGAGTTAATTTCACATTTATAATATTAGTTAGGATTATTATAATGAAATAACTGTCTTTCTACCCTTCATCGACAAGTTAAATTACCTTTATAGTATGTATGATAATGCAAATTTTTTGCTTCAGCAGATCACAAAAACCAGGAAGTCCATATTTAGACAAGTCTCCTTTGATACAATTTTCTTTTAGCTTGTCGGCTAGTTCAGGATCGTTTGCATAATTCTTTTCGAAGTCCTCGATCATATTTTCAATTTTAAATGTACCATCTTCGTTAAGGTGTCCTAGTATTTTTGCCTCGCATTCAAGCAAGTCACACTGAAAATAAAATGTCTTTTAAAGCTAAGGTATAGTAAGGAACCAGTTTAGTAAAATTGTGGATCTGCCTAGTGACCGAGAACAATTACAAAATTAAAAGAAACAATTGAAGAAGTGTTCTTGTTATTTAAGGCGTAATTATTATGTTTTTAAAGGTAGGTTTTATACTCATACACCGCAACGTGACTTTACATTAGACGCTATATTTGATGAATATCTGTCCAAAATATCCGCTTCCACTATATGGCGGATTAATTTTTATACACAAATTACACAGAATGGGTATCAAATGAAAGGACTTGCATAGTAGAATACTTTACACTATGATATACTTTAAGTCCAAGATGGCCGCCATCACAAAATGGCGATATCGGTGGTATTTTAAATTTTACTTGTATGCCTTTGATAAAAGCCACTATGGCTAATTTTGGTAATACAGGGATAATTAGATGTTATCGTACAGGTATGGCACTGGGATATTCATCTAGGGTTTAAAGTTCTTTGTTACTTACACTTGAAGTATTTTTTAGGGGAATACATTTTTTTAAATCCTCGTTAGGAGCTTCTTTCGGCTTCTTAAAAATTTCTTTTTTGCAGCATTTAAACCCACCCTGTAAAATCACAACGTAATTAGTGACGTGTAAATAGGAAATTGCTTTTTTATTATTAACGACCCAATTAAGGTGGCAATTGCCACCATCAATGTCCTTTCGGTCCTTGAACCTGCTGGGACGATGCGTGACACGAGCAATTGCCCTCCGAGCTACGTCAAGTGTTGGAGTCCCGGTAGAAGCTGAAGACGCCTAACCTCAAAAATATAGGTATGTTATTTTAAGTAACTACTATTCAAAAAAATATTTTTTTCAATACTTGTCTTATTTCAAACTTATTCAAAATTCAATGGTTTTAGATTTAAAATATTTTAAGTACGAGTAAAGGACACGTTCATTGAATTTCAGGAGAATGAGCTGTCACTTACACGAGGTATACGATCACACGCCGAATTTGCATCTCCAGGTACTTCAGCCTGAAATTATTACAATTTTTTATAATGATTGAATATAATTTTGTAGCAGACAAAAGAAAAGATATAGCAAGAAAAGTATACATAGAAACTCTAAATAATTAGTTATTTAGTGTTTCTAGTACCAAAACGAATAATACTTTCAAACAAGTGATCTGAATCAACATTTGTATTAAACAGAATCATTAAAATAAAGACACACACACTAAACCCACTAGTTTAGCCTAGTACCTATCACTTCTTATTCTTCGAGTATTTACACTAATAGTACTAGTCTGTAAAAAGTCGTATATATACTTTATATATATATAGACTTTTTACAGACTAGTAAATATGTATATATACATAATTATATATATATATATATTTATAAATAGTATAATTAAAAGTACAACAAACAAAAACATGTAGATTCTTGGCTGTACAACAGAAGCATTGCCATTCAGCGTGGTAATGCGGCTAGCATGCTGGTCACTCTACCCTCTGGTTGTGGGTTGGAGCATTTGCATTATCTGTAGATCTTTTTGTTGTTGAAATTAGTAATTTCGTTTTTGGTATTAATATAAAAAAAAACAGTAACATAATAATAAAAGTTGCCACGTGCATAAAAAATATGGAATTTGCAATAATATTTAATTTAATTAATTAAACAATCTAATTATCAAGTAAATAATAAATAATTATTGAAATAATATGATGATGTAATACATGTCAGTCAATGTTAATTTATACAAAACATAAAACTTGTTTTAAACTAAGTTGATGTCATAAAGTGAGTTTTAAGTAAATTTAGAAATTTTAGCTGAGTGATATTTAGACTGTATCAAATAGCAGCATGGACTGGACGTAACTAATTGTAAAACAGGTTTGTGTTTATTTTGGTTGTCTTGTCTTGTTACATGTATCCCGTGGGTGAGACGCAACATAAAATGGAATATAAAGAAGTTTAAAAATTTTGAATCCTCATTTTACTTCTTTTGGGCAAAATTTCTCAATTTTTTTTCATTTATTATACATTCTATAATGAATACACCCCCAAACTTCATATCTACTATGCTCAGAGGTTTTTATGCTCTGGAGTCTCATTTATTTAACATTTGAATGTATTCATCACTTGATAATAACGTTATTTACAAGCGATAAGTCGCAGTGACGTCATTAGTGAGTTCATTCACATTCATTCGAACGTTTAAAAAAATGAAGACCTTGCATTGAATATTTCATGGACCAAGTTGAACTCACGTAAATTTATTTGCAGATGACACACATGTAGGTATCACAGACAAATGTAAACTTAATTTACAAAATAAAGTTATGGGATTGTTAAAGGGATGGTTTGACGCACATGGCATTATTATTAACTTTGATAAAACCATCTCTATGCAGTATCAGTCAAGTTAAGGTATTTTCGGAACTTTCATTAGAAAAACAAATATATTTCTAGTTTTTATAATAAATACAGTTAGTCACAAAGCGCACACTGATAAAAAAATTAAGAAAATGGCAAGTGGTAATTATGATTTAAACTTAAGCCATTTACTAGATAAAAAGTCGCTCATCTCTGTCTATAATGCCTACGTGCATTCTATTATAAGATAAGCTATTACTGTTTGGGGAAATGCTAAAGATAGCATAAAAGTCATAAAATATCAAAAACAGTCTATTAGAACAATAATTGGTTTGAAACAACGTAGTTCTGCGAGAATACACTTTAAAAAATATAAAATATTGACAGTCATCACTTTATATTTATAGTAGTTTATTAGTTTATTAAGTATTATAGGGAAATACCGGAAAAAAGATTTTCACGCAATAATAAAAAAGGGCGAATCCTACCACTAAATAGATTGGCTTAATGAAAGGAGCAGGGGCTTTATTCACAATACTTACACAGTAGTACAATAAATTACCTGATAGTATAATGGATCTCAATTTTATTACATTCAAACAAAAATTGAATATCCTTATTATAAAATCATCGAATATGTGTCAATGCAGTTTGTTGAATCATTGTTCGTTTATTATTATTATATTATTAGTATTATTACACCTCATAAGACTTGCCTGTTATAACAACGTTTTCTTTTCTATGTAACGAACGTTATTCAAAGGAAAATAAATATTACTTTACTTTACTTTGATTTCTAGCGAATATCAATCAGTCTGTCAGGACTAATTCTTTATTTAAATATTAAAAAGAAGCTTATATTAATAGAAAATTGTCTTACCACTACTGCCGCCAAATAAAAAACAAAAATAGCAATACGATACATGATCATTCAAACCTATACTAAGCTTCGCTATTAACAGGTTTATTTATATGCGAAAATTACGATTGGTTTAATGATCGCCGTGTTATAATGGAAGTGAAAATAATAGTTCGGTAATTGTGTGGTTTATGTGTTAAATTGAGCGGCTGCAGCTGCCATAAAAACAACCTTACATATTATATAGGGTATTTAGTAGGAATCATCGCAGAGTCAAAACCACTGATAATTGAAACATAAAAGTTGGAGGGTGTATAAATATTATGTGGATTTTTGAAAATTTAACCTTATCTCAATCCAAAGTCATAAATTCTTTAAATATCATTTTGTGTTGCAGGCAACGGCGCGGTGACATATGCTAGTAATATTTTACGTTATTTATAAACGTGTCAAACAACATTAGCTTAAGGGATAGGACTGCGTCAAAGCTAAATTAGTATTAACTAAATTCTCAAAATTATTCAAAGTGAATAATTTTAAGAATTGAATTCAATAGTTTTATTGGCTCTACAAAAATTATTTGCTAAATTTCTTTAGAAATGCGTTGAGTTTTATTAGAATAAATCTTTCTTTGATTGGACGTATTGATTTCCACGTGATTAATTACTATTTTTAATAAGTTATTAGTCTCAACTTTTGTTTTTTTAACATTTCTCATTGGTATATGATTATTGCAAACATGTATATATGCTTGGTATATGCAGTTTTATCGATTTTTTATTGCTATTTATTCATATATTTTTTTGGATTTTTATAGTTAGTTGTAGTGCAGTAGTTATTGTTAGTATTTATTTATACACCACCGACGTGATTTTTCAAATCCTAGTTTGACCCATTCAAATGAACACTTTAAAAAAAAAAATTTGTGCGAAATGCCGCCCAATGTATACTGCCAATGTTTTTATGATATCTGCATTTAATGTATATTTGTTGTTTTTGTGTACAAAAAGTTTGTATTTGAATTCGAACGACAACAGATAGATATTCGAACTTATGTTGTACTCGTACATCTTGAACGCCAGTGCCATCTAGTGGCGCTCGATGCAGTGATTGTCGCGCAGGCTTCAGTACTCGATAGTGGTCGGCGTGTGCGATGGGCACTGAACCATCTACTTTCCGCGATATCTACCTACACCGTCACGTCATTGTGCAATATCGGTTTTATTCAGGATAGTAAATTCGATTGCTTGTACAAGACTTTTTTATCATCCGACGTCCGAAGTTAGATTATGAGTACCAACGATGAAGATAGTAAGCCCTCCCTCCGTCATATAGATAATGCTACGGAACCCCGCAAGTTCGACTTGCACTCAGCCGATTTTACCTATTATATGTTTGTTATTTCAAACGCTACTAGGTTATTTTATATTTATATATGTAAATAGGGTCCAAATAAATATTTTGTGCTTCCTTATAATTAAATCACTAGCCAGTTCATTATTAATGTCACAATATCACGAGATTTAGATATTTTATATAATTGATGGAGTCAGGCGTTACTTTGCGGAAATCCATTTATAATAAGATGGTATATACCATCTTAATATTTTATATCTAAAGTTGTACTATTAATTTATTTTAATTGTACAAATCGGAAACTTTGCAATTATAGAAAGAAATTCAATTCAATCAATTTCTTTTATTTCGATATTATAATCATATTGAAGTTACAAAAATAAAAAAGATATGATAGTCAGGCAGGCATAAAACATCAAGGGTTAAATTAGAAATTTTACATTCTTCTTTAATTGCTTGTTTGTCAGTATGTGAACCTTGCAGCAATGATTCACATACTGACAGTCAAATCTAGTTGCAAATGCACTTAAGATGATGTTAGAACTGTCCCGAACCATGCGATACAGGGGTGTGCACCTTTTCCGTATTGTGGTGTAGAAACAATCAACTCCCGAAACGGCAAACATCCCCGACGCGCTGCAGTACCGGGACAACCCCATCAACACCCTTAATGCATTATTGTACTGCACGCGGAGGGCGCTGTTTGTTGTTTCTGCGAATATGACACCCACATGCCGCTCGCATAGAGTGAAGTACAAAATACTCTAAAAAGAGTATTTTCTGAACAGCGAGCAAACTCTTATATTAGCCCTCACAGATAACGCCCTCCGCTCCGTCTCTATGTCTGCATCATGTCTCAGGTCGGAGATCACTAAGTGCCTAAGATATTTAAACTCTTTTACCCAATTTAATTCTGTTCCATTTAGTTTGATAGGTGGGACAGTATCTGGGCATTTGCAACCGCCGGTATGAAAGACCATGCATTCACTTTTCTTAACATTGTAGGATAGGCCATGACAGAGCACGTAACGTTCACATATTTTTATCAGAGACACATAGAGGCACTCAGCAGCACCATGTCATCGCCTTAACTTAAGTTATTAACACAGATTCCGTCAATATGGCAGCCGACACGTGTCCTGCTGAGCTCCTCTATTAAGGCATTCACGTGCAGGTTGAAGAGCCTTGGTGAGGTCAACCTCCACTGCCTCACCCAGCACTGAGCCTATACGGTCCAGGTAGCTCACCAGACCATCGAACGACATTAACTTGGTTTAGATACCAGTACTTGAAGATATGGACTAGTTCTTCGGGCATGGATATGTCATTTAGCTTTTGCCACAAGATCGTAAGAAACCAAATCAAATGCCCTCGATAAGTCCAGAAAACACGCATATATCGGAGTACTCCTATCGGTATAATACTAGATAGTTTGCTATAAGCACAAAATAGCCGACTCCTTTGATAGTCCCGACTTGAAACCAAATTGGTTATCATGAATATTTAGGTATTTATCAAGTTGAGTATTAAGCAAACTGTCAAGAACTTTTTCTAGTATGGTAGCTAATGAAATTGGTCAATTGGAAATAAATAAAAAATAATATATTTAAACTAATTTATTTAGTAATTCATATTTAAAATTATGCTAGTAAAAATGTTTTTAATAATAGATTAACCTAAGTTATATTGACTGGTCTCTCATAAAATCCGATATACATCCACATAACCCAGCGGGCAAGCCGTAGAACGCTTGCTTACTAGACTTTTGTGCCATTTAACGCCTCCAAAATATCAAAAAAATGTTGTTCTCAACGGCTTCACTCTGGATTTAAGTGGCGTATGCTAGAAGACCGATTTCGGCAAAACTTGTATTCGTCGGTCACTGAGAAATATCTTTTGGTTCAGGATACGCCAGGAAATCGACAATGGGACTGTCCCTATTGCAGGAGTCTTAGAATACTGCTTTGGTATTCTTTAATTGTCGTTAGAGGTGACTAAAAAGAGATCCTAGAGGTGACCCTTTAGGTTGATCAGAGTTAAGGCACTGAAAACCCATTGGTTCGCGTTGACGTTAGCTAGATCTAGATGTCCATAGAAATGAAACATTGTGCAAGGAGGTCACCGGTGAGTTCATCTAGAGATCCTAGAATCATCCATAAAGCATTGAGGCTAGCCAAGGGGAGGGAATAAATAGGTACAATCCTACATAACCTGTACTGTACGCTAATGTAATTATCTTGTAATGGATTTCCCCCTCGTCAACAAAAAAGGGCCTGCGATTCAACAGCACAACAATTATAATAATTCTTAGAATATTAGTTTTGTAGATTCGGACTTGTAAACCTCTCAACCACGATATTATTTGAGATATATATAAATTATACAGGGTTATCGGTAAAGGGGTGTACGAAACCGAAAGAGAGTTACTATACTCATCCGAAGGATCAATTTTCACTAATTTCATTAAATGTTATACTCGGAGAATGGTTGAAATTTTATTTTGCTTTTGTGTTTTTTTTTTTAAACCTGTCATGTCCCATTTAAATTTTAATCTCAATCGGTCTAGTGGTTTGATATTTAAATCAAAATAACTGAAAAAGGTTTATCGGTCCCCGGCGTAATGCATTAAGAATTATTCTTGTCATTTTACAATATTTACTCTTAACAATGTGGTTACGCCAAATAGCTTACCTTCATATTTTAATTGTTTTGGTGCTTCCCTTTTTTCTCCTACCCTCACCTTAAGCAGTACTTGCTACCATGATGCGCGGATGACCCGCGCTTCAGTGACAATTGAACTGTTATCCTGAACAGACATATTTGTGTACTCATATACGAAAAACCGATACGTTACGGACGGTTAGCTCGCGTGTGTTGTTAACCGATGTGTCAAGCAAGGTTTCATCGCGTGTGCAATACTAAAAATACAAAAACCCATAATATACGTGATCGCGTCATTATACATCAATTTTGGTGTATGTACCACGGACTCTCAGGATATAAGACAAGGAGCTGTGCCGCCGGCGGACCTTCTACAATCCAGGAGCTGCCCATGTGAGTACTGCATCCTTTTGTTCCTCTCCCGTCTAATTTGCATGCACCAGAATATAACCATATTCAAAAATACAGTCCACTCGAAATAATTAAATTACTTACTTTGGCGTGATCATAGTTTGGCCCTTACGAACCGGATATTTGACCCTTAAGTGCCTGGATTTCATTGCGAAATCTGGTTTCTTAGTGGATTACATCCAGTTTTTTCCCTTATTAAAATACTATTACAGGCTTTAATAAATGGAATATATTCATTGCGAATATTCTTTAATCTCGTATGACATTGCGTCATCATAGGTTAACCTACCCACCATACTTGCCATAATTTTTTGGTACAAAGGCTTGTTGCATTGAGCTACAAGTTTCCCCTTTATAGCTAGATATACTATTTATCTGCTTATATACATATATTGATATTTATTTTATTTAATACTCTCGTCATACTTATTTATTCGAACTAAATTGTAACCCGCACATACTTGTTAGTTCTGCGCGGTATACGTTATTATTCGTGTCGACTTATTTTATACCACCCTATTTATTCGTATTATAATTGACTATTTGTTATCAGCAATAAATCATTAAAATGCCTCCTAAAAAGGATTCTGATTATGTCGATGTTTCGGAAGATCCTAGATTAAATATCTTAATATCTAAACGCGAAGCAATATTCGAACATGTTCAGATGATTTACGATTTAACTTCAGACACAACTATTTATACGAATAATGATCGGATGGAACAGTTTCTCGAACACTCGTCACAGATTGACTCATTATATAATAAATACGAACAAGTAGTTGACGAATATAATACTCGGTTATTACAAATAAACCCAGTTGCGAAACCTGACTATAAAAGTTTGTACGCATTAGAAACTTTATGTAGTAAAATTAAACGTGTAAATTCGAAATGTTTACAGTCAACAGATATGCATAACTCCACGCTATTAAAGACTAAGCCTAAATTACCTTCAATCGAAATATCTGAATTTGATGGTGATATTAAATCATGGCGAATGTTTTATATGACTTTTAAATCCATTGTTCATGATAATCCGTCGTTAACCGATGCAGACCGCTTGTTCTATCTTTTACCTAAACTTACTGGTAGGGCAAAGGTCGCGGTTTCTGGTATTTCACCATGTGCGGAAAATTACTCGCTAATATTGCAGACTTTAGTCAACAAGTTCGAAGACAAAATAATGCTTATATCCGCTTACTTAAAGCAGATAATGGATACTCGTTCTTTTAAATCGGCGTCAGCTGCGAACTTCGATTACTTTATTGATAATTATGCAAGTGCCGTAAGCGCCCTTAAGAACTTGCATTTAGATAATTTAGCCGATGCCATCCTATTGCATATCGCCTTACAAAAATTAGACTCAGATACAGTACGTGCATTTGAGAATAAAATTGGTAATAAAATACCTACTTTCGACGAATTTGTTGTATTTATTGAATCTCGTGCGAAAGTATTCGAACGTACAAGTACATCTTCGATAAGCGGTAATACATCGAATATGCAACAAAATAAAAATAAAAAGCCTTATGGTAATGCACCGAAGGTTCAAAGTTATGTAAGCACAACTGATAAGCCTGCTTTGAAATGTTTATGTGCGAACGTACTTCATTCACATCTATATAAATGTTCTAGCTTTAATAAAATGAGCCCTGTTGAACGTTTTAAATGCATTAAAGATAAAAATGCTTGTGTGTCCTGCCTTGCGTTAAATCACAAGTACGCGTCTTGTTCAAATAATAATATTAAGTGCGGTATATGTTCAGGAACCTCGCATCGTACAAAATTGCATTTTGAGCGCACGGACCAAGTCAGTCGTGCGTCCCAGCCTACTGCACCATACGTCTTGCCGCCACCGGTGCCTCGCAATAATGAGTCATCCAGCGCCAGCGCTCCCGAGCCATCGCTCGCTGTAGCCGGCCGGTCAGGTGTCGCGTTATGTGCTACGAACATAGATAACATTGCGTTATCAGTTCACGATGCAACTATACAAAATAAACAGTCAACGGTTTTGTTGTCAACCGCGCAGATCGCTGTATACGCTTGTAACGGTAAACGACATATCATTCGGGTATTGTTGGATTCTGCTTCACAAAGCCATTTTATTTCGTCGGAATGTTGCGATCGATTAGGTTTACTGATTAAAAATACTGAACGTACTATTGTTAAGGGGTTCGGTGGTTCTGAGAAAATAATTCAAACGAAATCGATTGATTTAAAATTTCATTCTCGCTTCGACGATAACATATGTTTTGATATTTCGCCTCTTGTTGTTGACAAGATTACGGATTTGTTACCTACGGCTGTGGTAAATACGTCGGTCTTACCACACCTGAAAGGCATGCAGCTCGCTGACGAAAGCTTCGGTGTGCCTAATAAAATTGATGCTTTGATAGGAGCTTCCCTGTTCCCCCACTTACTTCTCCCCGACGACGTCCATACGTCTCGCGACCCGTCGGTACCCGCTGCATTGCGCACGGTTTTAGGTATTGTGTTATTAGGTAATGCGCCTACGATACCTACAATAAATACTCGCTCGTTCTTGACATGTTGCCTCGCTCAAGAACCTACTGCTATTGACTCATTAGTCAGGCGTTTTTGGGAGCTCGAAGAGCTTCCTACTGCTTCCGTTCAGCATCCCGCTGACATTGAATGTGAAGATTTTTATACTTCAACTACAACTCGCGATCGTATTAGTGGTAGATACGTTGTCGGCCTGCCATTTAAGGAGGATGTTTATTCCTTAGGGAACTCAATAGACTCAGCTCGCAAAAGATTCATGTGCCTTGAAAGAAAGCTCGAAGCTTCGCCTAAATTGAGGTCGGCATATGATGACGTCATAAAAGATTATCTTGCGAAAGATTACGTTTCGCCCGCGCCTCCATACGATCCTAGAGACCCCATCTACGTGATCCCGCACCATGGAGTCATTCGTGAGGATAAAACTTCGACTAAACTTCGCGTAGTTCTGGATGCTAGTAGCCGTTCTACTACTGGACGGTCGCTGAATGATATTCTACATTCAGGCCCGAATCTGCAAGGTGATTTGTTTAAAATTATATTAAATTTTCGTCTGCACGCAGTAGCAATGACAGCAGACTGTCGCCAGCAGTTTTTGCAAATAATTATGCGCGAAGCCGATCGTCGTTATCAGTGCTTCTTATATCGCTTTAACCCACGTGATCCCCTCGTGTTATACCAGTTCAATCGTGTATGTTTCGGTTTATCGTCGAGTCCGTACCATGCATTACGCACAGTTCGACAGCTCGTTAATGATGACGGCGCAAAATATCCGCTCGCGAGTAGTATACCTGCGCTATATATGGACGACATCGCGTTTTCGCTTCCTAGCGAACAAACAGCTGTCACTGCGTCACAACAGATGATTGACCTTTTCAAAGGTGCACAGTGGGACCTCGTTAAGTGGAATAGCAATTCTCGCGCGGTCTTAGATAATCTTCCTACTTCACACAAACTTCCCACTGAGGTGGAGTTTGATAAAACCACGCAGTATAAAACACTGGACTTGCATTGGTCTACTGAAGACGATGCTTTCTATTTTAAAACTTTGCTTCCGGACAATGTGACATGCACTAAGCGGTCCATTCTTTCCACTGTCGCTCGTCTGTGGGACATAATGAGCTTCGTTGCTCCCACAGTCGTGTACGCCAAAATATTAACTAAAATTCTTTGGGAACTGAATTTCATTGCGCGACTTCAGATGTTAGGTGGCATTTTGTTTTCGATGTTACTACGCACTGTGCATTTATTGCTACTTAACAGCGCTATTACAGTGACTGCTAATGGCTTAAATTTCGTTGAAATTAAATTATATTGCGCCTTGCAAAACCAGCATTTTGCAGAGGAATACGCAAATATTCGTAAAAATAAATCTTGTTCTCCTTCGTTTAATCGCTTGAGACCTTTTATCGATGACGATGGACTGACCTGCTTAGACAGTCGCCTCGTCAATTCCGATCTTGACTGTGAAAAGATCCACCCGGTCATATTGCCTCGCAATGACCATCTGATCAATATGATCATCGATTATTTTCACGTCAAATATTTACATGCTAGACCCGAGTTATTGATGTCGTTGGTTCAGCAAATATATTCGGTATTGTCTGTACGTCGAATCGTCAGACAAAGAGTACATAAACTCACGGTCCTCAGCTCGTGTCCGTCAGACCCTCAGGCACTTACGCCTGGTCATTTCTTACATACTGCGCCTCTACTTTCCTTGCCTGCGCCTGATGTAAGCTCCGACAATATGAGTTTACTTGATAGGCACTCGCTCATGGATAAAATAGTCCAGTCCTTCTGGAATCGATGGAGGATGGAATACCTGCACAGTTTACAAGTTAGGCAAAAATGGAACACTCCGTCCGCTCCTATAATTCCGGGAACTGTCGTTGTAGTGAATAACGATAACGTGCCGTCGCTAGCTTGGCCTTTAGCAGTTCTGGAGAAAGTGCATCCTTCGAAAGACGGTGTAATACGCGTTGCGACTGTGAGACTCGCCGGGAGAACTTACCTCCGTCCGGTCGTTCGTTTATGCCCTCTTCCAACGCAATAAAATAGCGAATATCGCTTCGTACTATAAAATAAAATAATTAATTAAATTTATACACACTATATACATACTATATTGTACATATATTATATAACTTTCACTATACTTATTTTCTCCGTGATTCTACGGATCTCATAAAACTACCCTGTTAAGACACATATCATTAGTGTCTCTCTCGTAAAGTAGTGCTAATATTGTACTATGATAATTTTCTTAAAGGTGACCCTTTAAGGGCGGGTGGATGGTTACGCCAAATAGCTTACCTTCATATTTTAATTGTTTTGGTGCTTCCCTTTTTTCTCCTACCCTCACCTTAAGCAGTACTTGCTACCATGATGCGCGGATGACCCGCGCTTCAGTGACAATTGAACTGTTATCCTGAACAGACATATTTGTGTACTCATATACGAAAAACCGATACGTTACGGACGGTTAGCTCGCGTGTGTTGTTAACCGATGTGTCAAGCAAGGTTTCATCGCGTGTGCAATACTAAAAATACAAAAACCCATAATATACGTGATCGCGTCATTATACATCAATTTTGGTGTATGTACCACGGACTCTCAGGATATAAGACAAGGAGCTGTGCCGCCGGCGGACCTTCTACAATCCAGGAGCTGCCCATGTGAGTACTGCATCCTTTTGTTCCTCTCCCGTCTAATTTGCATGCACCAGAATATAACCATATTCAAAAATACAGTCCACTCGAAATAATTAAATTACTTACTTTGGCGTGATCACAATGAATTACTCTATCTTTGTTACGTTTATGTCAAAGAAAGTAATAAAAAATAGCTTTGTAAAATACTTTAAACAACGTCATTTACACTTTTAAATTTAATGTGTTAAATTTTTGTGGTGACAAATTTCGTGTAAAGTGAATATGTATGAAAGAATGTAAATGAAGAGATGACTGTTGATAGAGTAAAACGGAAGAGGAAGACATGCTATTCCGACCTCGCGTAGTGGGATAAGTTCAGGAAGATGATGACAAAGCTTTGTGATTGTAATTGTAGACTTTTAGTGGTTTGTAAATACAAAAGTATTCAGCATTGTTGCAAGAGCTTTTACAAGTTTGCTATAGGAGTTTCAAGAAAATGATTTGACACATTCTGCAGCGATCTCCTTCATTCCACTACAGTTGCCCTCGTCGTCCCATTTGTTGCAACTCTGGAAATTCAATATTTAAATCAATGACTTAGGCACTAAAATTTCCAAACAGGCCTGAAGACAGATTATAGTCAATCGTTTATATCCTACTATAATGTTTTAATCGCGAAAGTTTGTAAGAATGGATGGATGTACTTGTATGTCTGTTGCCCTTTCACGCAAATCTGCTTAACAAATTTTGATGAAATTTGTTAAGGAGGTAGTTTAGACCTTGGATTAACACATAGGCAATTCGTAACATATTTCAATACATTTCGGTTTCACACAAAATAGAAAGAACACTATATACACCCAAAAACATTAATGCACTCACAACCCTACTAAAATAATTAATGCATGTATGTTTGTTACTCTTTCCCACCAAGATTACATTCTGTATTAACACATAGAACACTTTAATTACGGAAAAATGATGTATTTCGTGGGATAATCAAATTTCGCGGATTACACTGAGGGGCGCAGCTAGTAAGTGATAATTCAACTTAAGTTGAATGTAACTTGTACACTGTGATGCGCCTTAAAACTTGATACATTCCTAAAACATTTACGTTACGATTCCAAATATTACAAGAATTCAAATCAAAACCACTCATACTAGCTGTGACCTGCGGTGTTACCCGCATTAATACAAGATAAAGAGTAGAATATGTGCTAATCCAGGGTCTAAGTAATCGTCGTACCAAATTTCATTCAAATCGGTTATGTGGTTTTTGCGTTAAAGAATAATTAAACATATATACGTTTGTAAGAATATCCAATCTTACAAACGTTCGTGTTTTATTCATTGTAGAACGCTGAACTCAGCAATGCTAGACGCTAAGCAAGCCCTGTGTGTTTCCAACCATAAACGATATTAAGATTTTAAACACACAAGCACGCGGCTCATCAATAACAGCATCAACAAGCAGATGCTTGTTGATCGCTTGCTTATCGATCAAAGATGTACTAAGCTGAAACGGGTCTCTGAAAGCACTCATCTTTTTGAGTAGGTATCAGGTAAGGCCTATAGCAAGAAATATTTGTAACTAGTATAACAAAATAAATGACTTTCTGCTCTTCATCAACAGTTACATTACCTTTGAATATGTACAAGACAAGTTATATTACCTTTAGAATATGTATGATAATGCAATTTTTTTGCTTCAGCAGATCACAAATACCAGGATGTCCATATTTAGACAAGTCTCCTTTGACACAATTTTCTATTAGGTTGTCGGTAAGTTCAGGATCGTTTGCATAAACCGTTTTGATGTTCTCGATCATCTTTTCAATTTCAAATGTACCATCTTCCTTCCTTAAGGTGTCCTAGTAATTTAGCCACGCATTCAAGAAAGTCACACTGAAAATAGAATGTCTTGTAAAACCAACAGGTTTATTAAGAAAGTACCAGTTCAGTAAAATTGTGGATCTGGCTGTCACCTATTGACCGAGAACAATTACGTTGAAAAAAATGTCTTTGTTCTTTAATTCATAGTAAAATTTGTTATTGATAAAAATCTGTTCAAGATTTGGCAGAAAATGGCAATATCGGGGGTACTTTAAAATTTAATTGTATGCCTATGATAACATCAACTAAGTTTTATATGAGTAATATATGTACAACTAGATGTTATTGCACAGGTATGACGTATTAATCTAGTGTAAAGTGTAAATTTCTTCATTACTCACATTTGAAGTATTATTCAGGGCAAGGCATTTTTTATATTCTTCGTCAGGAGCTTTATTCGGCTTCATAAACATTTCTTTTTTGCAGCATTTAATCCCACCCTATAACATCATAATTAGTGACGTGTAAATAGCAAATTGCTTTATTTATTAATAACGACCTCATTAAGCGGGCGATTGCCATCATCAATGTCCTTTCGGTTCTTGAACCTGCTGGGACGATGCGTGACAAAAGCAACCGCCCTCGGAGCTACGTCAAGTGTTGGAGCTCCGGTAGAAGTTGAAGACGCCTAACCGCAAAAATATAGGTCTGTTGTTTTAGGTATCTGTTCATAATATGTATTTTTTCAAAACATGTCTTACTTTAACTTGTTCTAATTTCAATGGTATTAGTTTTAAAGATTTTAAATAAAAAACACATTCATTGAATTTCAGGATAATGAGCTACTTACATATACCATACGTACACACGCTGATTTTGCATCTTCAGTCTGAAATTATTACGAAAATTTGAATGCATTAATGAATTCAACTTTATTGCACATCAAAGAAAAAATACACCAGGAAAAGTTTATATATATAAATATAAATTAGTTGTTTATTGTCACTGGTACCAAAACAAGTAATACTTTCGAACAAGTGGTCTGAATGAGCTCCAAAAAATCTATTCGAAATCTCAAAGCTTATGACTCGAATCTCAATCTCTCATCTTGCACCTCAAAATATGTCCACTGGTTGAGGCTGTAGAAGGTCACAAAGACCTTCACACATACACTTCATACACTCTTGAGTGAAAAAAGAAAATTGAGGATAAGTCAAAATCTTGAACTGATTTCAATAAAATGTGTATAAGATTAATTAGAAAGTAAATGAAATGAGAATTTTTTGAATCCTCATTTCATCTCTTTTGGGTAGAATTTCCAAAAATCATTCCTTTTTTCATTCATCGGTACATTCTACAATGAATACACCCCCCAAACTTAATGTCTCTAAGCTCAGAGGTTTTTATGCTCTGGGCCTCATTTTTGAAACGTTCGAATGAATTTATTAATCTTTCATAACGTTATTTACAAACGATAAGCAAAAAGTTGCATTCTTTTTGTTGAGTGACGTTATTAGTAAGTGATGAATTCATTCGAACGTTTAAAAAAAGATGACTGCATTGGTTTCTAGATTATATCAATCAGTCTGTCAGGACTTATTATTCAATTTAAATAGATTATTTACTAAGAAAAAATAAGTTTATATTTATAGAAAAATAAGTCTTACCACTACTACCATCAAACAAAAAAATAAAAAAATAGCAATACGATACATGATCATTCACTCATACTAAGCTTCGCTTTTAACGGGTTTATTTATATGCGAAAATTACGATTGCTTTAATGATCGCCGTGTTATAATGGACGTGGAAATAATAGTTTGACGATTATGTGAATTATGTGCTAAATTGAGCAGATGCAGCTTCCATACAAACAATTATTTACAGACCATAAACAAAAATCTTTTATCTTTTTGTTAAGTGACGTCATTAGCGATAAATGAATTCATTCAAACGTTTCGAAAATGAAGACCTTGCATTGATTTCTAGCAAATATCAATCAGTTTGTCAGGACTTATTATTTTCTTTAAATAGATTAGTTAGTAAGAAAGACGCTTATATTTATAGAAAACAAGCACACACACACACACACATACAAACTTTCGCCTTTATAATATTAGTGTGATTAGTCTTACCACTACTACAGCCAAAACAACAAAAACAAAAAAAATATCAATACGATACATGATCATTCAAACCTATACTAAGCTTCGCTTTTAACAGGTTTATTTATACGCGAAAACTACGATTGCTTTATTGGTCGCTATGGTTAATGGACGCGGAAATAATAGTTGGATGATTGTGTGATTTATGTGTTAAATTGAGCAGCTGCTGGTTCCATACAAACAATCTTACAAACATCTATATATTTAAAAAATAGTAAGGTAGGAATTTATTTGCTAGGAATCATATGCGTATTAGGTTGAAACGTGGGAACGTTAATGTCGACCATAAGCTTTTTTTATGTATAGATACACGATTTTTTATTTCACTGTTTGTTATGTTACAAATAGGAAAACGAGAAAATAACAATTCTTGTCGGACTAGTGATACATACCTCTTTTCTTGTAGGACATTGTTTCATTTGGGCAGAGAACACACTAACCTATTATGTAATTTTTTTGTCCTACAGTTAGTAATGAAAAAAATGGTCATGTAAACTGTTAAATTATATTAATATTAATTCAGTAAAAATAAAAAAAAGCAGCTGGCTAATCATTTATGATGACCTCGTTATCGATACATGTTGGAAATGGGGGACTCTTTGATCAAACCATAGATTTTGTAGGACAAAATATTACTTCGAATAATTTAAAGGTCAATTGCTATCTCTGTTAGCTACCACAACCCACAACCGAGAGTAATACTCGTGTACAGGACATATTTGGGCGTCTCATCAAAATCTAGCAACTCAGTGAAAATTAGCTTGATAGTATTCAAGTGCCAAACATGTTCTAGGGATCCTAAACTATAATTAGCGTAGAATCACAAAGTTTAAAAAGTTGATTTACTGTAGTTGAATAATATTTGAAAAAAGAAACTCCATTTTGCTGATAATTGTCTAGCTTGTACCTATATCAATTAAGTTAACAAAATACTGAAATTCGAGGCCAGTCAATATGTACTCGTACCTTTCAGTACTCAAAATAACATAATTTTGACGTTATTATGTATAATAATGTAGTGGAAAATGGACTTTCGTATTAGGATAATCGTCTATGTACCGAAAATTGATTGGCCATGAAGGATTCAGACGTGACGAGTGACGTTGCGAGTGTCAGAAGAATAATTGAAAATAAGCTGCAATGGCGGCAACCAAAAAATTTGAATAAATAATATTTGTTTAATTTTATTGTGATTCGATGTTACGCTTGATCGCTTGACTCATAGTCATATGCAGATCATAGTTTCCAACCAAATATGACTATACTTTATTTATCGTCAAGTCAAATTGATCAATTTTTCAGATTTTATTATTCGTCGGGGGTTTTTGATTGGGTAGGCATTTTTTCTAGTGTGGGGAGAAAAATGGAACTTGCGGTCCGCGCCACCATTGCATATTTTTTTGAGATTTTTGGGTATTAGCTCAGGAAAAACGGTGGTCTAAGTACTTCTTTCTCAGCCGGTAAAAAAATTAGTTTTTTAGTTATCTGTTATATATATATATATATACCTACAGGAATTTGGAATTTCGGGATAAAAAGTAGTCTCGGTATAAAATAAATGTGTTATAACTGGGTGTAACTACCTAATCCCATCCTACTTCCCTACTAAATTTCATTGAAAATAGTTCAGCTATTTGAGCGTGAAGCAGCTATAAACGACTCACATACTTTGGTTTATACAAAATGAGTGTTAATATGACGCGATGAGATAAATACATCTTAAATTAAAACAAAAACACGGCACATTAAATAATATGACGATATTTCTATTATAGAAGTTGAAATTTATGTTCCCAATTAATCATCGGACATTTTTTCCATGATAATCTATACTTATAATAAAACTGTAAAACATTAAATATATTTAAAAAAAATATTTTGTGGGGGGTGTTATTAACGATACAGACCCTAAATCTATAATTTATTACATTTTTGTCTGTCTGTCTGTCTGTTTCTGGACTTTCCATAACAACGAAACTGCTGGAAGGATTCTAATGAAATGTTACAGGGAGCGGGTTCGGGGATAGGAAAGAAAGACAACTTTCGTTTTCGTGCCTCTATTTACAGGTTAATAATTACAGGTACTCACACGTATAGAGTGATCGGCAGGAAATAACGCGGTGTAGCGCACTGTCACCTTGCATTGTCCTTAGCACGGCTTTATCAACACTCGCGGAAACGTCACTTCGTTGGCCTGCGCCCGAATACGTCACTGTCACTTGAACGGCCACGACACTCACTGATCTCTCGTCACAGTGCCCGGCGCGATTCCGGATCACAGTCACTACGGCACTGGACTTTCACTTCACTGCACTTCACTACACTTCACTTCACTTTACTTCCACTTTTTCCTTTCCTTTTCCTTCTTCTTCTTCTTCTTCTTGTTTTCACCGCAAAACTAAAAACTGGCCGTAGGCCGCCCGATTATATACCCCTGAGATTGACAAAATCGCATCGAATTAGGGTTCGAATTTTAAAACATTATTCCATCTTTAAATTTTATTCTCCTTTCGCTCACACCTCTTCCGTCCAGTACTTTCTTTTCCATTTGGTCCAGAATCTCCTAGAACTTTCTTCAAAACTCCCAAAAATACAAAACCATGTCAGGGTTAGAACCCGGGTCTCTTGATCGAGAGTCGAGAGCCGGTACCACACGGCTACGCATTCATGTTACGCGGATTTCGAAAATCTTGTACAGTTCGATCTCTCCAATTCAAAAGCGATCGTCATGCTTTTCGAACACGGCGGTGTTGGCTTCGCGACGAGCAAAGGTGATCTACGCTACAGAAACTTGCTACGCTTAAGGTTCATACAATGAGGTAGTAGTATATAATAGTAGTATCTTATCAACTTTTTATTCCGGAAATCAGCGGGGGTTCCCGTGGGAGGGGGGGTGAAAGTTGTATTTATTTAACTATAACTCGGTAACGCGTGCTTTGATTTGGATGATTCTTTTTTTTGTTGTAAAGGTCTTACTCAAGACAGACTTCTACATGGACGATCTTCTCAATGCCTGCCAATCTGAAAAAGAAACATTCACCATGTATAAAGAAATTAAGAAATTGTAGAAGAAAGGAAGATTTACGTTACAGAAATGGATTAGTAATAGGAGAGAATTGTTAGACAGCTTAGAGGAAAAGGATGAAAGAAGCAAGGAAATAATGCAAGATGATGTCATAAAGGTGAACATGATTTCGACTACACCGTGAAATGGTCTTCAGGTGAAGCTCCTGAAACAAAAACAGGTATTATATCTGAAATATGTCGTCTATACAATCCCCTAGGTTGGATTGCTCCTTGCATTGTAACAGCAAAAATTTTCATCTATAAGCTATGGCTGAAGGGATATAATTGGGACGAAAAAATACCAGATGAAGTCGTAGGAAAATGGAGAACCTATAAAGAAGAAATGACGGAACTTACCAATTGTCACATTTTCCGGTTTGTTCAAACCATGAAGACGGACACCTCTCTCGAACTACACGGCTTTAGCGACACCGCAAATGGAGCTTATGCTGCTGCCGTGTATGTAAGGTGGGTCGATGTCGATCGAAATATTTCAACTCACCTGGTGACTGCTAAGACGAAGGTGGCTCCGATAAAGCAGGTCTCCATTCCTCGTTTAGAGTTGTGCGGGGCGGTACTTGTTACCAAACTGCTGCTAGAAGTTGCAGAATTATAGCAGATCCAGAAAACCAATTTACACGGGTGAACAGACTCAACTATTGTGCTAGCTTGGTTGAGTGACCACCCTAGTAGGTGGAAATCCTTTGTCGCAAATCGGACGGTAGAGATATTGACGCATACGTAGAGTCCGCTGAAAATCCTGCAGACGCTGCGTCCCGTGGAGTTCCACCTGCTCGGCTGCTGGAAGACACGCTGTGGAAGAATGGTCCTGTATGGCTGCGCGAAAAAGCCTGCCATTTCGAATGCCGCAATCCATATGCAATAAAACTGATCGTGAAAGCAAAAGTATTAAAGTACACGCCGTTCCTGCAAGGGTAGACGAAGGTGAAAAAAATTGTGTCAGATTTTTTCCTTTAGGAAAATGGTACGGGTACTAGCATACTGTAGGAGGTTTCTGAAAATGAAAAGTAAACGAGATAAAATTAAGCCTTACCTTACTGCTCGCAAACTTGAAGAATCTCTAACCTGTTGTCTTCGACTGCACCAATCCTGATCGTTCCACGAAGAAATCACCTGTCTCCTGAAAAAGAAAAACATTAGTAATAAAAATGAATTGTCAAGCTTTAATCCATTTCTGGACCCAAATTGAATAATAGTGGTTGGAGGTCGGATTGAAAAATCCGACTTACCGGAAGACCGCAAACATTCTGCAATCGTTTGTGGAGATTCCGTATTTGCCAAAAGGATAGTGGCTGATGCACACGAAAAAACGGTGCATGGTGGATAGCAGCTTACCTGCAACTACGTACGTAGTAAATAATGGATTACAAAACTTAAAGGTTTAATTTGGTCACATATTCATGTGTGTGTTCCGTGTATTCGTCACGCGGCCATATTACAAACCCAACTGATGGGCCAGTTATCTCCTTGTCGAGTAACGCCAAGCAATCCCTTTTTGCACTCCGGGGTAGATTATGCTGGGTCCATCAATATCAGGACATCAAAAGAAAGAGGTCACCGATCGTACAAAGCGTACATCTGTCTTTTTGTATGTATGGTTACAAAGGCGGTCCATATAGAGGCTGTGTCGGATCTCACTACCGAAAGGTTTCTTTCAGCTTTTAAACGCTTCGTATCCAGAAGAGGTCGATGCTCAAAGTTATGGAGCGACAACGGCAGCAACTTTGTCGGTGTTGCCCGAGAGCTCAAGACCTTGTTACTGGGCAAACGATCGTCATTTCCGAGTGAAGTGGCTTCGTCTTTAGCTAGTAACGGGACCGAATGGCATTTCACTCCTCCCCATGCTCCCTATTTTGTTGGACTATTTTACATGGGAAGCAGGCATCAAGAGTACGAAACCCCATCTTCGTCGGGTTATCGGAGATTCCACCTTGACCTATGAAGAGTTGAGTTCGGTCCTGGCTCAAGTAGAAGCATGCCTCAACTGACGACCCCTCTCGACCCTGAGTACCGACACAGACGACTCTATGCATTTGACCCTTGGTCACTTTTTGGAAGGTGAGCCACTAGTCTTAACACCTGGAAAGAATTTCGGACAAGTTTCCATAAGTCCCTTGAGGCGATGGCATCTTACCAAGCGCATGATGCAGCATTTTTGGAACCGCTGGTCCCATGAATATTTGACGCACTTCTTCCAACGTTTTAAGTGAAAGACCCGAACTCCAGACTTTAAAGTATGCGATGTGGTGTTGGTGCAAGAAGAAAACTTTCCACCTGCTAGGTAGATGTATTGTTTAGTTGAGAAGGTATATCCTGGGAAGGAAAACTCCTCAAAAAACCAATTTGCAAAGTGTGTCCGTTGCCTGTAGGATAAGATTAATTTGTTGATATTTGTTTAGTTTGAGCCATTGAGGTAATTGTTATTTTAGTTGTATAATTGTTAGCTTTATATAATTTTATTTGTGAACTTATCATCTGATTTATTAAGAGGGCTCTCTGGTTTGGGCGCTACGCATGTTTAGGTATTTTACGCTCCGAGAAAGTCGGCGAACTACGCAACCGATATCTTTAATTTAGAGCTTCCCACCCACCAGCACCAGAAAGCTGCGGGCGTGACTACTAAAACGATCCATAGTGTACTATATTTTATTGACCTAGCGAGCAAAGCATTTTTGCTTTTAGACTGGCAAAATGTTATGTTGTCTGTCTAATTAGGAAAATTTTAATATTGGGGGTTTTTTGATTGGGGTTATATTTCTCCTGTAAGAGATTCCCACCACAAATCTACAATTTAAATGAACGAAGGTTTAACTACTAATTATAATTACTTTCTTTTAATAGGCTATCGTACTGAGTTGCACATAAGATGTCCCTGACTTGTACTTGATTTGTACTTGAGTTGCACTTGAGCTGCACTTGAGCTGCATTTGAGATGCACCTGATTTGCACTTGAGCTGCATTTGAGTTGCACCTGAGTTGCACCTGTGCTGCATTTGAGGAGTACTTGATCTGCATTTGAGTTGCATCTGAGTTGAAAGTTGCATCTCAGTTGCAAGTTGCACCTGAGTTGAAAGTTGCATTTCAGTTGCAAGTTGTACCTGAGTTGTACCTGAGTTGTACCTGAGTTGTACCTGAGTTGTACCTGAGTTGTACCTGAGTTGTACCTGAGTTGTGCCTGAGTTCTGTTATTGAAGATACCGCTCGGCCACACTCGCTCTAATTTTAATTAGGAATGAAAATGTAGTACATTTGACATTCTTAATTCAAATTTAGCGCAACTTAGGTGTTTTTATATTATATTTTCGTGTCAGAACTATTTTAGTATTGCTTATTTTATTTCATAAAAACACATTATTAATATTTATTTCAATTTTTTTCAGTGGATCTTCCTCATTACTCAAGCACTATAAATCAAAGTCTGGATACTACAATGAACAATATGATCTCTGATTCTAATTCATCATGTAGCAGCTGCTGAGTATGACGATTATCTTCAAAATCAATCCTTAGCTCAGGATACTGACGATTTTTCTCCAGATACTGACGACGATTATCATCTTAACTCTCTTCCAACTTCTGAATCAGATGATAATACATCCGTCGCTACCAGTGACAATAATAATACGCAAAATTTGCAAGAAAGTGATAGGTCTAATTCTACTTCCTTGATGGCAAATGAAGACCCTAGTACTGAACCATCCACAAGTGACTTGCATCAAATTTCACATGTAAAAAGAAAGCAAAAGGTTTTCCCACCTAAAGAACATCGAAATCCTGAGCAGTGGAAAAAAAAGCAGCGGCATTAGCTAGACAAAAAGGAGAAGGGTATTTTTCGTATAAAAATACAATAGTTCCCAAAAAAAATATAAAAGAAGGTTTGCTATGCCACGAAAAATGCAGATTGGAATGTTCAGAAAAAATTTCATTAGATCAAAGATTTTAAAAGATTTTTATTTATTAGATGTTAACGGGAAAAATGCACTTATATTTAACAGTTTAGTAAGTAAACCACCTGCAAGACAAAGAAAAGGGTCTATAAAACATAAAACGGCAACCTATAAATATTTTGTAACTCATGACGGTATTGCGCAAGAAGTTTGCAAGCTTGGACTTTGTGCTTTGTACCAGATTTGGCGAAAGAAAGTGGATATTATTAAAGAAAAAATTAAAAGTGGAAGTTCAGCCCCCGCTCCAGACCAAAAGGGAAAACATTCTAACAGACCACACAAATTGGACTCTGAAGTGCGTGACAAGATAAAAAATCACATTTCGAGTTTTACTACAGAGCAGTCCCATTATTCCTGTAATAATAATATACATAAGCTCTATCTTTCTTCACTACTAAATGTGACAAAAATGTATAATCTTTATATCGAGATGTGTAATGCTGAAAATTTTCCAAATAAATTCAAGATTAAAAAAAGGACATAAAATCATATTTTTGTAAGTGAATTTAACTTATCGTTTGGCTACCCAAGAAGTGATACTTGTGCCACTTGTGATGCAGGCGACTGTACAGAAGAACATAAAGAAAATCATCACAATGCAGTTGAAGCTATGCGACGTGATAGAGAACATGGCAAGCAGTGTAACGATGTAATTTTTATCTCTATAGATTTACAGCAAACCATGCCTCTGCCTAAAATTCCTACATCAAAGGCTTTTTACTTACGCCAAATATGGTTTTACAATTTCGGAATTCACGTAGTGATCAAATCCAAAGAAAACGTTTTTTTGTACATGGACTGAAGATAATGCCGATCGTGGAAGTTGCGAGATTGCCAGTACTCTTTTACGATTCGTCGAGACTAGCAACGAAAAAAAAGACCACCCTGTGATAAGGTCAGATTCGTGTGCTGGCCAAAATAATTTTTTTTATATGATTTACTTGTACCAGTACATGATATTGAAAGGTTATTTCAAAACTATAGATCACAAGTTTCCGGAAGTTGGTCACTCCTATTTAGATTCAGACCGAGACTTTGGGAGAATAGAAAAGGTCCTTAGAAAACACGATACCATATTTATACCTGAACAATACCGTAATATAATTTGCCAAGCATTAAGACTAAATCAAATAATTGGTATGTCCGGACACTTCAGAAATATTAATTGTTTGCAAGAAAAATAAAACCTGATATATAGAAAAAAAGATGTAAATAAATCCAAAGTCAATTTCAGGGACGGTATTCGTTGGATACGTGTTGAGGAATTTGATTCGTATCTATATAAAAAAACGTATGATGTAATGACACGCTTTAAAACAGTGGATATATTAAAAAGAAACTCCAGAACAGATGATTATATTTTAGAACGGGTATCTGGTAGCTACGGCACGATATCAATAGAGAAGAAGGATAACATTAAAGACCAACTAAAATTTGTGAAGCCTGAATATCGATATTTTTACGAAGAAATTCTAAATATGTGATTTTATTTTCATTTTAAGTATAATTTAATATCAATAAACACGTTCATTCATTATTGTTGTATTATTTACATAGCAAATATGTTTGTGAATGAAGGTGTTATGTACAGTTTTTATGTAAATTACCCCCATATATATAATAATTTTCCTAACAGAATTATATACTTGAATAAAGACATAATTACCTATATTTTTTGTAATTAATAGGATTATAATTCTTTCACCACCAATTTCTACAACTAAAATAACTCTAACGCTAAATTTCTCGAGTTTTTGTTTTTGTATCATATCACCTTCATCAACTCATGTCTTCAACTCTGTGTTTATCTGTGCTCACGGTCTTAAAACCACCGGTGTTTGGTATATAATAGTTACAAAATACAGTAATTACTTATCTTCTCCACAACGCTAATTCAGATGTAATAACGTCACATGATTGGATTTTTGCAATTATTTTGATGTTTCTATCGATCATTACGTACAATATTATATTTAGAGTACTTTTTAACTGGCTTTTAACTTCAGGAACTTGTTATTCTAATCAGCATACCTAGAAAATAATTGCCGTGTAATAGTTGATTTCATTTTTAAATAGGTACTTAACTACTGCAGTAACTCAACTTTACCAACTTGCGTGAATCAGCTGTATTCTAGTCTTAAAAGGATTATTGTCTAGTACTAAAAAACTTCTTAGATCGCTTTTACACACATAATTAAAACATTTTCGCAAATATTGCGATTTATCACACGATTTACTATATTTCATTTCAAATGGAGAGCGAAAAACCCATGAAAATCGGTTAATGCGTAAGCGACAGTCAAACGATACATATATATGGATAACAATAAAATAATAATTTATCGTTTATCTTTCGGTGCTCTCGTGGTACCTTTGCATCAACATACGTTTTTCGCTCTCTATTTGAAATGGAGTTTACTAAATAGTACATATTTAGACTGAAAAAAAAAATTTGCATTTTCCTTTTTTTTACATTGTAATTGTTAAGGAGTCGTTTGCTACTTCGGTTTCCTAATAGTAATGTGTAATGTTCGATTTAGTCGACTTTGTATCATAATATACTGTACCATACGATATATACGTGGATTACAATTATTATGTAGCTGTTACAAAAAAAAAAATCGCATCTATGTAAATAATCACAATTACAAAGACTTCATACTGCGACAAAAATATATTTTAAAGATGTCGCATCTCGCACTCAAATCAAAATCTAACACATACAACATGATGACACATAATGCTACGAACAATTTTCACGTCCGTTAACCATGGCGAATTATTCAAACGATTGTGATTTTCGCATATAAATAAACTTGTTTTAGTATTGAATTTAGTGTTGTACTGAGTTCGAATCATCATGTATCATCATATTGCTATTCTTGTTTTTGGGCTAGCGATGGTTGCGGTAAGTTTTTCTTCAAATCAGTTTTTCCTCTTCTTTAATTAACTCTAATTCAACGTGGAGAAAGATCTCAATTTGACAGTATTTTTTATGTGTGTTGCTCCATTTCTTAGAGACTCCTGGGACTGAATTGGAAAATCCTTTGGTTGTTTGAAAGTGTTTCGATATGATTTGTTTGATGTTTATCGTGTGTTATTCTTATTCTTATTCTGTGTGGGGGCGATAAGTCCTGCACTGACGTCCCGCTTGGGGTGTATTCTGCATTTCCCCCCGCCAGCCTAACCCAACCAGCCAAGCTCCTTAAAATAACAGAGTACAGCTCTGGGTCGCTGGCTCACCAGTTCCAGTAGCCACAGGCTTTGTTGCTCTTTTTCTGTGTGTTGGATTAACAGTGTACGCACCTCCATTGCAGTTGGCCTACACAGATCTGCAATGTCAGTACAGATAATTTTGTCTATTCCTTGCCTAGCGAGTACGCCCGCCATATTGTTTATTCACATGAACTATGGCTCTTAGTCCATGTTACGGAGGCTCCGTGTGTTTCTGCTAAGTTTTGTAGTGCCAGATGACATTCGGATATTACTCTTGATCTGGTGGTTGGCTTTTGAAGTGCATAGATGATGGCTGCACTGTCAGTAGTAAATATAAGAGAGTCTTTCGGCCTTCCCCTAATATGGTTATATGTGGTGGTTTTTGATAGAACCGCTTTTGCAGCCAACAAAATCCCCGTTGCTTCCGCTTGCAAAGTTGTTGTGGTTATATTTAAGGCCTTCGATTCTGAGAACCTAAACTCAGGTGAGTAGTATTCACATCCAGCGCTTTTGGTGTTTTTTGCGCCATCGGTGTAGACGTTACAAGTCCTACAGTGTGTTAATTAAACTATATTGACTACTATGGTATTTTTCAAAATATGATTGACCTATGGTATTTTTTGTTAAGAATGTTTATAAAAACCTCAATTTAATGTAAACCAGGGAACAGCGCTTAAATTTATTGTTTTATTTCAGGCTGAACCTCCAAAAGGGCCAAAAACGCCGTGTATGCGCATAGCTCATGTAAGTGACAGCTTATTATATAAATTTTAAAGATAAATAGACCTTGCTTGCGAATACCGTCTAGAAGGATTTCTAGTCGGTATTCGCCGCTGCATTTACGCGTTTAATTACTACTGATTTTTTTAAATAAATTTAGCTAGCCCTCTTGTCTACAGCTTAACACGAATAAGTATTAAACGTTTCTTTGTGTTAAGAGCTGATATTATACCAAAAGTTTCTGCATCAAGAAAAACAAAAGTATAGTCACATAAAAATACGTATATTTTGCTGATCGGCGTCTTCAGTTCTACTGAGGCAAGAAGGAGCTAGCATATCAACACAAGTATCGATCTATATCGAGACCCCTTTCCCGTTAATAGCTTGATTATGAAAAAACAGAATTACAAAAATATAAATTATTTCCCAGGGTGGTTTTAAGTGCTGCAAAAAAGAACTGTTTAAGATGCCTCCCTCGAAAGAAGATTTTAAAGAATGTTTTCAACTTATGAAGAAGCCACCAAATGTAAGTAATAAAGGCTTCTAGGGTTTTTTAACAAACACACCGGTTCCATCACTGTACAATTTTTTAATCTTTTTCGGGATATCTAACTGTTTCGTTTCTGTACTTCTTGAGTAAACCTAACATGATTTACGCCAGCTTTTTGAAAAAGATGTTTATTTATTGCAATTTGCGTGACAAAAAGTGACAATGCAGTATAGGGTGAATCACGATTGTGTATAACCAAATCACTCATCAAAAACTAACAGAGGTTCCTTACTATAATACTTTTTAAGTTTTATAATCATTGTATTTTCAGTGCGACGTTGCCGAATGTATGGCAAAAAAAAGAGGACACCTTAACGACGATGGCACTTTCAAAATCGAAAAAATTATTGAGGACACCGAAAAGAACTTTGAAAATAATCCTGAACTGGTCAACGACTTGAAAGAAAACTGCATTAAAGGAGACTTGTCTAAATATGGACCTGCTGATTTTTGTGACCTCATGAAGCAAAAAATTTGCTTTGACGTACACATCACAAAGGTATTGTAACTTGTCAATGAAAATTTGAAAGGGAGTCATAATATTATATTACCAAGATATTACTTCTTATCGGGTCCTGAATATCCTGGCTACCCTGAATTTGATCTTCGTTCATGAGTGCTTGCAGTGAGCAATTCAACTTTCATCCCTTTATTTTTAAAAGATAACTCTGTTAAAGCAAGAACCAGATATTAAGCGACGAGATTTTTGATGAAACACGTTTTCACTACAAATAGTGCTTTTGAATGAATCTTCATCTTCGTATTAGAAGAAGTGATTAGATAGGTAAAATAAATAGGTAGTGATTTGATAGAAAACTCTAACACCAAGGCTAGAGGAGCATTCATTGCCATCCGAATGCTTTGACATGGAAACAAATATTACCAGAAAACAAACAATACATTTAGAATAGGAAAAAGAAGCATAAAATTTTAATATCTACTTCAAACAGAAATTTGAGTATTATTAATATTATTGATTATTGTCTTCAAACAGAAATTTGAGTATTATTAATATTATTTATCTGTCTTCGGGTCTACTCGGAAATGTTATTAGCGAGTTGTTAGTATAACTTGTTATTTATTGACTGTTTAAATTTTCAGAGCTGCAACGAATGGAACGACGAGGGTGACTGCAATGGAATAAAGGAAGCCGCTGCAGAATGTGTCAAACAATTTTCTTAATACTCTTTTAGCAGAATTGTTACGGCTCTTGCATCTACAAAGCACTTAAAAATTAATAAAGTGTTTTAAATTATTTGTGTATTTTTTTTTATTCTTAAAAATTCTGTCTGAAAAAAAAACATGTCTATAACAAAGAGTTATTACGTCAGCACACCACGATTATTTTAGGCTTCGTAATATTACTTGACTCTTTCCATATATTCGTGTGTCCACCCCTTCTCATTTTCATAACTATAGACCAAACTGCGAATTTTGTAACTGAAATTTGGCAAAATTATTGAATTGATACCGACTTATTTTTTAAAAGCATGATAATATTATCATAACAAGATATACAGGCCTTACTTTTATAAGTAAAAAATTGATTTCTTATCGACACGCAAAACTTACGTTACCTACTTATGATGTTTTCTTTAAAAATAGTTAACCGACTGCAAAAGTTTACATGGGACCATCTCGAGAGTGTAAAAAAATTAACAACAATGAACAGAAATATCGATGAACATACACAAAAACAAGTAGCTAGAAGAGACTTCAAGAAAATCCTACTGCTAAATCTTTGTATCTTAAACTCAGCAATCCCAATTGTAAACTCCATTAAAACACATGAGTTATATATGCAATGTGTAACAGAAAGTACTAAAGGATTTTAGTCTACTAATCAAGGTAAACCCATTGTAGAAGACAATTTTACAAAATTTGAGAAAAAAGTATTAGGTTATTAGGTACAACTCAGGTACAACTCAGGTACAACTCAGGTACAACTCAGGTACAACTCAGGTACAACTCAGGTACAACTCAGGTACAACTCAGGTACAACTCAGGTACAACTCAGGTACAACTCAGGTACAACTCAGGTACAACTCAGGTACAACTCAGGTACAACTCAGGTACAACTCAGGTACAATTCAGGTGCAACTCAAATGCAGCTCAAGTGCAAATCAGGTGCAACTCAAGTATAAATCAAGTACAAGTCAGGGACAACTCAGGTACTACAACTCAGGTACAACTCAGGTACAACTCAGGTACAACTCAGGTACAACTCAGGTACAACTCAGGTACAACTCAGGTACAACTCAGGTACAACTCAGGTACAACTCAGGTACAACTCAGGTACAACTCAGGTACAACTCAGGTACAACTCAGGTACAACTCAGGTACAACTCAGGTACAACTCAGGTACAACTCAGGTACAACTCAGGTACAACTCAGGTACAACTCAGGTACAACTCAGGTACAACTCAGGTACAACTCAGGTACAACTCAGGTACAACTCAGGTACAACTCAGGTACAACTCAGGTACAATTCAGGTACAACTCAGGTACAACTCAGGTACAACTCAGGTACAACTCAGGTACAACTCAGGTACAACTCAGGTACAACTCAGGTACAACTCAGGTACAACTCAGGTACAACTCAGGTACAACTCAGGTACAACTCAGGTACAACTCAGGTACAACTCAGGTACAACTCAGGTACAACTCAGGTACAACTCAGGTACAACTCAGGTACAACTCAGGTACAACTCAGGTACAACTCAGGTACAACTCAGGTACAACTCAGGTACAACTCAGGTACAACTCAGGTACAACTCAGGTACAACTCAGGTACAACTCAGGTACAACTCAGGTACAACTCAGGTACAACTCAGGTACTACAACTCAGGTACAACTCAGGTACAACTCAGGTACGTGTTTATTGATATTAAATTACAGAAGAGAACAAAGTATACAGTTTCTGTGAAACATATTTAAAGAACGTAGTTCTATAGTTTGGCAATATCGTACGCGACTTTTGTGCGTCTGTCTGTCTGTATCTATCGACTATCAAGATTGAGAAACGTTAGCAAGAAAGATTACCGTGCAAAGGTCGCGCACGAATTTGTAAATAACGACTTGTAACTTAAATTGTTCTAATGATTGACAATGCTTACACATTGTCAGCCAAAACAATACTTGAATATTTGTTTGATTGTGTTGATCAAGTCAAGGCCTGCGGGCAGCATGTAAATGAATTTAATTTTTATAAAGTTAAGTTTATTTCTTGGCATAAACCTCCTAAAATAAAGCTACTTTCTAGGTTAGGGACTTATATTACTAATATAAGTCCCAAACTTAACCATGAAAAGCTTAAAAGTGTGTCTTTTATACTAAAATCTGTGTTATTACTTACAGCAAGTCCACTAAATATGTCACTAGAAGAGAAGATAGAAGCTGACAACCGATCACTGTATGTTGGCAATTTTCATTATGGAGCCACAGCTGAGGAGCTTGAGCAGCATTTCCACGGATGTGGCTCTATCAACAGGTAATTTTCATATTATTTTTCAAACTTCTTTAGCCATCTAGCGCGGCAATGCTGCCGCGCAGTAATGGGCACAGTTAGGCAGGATCCATTGCATGCAAGTATATTTAACCATTGTATAGATTCATGAAATATATTTTTTGATTTATTTCTTATATAAATGAAGCACAAAATTAACGATGAGTATTGGTGATAGATTCAAATAATTTGTTCAGTTCTATTTAATTATTCTTGTGAATATATTTTTAATAATAATTAATTATGATTAAAGTTTTTATCAATAACTGTCATGGCCTTGTGGTTAGCACATTCACTTTGAGAGCTGGCTGTCCAGAGTTTTAAGCTTAGAGGCCTCAATGATTTGACCTCCTTAATCAAAAGTTAGGACATGTGTTCAATTAACATGAAGCAAAAACAATAAAGCAACATTATACAAAAATTAATGTTACTTTAATATAATTATTATTGTTGTGTGTGTTGTGTTTGTTTGCGTGGCATTGCCAACTACAGAAATTCAAGAGGTGATGTAAGAGTTAAGGTCTGTTGTGGCAATGCCTTGGGCTGTGCTCTGCTGGAGTGAAACACAAAAACAAAACACCCCCAGCTGGATGTAAGTGTGAGATTTATCAATTATAATATATATATTTCCAGGGTTACAATTTTATGTAATAAGTTTGATGGGCATCCTAAGGGATTCGCATACATTGAGTTTGGTGATAAGGACAGCGTACAGACAGCCATGGCTTGTCATTATTCAGAGGTCGTCAAATAAAGGTATGTCTTCCATACATTTTAATAAAGCATTATATGTCAGTGTAATAATTACACTGACATATAAGCTTATGCTGCTGCCGTGTATGTAAGGTGGGTCGATGTCGATCGAAATATTTCAACTCACCTGGTGACTGCTAAGACAATGGTGGCTCCGATAAAACAGGTCTCCATTCCTCGTTTAGAGTTGTGCGGGGCGGTGCTTGTTACCAAACTGCTGCTAGAAGTAGCAGAATTATAGCAGATCCAAAAAACCAATTTACACGCGTGAACAGACTCAACTATTGTGCTTGAGCTTGGTTGAGTGACCACCCTAGTAGTTGAAAATCCTTTGTCGCAAATCGGACGGCAGAGATATTGACGCATTTGGATGGAGCTCAATGGTCATACGTACAGTCTGCTGAAAATCCTGCAGACGCTGCGTCCCGTGGAGTTCCACCTGCTCGGCTGCTGGAAGAATGGTCCTGTATGGCTGCGCGAAAAAGCCTGCCATTTCAAATGCCGCAATCCATATGCGATAAAACTGATCGTGAAAGCAAAAGTATTAAAGTACACGCCGTTCCTGCAAGGGTAGACGAAGGTAAATAAAATTGTGCCAGATTTTTTCCTTTAGGAAAATGGTACGGGTACTAGCATACTGTAGGAGGTTTCTGAAAATGAAAAGTAAACGAGACAAAATTAAGCCTTACCTTACTGCTCGCGAACTTGAAGAATCTCTAACTTGTTGTCTTCGACTGCACCAATCCCGATCGTTCCAAGAAGAAATCACCTGTCTCCTAAAAAGAAAAACATTAGTAATAAAAATAAATTGTCAAGATCTAATCCATTTCTGGACCCAAATTGAATATTAGTGGTTGGAGGTCGGATTGAAAAATCCGACTTACCGGAAGACCGCAAACATTCTGCAAACGTTTGTGGAGATTCCGTATTTGCCAAAAGGATAGTGGCTGATGCACACGAAAAAACGGTGCATGGTGGATAGCAGCTTACCTGCAACTACGTACGTAGTAAATACTGGATTACAAAACTTAAAGGTTTAATTTGGTCACATATTCATGTGTGTGTTCCGTGTATTCGTCACGCGGACATTTTACAAACCCAACTGATGGGCCAGTTATCTCCTTGTCGAGTAACGCCAAGCAATCTCTTTTGTCGAGTAACGCCAAGCACTCCGGGGTAGATTATGCTGAGTCCATCAATATCAGGACATCAAAAGAAAGAGGTCACCGCTCGTACAAAGCGTACATCTGTCTTTTTGTATGTATGGTTACAAAGGCGGTCCATATAGAGGCTGTGTCGGATCTCACTACCGAAAGGTTTCTTTCAGCTTTTAAACGCTTCGTAACCAGAAGAGGTCGATTCTCAAAGTTATGGAGCGACAACGGCAGCAACTTTGTCGGTGTTGCCCGAGAGCTCAAGACCTTGTTACTGGGCAAACGATCGTAATTTTCGAGTGAAGTGGCTTTGTCTTTAGCTAGTAACGGGACCGAATGGCATTTCACTCCTCCCCATGCTCCCTATTTTGTTGGACTATTTTACATGGGAAGCAGGCATCAAGAGTACGAAACCTCATCTTCGTCGGGTTATCGGAGATTCCACCTTGACCTATGAAGAGTTGAGTTCGGTCCTGGCTCAAGTAGAAGCATGCCTCAACTGACAACCCTTCTCGACCCTGACTACCGACACAGACGACTCTATGCATTTGACCCTTGGTCACTTTTTGGAAGGTGAGCCACTAGTCTTAACACCTGGCCAGAATTTCGGATAAGTTTCCATAAGTCCCTTGAGGCAATGACATCTTACCAAGCGCATGATGCAGCATTTTTGGAAACGCTGGTCCCATGAATATTTGACGCACTTCTTCCAACGTTTTAAGTGAAAGACCCGAACTCAAAAAAACCAATTTGCAAAGTGTGTCCGTTGCCTGTAGGATAAGATTAATTAATTGATATTTGTTTGGTTTGAGCCATTGAGGTAATTGTTGTTTTAGTTGTATAATTGTTAGCTTTATATAATTTTATTTGTGAACTTATCATCTGATTTATTAAGAGGGCTCTCTGGGTTGGGCGCTACGCATGTTTAGGTATTTTACGCTCCGAGAAAGTCTCGATATCTTTAATTTAGAGCTTCCCACCCGCCCGCACCAGAAAGCTGCGGGCTTAACTACTAAAACGATCCATAGTGTACTATATTTCATTGACCTAGCGAGCGAAGCATCTTTGCTTCTAGACTGGCAAAATGTTATGTTGTCTGTCTAATTAGGAAAATTTTAATATTGGGGGTTTTTTGATTGTGGTTATATTTACCCTGTAAGAGATTCCTACCACAAATCTACAATTTGAATGAACGAAGATTTAACTACTAATTATAATTACTTTCTTTTAATAGGCTATCGTACTGAGTTGTACCTAAGATGTCCCTGACTTGTACTTGATTTATACTTGAGTTGCACCTGATTTGCACTTGAGCTGCATTTGAGTTGCACCTGAATTGTACCTGAGTTGTACCTGAGTTGTACCTGAGTTGTACCTGAGTTGTACCTGAGTTGTACCTGAGTTGTACCTGAGTTGTACCTGAGTTGTAACTGAGTTGTACCTGAGTTGTACCTGAGTTGTAGTACCTGAGTTGTCCCTGACTTGTACTTGATTTATACTTGAGTTGCACCTGATTTGCACTTGAGCTGCATTTGAGTTGCACCTGAATTGTACCTGAGTTGTACCTGAGTTGTACCTGAGTTGTACCTGAGTTGTACCTGAGTTGTACCTGAGTTGTACCTGAGTTGTACCTGAGTTGTACCTGAGTTGTACCTGAGTTGTACCTGAGTTGTACCTGAGTTGTACCTGAGTTGTACCTGAGTTGTACCTGAGTTGTACCTAATAACCTAATACTTTTTTCTCAAATTTTGTAAAATTGTCTTCTACAATGGGTTTACCTTGATTAGTAGACTAAAATCCTTTAGTACTTTCTGTTACACATTGCATATATAACTCATGTGTTTTAATGGAGTTTACAATTGGGATTGCTGAGTTTAAGATACAAAGATTTAGCAGTAGGATTTTCTTGAAGTCTCTTCTAGCTACTTGTTTTTGTGTATGTTCATCGATATTTCTGTTCATTGTTGTTAATTTTTTTACACTCTCGAGATGGTCCCATGTAAACTTTTGCAGTCGGTTAACTATTTTTAAAGAAAACATCATAAGTAGGTAACGTAAGTTTTGCGTGTCGATAAGAAATCAATTTTTTACTTATAAAAGTAAGGCCTGTATATCTTGTTATGATAATATTATCATGCTTTTAAAAAATAAGTCGGTATCAATTCAATAATTTTGCCAAATTTCAGTTACAAAATTCGCAGTTTGGTCTATAGTTATGAAAATGAGAAGGGGTGGACACACGAATATATGGAAAGAGTCAAGTAATATTACGAAGCCTAAAATAATCGTGGTGTGCTGACGTAATAACTCTTTGTTATAGACATGTTTTTTTTTCAGACAGAATTTTTAAGAATAAAAAAAAATACACAAATAATTTAAAACACTTTATTAATTTTTAAGTGCTTTGTAGATGCAAGAGCCGTAACAATTCTGCTAAAAGAGTATTAAGAAAATTGTTTGACACATTCTGCAGCGGCTTCCTTTATTCCATTGCAGTCACCCTCGTCGTTCCATTCGTTGCAGCTCTGAAAATTTAAACAGTCAATAAATAACAAGTTATACTAACAACTCGCTAATAACATTTCCGAGTAGACCCGAAGACAGATAAATAATATTAATAATACTCAAATTTCTGTTTGAAGACAATAATCAATAATATTAATAATACTCAAATTTCTGTTTGAAGTAGATATTAAAATTTTATGCTTCTTTTTCCTATTCTAAATGTATTGTTTGTTTTCTGGTAATATTTGTTTCCATGTCAAAGCATTCGGATGGCAATGAATGCTCCTCTAGCCTTGGTGTTAGAGTTTTCTATCAAATCACTACCTATTTATTTTACCTATCTAATCACTTCTTCTAATACGAAGATGAAGATTCATTCAAAAGCACTATTTGTAGTGAAAACGTGTTTCATCAAAAATCTCGTCGCTTAATATCTGGTTCTTGCTTTAACAGAGTTATCTTTTAAAAATAAAGGGATGAAAGTTGAATTGCTCACTGCAAGCACTCATGAACGAAGATCAAATTCAGGGTAGCCAGGATATTCAGGACCCGATAAGAAGTAATATCTTGGTAATATAATATTATGACTCCCTTTCAAATTTTCATTGACAAGTTACAATACCTTTGTGATGTGTACGTCAAAGCAAATTTTTTGCTTCATGAGGTCACAAAAATCAGCAGGTCCATATTTAGACAAGTCTCCTTTAATGCAGTTTTCTTTCAAGTCGTTGACCAGTTCAGGATTATTTTCAAAGTTCTTTTCGGTGTCCTCAATAATTTTTTCGATTTTGAAAGTGCCATCGTCGTTAAGGTGTCCTCTTTTTTTTGCCATACATTCGGCAACGTCGCACTGAAAATACAATGATTATAAAACTTAAAAAGTATTATAGTAAGGAACCTCTGTTAGTTTTTGATGAGTGATTTGGTTATACACAATCGTGATTCACCCTATACTGCATTGTCACTTTTTGTCACGCAAATTGCAATAAATAAACATCTTTTTCAAAAAGCTGGCGTAAATCATGTTAGGTTTACTCAAGAAGTACAGAAACGAAACAGTTAGATATCCCGAAAAAGATTAAAAAATTGTACAGTGATGGAACCGGTGTGTTTGTTAAAAAACCCTAGAAGCCTTTATTACTTACATTTGGTGGCTTCTTCATAAGTTGAAAACATTCTTTAAAATCTTCTTTCGAGGGAGGCATCTTAAACAGTTCTTTTTTGCAGCACTTAAAACCACCCTGGGAAATAATTTATATTTTTGTAATTCTGTTTTTTCATAATCAAGCTATTAACGGGAAAGGGGTCTCGATATAGATCGATACTTGTGTTGATATGCTAGCTCCTTCTTGCCTCAGTAGAACTGAAGACGCCGATCAGCAAAATATACGTATTTTTATGTGACTATACTTTTGTTTTTCTTGATGCAGAAACTTTTGGTATAATATCAGCTCTTAACACAAAGAAACGTTTAATACTTATTCGTGTTAAGCTGTAGACAAGAGAGCTAGCTAAATTTATTTAAAAAAATCAGTAGTAATTAAACGCGTAAATGCAGCGGCGAATACCGACTAGAAATCCTTCTAGACGGTATTCGCAAGCAAGGTCTATTTATCTTTAAAATTTATATAATAAGCTGTCACTTACATGAGCTATGCGCATACACGGCGTTTTTGGCCCTTTTGGAGGTTCAGCCTGAAATAAAACAATAAATTTAAGCGCTGTTCCCTGGTTTACATTAAATTGAGGTTTTTATAAACATTCTTAACAAAAAATACCATAGGTCAATCATATTTTGAAAAATACCATAGTAGTCAATATAGTTTAATTAACACACTGTAGGACTTGTAACGTCTACACCGATGGCGCAAAAAACACCAAAAGCGCTGGATGTGAATACTACTCACCTGAGTTTAGGTTCTCAGAATCGAAGGCCTTAAATATAACCACAACAACTTTGCAAGCGGAAGCAACGGGGATTTTGTTGGCTGCAAAAGCGGTTCTATCAAAAACCACCACATATAACCATATTAGGGGAAGGCCGAAAGACTCTCTTATATTTACTACTGACAGTGCAGCCATCATCTATGCACTTCAAAAGCCAACCACCAGATCAAGAGTAATATCCGAATGTCATCTGGCACTACAAAACTTAGCAGAAACACACGGAGCCTCCGTAACATGGACTAAGAGCCATAGTTCATGTGAATAAACAATATGGCGGGCGTACTCGCTAGGCAAGGAATAGACAAAATTATCTGTACTGACATTGCAGATCTGTGTAGGCCAACTGCAATGGAGGTGCGTACACTGTTAATCCAACACACAGAAAAAGAGCAACAAAGCCTGTGGCTACTGGAACTGGTGAGCCAGCGACCCAGAGCTGTACTCTGTTATTTTAAGGAGCTTGGCTGGTTGGGTTAGGCTGGCGGGGGGAAATGCAGAATACACCCCAAGCGGGACGTCAGTGCAGGACTTATCGCCCCCACACAGAATAAGAATAAGAATAACACACGATAAACATCAAACAAATCATATCGAAACACTTTCAAACAACCAAAGGATTTTCCAATTCAGTCCCAGGAGTCTCTAAGAAATGGAGCAACACACATAAAAAATACTGTCAAATTGAGATCTTTCTCCACGTTGAATTAGAGTTAATTAAAGAAGAGGAAAAACTGATTTGAAGAAAAACTTACCGCAACCATCGCTAGCCCAAAAACAAGAATAGCAATATGATGATACATGATGATTCGAACTCAGTACAACAATAAATTCAATACTAAAACAAGTTTATTTATATGCGAAAATCACAATCGTTTGAATAATTCGCCATGGTTAACGGACGTGAAAATTGTTCGTAGCATTATGTGTCATCATGTTGTATGTGTTAGATTTTGATTTGAGTGCGAGATGCGACATCTTTAAAATATATTTTTGTCGCAGTATGAAGTCTTTGTAATTGTGATTATTTACATAGATGCGATTTTTTTTTTTGTAACAGCTACATAATAATTGTAATCCACGTATATATCGTATGGTACAGTATATTATGATACAAAGTCGACTAAATCGAACATTACACATTACTATTAGGAAACCGAAGTAGCAAACGACTCCTTAACAATTACAATGTAAAAAAAAGGAAAATGCAAATTTTTTTTTTCAGTCTAAATATGTACTATTTAGTAAACTCCATTTCAAATAGAGAGCGAAAAACGTATGTTGATGCAAAGGTACCACGAGAGCACCGAAAGATAAACGATAAATTATTATTTTATTGTTATCCATATATATGTATCGTTTGACTGTCGCTTACGCATTAACCGATTTTCATGGGTTTTTCGCTCTCCATTTGAAATGAAATATAGTAAATCGTGTGATAAATCGCAATATTTGCGAAAATGTTTTAATTATGTGTGTAAAAGCGATCTAAGAAGTTTTTTAGTACTAGACAATAATCCTTTTAAGACTAGAATACAGCTGATTCACGCAAGTTGGTAAAGTTGAGTTACTGCAGTAGTTAAGTACCTATTTAAAAATGAAATCAACTATTACACGGCAATTATTTTCTAGGTATGCTGATTAGAATAACAAGTTCCTGAAGTTAAAAGCCAGTTAAAAAGTACTCTAAATATAATATTGTACGTAATGATCGATAGAAACATCAAAATAATTGCAAAAATCCAATCATGTGACGTTATTACATCTGAATTAGCGTTGTGGAGAAGATAAGTAATTACTGTATTTTGTAACTATTATATACCAAACACCGGTGGTTTTAAGACCGTGAGCACAGATAAACACTTGTCCTGAACTCTGATTTTAACATCAAACAAACAATATAACGCGGACAAAAGCCAGTTATTTATAATGTTTTAAGTAATGCCACAAAAGCCATTACCTGAAACATTAGATATAAATAACTACCGTTATATTTTTTTTTTGTAGATAAATTCCTATTATGACACTTTTTGGACTTCTAACTATATTATTTGCAAAAAATCAAATCGCTTAGTTTTTGAGAAGAAAAAAGACAAATACGCTTTTGCTATCATAATAATGTGACGGGACAGAAGTTGTACAGGGTGACTGGTAATCAACTTAAGGGTGGTGTCAGATGACCATAAGAAAAAAGTTTGTTTTACGACTATTTAGTTGTCAGGAAAAATGCTTTTCCATGTATTTAGCCGAGCATCATTGATATCTTTGAAAAAAAAAATTTAGTTAAATAATCTTGGGAAATATATTAATCTAAGCGCGATTACACAAATTTGGGTCATGTAAACGCGCGTATAGTCACCACTAACTAGTTTCACACCGGGGCGGTGCCATGGTTCAGCGCATCCATGAGAATGTTCACATTGCATGACTTCAATTGAAGTTTTCTCAATATTTATGTACTAAAGTGGGTTAAACAAAATACACTGGTATTTTATTTCCAATATTTATAAATATATATATATATATATATAGGCACGTTATAAATATACGTACTCAATTTAGAATCACTTCGTATGTGTATAGTGATAGAAGATGCATAATATCTAATACTGGAGTGCAACACTTTCTGTTTCAATGAAAGGCACTTGAAGTAACTTACAAGTTGGATGAGAACGTAAGAACTAGAAAAAAAGATATTTATCTGCTATATTTTGTATGTATTTTAAATCTATTCAATTAAATATATGCAATAAACCGAGCGAACGAAACGTCTCTGCTTCGAGACTGGCAAAATGATAATATAAAAATGAAATACAAACGGACAGACGAAAGCGTCTGTCCGTTTGTAACTTGATACGTATGGATGTTCATTGACAAGAAATTTTGTGCTCGTGTATAGGGGCCCAAGTCAGATATTTGAATTGTTACAGAGTTACATTGGCATTGCGTCATAATGCTAGATTTGACATAGAATGAGTCTGAGTTAGTCTTAAACTTTATGTTAACAATTATGACGCGATGCAATCGTAATTCTGAAACAATTCAAATAACAGACTTGAGCAAATCCTATATTCTATCTTGACGAAACTTTGTCATACTTCGTAGAACTCTACGCTCTACGGTATTACGGTAATTGGTAATATACAAATTAGAAGGGGGTTGCTATACTTATTCTTAGAAACAATTTACAATTTAGTACCAACCCTGAAATCGAGAAAAGAATCTTCTGTTCTATACAAAGTTCATCATCGGTCGTCGATATATGAAATGAACCAGCTAACTTTTTTTTTCGAATATTTAGTTGGTCCAAAAGTGGAAGTTGTTCCTTAAAATACGTATAGCGACCTTCTTTCGGCTTTAGTATAAAACAGATAAACCCATAGATGTACAATACAATACAGTTAGATATTTGGAATATTTCGGCGGAGACACACGAGTAAAACGCTAAGTCGGCGACACAACTGGTTTATTTCAGTATACCCTACATACAAAATGAATATGTAACACTACCCTCACATTTGGTACTGTAATTATATTATAAATCCAATTATGTTACTAACTAGTTACGATAACAAACCTATGATAATATTATGTGATTTCATTCCTTGTACACTTACTACCTCTTCAGTTATATATTAACTAATCAACACCTTATGCTTTTTATTATAATATTTACATAACTGTTCTTTTATTATTAAGACTTTGCATGTTCAACACAATTTAGTAACCTAAAATACATATACTTAGGTACTAAATCTACCAAAATTCTCTTACACTGAGTATCAGACTATTTGTGGAAACTAACAATAAATCCTCTACGGAAACTAACTCCAAATAAATTATAATATTATTAATAGTTACATACCTTCTTTCCTTCTTTTAATAAGCTTTTCTAGGACATTAAACTTTTATAAAATATATTGTAACAAACGGTCTAACATCATTATATGCGTTTATATCAATATATATCGAGACGACAATTTGCTCAAGACAATATAAACTAGTCAATTCCTAAGTAACTTGCTACATACCTACTATTATACTACATTCGTGTTATAAGCACAACAATACCTCCATTGCTTCTGTTATGGTAACTTCCACATGATATCACTTGTCACGACACTGACCTCACTACTGTGCCGTACACTGCCTATCTTTCCCCGGGGGAAACTAAAATGCATTACCTACATTTCACTTTTATCTTGCTGATCACTCACATCTAGTATCCTTTTGTGACGGCCGTCGCTCGGATATTGTTGCTACGCGGCCAGCGCAGCCGGCGAACTGAGCTCCTCGCCCTCGCCTCGGCACTGCTGCTGCTGCATACGCCAACACTTCCCGCGACCGCTGCCGGCACCCTGTGGACCGGCTCGGCCTATATAAATTTAAGAAGAGGCGTGTGGAATATGTAATATAATTACAGTACCAAATGTGAGGGTAGTGTTACATATTCATTTTGTATGTAGGGTATACTGAAATAAACCAGTTGTGTCGCCGACTTAGCGTTTTACTCGTGTGTCTCCGCCGAAATATTACAAATATCTAACTAATACAATATATTTTTATTGCACACCAAAAACAAAATAAATAATAAGATACAAACAAGAACAAAACATTGGTAATACATTGGGATGTAATATTGTAAGAGAATTGTATTAATTGTAATTATGGTTACAATCAATATTGTCTGAGACAATCTGCAGCGCTTTTCTTCATTCCGACACAGTCACCTTCGTGTTCCATTTGTTGCAACTCTGAAAACAACAACCAAACAACTGTTATTTCTGCTAGCAGCTCTACGAACAGTTCACCTTCCCAACACAGGTTTTTATTTGTAAAAGACAGAGTAAACTTTGTTTTTTCTGTATTTGTCACAAACAACATCTAATACTAGATATGTATTATCTTTATATAATGAACGCTTTTCTGCTTTAAGATCTTGTTTCTTAACAACTTTTTTGTTTATGTTTAGAACTAGCTGTTATCCGCGACTGTCTGCGTGGACTAAATTTGTTAATCATGAAAATATACTTCTTATTACGTAGATAATGTAGGCGTTATATTTACCGAGATTTTAAATTTTCTGTATTTTTATTACTGTAGTTGGTTTATAAACTTGTGATTGTTTTAATTATTAACTTTTTTTTAAGAAAACAAAAAAAAAATAATAAATTTATCATTTAAGTAGGAGTTTCAAGCATTCTAAATATATTTGTTCATTCTAAATTTTAGGTCCTTACATATGAAATTGACGTTTTGTCGTACTGGCCACTTTGATCTCAAATATCTCTTCTTTGGTTAGGGATTCCAATTTCAAATTTATACAGCTATTTATTCATACATTTGTATTTCGAAAACCGTAATTCATCTGTTTTGTCCTCGTTTGGTTTTTTCTTTGCGTCACGCAGTTTACAAAATGGATAACTTGAAATATCGCATTATTTACGAGTACGAGTTCCACCAAAGTGGCCAGTACGACAAAACGCCAATTTCATATGTAAGGACCTATTATAAAGTTCTTTATTTATTAATAAAAAACTTTTTCTACTGATTGAAAACAACAATTTGGCACAGAAGTTACATTATCTTGATAATTTTCAAGTCATAACATACTTGAGTCGCTCTCGGGCCAGACATTTCGCCAGGTCCAAATTTATTATGGTCTCTATCGACGCAGTTTTCTTTCAAATTTTCCACGAGTTCAGGATCAAATGCGAAATCTTTCTCAATATCCTCGATAATTTTTTTATTAATCAAATAGCCTTCGTGGTCAACTTGTCCCCGTATTCTTGCTACGCACGTTTCAGTATCAATCTGCAAAACAAATACAATATATTTATAACTGTTTTCATCAATTTAAACATTATTTTAAACTTTCAATAGCCCGAAAACAAAATATGTGGCTAAGACCATGTCACGCTTATAAATAACGACGACCTGTTATTTTTTATACTAAGAAATGTTAATTAGTTATGTCCAAATAAATTACCTAAACCGTATCAGGAAATAAGTGTAAGTCAAAAAAAATTTGAACGTCTTAAAAACTTAAAACCAATATTAATACACTAAGCAACTCACAGATGCAGTCTTGTTCACAAGTTGAAAACATTCTTTAAATTCTTCTTTAGGGACAGGTATTTTGAAATTTTCTTTATTGCAGCATTTAAATCCACCCTAAAAAATAAAAAATCTTCTAATAAGACGATCATTTTATTTCAAACACGTTAATTAAGTATTATTTTATGTAAAAGTATCTTTAACTATGGCAATTAGTATGTTTACAGTGAAAAATAAATAACATCTAAAATAAAATAAAATAAATTAACTAAGTAGAAACTTCAACAGCACATTGTTTCACTGATTTTTAAGAATCGTACGTAGGAACTACTGTAATTTAATTTAATATATTTCTGAGCTTAAACTTACGTAAGCAACACGTGCACACGCATGCTTATAACCACAAGGAGGTTTTTGAGAATTCCGTACAACATTCCGCTGAAGTTTCTAGATGTTGCAAAAGAACACGTTTGTTGTATGGGAGATCAAATATTTATTTTGATTTAATTATTAATTTTTATTGTAATATATTGTGAATATCTTAAGCGTCTACCTGTTGCTGTTATTAATTTTATGAGCAAAAAATAACATGTTTGATATATGGTTAATATTTATTTTATTTAGTTTTTTTGTTTTTGTTTTTATAGTCAGCTCTTTAGCTATCACGGATCATTCATTCCAGCAATAGTCAGATGGACGGACGGACGGAGAGCTAAGTCTAAGTAATAGTGTCCCCATTTAACTTAAGGTACGGAACCCTACCCCAAAAAGATCGTTTTAGTGCTTCGCTTTGGTAAATAGCCGTGAAAATTGTGGTTCAGAACATTATGTGTCATTATGCTATCTATATTATATATATCTGATTTATATAAAACATCATAGTTTATACATTGTAACCATATATACATCTATAGAGTAAAAACATTTTTGACGTGTACCTCTATACAATATTTATTTAAAAAAAAATTATGCCCATATTATTATATTACGCGATAATAATGAAATTAATCACGATACGCTTAGAAGGCAGCGTTGGTGATGGTGACTTAGAATGTAGTTTTTATTGCGCTTTCACAAGATGTTAATTTCAGTGTTATGCAATTGAACACATCCACTTTTGAAATTGAGAGCCGGTCGATCACTGATTGGCATTATTTTTATATATTATTTTATGATAGATTTGTGATTTGTTGTCAATTAATAAATAACGTGATTATTAAATTTTTGAGATGTCTTTGCTTTTTTAATACGTATCAACCCCACTCAATCGTCCCACTGGTGGGCACGGGTCTCTTCATTAAAGGGCTGCAGGCCATAGTTCACCACACTGGACGAATTGCGGGTTGGCGATTTCACTTATCAGTTTAGGCATGTGGTAATTAATTTTTAATATGCACATGAGTAAAAACCACAGAGGTGCATGTCTGAACCTGGGTTTGAACCCGCACCCTTTCGCTTATGAGGCAACGGGTTTACCGACTAGGCTACTAAGGCTAAGCTTTAAGTTAGTACTTAAAGCTTTCATATTAAACTACATCCTACTAATATTATAAACAAGAAAGTTTGTAAGAATGTATGTGTGTATGTTTGTTACTCTTTCGCGCCGAAACTACTGAACCGATCAGGATAAAATTTGGCAAAGAGATAGCTTAGACGCGGGTAACACCGCATGGCACAGCTAGTATATTTATAATTTAGTACAAAATCTTTTAGTGAATCTCAAACAACTGCAACACTTAAATTCTTTAATAGAGTTTATAATTTTACTCTCATTTTCCTCATAGTAAAGTTTAATTTTTTCTCCCTACTCGATTAATCTAACAAAAAATTACATACCCCCTTTTAGGACGATTCAAGTGCTGCCTGCAAATGAGAAATTTCGATAAGATTTGCGCCTGCCGTGGTATGATAACAAGATGGAGCTATTCCAGGAAACGTAGATGCGACGTCATGTCAGATATGACGTCATTAAGAAGATGGCGTCATTTAAAATGAACGAGGTGAGAGCGCTGAGTATTGAAAATTTGGTCTGATCATATAAGTTTTTCGTAGATTGCTTTAGGTAGGTATCGACATATTTTATCTTAATGAAACATTTTTAATTGCTATTTTTTATATTATTAGAAAAATATTTATTTAATCACCAAAAGCCAGAAGACGTCTACTGCTGAACATAGGCCTTCTCCTTAGAATTCCATTTGAACGACAAGTTTTTTTGTGACATTAGCGTAAAAAAGCTAAAATACATTTATATCTAGTGCTTTGTGGTATGCATTTATACAAAGATATTAAATTACAATTGAATTATATATCTCTTAAAAGCACTTTTCCAACACTAATTTTCCTACAATCTTCTTTGTAATAGAGGCTAGCAACTAACGGTTCCTAATTAGGCAATGTTCGCTTCTCTAGGCTTTTGGGAATTCCTAAATGACCTCCCTTCGTATAATATTCAACGCTAGCAATATTCGTGGCTAGCAATAACAAAAAGCAGTTTCTTTGGTATACCCAGGCGTATTATAATTGGATATACTCGTAGTTGCTTTAGTTAATGAATGAAAATCTCTTCATTTATCGTAGTCTAGTAGTAGCCTTCCGAGTCAACCGCGGATAAAAATGGAATTTGCGCCAATGTACAAGAATTTGTACATTGGCGCAAATTCAATTCCATTCCATTCCAAAGATATCATAAAAGTCTTAAAATGTCAAAAACAGTCTATAAGAACAATTAACGGTTTGAAAAAACGTAGTCCTGCGAGAAAACACTTTAAAAAAGATAAAATAATGACAGTTATATCACTTTATATTTATAGTTGTTTATTAGAAGTACACGAGGATAGGGAAATACCGGAAAAAAGAATTTCACGCAATAATAAAAAAGGGCGAATCCTACCAATAAATAGATTAGCTAAATGTAAGAAGCAGGGGCTTTATACTAAAATACTGATGTATAATAAATTACCTAATAGTGTAATGGATCTCAATTTTATTACATTCAAACAAAAATTGAAGTATTTTTTTGAAAGCAATCCTTTTTATAAACTCAGCGAATATATGTCAATGCAGCTTGTAGAATCATCGTTCTTGTGTAACAAACAACCATTATAAAATATTAATAATAACTAAACAAAGCAATTTTAATGTAAATATTTGTCATGAGAACTATTAAACTAACAACTAATATTAAGTAATCGTATATAAATGAGATTTGTAAGTTAAATTGTTTAAGTAATTATTCATTCAAATGTAATAAGACTTGCCTGTAACGAACGTTATTTAAAGGTCAATAAATATTACTTTACTTTACTTTACTTTACTTTGGGAAGATTATTTACAGTTATTTACAGAGGTGAAAATTAAATCTACCGACTTATTACTATATTTACATACAACTTACAACAGAACACTGTGTCTAACAACCCTAAGTTTTTTTTTTTTTTTTTTTTTTTTATAATTTGGTACAATAACACTTAACAAATTAAATCTTATAAAAAAGAGAAAATATCGGTATGACAACGTGGTAAATTTGCTAAATCAACTTTTGTACACATCATTATTATAATATCAGTATTAATATGTAATACAACGTCACATTAATCAATATTTAATAAATGTAACTTGAGAAGTGATTTCTTAAAGTTATACAAGTTTTGATGAAATATATCAAGCTCTGGACATAATATATCAATGCAAGTTTCGTTATAAGATTGACACATTCTTTGAAGTGGATTGTTACGTCCCACGTTATTATTTGAGGAGAGAATATAAAACAGAGACATTGGTTTACGAGTAGCAAATTTCCTAATGACAATTTTAACATTCGCTACTAATTCTTCACTAAAGATGCCATTGACAATCTTGTGAAGAATACAGAAATCAGTGATTTTGCGTCTGTGTATTAGACTCTGAAACTGGAAATGCACCAGGCGATCTTCATAATCAGGAATCGTTCTCCTTAATCCTAACTTTATGTTTAATTGCCTTAAAAACCGCTTTTGTATCGATTCTATACTAGATTCTATACTATTAACTTAGGGTTGTTAGTCTATCCATCAAAGTGAACCCATAATAGATTAATTAAAAATTTTCAAAGTTCAAGTTTTAATACTAGGTTCTCCGCACAAAACATTGGCCAAGGAGTATGAAGAACGCGTTTTTTTTTTTAATTTGCAAAATTTTTTTGTACAAAGGGTAGACCGACAACCTTAAACATTATCACACCTTTTTGTCACACGCTGTGTAAATATCAAGAAAATAATAGTTATAATTTCTTAGTAAAAAATCAGCCAAACCAATTTTTATCTCTTTTGTAAATATTATGTTACCAAAGTAGTGACCCCGACGTGATTCTCAACATGCAACCTTCTGAAGCAACAACATTAATTGTCATCAGCAACAACAGCAGAGCAGCTACGCCATCAGCCAGGATCCAGCTCATCAGTACCTGGTTCCTGACAGCTCAAGCAACCACCGCTAAGTACCGACTCATCGTGGATGAACTGGGGTCTTGCATCATCTGTTCCCTACCTACTCTCGACTAACTGTAGACTGCAAGGAGTATTTTACGCAATACTGGCACGACACGCAAGAAATTGACACCGCACCTTCTCCCCTCGCCCAATAACATCGTCAGCATCAACATCAGCACGTAAGCAGAACAGCTACCGCACTAACCAGCATTCAGCCTCACCAGTGCCAACGCAGCCAATACCGTGCTAACCGCTAATAGAAATATAACAAAATTGAACAGTTTATTCTAACACTACCTCAAGATAATAACTGCTTAATATTTTTTCTACACATGCTTAATTTGATATTACAGTTATATTTATAGCGATTACAAATTAAATAATTCTTAAAAGTCGTTGAAGAGGGTACTTTTATGTTTGATTTTGACGTTTGGTATTGTGCATTTTTTATTTTTCTTAGATTTACTCGTATTTGAAAAATATTACCTACAGTGTATATGAAGGCTTGACCTAGCAATCAAAATCACAATTAAATTATAGATGCAATTGTGATTTTGATTGTTGTTTCATTTAATAATGATTTTTTCTGACAAAAATTAATAAGAACGTTTTTATACACATCCATTCTACTAAAATATATTCTAAAGCAAGTATCAGAACTTTGACACATTATTAACCTGCAAAAAAAGGTATTTTAGTACTTTGCGTCGGCTTTTAATTTTCAGCAAGCTCAGGGAAAGTAGACCAGCTGTGTACCATAGCTTCGAGGCATTCTAGGTGCCCTAAAATTATAAAAACTGGTAGCAAATTATTGGGTTATGAAATAAAAAGAACGTTTCCATGGTTCGAGAAATACTTACAAAAAAGGATGGAATTAGTATAAAAAAAAGCAAAATGTAGTAAAAAAATTAGTAATATCAACTTATTAGCCAGGTGATAATAATTCGCCGTACTAAAATATACAATTATTAGAAATATTATAATTATTTTATTACTTCTATAAAAGCATGTATTTTTATCGAAAACTCAGAAAAGTGTTTTTTATATACCTAATAGAATAATGGAAACAAATTCGTCGTTATAATTGCGTATACTTTTTACAGATAAGGCAAAGTACTTGATAAAACCTTCAAGGACTTTTAATTAATTTTAATTATCGTCATCACCCTCTTTATTTCTTTATTCATTTTGAAGGGATAAGTGTCTTGTTGCGCTCACTATAATGTTACTGTCAAATCGTCTGTTGTTCTAAAACGAATATATATATTACTCCAGAAGTTTTAACATGAAAGATGAATATTATTTGTAAGAGTTTCTAAACTCAATATTTTTAATGTTTTTTTTGAAAAGTGGCAGTATATTATCTGATATTTCCTTCAAATAGCTATAAAAAAGTCAGCCGCTGGGTTGGGGTGTTTGAAATAAATACAAAAAACTAATATAAAATTTTATTTTTAAAGAAATGGAATATCTGTCTATTACTCGTATTAATGACTTGCCTATCTTTGATCCAAATGTACATGTTTAATTCAAGTAGAAATATGAAAAAAAGCCTTTATTAAGAAAAATGAAATTACTTACTACAACATTACCAGACAGATTACCTATAGACCACCTAAAATATAATCCTAATGCTATAATCTACCCCCAGAGGGCAGCGTTTATATTTGAGTTCAAACAATTTTTTTATTTAATTTAATATTTTGCAATTTTTGCTATTTCAGGCAAGCTCCTAGCGAGCAGAAATTTTACAAAATCATTTCCGTATGGATGGGAGTTATAGGCCTCAACACAGAGTACTGGAGTTGGTATAAGCCTTCCAGAAGCAGGATATATGCTTTACAACGAATAATAGTCATCATCTTCGTACCCATTGCTGTCACTTCTATGACAATTTTTATGGCCTTGAATTACCAAAATCTTGAATTCACTGTTCTGGCTACCATATTGTCGATAGTACCCTTTACAATATCTGTCATGGTAAGAGTTTTTGTGAACGATGTAAAGGAAGCATGTCCTGATTATTTTCTTGCCTTATAGTTTAACTAGCTGACCCGGCCACGCGTTGCTGTGGCTATTTTATAGCGTAAACAACACGTGGTAATTATGCTGTTAAAATGTAGCTTATATGACACGTTCGTAGATTTACCATAGCAGCGCCATCTATTGATTACTTACTCAACCCAGTCGAAAGGTATTGACATCTGTTAGAATCATTTGGAGTTAACAGTAAATTGTGACTGTCAAATAATAACAGACAAATAATTAGCAATAAATTAAAATTGCGACTATAATTTGAGATTTAAACTATCCTATCTCTCAAGTTGGATCGAACTGCACATGGTGTGCGAATTTTATTATAATCGGTTAAGTGGTTTAGGAGTCCATTGAGGACAAACATTGTGACACGAGATTTATATATATTAAGATTTGGTGTAGTTGGTTTCAGTGTAATTATCAATGAATAAATTAGAATCTAGTCCAGTCTTAGTTATCCCTAACATATTCTTTATAGAATAGCATAGATATTGAAACCCTGATCGGGGTTCAATATATTGGTCTATTGGTGTTAGTGGTAAACAATGTATTGTCAAAAAAACCAACCAATAAATCACTGCAGCATATAAAACTCGTATTACTTTACTATTTCGATGTTACTTTTATAATTAAAGTTATTCGTATTAATAATTGAAATGGTTCCAAAAAGTCATATTGTAGTCGAATTATACGCAAAAATCATTTTATTCTAATTTTTGTTTCAGTGTAAAGTAATAACAGCACAGTCGGAAAGTTATAAAATTGCGAATACAGACTTTATGGACTCTATCCATATTCACAGATTCGTGGAGGAAAAATGTTCGGAAGAAAAACTCAAATTTGTCCAAAACGTAAGTATTCCTATTGTAGCGACTTTATCATAAGTGACACCACTATTAATATAAAATAAAATAATTTAATATAAAACCATTATCATTTTCATTATGGACATTACAGTTTTTTTTTGTATTTGTATATAGGTATTTTTTGAAGTAGTATTTTAGGGAGTGCAGGTTCGAATCTTAACGGCCTCAATTATTTCATATGATTACATACGATATAAGAAAAAACAAATTTTAGTTTTATCGAATGATAAAAACACTAGTTCTATCATTTTCACTTATTTTTATATATTTCAGCTGCTGATAGAAACAGAAAAAAACACTCGCTACGTGCTTTACTGTTTGACATTAATGGCTTTGCCTTGTTGTGCTTCTTGGGTTTTTGTCCCTATGGTTCATAATATTCAGAACAACCATTCCATACATAACATCACTGCCAGACTAGAATTGGGTCTGTATTTCTTATTTCCATTCGATAACGAATATAGCTTCAGAGGTTACATTATCTCTCAAGTTATTGTAGTATATTGCGGCTTTATGGGCACTTTCGTATTTTTTTTATTTGACACGCTAAATTTGGCGTTTGTTTTTCATTTGACTGGACATATAAGAGTATTTAAATACGACCTTGAAGTAGGACAAAGTGAGAATTTATCTGACGAAGAATGGGAGAGAAGGCTGAAGGAAATCACCAGCACCTATGCGTTTATTACCAAGTAAGTGTGTAAACATCTCATCTGGCCCGGTCCCCGTTACCGTGTTGGATGAGAAATTTAGTATTTTATATGTTACTGGTCTACTGATAACTCGCGCACAACCTTTGAAAGGCGGTCTATTCTATTCAAATCCTCTGGAAAAATCCGTCAAATAGATGTTGATTTTTTTGCTAATTTATTAGTAGAAGAAGAGTTGTTGGTCTTCATGCGTCTACGAGTTCGGCAATAAGAAGTGTTGTCCGAGTTGCTAGTGACCATGTGTATGTAGCGTAACAAAATGACATACAGGATGTTAAAATTAACGACAGACATAATTAAAAAAATATCATTTTAATCCATTACTCGTATATACTCGTAGTTCCAATCCCAAAATAACGAAAACTCTGCCTGAACGAAATATACAAAGTTTAACGATACTATCAATTCTTGCGTCTTTTATTCTATCACCCTTTCAGTTTAAGATTGCATTAACGTTTTCATTGTTTTAAATTGATTGTTATCAATTTTTCAACATAAATAAAAACCTAAAATACAACTGCTCAAAAAATACTCTATCCTTTTCAGCACCTTTAAGAAAGTAGAAACTACTTTTGGATTTAATGTTGCCAGCATATACGCACAGAATTTAGTTCAAGGTGGGATAATATTATACCAGTTCACTACTTCAGGGAGAGTAAGTATTTTTTTACCGACTTTGACTGAATGTATTTTATAACTTTGGAATTTGACATCTCAGGGAAGGCTGTACATGCAAATTCGAAAAGAAAAAAATAGTTTGAAAGGGTAACTCCTATTTAATATTGATCAAAATCGGCATGGGTTTAAATTAAAATGGCTAAATAAAATTGTATCAGCATTCTGTTATCAAGACTGATGCGAAATGAACTGTTAAATGTATTAAAGTATTGAAACATAAAAATAATCTGAGTATTATATTTGCAAAAGATTTGGTTTCCTAATTTCTAGGTGTGTTCTTTTTAAGGTAGCAATTATCACTATATTTTTGCATCTTTTACTAAAAATAATAATACTGCATATTATATATATTTTTTTACATTCTATAAGCTTGAGGTTATCCTCAACTTGCCTGATATAAAGTAACAATGCTAAAATGGAGCACGCTTGTCTATAAATAACCGATACACTCGTAAACTCGGCTTGCCCGCTGGGTTATGTGGGTGGATATCGGACTTTCTGAGGGGCCGGCCGGTTTTTTTGCTGCATATTAACGATCTACTAAAACCCGGTACCTTTGGGTATGCAGACCACAGCACGGTTGTTGAGAGCTACATATTTTCTCTGCGTGCCAGTTTCTTCTTTCCGCCAGAAGGAGGCCATTCCAGCTGGCCCCTACTTTCCGAGATGTGTGTTCCTCTTATAGACCACCTTGAGCTACTAGGTGTCACGATGACTTCGACGCTCAGTTTTGGCACGTACATTGAGTCTAAAGCTCAACTAGCTGCAAAAAGCTTGGTGTTCTCTCGAAGGTGCGGCGGTACTGAACGTCGCAACAGTTGCTCACCTTGTATAAAGCACAAGTTCAATCGTGCATGGAGTACTGCTCGCATCTTTGGTATGGCTCAGCTATATATCAGCTTGAAGCGTCGGAGAGGAGAGCTAAGAGACTTATAGGCAACGATGCTTTAGCCAAAGCTAACCTTTAAAGCCTTGAGCATCGTCGAAAAGTGGCTAGCTTGCCTTGATTTTGATTCCCCCATCCCCTTTCTACAAACGGACAAGTAGAGATACTGCAAGGCACCACAGATACATGGTAGAGATTTGACGGACTCGCACAAAACGCTTTGCGTCTACTTTCATTGTGCGTACAGCTAGGTTCTGGATTTCCCTTCCGAGTTCTCTATTTCCCGATAACTATAATCTCGATCTTTTCAAATTGCGAGTAGATCGGTTTCTTCTAGGCAAGCGTGCCACATCCTAGACCTTATCGTCGCTTACAACCAAGCGAGTTAAGTTAAAAAAAATTACCTTGTGTTTTAATTTCATACTTTTGAAATATAAGAAATTCCATTTTGCATTGGTATTATAACAACGTATCTAATCATCAAGTATATATTGTACCTAATTTTCCCTTGTTTTCAGGACATGGGTATTGTATTGACTTTTGGATTGATGATACCTCTTTTCATGGGAACGTTGATCGTTTTATCAGTAATTCTAGAAAATGTTAGAATACAGGTATGTTCTATAAATTTCGAGTACAAAATAGAATCATCATCATCTTCATCAACTCTATTTAGTCCACTGATAGACATAAGCCTCTCCCATGACACGCTACTCGGAACTATTCTGGGCTTCTCGTCTCCACCCTCTGAATGCTATCATCTGTATATCTTTGCTCCAGCTAGTAGCATGGTATCCTACAACTACTTAAAAACTCTTCTATCTAGTTGGTTGTCGGTTTTACGGCATATACGATCGGCCCACTGCCACTTCAGCGTACCAAGACGTAAAGCTACGTCGTTGACTCTGGTTCTCTGGAGAATTAATTCATTTCGAACACGATCGCGCAGAGATATGCCGACCATAGCGAATAAAGAAATAAAATATAACATATAAGTTAAGCATAAATAATAAATAAATTATTGAAACGAAAAGAATAGAATTAATCTAAACTAGATTAATGCGCAAGTGCATGATAAACTTACTTTTTTTGCGTAGACGTATAACTTAATTCGGTCCATCGCTAAGTTCAAATTACAAAATTAATTTATTTCAGACTAATAAACCCATTTTCAAAATACCACAATGAATCTTACAATAGGTGCCGAGTTTCTGATATTACAACATAAAGTGACGCTGTTACTATTAATTACCTATTTAGTCAGTAACCAGCTGATAAGTAGTACTGATTAGCTTTAGCAGTCATAAATTTCTCTTCGCGCGAGATAAATTTGTTTTAGCTCAGTATTTTGTATTTTGACTCGACACGAAATTTGATATCAGCCGGATAGTAATAGTCACAAGCGTATCTTTCAATACAGGGTTATTTATTAAGACAGCACTTAGCCGAAAAGGGGTCATTATACTTATCCTAAGGAACAACTTGGACTATGGGACCAACACTAAATTCGAGAAAAAATCAGGTAATTGATACATTTTGTCGAAGATTGATATGAAACAGCTGTTTTTTTTCTTGATTTCAAGGTTGGTCTCACAATTAAAATCATTCTATAGGATAAGTGTAGTGACCTTCGTGTGGTTTAGTACCCCCCCGTATAGCCTTGGGTTATGCAAATTAGAAAACCATTTTTTAAATCATATTTATATTGCAGGCAGATGATATACCAAATTTGGTGTACGCTTTACCATGGGAGTCAATGAGTGTTAGTAATCAAAAATTAGTATTAAACATTATTTTTCAAGTACAACCAACGCTTGAGTATAAGGCTGCGTTCAACACGAAGACTGGAGTGCAGCCTGCGATCAACGTAAGTGATTAAACGAAAAACATTTTAGATACATACTACATTACAAAAACAATACTACCTATACGATTTTACTACAAACACTAAGAAAATCAGTATAATTATTTTCTCAGTGCTATAGATATATTTACCTAATTGACCGCCCGAGCAAAGCGAGGGAAGGTTCTCTGCTTTGGCTCTGGCAATATTTTTTTTCGTCTGTCAGGATTTTTGTTTTTTGTGGTCGGGGATTTTTGATTCTGAGGCATTTTCTCCCGATATGGGGGAAAACTTGTTACACTGGCCGATTTCAAAAATATTAGGTAAAACAGTACGAAATAGAACGTTTATAATGATTATTGAATATGAAAAAATGGTCTAGTGGTTGTCGTGTTTTTTATATAGTCGCATAAACATTGTAGTCACGATGTCAACAGAATGCTTAACTTCTATTGGTGAAATGTTCTTAAGCACATTTGACGTGAATTTTTTGGCTTAAATCTAATCCATATTAAATTTATTTTACCTTATATTTAAGTGCATGCAAATGATCATATTTTTGCTAAAAACAACTGATTAATGTATTATATTTTGCAGATTATAAAAACAACGTTTTCTTACTACGTCATGATCAAATCAAACAAAGAGATGTAAAATTTGATTTTACTTAAGAAATAGTAATCAGTTGAAGCAATGCTTATTTAATTAACTCGCACATAATTTGTTTTCTCACTTGATACGCATTAATACGAATAACATATTATTAGCCTACCTGGATATGGAATTACGAATGCTGACTGGATCTATCCGAAAATATCTTACCCAGAAATACTAGATGTATAGCAACACATACATTAAATTTTATCAAGTAGTTACTTAAAAGACAAAATTAAAAAGTACTTACTCTCTATGACAAAATCTTTCAGTTGAGTATACATGTTGAACTTACTTTTGTCAGGATTTTATGTTTATTCCAAAAGTGTGTCTGAGTGTTTCTAAATCGAATTCTATCGAAAAGCAAAATAACTTTAAAAAAAAGTCTGTTTTAGATAAAAATCTAAATACAATATAAAAAACTTTATGTTGTGGATTAGATTACAAGTTACGATATTGTAACTTGCCTCCAGGCATCCGAAGATTTGTGTAATTTTGTGCAAATGATCTTGGCGAAAAGCGTACAGTAATAAATGCGTAAGTATAAGGCAGAAATTTCAACGAATACCTTGATATATTTTTCAATTGTAACTGAATATCCATGTAAGCTAGCAATATGGCCTATGAATCTTATTTGTAAGTGAATTGAAATACCAACTTTCTATAAAATCGATTAGCAAGTTATCAAGTTTTATAATGAAATTAAAAATTTGCAATATTGAAATGAAGGACTTTTTGATGGATTTATAGCGTTGATATTTAAATCAAAAAAACTAGAAAAGTTCTAGTTGAAAATATTCAAATATTGATTTTAGTTTTAAAGCGCTATGTTTCATTTTTTTCGCAAATTATTTCATTTACCTTCTCATTTCAGACTTCATCCAAGTGATCAAAAGTTTTACAGGGTACTTGCATTTGTTATGGGTCTTCTTGGCTTTAATACTCATTATTGGAGTTGGTACAAAAATCCTCAAAACAGCTTATATGCTGTTCAAAGAAAAATAGTTATTATATTTTTGCCCGTGGTGGTTGTATCGATGACGATTTATTTGAGCTTACATTACAAAGATCATGAGTTTAGTGTTTTGGCTTCGATACTCTCTGTAATACCTTTTACTTCGTCTCTTACGGTAATGGAATGTTATGGTTATCTTATATTTATTTTATAACATTTTAAGAGAGGAAAACATTTCTCAATTTATATTTAATTTTACCGCAATGAATCGATTCTAAATGATTTTTTATTTGGTGGTAATGCTTACGAAGATCTCTTGTTCAAATTGTGTCAATATTAGTTTTTAAATCTTAGAGCAAAAAAATGTTTGTAATGAATATAATCTAAAAAAGAATTTCGAAACGTTCTAAGTGTCTCTCAAACATTAGGATACTATCATAAAATAAAAAAGACACATTTCAAAATCGGTTATAACTTTATTATTCGGGTTTAAGCATTAACATTTTAGATTTGAAACACTGCAAACGTAATATTGTAACAAATAAATATGTTTTTAGTGTAAAGTTTTGTCCGCTCAGACAGCTAGTTATAAAACTCTGCATTTAAATTTCATGAACGAAATTCACTTGCACAGTTTATACGAACAAAATTTTCCTCGACAAAAACGTACTTTCGTTAAAAAGGTGAGTACAATTTTTTATCTCTAGCATACTTGTAATTTTCTTCGATGTTCCTTTTCAATTATTTTGTTATGTTTCATATGATAGTTCTTCTGCAATTAGTGGTTTGGTAAGTTTTCTTGCAAGGGTAAGTTAAACAGCTGATTGTAACGTATTTTTCTCTTTGATGAGTAGGTTTTTTATTTACTTTAACTTAATGTTTGGTCGGTAACTAAATGACTGATAACATGCGTTTTCATTGATGGTCAGTTTTTGGCTGTCAATAGAAATCGGAAAATAGAAGTCTAGTATTATTATGATTTCAAATATAAATAAGTTATAAACATACGTATCATATAAGGTAATCATTTGGGTATCCAACTGTGTGTTTGTGTTGAAGATAGTTATAATATTATTTGTTTTAATTAAAAACACGATATTCCAGGCGCGATAAATAACGCTCCATCTAGATATACGTTTCATTTTTTTATTATTATGTCTGATAAAATTACGTATATATTTTTTTTAATTTCCAACTATATCCATGCGACACTCTATTATTATAAAGCAATCGGTATCTTTCAGCTGTTATTGAAATCAGAGAGAAACACTCGCTACATACTATACTCCATGATGACAGTAGCCCTTGTATGCTGTACTTCCTGGGCATTCGTTCCTATGATGCATAATATTCAAAACAACCACTCAATCCACAATATCACCACTAGACTTGAACTGGGCGTGTATTTATGGCAACCCTTCGATTTTGAGTACAACTTCTACGGTTATCTTGTATCACAAATTCTTGTTACTTACTGCAGTTTTATTGGAGCGTTAGTTTGGGTGCTGTTTGATACCATGACGGTCGCTTCTATTCTTCATCTGACTGGACATATACATATTTTTAAGTATGACATAGGAACGGAACGAAATGAAAAGTTGACTAATGACGAGTGGGAGAAGAAACTCAAGGAAATTACTATCTGTTACTCGTTCATAACTAAGTGAGTTTCGCAGTTTGTTCTTAGACTTCATATAAAAAATATTTAAAACCAATGACACCAGTTTCTTATTCTTACTACTTTTATAATGACAGACTTTACTTAACTAAATTTTATTCTCATACGAAAATAAATGTATTAATTCAATTCGCAATTGCACGTTGCGAGTACCTATCATCAAAACCTTGATAGAATCTATGATGTCATAAACGTTGTAATCTAGGTCTACTTTAATTTAATAACATTTTACAGAACTTTCAAAAACTTGGAAGCTGTGTATGGACTCAATGTTGCTAGCATTTATGCCCAGAACTTAGTTCAAGGCGGTCTACTGATATATCAATTTATGACTTCCGGGAGTGTGAGTATCTATTAATTGTATTAACGTGTAACACTCCAACAAGCCTGTATGTAATTTATCAGTAGTTTCATTATTTTTTATATCCATTATAGCTTTATAAATTATATTATATTATTGTATGTATTTATATTATAATAATATATCGTGTATGTATGTATCGTGTGTGTGTGTATTTGTTCTATACCTTGTACTTTTATCTATCTACTTAATATGTGTATTAATGTATTATTATGTTTACCTCGCTAAAGCCGCTCTAGTTTTGTGATATCTTGTACGTGCATGGTTGTCTGGAAGAGATCGCTTTAAGCGATAAAGGCGCCATTAGAAAGCTAGCATGTTCTTTGTATTGTTTGTTTTTAAATAGTGTTATAAGCTGATTTTTTTAATAAAGAGTTGTCTTATCTTATCTTATCTTATCTAACGTAAGTACAAATCAAAAGTTGGTAATCAAGATAAATCTGAACTTTGAACACACAGTTTCATCAAAATCAATCATTTTGATCAAATCAAAAAGTTTGATCAAAATCACAGTGTTTCTTCCAAATTTTACGCAGGTCGTAGATACGTCAAAGCATATCTACAACCTGCGTAAGTATTTACCTTCTCGTAAACTCTTTGCTTCTCCAGTGAAAGGACGTCAATTTCAATCTGGTTTCAAGCCGGCATGTAAAATATCCATATGCTAATGGTAAAAAAAAAAACAACATCGTAAGAACACATCTGTATGCTTTTAGTAGTAATAACAATCAAAGGTTGTTGAGTATTTCATGTTTTCACTCTAGTAATTAGTTTTGAGACGTCTTTAGAAATTAATTGATCAAATCAGTCATCCCAGACTAGTCGGAGAAAGTTGAAAACCTGTTACAGATGCCTAGATGGAGTTCAAACCCAAGGATTTCTTATTGCCTATAAATCTGATAAGAGACCCTTGAACAGCAATCAGAAGCAGACAGGTTGATAGGATTAAACTCAGATTATGTTTGTGAATATAAATATTTTTGTTCGTATTAATTCCAGGATATGGGTGTTATATTAACCTATGGTTTGATGATACCGATCTTTATGGGAACCTTGATTGTGCTGTCAGTGGTATTGGAAAATGTCCGAATACAGGTATAGTGTAAAATATAAAATAAATAAGATAAGATTGATTACTCGTATCCCATCAACAATTTCTTTTATTACCAGTTCTACTAATCTTACTGCCAGTAAAAACGCTGAATTAAGTAAATACCATTTTAACTACTGCATTTAAAGTTTTATTTTATCGTTATCATTAAGGATAGTTTTATATATAAGGAAAATTATTTTCGGACTACATAATCATCGGACATACATAAGGATGTTGCTTTTCTTTAATTTAGAATTCTCCAATGTGCTAGTTAAATCTATAGGGTTCATTATAAACTCTAAATCAATGGGCTCATTGTGTATCGTTTATATTGAAATTTAATAAATTATTTTTGTAATGTAAATAAATAAATTCCTCACAAAAAATATCATATCTTCTGGCTAGCTGATAATTAGACAGTAACTAACAATAAATTAGTTCAATTTCAGAATTTATTTGATATATTATTTTGTGGGTATTTCATACGTACGAGGGTTTTACAGGCAGATGAAATACCTAGCTTATTGTACGAATTACCGTGGGAAACTATGAGTGTTCATAACCGGAAGCTTTTCTATAGCATTATGTTCCAAGTACAACCTGTCCTTGAGTACAAAGCAGCATTTAATATAAAAGCAGGGGTGCAACCAGCTATCAGCGTAAGTTTCTTATTAATCTATTCGTTTTACAAAATATAGCAAGCCAGAAGCATAATTGACCGAGCGAGCGAATAAATCGAGTCTGGCAAAATGCTCTTTTGTCAGCCATATAATGTTGGTACTCGAGAAACATCGTAATTTTCAACCAATCGTAGGGAAATTTGGTTTCAGATTCTGCAAATTTTGGATTTTTTACTGTTGGGATTTTTCGGCAATGTAATTTGTCCCAAAAAGCTGGTATCTAACAAAATAATATTTGGTTTGAACTTGGTTTCTGTGTGACAACGTTAAAGTGGAAAACTCTTAAAGCAAAACCAAGTTTGCAGCTCCTGTTTTCACCACTTTCATGTTTCATTTTAGACGACATGCTGTAAATTTTAAATATGAAAAAAAAAGTTGTCGTGTTTACAGGATTATCGGCTAGGGGTGTACTAAGCGAATAGGAGGGCACTGTGAGATGGATGGATATCCTAAGGAACAACTTTCGCTATGGAGCCAACTCTGTTCCCTCTGAAAAAAAAACAGCTGTTCCATATAAAAAGTTGATCGGTCATCGACAAATGTATTTTGTCGATGACCGATCAACTTTTGAATTCAGAGTTGGTCCCATAGTGAAGGTTGTTACTTAAGATGGTTATAGTGACCCCCTTTCGGCTTAGTACACTCCTAGCCGATAACCCTGTATAAATGAATAAAAATTAAAAATATTTTCAGGTCATGAAAACCACTTTTTCGTACTACATTATGATAAAATCGAAAAAAGAAACGTAACATGGATACAATACTGGAGTCAACCACGTATTTAAAAAAACTTAGGCACCTTAGCCTATGAAGTTTAATAAAAGGAATACAAAGATATATGAGAACAGCCGTAGGATGTAAATTTTTTTTAGACCAACCTATCGCTTGCTGTTTTGTCATATACCAGAATGGTCGTATCAAGAGTCGGATACAGAAAGCGGTTATAATAAAAAAGCACAAAAGACAAACAGCAAAAAGTCTAAATTCATGTATGGAAGTATAATTAAATTGTAACCTGGATATGTTTCATAGCAATGCACTTTTTTCCCTAAGTTTATCGACGCAACTAAAGACTAAAGGGTGGCTAGATTATTCCTCTGCAATTTCAGTTACAATTAAACGCTTTATTTTTATTCATTCGTTTTTATACGGTAGACTAGTGAACAAACAACGATATAAATGTTCATACGTTAATTAATAATTTAATTAATAATAATTAGTACGAAGGGCATAAAACTTTGAATTATTATATATTAATAATTCAAAGTTTAATGCCCTTCGTTTCTACACAAGCAATGTGAAAAATGTTTTCTCTAGACATATAAGTGTATAAGAGAGAAAACAAAATTTTATTAGCATCTAGACAAAAATTCCGGCCAGGTCTGGTGAAGACAGCTTAATTGTAGAAGATAGCGTTTACTGTCAGTCAAATCACGTACCTAACAATTTATATGCTAATTTCTAGTAACTAGCACTTGAATACATTCAAAGTTATATTTTTGTATGTTTCCATACTCACACGCTACGTCACTACTCGGATATTGCCTCATAAATTGTTAATAAATTATGTAAGTATTCATATTATGACCATATCGATATTTTTTTTAAAAGATGGCAAGTGTTTTTATTGAGAAAAACAAAATGATTAACTATAACAAAAAAAAATTAAGATGCTCATACTAAGCAACAGCTTATACTATGGTATAAAAGTCTGCTCTTTCTTTCAAAAAGTTTATCAGTCGTCGACAAAATGTATGACACAGCTGATTTGTTGTCCCAAATTCAAAGTTGGTCCCATAAGGAAACCTTAGGATGGGTACAGTGACCCCTTTTCGGCTTAGCCTGTGTACTAATCCGAAAAAGGGTCTAGCCCTAGCCGATAACCCTGTATATACCGTTATGTGCATATTATGTTCTGTATATTGTGTGTTGTTTGCGACTGTATTGTATTATATATTTAAATGTCATATTGCTTTTTAATATTAAAATATTAAAACAAAAAAATAATCAACTGTATGAATACCTATAGAATAAGTGTCTTTTTTATGAAAAATATATATTTAGACCAGAATGTTTTACCGAATATGAAGAAAAATATTATAAAAAAAAAAACAAAATTCGTCTAAAAATAGAAACAGTTTGACAAAGTGTTAAAATTGCTTTTATATCATGATAAATAATATTTAAAAAAAACAGTATCCAAAACCCAGAACTCAATTTTAAAATACGTAATGGCGAATGAAAATTGCATCATTCCTAGACAAAATTAAATCCTTTACCTATATTACTGACTGTTGATTATTTATTATTTTTATTATGATAATTCGATAAAAAAGACAATCTAACTAACAATCAAGAGGGCACGCAACAAATTAAAACCAAAATGTGGGGAATGTACCCGACCAAAGGCAACCACCCAGAATACATTACAAGCGGGCATATCAAAGGGAAAAAATCCAATATTCCCGACTCTGTTGATAAATGAAACACATTAGCGACAAAGCCCTGAGTGATAACTCACTTTGCTGCGATGGAATTTTGTGCCTAGACTTTGAATTTATTGCTTACGCGACAGTCGGTGTAATTAACTATAGGTTAAAGGTACGATAATTATAATGTGTATTTTTCTATCTGTATTTATCTGATAACTAGAAATATTTAGGCTCGTAAGTCTTGAGCGGTGATTATTAATATTGTGTGTGTGTGTTTGTTTGTTCCTAAGAAGAAGTCTTCTTCTTCTAATTTGGGACAAATACGGCTTATACCGAAATTAACACACAGGTTACTTTTTATTTCGGAAAATCGTAGTGTTCCTTTGGCGCGCGGTGGTTAAAATACCGCGTGGCGCAGCTAGTATAACATAAAAGTTCAATAAACAAGTACCAAATATATTGATTTAACTTCTGTGATTTATTTTCTCGTAGATATGTGTCGTTCTGACTGTAAATCATGAGCGTACTGAGAATTTTGTGTAGCTAAGTGATCGGTATCGAGCTCCGAGGATGATACTACTATTCAACATTTGTAACATTAATCTGAGTCTGAGCTGTAAAAAACTAAGAAGTCGTAAAATTATGAAATTTTAATGCAAGTTTCTGTAGTGTTCCAATTTGTCTCAATGTGTTTATTTTATTTAAACTGTATAAACAAATTAAAAATTGTTCAGTCGGGTTTTTTAGAAGTCGCTTTTAACCACTTGCTTATAGCCAAACGGTATATCACCTGGAATGGTTATAATCATGACGTTACTCGTAGTTTCTTGGAGTCATAGGAGGCCTCTAGTTTTTGACGCTACGTGTGCAGCCATTGGCTAGCTGGTACGTATCAACTAGCCTGTGGTTGAAGATAAAGACAAATCTATTAATACCACTCACATAAAAATACGACTAGCCGTTTAGGCTCTAGGGCGTGCCTAAGAAATATACATACATACATACACTCGGTAAACATAAACCTCCTCCTTTCGAAGTTGGGTAATAAAATAAATAAAAAGGAGATCCCGTACAACAAACGTGAGTTTTAGCTTTTTTTGCTTGCACAGCACGTAGTTCTTAATAAATAAAATTCTCGGAAAATATTGAAACATGTTCACATTTTATAATTAACAATTAATGAAACAAAGCACTACGCAGCTCACTGGCTTCGGGCCAATGGTCCAGAACTTGTGTACAAAGGAACGAAAATGAAAAACTCTAAAGGAGCTTGCTTTATGGTAGTAGATGCCAACAACGCTAATAGAAGTAACTTGTTCTATTTATTGCTTCTAAATATTTTTATCTCGATCAAAAAATATTTTGTATCTACTTTTTGGTCTTGTATTGATGATAATGATTATAAAGTAGTAAAACTGAGAAAATGATTCGGTAGTAATTTAACCATTAATGTTCATGAAGTAAGTTTATACTAACAGGGATTTAAATTTCGTAAGAAACTATAATTAATATATCACTAAAGTATAGTATGAATATCAAATATAGTCGACAACGGGATAAGGAAAGCTTCCTATGATAATATATTGTATGTTTATACAAAGGAAATTTTCTATAAGTGTATGTTTGTTACGTCAACACGTTTAAATTAAACTCGATATATCCTTTATGTTTAACAATTGCAAAATTCTAAATAAACACCATGCTAAATTGTTACCAGGTAGGATAATAATGTGAAAATACTTAATTAGTACATTTCTGTAATATATATTCCTATGATAGAATCGTTCAAAACTCATAGATGCCTACATAGATAGTTGTGGCTTTGGTAACATTAACATAAGTGTAAAAGCTCTAAATTGAACTACAGCGGGCAATATTTACATTAATTTACCAATATTGTTGCGAGCATGCTAATTTGCGATTACCAACTAATTGTTATTCATAATAAACGTCTGTTTTGGATTTGATTTAACATTTAAATGAGATAGATACTTTTACAATAAAGTTTTAGAGTTGAACGGTAAATTGAGAAATAATAAAATATTTATAGCTTTTAGATAGTGGCAAACGCTGAAATCAGAATGTGCCTTATTCCAAACCAATGTAAAAATATATAAAAAAATGCTGAACCTATGTAGTTGTCAGGTTTTTAAAGTATTGCTTGTTGTTCTAGCCATTTTAGTTTTTTTTAGTTGACAAAATGTGAATAGAATTCAGAAAAGCTTTGACAGTATTGAAATGTATAGTACTGAATAAACTGAACAATAAAATAACACAAAATAATAATATTGTGTAGGTACGATTTGTTAACGAAAGTCACTCAACAGTTTTTTCTTTAGCAGCTCAACGAATTAAACCACAAGATAGGCGAGAACCTACTTGTTTATCGAACTATTATGATATTAACAGGAAATAATAGGAATACTGCAAGAAGTTGAAACATTATTCCTAAACGTTCGAAAAAGAAGTTTGGCAGCTCTTCGGTATCATCTCACCGTATGCTAGAAGAGCAACTAAATAACTGTAGCTAGGAGTTTTCCCAAGTTAGCTGAAAAAATAGCGTCTCTACATGTATGTGTATTTATTAGTAAACCAGTGATTCTGCAAGTTTTAATGTGTAATATTAGTGGATGATTAACCATTAATGTTTAATGTGTGGGCAGAGTATGTAAAGACGGAATAACGTGGTTTTCGTGTTTATGAGGGGATATTATGTGTCATTTTTGTATAAATTGATATTTGACTTAACTTGCTTGAATAATAAGTTGAAAATTTACAAACTTGATGCTGGCAAATATACAAATCGTAAGTAAGTACCTAATGTTAGACTATGACAGACTCGAGCGCTTAAGACTGACGCCACGTGTCGCGAGAAAATTAATATGAAGGAGATGGCGGCATCCTACGACGCTTCAGCGACAAGTTATGTCCTCTGGATATCTTGTGGAAATGACGAATGATGAAATATACTGATGACAGATATTTTTCTGCTATCATCGAAATATTTTCTATTTTTAATTCATCACTATCAACGTATGGAACGTATAGAAGACGTCCACTGCTGAACATCACCCTTAGAACTCCATTCCAAACGACAAGCTGCATCCACTGGTTACTACTGGTTACTGCAACCTTTCTTCTCCATCGGTTATTGGTTTTTCGAGCAATGTGGCCACCCTATTGCTACTTCAGCTTGCAAATCCTACGAGCTACGAGTATGTCGACACCTTCGGTTCTAGGCGAATATCCTCATAATGGATTCTATTCACGACACTCCAAGCATAGCTCTCTCCATTGCCCGCTCAGTAACTTTGAGCTTATTTAGCAGGCCAACAGTTAGATATATTTCATCACTGGCAACACACATTGGTTAAAGACCCTTTTCAAAAGCAATAACCCCTTAAAAGTGTAAATAATAGTTTCACATTTGGTGAACTTCATCAGGAATGAAATGAGTCGTTCGTGTCTACAACGATGACACGTCTCGCATTGCGCACAGCCGCTCGCCTTTTCAACAATCAGGAACGCGTGAATACCCGTCTTCTTAAACAATATAAGACTCTTTTCTTGAGGCACAGTGAGACTTTCGAAGACATGATATGACGTAATTAAAACACACGCTGCCCATCCGAGTTGGATTCTTCGGGCGACCTATTTGTTTTTTTTTCACTCACGTAAACGCAAATTAAATGTCGCTTTAATCATCATATTCCGAAATTTCAGTCATCACGTACCGAATTGAATAAAAAACACATTCATCCATTTCCATTTACAAGTGTACTCTTTAACATGCAAATGACAATTCAATACATAAACAAAGGAATGCAAATAAAATTACGACCCTTGAAAATGCTCATACGTTACGCTATGTCCACAGGCTCATTTTTGCATGTTAATTTTTCAAGTCGGGTGCTTGGAAAAACACGAATTCAGTAACTGAATGTGTAACGCCACGTGTAACTGAAATTTATCTGTCATGATTAGCACACTGCTGCAATTATTGTAACCAAATGTGTGTATTTATAATAATTTTAATGCAATGTGTATTTGTTAAGTGATAGATTTTGCTGGCGGTTTCATCAGTGTTATGATTGCTTACTCGGAAAATTGCCTACGGCGCTCTGTAGATCTCGTGATATCTCCGTGCAAAAAGTCCGAGTTGATCCCATTGTAAAAGTTGTTCCTTAGTATGAGTACAGTGACCCCCTTTCGGCTTAGCACACCCCTAGCCGATAACCCTGTATAATAAAACTGTAGAGGTTGAATTTCTGTACAACAAAAAAATGATAAAAAAAGATTTTGGGCGATGGAAAAAGTGAAATAAAACTAAATTAGATTTTTTTTCAATTTTTTGTTTGTCTTTTTGTATGTCTATTTGTACGGGCCATTCTCCAATACGACTGGCTCTATTTAAAAATAATTTGTAAGGTATATATTACCATCTAGGTAGGGCTTATATTACCATCCCTGGTCATCATATATGATACTTTTGATACCGGTGTAATTAAAAAAAACGAGTATCATATCATATCATCAGCTAGTAACAAGAAAAATATATTCAATTATGGTCACTTGTCATACATCAGACATTCTTTATACTACACGACTTAAATATCTTCCCTCTAACTTACACAAATGATAATAAAACAGTTCTATAAAGGTAGACAGCTGACGTTCTAACTTTAAAGCAGAACACGCGAGTTTCGTTATTCCCGATTTATAAAACGTTCTCGTTGTTTCCCAAGGCAACTGACGGCTCATCTGTGGCCATCACATTTTGGTAGGATATAGTATGTTGGTATTACTGATTTTGTAAAATATATTATATTCTTGTACACCAGATCATAAATGGAACGTTTCTTTGAAGAGCCACCAAATATTCTACAATATAAATTTACAAGCTTCGATTGTGAATAATTCATAGCTCACATCGACGATCTATAGCGTCCTTATTCTATTAATAGGATTTTATATGAATCAGATTTCACTGTTTATTTTTCAGTGGGCTTAGTATATATTTTGATTACGAGCTCTTACATCAATTTTTGTCGAACGAAGTCATTCCGCGATTGACCTACTATTGGTCAGATAATGAAATATAACTCATTGTAAAGGAAAACACTAACTGCGTTTCTATATTATAAGGTCTGTTATGGGTGTAAAGTAAATATTTTCATACGACGTTATGTATCCAACATAAATAATAATTTTTACAGGTTGGACTTAAGACCATTGAAGAGTTTTTTTTGTCCCTTACTTAAGACCAATGTATCAATGAGAAAAAACTAACGAATCTAATTCATACCAAGTGATAGACGAATATAGACTAATGATAATGATGTACTCGTGAATAGTCTGTATCTACCTTTTTTATGCAAGTAAAATGGAAAATGTAGTAAACCTGAGACAATACCAAATTTTAAGCTGGCGGCTTTCCTGGATTTAAAATTTATGATTGCGTGTATGTTTTCCTAGTCAAGCCTTTCATTTGATACACATATTAAGATTGTCAAGGTAGTCATATTAAAAATTATGTAAAATATGTAATCTGCTATTTTGAAGCGGCGGCTATCTTGAATCAATCTTCATAAATTTAACTAAGAACACTCCAGATTAAATCCAACTTTCAAACTAAAAAAAACATCGGTTCATTTCTTCGGAAGCTACAATGACAAAGATAAGTTTGTCTATATTTATAGAATTGTCCCATAGATACAGACATATACTTCAAACTTTTAGCACTGTGTCGTTTTTACATTGGGGATTAATAACTAAAATTGTAAATTTATAAAAGTATCAAAGTATTAATAGAGTAGTAAATGAAAGACTTTTATTTATATATATTATATATTTTCATTTTATACCGCCCATCACAAATTGGGTTTATCCCACTATTCACGTCAAAATCTCAGGTTAGATATTTTCAAATCACAATCCAAGCCGTGATAGGTTGTCTGTAAGTTCCCAATCCACCGAAATACTTCTCCCACAGTTAGAACAGTTATGAATTACTCACGAGCCCGCAGATACTCCGGACCATGACTAATCGTTACGTCCAGATATCTCCATCCATCATAAGGAACGTGATGTGTCATACACCCCATTCAGCCCTGATGATTGAGGGCCGAGAATCTTTGATTATTGAGGAAATGGTGGTGCTGTTTTGTGTTGTTTAGTGTAGATGCCCAATCAGTACTGGATAATAGATAGATTAGGTTTATTTTCGTTAAAACGTGTACGACCGTGTAAACGCTAACGTATTTGTATTGAACTCGGTTAAGCCTATGCATGACAATAGAAAGACAATAGAGAGGTGCTGAAATAAACATAGCATTTTAAGAGGCCGTTCTACGAGATAAATGTATAAGCCGACGATATAAGAGTCGATACCTTAAAATTACTATTTAATAAGTGAATATTTAATATTAACTGGGCTAGTGCCTTTATTATTCGAACCAAGTAAAAATAACAGACAACAAAAAAAAAATATTGTAGAAAGATTACCTATAGACCATTTAAGATAGATATAATCCATACTAAAACCTAACATATTAACTTAAACCTTATATTTCATGGTAATCTCCATTACTATAAATTACTATTTCTTGAATATATCATCATTGTTAAAACGTTCGCACGATACTAAAAACAAGTACACAAACAACAGGTTTTTGCAATCTAGTAACAGCAGTAATTTGGGAAAACAGTGTTACTCGTATCTTAATTCAAAATATCCTGACTAACATGAGTAAGGTAAATACAAATTCCGTTACGGCAGGCGCTGCTAGAATATTATCAGTTATTATGAATAAAAATTAAAAAAAAAACCTTCATGTGTGACCTCTCAAGAAGTATAGTATCCGATCAAATGAAAAAAGAATTTTTCTAGACGTCTCCGAGAAAACAGGTAACAATTATAGAAAAAAACGTAGTCAAATCGAGAACGTTCTGTTTTTTGGAAGGCTGTAGAAAAGACACTGCAATTACATTTTACACTAACGACAAATGTTTTTTTTTATGATCGCATCAGTTTTTAGCAAAAAATTAGCGTTGGAAATCAAATTTCCCGCAGCTGTCTGAAACAATTCCCTTTCACTTTGAGAGCAGAATCAGATTTTTGATTTGGAAATTGTATTAAGTTACGGATGGACGGACTGCTCATATAAGAGAATATTGCAGAAAAGGCTTTCCTGCCGAAGAAATATGAAATATTCAAAGATAAAATAGCAATTGCAGGCTTCGTATATTGTATGAAGAGTAACATACGCCTGACAAATAACTTACCCAACTGCCTAAGAGGAATGTACTTTAATAACTTTAAATATTTTATTATACAATACTATCAAATAGGTATTTACCGATAAAACGTTCACCTATCACCTGGCCTCATGCAGAATTGTATTGAATAATTCTCCACCCAACAAACGCTATTTCTTACACTACATTAAACAAAATATACAAAAACATAATCGATCAGGCAGTTTTCAGATCTCTGACATAAACCTCTTATTGTTGTTCACATCTTGTTCAAATCTCATGTTTACGTTTTGATAAATTGATTTGCGTCGTCTAGTTGAAGGTAACCTTCAACTGAGTTATTAAATTTTTATTAGAAAGGTACATCTTTCAGGTAAAAATGTTTATTAAGTTCGAAACGACCTTTATATTATTGTAATTTAACGAGTAAACTCGCGGGATGCAACGAAAATAACCCATGAGCATCTGCACATATAGAACTAGCATCAAAAGACACCTCGCGCATCAAAATCAAAACAGTTTTACGTACTGGAGGACAAATACACTAACATACACTCGAAAATCATAACCCTCTTGAGGACAGTCTGGGTAAAAAGGTAACAACTTAAATTCGGTAGACGCAAATACTTTGGGATAACAAGTACATAATAATGAAAAAATAATTTCTTTAATCGATCCAGGCGCTTCTGAGAAATTGAGAACCTTGGAAGTTTCAAATGACGGATAAAAAATCGTAAATTATGCCATCATTAGGCCTTACCATGTTTTCTTTATCCAATAAATACAAAATCAAAGAGGACAACGATTGATTTCATAATACAAAAAAATGAGTGTGTTTGTAGCCTGTCATTTGAGAATTGTTTGATTTACTAGAGTGAAGCTACGGAGTGTTTTGTTCTGTACTGTTTATTTACTAAACCAATTTTTTAAATTTCTTGTGTACGTTTGTTACTCGTATGCCTTTAATTAATCGATTTTGTTGTTTTTATTACTGAAGACATACTTCAGAAATTCAAAACTCAGTGTTTTGTTAGTTTGTTTTTATGTAGGGAGATGAATATCGATAAAATAATACATTTATTACTTTAACTAAGAAAATGTCATTATCATAAATTGATTTTCAACAGTTAGATTTAGTACACATTAAATATTATAGATATAACAAAACAAGGTCAAACTTACAATATGTACTATAATAATAAAACCAAATTAAATGTAAACCGCTGTCAGTCGGTAGATTACCTAAAATACTGGGGCCAATGAGGAAATAATAAATACATTTACAAAATTTGGTGTCTTTGCTGTTTGTTGTTGAGGAGTTCTTATGTATCCCACCTGATTCTTCAAAAGTACCAGATTATTGCATTGTTGCTATACTTACATACCTAAGTATGCAATATTTTATCTTAATCGGAAGACGAGAAGTGGGTCAAAACTCCCAAAATTTTATTATTTTTAGGTGGTTGGTTTTCTTCCTTCCTTGGTTGGTTCCTTCTGAACTAAAATATATATTTTTAATCATTGCACAATTGGCGAAACGATGGATACATAAAATTAATACATACAGAACATAGTACCCCTCTTATTTAGAAGTCGACTAAAAATATAAGTGTGCTTGCTTAGCTTTGATTTTCTTGCGTCCTGTATATTATCTCAAATAAAGAAATGAATGATAAGCAAGACATTACGTTTGTAGTTTTTATAAAGTATCCACTTGTGTCGACAACTTATAGCAAAAATATGGATAGCGAATACCTGATGTAAGATTTGATTTATATTAACAAAAACTTTATTCACTTATTTTACTATTGATCATGCGATTTTTGTGGATCATTTTAAAAGTGCCAGTTTAACAACGCGGCAATTTTTTTTTAAATTATATGGTTATGACATAAAAAATAGTGAAAAGTGCCAAAAACGTCAAAATAGACATTTTCTAAAAGTTTTATTTCAACATTTTTGATCAATTATATTGTCTTTCACATAAAGTCTCATTTTAACATATAAAGGCGTGTCCTTTAAGCATTTGTTCTATTTTTAGAATGTCACCAAATGTAGCCAATTCTTCCCTTCTTTTTTAAATCCTACATGCTTTTTATATTTTTTTTGACGCAGACGCTGACTTCGATAATTATTATCTTATTGTATTTTTAGAAGACATCCGAAGGACCAACTGTTCTACAAGGTCTTAGCCTTTACAATGGGAGCTATAGGTTTGAATTCAGAATACTGGCAGTGGTATGATACGCCTAAACACTTTCTGTATCGATGCCATCGCATTATTATAAAGATACTAGCTCCTGTAGCAACAATATTACAATTGCTCTACCTGGTGTGCCACCAAACTGAGCACGAGTTTCAATCGCTGATAATGATGTACGCTATGACGATGGTAGCTATAACATGTGTGGTACGTTCTTAATTCTGCAAACTACATACTTTAAAATGTATAGAACTGACCGACTAAAGTTCGTTTTGTAACTTTCTCTAGGCAAAATATGAAAACCTAACATGAGAATATTAAAGTTTGAAAAAAATAAACAATAGTGTACAAATTAAATTAAGTGAAACAAATTGACGGTAAAATTACCAAAAAACTTACATTAAATGTTAAATCTATAACTATTCTAGTCAAGCAAACCGCCTCTGTTGTAATACAGGCCGCAAGTTCAAAATGACAAATATATGTTTTTTATATATTCACCGTTTCTTAAGAAATCGAGCTAATTACTAATTAAGGTACAAAAAGTTCTCAGTTGTGGGCTTGCTGTTAAACTTGATGCCTAGTAGAGTAGAGCGCGTTATAATATCCCAAGTTTAAAAAAAAATATTGCGCCCAACCTCAGCGCCGAGCCGTATCTCAAAAACTTTATGAGCTCCTAAAATGTTCACCATAACTTTATTTTTCACTTGTTTAAAAAATGACGCCATATCAATTTTTCTATTTAAAGAGAGCATTTACCTGTTATTTAAGTTATACTTGTCAGAGACATGCGGTACTCAATCAGACTAAATAGAAGATCAAAATAACATGAAAACCTGGATCTAGTAAGAAGTTGATCAAGACATTGTTGAAATATAAGGTCCCAAAGGGTTTGATATCACAGGGGCACCTGTTCACAAAACACGATAACAGCTACACAACAGAATAAAACACTACAATCATATTAATGGGTTTATGTGAGCGAAAATGATAAAGAGGTTGTCTAGATATTATTATATATCTAAATGAGTTGTCTTGCGCGTGTCCGTTCGGTAAGGTATTTTTGCAAAATATATGATAAATAGAGAATAATAAATTAATAGGTAAATTTTAACTACGATTTTTACAATATACCGTAAAGATACCGTTAAAAAATTATATTTTTTGTCATTTTATATTTTAGAACAGAATGTATATAGTAAACACCAACGACTATAAAATGGCAATGGAAGATCTAATGACAAAAATTCATCTTTACAATTGTGATGAACTGCATAAAGATAATTTTGTAAAAAAGGTGAGCTTTTTAAAAAGTATATGCATATACTGACGTGATCAGTCCTGTAAATACTTTAATATTTAAGAAACGTTATAATTTGACGTTTGTCCTTACTAAACAAGAAACAACATCCAAGGCTGTCTTTTAAAATAAATTATGTCGTAATCGGTTCGGTAGTTTAGTTATTCCGTTTCAGCCGTATACAAAACTGAAGATAAATAATCTAAGAAATACAAACTAAGAATAATTCTTCGTATGGTACCAGTTACGAGAACTCATTTTTTCTACTCTTCTAACTCGTAACGAGTTACAGCGTAATAATAAATTTGTAATGTTATAAACTTAAGCAATGGAATTAATAGAAGTAATTCTCGTATGCTTAAGACTGGGTAGTCTCGGTTTGTTAATCTTTAGATCTTTATTAGTGTAAGGAAAAACCGCTGCTGTTATAAGTTTGACGCGCGCGCGCGAACGGGTGAAACGATTTTGATTTTGTTTTTTAGTTCGAAAGGTGCATTACTCAGGACTGTTCTTAGCTATGTATCGGCCCAAGATAGCCACAAAATAGTGAATGGCATATTTTCAAAACTTCTTCGATATTGCTACGGCTAGACTTGCAGCAAAGATTTGTGCTCGCGTTGTCACAATAATAAATCGTGTTCGATTCATTACGAAGTGTTTGGCCACATAATTAGACTACTTCCACTTCTTTGCGATGATCTAGAACGTCGCAATAATTAATTTCGCGAAAAACATGGAAAACAAGGATGCACTGTATATTATGGCAGCTAATAATAAAATTATTACTCTTTGATATTTTTGAATTCAAGATGGCATCCACCACAAAATGGCGATTCGATGTGTATTATATTTTACTTGTACTAATTATTAATTTTCTTGTTACAGACATTAATATCTACAGAGAAGCTGATACGTTGGTCTAACATTTATTATATGATATTTTGTTATACAGCTTATGCTGGCTTTGAAATCGTTCCCATTTTAAACAACTTTCAGAACAATGAATCTTTTGACAACATAACAACTAGACTGGAAATCGTTGTCCATATCTGGCTACCATTTGATTATGAATTTAATTTTACTAACTGGGTCATTACACAAGTCGTGATGGTATATGTTGGATTTGTAGCAATCACTGTAGTTGCCGCATTTGACACAACTAACTTGGTCTTTATTTACCATATGATTGGTCATATTAAAGTTTTTAAACATCGCATAAGCATCTTATTTAACGGTGACAATATGACTCAAGAAGAAATTAGGAATAATCTAATTTCAATTTGTCGGAACTACACATTTATAACACAGTAAGTTTTCAATTCGTATATTGTAACATTATTATGTTTATTAAAAACAACAGAACGGTTTTAGATATTCAGTATAAGTAAATACCAAAATTAAAGCCATTTTTATAAACACCATGATTAGTCAAAACAAAAGTCATATAAAAAAAGTGTTTTTTAAAATACTTGAATCGTGAGATAGATGATAGAGACTTAATTTGTAATGTAGGCTACTTAAAACAATGGTGACATATAGAAACACGTAAAAGTACTTGGGCTGTCCTACTGTCGAACCAGCACTCCTTCAAACGCTTTTCTCATAGCCCGATTCTCCTCCATCCATGCGACATGTCTAAACCATCTGAAACTGACTATTGTGCCTTAACAATATTATATTTTATTATTTTCAGGGCTTTTAAAAATATAGAAGCTGCATTTGGGCTCAACCTGGCGTGTACGTATTTACACAATTTGATCGCAGGAGGCATTTTTTTCTACCAAATGTCGACTTCGGGAACTGTGCGTATTTATGGTCACTAAAATTAAAAATATAAGCTTCAAAGCTTCAAACAATATCTTCTTATAATATCCTTACACAATAAGTTTAAGTATAGTTTGAGTTAATTATCACTTGTTTAAAAGGTGAAAGCAAACATCCCGCGGAAAACTGCTCGATACAGAAAGTTAATGACTATCAATTGAAGATGAATCGAATGAAGTCCCCAACGCACCATTTGGCTGTGTAGCAGTGGTATGGGCTTAACCCCCTTCATAAGGAAGACCCGTGCCCAGCAGTGTGACGCTATTGGTTTAAAATAATGTATATTATAGATACAGATATAATTATGTATAATATTTAAATCGATAATAACATATTACAAGCATTTTTGTATTTTAATTTTTACTATGTAAATGCAAAATAGTAAGCTATGTCTTGAGTTAAAATAACCTATTATTTTGCTTTCAGGAAACAAAAACATTATTTACTTACGGAATGTCTGTTCCACTGTACAATGGAATTTTATTAATCTTATCATTTGCTTTAGAAAACATACGTATAATGGTAATTACTATAACATTATATTTGTAATACTAATAGTAAGTATATTGGTAGATATATTATATACTTTTCGACAAACTCTTCGTAGCACTAAGTGACAATTTGGACATAACTTAAGGTGGTTTTTAGGCTATGAACACCTTAGAAAAACTTTAAACAGACTTTAGACAAATTTTCCGTTCTTATTAAGTCATATTATGATGATAACTAACATAAATATGGTTCAGTTATTACATACTACTTCGCGAATTTGTACGTTTATACTCGTAACACAGTGATTCCATTAAAGGAAGGAATTGTAATATGTTTGAGAATGGTGATTTTCTCGTACATTTAATATTATAGAGAAAAATATTTTACAACGTATATTCTGATATGATATAGGTAAAGATATATTTCTCTTTACCTATAGACATTTACCGGGTGGATATATTAACGAGTCTTTAAGGCAAGTGTTAACAATACAAGTGGTACAATTTTGAGGAATGTACTTACAGTTTTCTTGTATCCAAACTTAAAATGAATTGCACACTGCTGGAGGCAGTAAGATGAGACAAAAACATTTTTTTTACATTACGTTTATTTTTTACCAAGATGATACTTTATTGATTGTCGTCTTAGTTATCATAGTAATTTCATTGCAGCTGATGTTATTTATTTGATAGTACTGATTTTTATAATTTTTTTATCATATATACAGGCAGAGGATATTCCAGATTTAGTGTATGGTTTAAACTGGGAAAGTATGTCAGTATCCAACCAAAAATTAGTCCTGAATTTGCTTTGCCAAGTTCAACCTACTCTAGAGTTCACGGCTGCATTTAATATAAAAACCGGAGTTCAACCAGCAGTTAATGTAAGTACAATCCCAAAACACATTAACTTAAAAATTTAATTACTATTAAACTTCATTTGCTTCACATGCTGCATGCACACCACTCCACCACGGGAGGCAGAGCGGTGTGGGACTCTTACCCACTAAAACTCCACGGTGTCACTCCCTACCGATAAATGGCGGGACAAGGGAACGCTATAGCACTCATCCGCGACCCGATACGGCAGTCCGTCACCGGACCCATCCATCGGGGTTACTCCCGCTTGCAGTGACACATGACGCACTGCAACTAGCTCGAGGAGCATACCACCATGTGGGCGTCAGACGACACCGTGTCTAGACGCCCGAGGTCCTTCTGCGACGGATCATCAGTGGCCCCGCCGCCTGCCACTACGGCCGCAGCAGATAACACTACCCCACCACGTACACCATTCTTCGGTGGCGACCCCGTCAGGGCCATGGAAGGTAGAGAGAACGGCGCATCTCAATACCGACAGTCCTCTCCCGCCGCGGCCCCATCCTCGGCTGCGTCTCGCGACTTTTCAGCCCGCCTCAGTTGCAGTGTCCCCATAAAATACCGCAATCAACCTCCTGTAGCCACTCCAACACATTCTTAGAGGGCAAAACCTGGTGGAGCGGCCCATCCCGAGTGCCACTTGGCTTTACCGTGGGTGGCAAGGCCACGGTTACAGCGCCTCCCAACCTCGACAATGCGGGCACCCTTGGGGGGCTCTATCCAATTAGTCATCATTATTATACTAGTAACAGTTTGTAAGAATGTATGTATATATGTATGTTTGTCACACTTTCAAGCAAACCTGCTGAACCGAATTGTATGCAATTTGGTACGGAGATAGCTTAACTAGAAAAAAACTTAACTTACTTAGACTCTTTTTATCCTGTATTAATGCGGGAAATACCGCAGGGCGCAGCTAGTTTAGTATAAATACAAACTGAAATAGCGAAAAAAAATAATGAGACATTATTTTACATGTGAAATGTGAAAAGTGAAATACAATGTCGAAATAAATTGAAATTTATGTAAATGTTTTGATGTCGATTTTGAACGTATTTCTAAAAAGTAGTAATATAACACTAAAATAATAAAATTAATATATTAAATCTAAAAGAAATCAATGTTTTCTGATCATCACTCTAATATTAAACTAAAATTGTATGTGTTGTGTGTGTTTTTTATTGATCCTTCACTCCTGTAAACGGCTGAAAGGATTTGGATGAAATGTGTCACAAAGATAGCTTGTACCCTAGATTAACACATATGCTACTCACATATAAACCGATGCGGGAGTCCTTTACGCCCGTCTATGAGAAAAAAAATTTGGCTATCCTATATCGATACTTACGCCCTTACCTTGCGCCCAATTTATTGGCGTTACAATCTAAGTACAACCAACAAGTACTGCGCTTCTGAGGCTACATACTTGCGGGTTTTTTTAATGTAAATTAAAATGAATCTGTTTATATTTCCGTTTCAGATTTTAAAGACCACGTTTTCATTCTACGTCATGATTAAATCAACTCGTACCTAATGTTGGACATAACTGCTCTAAATATTTTATAAATCACAGCTGAATTTCAGGATTTTTTATTACTAAGAACTAAATTTTATTTATGAATGTTTATAGGTACTGTGATTGGCATTTATCTAAAATACAATTGTAGTTATTTTCATAATAAATCACTTTATAATTATTACAGTTCATTGAATTCAAAACATTGCAATTAAATTAATTTTTTCGTTGTCTTTAATGCTATATAAAATATAGACTTAAAAAACTAATCTTGGTTTTCATTCATAGTTCTCACTGTTTACTGAATCTCATTCACCAGCATGTCACCAATCTCTAGACCAGAGTAGAGCGCGAGGACGAGCAACAACAAATCCATATAGGTCTATAACAAATACCCTAGTCATCATAAAACGTAATAAAAATCTTAACTCGTCCTACTGCTAAACATAGATATTTATGAGAGACAGAAGGCTTTAATTTCTCTGTGACAGTATCACGTAATCTTAGCGGCAAACAAAGAGAAACAAGTAACAGCAATATTGGTCTCGTTTTGACGGAGTTGAAGTGGTGAACTGTCAACCAATATTTCAGTCACTTGTTTCACTTCTTTCGCCGCTAACGTTACGCGTTATCCCTGCAAAATTGGTTTCGTTTTGAGAGTACGCCGCTTCAACGCTGTCACAATGTAAACAAATTTGCGTACTCTTGTTTTCACCTCATTCATGTCTAACATTAGTCGACAGCCCTGCTGGTCTTTAAGAAAAATATCTGTAGGTAGGATACAGGGGACGGCGATCTGCATTAAATAATATATAAATGAAAGTAAACTTTTATTTTGATGGTGTCTAGCCTAGTACTAATGTTGTGAAAATATAAAAAGTCGAGCTTGCCGAAAACCATTTAAACATATTCTCATGTTACTCCTCGGATTATACCTAAGCCGTGCTAATTCATATAAATTTCCTTTTATTTTATTTATATTGTTACTAAAATTTAAGCTGAATGCTTTTCTTTTGAAAGTATTATAAAGTTAATTTTAAAAACTATTATTTTAAGCTCATTAATATAGGAAAAAAATCTAATTAAGTTGAAATACTCGAAAATGCAGAAACGTAGACCAAAAAGAAGGCTATTTGAGAGCTTCGGCGTGAAACGAAGGCGCAAAACGTATCTTAGAGTATTCTTCCCAAGTTCACATTTACGAAATCGGATTAAAATTAACAACCCGGCCGAAATTAAACAAAGGGTTGAAACTGATTAAATTATTTTTAATCAACGAAAATAGAACTTGGCCATAAGTTTTTATGATTGAAGCTCGGTCTCCAGGTGGTCACGATTTCTCTCCTTCGCTATTAGATTTTGCATTTAATTCTACTGAATTTTCGCCGAAAACTTTATTGCTTCGACAGACTGCTCTTGTAAAACTTGCTCATTTCTGAATACTCACCGCAGCAAGGAAACTTTAAACAATACGACGGGATCTATTACATATAAGAATAAGATGGTCTAAAATTGATATACGCCAAATTTTGTTTTGAGGCACAATTTTGTGATTAAATCAGTGGCAATTATTATGCTAGACACCCTCCACCATGGTAATGATTTTTAAGCTAGCTATTTTGCCCTATCGGCAACTTACAGCTTAGTTTCATGACCACGGATTCATTATAGAAATCCAAAATTACCCAGTCAGTCCAAAGTATCATTAAAATTTATACTATAAAACTTTTACATAGGTCTTGATTTAGTAATATCATAAAGAAGTAAGCGTTTGTGAGTAATTTATATTTAGTAGGTAATTTCTTGAACTCCTGAACTAATTTAGAATCTATTTTTTTTTTGTAAGAAGGAAACTTAATATTGAAAAAGTGATTAGCTAAAGAAAGTTTTTACACGGAGAAAAACTTCCTTCACATGTCATCGTGTCGATTTTATGTCTAATCTTACATTAGAAAGTAAATTAAAAATATGTTAATGTAAATTGTGTACGTTTTTAATTTTAATAACGAATAATAATTACTATAATAACTGACTATTTAATTTGACAATCGAAAAAACTTTACTTTAAGTGCTATTTGCGCTTATTGACATTTTCACATGCCTAGCTCAGGCAAAATAAACGGAACTGTTAAATTATGTAAGATTTGTACTTTACCAAATTTTTGTGTATAAACGATTTGAATTTGAATAAATGACACATGTAAAATTATTTTGTTTAGATTAATGTAAAATAACTATATTTGAAAAAAAAAATAGGATGACACCCTGCAAAAATAATCCTGCAAAATTACAAAATAACTCCTGCTGTGTTAACCACCTTAAAGATGTAGAACATATATTTGCAAAATCCTCAGAAAAATATTGTACAAAATTCAACATTCGCCTGAAGTCGTATCGGCAGATATAAATTCTACTTATAAGTTGCTGCGGAAATATTGTATGCCGAAGTTAGGAGAGTTGAAACTTGTCTGCAAAGTTAGCGAGTAGTGTTTTTATTCATCGCCAATGTCGCTCTTAACTCTCAAGTGGCTTTGAAATTTTGAGCGAGCTAATTTGCTTTTAAAATAATAGCGAGCGAAAAGTTTTGTATTGCAAAATTATGAAGTTTATAGAATTTGTTATAAGATTTGATGATGTCCCTATTATTTAGATTTCTTTAGCCTTGAGTCGTTGCTGACACAGAAGTGCAAGTACGGTTTTATAGGTATATTTCTTACAGCCGGCATAACACGTTATGTGATAACGTTTTTTTTGCAAGTACGGAACTTGCCATCAATAACTGATTGATGTCAATTTGATTAGAAAATTTTTTTTTCATCCATTTGATATCAAACGTCAGTTAAACGGTTTTTGAGTACTTGCGTACGATATTTATAATAATGATCGAAATGAGCGTTTATAGCAGCTCGAATTCCAAAACCAACGATTGATCAAGAACTTACGTTTTGAACGAGGTTAATACTGTTGAAAACAATGTCATCACAAGAATTTATTTCATTATTATTAACTAGTACCTTTGGAATCAGAAATCCTAATAAGCACATTTTCTTGCACAATTTAAAGTAAAATATATCCCATGTGCTCATTACCTACATTCAGTTTTGCAAGTAATTTTATTCAGTGGCATTTATGTTTTTTCACAAGTAAATCTGGTTTTCTTGTAACAATTCTTATTTACTTTCCTACTCGTGATGGTGGCATTTTCTCTAAATGTTTGAAATACGAGCCACGGAGCTTTCTACGAGACTAATTCATTAGTGTCGCTTACTTAACAGGTCTCAAGTGTTTCAAGAATCACTTAAGTGAGCATAATTAGCAGCATTTAGTAAGACACTCCATTGTCACTTAAATTGCTGACAAGCAATTTTCTTATCTCTTTTCATGATTCAGTGTTTATTAAGAAAATTTGTGGCATGTTAAATATTATGTGTGTAAGTGTAAGTCGCTTTGGCATATCAGGGAGATATAGACATTTAAAAAAATATTTCAAGAATTTAAAAGACAGTATTTGATACTCTTTCTCTCGCATTTGTCCGAAATTACATAATATATTTATAAATATATATGTATACTAGCTATTTCCCGCTGCTTTGCCCACGTTTTAAAGTGAAATGTTTTTCAGTTTTATGCTTTATCAGTATGTATAGAAAAAAAACGAGAGCAAAAAAATTTTACTATCCATATTTTCTATACTTCTTATCTACGTACCTTCTTAAGGTAAACACATCTCGAATCACTGAGACTTATTATTACTAACCGTATTTACCTATTAGGTTATTACTGTTAAGTACCAAAAATTTCAGGACCTAATAGGGTACAAAATAATTAATCTGATGAGCGCTCATAAGCCCTTTTTTATTTTAATTAACTGTAATAGCAGAATGATGTAATAATCCCATCATTGTGGTCGTAACGAGGTTTTGGACTGAATTCAGTAGCGGTTATAAAGTTTGTTTTGAATTGATTTCAGACCAAGTCATGAGTTTGACTTAGTCAAATAACTTTGACTTAAACAAAAAATTTGTAAAAATTTACAACGATAAAGTCAGTACCTAACAGTATATAGCGGCAGCCTTCCTTGGGAGCCAGTGTATTCCAGACAAGGCATGCTTCATCTAGGGCCACAGTGTCGCTGAATTCCGTGATCTTGCGGGCTTGTGGACAATGTTAAGCTGAGTTGGATAAAAAAATGAATTTTCGAAAAAATACAACGTTGAAGTCAGTAGTTTGAACCACAAAAAAAGAATTTATAGGAATTATAATTGTGTAGCAAAATATCTAGACAAGACCCTTGACGTGAAGCGCTGGAAAGAGCTCGTCAAGTGGAAAAAAGAAAAGCTAGATTTGCGCTATAGAGAAATGTATTAGCTGCTTGAAAGAAACTTTCCGCTGTCAGTACATAAGAATCTACAAGTGTATAAACAAATCCTGATGCCAATATGGACTTATGGTATACAGTTGTGGGGCTGTACCGCTCATAGTAATAGGCTCATGATCCAACGATTTCAAAATAAAGTACTGAGGGGTATTACCCTCACCTGCACTTTGGTACATAAGAAACAACGATTTTTACCAGAACTTAAAAGTAGAATTCGTGGAACAAATGATAAAAAATACGCCGAAGCTCACCAAAATCGGCTTCACCATTATGTCAATGTCGAGGCTATCCAGCTCCTTGACCACACAGACATAACTAGAAGACTAAAAAGAACTAAACCGTTCGAGTAAGTGTGATGTTAAAAGTAAAATAGTAATTTGTATTTGTATTTGTATTTGTAAGTGCTAAGACTTATAAGAACACATGAACAAAGTGTTTTCGCCTTAACAACTACAAGAAGGAAAATGCCGATGGACAAATTCTTAGAGATATTATTTTGTAGACGATAAAGTTAAACTAAAATTACTAATTAGCCTTAGGCTTAGATTGTAATGATATCAAGAAACGTTTTTTTAGGTGTTTTCCTTATGCAATGAAAAAAAAAATATAATCGTATAGTATTAAAACACATTAAACTTTTCATTATGATGATAGTCCTAAAAAACGGACTACTTCAAGCTAAGGTTTATTTAGGGATTAAGTCTGATGAAACGCGTTATAGAACTCAAAAAATATATAAAACTCGATACATCAAATGATATTACGAAAAATATATACGGTTAGTAAATAAATCAGTTGTAATAAACTGGCAGACTAGCAAAAATATGTATTCATATATATAGACTCCCGCCCTGAGTCGTTCTTGGTGCAAAGTTGTCTATCACAATTCAAAGCAGTAATGTCGCGAATGTGATGGGCACCTTTGCACCAGGAACGGTCAGGGGCGGATTATTTGATTAATATTAAAAATATATTTATTTTGTGTTTTGACGAACTTAAGCAAATATATAAAGCTAAAGAAACGCATGTTTGAAATACTTTTTACCTTCAAAAAAATATATGTTGGCTAAAAATTACAAATGTTGAATACTAGTAAAACTTAATAATACTTTTTAAAAGTTGAATTCTGAAATTTTCGATGAATATTTCATTAATATCTGACCTAAAAATTAAATGTTTAAAATACTCAAAACGTTTTCGTGGACCAGTCCGCCCGAAATAAAAATGTTAACTTCACTGTTCGAACCTAGTAAATTCTTAAATTTTTTTAAAATGAATCTAAATGTATTGAACTTAACTGTGACGCAGACACGCCTCTAAATTGTTTTTTTTTTAATAATTACAAAATAATCCAACATAACTAACATAAAAGTCTCATTAATTCTTTCCCTTACATAACGTTATGTGCATAGTACACAAAAAACCGACTACTTGTAATTAAGCAGTAAAATATCCTTAATAATAATAATGTGAGATAATAGCTAGCTTTTACGATTTTACCGCACTGATTACGTCACACTGATTAAACGTTATGGTCATCCAGATTGACTAGCCTCGAGGCAATTCAATAGCGTTAATACCAAATTAGTATCTCGACTTAGTTGCTTCTGGTTCGTTGAGAGAAATTCTGAGCTGACTTTCTCATTCTTTCTGTGTACAGACACACTTATATTAACTATACGACACGTGCACATAATTATTAGTGGCTCACTTTTTAAAAACAATTCAATGCGTACCTCATTCGAATATTTATTTTATGAAGAGGAATCATTAAAAAATGTTACTAAACCTAAAACTTACGTAAAATAGTTTTTATATGGATATGGTATTATTTTATTCTTTTAAAAAATATGCCCACTTAAAATTATGTTTAGGCATAAAAAACCTAATGCAGTCATTACACTAGTAGTTCTGCGAACTGTTGACCGCAATTGAAGTGTTGGCGCCTACAAAATATTTGCGTCCATATTTCAGAACAACAACTTAATTTTTGAAAGCAAAGGAGATTCTGATACAGAGATCTGACGATCTTTATTCAAAATGGCTTCCAAAAATGGCGTTCGCAAGTTTTATTTTTTATTTCTATTCGATTAAATAAATTTGTAACCATGGAAATTCACTTCCTTGATTCGTGTCATAGCCAACGTACTTTGGACGTTATTTCACAAGTAATAAAAATTACTTTTATAGGTCAATTATAGATTTTGAATTTTCGAACAAACTTCCCCCTTTTTGAGAGAAATACCCCCCAAGGGTAAACCCGTACACTATGTTTTGTCAAGATTGGATGGAAACCGAGACCGAAGTACGCGGACAAATATCCATACATACAAACATGCAACCACACAAACTTACTGACAAAATAATATTTTGCCAGTAATCGACGTAGAAACGCTTCGCTTGCTTCGATTTCAATAAATATTACCTTTCTTTTACAGCAAAAAAAATAATGAGACAAAGAAATTGTCGCCGTACTAAACTACTAACTTGTAGACTAGAAACGCACAGGTAGGCGGCTTGCTACGGGTAAATACCTAGAGTCCAGTAGCCTTCATTTATAGGAAACATGGTGGTTAGCCGATAAGCTCGCTGTAAGGCCGGTCGCAAACATTGTAGAACGTTGCTTTTTCTAAGATGCCTAGAGATGCTCTATGTACTAAGCAATCGCACCTGTCTGTAAGGGGCGTGGCATAGGAAAAAACTTCTTAGAAATTATTAAATACAGCACAAAATCCTGTAACATTTTCAATGCCATACTATCAGAATATTCATCGAGGAGGACGAAAATCTCTACAAACACTCCGATACTCCAAGACTAAATTAATATTCATTTGCCTACCTTACACAAAGTTACGTACATTCGTATGAAGTTGGCTGTTCGTCACACAATACTACATTATGTATGACTTACGAATTCACTCAAAACTGGTATGTCACGCTGCGCTTGAGAGAGATAAAATACAAGTTCATCTCTGAAATTCTCTTCGGAATTTCGTGAATGTATGATCTTTCTTAGCGTCTGTGTGAATACGTTGCGATATAAATTGAAGTTAGATACTGAATTTAATAAGGACATGATTTTTTGGACATAAGGACATAAAAAAGCCTTCAGATTTTTTACCTACCTATTTCATCTAGGTTACATTTTATTGAAATAACGATAGGTATAAGCAAGACTTTTAAATTTTACATTTTAGTATTAAATTGAATAAATTCATCATATTGAACTATCGAAGATAATTAAAAATAAGTAATGAAATAATAATGCTAATTAATTACAAGCAATTTCAAAATACGATGTTGTAAACGTTGGTATTAAACTCAATAATTTACAAATAATAATACAATTAATCTAACTTTCAGTGCTTTTAGAATCTGTTGGTATTTGCAATGAATTACAAATTTAAACCCTAAAGGGTTCAACGGGGATTCATACTAGTCTAAGATACTACTCGTGTGTCAGCGAAAAACTAAACATAATACACCAACCCTTTTACTATAAAGAACTCTAATATAGACGTGCGAACAACAACTCCCCCGTTGTTAAATACACATAACGAAAACTCCTAAACAACTGATATTACGACGAATTACGATAACAGGCATAACGTAATGGTTATAACAGGATAGATAATAGGTAGTCGTAGTGGCAACCTTCTATACTTCACAATGTCGATTACATAACTCGGTGAAGCAGAAATATACCTTAACCGTGAGAGTGCTATACAATTGGCTGCCTGTTAAAGTGTTTTTTTTTTTAAATCTGTTAATTTATACAGGGTTATCGTTTAAGGGTGTACTAAGCCGAAAGAGGGTCACTATGCTCATTCTAAGGAAAAATTTTCTTTATGGAACTCTGAATTCGAAAAAAAAATATCTGCAGTTTCTTACATTTTGTTGATGACCGATAAACTTTTTTTATGGAACAGCTGATTTTTTTTTCTCGAATTCGGTGCTGTTCTAGTCGTGAAAGTTGTTCGTAATAATGATGAATATAGCGACCTTTTTTTGATTTTATAATATAATTATAATTATAATCAAAACCTAATTCACTGAGCTTTTGCCAAGCCAAGCCTTTCTTCAAGTCTCGTACTGTATTTGATATAATGTTCGTTTGAATCTCCCGTCTAAATGTTGGTTATACGGATTTTAAGAAAATTTTGTGGTTGCATTTTTTACCGTCAGTCAGCTATCAATGGAATTGACCGAATTTTCGATCGTAGAAAAATATATAGATCAAAAAACTTCCTAAGCTTTTTAATCTACTCGTACCTTAAACAACTTTCAGATGAAACATATTCCTTGGAATTTGTCTGACAGATTTTTTAAATATAAGTGACTTTAAAAAACGGTACATTCTTAATACTTCGGTTCCTTTTTACCCCGATTTCTGTTTTGGCTATGCAAATTTGAAAAAATATTTTTATTTTTTGTTCCGAAGTATATTATAAATTCTAAAAACAATCATAAAATTTGTAGGTATTTATTGAAAAAAAAAATGCAAATTTAAAAATGAGTAATTCCATGAAGATGTTAATTTTATAAATAGGTAACAAAAATTCCAAGAGAAACAGTCAATATCAACCTTTGAAATTTGCTTAGCATTACTACTCTGTTGTTCTACTTACCGCGATAGTAGCTCACGATATCGCGCGAGCCTATAATCGTTAGCGTTGCGTTATGGCAGCATCCTTTCAGGTTGGGTCGTCTGTTATTTGGTTTTTGTAACAAAAGGATAATATTATCATAGATCTAGACTATACTGTGTTTTTTTATACATACAGTGCTATCGGCTAAGCATGTACCAAGCCGAGAGGAGGTAACCATAGGTACTCGTCTTACGAGCTTTCATTATAAGACTAACCTTGAAATCTAAAACAAAATCTATCCCATTGAAAAAGTTTATCGGTTGTCAAAATGTACGAAACAGGTGATTTGTTTTCTCGAATTCAGGGTTGGTCCCACAGTGGCCAATTGTGGTGGTGGTTTCGTGTAGTGATTGGAATTTGTTCTAAAGTATATTAAGTATACTTTAAATTTGTGAATGAACTGAGAAACAACTGTTTTGATTTGTTAATATTATTAGTTTTTTGATTCATTATTGATAATAATTTAAAATAATTTTGTTAAAAGAAGCTGCATTGATCTTTGACTTCTGTAAAAATAGATATATTATAAATGTATTGAAAATAATGTTATTTAATTATTAAGAAAATTGTATAATATATATTTGAGTAGCTGATTATAAAACTAAGTTATATATTAAAATAGATTATAAAATAAGTAGCTCAGTCGATTTACACGCACTTCAACGAGCGCTCATTTGTTAACGGCAAACACGGTAGTAGGGCGCTCGTTGGAGGGGGGTGTGAAGAGAGACTGCTAGTTGGAGGCCATTCGGGCGGCGAACGCAGAGCCGTGAGGTGGTTAAGTAAGCGAAAGTACTGAATATAAAGAATATAAAATATAAATAAATAAAGAAAAATATAGTATCATCCGATTTTTATTATACATCAGAAGTGCTAAGACCTGCTAGCCATGTCGGACAAAAACCGTGAGTACCTTCATTTTATAACTAATATTGCTACCAGTGAATATGTGGCAAAAGTTATCTGGTTATCTGAGTGAAAAATTAAAATGAGTGTTGATGTTGGACAAATGTATTAAACTATTGAGTTGCTGTTTTTGTTGGCCCTTGAGAGTTACTTGATCCCATATAAATAAGCAACAGCCATGTAGGTGTGCTGTGGTACCCACTTAGATTAAGCAACAGCCATGTAGGTGTGCTGTTGGTACACACAGCCATGTAGGTGTGCTGTGGTACCCACTTAGATTAAGCAACAGCCATGTAGGTGTGCTGTTGGTACACACAACCATGTAGGTGTGCTGTGGTACCCACTTAGATTAAGTAACAGCCATGTAGGTGTGCTGTGGTACCCACTTAGATTAAGCAACAGCCATGTAGGTGTGCTGTTGGTACACATAGCCATGTAGGTGTGCTGTGGTACCCACTTAAATTATATAATATTCACGTAAGTATGCTTTAGTGCCCAATCTTGTATAATTTGTATGGACCAATTAGTAGTTTTTATTAACTTTCATGTATTTTATTTTCAACTTCTAATATAAAGTTATTGATAATTACATCCTGTTTACATCGTGCAAAGCATGTGGAGCATATATTCGAAGAAATTCTGATCTCATCTGTTAAGCTATAAAAGCTTTTGAGGAAACCGTTTGAGGAAAGAACATTAAGTGCCAATCCTTTCAGGTACTGGTGATGGGAGCCATACACCGGAGCTCCCTAGACGACGACGACGGAGGTCTAGTTCTGAAGGACCTGAAAAAGTGCCCAGAAAAAGGTCATCGAGAGGCCTGTCAGCGGACGATCTACTAAAACTAGTCATCGCATTGCAAGAAACTTCAAGTAAGAACATTCCATCTACAAATAACGCTGTACCTGAATTCGATCCCAACAATAAATCCCAAGATGTCGAACGGTGGTTGCGGAAGGTGAACGAGTGTGCAACTATTTATGATTGGGACGACAAACGAACCATCCACTTTGCCCTGCAAAAACTACGCAATTTAGCAAAAACATGGTATGAGTCTTTACCATCGATTGACTATTCCTGGAATGAGTGGCAGGCTAAATTTAGAAGAGCTTTTCCAAACGATATTAACTATGGCATATTATTAGAGCAGATGTTAAACCGAAAATCTCGCACGGACGAAAGCTTGAGAGATTATTTTTATGACAAATTATCACTGTTGAGTAGGTGCGAGATTGTCGGTAGTAAGGCAGTTGATTGTGTTATATATGGAATAACTGACAGTTCGGTAAGGAATGGAGCACAAGCCATGAAGTGTAAAGAACCGGAGGATTTGTTAAATTACCTATCGTCGCAACAGCCTACATAAACAAAAGATTATAAGGGGGTTCCAAATAATTCTTCTTTTAGACGACGCGATTCTAGATTCAATAACCAGACTCGGCCTTCCGGTAGGTCTACTGATGTTCTGTGCTTCAATTGCAATGAAAGAGGTCACACTTACTATGTCTGTAGTAAACCCTTGATAAAGTGCGTCAAGTGCGGTAGAGTAGGTCATAACTCTGAAAGTTGCACTAAAAGACCACTGCAAACACGTGAAGTTACTACTCCAAACCGTCAATCGTCTGAAAAAAGGGTTTTAAGGATGGTTACTTGCAAAACACTAGATCCAAATACTTCCCAGAATGTCACTTATAGCGAACTCATAAATTCTAAGCGTTGTGACCAACCCGAAGCCTCTCGCGATGTCACAGAAACTCCTGATGACTCTAATAACAAATACCATAAAGACGTTTGCGTTAATGGGACCATACTAAGCGTTTATATCGATTTCGGAAGCGAATGCAGCCTCATTAGGTATTCCGACGCAAAAACTCTTCACCTTGCAGAACATGATGCTTGGTTAACGAAAATCAAAGGATTTGGTAATTCCACTGTAATACCAAGATTCCAAGCATATATCCACATAAAAATTGATGAAGTGGAAACCGACTTGAGGGTGCTGCTAGTCAACGATGAATACCTAAACACTCCAATGTCAAAACATCACCGAACTGCCTTCCGTTACTGTAATGAAGGATAAGGAACAGTTGATATTCTATCACACTCCTGCGGTTGTCTCAGACGGGCAAAGCAATGGTTTTGATTTGTTTGTGGCGAAAGATGTTACAATTACGAAAGGGGGGTTAGTGGAAGTTTAAACTAAAGAACCTTATTCTGGTGACATTTACTTTGACGGTGGTACCAGAATGAGTCCCAAACAAGAACATCATTTAAATCGGGCCTGCTATAATGTTCAAGAAGGAAAAGCGGTAATATTCGTTACAGCATTAACAAATAATCCCCTAACATTTAAAGCAAACAAATTGATTGCCAGAGTCACCCCTATCACTGAAACAAAAGTCGTCAATCAGGTCTGTGTAGAAACATGTAAAGGAGACAAGCTTCCCCCTATCAATAAAATGGACATCAAAGTATGCAAAGAAATTGATCAATCGACACATGACAAATTATATGACCTACTACAAAGGTACAGAAATTGCTTTGCTACTTCTCTCAGTGAATTGGGTTGTGCAAAGAGTACTACAATGGACATAGAAATACGGGACACGACTCCAGTTGTCTGCAGACCTTATCGTTTATCCCATGTTGAACGCAAAAAAAAGCTAGGGAAATAATTGATGACTTAGTTCAAAATGATATTGTTCAAGAGTCTGATTCAAACTACGCCAGTCCCATTTTATTAGTTAAAAAAAAATGGAGAATTAAGACTTTGCGTCGATTATCGAGCTCTTAACAGTAAAACCGTAGAAGACAAATACCCACTTTGACGACCAGCTTTCAAATCTGAGTGGTAATAAATTTTTCACCACGCTAGATTTGGCTTCCGACTACTACCAAATACCAATGGGAGAAGGAAGTCGACACCTCACCGCTTTCATCACACCGGACGGACACTACGAATTTAAACGTATGCCGTTTGGGCTAGCAAATGCGCCTTCGGTGTTTCAAAAAATGATGAATCGTGTATTAGGTCCACGAAGGTTCAAATCTGCAAATGCGTACATGGATGACCTTCTTATTCCTTCTGCCACAGTCAACCAAGGTCTGGAAAGACTCGAAGATGTTTTGAAGGTGATTCAGAGTGCTGGACTGACTCTAAACCCATCAAAGTGTAGTTTCTTTGACACCAAGATCGAATATCTCGGATATGATATTTTCGCTGAAGGCATAAAACTAAGTGAACGAAAGATATCTGCTGTGAGAGATTTCCCCGAACCGCGTAACGTTCACGAAATACGGCAGTTTTTGGGCTTGGCAAGTTATTTTCGCAGATTTGTGAAAGGTTTCGGAGAAATTGCCAGACCTTTGACTACCTTGTTAAAAAAAGAAACTCAATGGCGATGGACTGTTGAACAGGTTGAATCTTTCAATCGGTTAAAAAGAAATCTAATTGAGCGACCGTTTTTGGCTTTATACGACCCGAAACTTGAAACTGAAGTGCATACAGATGCTAGTTCTCTAGGCCTAGGCGAGATACTTATGCAGTAGCAGGAATTTCCAAAAGCACTTAAACCTGTCGCATACTTTAGTAGACAGACCACACCAGAAGAACGTCATTTTCACTCGTATGAGTTGGAAACTTTGGATGTGGTTTGTTCGTTAAAAAAAAATTCGATCGTACCTCTTAGGACTGAACTTTTGTGTTTACACAGACTGCAATGCCTTACGGACTACTCTTACCAAGAGAGATTTAATACCCCGTATAGCAAGATGGTGGTTTCAAATAAGTGAATATAACTTCACTATTGAATATCGTCCAGGTTGTCGCATGAGTCATGTTGTCGCATGAGTCATGTTGACGCACTAAGCCGAAATCCACCTTCTGAAGACAGTTCAGTTCAAATAGTTAAAACGTTAAATATCAACACTGAAAACTGGTTACTTACGCTGCAGATGGCGGACCCTGAACTTGGCTGAATCTTCAAAATTCTTAAACCAAATCGCGACGAAGATATTCTAGAAACTAAAACGAATTACGCTATAAAGAACCATTCCTTACATAGGAAGGTTGGAGAAGAATTAAGACTCGTAATTCCTAAACATGCAAGATGGCAAATTTGTGAAGCAAACCACGATGATGTGGGTCACTTCGGCATTTCTAAGACCTTAGAACTAATCCAAAGCAAATACTGGTTCCCTAAGATGAGACGGTTCGTAAAGAAATATGTATCTGCCTGTATCGACTGTGCGTATAATAAGGATAATGCAGCACGGACCAGTGCTGGATTTTTACATCCGATTCCCAAACTGGAAGTACCATTCGATACTTTACATTTGGATCATTTAGGACCATTTGTAAGGAGCAAAACACAAAACAATTATATCTTGACGATCGTTGATGGATTTACTAATTATTTGTTTGCAAGACCTGTTAAAGACACTAAAACGAAGAATGTTATAAAGGTACTCGAAAATGTATTTGCAGACTTTGGGGTACCGCGTAGGTTAATTTCAGATCGTGGAACCGCATTCACTTCAACTGAATTCAAGAATTTCTGTGAAAAGAAAGGCATAAAACATGTACTTAACACAGTTGCTTGTCCTAGGGCAAATGGTCAAGCCGAAAGATTTAACCAAACCATTCTCACAGCATTATCTGCTCAAAATTTTGGCTTAGACGAACGTGTTTGGGATGAACAGCTACGCAAAGTCCAATGGGGCATAAATAACACTATTAATACTTCTACAAAAAAGAGTGCATCGGAACTGCTATTTGGGATTAGAATGAAAGGTTCTCAAGATAATATGCTTACAATCGAAAACCACGGAATGAACGATGAACCTGCCCACATTGACACATTGGAAGACAATGAAAAGTCGGTTGAGGAATCTTCAAATAGTTTTTCAGTTTCAACCTCTGCTCAAAATGAGAAATCAAAAGAGCAACCTCCCCTTATTTCGGATTCAACACCAATCGCTATCGAAAATATAAGAGAAGAAGCATCGGCAAATATTAAACGTAGCCAGGAGCATCAGAAAAGTTACTATGATTCCAAAAGACGTCATGCAAATACATATTCTGTGGGTGATTTAGTAAAAAATACTAAAACTAACTTCAAAAACGATGGTAAAAGTAAAAAGCTTTTACCCAAATTTACTGGACCATACAAAGTGACAGAAACTTTAGGAAACGACCGTTATAAAATCTCGAATATACCTGGGTTTGCCACAAAAAAGTACGAAGCAGTTATAGCTGCAGATAGAATGCGCCCTTGGATTAGTATTGCGTCATTAGAAATTGGTGGATCCTCCCGTTCCCCTTCGGTTACTTCTGAATCTGACTCTTTTTAAGGTGTACAGTAGAAATTGCATGCTAATTTGATCATTAAATTTAGTTAACTTTTGGAACACTCAGTATGGAGTACACAAAAAAAGTTTCTTATTTAGTTACTTTGGCTTGGAGTTGTTCCATTATATTTAGTTATAAGTACTCTTGTTTAGTATAATTACTAGCCGAATGTTGTGATTTATTAGATATATGTTGTGCGTGCATCGGAGTTAGCACGCAGTCGGATGGCCGAATGTTGTGATTTGTTAATATTATTAGTTTTTTGATTCATTATTGATAATAATTTAAAATAATTTTGTTAAAAGAAGCTGCATTGATCTTTGACTTCTGTAAAAATAGATATATTATAAATGTATTGAAAATAATGTTATTTAATTATTAAGAAAATTGTATAATATATATTTGAGTAGCTGATTATAAAACTAAGTTATATATTAAAATAGATTATAAAATAAGTAGCTCAGTCGATTTACACGCACTTCAACGAGCGCTCATTTGTTAACGGCAAACACGGTAGTAGGGCGCTCGTTGGAGGGGGGTGTGAAGAGAGACTGCTAGTTGGAGGCCATTCGGGCGGCGAACGCAGAGCCGTGAGGTGGTTAAGTAAGCGAAAGTACTGAATATAAAGAATATAAAATATAAATAAATAAAGAAAAATATAGTATCATCCGATTTTTATTATACAACCTTATGAACCCACGGACGGCTATACGGATTCCTTTGGATACAGCAGTTTTTTGACACGCGAACAGCCTCAACACTCACGCAAAACACACTACAAAATTCATATACGTGCCTCGATTCCCCCGAACATCCTCGGACCTTGGTAAGTAACGGCAACTCACGGTGAAAGGTAATATGTGTGGTTATCCTGTGTGAATTAGAGGTAAACTCATGTACTGGACTGTGAACGTTGTTCATGAGGGTGTATGTACCCTCGTATTTAGAAAACTGTTCTCGTGATGAGGAGCAGTTTTAGGTAGATCATACATCTGGATTGGCAAATTATGTTTATAATTATTTGAAATTGTAATGATTCTTATAAAAATTAGTGTAGAAAATCGACACTTATAAGGGTACTTGTGCAATGGAACATTCATTTCTTACCTGTTTATCCATAAGGGGCCTCATTTTTGAAACTTTTGAATGAATCCATTATTGGCTAATGGCGTCACTTACAATTGATATTCAAAAAGTCGCATACTTATTGTTCGTCAGTGACGTCGTTATTGAGCAATGTATTCATTCGTTAGTTCCAAAAATGAGGCTCCACGACTTAATTATATTATTATTATTTCTTAATTCGGGTCATACCGAGACGAACTACGTCACGTAGCGCCTGAATGCTTATTTCTATATGTCGAATTGTGCAAATAGATTAATTCTTAGCAATATGGTACCAAAGTTTATGAAGTAGAAAGTGTCTTTAAAAAAGGAGGAGTATTAATTTGTCAGAATCATAGGTGGTTTCTAGTTACTAAAACATATACTGGACTAATTTAAAAAACTGTAAAAATTATAAGTAAGACTTGAAAAAGTAACTTGGTGCGCAAAAAATAATAAATTGTATATTATCAAGATATTATTAATATTCATTTATGCATGGTTGCCTGGAAGATATTTTAAGGGTAAAAAATTTATTAAAAAATAGTTTTAATAATATAAACTAAAATTATTTAAAGTTTAATATTTCCCGCCACTAAAAACCTAGTACTAAATTCAATCGGTATGTTTTTCTAATAGTTGTTACCTGATTTCTGTGATGTAACTAGATAGATTTGAAAATTTATTTTTTTTGGTGCTATATTTAAATTTTACCTAAAATGGTACAGGATTTGATTTTTAAATTAGAATGACTATAAAAGGTCCATCGGCGTCTGTCGTAATGGCAGTCGGCTATTATATTTTTTAAAAGAACTTGTTTAATAAAAAGTTGTCTTATCTAGAGTTGTCTTAGCTTGAATTATTATAAAACAATAGCGCCTAACAGTCAGTAAAAGGTGATGATTTTTACATAAGTATACTAAGGGTCCGGTACGTGCTTCGCTACGTATAAACATGCTTGTACTGTCAACACTGAAAAAAGTTTCAATTTGAGAGCACAAACCCCGTCTGAAAAATATTTAATTTTGACAACAAAATTCCCGTTAACATAACAAATCGCCATTTATTGAATTCATTTGTTACAAAAAATGTGATAAATGAGGAACCGCTCGACCGATTTTGTGCAAACTTCACATAAACCATCTACTAAATAGTCTAAGCAAAGCCTAAACATTTGGTTTGGATACGTGAGCCCGTTCTTGATATATAAAATTACAACAAAAGTGGCATTGATTTTTATATATTAGGTCCTTATATATGAAATTGGCGTTTTGTCGTACTGGCCACTTTGATCTCAAATATCTCTTCTTTGGTTAGGGATTCCAATTTCAAATTTATACAGCTATTTATTCATACATTTGTATTTCGAAAACCATAATTCATTTGTTTTGTCCTCGTTTGGTTTTTTCTTTGCGTCTCGCAGTTACCTAATATATTCATAGATGATGAAAACGAACGAACGTCAGGATTTGCTCCAATATCGTTCTATTCGTGCTGTTTGTGACGCAGATGAGAGCAAATACAAGTTGTTTACTGACATCCTGTAGGAACAAGATTATTTTCGGGTGAAACGAGTTGACGTGACTTAACGGAATATATTCTTAGAATCCTTCTTTTAGAAGAAATACTGTTTAAAAATTGATAAAATATAACAGAATCCAAAAGGTCTATTATTGGTCTTTATATTTATAACAAGCGGCGAGCTTATAAAACTACTACTAATCTGTAAACAGTTGACTTCCTGAAATCCGACTTTTTGCGATATTATGTATAGACAATATCTGGACCAATTTTGTTCGTAGTTTAAATATTTTACTAAACTTCCTCCCTCTGTGATCCTACGGAACATTAGTAAAACTTTCCTCTTATATGGACAGACCCTGGAGAAATACACCTCTAATTACAAGTTCCGTAGGCTAAAATGATGAGTTCACAAATACTATACTAATATCTAGACAAACATAGTCACAAACACATACGGATATATGGAAGATATCTTATGATTGCCACTAGAGCTTACATAATGTATTTTTCTAATTCAATTAATCAACACTATGTTTACCAAAATATAGGTCATAGTATACCTACTTCACAAAAACTATCTAGTTTCCTGATAATTAAAATGGAATCCAATTAACTAAGGCGGTAGCATCTGCAGTATTGGCATTTGCCGAAACAATATCGCTAATGAAATGAGTTCAGAACAAACAGCGCGAGGCAAAAAGACGTAGAACGTAGAACCAGACTATGTACCAGTTAGTACCTACTAAGCTAGTTACTTAGCTCTCACAAAACTTAACTTAGTCTCTCAACTTCCTCACAAAAATGTAATACCTAGCTTTGTAATGGTTTGTGGAGTAAAAATTTAAAACAGTGACTTTAAAATTATTATAAACGAATAACTTGAAGTTCTTTCACAAAAAAGAGATTACAGGCTTCCATTACGGCAGGCGCCGAACTTTTCATAGCAACATATCAACAGCCATAGAACTTTTTCAGTTATTTTAGATTTAAAATCAAACAACTCAAAACATTTGGATCGATTATGATTAAATTGAAATAGGACCGCGCAAAGTTAATATCAACCTTAAAAAAATATATAAAATCCAACTGGCTTCTCTGCTCGATCCAATTTAAAAACTTACTAGCTGATGAGGTTTGCCGGGTGGCAATCCTCGTAGCGCCTCACACTCCATGCATGACGTCTTCAGCTACGTGAGCTGCCAACTACGCAAGATGGCCGAGTTTTGAACAAAAGGTGCTAACCGCAACATGCCATAGCTTGGCCACCGGCCTCGCAAAAATTTCTTAATTCAAAATTTATTTTCAATTTGTACACAAAAATTATCTCAAGTAATAACGTGGAGAAAAAGGGATACATTTATATATAGATAAATAGATATTTATAACTTATATCTTGTAGTTATATTATTTTTATATCCAATACAGAGACAGAGGCATTTTTATAAGAAATTGTCACATCAGAAGAAATTGTCACAATGTGTGGTAAGTACTGTCGATTGGCGATCAACTCGGCCACCATGGTTTGTCTTATTGTTCTATTGTTCTAAAAAAATCGGTCAAGTGGTTTACGTTCTCAATAAATTTGATGATGAATTTTTGTTTTTAGAGTTACGAACCCAAAGGGGACCAAATACATACGGAACTCAATTACTAAGTCTTCGTTGCTCATATTATTATTATTTCAATCATTTATTTCCAAACACGACTCTGGGCCGGACCTTTATTAAGTCATCATTGGGGTCGCAACCAACAACGAGAGGCAATTAACAATTTTTTTATAACTAAAAATATATAAAACTACAGCTGTTTTAAAAATAATTGGGCTAATGTGATGAATTTTTGATGGCTGGGCTATGGGAAAAGGTACGGCACCCGCCAATTCTGCCTCTTATGAAAATATTGCGGCGGGTGGTGACTTGCCACTCACTAAACGGCCCCCACTAAAGGCCGCCGCATGACAGCGCTGGAATGACAACCTTTGCCCCTCAAGCAGTAGCAGCAGTATGAGTAGCTACAAGGGTGCGGAGAGGTGTGCTGCGCGTTCACTAAGAGCTACTAACGGCATTATGCCCTTACTTCCACCCTGGAGCTTAGGTTCTTAGCTCTTGCGTTTTCCACCTTTGGACGGCCAATTAAAGCAAACCAGATATTAATAAAGACAATTGTAGAGGCTAGAACTAGGGCTGTCTAAAATATTAATAGTCGTGAAATTTTGTTTTCGGAAAGTAATTTATCCTAAAAACAAGGTGAAGCTTCCAACAGTGCCATTTAAAGGCTGATTTTGATAATATTGACAGGACGTACTTAACAACACTCCAATAACTTATTCTTGAGATATAAGAAAACGGTTCAAAGCTGAGATATAGTAAAAAATAAAAGCAAAAAGTTTGTGCTGGTAGTTCAACAGTTGATCTTACTACTATATATTAGTAACCGTTGTATACTTATTTTTTCAGAGTTGCAACATATGGGATAACGAAAGTGACTGTGCTGGAATGAAGAAGACCGCTGCATTTTGTGTCAAACGATTTGCTTAAAACCTAATTTTAACAGTTCTATCAACACAGCTAAAGTGCGTGTTAAACACAATATGTGAAATAAAAAATTCAAGTTGTGATGTATTTTCTTGTTAATATCAACCCATGGCTAATACAAGTTCCTTTAATGTAATTCTTTAAAACAAGTAACTACTGACTGTCATTAAGTCAGGTGCCGATGAATTTTATTTAGTTATTGTGATTTAAAAATCAAATCTTATGAACGATTATGATAAAATAAAATAAAACTGCGCTTGAGATATATTATATCAAACAAAAAAAAAAACTAATTTGTCCACCCAGCTCCGAGATTATTAGAATGCTGGTCAGTAATTGTTAGACCGACCTAGACAAGTATTCTTTTAGATACACAAGCTTCTGTATATCATTTACAGCTTAATTGGTATGAATAAGGTCAACTTTGTGAGATAAATAAATCACTACCCTTGACTCTTCGTAACTTAACGTTTACTTTGTCTCTCACCGGTGGACCTAAATGCATTATCTAAATTTTAGGTTGCTACGAAAAAAGATATTTATTTAGCTTTCAAATATAATTTGTAATCCCAAAAGTATGTTAGTAAGTATACATCATTATTCAGCGCTTGTTTGTCCTATTGACCAAATTTATCGAAAAACAAATTGGTATGCAGTATCGTTAACGATTAAATTCCAATCCTGACAGTCAAAAAAAACGGTGCTCTTAAAAGTCTCAAAAACCTATTTTAATCGACACTGTAATAAAATTTGCGTGCTTGTTTGCCCGAAATCGTGAAAAACTTTGAGTGCCTAAATGTGCTAAGTCCACAAAGAAAGTCGTACTATAACTCGGTAATACGTGCTTGCATATGGATGGTTCTTAATGTTTTGAAGAAATTATGACCGATTGGTTATTATGGTGGATTGCCGTGCGAGAGGCACAAGATCTGATCGGTTACATATACACTTAGGTTACCAAGTACTACACACTGGGGTAGTTCGGAGAACCGGTAGGTAAGGATCATAAGCTATGCCGCAGCTTAAAACTGTGACAATACTCGTAATGTAGCGGTATAAGCTTAGTATTAGCTTTGCTACTATATTATCATTTCAGTTAGTTAGTATTAACAAAAAAGAATCATCAAATCCAAGCACCCGTAAAACAGTTATACTCGTAGTTCAATACGACTTTCATGCCATCTCGCTCGGAAACTTCTACTTATTTTCTGGATAACATCATTTCAGGTAAACTTTTCCAACGAAAAAATAATCATCCAAATCGAAGCACACGTTAATGAGGTATAATTAAATATGAGTTGAGAGATGAGTTATAATTATAATGTTTATCCCCTCTCCCACAGAAACCCCTTCTGTTTTTCTGGATAAAAAATTGTTAAGATCCTACATAATAAAATCTTAAGTATACCAAGTTTTATTAAATCCATCTCGCATTTTTGGAGTTATGGAAAGTCCAGAAACAGACAGACAGGAAGACAAAATTTAAAAATATATAGATATGTGCTCCTCGTGAATTTATTTTTATATATGTTTAGTGTACAGAATTTGACCCGTTACAGTTTTATTATAAGTATAGATGTAGTTTCATACATTATTAAGCCACATTATGCTATTACTAAAATATTTTTATGACTCAATACAAATATATAATTAACGCAATTTTCAGCTAGTAGACGAAACTTGTTATTTTAATAACCATCGCTGAAACTGGCTCACAAACGTCAATACAGTATAACAGTTACTCAACTTGTCCGATATACTTTTGAGACCATCCATGTTTAACCAGTAAATTATTTTTTATAAGAACCAGTACTGATAATAATGAAACTGGTTTTGCTACGCATGATAGTGGAAACAGACGGAAAGGAATGACGCTTGTCCCATGAAAGTTAGGTAAACCTCTTGTACCTATGAGGCGCGACATGCTTTGACACATTAATGTCATCTCATCATTCTTTGACATAGGCTAAGGCTAGAGCGAAGGCTTATCCGGCGGAATAGCACTAGCGGCAAAAATATGCCAACCATGGTAGAGTTTACATATGAGCCGTTTGGAGCCGAGACTATCAGTAGGCTGTAAGTACAGGAATCCCATCTTATTTCACTTAACTTATCGTAGGATTGATGCTGTAGTAGTTACTACTGCCACCAATAATAGATAATATAGATAGGGATTAATAGCAGCTATTAGTAATAGTTACTGTTGTTACGACCGTACCATATGTCTTACAGAATACACAGTAGTTAGTGTGTGTGTAAAGAATAAGACATATTATCACCCGCGCTATTATTAATCACGCATAACAAAAAGGGATCTCTCTCGAACTCAAGTACCTTTTTATTTGTAAACATCTATTGTTCTCGGTGTCCAGCAATTAGACGAATATTCTGGATAATTACAGAATACGGCACTGAGGTATATAAAGGGACTGACTGTGGGTCCGGGGAGTGCGTATCGATCAGAACGACTACGAGAAACTATTCGCCTTAGGAGGATCCGTCATCCTCGCCGGCGACTTCAACGCCAAGACCCTCGAGTGGGGTTGCAACGAAACGAATAGCCACGGCAGCAAACTATTTAGTTTAGCGGATGACATTAATTCTGATGTCATTTCGCCCTCTACGCACACTTACTTCCCTCCTAGGTTAGGCTACTGCTCCGACGTACTTGACATAGCACTCCTAAAAGGCGTAACACTCCAGTTGCGCTCTTTAGAAGTGCTCGACGAACTTAACTCCGACCAAAGACCAGTGCTCATGCATCTAGGTACCGACCCGACGGACAGACCGACCGCGACTAGGACAGTAGTGAACTGGAACCATCTAGGGATAGCCCTTAATGACATCAGCTCACCCGAACTCGACCCGATACCGGATGATATCCGATCCCCCCAGGACGTCGAAAGATCGATCGACTCTCTCACTAACTACCTCCGCACCGCCATAGGCAAGTCGTCGCGGCAAGTACCAGTCGAAGATTCCCGTCGGCTGGTCTTGCCCGAGGACGCGTAGGAGTTACTGAGAGAGAAACACAGAGCCACTAGCGCATTCGGTAGATGCCCCACTGATGAGAACAGAGCTACGAGCGCCTCGTAAATGCCCGCATCCAGGAGCTCCGGGATCAGAAGTGGGATGACACACTGGCAGATCTCGCGCCTACGCACCAGGCTTACTGGCAGCTGGCGCGCAACCTAAAGACAGATAAAACGGTCACCATGCCCTCCTTGAACCGCCCCGGTGAGCCCCCCGCGTTCGATGACGACGAGAAGGCAGAGTGCCTAGCAGAGAGTCTCGAGGCTCAATGCGCTCCGTCGCTCAGTTCGGTCCCCGCTTCCCATCTTACTAAGGTGGACCTCTGTCCACCATCCATCTGTCCTCTGTCCATGGTGCTACGATGTTCGATCTCTCTAGATCGAACATCGTAGCACCATTCCCCCCTCGATCCCCCTTGACCCTGTCACGACTAGGGAAGTTGCGCTTATTATCCACCGCCTCCGCGATAGGAAAGCCCCCGGTGCCGACGGCATCAGTAACAAAGTGCTCAAACACCTTCCCCCCGCCCTGATCCACCTCCTAGTCAGCATTTTTAATGCTGCCATGTGCAACGGCATGTTCTCATCCGCTTGGAAAACTGCCGATGTCATTGGCATACACAAACCGGGCAAGAAGGCGTCAGAGCCCTCTAGCTACCGCCCCATTAGCCTCCTCAGATCCCAGGGAAAAATTTACGAGCGACTTCTACTGAATCGCATGTGGGTCCACATCACGGCCAACAACCTCCTTCTCAACGAGCAGTTCGGCTTCAGAGCTCGACACTCTTGCGTCCAACAAGTACACCGCCTCACGGAGTACATCCTAGAAGGTTTCAACAGGAAACCCAAACACTTTGGCCACCCCCAGGGGACCGTAGCGGTCTTCTTGGACGTAGCCAAAGCCTTCGACAAAGTCTGGCATAACGGGTTGATATACAAGTTGTATCAATTCGGTCTGCCAGACCGTCTGGTCCACATCATCCAGGACTTTCTCCGCGACAGAAGCTTCCGCTTCAAGCTCGAGGGTGAACGTTCACCTCCACACCCTATCAGAGCGGGGGTCCCCCAGGGCTCAGCCCTGTCCCCGCTGCTCTTCTCACTCTACACGAGCGATATCCCCCGCTACCCGGGGGTAGAGCTCTCCCTTTTCGCCGACGACACCGCCCTCTACGCCAGAGGGTGGCACGTGACTCGACAAATAGCTCTCGTCAACCGAGCGCTCCTCTCCTTGGGTAAATGGTTCCGCATGTGGGCCATTACCGTTAATCCAGAGAAAAGTGCAGCAGTGTACTTCACTCCGCGTAAAGTTCTCCCGAATAGGTCCCTACGCCTCCATGGCCAGCCCATCTCTTGGGCCTCCTCGACCAAATACCTAGGTGTTACCCTGGATAATAGGCTCAACTTCGAAAAACACATCACCACGGTGCGTAATCGCGCGGCCTACTTTCTAGGCCGTCTCTCCCCCCTCCTGTGCGCGAGAAGTAATATGTCCCTTAGAAATAAGGTGACACTTTACAAGACCGTGATCCGCCCCGTCATGACCTACGCCTCTGTTGTCTTCGCACACGCGCCCTCATATCAACTGGATAAACTCCAAGTCATTCAAAACCGCTTCATCCGTAGAGCGGTAGACGCGCAATGGTATATGCGCAACGCGGACCTCCATTGCGACCTCGAGCTCCCCTCCATCCGTCAATTTATGAAGGATGCCTCGCGTAGGTACTTCGACTCTGCTCCCCACCACCCGAACCCGCTCGTGGTTCAAGCGGCGGACTACTCGACTGACCCGAACGGTCCGCCCCCCTTGCATAGGCGTCCTAGACACTTCTTGGATAATCCGGACGACCCCATTGCAGCCGTAGTATCGGCCGCCCTGGGGTCGCCCGGCCCACCTGACTCGTCTCCTAACACACATTCCGTTTTTGCTACTGATCCGGGCTACCAGATTCGACATCCATTCCGACGAAACAGAATGCGTCCTCGCCGGCGAGGACGTGGTCTCTTACGACCCTTAGGGTCACCCAGTTGATTGATAGGGCCCTAGGTCTTTCCCCGTCTGGAAGGCCAGGGCAATTCGGTCAAATAATCAAATCAGTTGCCTAAATTAGCTAGATTTAGGGTCCAGGCCTCTCCCCGGGATGCCATGGACACAAGTCGATCTAATGATAGGGCTCTGGCGCGGGCCAGGGCACCTCTCTCCAAAAAGCGTCCTTCAGATGCAAATAAAGTGTAGGGTCCTCGCGAACTCTGGCCTCAGAGCTCTGTTGATTTAATTAAGTTTGTTTGCAAAAAATAATCTTGTCTATGTATTCCATCGACAACTTGTTGGTTGATTTTTAATATTTTAAACTGACAAGACATAAGAAATGCTACTCTCTTTTTTTCTCGTCAGCTTCTTATGGTGATCACATCACTTCTAAATAAAAATAAAAATAAGGATTAATATACGATCATAAGTTAATTTAAAATCCTTAACTATTTGTTTTATTGCTCCCATAACCAATATTCAATAGGTTATGGGCCCAGTTTGCGTGAGTGATATATCAGTGAATAAATAACATTGAAAACTAAAAATAGAACTATCTACTGCGTGGTGATTTTTCAAAATGGAGAATTCCAAGATCAAACGGAATATCAAACCTTTCGACGGAGAAAGATACAGCGTGTGGAAGTTCCGAATACGTGCATTGTTGAGTGAATTAGATGTCTTAAAAGTAATCGATGAAGAACCGATATTCCGCAACAGTGACTGGGAAAAGAACAATCGGATTGCAAAAAGTTTAATCGTCGAGTACCTATCCGATTCTTATCTCGGCTTTGCAAAAGAAGGCAGTTCCGCGAAGGACATTCTACATAGTTTGGATGCACTTTACGAACGTAAGAGTATTGCGACACAGTTAGCATTACGAAAAAAATTGTTGGCGTTGAAACTGCAAGGTGATGTAACACTAATAAAACATTTTTCTACGTTCGACGACCTCATTACAGAATTACTTGCCGCTGGAGCTATATTAGAGGAAACTGACAAAGTTGCACATATGTTACTCAGCCTACCCTCGAACTACGATGGAGTAATTACTGCGATTGAAACATTATCAGAAGATAATTTAACCTTAGCTTTCGTCAAAACACGTTTATTAGATCACGAAGTTAAGTTAAAGAACGAATCGAGTGATACAAGCGCAAAAGTTTTACATGTTGAAACAAGAAATAATATACCGAAGAAGAGAAAGTTCGACAATCCTCAAGAAAATAAAGGTTATCAGAATAAGAGACCAAAGAAGAAGAATTTACAGTTTATAAAATGTCATCATTGTGAAAGAAAAGGACATAAGAAGAATGACTGTTATTACTTTAAAAGAATGAACCAACAGAAAGGAAACTTCGTCAACAAAGACTTAATAAGGACGGTTCAGGCAATCGAAACAAATCAACAACCTTCAACGTCGAATGATTTTTCTGGCTTTGCCTTTATGACCGGAGAGTACCAAAATGAAGATCATGGAAAGAAAATCACATTTCTATTGGACTCTGGGGCATCTGACCACATAATAAATAGAGAAGACTTATTTTCTAACTACACAGATTTATTAACACCTCTAAAAATTTCAATTACTAAAAATGGTGAGTTTATTTCAGCTACAAAAAAGGGTACACTACAGGTTACGAGCAACATGGGCGTGTGAGGGGCTTTGGAAGGCGTGCTGTTCTGCCGTGACATTCCCTTCAACCTACTGTCGGTCTCGAAAATGCAGCGTGCTGGCTATACTGTCATTTTCGACGAAGATGGTGCGAAGTTGTGCAAAAATGGTAAAACCATTATGAGAGGTATGTCAACAAACAATTTAGTTGCTGTAGATTTTGTCGTTTCCTTAAGTGGCAGTCGGCCTATCTCCCAAGCATGCACTAGTGACAAAAATAGTTACAAATTGTGGCATCAACGTTTAGGTCACATGAGTAAACATAAATTTTTGCAGATCAAACAAAATAAAACATTTGAGGATATGAGTCAAATTGATTCAGTGTTGCCAAATAGCGATTTGTGTGAAGCGTGCATAAACGGGAAACAGAGTCGCCTGCCGTTTAATCAAGCCAAAGACAAAAGTAATGTTCTTCGACCATTATACATTGTACACTCCGATGTCTGTGGTCCGATCAGTCCAACGACAGTTGACAATAAAAATTATTTCGTGATTTTTATTGATCAATATACCCATTACAGTGTTACTTATCTATTGACGTACAAATCAGACGTATTCACCGCATTTAAAGATTTTGTAGCAAAAAGTGAAGCTAAATTTAATTAAAAAGTAGTAAATTTATATTGCGACAATGGTGGAGAATACTTATCCACTGATATGAAAAGCTACTGTACTGATAAGGGTATTTCTTATCATTTGACTGTCCCGAGAACTCCACAACAGAATGGTGTTTCTGAACGTATGGTGAGGACTATAACTGAAAAAGCTCGTTCCATGATAAACGGTGCCTAGTTAGACAAAAGATTCTGGGGTCAAGCAGTTTTGACTGCTGTTTATCTAATCAATCTTACACCAACTAGAGCCCTGAAGCTTTCACAAACACCATTCGAAATGTGGCACAATAAAAAACCTCAAATAAAATACTTGAGGGTTTTTGGTTCGACGGTATACGTGCATAATAAAACTACTAAAGCTAAATTTGATGATAAGTCGTGGAAAGGTATTCTCATGGGTTATGAACCAAACGGCTATAAAGTTTGGAATCCTGATTGCGAAAAATTTGTGGTAGTCAGAGATGTTATAATAGACGAGACTAATTTTCTTGAATCCAGGCCGGTGTCAATTCTAGAAAAGAATAATGGAAATTCTTGCGACAAAACTGATAATGATGGTAGTCAGAAATCAGTGTCAAACAAGTCTCGGAGCTCTGATGGTACTAAATCAGATATGTCTAAATCTGATGGGCATTATGAGTGTCCAACTAAAATTCGCAAAATAAACCATAATAATACTGAAGTAGAAGAATCGGAGAATGCGGGTGATACACGATCTGATATTCTTAATGACGACATACAAAATATTACTCAAAACAGGGATGAAAATACTGATCGTAGACGGAGTGATAGGATTAAAAATCGTCCCCCTGTGTCGTACAACGAAATTGATGTTGATGATTATTTAATGTGTGCTCAGTCTGTTGTATGCAAAGTACCTAAATCATTTGATGAAATTAAAACTCGAGATGATAGAACTCTCTGGGAAAGCGCGATTAGAGATGAGCTAAATTCTTTACATAAAAATGATACTTGGATTTTAGTGCCGCGCCCTGCTAATAAAAACATTGTTGATTGTAAATGGATTTTTACAGTTAAAAATGATGAATTTGGAAATCCTCAACGGTTTAAGGCGCGTTTAGTTGCTAGAGGATTTAGTCAAGAATATCTTACTGACTATAACGAGACATTTGCGCCTGTTGCTAGAATAGCTAGTTTTAGGTTCATAATTTGCTTTGCTAATCAATTTAAATTATTGGTTCATCATTTAGATGTCAAAACGGCATTTTTAAATGGCCAATTGAAGGAAGAAATCTATATGCGAGTTTCCGAGGGAGTCAATTGTAAAGAGAGTTATGTTTGTAAATTACAAAAGTCATTATATGGACTTAAACAGGCAGCTAGATGTTGGTTCGAAGTTTTTGAACAATCGTTAAAAGCGGAAGGATTTCAAAATTCATCGGTTGACAGGTGTATTTACATACTAAATAATGGGGATGTGCGTAAAAATATATACCTAGTACTGTATGTTGACGATTTGGTAGTAGTGTGCGCGGAAATAGAACGAATGAATAATTTTAAAAGGTATTTAATGAGCAAATTTGAAATGACCGATTTAAATGAGATCAAACTGTTTCTTGGAATTAAAATCACTAGAAAAGGTGATCAGATGACTTTGGATCAAAGCGCATACATTAAAACAGTACTGTCAAAATTTAATATGCATGATTGTAAACCAATGTCTACCCCTTTAGAAAATAAGCTAAATTATGACGCATTGAACTCTGAAGAAAAATATAACGCTCCGTGCCGAAACGTTATAGGGTGCCTGATGTATATCATGTTATGTACTAGGCCTGACTTAAGCGTCAGTGTTAATATACTGAGTAAGTATACAAACAAAAATAATAAAGAATTATGGCAATGTCTTAAACGAGTACTGAGGTACTTAAAAGGCACAATTGATTTAAAGTTGTGTTACGTGAGACGTGACTATAGCCATATTTTGTGCGGGTACGTAGATTCAGATTGGGGAGGATATGATACTCGAGATAGAAAAAGTACAACCGGGTATTTATTTAAACTTTATGACCATTGTACAATAACCTGGTGTACAAAAAGACAATTGTCAGTAGCAGCTTCTTCCACGGAGGCTGAATATATGGCATTGTACGAGGCGGTCAAGGAAGCGTTGTGGTTAAAATCTTGAGCAGCTTAGTATAAATATACACATAGATAAACCTATAGTTATTTACGAAGACAACAATGGCTGTATAAGTATCGCAAATAATCCCACAAATCATAAGCGATCCAAACATATTGATATAAAATATCATTTTTCGCGTGAACAAATTGAGAAAAATATAATAAAATTAAAATACATTCCCACAGGTGAACAGCTGGCCGACGTCCTGACGAAGCCGCTGCCAGGGATTACTTTTCAAATAATGAAAAGTAAAATTGGTTTAAAATAAATAATATGTAAAATCTTATGTATAATAATTGATTCATGAAATGTATCAAATAATCAAGTACATAGTAAATATCAATATTATTAATTTGATATAATAATTTGACTGCAATGTACACAATATTAATTGAAATCGACTGAAATGGTCTGATTAGGTTTTCTGTCTGGGTTTCCCTAATCCTTGCAACAAATGTTGGATCATATTGTAATTTCCCAGCAGATATTTGGAAGTGTATGTGTTCTGTCTATTAATCAATTAGAAATTGTTTTATGTTTGTATAATTGTCGATTAATTTTTGAGGGGGCGTGTTGATTTAATTAAGTTTGTTTGCAAAAAATAATCTTGTCTATGTATTCCATCGACAACTTGTTGGTTGATTTTTAATATTTTAAACTGACAAGACATAAGAAATGCTACTTTCTTTTTTTCCCGTCAGCTTCTTATGGTGGTCACATCACTTCTAAATAAAAATAAAAATAAGGATTAATATACGATCATAAGTTAATTTAAAATCCTTAACTATTTGTTTTATTGCTCCCATAACCAATATTCAATAAGCTCCAGGGCAATCAGGTCAAATAGTCACTCAGATTCATAGGACTCATTTGTCCTCCCCCTCAGGGAGGTCTGGGCAAATTCGCTCAAAAAAGTTTTAGCTAGGTTGCCACCAGTGGCTAGGGCCCTAGGCACTCCCCGTCTGGGTTGCCAGGGCAGTTCGTTAGTCCAACTCTGGGCGACGGCTCAAGCCGAGGTTCGTGCCATCTCAGGCGCCCTAGTGCTTGTCGCCCAAAACCAAACCGTGGCCCAGCGCACTTGCGCTTGCCAGACGTCCGGTCAAGCTGTCCGAGGTCGCGTTCGACCAGTAGCTCAGTCCTATCAAAAAAAAAAGGTCCGGGGAGTCAGTTTTTCGGAAGCTATAACCGCGAACAGTTCTAGTGCGAACCAAGTGCTAATCGAAGTGCTCAGTGTAGTGTGATTGTGAGTGAAAGTTTTGTGTAGTGTTTTTGTGTGACAGTTTCTGAGTGTTGTGAGGAATAAATCGTCATAGGTGTGAATTGGCATTTTTATATTTTTATCCCGAACCCGTAGCTCGTAACAGTATTAAACTTACTGTCCTTTTCGCTGACACACTTCGAATGACTCTGTTTACTGAACTCTGTGAGCAACGAATTGAATTGTGAATAGCAATATATTTCTTACGCATATAAATAATGTGAACATTAAAACATTTCTTACTGCTTGATTGTCTATACAATAATGTTTATCCTAAATTTAAATCAAAATCAGACACACAATGCATGATGACACGTAATACTCTGAATCACATATTGCTTCGTATATAAATGAACAATGTAAAATATAAGTTTACCTTACTGTGACGTTTGATTTGAAAAATAATGTATCATTTTATTATTGTACTTGTTTTTGGTTCAGCGATTGTGACGGTGAGATTTAAGTCATTTACACCACCCTTGGGTACATGTGTACCCCATTTAATTTTTAAATAAAAATTTGTTTAAATCTATTTTAACTACAAATTGACGGTTCCAGCTAATCTATATTAGACTATTGGTACGTAGAAAAATTAATATTGCAATTGCCAACGCAGGCGTTCCGGGTATGATGTTACCCCACGTTAGTAATATTAAAATTTTTGTTCTCCTTGACTGATTGGAAATTTGTATATTGAGTTATTGGTTTAGCAGTATACAGTGTTACAAATTACCTTACCTTTTATAAGAAATGTATGAATATGTATTTTTCTAAAAATATAGAAGAACATTGTTAATTTCATAGATATTTAAATTAATTATAAGTAAATTGAAAATAATATTAAATTTTTGATGTATAATGTGCTTAAATTGTCCTCTCTCTATCTTTTAAAGAATGCCCATTAATGATGAAGTTAACTATTTATTATTATTCATTTATTTTGGTTTATATTTACTCTATTTTTAAAACATCAGAATAAAACTTCTTAAAAAAACTGTGATTTTTAATATGGTATAGGATTGTCTCTTGTAGTAACCCATCTACCTATACTTATAATGAAACTGTAGCAGACTGAATTCTGTATATTAGATATATTTTTAAAATTTCACTCAGAGAGGGATGTATGAATTCAAACATTATTTATACCTTTCGGCCTGTTAATAGAAACAATCTTCACATACTATTGGCCTCTTAATAGAGTTCTCTACCACCTAAAAAAAACCAACTCGATCGGACTATTCCTTACGTTTTTGTGGGTTTAGATAAAATGAAGTAAAATGTTCTTAAATTAGTCTTTATTTACTTATTATGAGTATTACAAACTTACAAATAAACAAACAAACTTGAAAAACAACATAAAAATAAAAATAAATATCATTTTTTTATATGAAATGTGGCGAAACATGAAGCGCAAATGCTGGGGTTCGTAGGATAGGTCAGGCACACAATGTTTACTTTTTTTGTCTTGATTTTTCGCTTCAACTCTAGATTTTCCTTGCTTACGTAGATTTTCACAGCAATGTATGCATTTACAACGCACAAGTCGGTTGCGATGGTCAGACATAGGATTTTTTCCGAACTTATGCCCAACTTGATCAGGGACATGAGCAGCATTACGTAAATTCAATAACTGAAGACATACGTTTTCACGGAACTTTGTAATAGTATAAAGTTTATTCGTGATCCTTTTTTTCTTTTTGTACATCAAGTAGGCATTTACTACAGATGTATTCAACAACAATTCAATCGCCAATTTCTGAAACCATCTGATACTGCGCCTTGTCGGATTACAATAACTTCCCATCTGATCAGAAAGATCAATCGAGCACTTATGCTTATTGTAATCTGCAATTACTGTGGGTTTCATTGAAGTTTGCCTTTGGTTTCTTCTACTTGTTACAGTGACAAATCCAATACTGTGTTTCGTCGATAAAGCTAAGACTTCGCGTTTATCTTTCCATTTTAGAACTAGAACTCCACTTCTTTTTTCCCTTGCAGTTATTTCGCCTTTTTGCAATTTCGCTGACAAAACCTGTTTCGGCAACCCTTTTCGGTTTTTCCGGAGTGTGCCGATCAAATGCGTATTTCTCTTCAAAAGAGACTCTGCTAATAATAACTCTGCTAATTCTACACTTTGTGATAAGCTGAACCAAACGTCTTATTTTGATAAGTCTATCGGCACCTGATGTTCCAAGATATAACGTATCCTCGAAATGCCATCAACGAAGTAATAGTTCGAAGCGATTTCGACTCATTGTGGCACCAGCTATTTTATTATTATACAAAATGTTACGGCTCCAGTAATCAGAAATTTTAGGCAGTTTTTTTTAGACCCATCCATATCAACAATCCAAGAAATTTCTTCATCTCTTCTTCATCACAATCTTTCCAGTTACATAATCTACTCGAACGTCTCAAAACTGTAAGTAGTTTTTATTAGCGTAACAATTGGTCATATTTACCATAAGGTCGATGACTTCTCTATCTACCAACAGCGAAAAAAAATCAAGTTCAGATTCACAATTGTCAGCAATATTAATGAGTCCAGGGGTTGCAGAAAAAGGAAAATGTCTTCGATGAGAGCCAGTTGGTAATTCCCAGTTGTCTTCTGACTCCAATCTAGGATGATTTTCGGAACCGGCTACTGTTCGTGATTGACGCTGTGTCGTCGCCAAATCTTCATCGAAAACCGCGTCGCTACTCGACGATTCATCATTTTCCGCATCACTAGTGTCGTACTGAGAACTATCTGACGTAGGCACGTAATCAGGATCGAAATCAGAGTCATCAGACATGTTGTATCAGGTCACGACGTGCGGCGCGCAACAAATTGGCGGGAAAATGCATATATTGCAGGCCACGGGGGCGGCCTGCGGCTAACTGACAGTTAAAATGATTGGCGTGGAGAAGTAATTATAAGTAAATAAAGATGGCTTGATGTAAATAACTATTCGGGGGCTACTGGCGACCCCCTTAGCCTGCTAGGAAAGTTTTTGAAAATTGCTCTAGCTTACTGTTACAAATACTTTGGAGGCCGCCGGCGGATCCTGAGGCAGTGAGAGTGTTTAGTGATTACTCAGTAACGCGTACCAGACCATACCAAAAATTTGTGGGGGTGCCCGTGGGACGTGGATGAATTTTATTTATTTTATTTGATAACTTGTTCAAATAAAATATACTTTGCTCATAATTCGAGTAATTACCAATTTTTTCACTAAGACAAATAAAACATTGATGCAAATGCAAACAATGTTGAAAAAAATCTATAGGGGTACCTATTACGACGAACAAAACACATTCATCGACTACCTACAATAGTAATTTTGGTGGTCATATTAATGATGATAATATGGTACACACCGAATTTCTAGAGATATCTCTCAAATAACATATCAGCCAAAAAACCTTTTCTTATTACCTTTAAAATTGGACACTTCATATTTTGTTTATTGACTTTATTTAAAGAACGGAAAACTTAAAAAATATTAATTTCAGGCTCAACCTCCCAGTGGTTATAAGCATGCGTGTGATCGTGCAGCATATGTAAGTTATTGTAATTCTATAAAATTATCATAAGTTACAAATATAACTTGTCTTTTAGATAGTATTTTATAGAATCAGCGAAACCATGGTGATATTTTTAAACTCTCTTATTGATAATCATTGGTTTGTTGAAGGATATAACAACAACGTGCTGACTGCTGAGTTTCAATGCAGTTAATTTTATAGAAAACCTATATTTATTTCCTTCATACATGTATGTTAGAAAAATTGTTTTCATATATTATACATTTTTATTTTTCAGGATGGATTTAAATGCTGTAAAAAAGAAATTTTCAAATTACCAGGAGAAGAATATAAGGAATGTTTTAAACTTGATAATAAGCCGCTCATAGAGGTTAGTTTGTTTTGTCTAAGAACAACCTCTAGTGCTTATTGTATTTTTTGTAAGTGGAGATGATTAATGATCTACTCGTATCATAAATAATAGCGTGATATCTAGCGAATATGTTTTATCTATCGTCTCATACGATCACTTGTTTTGTAAATAAGACGAGAGATAGTTATGTCTGCTTATTGATTATTATTTCAATATATTGCTAATTTTTCTTTCAGTGTAAAGTAACTAAATGCATTGGAAAAAAACGAGGACATCTTAACGACGACGGTACCATCAATAGTGCGAAAATTATGAAAGACATTGAAAATAACTATAAAAATGATCCTGATCTGATTGATTCCATGAAACAGAAATGTATCGACAGAAACTTAAATAAATTTGGAGTAGGTGCTCTTTGTGATCTGCTAATGGTAGAAAAGTGCTTAGATTACGAAATTATCAAGGTAAAGTAACTTGCCCACATATTTCTGCTGTTGTTATATTAATGTTGTCACCAAATAAAATGTTCACATTTTGACATATGGCTGATTAAATATTAATGTACCACTAATCGATAATTGTGAAGATCGTTTTTTAAATTCCTGATTTGGTGAAATAAACCTTAAGATTTTTAGTGAAAATTGAACATTTGTGGTAATGAGACGTTTATTTTTATATGAAAAAGTTACTTATAGCAAAGTAGAATCGTCAATTGAACGAGTGAACGATCGTATGTGCTTCCGGTCTACAGCATTTTTTTATTGTTTCTGTCAGTTCGTATGTTTGTATATTCTAGATACGAGTATTACGTTCTTGGTCTATGGTTTCAAATCAATGACTAGATGAAACTTTGTGCGAGTTCTAGGAATTGGTCGAACTTTTGATTCGTCAGGAATTTTCGGTTTGCCAGGCAGATCTACTGGCCAATATCAATAAATTTGTACAGGCATTATCAAAAAATCCCTGAATTAAAAAAAAAACTGTCAAATGGCTGACGTTTTTTTTACAAAAAGTCATAAAAATATTGCTGTCGATAGGTCAATAATTTGTGGAACACCGATGGTGTTAAAAGTAGTTAATTGACTGAGCCAGCGAAACGTCTAAATATTTTCATTCGTCTGCAAGATCAAGATCTTTTTACCCCTGTATCATGGTTCATTTATTATATGACTGAAATTCTAAATAAACTTGAGGATGCTTTATGTATAATATGTATAGTTACTAATGAATTTTCGTTTTTATGTTTCCGTACTCATAAGGTTAAAACGGGACCCATTTAATAAGACCTTGCTGCCCAACCTTCCGTCTGTCTGTCTGTCACCAGTCTGTGTGTCATAAATTATAATACCTAGAAACTTTTTTTTTAATTAAAACATATGTTTGCGTATTTAAATACTTAAATATTTAAGGGGTATCCCATACAACATACGTGATTTTTGCCATTTCTTGCTTGATATTAATAAAGACAACATCTATATGTTGTCTATAGGCTAGAACTAGAGCTGTATAGATACTAATATATTAATAGTCGTGAAATTTTATTTTTTGATAGTTTGGAATTTTGTATTGACAGGACGCACACAATTCCAATAACTTATTCTTAAGATATAAGACAGGTCGAATGTTTAGATATTAGCAAAATTTTGTTCTGGTAGTTCAACAGTTGATCTCACTACTATGTTGTAACCGTTATATGTTTGTGTTTTCAGAGTTGCAACACGTGGGATAACGAAGGCGAATGTGCTGGAATGAAGAAGACCGCTGCACTTTGTATCAAACAATATGCTTAAAACATAATTTTAACAGTTCTATCAACACAGCTAAAACTTATGCCAATAAATCACGAAAAATGAAAAATAAAAATACTACTTGTTTTGTATTTTCTTGTTAACATCAATCTATAGCTAATACAAGTTCTTTTAAATTTATTATTATAAAAAAGTGACTTCCATTACGGTAAGATGGAATTTCTTCAGTTACAATGATTTAAAAATCAAACCCTTGGAATGATTTTACTTCCCTACCTTACTAGGCTAGGTAGGTGGCCCCAAGGTGGATCTTGGCCTCCGACTACTAAAGGCGCCACTCTGTGCGGCACGCCGGAGCCGTGAGCTCACGCCAGAACGATTGGGTACTTCCCAACGAGTAAAACTAGTATATATTGTCTCTTTTCAAGCACTAAAGTTTACGCTGTAAAAATTCAATCTTAACTATCATTTATATAAACGAAATGTCCATTTGATCTTCTATAATTTATTTTAATTTATTTTCTCCTTTTATCAATATTTAGTTATATTTGTAAAGTTCTATAAATCAATTAACAATGTAGCTGTAACTAAAGTGCGCGCACAAAATGTACTAAAGTAAATCTATTTCTGGGTGTCCAAGACACCGGCTTGTGCCGTGTTTGGAACCCGTTATTAATACTGAATTCAAGCTAGTCTACTATTGTTTGATATTATTCTATATAATTGCTATGTTAACCATGTGTTTTGATAAATAAATATCTGTATATATTTTTTTATCTTTTTTAACATTTTTTCTCCTTAAATAATTTTAAATCGTGACAATTTACTTCAATTTAAAATTAATTCCATACAATTCTATAAAAATAATTTTAAAAACAAAACAAACTAAAAAATAATAGGTTAAATAAAAAGTTTATAAAAAAGAACATAAACTGTAAAAATAATTATGAGTCTGACATAAATTCGTGTGGCATCGTCCCAAGAACGCTGGCTGAATTCCTGCGCTGAATTACCACTGAAATCCTTTGAGCAAGGAATGAGCCTTGTCTCTTGTCCCCAGTAGCATCGATATGTTTAGAACAAATGTTGTTTAAGAAAATGTTGGTAGACCTAAACGGAGGCCGACGACAATACGGAAGCTGCTATTGTTGAAAAGCGTTTCTAGGTTAAAAGAAGGAACTGTTCGTAATAACTACCCCGACTCGTGTTCTAAGACAGCAAAAAGCCTTTTGCGGTCATTATCTCTGATTGAATTTTGTATTCTGAACGGCTCGTGATGGAAAATCCCAAGTTTCTGACAATTTGGTTCCTTAAAGATATTGTTATTAGAAGAGAGTCTTCCAAGCTTCTACTTCCTTGGATGCACAATGAATCGCAATTGAATTTGTACGAAGTATGAAAGAACAAAGTTTTGATATACTGTTCACTCATGACAAAAAAGCGAAAAAATCGATACTGGATTTTTTTCTAAAACCATTCGATCTTACAGGTAATGTTGCTTGGTTCCAAATATTTGTAGCGAGGTTTAAATTAAGAATTTTTCTTAAGGCGATTTTAAGGGTGGCATTTAAATTTTCCAAGAGCTCTGCGTATTTTCAGATTCGTGAATTTCTTAATGCGTGGGTAAATTTAGGAACAAAAAGGCAATATTTTAAGATGGTGTAGGCGATGAGAGAATTTAAAGAGCCCAATCTAGTCACGTTATTTGTTGTATTTTATTTTTCTTTTCTAAATGAGGACCAACGCTATCCTCGCAAAGCCCCCAGGATGAAAAGTGAGTTCTTTAGTAAAACATAAATTTCCTGAGCAATATTTTTGTAATTATAAATGAATCTAGCGCAATAACAATCGTCAGACTTATCTACGACGATGAGTTTGCGTTTGTCTAAAGCTAGTTCTAAATTAAGTTTTGTTAAGACGGATTGATCTGTTAATTGAGTTAAAAGCATTTATAACATCAACTTTTAGCAATACATCGGTTTCACTGTCTGTTGATAAAAACATGCAGACCAAAAAGACTGCTGCATTACAACCTAACTGGACTGGCTGAAGCAATGAAGTTAATTTTGATGCAATGTTTATACAAACAACCTTGAAAGCAAGTCTGCGAAATGTCCAACCGATAGGACGGATACCTCTGCCTACTTCACTTCTTTTTTTCAATCAGAATCGCCGACGACTTTCATTTCATACGACAGATTCGTATATCTGCAGAAAGCAACTTGGTCAAACTTAGTTTAAATGTTCTGAAAACAAAATATATGACCTTCTCTATTCTAGACTGTCATCAACCTGTAGAATCTACAATTTCGTGGACATGATTTAAACTGCTCTAAAACCTACTGTTCTTGCCCAATCTTATATTGGACTAATTCAATAAAATAGTTGGGGATTCCTATTGATATCGGCCTCTCGTTTCAGGAGCACATCATTGACCATTAATGTCGTGTGAGAAAACTAATTCCAATTTTCAAAACACGAAGACACGTGGCTGACCCGTGACTTATTAAAACTATTTACTATTCTCTCTGTCAATCATTGATTACTTATTACATTTCTAGTGGGAGTGGTATATGTAAAACTAACTTCAAACCTACAGAAATTGCACAAAGGGCTATCTTAAGGATATCTAACTTTAAGCCTCGGCTCTATCGGACAACAGACCTTTACAAATAATACAAAGTGTTAACTGTTAGACAGCTTTTTATTTTACAAACAGTGCTTACCCAGCATCTCAAATCTCGTCCACAACAAGTTGCAGACCTTGCAACATACCTAAATCGCGTTTGGTCTTCTCTACAAGGTATATCAATTTTTTCGGCCCATATTCATAAAACAATTTTTAAGAAAGTACCATTACACACTCTTAACTACTTCGAAGTTAAATTTAAAGTTATAGATCTTCTTAAAACACTAGAAACCACTATGACAGTACTGAAGAGCTTTTAACTATTGTGAGGTTACACTGACCCCTATACTCTCGCACATGTACAATTTTTATTTTTCATTTTCCCTCAAATAGTACGAGTAGACACGTACAACAAATTATTTTCCACATTTTCTTTATTGTATCTAGTCCAAATTACCTTTTAAATGTTTTTCTCTTCTACTTGTTACTTTCTATTTTAAACTAAGAATAATATATTATAACGAGTATATAACTCATTAGGTGTACATATTTACCGAAAGCATACTTCATAGACCCAAATAATAAAAAGGGGCCTGCGACCTCCCATTCGGTCATGACTATCCATATTAAATGTAACTTTATAACATAGTATAATCTGTGAATAGTACTTTTGTTTTCGTACATTGCAGGTATTTTATAGCTTTCATACCATATTAGAATTGAGATCTTGATGTAGTGCCTACAATGAACTTACCGCTTAGTACTGATCGAATGGTTCTGATGGAATCCAGGCCCCTAACCAACTGAAAATAGTCAATTTGATCTAATTACAGGGTAACAGTATGATTATTAATGGTAAGAAGTTAAAGAAGTTGAATGTTAACTGTCAATATAGGTAGTGTCGATGTAAAGGATATAGGTAGAATATCTGAGGTGGAAATTTCCATACATAGAAGTTAAAATTATATATATGTATATAATTTCTATATATGAAGTATATATATTATTATATATATATATATACTATATACCGCGGTGGTAACGGTATCGTCAATAGATGATTTAGAACAGAAGCTTAATACTACTGCGCAACAGCTTTCCGATTGGTTCAGAGCAAATGGTCTGGCGCTAAATCTAACAAAGACCCATTTTATCTACTTCTGTTTAAATGGAAGGACCTATAGACCCATGTCGGTACTACTAAATGGAGTGATTATATAACAAGTCCCCTCTACAGCTTTCCTAGGTTTCTAATTGGCCCGTGGATTGCAGTGGGGGGATCACATAAATAAAGTATGTGGCAAGATTGCAAGCGCATGCTTTGCACTGTCCCGGCTCGCAAGAGTGGTGTCCCCGGATATCGTGCGATGTTGCTACTTTGCTACAGTTCACTCAGTGCGGTGCGGAACTCTGGGGTTGCACCGCGGATTGATTGCGTGCGTTCAGGTTGCAGAAACGTGCCGTCTGCGTGATCGCGAGGATACCCCAGGATGTATCCGCCCGTCCACACTTCAGGAGGCTAGGTATCCTTACGTTGCCGGCAATTGTCATCTTTCAAGTTGCGGTATACGTGAGAATAAACATGGACTCCTACACTAAACGAAGCTGTAACCATAGCATTGATACCCGGCGGTGTGATGCGTACGCTACACAAGTCTTCAAAAGTGACACATGTTGTGGGACCTACCGTATACAATAGGTTGCCGGAAGATGTGACCGCTCGCGCTTCTTCAAGTCTTAGTGCATTCAAAGCTCGTCTAAAACGCTGGCTTATCGAGGAAGTGGTCTATGATTTTGACAAATTTATAGGATATCAATTATTAAGACGACTGTTGTGAAATATTTTTAATTTATTATTCGAAGTAAGAACTCGCTTACTTATTGATTTTATTTTTTAAAAATGCTTAAGTATTTTAAGGGTTTTTTTAGTTTAATATTATACGCTAATTGTAACCTGACTTGTAAAAAACAATTACCAATAAATAATATGAATATGAATATATGAATATGAATTATTATTAGACATAATGAACTAATTCTTAAAATGAAGTCTAAAAAGGAAGTATGTTAAAAACTTATTGCTCAAATTCTGCCCTCAACTTTGTACACCGAGCCACTGACAATTTATAAAAGAAAAGGTAACTATTGAGTTAATTATCAAAACATGTATTTGATAGATGCAAAATATTAGGAATATTACCGTTACCTAAAACATACTGACAACGGAATTCAACAATATGAGACTCAATATTCATGCGGTTTATTCAAATGAAGGCCACTCGGTAAAATTATTTTCTATAAAATTCGACATAGATGATCTTTATTTAGCGCCGCGTGTGAGCGAAGCATAGACTTGCTGTGGTTCAAAACTCAAGAAAGGCGTGAGGCTCGGGGCGCGGGGCGAAAGGTCGGCGCATAGCATTTTGACGCGACCGTGTTAATTCCTAATTCTCTTAAATCAATCCCATAAACGACAATAAGTGTTGTGCATTAACATTTAAACTTTTAACTTTGCTAAGAATAAACTATTTACATTTTCGATACCTACTAAACATAGGGAAATAATAGAGTAAAAATACATTTATTCTACAATGTAGATTCATACATTATTAAGCCACATTATAATATTACTATAATATTTTCATCACTCAATACACGTATATAATTAACGCAATTTTCAGCTAGTTTTGAGAGGAAGAAACTCGTTATATTAACAACCATCTAAAATTGGCTCACAAACGTCAATACAGTATAACAGTTACTCAACTTGTCCGATATTCTTTTGAGACCTGGTATTTCAATTTTCTTAATAAAATCATTTGCCTATTTATTATAGAAAGACTCATATAACATAATTCTTGCTCTTCCACTATTTTAAGGTTTGTTTTTGATTGCTTGTAACGAATAAAAATATAACTCTCTAAAAAAATAACATAGTTTTATTGACTCTAACAATAAAAGTAGGTTACTCGTATCTAGTTATATCCGTGTATCTTATTTATTGACTTGATTAAACGCAGTATAACTCTTATCTCACATTTTCTTTCGAAAAAATAAAATGTTTACTTTAGATTTAGTATTGGCAACAAAATAATTTTAATTTGAATTTTAAACAATTTTACTACATAATAATATTAAGTCAAATTTATCGTTTTGTTACACACATGTATATTTACAGACTAGCGCATGAATCATTTAAAAAAAACTGTTACCCAGGTTGCCCAAGATACACAAGGCTCAGCCTAGTTTGCAGAGGCGGGGGGGCTCCCGTTGCAACCCACGGTGAAGCCAAGAGGTACCTGGGATGGGCCGCTCCACCAGGTTGTTGTGCCCTCTAAGCCTGTGTCGGAGTGGCTACAGGAGATAGGTTGCGGTGTTTTATAGGTACACCGCAACTGAGGCGGGCTGCAAAATCGCGATACGGCGCGACTGTCGATATTGAAGAGCGGCGCTCTCTCCAACTTCCGCGGCCCTGACGGGGTCACCACCGTAGAATGGTGCACGTGGTGGAGCCGCAGTAGTGTTATCTGCTGCGGCCGTAGTGGCAGGCGGCGGGGCCACTGATGACCCGTCGCAGGAGGACTTCGGGCGTCTAGACACGGGGTCGTCTGACGCCCACATGGTGCTATGGTCCTCGAGCTGGTTGCAGTGCGTCATGTGTCTGGCGCATTGCAAGTGGGGGAAACACCGAGGGATGGGTCCGGTGACGGACAGCCGTGGCGGGTCGCGGATGAGTGCAATAGCGTTCCCGTGTCCGTTATAGGCACGGAGTGACACCGAGTTTTTGTGGGTAAGAGTCCCACATAACCGCTCTGCCTCCCCGTGGTGGAAAGGTATGCATGCAGCATTTTTTCACGTTAAAAAAAGGCTCAGCCTTAGTTTACTTTCGGACCCGTTGTAAAAATGATAAGCTTACTGGCAAACGGTTTCTGTATTTGTGTCTCATAAATATATTATAGTTACAACTCACGTTTTGGCAATAAACTATTTGATTAAAATATTTCTTACTGTTTTAATGTATATATGAGTACAATAACGTTTGTCATAGATCAAAATCAAACACAACACATGATGACACAATCATTCTGAACAGCAATTTACTTGGTATATAAATACTGTCAAATATTGACAGACCTTTCTGCAACGTTAGCTTTGAATAAATATGTATCATTTTATTATTTTCATATTTGGTTTGACGATAGTGACGGTGAGATTTAACTCTTTTACGCCTACTTATTCGGATATTTTTTTCAATATTTTTCACTATAGCATCATATCATCATATTTATTTTTAGGAAACTTAGTGCTTAAAATTGCCACTGCATTTTTTAAACACTTGCAAATATGGCTGTCGTACAATTAAATATAAAAAAATACCGTTACAAACGTTAACTAGTTCATTAATTAGCAGTCTGAAGTTGCTGTTTGATTTTGTTAGTTTGCCTTCCGTCACAATAATGTGTATTGAACACCGTGAAACAAAAATTTTACAAATAAACTAACCATTAGCAATTTTATCATTTCACAAAAATTATGCAGATGCACATGAGGTGGAAAAAAATATATAAGAGCACCGAAGATAATATGTTTGGTATTATTATATTTATCATGATAATATGGTAAACTCTGAATTTTTAGAGCTATCTCTCTCTTTTATAAAAAAATAAACAATATACGTTTAAAATGGTATCTTTACCAGAATCAGAAAAATAACTAACCTCTTGTCGACCAAACTAATTTTATGAGTACTCAATTATATCACAAATGTTAATAATCAACAGATAGTAGTTGATTATAATAAATATCAATAACAAAACTTAAATAATCAGAAAAAAGGTTTATCTTAAGGTTTTTCACAAGCCTATTTGTAAGTAAAAATACATTATTTGAAAAAAAAAATGTTATAGTTTACAATAAAAACTGCATGTAGTTAGTACTTCACAAATTACGAGATCACAAATTACGGATCCTCTTATCTCCCCTTACCGGAGACGATGGCACTTGATTTGTATCATCTGGCCCGATAAATATATCACCGGGCCAGATAACACTTTTTTTTTCCATATGGCCCGGCACCGGGCCAAGTCACCGGGCCAGATGGGATACACTTTTAATTTCAGGCTCAACCTCCCAGGGGTTATAAGCATGCGTGTGAGCGTGCAGCATACGTAAGTTATTGTAATTCTAGAAAATTATAATAAATAACAAATACAACTTGTCTTTTAGAAATTATTTTATATAATCAGAGACACTAAGATAATTTTTTGAGCTCATTAATTGATGATAATGTGTTTATACATTTATTTATATGTGAATATAACAACAACGTGCTGAATTTCGTGACAATTTTATAGAAGACCTATATTTATTTAATTCATTCATGTATGTTAGAAAAAATATTGTCATATTTTATAAATTCTTGTTTCTCAGGGTGGATTTAAATGCTGCAAAAAAGAAATTTTCAAATTACCAGAAGAAGAATATAAGGAATGTTTTAAACTTGATAATAAGCCGCTCATAGAGGTTAGTTTGTTTTGTGAAGAAACACTAGTGTGTATTTTAGTTTTTGTAGGTATATGATCAGCGTGATATCTCGCAAATATGTTTTATCTTTCGTCTCCTACGACTAGCTATTTTATGAATTAGCCGAGAGACGGTTACGATTGCTTAATAATTATTATTTTAATATATTTGTGTTATTAATGACAGATTGTATTTTGAATTACTATTGTAATTTTAGAACTTGCAATATTAAAAAAAGGTACAACACGTTTCTGATAGGGCGATATTCAGTTCAGTCATAAACACATATTACTAGGGTTTTCTTTAAAAGAGGTTGAAGTTAGAAATTTTGTGAAGAAAATGTGTTGTCTGGCTCAGTCCGTCTACGATCATCGTTCTAAAAAGTTATTTCCGGAATTGTTAGCTGTATTAAATCAACTTATGTTTAGTCGACAGTAATTCAATGTGAATAAAAATGATTGAATTCCTGAACTGATATTAAATTCGTTAAATCCGTAATTGTTCTTTCAGTGTAAAGTAACTGAATGCATAGCAAAACAACGCGGACATCGTAATGACGACGGTACCTTCAATTATGCAAAAATGATGGAAGATATTGAAAAGGATTATAAAAATGATCCAGAACTGGTAGATATCTTGAAAGAGAAATGTATCGCCAGAGACTTAAATAATTTTGGACTGACTGATGTTTGTGACCTGATGAAGATACAAAAGTGCTTTGAATACGAAATTATCAAGGTATGGTAACCAGTTTTTTTTTTTTGTTGTACTCGTAGTTGAAGTTGTCACAAAATAAATTGCCCATTTTGACGTACTGCTGACTGACTCAATATTCGTGAACATCGTTTTTTTAAATTCCTGATTTGGTGAAACAAATCTTGAGTTTTCAGTGCAATTTGGGCATTTGATGATATTAGTTTTTGAAAATGAGATATTTATTTTTTTATGCAAAAGTCAAAGCGTCTCTGCTTCTGATCTGGCATTAGTTTTTCTTCTTTTATCAGTACGTATGTTTGTGTCTTTGTATGTTACCTACGACGTCTGAAATTTCGTACTTGGTGTAAGGTTTCAAACTAATCTTGACGAAACGTTGTGTATGAGTTCTACAATACAGAATTATTGAGTCGTCAGGAATTTTTGATGGCCAGGCAGATTGACTGGTCTATTTTGATAATATTCAGAACATACAAGCAAAACTCACAATTAATGAACAATCCTGAATATAAAAAAACAGTCATATGGTTGTCATTTTTTTACAAAAGGTTACAAAACTATTATTGTTGCCAGGTAAAAAGTTCGCGGAACTACAATGATGTTAAAAGTAGTTAATTGACCGAACCAGCCAATCGTCTGAATATTATTATGCGAGGAACAATGTGTGTGTATATTAGTGAGATCAGGATCTTGTTACACCTTTGACGTGCATTATACGGTTAAAAAAGTGAATAAACATGAGGATGCTTTTTAAATAAAATGTAGTTAATACTGACGCTTTACCGCTTACATAATAAAATAAATATTTAATATACAGACAACATTCGTGATTTTTGCAATTTTATATTAGTAACGAGAATATATAGATCTTATGTTGTATATATATATAATAATAGTCGTGAAAACTCGTTTTGGTAATTTACCCAAAACAACAATGTGAAGCTTCAAACGGTGCCATTTACAGGCTGATTTTGATAATACTGACAGGACGCACATATTATAACTCCAATATTTTATTTCTTAGAAATACGAAACCGGTCGAAAGTTCAGATATAAGCAAAATTTCGTGCTGGTAGTTCAACAGTTCAACAGACCTTACTACTATGTGATAGTAACCGTTGTTTAATTGTGTTTTCAGAGTTGCAACACATGGAGTAACGAAGGCGAATGTGCTGGAATGAAGAAAACCGCTGCACTTTGTGTCAAACAATATTATTGAAACGTAATTTTAACAGTTCTATCAACAGAGATAAAAACTTATGCATGTCAAATACAAAAGCTCAAATAAAGAATTTCGACATTTTAATTTATTTTCTTATGTATTATTCATGGCTAATACAAGTTCTTTTAAAACAATAAATTCATTTTTTTTTTGAAGCGACTACCGACTGCCTCTACGGCACGCACCGATAGAACTTTATCAGTGACTTATATTTAAAAATCAAACATCGCGACTGATTTTAATAAAAGTTAATTGAGACTCTTTCAGAATTGAAAGATTAAAAGAATTTTTCAAATCGGTCTACCATACGGGTAGACCGAGGAATCAAGTAACATATACGTACGTACTCGTACGTCGTATTGAGGTCCTTCTCTTTTTTTGAAAGTCAGTAGAATAATAATAGGTCATTGGTTTTACAATGAACAAGTAACTCTTCAATCTGTTTCTGTAGGGTGTACAAGCTTTATTATATAAAAAAGGTTAGGTTAGTTATTAGACTTATACACAAAACGCACTGATAGTTTCACGTTCTCGATTTCCCGACTAAGAAAATGCCTTCCAGTAAATGGCGATATAGCAAACTTAGGGTAAGTTTGCTTTGGAAGAAATTCGTTAAACACATGTTACCGATGTTCATTAAATCATTTGTTTACATAAATAATCTTACAAGCTCTTTTTTACATAAAAGATTACGATTAATATAATGCAAACCTAAACACCTAACAATACACACAAAATATGTGTGGTGTTAGGTGGACTAATAAAACTTCTAATAATAACACTATTTCATCACAAAGCTGCAACAATATGGCCGAGCTTCCTCAAACCGATGAAGTAGTAGTAGCTACTACGTATGGGTTTCATACGGCTGGCAGGCGAGGATTTTTTATTGTTTTACCTGTAGCTTTGGAGGGCCCTGGTGGCTATTTGACACTTATGTGCTTCTGGACGAGAGTAGTAGTGCTACCTTGTTTGACGGCGACGAATGCATTGGAGCAGAAACTACGAGCCGACAACAACTACGTGTCACCAGCGTAGGTGGTAATTTTCTAGACACCGAGGCACGTTACGAAAAACTTTAAAATACGAGGGCGTGACCTACCTGAACAATACTCAAGGAGCGTATTCAACTCTTCTTTTTCTCACACCTTAAAGGACAGACATGTTAGATGTGTTCAAATACGACCACCTCACAGATTTATCTTCTCAGTTAACTTACCAAAATGCTAGTATAATATTAAATTAAAATATAATAACTTACCAGCAGTGCTAAGCAGAGCTGCTGTATGGGACTTGCATGAAGTCGTGAGATACGTGTAGGTAAGAAGAACGAACCGGAAGCTTCGAGAACGCTCCTTACCTGTGTGCCTGGTACTGCATCCGCTTCACCTAGGCCTGTAGACTTTGTTAATCAGGCTTCCAAAACTGAATGTAGGCACGTTGTGATTTATAAATTTTCTTGGAGCTAAATAATACGAGATCGATTCTAAGATATTTAAATATGTGCACCACGTCCAAACAGTAAAGACTTACGAGCAGTTATTTTTGGTCGAAGTTTCAGCACAAAAGGCAGATGCAGGCCGTTACGACGTAGGTTTGCCTTAAAAACGGAATATTGAATGTACTTGATAGTTATCCACAAGCTTTATCGCACCTCGTATCTCTGAAGAAGCAAATACTGAGGTATGAAATCTTTGATTCTGACTACAAAGCATTTAGTTTTACCTTTGTCGTAAGTCAATGGTAAAACTTTAAGCTAAATCATTAAGTTTAAACTATGACAAACAGCTCGTACATGTAAGATTTGTTGTTCAAGATTCATTTTATATTGTATTATATTTTATTAGGTTTCAGTAGTCAAAAGTGCACCTTCCTTAAAACTACTTTAAGGAAAGTGCACTCGGCCCAGGGAGTTAAGTTTGTTATTTCATAATGTTAATGTGATATTAAAGAATAGTTATCCTACCTACATCAATCTATAAGCATCACCGGCCCTAGTCTCGTAACGGCTATCCAGACAAAACTAGACAATCTGTATTCTCACATTTACATTTACTTAGAAGGAGGCTTCCCTAGTCCCTAACTACTCGAACCTGAAATGTTGGTGGCAAGACATCTACCTTCAACCCCTAGAGACCTAAGAACAGAGACAGCGCTGTGACTATTAGCCTCAACATTGGCAACTTCCTACTCAAATTAACCATACGGATGATTATCATTAGATGACCAGTTGCCTAGGCTTGGATCTACTTCACAGGTTCCACAGATGTAAGAAATGATAACCAATACGAAAACAGAGTCTTCATAGATGCCTCAACGCAAAACAACTAGCTCAGTGACAAAGACTCAAATCTGCCACGAGCCTACAATACCATAACAGGGATAGAATAATCGAATGCACGTTACAGAGACACCGTAAGGTAGCCATTGGACTTTTAACCCAGATTAAAATAAAATACTCCTCAAGAATAATCATAGTTGGCACATCAAGCCAAAAAAGCTATATTTCCCTCGAACAATGCAATCGAAGCCCAAGCACGTCCTTGATATGTAGGGATCACTAAGCGTCTGTCCGGGCCTGAAGGCAACACCCACAAAACTCACGAAAGTAAAATCTAGAATTCGCTGCAATTAAGCTTATTCCCCATTACATAATTTGAAATATATCTGCGGTAAGAGTGAATGTGCAAAGTTGACATCTAGATTTTAACACTGACTCGACTCAACAACTACAACATTTAAAATTTTTGACCCGCCATTTTTATTACGATAATGGATTTTCTTTGTTTGTTATTTTATACGAGCTTTGTACGAGAATAAAATTTTCAAAACTTTCCTTAGATTTTTATAAATATCTAAAACGAATATCAATAATATGTACTGAAATAGATAATCAAAATATTAATAAAATAAGCCTAACCTCAAATATTGACAAAGTTTATTTATAGATATATAGATTATAGCAATAATTTAAAGAAAAAGAAAATGAAAATATGTAGTAGTAAGAAGATATAGAGAGAATTTATTTAGCCTTGATTATAGAGTTTAATTTAAGTTTAATTTTTGATAAAGAATTCCCAAAAAAGTCCAAAGTGTGAATATGATATGTATTGATTAGATTAGTGATTCTGGGTACAGGTGAGTTTGTTCCTAGAACAGTTCTACGGAATATTGGAGCAAGCGGAGTTAGAGTGGACGGGTTTCGAGGATATCGGAACGGTATCCTGAATTTAAATTTTGTTAGAAGGTTTGGACTATCAATATTACGGTGCAATAATTTAAAGAAGAAGACTATGATAGCTCGACTACCAAATACAACATAGAAAGTATTATTACAAATCAACAGTATATTTATTACCCTCTTACTTTACAATAAACACGTCTTTAATCAAATATAACTCTATGTATTCAAAGAATATTTACTGTATTTACTATTTATTATTATTTTCTTATTTAGGGAAACTCAAAGTCTAGCGTCCAAAAGAGAAGTGAGGGGCTCTGGTATAGCAGCTAAGCCGCCAACCCAGACCGGACGTTACGTTTGTAAAGTATTTAATTAAAACATGCTGGAAATGGTCTGTGGTTGGCTACGGTGCTAAACCAGCGCCCTCTACAACTTCCTTTACATCCAAAACTACCATTTTAACCACTATTTTCAATCATTTAGACACTTAATATAATGTAATTTAGTAAAGATATGCCGCAACACCGTCTGCAGCGCCACTTAAAACCTTCGGCGACAACATCTAGATATGTTCTCATGTGCCGTTCTTCTAGATTCATTATTTTGAAAAATTTCAGTCTACTACTATACGAGCGAAGCACTTTCGCTTTTCTTGCTGAGTATGTTAAGTGCCACAAAAATCTTTTTTGACAATGAACAGCATAATGCGGTCTCCAAACTGGACTGCAGTATTCTAATATACTACGGACTAGGCAGTTGTATAGTATAAAAGAATTTTAGTATACGGATTATTAAACTCCTTGCTATTACGTATTGAAAATCCTAGCATTTTGGATGACTTCTTAGAAGTATTCTCGATATGAGGAATGAATGTAAGCTTCTGGTCGAATATTACACCCAAATCCTTCATCGTATTTACAATATTCAATCTCACGTTTCCTATGCAATAGTTGTGTTTAATAGTGTTGATCTTCCTACTATAAGTAATTTGATTACATTTTTCAGCGTTTAATATCATATTATTTATTCAAACTGTCAAGATCCTTTTGCAGCAACTCAATATCTTTAACAGTTTCGATAACCTTTAGTATTTTTAAATCATCTGCAAACATAAAGGGAGTACTGCAGTTTAGGCTATCTGGAAGGTCGTTAATGAATATATTGAATAAAAGAGGGTCTAGATGGGAACCTTGCGGTACACCTGAGCTTATTTTGTGACGGGTAGCCGATGTGAAACCTGCTGCAACTACAAAGAAATTTCGGTCGCTTAGATATGAATGTAGCTATTTGTAAACTGTGCCGGTAATACCATACGCCGAAAGTTTGAAGAGAAGCACTGGATGGGAAATCTTATCGAAGGCTTTGCTGAACTCTGTGTATACAACGTCAACTTGCTTATTACTATCAACAGCGTTCACAAGACCTTCTACAAAAGTTACCAAGTTTGTGCACGTAGAACGTTGCTTTATAAAGCCATGCTGATGGTCAGTAATAAACTTATTAAAATGATTATAAATAACCTTTACACAAACAGACAAACAAAAACTTGACGAATTTATTGTTTTGAAAAAGAGTCTGCGCAATCTTTGTCGATATCTTCACTTTCTTGGTAAACAGACGCAAAGTATTTAGCAAAAAGATCGCAAATTTTTACTCCACCAGTAACTGTTTCCGCTCCGTCGGATAATGAAACAGGGTAGGTAGATGTACCTCTCCGTTTAGCTTTAACAAAGGACCAGAAAAGTTTAGGATGCTTATTAATGTTATCTTCTATAGAGTCCCTATATATTTTAAAAGATTCAATAGCCATTTTATTACAGCGTTTATTCAATTTATTGAGAACTATTTCGTGCATGAGATTTCTATAAATTTTGTATCTCCGTAGTAAGTGATTTACTATTCTCTCTGTCAATCATTGATTACTTATTTCATTTCTAGTTGGTATGGTATATGTAAAACTAACTTTAAACCTATAAGAATTGCTCAAAGGGATAGGATATCTAACTATTATAGAGCCGAGGTTTAAATAAGGATATCTATATTTAAGCCTCGGCTCTATCGGACAACAGACCTTTACAAAGAATGCAAAGTGTTTACCGTTAGACAGCTTTTGTCCACAACAAGTTGCAGCCCTTGCAAATAGGCGGAAAGATATAATTTGCAAATTACCGAAATCGCGTTTGGTCTTCTCTACAAGGTATATCATTTTTTTCGGCCTATATTAGATAGTACCATTACATACTCTTAACTACTTTGAAGTTACATCTAAAGTTATAGATCTTCTCAAAACACTAGATTATGACAAAATTGAAGAGCTTTTAACTATTGTGAGGTAACACTGACCCCAATACTCTCACACAAGGATAATTTTTATTTTTTATTTTCCCTCAAATAATACGAGTAGACACAAATTATTTTCTTTATTGTATCTAGTCCAAATTACCTTTTAAATGTTTTTCTCTTCTACTTTTTACTTTTTATTTTATATTAAGAATAAAATATTGTAACGAGTATGTAACTCATAAAGCATACATGTATAACTTAGTTATGGGAGAAGCCACCGGCTACCGAAGCACAGTGCGAACTAGTTCGGAGCCAGTGGATTCAAAATATTCTTGTTCCTATATTAATATGCCAAATAAACATGTGTACTTGTATTTGTATAATAAATAAGTCAGTCCAAATTTATTTAAGTCCAATTTGTTAGGTACATTTCTGTTTCAAGGTATCTTCTATATATCTAGAAGACGCTGGTTTCTGCGACACAGTCTTTTGACTAGTGCGGAAACCAGAGGCTTTGCTTTATTTTTGTATCAAATTTAATTGTCAATAAATACTTGATTGATTGATTGATCTACTAATTCCGGACCATTGAAAAGTTCAATCATCTTTGCATAATTGTAAAAACCGTTGTCGGTAAGATGTCCTCGTTTTGCTTATTTGTACATGTTATGTTTTTGACGGGATTACAATTTTTTTTAATTACAGTATCTTTAATGTGCTGCACGAGCACAGCCTGCTTATATATAACCCTTGGGAAGTTGAGCCTGAAAATAAAATCAATTAAGTTTTCAGTACTTTAAGCGAGCTTACTATATTGTCATCAATAATATGACCACCAAACTTTTTGTAAACGTATTTTTGTGTTTGTTTCTTTTAGTGCAGCTTATTTATATTTATTTAGCAAATTGACAAAATCACATAAAAGCGTCCTCATGCGATGCTCATAAATCAACTAGCTTTGTAACGGATAATTTTATCTATTTATTTGCAGGACTGAACACATTGTAGACCTACTAGGGCTTCCAGATTCGATACTTTCGCAAGTGCCTGAATTTATTTTCGAGATTCGGCCTGGTTTCGACGTTCCCGATAATTTCGAGACCGAGGGTAATTTATACATCAAAATTGTCTGTTCAATTATATGGAATCTTATTATAGACTAGTAGGAACTTTCTTTGATACGGGTATTTTATTTCTTGCACTAATGTTTTTAGTTACCGAAATTTCGAGAATGGAATGTTTGATTTATTTCAGTTACAAACAAAAAAATAAGGAAAAAGGTGACAAAAAGGAATTCTAATTCCTGTTTGTCCCCATAAGGGGACAATTTAATTGAAAAACATGAATAGATAAAAAACGATAATTCTTGATAATTTTAAGACCGAGAGTCCCGATATGGAAGCTCTAGCCTGTACCTGCATAATTATTATAAGACAAAATGAACTAATTCTTAAAATGAAGTCTAAAAAGGAAGTATTTTAAAAACCTTACTGCTCAAATTCTGCCCTCAACTTTGTACACCGAGCCACTGACAATTTATAAAAGAAAAGGTAACTATTAAGTTAATTGTTGAGTTAATCACAAAAAGTAACTGATAGATGCAAAATATTTGGAATATTACCGTTACCTAAAACATACTGACAACGGAATTCAACAATATGAGACTCAATATTCATGCGGTTTATTCAAATGAAGGGCACTCGGTAAAATTACTTTCTATAAAATTCGACATAGATGATCTTTATTTAGCGCCGCGTGTGAGCGAAGCATAGACTTGCTGTGGTTCAAAACTCAAGAAAGGCGTGAGGCTCGGGGCGCGGGGCGAAAGGTCGGCGCATAGCATTTTGACGCGACCGTGTTAGTTCCTAATTCTCTTAAATCAATCCCATAAACGACAATAAGTGTTGTGCATTAACATTCAAACTTTTAACTTTGCTAAGAATAAACTACTCACATTTTCGATACCTACTAAACATAGGAATATAATAGTGTAAAAAATACATTTATTCTACAATGTAGATTCATACGTCATTAAAACACATTATTACTATAGTATTTTCATCACTCAATACACGTATATAATTAACTCAATTATCAGCTAGTTTTGAGAGGAAGAAACTCGTTATATTAACAACCATCTAAAATTGGCTCACAAACGTCAATACAGTATAACAGTTACTCAACTTGTCCGATAAACTTTTGAGAGCAGGTATTTCAATTTTCTTAGTATAATCACTTGCCTAATTATTATAGAAAGACTCATGTTTTCTCAAACAGAATTCTTGCTCTTCCACTATTTTATGGTTTGTATTTGATTGCTTGTAACGAATAAAAAAATAATTCTGTAACCCAGTTTTATTGACTCTAACAATAAAACAAGGTTATCTAGTTATATCCGTGTATCCTATTTATTGACTTAATTAAACGCAGTATAAATCTTATCTTACATTTTCTTTAAAAAAATAAATGTTTACTTTAGATTTTGTATTGGCAACAAAATAAACAATTTTACTACATGATAATATTAAGTCAAATTTTTCGTTTTGTTACACACATGTATATTTACAAACTAGCGCATGAATCATTTAAAAAAAACTGTGACCCAGGTTGCCCAAGATACACAAGGCTCAGCCTAGTTTCCCCCCAAGGGTGCCCGCATTGCAGAGGCAGGGGCTCCCGTTGCAACCAAGAGGTACCTGGGATGGGCCGCTCCACCAGGTTGTTGTGCCCTCTAAGCCTGTGTCGGAGTGGCTACAGGAGGTAGGTTGCGGTGTTTTATAGGTACACCGCAACAGAGGCGGGCTGCAAAATCGCGAGACTTGGAGGATGGCTCTGCGGCGGGAGAGGACTGTCGATATTGAGGTGCGGCGCTCTCCCTACCTTCCGTGGCCCTGACGGGGTCACCACCGTAGAATGGTGCACGTTGTGGGGCCGCAGTAGTGTTATCTGCTGCGGCCGTAGTGGCAGGTGGCGGGGCTGCTGATGACCCGTCGCAGGAGGACTTCGGGCGTCTAGACACGGGGTCGTCTGACGCCCACATGGTGCTATGGTCCTCGAGCTGGTTGCAGTGCGTCATGTGTCTGTCGCATTGCAAGTGGGGGAAACACCGAGGGATGGGTCCGGTGCCGGACAGCCGTGGCAGGTCGCGGATGAGTGCAATAGCGTTCCCGTGTCCGTTATCGGCACGGAGTGACACCAAGTTTTTGTGGGTAAGAGTCCCACATAACCGCTCTGCCTCCCCGTGGTGGAGAGGTATGCATGCAGCATTTTTTCACGTTAATAAAAGGCTCAGCCTTAGTTTAGTTTGGGACCCGTTGTAAAAATGATAAGCTTACTGGCAAACGGTTTCTGTATTTGTGTCTCATAAATATATTATAGTTACAACTCACGTTTTGGCAATAGACTATTTGATTCAAATATTTCATACTGTTTTAATGTATATATGAGTACAATAACGTTTGTCATAGATCAAAATCAAACACAACACATGATGACACAATCATTCTGAACAGCAATTTACTTGATATATAAATACTGTCAAATATTGACAGACCTTTCTGCAACGTTTGGTTTGAATAAATATGTATCATTTTATTATTTTCATATTTGGTTTGACGATAGTGACGGTGAGTAAATCTCACTCCTTTACAGCCTACTTATACACATATTTTTTTCAATATTTTACACTATAGCATCATATTTATTTTTAGGAAACTAAGAGCTTAAAATTACCATTTCATTTTTTAAACACTTGCAAATATGGCTGTCGTACAATTATATATAAAGAAAAATTACCGTTACGTTAACTAGTTGATTTATTAGCACGATGAAGTTGCTGTTTGATTTTGTTAGTTTGCCATCCGTCACAATAATGTGTATTGAACATCGTGAAGCAAAAAATTAACAAATAAACTAACCATTAGCAATTTGATCAGATGACGCAGATGAAGTGGAAAAAAATATATAAGAGCACCGAAGATAATATGTTTGGTATTATTATATTTATCATGATAATATTGTAAACTATTCATTTTTAGAGCTATCTCTCAAATAACATATCAGCCTACAAACCTTTTCTTGTTACCGTTAACATTGTACACTTAATACTTTGTACATTAACTGTTTTTGTTAAAAAAATAGAAAATTTTGTAGATATTAATTTCGAGTGTATCCCATCTGGCCCGGTGACTTGGCACGGTGCCGGGCCATATGGGAAAAAAGCGTTTTAACTGGCCCGGTGATATACTGTGTCATCGTCCCCGGTAAAGGGAGATAAGAGGATACGCCTCGTAATTTGTAAAGTACTAACTACATGCATCTATGAAAGGGATTGAACTTATAAATCAATATATAGTAAGAAGATTTTTTGTTTGTTTGTTAACATTTTATACGTATGTCTAAGTCTTGTTAAGTTCATGTTAAGTTTATAAGACACATTCACAATAAAAACTGTTTATTGCGTAGCACTAAGCAGTTTGATTTATAAGTTCAATCGCGTTCATACATGCATGTAGTTAGTACTTCACAAATTACGAGGCGGATCCTCTTATCTCCCTTTACCGGGGACGACGGCGCTTGATTTGTGTCATTTGGCCCGATAAATATATCACCGGCCTGATAAAACTTTTTTTCCCCATGTAACCCGGCACTCGGCCAAGTCACCGGGCCAGATGGGATACACTTTTAATTTCAGGCTCAACCTCCCAGGGGTTATAAGCATGCGTGTGAGCGTGCAGCATACGTAAGTTATTGTAATTCTAGAAAATTGTAATATTTAACAAATATAACTTGTCTCTTAGAAATTATTTTATGTATTAAGAGACACTATGAGATTATTTTATGATCTTATTAATTGATGATAATGTGTTTATACATCTTTCAATGTGAATATAACAACAACGTGCTGACTGTTAATTTCGTGAAAATTTTATAGAAGACCTATATTTATTTACTTTATACATGTATGTTAGAAAAAATGATTTCATATCTTATAAATTTTTGTTTCTCAGGATGGATTTAAATGCTGCAAAAAAGAAATTTTCAAATTAAAAGAAGAAGAATTTAAGGAATGTTTTAAACTTGATAATAAGCCGCTCATGGAGGTAAGTTTGTTTTGTCTAAGAAGAAACACTAGTGTGTATTTTAGTTTTTGTAGGTATATGATCAGCGTGATATCTCGCAAATATGCTTTATCTTTCGTCTCCTACGACGAGCTATTTTATGAATTAGCCGAGAGACGGTTACGATTGCTTAGTAATTATTATTTTAATATATTTGTGTTATTAATGACAGATTGTATTTTGAATTACTATCGTAATTTTAGAACTTGCAATATTAAAAAAAGGTACAACACGTTTATGATTGGGCGATATTCAGTTCAATCATAAACACATATTACCAGGGTTTTCTTTAAAAGAGGGTGAAGTTAGAAATTTTGTGAAGAAAATGTGTTGTCTGGCTCAGTCCGTCTACGATCATCGCTCTAAAAAGTTATTTCCGGAATTGTTAGCTGTATTAAATCAACTTATGTATAGTTGATAGTAATTCAATGTGAATAAAAATGATTGAATTCCTGAACTGAGTTTAAATTCGTTAAATCAGTAATTGTTCTTTCAGTGTAAGGTATCTACATGCATAGCAAAACAACGCGGACATCTTAACGACGACGGTTCCTTAAATAATGCAAAAATGATAGAAGACATTAAAAAGAATTATAAAAATGATCCAGAACTGGTAGATATCTTGAAACAGAAATGTATCGCCAGAGACTTACATCATTTTGGACTGACTAATATCTGTGAATTGATACTGATACAGAAGTGCTTTGAGTACGAAATTATCAAGGTATGGAAACCAAAACATTTTTTTTGTTAGTAGTTGAAGTTGTAAACAAATAAATTTTCTATTTTGACATACCGCTGATTAAATAATAATCGTGAACATCTCATACATGAAATTTTAAAGGCACATGTTTAATGTACTAAAGTTAACAACAGAGTCAATTTCTGACTAACTTACTATTTATTTCTAATAAAATAAGAACCAAAAACAAGTAATAATAAGAAAAATTAACATTAAACATTATATAAAAAAATTACAATTCTTGAAATAGGTTTCATGCAACACTTACAGATGATAGTACTTTTTTATCTTTGGATCTGGGTCAATAATAGCATCTACGCTATATTTTCGGGGCACTAGGACCAGCTTTATCTGAAAAAGGCAAAGGCTGTTCTCTTGAGGCGTGTCTCTAATGTCTTCGCTTTCAGAGTCACCAAAATCGTTTATAATTTGACCAATTTGATCTTCAGTTAATCGGCGACCCATTTTTCTATTTATACAACACCAATTCTGAAAGAAACAAATAAAAACATAACCAAATTTAAAAAAAAAGTAACAACGTTAAATCACTGGTGGGGTCCACAGATATCCTCACGTAAGCAAAAATTTAAACTTACTTTATCAGAATAGCAACGAACGTCCGCTCACCGAAAGGCCTCGCGCCGGACTGAGATTAGACGAAAATTGCGCGATCGTAACTTGTCATATTAAAAAAAAACCTTAAATAACATCGCGTGGGGTCTGCGTAGACCCCGCCCGTGACGTTAAAGGTTAAGTTTTTAGTACATTATTTGGGTGCTTGTTTGTTTTTTTGAAATCAGTTTTTAATTTGCAAAATTCAAAGCGTCTCTGTTTCTGGTCTTGTTAATTCGTATGTTTGTGTCTTTGTATGTCACGACTCCTGAATTTCCTCATGCTTGGTGTATGGTTTCAAATCAATCTTGATGAAACTTTGTGTGTGAGTTCTACAAATTAGAATTTTTGAGTCGTCAGGAATTGTGATGGCCAGGCAGATTAACTGGCCAATTTTTATAATATTTAGAACAGACTAGAACATTTTAAAAAATCCTAAATATATATAAAACAGACATATTGGCATTTTTTCTAAAAGGTCACTAAACTATCGACCGAACCAGCCAATCGTCTGAATATTATTATTTGAGGAACAATGTGTGTGTATATTAGTGAGATCAGGATCTTGTTACACCTTTTACGTGCATTATACGGCTAAAATTGTGAATAAACTTGAGGATGCTTTGTGTATAAAATGTAGTTAGTACTGACGCTTACATGCTTACATAATAAAATAAATATTTAATATACAGACAACATACGTGATATTTGCCATTTTTTGCTCGATATTAATAACGACAACTGATAGAGCTTATGTTGTAAAGATATAATAATAATCGTAAAAATTCGTTTTGGGTAATTTATCCAAACAACAAGGTGAAGCTTCCATCGGTGCCATTTACAGGGTGATTTTGATAATATTACCAGGACGCACTTAACATAACTCCAATATTTTATTTAAATAAATACCAAACCTGTCGTAAGTTGAGATATAAACGAAATTTCGTGCTGGTAGTTCAACAGTTGACCTCGCTACTATGTAATAGAAACCGTTGTATATTTGTGTTTTCAGAGTTGCAACACGTGGGATAACGAAGGCGAATGTGCTGGAATGAAAAAAACCGCTGCAATTTGTGTCAAACAATATTATTGAAACACAATTTTAACAGTTCTATCAACAGAGATAAAAACTTATTCATATCAAACACCTAATAAAAAAAATCGATAATTTAATGTATTTTCTTTTGTTTGTCAATTAATGGCTTATACAAGTTCTATTAATATTAATCATTTTTTTAAGTGACTACCGACTGCCTTTACTGCATGCACCGATAGAACTACCAGTGGCTTATATTTAAAAATCAAACATCTCGCGTGGTTTTGATAAAAGTAAAATGAGACCCTTTCCAACATTAAAAGAATTTTTCAACTCAGTCTACGAGTATCCGAGAAATCAAGTAACATACATATACATACGTACTCATACGTCGTATTGAGGTACTTCTCTCTTTTTGGAAGTCGGTAGGAAATATCGTAGGTCATTGGTTTTGTACAAATAACTCTTCAATTGGTTACTGTAGGGTCGAACAAACTTTATAATAAAAAATTATACAAAAAAGGTTAGGTTAGTTATTAGACACAAAACGCACTGATAGTTTCACGTTCTCGATCTCCCGACTAAGAGAAGGCCTTCCAGTAAATGGCGATTTAGCGAACTTAGGGTAAGTCTGCTTTGGGAGAAAAATCTTAAACACATGTTACCGATGTTCATTTGTCAATCATTTGTTTACATAAATAATATCACAAGCTCTTTTACATACAACATTATGATGACTATAATACAAATATAAACACCTAAGACCACATATAAAATATGTGTGTTGTTAGGTGGACTAATAAAACTTCTGATAATAACACTATTTCGTCACATAGCTGCAAAAATATGGCAGAGCTTCTTCAAACGTAAACTTTAAAATACGAGGGCGTGACCTACCTGAACAACACTCTATTCAAGGAGCGTGCATTATAAGTTTTCTTTGCCTCACACCTTAAAGGACAGACATGGTAAATATGTCCAAATACGACCACCTCACAAATTTATCTTCTTAGTTAACTTGCCAAAATGCGACACCAGCAGTGCTAATCAAAGCTGCTGTTTGGGACTTGTCATGAAGTCGTGAGATACGTGTAGGTTAGAAGAAAGAACCGGAAGCAGAACGCTCCTTGCCTGGGTGCTTGGTACTGCATCCGCTTCATCTAGGCCTGTAGACTTTGTTAATCAGGCTTCCAAAACTATAAGCACGTTGCGATCTATAAATTTTCTTGAAGGAAAATAATATGAGATACATTCTTAAGTATTCAAATATGTGCAAAACGTCCAGACAGTAAAGACTTACGAGCAGTTATTTTTGGTCGAACTTTCAGCACAAAAGGCAGATGCAGGCCGTTATGACGTAGGTTTGCCTTAAAAAAACGGAATATTGAATGTACTTGATAATCACACCTCGTATCTCTCAAGAAGCAAATACTGAGGGATAAAACCTTTGCTTCTGACTACAAAGCATTTAGTTTTACCTTTGTTATAAGTCAAAGGTAAAAAGTTAAAGCAAAATCATTAAGTTTAAACTATGACAAACAGCTCGTAATGTAAGATTATTCGCACTGCTAGATAAAGAGTAGAACAAATCAAAATAGTTCAAAATGGAGTTATTACGATTATATGAATCAGCGTCAAAAACTACATGAACTCGAAAGACACCTGTGTAAAAAACTCGAGTAACAAAATGTAGATGGTGATTTAAGTTTGTCTTTCTGAGTTACAGTGAAGTATTATCAGTTATGACATGCAAAGGTGCTGTCAGTATACATAAAGACTGAATTATTTCGACTTAGTTTTGTATTTTTAGTTACCCACAGCTATTAGTGTGAATTATTTTGAGTTGATTTGATTTACGTGATTGAGATAAATTCTTTTCACGCGTGCTTTACCCCACTTTTTCCAGTTACATTGGTATTGTTAACTAAAGTAAGTAGTTTTTTATGATACTTTATAAAAATAGTTTGATATTAGTGAAAATGTTTCATCTAGTTTGAGTTGGTTTTATATTGTTGGTAAAATTTAAATTCGCTCTTATTTTAAAACAATAAGAGTTATTTTGCGTTTCGATAAAAAAAAAATGATTACGAGTTGTGTTAGTATATACTAAAATTATACTAATTTTATTAAAACTGAAACGATTACGATTATTTAATGTGTTTGGAGTTAATATAATCTTTGTGAATTTTAATAACATCATTATGTTTTTCTTAAAGAAAATGAAAGGGCCTTTTACATCTAGAAATCGTAAAACAGGTTAGCAAGAATGAACCTTAAATATGTAATACGGAGATAAGGCTTCTAAATAATTCAACTGTAGCTTCGACAAGAACTATGGTAGTAGAAAAAGTCTCGATTAATGACACTTTAGGCAGTCAGGTAAAACCTATGTAATCCAATTTACCGGTTAAAAGCGACAGCAGCAAGTACAACGATTCAGATGAGGATCCGCTATGGGATCTAGATCGGCGAGGAGGAACTAGAAATCCTTCTTTTTGGTCTTCAAATGTTAAGAAATTGCGCCGAACTAAACAGGAAAAGCTCTTAAGCTTTTCCTGTACTTCGGCGTAAATTTAACGAATCCCGAAAGAGCAGTCAAGACTCCTTGACAAGATAAATGTAAACTGAAATGTAAAACCAAAATTGATAAATCATCGCACAAAACTTTGTTGTTTGTTATACGATACATTCTAGTCATCAAGCCAAAATACAGGTATTGCCTATACCTGTATTTTGGCTTGATGACTCAAAATTACCTATAGGTCACTCAATTTTGCATTCTACTTGTGGTTGAAGGCACTCGTTTTAGAGACTGCAAGTTATTCTTCAAAACAACTCTAAATTTAAGCGATCAATCATTTAGAACACCTCTTTCGGAAAGGCAAGAGGTGGGGTTTATGGAAGATGACCAAAGAGGCAAACACGGATATCACTCGACCATAGACAATGAAATAAAAGAAAGTGTCAGCTTTCATCAATTCTATACCTCGAATAGAATCTCATTACCAAATATAATTAAGCTAAATACGCATTATCATAATATTTTATTTGTGTCACTGATTTCAATTAACAATATCATTAAAATTTAAGTGTCGTAGAAGTAAATTGTTGTTATCAAACTTACTTGACAATATTTTTCATTTCACTGTTTATTCTTAATGCTTATTAGTTGAATAAAGCGTTGAAAAAAGTCATTCCTAAAATATGCTATAAAGAAGATACTATATTAAGAAAAACTGAGTTTGTACTGATTATAAAGATAAAGATGCTAATTATTGAGTAACAGGAAAAAAGATTGCTTTATATACAGATAATATTATTAATGAATGTTTATTATTTTAATTTAATTTCACTACTATTTCTGTATAGTTTAATGAAAATATTATAGATATGAAGAATGTATCAATAAAAAAATCACTTATAACGAATCAATTTGAATTGATAAAATTATTCAATAATGTTTCAGTTAAGAATACTAAAATAACACAAAAAATATGTATTAGTAAGCGAGATGTGTAAATTAGTGTGTAATGGATCAGAACACTAATGCAGTAATATCATGAAAGCCATACTATGAGGTTTTGAATTGGTCAAACAAAAAAACGTTTATTGTTGTTCCTGAAAAAACAGGTATTTTGTGTTGTGCTACTCTTTATCTAGATGTGCGATTTGTTGTTGAAGATTCATTTTGTATTAATATACAAAATGAATCTTCAAGCACTTTTGAGTACTGAATCCCAATATAATATAATTATTATATTGGGATTCAGTAGTCAAAAGTGCACCTTCCTTAAAACTACTTTAAGGAAGGTGCACTCGGCCGAGGGAGTTAAGTTCGTTATTTTATAATGTTAATGTGATATTAAAGAATAGTCATCCTTCCTACATCAATCTATAAGCAACACCGGCCCTAGTCTCGTAACGGCTATCCAGACAAAACTAGAAAATCTGTATTCTCACATTTAAATTTACTTAGAAGGAGGCTTCCCTAGTCCCTAACTACTCGAACCTGACATGTTGGTGGCAAGCCATCTACCTTCAACCCCTAGAGCCCTAAGAACAGAGACAGCGCTGTGACTATTAGCCTCAACATTGCCAACTTCCTACTCAAATTAACCGTACGGATGATTATCATTAGATGACCAGTTGCCTAGGCTTGGATCTACTTCACAGGTTCCACATATGTAAGAAATGATAACCAATACGAAAACAGAGTCTTCATAGATGCCTCAACGCAAAACAATTAGCTCAGTGACAAAGAATCAAATCTGAAACGAGCCTACAATACCATAACAGGGATAGAATAATTGAATGCACGTTACAAAGACACCGTAAGGTAGCCATTGGACTTTTAACCCAGATAAAAATAAAATACTCCTCAAGAATAATCATAGTTGGCACACCAAGCCAAAAAAACTATATTTCCCTCGAACAATGCAATCGAAGCCCAAGCACGTCCTTGATATGTAGGAATCTCTAAGCGTCCTACAAGTCCGGGCCTGAAGGCCCGGACTTGTACCACAAAAATCACGAAAGGAACATCTAGAATTCACTGCAATTAAGCTAATTCTCCATTACATAATTTGAAATATATATTTGCGGTAAGAGTGAATGTGCAAAATAGACATCTAGACTTAAACACTTTGAATTGACTCACTAAAATTGACAACTTGAAAATTTTTTGATCCCCTATTTAAAATGAAAAATAACGTATCCCTGTGTTTTTTTTTATTTTACTCACAATGTAATAATTACGTGATTAAAGATTTTTGAAAATCCAAGTACCGAATAATGTTAGTCTCGTACAAAACTCATAATGATGTCATCAATTGTACGTATTTTTGTTCTTTGTTTGTTATTTTTATACGAGATTTGTACGATAATAACAATTTTCGAAATTTTACTTAGATTTTCATAAATCTCTAAGACGAATATCAATTATATCTAATATTTACAATAATAATATGTTCTGAAATGGATAATCAAAATATTAATAAAATAAGCCTGACCTCAAATATCGACAAAGCTTATTTATAGATTAGCTAATTTTTAATACATACTTTGATAGCTTTGTATCATAGCCTAACAAGTCGATACTGCCACGCCAGGAAAGTAGTTCATATCAGCATCCATAAATAACAACAATATGTAATCACGCTTTTTTTAGTCCAAATATAAGGCAATAATTCTTTTTTATTTGTAGTTTAATTTACTTATTTATATATTAATTTATTTTTGATTTTTATTTACACGTACAATATAACAGTTGCTCATGTTCGTCGACAATTTAATTTCACTGACAAAAAAGAAATGATAAAGGAGATGCAAATATTAAACACAATCAATGTATAACGATGAATCAAGGTTAAGCTGTACTGTAAATATGTGCAATGTAACAGTTTCCCAGATTGCCTTAAATCATTATTTTTATTTGAAATGCTAAAGATTTAAATAAAATTAATTAAAAGGATTTACTTCGAAAGCAATACCAATCGATATGAAGACTGCTATAGCTCACGATATAAACTTATATTAATATAAAAGCATATAACTTACGAATTTTTTGCTAAACAACTATTAAAACGGATTGTATATATTTACTTGTTGCAAATCAAACTATTTAATTTAATGTTTACTCTAACATTGATTGTAACCGAGAAACCCAGATAAGTAGCGTGTTTCAAAATATTGAATTTAAATATTATTATGTATTTCATACTACGAGTATACTATATATAATTTACTATCACTTCTACTAGGGGTTTATTATTAGATTAGTTTTTATAGCTGAGAACGGTTTTTTTTCCTTTGCTTTTGTGTTTTTAATTAATGAAAATCTTCTATTTACTGTTCAAATTTATATACAACAACACTTCAATGTGATGACACTTAATTGCTATGACAACAATTTTCACGTCCATTTACCAAAGCAAGTTATTAAAACTATTAATTATCCTATTCGTAATTAAATAAACCCTGTAAAATGAGGATTTTACTTATTGTGGCATTAGGTTTGAATGATCATGTATTTATTTATTATTCTAGTTTTTGTTTTGACGATAGTGACGGTAAGAATATAATTTTCTTATAATTTTTAGTTTATTTTTTTGCTGTCGTCGAATCGTTAAAAATATAATTATGTATATACGTATCCTGTCGGATAATTAACTGAGCAAGTGATCGAAGCGTCTCTGTTTCGATTCTGGCAATTTTTTCTTTTCTCTCAAGTCGTAATTTCCAACCAATCTTGACGAAACTTGGTGTAGGTTGGTTGTAGGATGTTTCTTTTAAAAAGGGGAAACTTTGCTAAGGTGCAATTTACTAGCCAACTATAATTATATTTCAGTACACACGCGGAAAACAATATTTATTAAAATTTCTGTTTTTAAAAAAAATTGACAAGTGGTTGTCGTATTTTTATATAAAGTCTCAAAAAATATCGTGGAGTCGTGATATCCGAACTACAAGTATGATATCTGAACTAGACATCCGTAACATAATAACATTAGTTAATTTCTTAGATTTCTAAGTTAAAAAAAATTAAGTAAGATCTGAATCGTTTTTGTATTCTATGATTAGTATAATAAAACTTTAGTGTGGCCTAACACTTGCAAAATAATAAATTTTATAATGCCTGAGTCATAGCTAAATTTGCATTTACGACTTCGGATGTTACTGCGATTGTTATCGGTTAGGGGTTTACTAAGAGGGTGTCACCGAACGCATTTACTATGGGACCAGCTCTGAATTCGTAAGAAAAAATCAGCTGTTTCACACATTTTTGTTAGCCTCTGGTCGTGTGGGCAGCGTGTGATCTTTGCTCGAGCGCTTCCCACACGATCAGGGGCTAACAAAAACGTGTACCATCTGCAGCTGGAACCAATGGGGGAATCCAGCTGGAGCAACTTTTCAACACCACGGAGTTACTCAACATGCCTCGAGTAGTGTTAGAGGCCTGGAAGGGGCGCACCACAGTGCCCCAATGTCACCGATGCCACGCCTTCGGGCATTCTTCGGCCAACTATCACCGGGCGCAGAAATGCGTCAAGTGCGCAGGTGGCCACTTCGGCTCGGAGTGCCTGAGACCTGCGGATGCTCTCACATATGCAAACTGCCATGAAAATCACGCGGCAAACAGTCGCACCTGCCCCATATTCCGTCGGGAGGCAAGAAAGAGGAAGATCTAGTTCCCGGAGACCCGAGACTCATTTACGCAGCAGTAGCGCCCCTTAACGCGGGGGGATGCTCCACCGCCTTTCCGCCCTTGTGCTAGTTCTGAAGCTGCTCAACCACCACAGCCAGCCCAGTTGCTGGCGCATATTCTACCTGTCCGGGCACCACAGCTGCCTACTACACTGCGCCCGCTAGCCAACACGCCAGGCAACACAGCAAGACCTGGAAGAAGAAGAAGAGGCCGGTCTAGAGGGGGTCCCCTCACAGCCACCACTTTACTACCTTAGGAAGAGCCGCCTGTAGTCGCTCCTCTGCTCCCTGTGGCTGACCGCGATCCAGTGGGCCCCAGTGGAACTCAGGCCGACCCAATACCACCAGCCATCATCAACGTGCCTCAGCGCAGTAACCGCAAGTTCCTTTTCTCTTCGCCAACGAGAAACGTGCCATCGAAGGCAGGGGCACGACTGAGCGATCCAGTACTTCATCGCACCCCGCTGACGAGGAACGATCAAGTACGCAGACGGTGCCAGTATCGCAGCCGACCATGACAGGGACGGTGACGACGGCTACCGTAACACGACCTCGTGTAGCCCAACCCTTACATTCTGTGACGGTGGTCCACGGTGCTCCTCTCGAGTACCACGAGAGGGAGCACGGGCACCGCTCATCGCAATAGATGGTTTTAAACAAGCGTCGAGTAGCTGTCGAAGTATTACCCTGCACGGTGGTTCTTGCATTTTTGTAGGTAATGATGTAAAGTGTGTGGAGAACTTAGATCTCGTGCAATTTTCGCAAGAAAGATTTTGTGAAGTCTCTGCGGTAGATTTATTAGACTATGATGTAACAGTCACATGTGTTTACCGTACAGGTAAAGTCAGCATTGACGATTTCCTTACAATGTTCGAAAAAGTGCTCGATAAGATAAGTGAACTTGAAATACAATGTATTATACTAGGAGACATTAACGTAGACTGCCATGACCCTATCGATACAGACTTAAAGAAACTTCAGGACCTAGTGTCGGTACATGGCATGGTAAATGAAGTAGATTTCCCCACTCGAGTGTGCGAGACCAGAGCGTCCTGTCTCGATCATCTTTACTCTAATTTAGCTCCCGGATTGGTTATTGCGTCTCCTATCGACACAAAATTATCAGATCATTTTGCGGTTAGAGGTGAACTAATGCTACCTCACAAGCACGCGGTAGGTAACATGAGCACACCCGAGTATGTGAGGGTGTTCTCTAATTATAATCAACATAATTTTGTAGGCGCGATTGAGAGTATTGATTGGAATGATATTATTGCAAAAAGAAACTGTGCATCAGATTTAGCAAAATCTATCATTAATATTTTAATAAATAAATCTGACATTTGCTTTCCGCTACGGAAAAAAAACATCAATAATAAGAATGACTCATCTTGGGTTACCCAAGATGTAAAATTATACAAATCGTATATGTTTGACATGATCGAATTGGGCAAATTGTATCCTGATAATAGAATTATTAGCGAAATTATACATGACAATAAAAATAAATATGACAAACTACTTTTGACTAAGAAATCAAACTATTACGCCAATATTATTACTTCTAGCTCTAACCAGTCAAAATCTATGTGGAATATAATAAATAAGGAACGAGGCAAACAGAATACTCCGACTGTTGACTTCACCGACGTAGTACGTGACACGAACGGTAAAGGATTCCTCTCGAAAAAGTGTTCTGTAGACGCCATGAACGCTAGGTTTCTGGGGGCAGCGGCAGCCTGCGGCGCCCCTGCTGCTAATGTTAGTAGTGCTCTTACTGAATTACGCAAAGTCATTCAACCGGCTGACCGTTCACTAAGATTTCGAAAATTTACAGCCGTGGAAGTACATCACTTGATAGTTTCGCGCATTCCACCGAAAGTATCGAAAGACGCATACGGAATTAGTATGAAGTTGCTGAGGATCGCTTCATTCGCCCTATCTAGTATTCTTGCCGAGCTCTTTAATCGTTGCATTTCAGAGGGTGTTTTCCCGGCCGCCATGAAGATAAGCAAGGTAGCTCCAATATTTAAGGGTAAGGGAAAAAAAGCTGATATGGACTCATACAGACCGGTTTCTAATATACCGGCAATATCCAAAGTTTTTGAGAATGGACTCAGCAGTCGCCTCGTTAACTTCCTAACTCAGTCGAACGCGGTATGTGATCGACAATACGCATATCGGGAGGGTCGATCAACGACATCGCTGACACGTGAACTGATTCGCCGAATCGTTGCTGCTCGAGACGGCAGGCCAAAAAAACAGGTCGCCATACTATGCTGTGATTTGTCAAAGGCTTTCGACGTGGCTGATCACGAGGTACTGGCAGGTAAACTGAGCCATTACGGTATTGCTGGTTCTGCACACAAACTTCTAAAGAGTTTTCTCCAGGACAGGTCACAAATTGTGGTCGGAAATGGCGGAAAGGTGAAGTCTGATATCCTCGGATCGACGATGGGTGTTGCTCAGGGATCATCAGTATCTAATTTGCTCTTCTCGCTGTTAATGAACGACCTACCCGACGTGATAACGGCTGCCGAGATACTCATGTACGCTGATGATGTGGCTGCGATAGTAACTGCATCTTCAGTTGACAGTCTCGAACAGAAACTTAACGAAACAGCAGACCAACTTGCACGCTGGTTTTCAATAAATGGTCTCGCCTTAAATCTCAGGAAAACACACTTTCTTCATTTTGACCTATCAGGCCGAAACCGTAGGCCGTTACTAGTAAAAGTAAATGGGAATGTACTGGACCAGTCGAAGTGCACCACATTCCTGGGTTTTGAACTGGACTCAGCTCTGATTTGGGACCGACACGCTGATAAGTTATGCGGTAAAATTAGCAGTGCGTGCTTTGCATTACGACGAGTCTCGCGACTCGCATCTAAAGATGTAGCCCGTGCTTGTTACTTTGCCACAGTCCACTCACTGCTGCAATATGGCGCAGAGATCTGGGGCCAGTGCTCGGAGTGGGAACGAGTCTTCCGTCTTCAAAAACGTGCCATCAGGGCGATTGAGCGTGTACCACAAGACATTCCCGCCAGGCCTTTCTTCAGGAACCTGGGTATACTTACACTGCCATCCATTGTGATACTACAAGTTGCAATAAATACACGGAAAAACATAAATTTGTATGATACTTACGGAAGTGTAATGCGTAATGCCTGGAAATTGAGGGCCGTAAAGCGTTCACTGGCCAAGTCGAATCACCTCACGCATGTGTTCGGCACGACCGTTTATAATAAGCTCCCTGAGTTTGTAATATTGGCTCCCAATTTACATATTTTTAAGAACCGTCTCCAACGCTGGCTTATCGAGCACTCTTTCTATAGCATCAAAGAATTTGTACAACTAAAATGAAACTCATAAAATTATTATTTAGATTAATTAGTGTAACCTGATATTGTTTATTTTAACTATACATTTTTGTAAATTAATTACTAATTTTGTAATTTGTTTTTTTTTTTATTGACGTGTAAATTGGCTTTACAAATAAAATGATTATGATTATGATTATGATTATGCTCTCAACAAAACGACCCAAGGCAAAGAAAACAACAAAGGCCCCAGCACCAACACATGGAACCACCGCCCGGCCTACAAGGATGGCCCCACCATCTCTACTCTTCATTGTACGTAGGACCACCGCAGCAGCCCGCATCAGGGACTCGTCGCCACGCTGATGGGGGCCCTGGTAGGGTTGCTCTCAGCCATCGCTGCGGGTAAAGACCTCCAGCGAGCAGCAGTGAGGGGACTCGCCGCTATCCAGTATTTCTTTTACTGATAGTGGCCCTCCCCTTCGCAGCGAGTTATACACATCTCCAGAAACATGCTGCTACTGCAAAGCGTGGCCTCGAAACTGCCAAGAAACAAGAACGGACCTGTCGAAAGAGACAACACGATGAGTGGAGTTTAAATCATCATTCACGGCACCGGGTGCAGAAAGCGCCCCTAGAAAATAAAATCGCTGGGGCCAAGGGCTCCAGCGTCGAGCCCGGGGAAATGGCAAGAACCCCGACCCCCGCACCTTGTGCCCTCCCAGAAAGGGCACAAGACGCTATGTGATGATGATGATGATGACACATTTTGCCAATGATCAATAAACTTTATGTATGAAACAGCTGTTTCTTTTTTCTTGAATTCAGTGCCAATCTGATTGTTAGAAAAGTCCAACAACGCATAAAAACGAATTATAAAGAATCTTCTCGTACTTATTTCTATGTAACAAATCTAAAACGTGCGTTTATTTGAGCTAGAATTTCATGTGTAAGTAACAACATTCACAGATGTGACAGTAATGTTGTGATATGTCAATTTCCTTCACTTGCTATGGGTATTTTCAGATTCAGAGGTGACCTTCTATTGCAATTCTAATCTCAAAATCAATGGATCAAGGTCTGTTTTTGTCTGATGTTGCAATGTAGTTTAGTCCAGAATATATTTATTTGCTCAAAGCCTGAACGTTACTGAAATTGGTTTAACGGTATGAATGGTAACCGTGGCATGAACTTGTCGACCTGTTTGCTTTTATTTCCGCTATGTTGTTACGTTTACCTAAATATATAACTATAATAGTATATTATTTTAGAAAGTTTGACAATGTTTTTGTGAAATCATTTTGAATACAATAGCTTAGTATCTCAATTCATAAACAATACAAAATGCTTAATAATATAGCTTTAATGCTTGATTGCAAATATTTTTATTTTCTAATAAGTGAAATTTCTAAGGTTGCCTGGAAGAGATCGCTTTTAGCGATAATACCGCCACTTGTTCGTAATAATAATACCGCCATTTTTCCCTGTGTATTTGATGTTTTAAACACCCCTAATACACTTTACATGTAAAAAATTAAATCAAAATCAGTCCATTCGTTTGAGAGCTACGATGCTACAGACAGACACACACACAGACAAGCCAAACTTTAAAATAATTAAAAATAAAGGTTTATAAACATAGCAAAATGTTTCGTAGCATCAATGCTTAAGGTTCCAACGAAAAGTTTATCTAAAACAAACTTAAACGAACACGTAGCTTACACGTCTTTTCTTTTTCTTAATTTTTTGGCATAACGAGAAACAAGTTTCTTACCCAGTACATTTTTTTGTTTTTGTTTTACGTTTCTTTGATAACTGTTTAGGTTTGTTTGGCTTTAAGCCAGTTATCTACAAAAAGCTAATGTATAAAAACTCTTTAGTAAAATTGTACTATGCAGCTGATTAAACTCATTCATTTGAAAGGACCGTAGAGTGTGCGGAAAGAGAACCGTCGTGGCGTATAATGGAACTAACATTATCATTTAATATGACAGATTCAACTTAGTACATAAATAATTAGTTTGTCCGTTTGTCTGAGTCGCGCTTTATTGACGTAATTGTGTTGTCAATATGACAATGGCGCCCACATATCTCGCGACGGTTCTTTTTCCGTACACAATCTAGTTCCATTTAGAATATAATGTATAATAAAATAAAAACTTTAGAAGTTAAGTTTACTTTAGTTTACCTCACGTTACTTCTAGTTTTTATTTCTTTTTTGTAACTTATAAATTTTATCGTTGATATAGCTATATAAATACCTCGTATAAGTATTATTTTGTAAGGACGTATGCATAAAAGTGGGAATATTTTCAAATTTTCAATTTAGTAGCCTTCTTATCAAAGATTACGTCATCTAATATCTGGTTTCACGTCATGACGTCACATTGATCAAATGTCACAACACGAGTCTCTAGTAAATGGTTATATTAAGAGATGGTGTTATTTTTTCGGCAAAGTAAAATAACTATTTGACTACTTTGATTGGGACATTTAGTTTATCGAATTATTAGTTTCATAATTAATGTAATTATTAGTTTCAATTTTAATCTAATCGTTAGTTTTTTAATTAATATATGTATTAGTTTCTTAATTATTGAAATTATTAGTTTCTTAATTATTGAAATTATTAGTTTCTTAATTATTAAAATTATTAGTGTCAGAATTAAACTAAGTATAAGTTTCATAATACCTTATCTTTAATACTTACTTGCATTTTCTACCGACATCTAAAAAGAGGAGGTACTCAATTGAACTGTATTTTTTATATTTGCTACCTTGGGCTTGGTTCTCGGATACGGGTGGATTATTTGAAAGAAATCTTTTATTGTTTGGAAGAGTTTATCTTCCGTGTATTCAAATATTAATTTTATTAAAATCGATCGTGAGGTTTAATTTCAAATCATAATAACAGAAAATGTTTTTATCCGTATGAAATAATATTTTAGGCCGTAATGAAATTCTGCGAATACTTTTTTCTAAATAACTTGTACACCTGTATGTATGAAAACAAACTTTATCTTTTACCCAAATCCGACAACTTTAGTGTGCAAATTTATTAATTTCCAAAATGTTAATTCAAATTCGTCCAAATATCTGCGGAGGCAGAGATTTGATTAGCATAAGGTTAGCAAATCCCCTGACGCGGGCTGCAATGCACATACTGTTTGCATAACTGCCTTGCCTGAAATGATTTTAATGCGAACGCTATCAAAACAGCTAGCTCTTTCCAAAATTTTGCATTAATATCTACATTATGAATATAAAATTAAATATTTGTATTTTTGTATGTAACGAATATACTTAAAACTACTAGACTTTTTCAAAAATTATCACCATTTATTAAAAAGTATAACAGTCCGTTGGTGTGAATGCGCCATCTCTCTCCCGTGCCTAACATTCGACGCTTGCGATCGGTCCGCACGGCTCGTTCCGCGACTCTTTGCGTGCCTCCTTCGGCGGCGGTCGTCGATGCTCGACTCGATTCGTGCGACAGTCGGCTACCAACGCAGCTCCGGCGCGCGCGTTCACCGATGTTATTATATTTGTATGCCTCCAGTTATGGAATAAAACTAACTGTGAAGAAGGCCATCGTGCTTTTATTTATTTACCGCGCCAGGAATGTTGATCGTATAAAGGTTTATTAGTAGAAACATTAAATATCCGCGAGTAACACCGCGGATCGCAGCTAGTTGTATATAAACTTAGGTATTCGATGTTGTTTAGTTTCAGTTCAGTTCAGGTTTAGTTTTTATGAGTTTTACGATATTGCTATTCCATTCATAAGGTTATATAAGTTAGTGATAACCTAGTCAGTAAATCTCTTGCCTTAAAAACGAAAGCGCGCGGGTTCAAATCCAAGTTCACGCATGCACATTTGTGTATTACACTCATGTGCATATTAGAAATAAATACCATATATTTAAACGGTGAAGAAAAACATTGTAAGCGAATTTGATTGTCGAAGAAGGTATGTGGAGTCAAAGATAAGTGAAGTCGGCAACCCGCGGTTTTGCCAGTAGTAGGAAGCTATAGGTTAATACAACATAAGGCTACATGTCACCGAATTATTGACTTAGTTTCGCACCGCGGCAGCTCCACGGCTTAGGGTGTCCATGAGTTTCGAATTTACTCACACACAAAAAAACACAGGTATTTCATTATTAAATATTATTTCAGTATACTAAGTAAATATACGCACTTTATGTAGAATCATTCTCATTCTCAATCTCAGTAATTTATTATGGCAGGAACTATAATTTTCAGTTATTGAATCAAACGTCTGGGCGGATTTTGATATATGGAATTAATTATTCAGAGAAATACCCTTTCAAACAAGAAACAAAAAATCGGAAAAAAACAAACCCGTTGAATTGAGTACCTCTTATTTTGGGAAATAGGTAAAGAAAAACAAAATAGCTACATATAAATTCAATATTTTAACTACCAAATTACATACATTAAAGACCTAATGTTTCCGGAATTTGAAATATTAAGGAAATCACAAAAAAATATACGCTGGTAAGAATTCTTTATTATCTCATCGGAAAGTCAATTTAAGAGTAATATATCGACTCTTACATGACAAAAATAGTCCATATTTTATTCCAACTGTGATTTAACACAAGGAAAGATATGATAAAAACATAAAAGGACCAAAAGACAGCTGGCCTTTCAGGATCCATGTTCTATAAATTACCAAAGTGTCACATTAAACGAAAGAAGGTGGAAATGGAAGTTTGCATGAATAGGTATGTTATTAAGTCACCTTTTCTTTTTTCTACAAAATCTCACTTTCATTTTAATATTCTGAAGCACCGAAAGCAACTATCAAACGAACAAATCATACAATTAGTAGAACATTATAATAAAGTACACTTTGGAAATTATAAAATTGACATACTTATTTGTTTCCTTTTTTTAATTAAAATTCAATTTTTACAGGGAATGCCAACGAATTACAAAGAACACTAAAAGAAAGATGTAGTAAAATGTACTGAGATTTAAAGAAATATACTATCTTTGTTTTTATTATTTAATCGTATCTATATCTCTTAGCATGAAACGTAATTTGTACAACCTTTACCACTTCTGTAGCTTAAAATGTGTGATATCTGTATTCAAGATACAGAGTACTTCCCATTTAAATGTATACTTCTACGAGTATGATACCTACGTCTCTTACAGAGATTCGACAGTTTGCATACAAAATAAGTGCTTGCCTCTAAGAAAACCGTAACTGGCGGGTCAACCACTGATAAAGCCTGTAGTCTGAGTGTTACGGAGCAGTGTGATCACGAACTGTCACTCTGACGAAAAGTAGAAAAATGTACTGTGTACACGATTTCCTCTTATTACATAATCTTCCCACTTTCAGTTTTAGCAATTTACTGCGAAAAGAAGAAAGTTTTTGATTAAATAGATACGTGAGTAAAATATTCATATTATAATTTTATTAACAGAACCAGCATTTTAATTTTATGTATATTTATAGTTTAACTTTACGACGCTACTCTGATAAATGCATTACAAAGGAATATATATATTCTTGAAAAGAAAACAACTAGTTCATTAGATCTATCTATATATGGAAAAGAGTAAACCGAGACTAACTGACCGTTATAATCAACGATCAACCGGGGTGTATTAATTATAAAGTGTAGAGATGAACTAAAATTTTGGAAATTCAACTCGTAAGGCGATCAAATGGAGGCGATCAAAAAAGTTAAAATAAATTCTAATCTTTTTACTATTGGTTGTGTTAATATTCAAAAGGGTCAAAAAGAAGTAAAGTTAATTAATAATCAGTTACCAAAATTATCCGTTGTCTCCCACCCAAGCTTCCGCAAGAGTGTCGTAAGGCGAACTCTAGCGTTTATCTCCGCAAATCGTTGACAATGTTCCAACTCGTTTGGGCCTGAACAATGCGATTTTGAGGGTAGTTGTACAACAGTCTTGTTTACTGTAACCATTGTTGAACTTTGACTGATCTACTTTAGAAGGTTTCGGATTGTTCTTTGGAAAGGATAACGTTTGAATAGAACTTTATTCGTTTGTCATTACTTTGTTAGGGTAGTTTTTACAATATTGCTTGAAAGGAGGGTAATGTTTATTGCTGTAATGAATCGTAAAGATTCGGAAATACATACTTACATACACATGTATAAATTTAGATATAAATATATATAGTTTATATATGAAATATATTGTTTAAATATTTTTGTCCTTACCTATAGTATGTCATTTTGACTTACCCAGCTCAAACATCCAATTTATTTAAAATATTACAGATAAATATATATATGTTTATATATATTTATATATGTATATTTCTAAATTTATACATGTGTATGTAAGTATGTATGTATGTATTTCCAAATCTTTACAATTCATTACAGCCTAAGCTGCTAAATCGATTTTGATATGCAAGGTGTCACTCGAATTGCCTTTATCTGTAATAAGCTTTGCTAGTTGTAACCCTTGGTTTCGCTTGTTACCATACAATGGTCTACAGTTTTTACAGTTGACTTTTTAGAAATCGCTTAGAAACTCATTTTCATTGTGGTTGTTACTTCGAACAGTTCAAAGACACGTCAACGGCTGCCAAATTAAACCAATTGATACTTTTTGTTATACATATTTTAAATAAATTGGATGTTAAAGTTGGGTAAGTCTATATGACATAATAAAACATAAAGACAAAAATATCTAAACAATATATTTCACGGGAGTTACCATTTTTGTCATAGTAATAAGTAAGATAGTGTATTATAATAGCAAACTAAGATATTATCTTCTAATAAGGTCAGCTTATATAATATTCAATTATTTTTAGCCAAAAGTACATTCTTGTAGTTTTATTTCACAAACTTATAAAACATGATAAAAAATTCAGTAGTAATACTTACACGACAAAATTATATATTCTAACTATATGTACAAAAGCAAATAATTAAAACTAACTTAAACTAAACTAACTAACTAATCCAAACCGCTGCCAGATGGTAGAGTATCCAAAATGCTGGCCCCATTTTGCTTCGTTGAATAGCAATGCTGATGCCCTGACCCAGGTAGAGGCCAGAATTTTGGTCTCGTGTAGCGTCGACCAAACGTTTTGATAGATCGTTAAAAATAATTTTGGCTCCCGGCCCCCAGGGCCCAAGAGTAAAAAGTACTAAAGAACACAAAATCCTCTTTACTTTCAAAATCTTATCAAGATAATCTTAAGTCAAAATAAATAAGTTCCCCAAATTGACTTGTTTTTCAAAAATAATCCCGTCTTGTTGCAAAAGTTCTACGTAAATATTCTACTTTTGCTTTCGAAACTTGGAACTCTGAAGTGATTTCGAATGAAACTCTTCAAAAGCTTAGCGAACAAGTCTTCACTATTAAAATGTTACTGAGACCCTCCATCAAGAACATTTCGATTTAACTAGTAGGTACTCCTACTAATGTTAGGGCGAGGGTTAAAACTGTGAAAACATTTTTATTTTGTATCTATAATCTTCTATAATATAAAAATGAATCGCTGAATGTGTTGCTAAGCGCAAATCTTGCGAGCAGCTGAACCGTATTTGCTAATTATTTTTTTAGAATATTTCTTTAAGTCCGAGGATGGTTTTTGCGGAGAGAAAAAATAAAAATAAAATGCCTTAAAAGGGCCAAAAAGGGCTAAAAACAAGACTTTTCTTAACTTCCATACAATTGATTAATAATAATGCTTAAAAGTCAATTTGAACTGTAATATCATGCTATAAAGTTTAAGTTATAGTAGAGGGGTTCCGGGAAAGTAAAACAATTGAGTGACGTTAGTGTCGTATAAATATTAATACCTATCAATATTTGCTGACCCGGCGTTCAAAATAGAAGAATAAGTATTAAAAAAATAAAGAATCGACTGTTAGGCAGTATGATGTTCGCTGGGTCCTAGACACGTCATATATAAAATTGACGTGTCTAGGACGTCATTTGCCCAACATATTTCCTTGGTCATTCAAAGGGAAAACGCTGCTAGACTGATGGGTACGTTTGTGCATGGAGGTTCCTTATTGTTAAGGTAACATTACAGGGGTAACATTTTTGTGTCGTGACTTTAGACTTCAGACTTAAGTGTTTATTAACGGTAACTTTTATTGGCTAATGAATATAAAATTCAAATTCAAATCATTTAATTACCAAAATAGAGTAAAGTACACATTTTAACAGTTCTGCCTATTTTGCCTGAGCTAGAAGCATGTAAATATGTTTAAAAGCTAAGCTTAAAAGTAAAGTTATTTCGACTGACAATAAAAAAGTCAAATTTTAAAAATATATTATGTCATTGTCTGTACGTCAATAAGAAAGAATCAATCGTTATTTTAACTAAGTACGTACACAATTTACATTTAAAAAATTTATACTTCCTAATGTAGGAGCAGGCATATTTATTACTCTAGTAAATCCTTACTATAATATTATAAATGCGAAAGTAACTCTGTCTGTCTGTTTCGCTTTCACACCAAAACCACTAAACCGATCTGGATGAAATTTGGTGCACAGGTAGATTGGACCCCGGGAAAGGACATAGGATACTTTTTAACCAACTTCAAAAAAATAGTTCCCCCATTATCTTGACAATCCAATGGGGAACTACGCGGGTGAAACCGCGGGGCACAGCTAGTATATTATAGATAGATAAATATATAAAATACATATATTTTTTTCTAGGAATCAAGGCAAAGCCTTAACAGCTGAACCTAAAGAAATGAAATTTGGAGGATATGATTTCTATAAAAAATATTTCGTGAGCAATGCCGCGGGTAACAGCTACTTTCATTTTAGCTTTCGTATTGAAATTGAAAAACCACTGACACTGCACGTAAAAAATATTGCTCTATGTAACTGGCCAAGCTAGTAAAGCTTCTAGTAAGTCTGGTAAAACTTACTGTGGTCCTTCGTAGCCAGGTATTTTATCTAACGACTTCCGAAAGGAGAAGGAGGAGGAGGTACTCCATTCAATTTTCTTTTTTTCTTGATTGTTACCAGCTTTCTCAGAGACGAAAAAATTTTTTTATCGTACACCTCCTACTCGTATCTGTTCCCATTTCAAAATCATAATCGGTCAAGAGGTTGGATTTGGTCACTTGTTTTTAATTATTTTCTTTCAACTGAAAATCACTTTACCGTTAATCAACTAAGATATTTTTTGTAGTTTATTTTTTTTCAATAACAAAAAATAAAAGCAAAATATCTTAGTGGACCTCAACTCTGAGCACAGATATCTGGAGATAAGTTGAGTTAGCATATGTGGTAAAGGAAAGTTTGAAACTGCTTCGGAAAATTCACATCTTACTCTGATTTTTGTTCGATTTCGCGAATCGCAGTTCTTCAGTTGAAAGTTATTTTATTACTAGTTACACTTATCGTTTCTAGAATCTTAAATTTATTATGTAAGTTGTAGTATAACTTATTTAATTACTTACGAACATGCCTTTAGAAAGTTTTGAAGTCTCATTATAAATATATCTTTATAAACGTCTATCTGTATCACAATAAATCTCTAGATAACATGATGCAACATATGACACCATTAAAAAAAGTATTAATTTTTATTTATTTTTACTAAATCAGTCATTTTTGTAAACTTAGTGAATATAATTATTTTAATGCATAGACTAAAGTCTATAAAACAAGTTAAAAAAATAAAATGCATTAAATAAAAAAAAATTTAATTACTGACTTCATTACGGCAGGCGCCTACAGAACTTTTTAGTTATTTCAATTAATTAATCAACTCTCTACATTGATTCTGATAAAATTTAAATGATATTACATGAGAAGACATTATAAATGTGGGAAACAAAAAAAAAACAAATCAGTCCAGCCGTCTCCGAGAAATAAAATGCCAAAAAAAAACCGTCGACTTCAGTACCTCATCCTTTTTTTTGAGAAACTGTTAAAAATAGGAAGGAATACACATCATTGGATGAGTAAGGAACATATCTATATTTAGAAGATTTAGTTTGTGTCATTCAAAAGCTTTTAGAACGAATGCCAACATTTCAATAAACCACCTTGACAAGCTACTGGCCCGTTTACCAACTTTCCACACCAACGCTCAAATCAGCATATAAATTCAAAACAACAGATATTTGATATCACATCTGTCTAGTTGCAAACGAATCTTATTTATCAAAATGCGCAATTCCGTTTAACATATTCATGATGATAATGAAAAGGGCCGCTGTAAACTTGCGACAGCAACGACAATTTCAAGTATTTTTTCATATAGTATGGTCGTAAAATAGGCTTATCTCTAAATTTTGTAGTTTATGAGTAATATAATTCGCTCTGCGGGTAGACTTTTTGTGCATATTTCAAATGTTAAATTAGAAAATATATTACAAATACACTGTAGTTCGATAACTAAGACGACTTGTAAAATAATATATGATTACCATCTCTGAACAAACATCTGCAACGTGACAGCGCTCGGTAGTAAATTCTACTCCATGGTCACTCATTAAGGACCTGGCAGTTGGTAAGAACCACTGTGTTTATCGTTTAATTTACTAATGTTATGATCACAAAGAATACAAGTGGTTAGAAGCCACTTCAAGAAAAGCCGACTGCAAAACTTTAGACTACTCAATCTTAATAAGTAAACCGCGGCGTGCAACCAGTTTAGACTGTGACCATTTGCAGGCAAAGACACTTTGCTCATCAAAATCAGTTTACCGGCTTAGTCTTTAGAGGTTCACAAACAGTTGGACATACATTACAAACGTACAAATTACCAACACACAGTTTTACAAATATACATTAACCATTAGATATACCTAGGTACATTCGAAAAGTTTACCGTTTATGATCAGTCGACTAAAAATACAAAAAGGTAAAATTTACGTGTAGTACCGCAACTGGCGGTCACATTTCTAAATGTGTTACCAGCGCTACTTATAACAAAGAGAGATCACGAAAAATATAACTGAATAACTATTTGCGGAACCTTAATTTAGAACCGAAATTAGAAGAAAATAGATCCTTATACCACAGTTACAGTTGAAACTTCTTTTAATTTACCACAACCTGGCAACCCACATAAGCGCTATAAAAAAGACGTATAACACTATGCTCTCCCATACAACTTCGCTCGTAAAAAAACAGCTTGCTAATAAGAACCCGAGACGCCACGCACATTGTAGCTTCCTTGCGTGACTCACGAAATAATCAAATCTGTTATTATTACTGTAATTTTACTTGCAAATAACTCCTTAGTTGTTTAACTTGTACCTATCTCTAAACATCAAGTTTAATCTAAACTCCAAGTTTGATGGAAACGCTTAACTGATAATAATTAGTGTATGTGAATAAGTGAAGGTGTATTAAACTTTGCAAATAATATTATTATGTAGCTTGCTAATAATATACTATGGAGATAATAAGAATTAAAAAATATATATATATCTGAAAACCGATGACAATTTTGTATTGTTTTTATGGTACTGAACATCAACACATTAATTTTATGTTCTCATCGGCTCACTTTGTTTTTTTTTTAATGTGAAATAACAGCCTTAAAAGACTAGGTCTGAAAAAATTTAGAATAATAAAGGTACTAGAGTAAGTATTATAATCATGTATTAGACTTGAAAAACAATAGTTACATATCCTTAACTTAAGAGCATTTAATTATTCTATCTGTGGTCTTGCAAAAAATTACTTTATATGTAAACTTTTCGTAAATCTACCCGTTATAACTTTTCTAGGATATGCTTTTACTTTCCAAGCTCCAACGTAACTTTTCGAAAAATATCATGTAAATCCATATATAGAACAAGTGGTTAAAAATGACTTCAAAAAACCCGCCTGCAAGAACTTTAGACCCGCGTATCTTAACAAGTGAAATCGCGGAATGCAGCTTATATAGCCCAGGTCATCTGCGGGTAAAGACAAATCTATTGGCATCACTTAAATAAAAATACAACAAGATTAAGCTCCAGGACGTGCCAAAGAAATATACTTACATACATACACTCGTAACACATAACCCAAGATGGGTTATATATTTCACAGTTGAGTAATAACATAACACCATAACTTTTAATTCAAATATTAGGTTCTGAGTAAGTAAAGAAAAACACAAAGTCGCTCATGGTGTGGTTATGGTTGAGTTGCGGCTGACAGAATATTGACGATGGCCGAATAGCCAAGCATCTAGACGTGTTGCCACTGGATTCTGCTTCAAGCTCTGCCCGTTGTCGTTCTGTTTGCTATCTTATAAGTGTGTTAATTTTCAAAAGTTCCACGACAAGTCGCAACTCTGCAATCATCCTTATTTTTGGTATGAGATTCACAGCCTCGAGGTTCGCTGAATCTTCATTTGTTTGCGATGATTATACCCACTCTTTGTTTTGCGCGTTCCATTGTTTTGCATTCCATGCGTGTTTTTAATATCGAACTTATGTAAGTAATCAAAACATAATTTAAAATAACTAAACAACTGGTTTAGATTGTTTTGTGGTCAATATTAACTAGTTGAATCATTAGGTACGTTAGATACGAACTAAGTTTTTAACGTCATGAGGAACCAAGATAGGCCATAAAAATATAGTCAGAATTTCTTACTCATAGACGTAACGATAGTAAATTAAATTAAATTAGGTAAATGTAGTTTTGCTAATTTCACATAAAATTATTAGTTCTACTGATTATTAAGCGGATCTATTTATAACTCTGACGTAACACTAGCACTTAAAACATTGTATAATAAAGTGACAGTTGAAAAACCGAAAAAATTAATTTAACAAATTTAAAAACGATAAGTTATATCGTTTTTAAATTTGTTAACATCAATCTACTGCCATAAAAAATATGTTGGTATTGGGTATTATCCTTAAAAATAAAATACTTACCCGTAAATCCGAAATATAATAATATTTTCTCAAAGTATGTAGAAAATAGTAACATTATAGCAACACAACGTCACAAAAAATCGTATTATTTCGTCTAAATATTATTATAGCGCGATTTAGAAATTTCATTTCTCGAGCTCTCAGTCCGCCATTTTGGCGTCATGTGCATTTCACTGCATTCCATTTTGCAATCCTCTTTTTGTACGGCAAAAGGATTTTGCATGCATTCTTTATTTAGCATACGGACTGTTTTTGTTGACAAAATAAATTAAGTACTGAAAGTCGTGATTCATTTTCCTTTTTGCTAGAATATTGTTTGACTATGGGCAAGAACGTCGTGCTTTTGCTATTTTTGTATAGTTTAGTAAACTCACTAATTACTTGCAATTGTGGTTTGTAGAGTGTAGAATATCAAAGACACGGCTCATTTAATACCACTGTCTGCATAATCCTTAAAACGGACTGACATACCTTAACCTCTCTTATTGAAGTGTAATACGAAATTGATCAGGCATTTCTAGACGCAGCATTGTGTTATTTTTTTATGCTTTATGTGTTTTATGTATTTATATTTTTGGTGAGCAATAAAGACTTATTGTATAGCGTGGCTCAGTATTGATTCAGAATATATCGGTAAACTTTAATAATAACATCCCAATTTTTTAATTTTTTTTATATTATTTTATATACCTCAACAACAATGTTTAAAATTGTACGTGATAAATAAAATATTTGTATCGTCTTCCTTTAAATTTCTTCGATGTTTGTTCAAATAGTACTTTTAGAGACGCAGGTATACGTAAATAACCTATTTTATTTCAGATAATTGAAACATAAAAGAGACCCGAAATCCACATCAAAGAATCTGTTGATGAAGTAGAGAATGTATTTAACATTTTATTTCCACAGAAGAAACATCAATTTCTTAAATAAATGTTTTAAAAAAACATTGTGTTTTATAAGATCATCTTTAGTTAGTTTCAGACGATTTTATGTTGTTTTATTTAATATTTCTGAAATAAACGACACTCTTATTTAGATAAACGCACTCGCCTCATGTTTAGCGAAGATGCGGGATAAGGCAATGTAAGATATTATTTTGTAATGCTTCCTAGAAGACACCGATTCTTATTCAACTCGACTAAAACATTTTGAAAATTCTTAGAATACGAGTATACACTAAGTTTCGTATAAAAGCACACCAGACCTTGCGAGAATGACCTTTCTTGCGGACATAGAAACACACAAACACACAGACGAAAGAGTATTTTGCCGGACTTGAAGCATAGACACTTCGCTCGCTTGGTCAATTGCAACAATTAACGACAATAATTAGCTAAACATGCTTCCTTACTATTTATTGTATTTCCTATTTTTGTTCAAAATTGCAAATTTTTGTTGGTTAAAATTAAACCATATTCTAACTATATTATAACAGGAACTATAAGAAAGGAGAATTCGGCTAAATATTTTTATTTCTATCTTCCATGTAAATAAGCCCTGCTGAAATATAAAAAGTGAAACCCGATTGACTGGCTATATAACTTCAGCCTTTTAAAACGAATTAGCTGGGCTCCGCTGTGTTACCTGCGGATCTCTAATTTTAAATCCGAGTTAATGAAGCTTTAATAATTTTTGAAATCGGTCCAGTAGTTTTTAAGTTATTTGTTACATACAAAAATACGAATTTTTTATGTTTATGATTTTATGAAGACCCTATAGATATAGTTTATAATAAAATATAATACTTTAGCAAAAATTACGCCCGACTTCAAATAAATAGTACCCACATTAATATCATCATTGATTGTAAATCTGACAATCAAACTACTTGAGCGATGTTGATGATATTTATATTTCGCTCACATTTAAATCATCTATTTCCAAACAAAAAATATAATTAAATAGACAATATGGGTTGATAAATTCAAATATTTGTTGAATATAGAGCCTTCAGTTTTAAAGTTGGTAAATATCTCCCTATGTTTTGATGTTACACCTACGCCCACAGATCATTACGTTCTTTGAAGTCAGCAGTCGCTGATTTTGATATATGTTTATTATTTATATTTAGTTTATTGAACTTCAGAGTAACGTCAGAGTATCAGAATATAGTAACCTGATTACCTAAACGTAGTCATGTAGAAGTTTGTTTGATCATAATATGAGACACTGTATGTATTAATTATTTATGTATATAATTACAAGTATGTACATTTCTGTACTGAGATAGTATCCTAGTCGGTAAACCTCTTACCTTCCAAATAAAAGGGCACGGGTTAAATCCCAGGTATAGGCATGCACTTTTGTGTTTTATGTTTTAACTTATTTGCATGTTATAATGAATTACAACATTCTAAAACAGTGAAGGCAAAGTAAGAAAACTTTTTTTCGGAGAAGGCCTCTTAGCCCGCATCGTTGCTTTCCATCAGTCGAGTTTCGATCAAACGCAAGCCTATCTAATGTAAAAAATGTTATAATAGCTTTTTAAAATAAGTGGAGTCCCCAACCCGCAATTTAGCTAGCATGGTGGACCTACGCCCCCTTTCATAGGGGAGACCCAAGCCCAGCCGTGGGACGTTATTACGAAGCTAGAATTTCGAAGCGATTTATTTTAGTGTACATAAATTGAACCTATGAAATCTTAAGAAATTCTACCGTTATGATGTTGCTTACTTCATTTCTCCATGTTATTATTAATTGAGACATAACATAACTTTTAAGTAGGTGATCTATGTCTATGTGTCGAGTAGTCACGCATTTAACACAATTATTTTAAATAGAATTATTTATTGAAAAAAATATATTTATCTTACACAAATAAAATCATCACGTTATTATTATGTGCTAAAGTACTTAGTTAATATTCAAACAAGTTATCGCTATTTACGAGCTAATTCGTAAATCGCATGACAAAGGGCGAATCGCGATATCATCTGCATGTCTGACGGCAGTAATTCCATAAATACGGTTAATAATACAGTGTCACAGTCGTGTATCGTACATTCTTTAACAGTAAAGTATGTAAAGTTTTTTGGTTTTCATTTTACATTTACAGTCTAACTACAAATAAATATTTTTACTTTATAGTTCAAACTAATATTTTGTTAAAATGTTTAAAAAGTTAAACCAATGAGATTTAATTTGTACGTACCCATAGTACTACTATGTCAATGATTTAAAAAATGTACTACTAAAAATCAAAATAACTCGTTTTTTTTTTAAATAATACCTTTGAAGATGTACATTATAAACTTCAAAATGTCATCTTTAAAAAGATTTTGTGTGGACACGATCCTTTTCGTTTAACTTTGTCAGACAATGGTTGAACATAGATTTTATTGGTTGGCAATAGCCCTGAATTTGTAGTAAAAAGCAACAACACATTTTTTCATTTACTTGTCAAAGACATGTCCATATATTTTGTGTTAAGATGGTTTTTATTTTTAATGCTTTGAAGATTGCTTTCCGCAACCTGCCGGGAGAAACGACATCTGTGGGTTTAAAGCTTAAATTTGTGAACACGACCAACTTATGTAACCTGCATGAGTTCTGCTTTAATTTAAAAAAATATTTAAATTGTATTTATTTTTCATCATCAGCCCGCTTTCACCGCTGGATATAAGGTTCTCCTACTGAACCCACCAAGATCAATCTGCAGCACGCTCCATCCACTTCAAGCGCCGTTTTCCTCAAGTCATTCTTCCAGCTGGCTGGCTGATGACATTACGTTTGCCTAAACGCAGTTTGCACTCCAAATCTCGTTTACACAAAAAGTAATCGTTTTGAGACAAGTGACTAGCGTACTGCCACTTAGGGATATTAACACTAGTCACAATGTAATGTTTAGTGTTAATTTTATGAAAGTGTATATCATTAGAATATCGATAATCACATTTTTATAATTTGATATAATAAAAATGATTTTAAATGCTATACTTATAATAAATTGTCACGTGACCGCAAACACCAATAAGAGCTAATTAAGTCACTAACCACTAAACAAGCTATGCAAGGCTTTACTTCTCTGCAGTTTCTAATACAGTTTGCGATCTTCGTGACGAATTAATTTGTGAATTACTTATTATTAATACCACGTTGGAATCTGGATTCACTAAAGGGAATAGTTGCAACTTATCAAAGATAGATTCTTTGATGCTGACAAACCTTTTTTGCAAGAAACAAAGACTTTTGTGGTTCAGAATTCAGCAAAGTGAAAACATCTTTGTAAGAACAGTATTACGTTAAATACTATTTATCTATATACGAATACATAAATAACAGCCAAGTACATAATATGTAATAAATAATTTTCTGCTTTAATATCTATATTAAAAACAAATTTTAAAATTGAAGTTATGTTTATTAAAAAAAAACCGGTGTAGTAATTGTTGTACTATTAAAGAGGGGGACACTGCACAAGTTTTGTAAAACTTTTAGTTCATTTTCATTGTTTATACTCAAGTTAAAATAAGAAAACACATAACCTGGATACATACAAATATGAATCGCGAATGTTTTGCGGTTAGTGACGTCATGTCAGTCACGTGACACTTGTTAGCGTTTTAGGAAGATCAGAAGATCCATAATTACTCTATTTTTGTATATTTTCTTATCTAAAATAATAATATCTTTTTAAAAAATACTTTTATATGCTAATCAAGAACCAATCTTCAAAATAAAAGCAATTCTTAATAACTGTAAACATTTCCTTGAACTTCCTGTGTGCGTAATTATACTTTGGTTCTTCGTCGGATAACTTTGTTACTTATTTTATCCATAAGGAAAATACAAAAAAATTTTCCAAATAACTCTGAGCATATTGCTCGCCAAGGTTCGTTTAGGAGCTTTAAGCAAGTTGCACGTTTCACCACTGTAAGTTAATTTGTATCATATGGTACGAAATTGTGCTTCTGAGCTTAACTGTATTTTAGACGTTTAAGTATTTTGACACCACAAGTAATTTAGTAGTTGTTCTCAGGCTAAATATTACTTACCTTATAAAACTCTAAGTAGACTTTATTTACATTTTCTCCGAAGATCTTAGCTTAGCAGTGTTTTTGTCACTAGTAACTTAAGCTCTTACTAAGCGTCAGCTGAAGAACAGAAAAAGAAATTTTAATGTTAGCAAATGTTAGTTTATGACATGTTATAAAAAGATAGTTATTGTATTTACCTTTAGTTGAAATTAAATGCTTGGCTGTCTTGAGTCTTTTTCGATGTTGTTCCTTTAGCTAGAAACGCGAAGATATTGTACGAAAAATTTATTTTTGAATTAATTAGGATAATATTTCATAGATTTGCTTGAAAAGCATCTAAAATATCAATATATTTGTCTCACTTAGGCGCGTGACGTATCCATTTAAATAAAACGACAACAATATTCAAAATTGAGACGCACTTATTATTAAGTTATTTAATTAGTATATAAATATGACAGTTATGCTAACTAATTGCTACAAAGTTCCATTAGTTTTATGCACGTGATTAATTGTACTTTTAAATCAGATTTTTTCCCCTAGAAAATGCATAGCGTGACGAAAAAAGGCTGTTTTGTTTTAACAATATTTTCATACTGAGAACTACTAACTACTTTCACTTCGTGATAGAATTTAATAAAACCATAAATGTGTTTACGGAATGATTAAGCTAATAAGGGCGCGTCATAAATACTACAGAAATAACTAAGTATTATGTTGATTAAGTACTATGTTGGTTTTTAATTGATTAGCATACAGTTTGGGTTTTGAAATTAACATAAAACCAAAATAAAACTATCTTCAAAGCAATAACTCAAAAATCACAATAAAGTTTGCAAAAAGTGCTAGACTTCAAAACATTTTACTCTAACTCAACTAACCGTAACACTTTTAGAGATGCAAGCATTCTGATAAATTTTTAAATTTATATATATAAATATATGTATAAGAGTAAATCCTGACTGACTTACTGACATTTTCTAAAATCAACGTAGAGCTTAAACCGCTGAACTTAGAGACAAGAAATTTGGAGGGTGTATTCATTACAAGGTGCAGAAGTGTACTAAGATTTTTTGGAAAATCGACCCCTAAGGGGTTTAAATGGGGATTCAAAGTTTGAAACTTTGTAATATACAATTTTTTACGACCAACGCCGTCAGTGACGGCTACTAGTATATATATAAAAGAGTAAGAAGTCCTGACTGACTGACTGAATGATTATTCGCTAGGAATCAACGCAGAGCCTAAACTGCTTATCGTACTCGTAGATACATGAAATTTGAATTTGAGGTATATTCATTACAGGTCGTTCAAAAAGGTTTTATGGAAACTCAATCTCTAAAAGATTTGTATGAGGATTCTTAATTTTTGAACTTTATAATACTCTACTTTGTGACTCGCGCAACGCCGCGCGTAGCAGCCACTAGTTGTATAATAAAAGCGAAGTAATATCTCTGTGGCTAGTTTCGTTTGAAATCTAAGCACGCGTGGTGTATTTGCTTGAGAAAATACAAATTTCAACAAATTTGAACGCTCTTCGTGTGAAATAAGAGAACATTTTTGTGTTTTACTGCCCGACCTTTATCAAGACTTGAATCGTGAATTTGCTAGTAATATTTCTGAATATTTCTGGAACAGTAAAAGGTACTTAAAGTTTTCTGTTAGACCGATAACCGACCGAGAAGACTGTTCCAATGAAATGTAGGTGAATATAGATAAGATCTTTTTTATTAATAATCAATTAAAAAGAAATAACTTGAAATAATTGTTATTTTGTATAATTAGGTTTTTTAAAACCTAGTTCTGCCAATTCGTAATTTAAAACAGATTGGCGCTGACAGAGGTTGGACTGACTAAAATAAAATTACAGAAAACATTACAAACATTTCATTCCTAATATAAAACAGATAAGATGATTGTGGACGGCGTGAAGATATACACTTTTTATTCGTGGAGTGTGTTACGAGTAGGAACGAGTCCTATAGACGACGATGGTTTTGAGAAGATAAGATCTAAGATTTGAGGACTAAAGAAATTTATAATCACCGTTATGTCTTCAATATTAGAATGCGCAAAGAGGCTAATAGACACAGACAACTAAAGTCCTATACTGTGAATTATATAACCTGTCTACTGGGAAGCTTAGCGTTAGGTTTGGAATTCATGTCTCAAGTTAAAAAATAGGTTATAACTCTACTTTTAGTTATGACCTATGTATATTTTTATTATTATTTATATTAGGCTTACTCTTACGAGCTCACATTTACTCAACACACACGCTGCTCTTATATTATACATCTGAAACTTTTAATGAGTATAATATTTTTATAGTAATCGTCATTATCAGTCAATCAATGAACTTCTTGTAAAGTGCCATCTTTTAAAATATTAAATTACCCTCAAAATCCTGATACAATTAAACTTGCAAAACTAATTTTAAATGTTGACTTACATTCTTAAGCTTCAATTTTATCGCCGAGACCAACCGTATTTTTTATTTTTACTCAGGCATTTTAAATCTGTGACCTTTTCGAAGCTCAACTGACCGATACTTGAACATTCGATGAGTACTCGTTATATTAAAGTCACCTTTTCAAAATCAAAACGTTTCGCTTACTTGCAAATCTTTGAATCTCTCATTTCTATAACGAGTCTATATTCAGTCCACATCATATTAAAATTGTTGAACTTGAACATCTTTGACATTTCTGTCAATACATTAATAGGTTAGTATTACCCGACTGCGAAAGAAGGAAGGTCATGTTTATAGAGTATATATGTATGTAAATTTTATTTAGCACACCTTAGAGCCTAAATAGCTTGTCGTATTTTAATCTGAGTGGTGTCAGGAGATTCGTCTTCACCTGCAGATCGTCAAAGACTACACATATACATACTGTTCTTCTTCTTAAATGGCCTATAGGTAATCTTTCTGTTATATATTTTTTGTTGTTGTAGTTAATCATTTTGTTTCTTAATCAAAGCACTTGCCTTAGCGCTATTTCACTTGTTAATATGCGCGGGCTAAAGTTCTTGAAGTCGGATTTTTTGTTGTCACTTATAACCAATTGTTTGAAGGTTTATTTAACTATTAGTTTTAATTTCCAAGTTGGTCATTCAGGTACTTATCGATCTTAATACCTGTAAATACGTAAATGATACTTGTGAGCAACAAATGATACAAAGTAAATAAGATGTGTAGTGTTTTACCCAAAAAATGGGAGGTACTCGTACTCGATATGACCCATTAACTTTTTTCCCCTGATTTAAAAAAAAAAATTTTAATGTTTGTTTAGTAAAATACTGAAGTAGTATATTTCATAGGTTTGATTTTAAAATTGAAATTACAAAAAAAATATTTTTATAAAAATTTTGATATAAAATATTTTTAAGTGTGCCTGATCGTTGGTAAAGTCCAACTATAATTTTGTTCACAATCGGTGAACTATAAGGGTTGAAATGAGTAACTACAAGTAAAACAAGTAACTTCATTGTATAGAATAATAAATGACTTTCAATTTATGAAACACTAGCTGACTAGGCGAACCTCGTAGCGCCTATCAGTCGATGAAAGTTGACTCGGCCTTCAGTCTCGCTAAATTTTCTAGGTATTCTTATTTTTTATTTATGTGAACACTTTTTACAAATTATTAGAAATCTTAAAAAAAAAAAAGATCGGTAAGGCCGTTCTCAAGTTATAGCGTTACCAAGAAAAATAGGGGTTCCTTTTTAATATATTCAGATTAAAGTTTCTAATAAGACACCATAATGTTTAATTACGTCTAAAGATAACAGCATTATACGAGTATCGCAGCAGAGTGCTTCTTTTGTAAATAAATAGATTAATTCCAGCGGACGCATTAAGTGCTGGCGCTATTGTGTTAGATACTTAGCAACTTGCTAATAACTTCACCAGACTGGAAAGTTGAGTCGCCAAGAAAATTATGCTGAGTTATTATCGTGTCAAGATTAAAGTATTGTTTTTTTTCTGAAAAGCTTTTCGTCATAAACAGTTATTATTTTAACACTTATGTACTTACCTAATGTTATTTTTTAAGTACAAATGAATTTTCTGTATATAAAAACCGTTTTTATGGGGTTGTTACATATTACATTTTATAGGGCTTGGGTGAATAGTAGACTTTGAAGGAGGATACTAATTGTTTACATCTTATACCAAGTACATTATTGACATGGTAGTACCAAGTACTAAGTACCTACCGCCAAGTACTTACTGCCCAGTACCTACTTTAGAGCATAGGCCTCTCTTAGTAAGCGCCACTGGGCGCGGTCCTATGCTAAATTTTATTAAGATTTGTTTTGCTCAATCAACAAAAAACTATAAATTCGAAATATTAAAAATAGATGTGCAATTGAACTTTGACCATTTATATTCTTTATACTCTTATGTCGAAAGAGAAAATTCTTGTTTAAATATCTTAATATCTATACGAATTGATGGCCTAGGCTATACCGTAATATATCTGTAACTCTTTCAATAACTATTCGCCTGTTCGTTCAAGATATCAATGTTATAGTTGACACCTAAACTTCAAAGCCCTTTCAAATGATATTACTCAGAAGATCTGCTATTGTTTGCATTACAAATTCAAGCAACCTTCAACCCTTATTATGTATGCAATACAATGATCCCCTGAGGCCTAGCCGATCTGCTAACAACCTGACGATTGTTACGACAGATCCGATAGTCTTGTTTAGAATCTAATCTATACCAAATACGGTCCCAGCGGTGGGCCACTGTGTTTAAATATGCATACGGCCCGATTGTCGATATGTGTTTGGGATATGTTTTGATTTCGGATTGTTGGAATATAAATCGGAAAATTAATGAGAGCATTACGGAATATTGTAGTGATATCCAAAAATTTGAATATTCATTGGATTAATATTGAAAATTTGTACAAGCAAGTAACAGTATATACGTACGTGCGCTTTTTGAAATGCTATATACCTAAAATGTTTCAAACAAAAGTACAGAGACATATATAATTATATATAGGATTCAAAATACATATATTTAACTTTTTACATTTAAGTAGCTTACACTCGGTCACTTCAGGTATAAACCAAGCACGCTTTACTAACCGTGCCGTATTTCAAGTCTAAATAAATTTACTTTTGCCAATCATTTTGTTGGTACTCGCACATAATGTTATACATTATTAAACTGGTACATTTTAAAAAAATGACTACCGCGTAGGGCAGGCGCCAATAGAACTTATTCAGTTATTTTGAATCAAAGCCCTGGATCGATTTTGATAAAATTGATTGATTGATTTTGATTGATATGATTTATTAAATTTTGACCTTTTCAAAAAAAAAACAGTTCACATAGTACTTCGTACAGTCGTCTTCAAAAACACAAGTAAAAAAAAAAGTATACGGTCAAAATGAGTCTTTTCTTTTCGTAATCTGAGTCTAAGTCGGCAAAGTTCATGAGATGTTTATGAGAAGAAATCTGCATTGAGATATAGGATAAGAAAAAATTGTAAGTATTTCTCAAGAACCTTCTTTAATGTGGCTAGCATTGAGCACGCTGTCCTCTGATGGTGGGTTGGAGCATTTGGATTATCTTTCTGCTATATTTTTTTGTTGTCGTAGTTAGTCATTTTGTTTATGTTAACAAAGGCAGAACCTTATTTATTAAGGCAGGAGTAACACCGAGTGTTAAGAATAAAAAGTGTATTATTAACAGTCCCAGAACCACTTATATTCTAGTTTCTTATGACATATAACCCACGAGCTGTTAGCTCTAAAAGCAGAGCAAATACTTTCGGCTAGATAAGTGTGTAAGTAGTTGAGCCGCACACTATCCGCAACGGCGGAGTTTCAACGAGGGTCCCGGCTAAATTAGCGGTGTTTAGTTTTAATCCGGGATAATCTACGAACAAACGCTCAGCGGCGAGGTTTAGAATATAGATTAAATTTAATGACGCGAATTTCGGCTTCTGGACGTGGAGTAGTTTAGACTGTTTTGTGAGTTTATGCTGTTAAATAATTTATGTCAATAATAAGAGTGACAGTGTATCATTTGTAAAGAAAGAGCTATTACAAAAAAAAAACCATACTTAACTAAGTTAATCGACTTCCAAAAAAGGAGGAGGTTCTATGTTCATCTTTTTTTGTTTTTTGTGTCTGTTCGAGCAAGTTCCTTATACATTTTATGAAATTAAAAAAATATTTTTTGCGTACCTACAATATAACTTTTTGTAACACAAGTTTTGCTTGCCGAATGGACTGATACGGAATAGTACTACAGTCAGTCAGAATACTTATGTAGTTACCACTCTTATTCGTACGTTATTATAATAATATTGAAAATCTCGTTTTTTTTAATAAGCCAGAAAATTTTATATAACCTTTAAATCAGACTCAAGTCGAATATCATTTCGTATGTAGATTACTGTGTAGGTTAAGATCGATCTACTTGGCACCCCATTTTTTGGCAGACGAGTCTCACATATCCAATACCTTTACATTTCGCCACGTCTTATCTTAATACACTCCCAGAGGCTCACATAACCTACTTCTTAAGTTTTTTGGTAATGTTGCTGTCAAGGTACAAAGTCAGGAATTAAAAGTCTACAATATTATCGAAAATATAAATATCCATAAAAAAAAAAGATTTTTTAACTTCTGATTTTCACCGGCTCCACACGTCACATAAGTATACCAGTAATGATACCTGAGTCGATGACAGTCTCTAACACGTTAGCTGCGGCACCAATTTTTGCAAACTTTCCGTTCGTGCGGCACGAGGTATTATCGGCCCGCACCGTGACCAGACGTTAGAGCGACACGCGGTCTATTAGACCCCACCTCCTTTAACGGACTAAAATCCATTTTCTGGCGCGAAATCAAAGATAAATGAAAATTTTGGTCCTTATCGATATAGACAGTGAATTGATGAACCCTAATTGTACCGTCGCCCCGGGATCTGATAACTAGTTTATTAATTATTGGCAAAACAAAATATGGGATCTTATACACCTCGTGACGCACTGAAATAGGATAAATTTTCGCTAAGATTAGTGATGAGAAAAATAATATCGACGCAACGACGTTTATCTATTTTTGTGTGAAAGTCTTAATGCGGTTCACAGAATAGAAAAAAAAGAAAAGCAGAAGTAGAAAAGAAACTATACTATTTATTCTGACTCGGGCTTAAAAAATATACTTATTAGAACTTGAATTAACATAAAAAAATCAGAAACAATATACTTTTTTATAAAAAATCTCAATATATATTTTGTACTTATTTATGAGTGTACTTATTTTTTTGCACTGAGAGCACTGAATCAAAATTTTTTTGGATTTTTTGTCAGCTTCTGGTAACAACCAACACATCTTCTTCTTTTTTCACCCTTTTCAAGGCAATGACGTGCGCTGCTTTCAGGTGCTGAAAAATAATCAAAATGTAAAGATAACGTAATAAAACTGGCATTGTTACTTAGGTTAGATCGTAGATGAGAATAACAATGATAATGTATAATAATAATAAATGAATGTGTTTGCTTTAAGCTTAAAATGTTGAAAGAGTAGGTAGGTAAGGTAGCTTAAATTCAAAATAATTTAATTTTGCGAAAAAGAAACAATAATAAAGAACTTAATAATGACCAAATGTCAGGCTCAGTTTAAACTTACCTGTTTTGGTTCTGTTTCGGGGTTTTTTAAAATTAACTTCTTCCGACATCGTTTAGACATGTTCGGCGATGTAAAAAGACGTGCTCTCCAATCGACGTGATGCACAACACTAGTCGCGGGAAGCTCGCGTTGGGTGCGCTACGAGGTCCGGGGGGATATGGGACGTTTTAGCCTCGTTCCGCACTGTATTAAAATTATATTAATTCAGTGCGGTACGAGGCCTAAGACATCCGGTACTAAGGTAGGTATACCACCGAGTCCGGGACCATTAGCGCGTCTCAAATATACATTTATCTTTTTTCTATACTGGACCAAACCAAAGCTATGCCCTTTGCACGACAGAGATGTTCACGTTTTTCCTTGCCGCACCACAAGGAAGTTGCATGAGGGGTGATTTAGGCCTCGTTTCGCACTTAACGTGCTAACCGCATCGAGATCTTATTCTTCTTAATTATTTGGCGTGAGCAGCCGGGTAGAATCAATAGTTTAAAAATCCTACCCGTGAGAAGCCGGGAAGGGCCGCTAGTCGCATCTTAAAAAAAAATGACTTCTTGAGTGCTGTCATATTTAAGAAATAACATTGATACAGAAAAATTTCTTCGCCTTCACAGTAAAACACTTTGACAATTGAATTAAATTTTTCTATGTTAAAATCCACTTATATCCACTGTTATAATCAATCCAGAAATACGTATCATCATATCGAAAATGTATAACTACATCATTAAGTGTTTTGTTTACTATTCTATTGAAAAACAATAATCTTCTTTAGTGTGGACCTTTTTCTCTCGTATATAGGCCTACCAAAGGCATCGAATGATAATAACACATATTATAACATATCATCTGAGCCACGGTATCTCTCTCTCTCTCTCTCTTTTGTACGTAACTATATATATATATATGTATATGTATATATATATATACATATATATATATATAATTGATGTCTAATATTATTACTTTAATTAATTATTTTAATGTCGTACAATTAATTTGATAAAAAATATTTTTAAAATCGAGGTATTTTTTAAGAATATTTAGTAATTTTCTAATAAATTGATTATTTACTTTCTTTGTTTTAAACGTACGTTACATACTCCAGTAGCAAAACAGCTATATCTCTGGCATCAAAATTAAAAACAAGCCAGATAATTCTAGCTATTCCTCCTCACACCGGAATTTGGGGCGGCACTGCGGCATTGATATTCGAACCAGCTGAGAGCATCAAATGAAGTGATAGCGAATTTTCGTGAAAAGGAAAGGGTGCGGATAGGGCGTTAAACGGCATTTCCCACTCATAAATCTTCGATTAAAGCCTGCCCCGTAATTGAGATAGGAATTTATAATACGCATAAAGCGGCGAGGTGTTATGAGCGTCTTAGGAATATTTCTGGGTGTTAGGCGGAATGGGCAAGGGAAGGACGAGATCCGTAATTCTGAAGCGCCAGATTGAGGTTTGTTATGATTTTAATGCGTATAATTTTGCAGCGGTGGTGTGATCTTTGGTGAGATAGGTCGCTTCAAAGTGAAATTTGTGCATAAACTTTGTTTGAAATACTCGTATGTAGCGACATTTATGAGTAACAAACTATTCAAATGAATATTGTTTTTCAAAATATATCTCGTACACTTATGTAAAGTAATTGTGATGCCGAAAAAAGGCATGTTCCTAAGTTAAACCTATTTTGTTCTATGTAAATTAGGTAGATCTAAGATATACAGATATTCATAGTGTAAAAATATTACAAGCAGTCAAAAATTAAAAAAACCATTATAGCGTATTTTGTAATTGTTCCAGCTCGGAGTTCCGCTTCTACAATGCCCGTCTATAATTTTTATCCGCAAAATTCTTCACTTTTCCAATAGCAGAGTAATAAATCCACGATTAAGTTTACATTTTAAAAGAGATTTTAATAAAACCTTTAACGATAAGGTTTCAGAATGAAGTAAAACAAGGGAAATCATTCAGACGTGGAATATTTTTTTGTTCTTTCTTTTACTTTGTGTTTAAGAACTTTTATTCTATCGGATAGAGTCACAGGTAAAAAAATTTACAATTATTAAAAATGAGGTCACCTTAACTACGAAATATTTTTGAATTAAGTACTTCTTGGTATAATATAAAAGTCGTTGGTAAAATTCATTTCCAGTGTATTTAATAATGTATATGTTTGTGACACCAAGTTAGTAGGATGTTTTGTGTGCTCTATACGCATTTTTCAAGTTGTTCCAAGCTTTGTAATTCTGAACAATCTCTGCCACCTCTGGAAAAAATAGCAATGTTAGTCTTGATGTCTTAGGTGTTTATTTTGTAAGCAAAATAACCATAGCGCACTTAAATATAGACTTATTGTATTACGTTTCTTTGAAACTTATACCAGCGGCCCGCCCCGACTTCACACGGGTAGGATTTTTAAACTATTGATTTTACCCGGCTGCTCACGCCAAATAATTAAGAATAAGATCTCGATGCGGTTAGAGACTGTCATCGACGCAGGTATCACAAGTACCATACTTATTTGACGTGTGGAGCCGGTGAAAATCAAAAGTTAAAATATCTTGCTTTTTTGTAGATATTTATATTTTCGATAATATTGTAGCATTTGAAGCCGTGCATCGTCTAACATAGTTACAGTTTGGCACGGGCAGTGTTTGTGTGCGAGCAAACTAGACGTATGCGTATGCAATAGCCTTACCGCGGCAGTCCCCGAGTGCCGCACGTATTTTTTTGTTCTATTATTAATACTTACCGCAACGCATGCGATGAAAGACCTCTTACGGCAATTTTTTTCCACCTGGTGTTGGTTTTAATGGGATTTTCTAAGGATCTCTATTTATATTATTTTATATATATTATTTCAATCGGTGTAGTAGTTTTTGAGTTATTTGTTACACACAAAAATAAAAAATAAAATCTTTATAATACTGTAGATGTAGATTTTCCTACATCTGTTGGTACTTTGTTCTCATTCTTATGAAACAATTTTTCTGTATCTTTATTTTTTGTATATTTGATATACCCAGTATGCGAATTACGTCACTCTTATGGGAATGTGCAATTACTTAGAACGTGAGTGTGTTTTATTTCCATATTACCGAGGGGTAAATGCCATATTTCATTGCTTACAAAGTAAAACAGTGTTTTGCTATAAATACACTCAATTAATAATGTACCCTAAAATAAGCCGTCGACGAAATTACTGCTCCAAATTAGATGTTATTGCAATGTAACCGATAATTACTGGTTTTATTGTAACCAGTTATGAATACTGAATTACTGCTATGTAATTCTTATCAAAGTATAAATATACTATAACAAAGCAATCTTAAATAAATTAACATTGGAAATAGATTAATTGTTAGCTGTTTTACAACTGTTACGACCGTGCCCTATGTACCACAGAATACGCAGTAGTTGTGAACCGGCGCCCCTATGCACAGAATAAGACATAGTAAGCAACGCCCGCGCTATTGTTTATTGCGCATAGAAAAAAAGGGATCTCTCTCGAATTCAAGTACCTTCCTATTTGTAAACATCTATTGTTCTCGGTGTCCAGCAATTAGACGAATATTCTGGATCATTACAGAATTACGGCTCTGAGGTATATAAGGGACCGACTGTGGGTCCGGAAAGTCAGTTATTCGGAAGCTATAACCGCGAACAGTTCTAGTGCGAACCTAGTGCGAATCGAAGTGCTCAGTGTAGTGTGATTGTGAGTGAAAGTGTTGTGTAGTGTTTTTGTGTGACAGTTTCTGAGTGTTTGGAGGAATAAATCGTCATTGGTGTGAATTGGCATTTTTCTATTTTTATCCCGAACCCGTAGCTCGTAACACTACGTTAGGATTGTTATAGTAAGCTTTTAGAATTGACACGATGGCTTTGCAATATAATATTTTGATATGTGTTTCACAGGTGCCTAATTATTGAAGTTGCTCAACTATAGTTTACCTGCGTATATTACGTATATGTCAAGTCACAGGGGGTTTAATTTTTTTGTAGCCAATATTTTGCATCTAAGTCCACATCGTAGCACATCAGCCTTAACCAGTTGTCAAATGCTATCTATGAAAAATAGAATATCTATAATACTAATATATCTACCAAATTTATCAGCAGTGCCATTTAAAAACCGATGAAGCAACAGAATCCACCCTACTTTTCCATCAGACTAGGTCTCGATTAGTTCTATTGGACCGTGGCTCGCCGCGGGCGAAGCGAGTTGCTGGATAAAGACTGAAAAGTTAGATGAAAAAGGATTTTCGCAGACGGAAATGAATGTCGTGTGACAATTTTATCTTATAAAATAAAATAAGGTGTTTATTTGCTTAAAGACTGGAGAGATATTTTTTTACAGCACTCGAAATAATTGTGAAAGTAAGTTTTCCGAACTTTGAAACCTTCTTGTGTTTGTTAGGAGCATGCTTAAAAAGTCCACGTCTCCCAATAACTCCTTTATTTACACAAAAGGTAAAATTTAATATTAAACGTGTACAAATTGACATATTTAGACCTATACTGTGTTTTGTTATTATTTTTCAAATATTACGATTCGTTTCAACCTTTCTTTTTGCATTGCGTGTAGCTTGAAAAAGCTGCCAATATATTTGAGCGGCCAGTTTGAATATTCTGAAAAGTATCAGACACCACTAAAATTGTTTTACGACTATGCCTAAGCCTTCACCCCACATGCTTATAGACTTTCACAACTGATTGTTTGATACATATTTTATTTTCGTATTTGTATAGCCTGGCTTACTTAGACCAGTGACCAAAAGTAAGCTACGCTAAGGATTGGTACGATACGAAACATAATAAACAGCTCAAACTGAGACATAAAACAATGATTCATGACACCAACCCTATCTTAGACCTTGCCCAATCTCTGCTAACTTCAACACAAGAAACTGAAAAGAAATACTAAAAAAGGAAAACATACACAAATGGGTCAAATGAAAAGTCAACTTGACGTGAATTTGCAAGGCGTCTTTACCTCTGAGAAGAACGTAAAAGGGGTATATTTTACGTTATTTTATTTTACCCACTTCTTTTACCTACATCACTCAAGCTTAGTTTCGAGTTTATTTGCCTGACTTTATTCAAGTCTGAAGAGCCGCTGGTAGTGATTCCGAATAATAAATTTGGATGCCACATGATCCTATGATATTTCTTTGATTTCTTTTTAATTACATTTTATTTTCATTACTTCGAGTTTTCTCTGTCTTTTGTATACAAATAAAGCTCCTTACTTGGATTTTTCGTACCCAAACGTGACTTTACTAAACTTTTGTTATGTACGTATAAGCTCGTCATTATAGCATAGCCCTGAGTGTAATTCTCGGCTAGGGCAGACCCTAGCTGAGAATCGAACCCAGGGCCATGGCATATAAACGCTAATCCAAAACCGGTTGTTGAACTATCAAAAAAAAAATGCCTAGAAACTTTTAGTCAAAATTCTTTATACATAATTATTGGAGTTCTTGAAAGTTTACCAAAACATAAAAGTATTATATTTTTATGAGTGTGCCTTTCTCATAGATTTACATTTAATAGCTATGTTTAGCATGTCTAAGTTACTACGCGTGCCTTTCGCGTTTATAATATTAAACGCGAAAGTTTGTAAGTATGTTTGTTGCTCTTTCACGCAAAAACCACTGAACGGATTAGGATAAAATTTAGTACCGATATAGTTTAGACCCTGGATTAATATAATTACTTTAATTCTGTTTTAACGCGAGTAACACCGCAGGGCACAGCTAGTATTGTCACATAACCAACGCGTTGTTTGATCGACGTCATATTTTTTTCTTTATGTCAAAATATATCTATAATAGTACGTGAGGAACGCTTACTGCTCCAAAGCATTATGCAAAGTTTTTAAATATGTGAATAAAAAATTAAAACTGAGTTGTTAAATCAGCCATAATATAAAGGATCATAAAACAATTATTGATTAAAACCAACACCAACTTTACAAAACTCCTTTAATTAAACCAACTTGAAACTTTAAAAACAATATCATTATTTCTTGATTTAATTTCTAAAGTATATACAATGTAGCTTTTAAGACAATTATAGTTATTTAATGAATTATTGTTACAGTTGATTGGAATAGTATTAACCTTCTTTTACCCTGACTTTAGGATATATTTATTTCTCGATGGAATACGTACAATAAATAATTCTTTAAAAAAAATGACTACCAAATTGTATTTACTTTGTTGTTATTGATTTGATAAAAAGGAAGGTTACTTTTTAAATCAAATAAACAGAATTTTATAAATCGGTAAGAAATTACAATAAAATAACAAACATTTAAAAAATTGAGTACTTCTTCTTTTTTTCGAAGTCCATACAGAATACAATGAGTCAGTTTGTTTTATCGAGATAACGTGTATGTAGGTGAATATTTATAAGCTACAGATAAATTCATTTCTGCGAAATAAATAAAAAATAATGTATTTTATCAAACTTAAATAAGAAAATGGTGACTCCAGCTGGCTTGTTAATGGCGCCATAGCCATCCAATAATGCAGCGAGCATTATTTGCACATTTGCACCGGGAGCGATTAGGGACGGGTTGATTATTTGATAAAATAATGTTTTAACTTGTGACATAATAATATATATATTTTAAGAGATTTCAAAAAACGTTCTCTATTTTTGAAAGATGTTTGTAAATTTTTCAATGACGCTTGGAGATATTTGGACTATTATTTTTGTGTTTCGAAGAGTACACTTTTCAATATCAGTCCAGTAGTAGTCAGTAGTCTTGTTAGTAAATCAAAATAGCTGAAATTTTAGCATAAGCTCCTGCTGAATTAAAGTCTGAAAGATGAGAATCAGGATCTGTATCTAGATGACCAGCGCTGGCCGTTGCATTTGTGCTGAGTTGGGGTCGGGTTCCGACAAAACACATTATTCTTGAAACTACAACTTTTAAGTATATTATAGTTCTGACTGTGTTCACAAAAGAAGTAATTTATTAATTAATTCATTCAAATATTGTTTAATTTGATTGCACGCGTCGAATTGTCTTCTCAAAGTAACCTTAGATACTTTAAAAAAAGTTCCATTGAAATATTTCTGATAATTTTATTTCACATTATCTTACAACAAAACCTGCCATTAGTGGGATGCCTCTTACATACTATTTATTTGGAAAATATGATTGTCTTCATGCATCATTATTTACATTATTTTATTATTACAACTTTCTGATAGAAAATATATTTTATTATCCTATTTACAATCGTTTTATTGCTTTACGTAAATTATTTGAAAAAAAAAAAGCTAGAATGGAATATTCATCGTGCGTTTTGGAATCACAGTTTATGTTTATAAACTGATTTAGCTAGCTTGCCTAAAAGAAACCAATTTATTCATTACTTGAAAACATCCAAATACTCGTAGCTATCGAAAAATAGAGAGACCGGCAGCAAACTCCACAACTCGGCAACTCGCTCAATAAAAGTAGAGCAGAGCGCTGCCTGAGTTTGAACTTTTAGAGTTTTTACTATCCAAAGTTTTGTGTGTATTGTATGGAGATTAAGGATCTAGTGCATTCATTTTAAATTAAAAGTTTTATAAACTAATATCATGTTCACAACTTATTTTCTATCAGAAAGGTATTAAACTGCACATTTTCACTAGTATTCAGATAAATTTAACACAGTCCATTTAACTTTATACATTACAAGTTGAGCCATAACAGTGTGCTGGTATAGCACCATAATGCGGGTAGTCCGAAACTTCCAGCCCACTGCGCGCTGCCTTGCATCGCCGCCGGTGTTTCACCTGAAGAAAAAAGTTTTGAAAAAGTGAGGTTAGTATGCATTTCAAAAAATAAGTTTAGTAATGGACGTCTTAGAGTTTTCTGGAAATTATGGACGGTTCCAAATTTACTTTTAGGAGAACATATTAACGATGATTAATATCTGTGAATTCTGAGAATTTGCTATTTTGCTAGGCTACCATGACAGAGGATGAGACATCATAGGATGAATAAGGAACGACCCTAAAAATCTGATACTGAAATATAATGCGTAGGAAATTACTACAGACGAGTATTTGTACTTTTTTAAACTGATTTCCAAGCAACATTATAATTATGAGAAAAAAAAACAACCCTTTATGCATTTTTGTATTGAAACTTTAGGGTTGTGCGGAAAATATTTACCATATTAAAAATAAAAGACGGCTAACAAGGAGCTAAAATAGTTAAATCTTGTACCTATACTTAACTTTGTCAAGATAGATTGGCATCTACGTTCTGCACCCGAGAACCAATATTTAGTCAAATATCGTATAATATTGTATCTTAGAATGAGCTCAAAATAAATATTACAAACATACAAACTAACAAACGCAAAAATAACTTGCCAATTCGTAGCAGAGACTCGCTTTTTTCAGTTGGGAATTCACTAAATATCGATTAGTGAATTCCCAACTGAAGCAATAGCTTCAATTAAGTAAAGAAGAGCTATATTTTATTGTTTACAATTAAATTCATCTTCAACTTCTGGCTGTTGACTGACATCTCATCATTACTTTAAGCATGCCATGTAGAAACATTTGTCTCCGAAAAGGGGAGAGATCGTTATTAAATAACAGAGACGTAGATTAGTTCTCAATAAGAAGTAGGTCAAAGAAACTTGAATAACTGTGCAAGAAGAAATTTTAATTTTATATGTTAATGTTATTAGCTTAAACTTTCTATGTATCTACTCGTACTTGCACTGTAAAGAAAGAAAAAACAATTTTGTGGATACAAAATATTATATATAGACTACAAAAACTACATACTATGTTTTGCAAAAATAGTTCTCCTCTATTTAATGGTTCGTGTGGTTACAATACAGAATTATTATATTTAAGTAACGAAATAAAGTTTCTTATTAAACCTGCTTCAAAAAGTAGGCGGTTCTTAATTTGTCACAATCTTCTTTTTGTATGCTCCTGATATTTTCAAAGAGGCTGGACCAATTTGAATCGTTTTTTGTTCAAAAGATTTCACTCAACAATTACTTCCATATTAATTTTATTAAAATCGATTGCGTAGCGTTTTTTTATTAATATTTATTTTGAGCACATTCTAATGATCTTTAAAGTTATATTCACGATTCAGAAGATGTTTTTTTACTAAATTTTAACGGATTCAAATCCGTAATCGCTTTTTTTAAACATTACTTGCAATAAATAACAATATTTTAGTCATAATGAGGAAAATTGTGTTAGTTCTTTTTCGTCAATTTGAAACTGAGTTTAATCAATTTTAGTGATATTCGAAACAAATCAGTATATACCATTTCTTTATGTATCTTTGTATTCGTACATGTTAGTCTCTTTTTTTCTAAATTTAGGAGTATCCGAAGTTCAGCGTGACCTTAGCTTTAGCAAAAAAGGCAAAAATTCACTCGCATTTGGCAGCGGAAATTGCTCTTATGGGTAGCGGAATATAGTGCAGGTTATCGAGCTTCACTCTAAACTTAACTTATATAGCATCACATAAGCAAATGTAGTAAGATTACTTGTTATATATTGAAGTTGTTATAAATTCAGTAAAATATTTATTATTTGACCTTTAACTGGCTTTAATAACAAAAGGAAGAGGTTTTCATTTCGTCAGAATATGTTTCTTAAGTAGGTAATTTTCTCTATATTCTTCCTCGATCTCTGAAGACGATAAATTAATTTGTACATCTTATTTATGTTTAAGATTGTCAACGATTCAGGAAATCCCATGTTAAGTTATCCAAATCGGTTATGTAGTTAAGTTTGTATATTAATATGTCTGTTAATAAATTTGTAACTTGATTCGAATTGATGTCAGTAATCACTTTTTTATGTTTACTCTCAACAAACTAATTCAATTCCAACAAAAACATTAAACTTAACCAAAAATAAATTGCGTGGAAACCATAACATTCCTAAAAAGGCTGTTTATACTAATATCAACGCCTAAAAAGAATAATTACGGGAATAAACACAATTATCGCGCAAAAAGCCGTTAATATTAATTTATTTCATGATTTAAAGTCACGGAAAGGCTAAATTATTACAATGTACTCGTCCTCTATATTATTATTTATAATCTACTTGTTCTAAGCAGAAGTTGTTATGAGAAATGCTTATTATATCAATTTTAATGGTTATAATGAACATGACCATTATTTTCTATTAGATGTTCAGGTAAGTATCTCAAATACCTTTCAGCCGTCTATGTTATTGTATTATGTAACCAGTTACAAAAGAAGAAACTGTTTTTTTTTTCTCGCAACCAGTTACAAACTAGTAAATACTTCAGTGAACTTAGATATGTTATTACTCTTTGGATTTTTGTTTTTTATAAGAGTCTTTTTATTAAAATAATCTTCCTTTAAAAATGGAAAAAAACATTTCCAATCATCACACAAAACTAACGTTGAATACAAAATTGCATCTATGCATAGTCAAAGAAAATTAAAAGATTTAGATTGAAAAATAAACTATTAGATCGATCATGACAAACATTATATAGGATTGATTGGAAAGTAAGCCTATCGAACAAAACAATAATTATAAAGGCAGTTTAATCATCTATCTAATCGGGGCACATAGATTAAATAAGATTTCGACGAATTGAAAACCTATTCTTTTTTGAATTTGGTCAAAAAGGTGAAAATCAAAGTACGGTTTGCTTTCCATTCAATTCGAAAAATTTATATTTTGTGAAGGGAATGTATTTAATGCAGCTGGTTTGAACTGCAAATAAAATTAATAATTATCAAATAATATTATTGTATGTGAACTAGGGCGCACTTTCTGAAAAATATACAATACCTACGTAGTTAGATAATCTTAAATTTTGACAGACACATTTCAGCTAGTTCTGTATATAATACATAGTTTTTTATATATTTATATTTAGATTAACTCGTAATTACGCCTCATTTTTCTGTCACCCATATGTATGTCATTTTGTAACATTCGTTAATTTGGCATCAAAATTGTGTTTAATATTAACGACAACGAATTAATTTAAATATATTTGTTCAGCATACCAGTAATTTCTTGTGAATTTGGAAACTAAACCTTAATCGCATAGTAACTTAACTAGATCAAGAACGCGAAGCAAGTTTAGTCTTCTTACCAAAGTTTAATCCAAGTCAACTGCGAAACTGCAACACAGCACTCGTATGTTCACAGAGTTTAACCATGGAATTATAATACCATAGAGATGTACACGAAAAAAAAACTTTATGATCGTATGTTATGATACTTATTATACAAATCTGGTCGTTATACGTCTATAATATACCTAACAATACAGGCTCCAAGGAGATCTAGTGTGGAGGGCAGAGTCTTGTATTTACTACTTTTCATTACTATCTAATTAATTTACATAATATAACTAACACTCCATTATATAATGAAAGAACTTTTTTAGTTTTATATCACACATTTTTAGTGCGGGTTGTGTATGATTTCTTTTGGTGACAATAATGTATGGTAAAAGAGATGTTTCAATAATGTATGGAGCTCCGGCCAGGACAGTGTACATGACACCACAAATACGTCAAAGTTATTAATCTTTAATCTGTCAACCAAATTCAAAATAATGTTATTAATCGGAGTGTACAAAATTAGTTTCGAATGAAAATATTTATTACCACCTTATTTACGCAAAAAGGTAATTTTTGCGTTTTTTATTGTATGAATTTTGACATTTGTGACAAGTGGTATAATTGACAGACCAAGGTGACCATTGTAGTCAATCAATAATATAAAAAATCTTCCAGGGATGCCAAAATTCCACTATAATTCGCAGAAATTAGATTGTTTTTGTACACAATGAAATAGGCAAGTGATGCAAGTTTCATTAAAACATAATATTAAACACATCTTTAGGCATTTTTTGGTAGACTTACACCGTCTTGGCCGAAAATGAGACAAGTCCTTTAAAATTAAAATAATATTTTAGGGTTGTTATTAACGTCGATAATGAAATCCTAATACTATTAAAAGTATTTAGACTAAAATAACAGAACAGACAAACAATAAACACTGCCCATTTATACAAATAATATTAATTCGGCATAAAATATCAGAAATTGTTCTCTAACTTGGCATTTCTTAGGTGTAGTCCACTCTTACATAAGTCGAAGCTATGATGTCTATGCTATGTGAGTTTCGCTAACTTTCGCACCATACGAACACTTCATCTTACGAAATCAAGACCTATTCAACGCTTTCCCACGTGTCTTGTTTTCTAAGCAATATTATTAACATAAAGATACACATGTTTCTCCAGCTTTGGAATCAAGGCGTTCAGATTTCTCTATTCATGCTACGCCCTAATAACATTCGCGGTTGACCTAACCTACATAACTTTGCATATTTTTCGGAACTTTCGCCTTGGTGACAACATTTTGTTTGTACAAAGACATTTTTGTGTTATTAAAAGTGTTATGGCATGCAAGAGTAGTATGAAATTGTGTTAATTTGACTAACAATTGTATTTTCATTACAAATTAATTTGTCTCTAAAAATAACTACACAAGAAGATATTTTGATGACATTTTCACTTAGACTTACGTTTCCAGAAAATGATATTTTTTTTTAAAACGTAAACTAACTAACTAAATGAAAGTTGGTGTCGTTTCTATACTATCCTCCGGAAAAGTGGTTTTATTACGAAAAACAAAATTACTAGCCAAGAGAAAAAAATATACTACTGTCAAATAAAAAATTACCATATTGACTAAACAAGCTAAGCCTCTCTGCTCGAAGTCTGGTAAAATTTTCTATAGTTTATATTTTTGTCATTTCAGATCAAAGCTGACTATGTTTTAGCCGGCACTGTGTTCAGTTGGGAGCGGTTAGTGATAGAAAGCATTTAGTAATACATCTCGTACTATGATTTGAGTTTTTGTCTAAGTTATGTTATCTGTAACAAATAAAAATACTTCTGTTCTTATGTTTGATTGTTTGTTCTGTTCTTCTGTTTGATTGTATGTTCGCTCTCAGGTCATACTTTCAACTAATGTTGACGAAACTGAATAAATAATTATTTAGTCAGCGATATTAATATCAGATATTAATTGAAAATTAACTCAGTGAACATTACTTTATACAAGTCTCAAAAAATTGTGGGTGTGAGATCTTCACTGCGCAAAAGACACTTTGTTTATGAGTGGAAAACGCAAACAATTTGAGAAATATAATAATAAAACTGTGACTGCGCTATCGAAAATCCCTGCGTATCTTCAACATTTTACCTTTATCTATTTCCATTTGGCTCGTCGTAAAAAAACTCAGTCACAGTCACGCAACAAACGACAGTCATAAACTAGTACCTAAATCACGGGGCTGTAGTGATGTGAAGTGATATGTCGCACTACGAGTTAGAGATGTGTGACATCGAATGATCCTATTCGATTGTGATGAATGAATAAAGTCGGCAATTTTTCAACTTGAGAATCGAATAATAAATTATATATCTGATTTTTAACCACCACAAGAAAGAAGAATCTCAATTTCAGGAATTTTTGTAGAGTTCCGTACCTGAAGGGTATAAACGGGATCTTATTACTAAGACTTCACTGACCGTCTGTCTGTCCATCTATAAACATCTATGTATCTTATGAACCGTGATAGCTAAAACGTTTAAATTTTTACAGAAGATGTATTTTTGTTTGCTTTATCAATAAATTCTATAAGAATAGATGAAAATAAGTATTCGAGAGGTCTGCGATACACTTATTTTTAATCATTTTTTCCATTTTATTAATGATCCCTTCGAGCGCGAGTACGACTCACACTTGTCTGATTTATTTTATGAAAGTACCTCGTTTTATTAAAACCGCCTAGACCGATAAAAAAATAAAAACTTTTGTTTGACAGAATATTTTGTAGCTTCTTTCATACAAGCTACAAAATATTCTGTCAAACTAAAGGACACACTTTATCATTTAGATATATGTTCAATAATGTGGTTAGTGAATCAAAATATCTGTAAAATAATTGCATCAATTGTTGCAGCATATAGAAGTAAATGCCATTCGGTTCTATTCAGTTTAAAACATTTCATCTAACTGGGCTACATTTTAGAGTAACATACCCAACCCTATTTCCCTGTTTTATGCATGCTCCGCATAGGACTAATGTATTCATTATTGCTGATTCGAAACATTTACATCAGAATACCTACCAGCAGTAGGTAGGAGCTAACCGGAATAGACCCAATTTGGCTCGCAAGCTAATCGCAAACATCTACGCGAATATGTCCCATTAGGATTTATAAACGAGATTTGTTAGGCTGTTGCCTCTAAATACAACTTAGATGGGATCGTTTACAATATGTGTTGTAAGACACGGATATTAATGGCAATTGATTTTTAAATTTTCACGATGGTATCACTGAGAAAAATGACCCTTAAATCTCGTAGAGTACGGAATACATTGATCTTACCAAATTTAAGATGATGCTTAGTTTTACAATAACAAGCTTGATAATTAAGACTTCTTTAATAGTAATGATAGGAATTTAATCCTCTGTTTGTGGCCTTTATAATTTGTACTAAGATAAATAGATATGCTTCATATTTTTAAAATCTATGAAACAAACAAATAGTTGCGTTTGACAAGGTTCTGGATGTGTTTTATTTCAACGCAACCGTAGCTACTACAGAACATACTACTCAGCTGCAAGCCTGCAAGCCATTTTAGTCTCTGCAATCAGGATATAATGGTGACTATAGCATACAAAATGTATGTTTCTATGGAAGTGCCGAAACGAGATCAAACAGCCTATCACTGGATTGATTTCAGTCGCATCGTACACATTTACGTTACTTACTTACTTTCGTATTTTAATTAATATTTTTAGGGATCATGGGGAATATGTTATCAAAGTGCAAAATCAATATACAAGGTGGATTCTAAATTGAGTGCGTATAATATTTAGTAACATGAAAGAATATTGAAAAATATTTTTTTTGTTTAACCCAATTTAGTTCAAAAATAATGAAAAAACTTCAATTGAAGTCATGCAAAGTGAACGCGGAACTCATGAACTCCCTAAACCGCGGCGCCGCCCCAGTTTTAACTATTTTGAGCTGTCATTGTAGATAAGCAGATCTTTGGTGTCAAATTATCGGTCATCATCACACCCAAAGTATGTATTTACAGGGTTATCGTCAATGGGAGCCCTTTCGATCGCATAATTTTTACAGCATTTAGTTTGGCATAATAGTTTCAGCATAAATTTTGTATGTTAAGCAGAGTGTTATAAACGCAGAATGGTTTTATTGGCATAAGCTTAACTTACTCAAATTTTTTTTATCATAATTTTAATCAGCTTAAATTTAAAGGGTATATTTTAATATCAAGACAACCCGAATATTTTAGCCAACAAGGTCTGCAGTAGATTCAGGTTATTGTTTTATAACTATCCAAATACTTTGGCCAACGAGGTCCGCAGTAGGTTCAGGTTATATTTTTATGACAATCCTAATACATTTGTCCACAAGGACCGCAGTAGGTTCAAGCTTAGATTTAAATAATCAAAATATGCACCTGTTAACATTATGGTATTTTGTATGTATTACTTGAAATTTTTATGCCATAGAGTGAGATGCCAATAAATGTTATGATTAGTAATCGTTATGGCAAAAAATGCGTGAAAATTTTATGCTGGTATTCTAAAAGAAATTATGGCAAAATAAGTATGCCTAATGATTTGTGCTGTTTGAACGTTATGCGAAACGAAGAGTATGCCAAAAAACGTTATGTAGTTTTAAATTATGCCTCTTTAATTTATGCAACCTAATACGGACCCATCGGTAAGGGGTAAACTAAGTCAGAAGGGAGTCACCGTACATGAGTACAGTAATCATCATGATGAACAACTTTCACTATGGGATCTACCCAAAACTAGACACAAAATTTCATCTGTTTCATAATTTATTGGCCGTCGACAAAATGTATGAAACACCTGACTTTTTTTTCTCTAATTTCAGAACGGTCCCATAGTGAAAAGTGTTCGTCATGATGGTTACAATTACTCTCTTTTGGCTTACTACACTCCTAACCGATAACCCTATATATACTCATATAATATGGGTCTTAAAATGACTGAATCTCCAACAAGATCTTAATGCCGTTTTAATTTGATATGATGTTAGGTATGTGTTGTAACTCTTAATGACAATTTACAGTATATATGCTGAACAATCTAAATCGTTTAAACACTCTTTAAAGACACACACTTTATAATTTAAAAATATATAATAGTTAAGTAACGGGTTACTATTATGTAAAGGAGTATGTCCTGACTGACTGAAAGATATTTTCTAGGGATCAACGTAGAACATAAACCGCTGAACCTAGAGATATTAAATTTGTAAGATGTAATCATTATATGGTGTAGGGGTCTACTAAGAAAAGGTTTTTGGAAATCCAACTCATGAAGAGTTCAAATGGGGTTCAAAGTTTGAAACTTTTTAATATTGAGAGCAAGGCCGCGTGTAATAGCTACTATATAGTAGATACATACAACGCTAATAAAATCGCGTTCATTAAAAAATAACGTTAAGCAAAAAGAATTTGCACAGCGTGCTCTTGAGGTAGTTATACCATATTTTCACAGAATTCCCTATGAAATAGAGTAGAAAAATGTAAGTACATTGTGACGGTATTTTTAAAGGAAGTTACAAGAATGCAGTAAAGTGTGCATGCTATCTAAGCTGCATCGCTGCATCTATGCATAGTTTCATAGAGCTCCTTGCAATCCGAGAATAATTTGTAATCCTAAGCCTGCCTAGCTCAGTTATGCAAGATGTTATAATATGATTACATATACGAGCTGCGCCCCGCAGTGTTATCCGTGGAATACTTACTGTTTCATGAGAACACTTAATTTTACCGGGATAAAAAGTGATGAAAAGCCTATGTGTTAATCCAGCACATATGCTTTCTTTTTGCCACGCTTTATTTAATTAGTTGTGTGAGTTACGCTGGAGTTACAGAGCCAGTATTTTCCATACAAGTTTTACAAAACTAAAAATAAATAATCAAAGGAAGACCAATCTCTAGAAGTTTTAAGTCTAAAAGAAAATTCATAAAAGCTCATGAGCAATATTTCATCTTTGTTTTTAAATCGAAACGTCATATTCATTATTTCCATTATTTTTTTTCCATTTCTGAAATTACAGATACATATAATCATATTGAACAGGAGAAATGAAAAGCATAATAATTTACTAGTATAGTTTCGTTTATTTTATGTAGTGACTGTCAGCATTGTACATCAGCCCTAATAATTAGCTAATAAGTACTGGCTTACTTATTAGCTAATTATTAGGGCTGATACAATGCATACTATGGCGTATTGGTGCTACGCCGTAGTAGTGCTACGCAGTGATGGTGTTACGGAGAGTGCCGCTACTGTATGTTTGTTTTGACTAAACTTTCAGCCACGCTGTTATAATGCTAGAAGACAGGTCACCAATAACGTAGTCTGTTTGGCTTTATGTATATTGTATAGCTTATTGTACGACATTCATTGTTTTACGAAAGTGTAAACGATGTCGACAGATTTTAGAATCTAATTTTTTTCTGGTCCAACGGTAAGTAACACGTATTGTTATTACACGTACAAATCACTGAACAGATATTGACAAAATAACAATGAAAATAATCTGGGCCATCTCAAATAAGATATATTTGTGATGGCCATATTAATTATATCATTACAACCGAAATAAAATCCAAGCATGTTTGAGAAATTAGATAACACATTATTGCGGCTAGCATACTGAGCTCTCATCCCTCTGGTGGTGGGTTGGAGCATTTGGATTATCTGTAAGTCTTATATGATCTATAGGTAATCTTTCTGCATTAGTTTTTTGTTGTTGTAGTTAGTTATGTTGTTTTTTAATATAGGCACTTGCCCTATTTAGTTTTTATTTGTTTTAATTATTATTCCTTTAAAAATACTGAGTCAAATTGAAAACAACCTTCTTTTTGAAGTCTATTAAGAAAACATTACGCAGTTAATTAAGTATCTTACCAGTTAGCACGTGCACTCTTGCACTAGCCATCTGCGCGTTATCCGGCGCACATTGATATGCACCCGCATCTGACGTTCGTGCCGACTGCACCAACAATCGACTGCTGCTGTGCGTACCCTTTTCCGTGACGAGGGATATCCCGCCGCGTGTCGAGTCGAAATTTATCGTCTGGTGGAAGAAATTACGCGCATTAAAAGCCATTTCAATAAAACATCTTTGGTATATACACATTCATAGTAACCATTGAAAAAAAATGTTTAAAATGTATTAAAAAAGTGAACAAGTCACCTCTAATATTTTGTTTTGAGTCAACTTTCTTCCCATTTCAAGTCAAACCATGCAATAACTGGTATCATTAACCACGCACACTACGACAGGTTAAGTGATGAATTGCTAGTGTTTGACGAAGTATTCAAACACACCAACTAAGCAAAATTAGCTTATTGTCATAATTTCATTAAATAACGTCGCTCTATTTAAACATCAACTAACCGGGCAGATGATATTTTGAACTTTTTAAATGTATGTTCTTTCCTGTTCTCATTTTGGTTTTTATATAATTTTTCGTGTATCAGTGTTGTCTCGTTCGTTGAGTTTGGTCTTGGTAAGTTTGGCGGAGTTAGTAACTGTTGGATGGCCCAGAAATAAATAAAAACATATTTATTATAAAAATTAACACAACTCATTGACACCTAAAATTTATAGCAGTTATGTTAAGTTTTCCTTAAAAAGTATGTAAAGCAGAGATGCAGAGAGACAAATAAGTGGAAACCAGTGAGATCATTTTATTTTTCGCTTAACCATAACATTTCTAAAATTTAGAAGTTTTCAATAGTATGTGATTATTAAAAGACATTAACATGTCATGCGATAGCCATGTGATAAACAGGACAATGAGGATGATGTACAGAGATAGTGCCTGGAGGGAAATAACTAAGAAGACGTGGATGAGTTGTGTGAAAATGGATATGTATAAAAAAAGAGTGAATGAAGAGATGACAGCTGATGGAGTACAATCATGGAAGAAGAAGACATGCTGTGCCGACCCCATGTAATATGATAAGGACAAAAAGACGATGATGTTTGTTAAACGACATTACTAATGTATCTTACTTCTCATTAATATTATAAACGCGAAAGTTTGTAAGAATGCATGTATGTTATGTAGTCTTTCACGCAAAAAACTGCTGAATCAGTTTGCCGAAGGGCGCAGCTAGTAAAATTAGAAGCGTATGACATATGCATATTTTTTTTGTTAATTGGTCTTTACAAAATGTTACCAAGCGTTGTCGATACTACTGTTTTGATTTTACTGCATCTATTAAATCTGACCCAAAAAAATGTCAACGTAATAACTAGGGTGTTTCGTAACTAATATTTTGCTATATTGTGCTACGTCCGTGACTTGTTAATAATTATGTTTACGTCACTGCGCCCGATAAAAACCTTGTTTGACTGACGTTAACTAAAGTGACATAATACAAGCGAAAGCTCCCACGTAACCGAGTTATCTAAGGTAAAATGACGTTACCTTTAATCTGTGACGTGTTATAAGAGCAATGAGATTTCATACAAGGATTTTAATTTCTTTCCTGTATTTATTACAATGGAGTTAAAAAGTGAAAAGGTCCAACTATTGTTTCGTTCACATTCGGTGAACTTTATCATGAAATGAGTCGTTCGTGTCTTCAACGATGACATGCCTCTCACCACGTAAACGCAGTACTCGTGAAAAACCGTCTTCTTAAACAATATGAATAAAACACGCGTTAGTTTTGTAAATAAAATAAAGTTAAATAGTGTCTGATTTTGACGGACTACCAAAAATAGATATTATTAATTCGTCAAAATATTTGACTCATAAGCGTTGGGTCTATTCCACTAGATACATTAAGATTTGACTACTTTTGTCACCATTGCTCCGTGTGTTTAATGGATGTGTTTACACCGCGTTCTTTGAAATATAATATAAAATGTAGAAAGTAAGAAAAAAAAACATACCGACTGTTGAAAAATTATATGGAACATGTTATTTTCTTGAACATCCTTATTGATTCAATTTATAGTAATAATATTTTGTTGAAGTTGTTTGTCGTTACGAGAATATTAACACCATCGGTTGTAGCGTCAAAAGATCCAGAAATTGAGTAAAACGTTACTTGTATGGAAACCCTTTTAAAATATCTTCAATTTGGTAGCCTGTCGCACAGTATTAAAATGTAATGCTTGATGGCTTTTTTGATATTAAGAAATATAATTTATTTCTGTTGTAAGCGATGTGAATAACGTGTGACGGCAGCCGCCGTTAGTTTTATTTTATCTTTATTTCGATATAACAATCAAACCTCTGGATGGATTTTTATAATATTTATATGAGACTACTATATAATGTACCCTACAAAACAATAGAAAGAGTTTTTTGAATCGGTGTAACTACATCCGAGAGATCAGGTCACATGCATAAAAACCATACCCGTCGAATTAAGTAACTGCACCTTTTTTGGTCGTTATAAAATAAAATAGTACCCATTGCTTTGCTAAAACTATCGAAATTTCATAATGAAAATATAACCTACTAATATAAGGTTATCAGTTAGGGGTGTACTAAACCAAAATGGGGTTAATGTACCGATAATGACAAACAATTTTCACTATGGGAACAACTCGAAATTTGATAGAAAAATGTCAGCTGTCCCCTAGACAAAGTAAATCGGTCATCGACACAATGTATGAAAAAGTTGTTTTTTATTTCTAGAATTTTCACTGAGTCCCATAGAGAAAATTATTCATTGGGATGAGTATACTGCCCCCCTTTTGGCTTAGTACTTCTCTAACCGATAATCCTGTATACGAGTAATAAAATGAATATAACGTAAAACATTTATAAACTCGTCCTATTTTAATAAAGCTACCATGGTAAAGTTTGGTAGGTACCTCTACACAACAGATTCCGTTTTTTTTTTTTAATTTTGGCGTCACATGTTTTATTGTTATAGAATGTAGAATGTTCTATATTCTTTAGAAAGCGGATAATAAAGTTTTAATTGCTAAGTCAGGTGCTTTTAGAATAACCAGAAGCTTTTATTATGTTTTCTAAGCATACCAATACAGAAGTTACTTCCACAAGATCCGATAATATCATATAAAAATAACGTTTTAAATTCCACACAACCAGTTCCGTAAGTTAATTTATTTACCGTACAAGCAAGTGCTGAAACTCTGAAACTTATAGTGGTAACATTATTATTTTCACAACGAAGCGAAGTAATTAATCTTCTTTGGAACTACCGTAGCCAGAGTTAAGTGCCGTTTACTTTATAGCAATTATGTTCATGATTTATGAAAGGTTCATCTGATCTAAAAATAGTAGTTGTATGCACGAGTACCACTGATTAAAAAAGTATTAATATCACAATAACCCCAATAGTGATAATGTTTGACTTTTCTTAGACAGGACTTCGAAGCTTTTCATAGGTGGTGAGACATTTTGCGTGTGAAGTACCAAACTTTGTTAAGATTGATTTTATACTACAATCAAAACTCAAGATGAACATCCAGACATACATTAAATCAGTCAACTTTTTAATTACACGTGGTTAAAAAACTAAAATACTCGTTTTAATTTTTACTTCTACTTTAGTACCGTGTTTAAATATTGATCTCATGACCGCAATTAATTAGTAAACATACCATTCTCATATTATTTTTTATTTTACTATCGTTTCAAGAAATTTAAAAGAAAACAGTGATCATTTAGTAAAATAGCAATTGAATTAAGCCATAAAATAAACTGTATAACTAAATGGCTATTTTTATTAACCTTTTACCAAAACCCTAACTCACTTTATCCTAAGGATCTAGTTTGCTTCTCATTTTTAACCTTAATGCAGTTTCAGTGACCCGTAGAGACGTTTATGAGATAGGTAAGCTTGAATAACTATCTAGATTTTCAAGGGAGATTTTAGAATATTTACTGCAGAAAATTGCAAGGCGAGAAAATGGGATAATTGTCTGCAGTTTCATCTTTTGCTGGTAAACTTAATCTTTAATGGTGTTTAATATCTATTACCATTTAATTATTGTTCATATTTATCAATAAAAACAAAAGGCTTAATGAAAGTAAGAAAGGAAAGTAATTTATTTCGTATGTTTCGTTAAAATTTAATTGAATCACCTATGAATACATATTTTATTGTTTTAAACGTTATGGTCAAATCAATAGCATATATGAATGAAGCAATAAATAAATAATTTATAAATATTTCGTCAAATACAACAACATATATGTAAAAATTCAATAGATAAAATCAAATACATGTTATTAAGTGTTTGTCGGAACCCGACATTGAGTAAGTTACAAGTATCCGAAACTAACTCAGCATAAATGTAAGTACAAAAATGAACAAAAATAGAGTAACTTAAATCATCACCGAATTAAATATAAAACATCAAAATATAAAACGCCAATGAACTGAAAGTGGTGATAAAAATAACTATAATTTTGTTTTTGAATTGTACATTATTTACGAAAAACATTAGCGTCACTATCAATAATATTTATTTATCCATTAACGCAGTCATTTCCGATTCTGATACCTTAATGGTGTAATTTTTGTTAACGAGGTCGGCGCCGTTTCTTTACGTAATCAGAAAATTAAAAACTGTTTATTCTTTAGTGTAAAAAAATATAAATTTAACTTTGACCTGACTCAACGGTAAAAATAGTGCGTAATAAGTGGTTTCGTTTATATCTATACTAATACTAATAATATTTGAAGGAGGAAAATTTAGCATTTCTTATGTAATTAAAAACTAATGAATATTTAAAAAGTTTTCCCTCAGTAACATCATAAATTAGAGATGCGGATTTTTATTTTTTTTTATTAACACCGTGGAGCCCAGCTAGTTATATATATATAGTTACTGGTGGTCCAATACAGATCAAATAATAAACACAAAAAATATTTAGAATGCCTGTGTAATTTATTATCCGCGAATTGGTTGGATAGCGTTGATATTATTATACTACTTATTATTCCTACATTAGTAAATACTATTTTTTTGTTACACAAGTATTATATATATTTAAAGTAAAACTACTTAAAGAAGTGTGTTAAATAAAAATGCTATTATTTCTATATTTGATTTACCATTATTTGGTCAAAATATATTTTTATCATTATAAATAAGTTTTAATTTCTCCAAAGTAAAGTGAATTCATATTATCAACCCAACGTCTAAATAATAAGACAACAATAAAACATTTCTTATTATTATCTATATGTATTATGTACTATTAAAAATAAAATTACGTTCACTAAAATATCAGAGCTTCTCGTAGTTCGGAACACGCAGCGTCTAGAGTCTATTTAATTAAAAACTGCGAGAGAATAAAAATATTTTTCCTCAAGCTAAAGTACCAAGAAGTTGTAACAGGCGTCCAACTCCAAGTCAGACTTGGTGTTCTTTAAAAATATTGGAATAAAACGTCGTCCCGTAATTGTTTCTATGAGCTCTGCGCTGTGAGATAGCAAAACGGTTGACTTCGCAGAGCTTGGAATAGAATAACCTAAATGCATCTTATACAGCGTGATTTAGTCGCAGGAGCTAGCATTTCTATCGTTTATAACGAAATGAATGTCTGAGATGGTTTTGTGAAATTATTTTATGCGAGAAGCTCCAGTGGGATAGCTCTGGGCGAAGTGGTTTTTACAGTGAACAGATGATGAAATATTTATATCAGATTCACTGGCATTTTGTTGAAATGTATTTTATTATATCTGAGTTAAATAAAATACTAAGAATTTCTGAAAATACTCGTACACATTTCACAAATTATAAATATTTATTATTTTACTGACTCCATAATATTAAGAGGAGCTTTTTTTATATATATGTATATTCCTTTTTTATTTATATACACCTATTTCTCTGAGATAGCTGAACCGATTTTTTTTTATTCGAAAGCATATTCTTTCCCGGCGGTCCCATATATATATTATCAAAATTGGTCCTTTAGTTTTTTTTCTTATTCAAAATAAATAAATTATCTTTGAGTTACATAGATGTCAGTTTATTTTGTAAAGTAAGTTTTGAATAAATATTACTTAGTTGTGCTTGAGGGAGACGAAGAAGTAAGATTACAAAAAGTATTTACCTACCTATTACATTTTCATGTTGTCTAATATTATTTATTACATTATTGTGTCATATTATATTCTATGATACGCGTAGTTATATTTAACTATAAATTCAGTAGCTATTGTTAAAAAAAGTCGGCGGTTTTTAAGTAGGTATCTTCACATGCTAATTCAATGTCCATAAATATGTAATTACCATTAATTACGAAATCACCAATCAAGCGTTACCTGTTCTCACCGCGATAGGTAATTTTCCGTTTTATATTCGTGTCTAACAGTCTTCAGAGAGACGGTAGGAATCAATTCCTACCTCATTTCTCGGCTTCCCTCTCACAATTAAGCGTCCTGAATCAAACTCCGAATACTGTAAAGGTTTCAGTACTCTAAACGCTGATTTGAAGCTAAGATATAACTAGAAAAGGACTAAAAATATTTTTAACCAATTTAAAAGTAAAAAATGCTCCTTCAGAAACGTATTAATCAAGCTCAAATACAAAATTTTCGATTGCCATCATCCGTCTCCATCATCAGACCAGCTCCATAATACCACATTATTTTATTATAACTACCCGGTAATTACACCCGATTCGGGTCCAATTAGACACAGTTTAATTTAGCTCGCAATATTTTTAAATACCAGCCAAAATCACTGCTAGTAACAAGTATTTAGATATATATAGTAACGATTTCAATTTGTATGTGTAATACTACATTTTTTTCAACTATTTCAATTTAAAGACCAAACTACTGTACTGATTTCGCTTAAAAAGTCACATGTGAAGTAAAAAACTTCTAACAAGTTTTTTCTTATCAGTCCAGCCGTTTCTGAACTATCGAGCAATAACATTCTAAAAACTGACAAATAAAATTCCTCCTCTTTTTTAAGGAAGTCATTAAATAAGTGGCAAGATTCTAAAAACAGCAACAAATTACTACCGAAATACTTTATCGCCAATGTTCGTTACCTACAGTCTTGTTTACTTCAAAATACAAGAAAGCACGATATAATAGGAAGCGGCAAAATTATAAGGATAAACAACTGCCTTTAAAAAACTTTATCTAGAACATTTTTTAAAAATATTATGTCTAAAATAGCTTTGTCTGCCTAAAAATAGAGGGAAAAAATAAAAAGGTACCTTCATTACGTCGGTTGCTGTACTCATATTTGGTAGGGAAGTTAGATTTTTGTTTGATGGACATCCATGCCAATATTATAAATTATTATTTTATAGTATTCACTGGTTCACTGACAATTACCGATCATTTGTAGAGATTGGTAGATAAGATATTTCTGAATTCATGAATATGAACAAGTTCTTTGTTTTTTAAAACTTCAGCAACTAGCATTCAGTATATAACAGTCCTAAAGAGTCTGAATCAGCCACCGAATATCTGAGCGGTCTGAATGCCGTTGAAAGCATTCACACGTGAATGCACCGGTCTTATTGCGTACGCTTATTGCGGGTGGCTGGCTTATTGTATACCGTTTCCATTTCAGCAACTTAGGCTATTTCTCATTCTGAAATATATTTTTCGACATTATTTTTAGATAAGCTGTATAAATTGGAATCATCAACGAAGTGATGAAAAATATTTGTTATCGAGAAAACATACAATCTAGGATTTTTTCCTGCTGAGGTACGTTCTAGATCTTACCTACAGCTGCTGTTATCTAAAGAAACTTATTTCGCTTCTGCTATTTACATAGTTGTCTTCATATTTGGAACTTTGGAGTTAAATTTTATTTACAATGATAATTATATAGAGAGAGGTGTGAAACAGAAGCTTTGTTATTTTCGATTGAATCAAACGTTCTATTTGGTTTCTATCCCTGACTGAGCTGTTATACCTAGCAAACTTTCGGAGAATCATTTGCAGGTCTGAAGTCACTCGTTTCTCTCTATTGAAATGTCAGTTTCTTTGAAACATTTTTTATTTATTTGTTTAGTTATTGGTAATAATACGTTTGTTCAATAGATCAACCACTTCTAGCTGGTTTATTCACACTTGATATATACCCATACTTGCAAACTGTTTTTATCTATACTCTCTTGAAAAAATAACTAATAAGTTACAAGAAAACGGCTTCCATGTTTCATATGTCTTCTACACTTATTTCCATAATTTCCAGTTCTCTTTTTCTGCGTGCATTATTACAAGCACATAATAAATATCTCTCATATTTATCAATGTTGCCAGGGTAACATAAAATATCCTCGGCGACCTCCTAAACTTTCGTGCAGGTAAGTTAATCCCGAAATAATGTATGAGCGTGAACAAAGCCGGGTTCCGCCATCGATCTATTTAAAATATTAACGTCTTACATCCTACGGGCTCTGTTCGCGTGTTGATAGTGCAGAGGGTTTCAATAGTTTTGTAAGGCTTTGTGTAAGGGTCTTTCGAGTTTGGTTAGCTTTTGGGTTTCATTTTGGTTTGCGTCGTATTGACTACGGACAGAGAACTTTTAGAGAAGATGATATAAATAATCGAAATATATTTGGGTTTTCATTGTAAAGTTTGTTTATTTTAGATTTGTCAAGATCACAATTTATGAATTTGTTTGGTAACTGTTTACCTACATTATCAGTAAAATTTGATGACACTGAACATATAATCATTCGGACTGGCTGATCGTGATTGTCGGAAAAGTTTTCTGTGTTTTCATTTGAAACCTATGTTGAAATCAGATTTTAAACCGAAATACAGACATTCGATTAGTGTTCTAGCCAGAAATCGGATCCCAGAATCGCAGACTCTTGAAACGAGTATGCTTGCTACAAGGCTACGGAGGCGGTTGCCAAATTGAAAAGGAATATATCCCCAATGACAAAATTATGTTATACCTTCCCCCTATGTGTCCAATTGATAGTACTCGGTGGCTCCGGCGTGTGCCTCACTATGCAAGTGAGGTTGATAGTGGAGCCCGCGTATATGAATAGGTCTGGACCACCGAGGATTTCGGTCTCCGGTTCTGTGGACAAAAAAAACATTAAGCAAACTTACCATATCATAGCGTCCAAAGTGAACGCGTTATTCATATGAAGGAAGTGTAGTTAGGCTTTAGTTCATATTGATGGCCAAAACGCGGGTTGGAGACTTTGCTTATCTGTGATAGTACGTAGTACTATCATAACTTTCTTTGTCAAGCAGTTTTTCTCACGACATTTTTTGTTACCGTAAAAGCTAAAATTCTGATTAAATCATAAATTATGAACAATGAGAAAAAAATGTGTTTATATTGAAATGAAATCAGTAGTACTTTATTTTTCGTCTAAATCTAGTGTCTTAGTTTACGAAATTAATAAAGTAGCTCTTACGGGAAGAAACAAGTCCATATTTTTTGAGAAAATTGTATGTCAGTACATTAATTTACATAAATAATATACAAGTAGCTCAATACCATATCAAAATTCTGGAACCTTTAAAAACAAATCAGCGAGCTGATTCCACGCAAGATAATATTATACTGTTCCGTGTTTGGCAGCAAGCCAATCAGACTTATACATATCACGGCAATTTTTTAGACTTATCGCCTGTTTAGATTGCGAGATTTTTTACGATAACAAAGTAGAAAAGTAGCTTATTTAGCTTATACCTTATTACAAACATTCTTCTCCAATAGTTATTTATCAAATTATATTATTTATCAAAAATCGTTGCCCTATTAAGCAAAAGTTTAGATGACAAATAGTTGAAATTTTTTCCATAAATAATTACTAACTAGTTGGAAAGTATCTTCCCAAAACTACGCAATTTATTAGCAGCGACAATCAACCAAAATCAACCAATATCTCCAATCGGGTTGATCTGACCTATTACTTCTCGACGTGCTCTTTTTTTGTGCGGAACATATAACCCTGCCCCCATTATTAAGTTACGTAAGTATCAATACTCACCGAGAACGTTCGGTTCATTACGTCCGTACAAAACTCAGTTTGCAGAAGGTGTGAAAGACAGGTGTTTTGCTACCCTCCTTTTCAGAGGATGTAAGGAAAATCTTTGCAAAGGGAACAGTATACGAATAGCTAGTGAATTACGTTACGTGTAAAATCCTTTCCGTGCCTTTAACTTTTGTATTCAAGCAGAGAAATGCTTAGGTAATTAGTTCCAATACGGATAAATCACTTATAGTCAGTGAAAGATTTGTTGGTTATTTTATATGATGTAAAGATTGTTTTAGCTATTTTATCTATTCAGAATTACCTTTTTCCAGTCAGATATTGTAGTTTTGCGGAAGTTAATAGGTTTCTATTTTAATTAGGTAATTGTCATGATGTATTACAAGAAACCTAGCAAAGAAAAAGTAAAATATGAACTGCAGATCAATAAATATATAGGGTACTTAGTAGATACCGAAATTTTATTGAGATTTATCTAAGACCGTTAGTATAAAGATTAACGTTACGGTTTAGGTTACCACCAAATCCGTACAAGGATTTTCTCTTTGAATAAGACATAAATAAAACATGGGACAATCCTATTACCTAGCTAAAAATAAAATAATAAAGAAAAATAATAATATAGCTTTAACATATTATCTCGTTTGGCTTATTATTCTGAGTGGCCTATGTTTATTCATTCTATTAAGATTGGTTACAATAAAACTTTAAATTAATTCTTCTAAAGTAAACACAAAGAGCATTTGTGATGTGTGATGTGAATAAAAATTATCTTATCTTATCTTATTTACTTCGAAATATTATGAATTTAATATTGATAGTCTTCGTATTTGTTTCATAATACTGACACTACAAAGTACCTTTTAAGAGCTGCCAAAGCGCTAGTCATAAAGTAATATTGTACCGGCTTCCACGAAACTTTGGTGCTGTAAATTCCACGCCTAAGCACCAAAACAATAGCTATGACACAGTTAAGTGTCCTATTTAACTCTAGCTGCAAAGTCGGTGGTTCATTTTGACTTTACTAGAAGCTTTGACGTTCTGTTTCACTGAAATTCAAATTCAAATGAGATGCTTGAGTAATTTTAAGTTTTCATTCAGATATATTGAAATTAGAAATTTTGACTACTGCTACGAGTATCATTTTCAGACGTGTCATGGAAAATTTTACTTATTCATGACGTTAGTGCCACGGCTAAAACAGAATTTCCTGTGGCCCTACAGTGGCCCCTGTAATGTAAATGGAAAATTAATTTCTCTTTTAGCAAGTACAATATTTTTAATATATGAGAACTATATTTATTGTTCGTAGGTCTAGTATTTTCGCTAAAACTTTTGTATGAAATCTCAAGCCTACAGATCAAGGTACTTTCTCTGTTTTCTATGAATGCCCTTTAAAGTCAGATATAATCAGGTAAGTTGAGATTATTAAAGTTTGTCGTAGTTTGCTTGGTGATTGAACAAGAAGACGTAGTAGAACAGCTACAGAGTCGTAGCGCTACTTTGGCTACACAAAGACATTTGTAGCACGTGCTACGGTTGTATTTACGTAGCTGTAGACATACGAGTATAAGTAGATATACCAAGTATGTTATTTCAGAGGTTCAGTATACAGCTTCAAGTCTCGTGGTACACTGCACCTCAGAGCTATGTCACTATGTGTGCGGGTGAATTGTGCGTACAATGAGTACACAGATTTTATGTATACAGAAACGTACACGCGTACCTATGCATTATTATACAAGTGAAATTAAATCATGACTTCTTTTTGTGCATGTAGTACAATACTTATATTTGGGTATCATAATAATCATATTATTAAATTATTTTATATTTGCACTTACACCGTCCGGAGTCGCGCCGCTGCGGACTGCGGATGTCTTACCGACTACGTTGGGTTGTATAGGGCGGCGTGGTGCTGATCTGGCACTCACACTGTCCGGAGTCGCGCCGCTGCGGACTGCGGATGTCTTACCGACTACGTTGGGTTATATAGGGCGGCGTGGTGCTGATCTGGCACTCATACTGTCCGGAGTCGCGCCGCTGCGGACTGCGGATGTCTTACCGACTACGTTGGGTTGTATAGGGCGGCGTGGTGCTGATCTGGCACTCATACTGTCCGGAGTCGCGCCGCTGCGGACTGCGGATGTCTTACCGACTACGTTGGGTTGTATAGGGCGGCGTGGTGCTGATCTGGCACTCATACTGTCCGGAGTCGCGCCGCTGCGGACTGCGGATGTCTTACCGACTACGTTGGGTTGTATAGGGCGGCGTGGTGCTGATCTGGCACTCATACTGTCCGGAGTCGCGCCGCTGCGGACTGCGGATGTCTTACCGACTACGTTGGGTTGTATAGGGCGGCGTGGTGCTGATCTGGCACTCATACTGTCCGGAGTCGCGCCGTTGCGTTCTGCGGATGTCTTACCGACTATGTTGAGTTCTACAGAGTGGCTGATAGGCGACGTGCTGGAGATCTAGCACTCGTACTGTCCGGAGTCTTACCGACTATGTTGAGTTGTACAGGGTTGCCGATAGGCCTCGTGGTGAAGATCTGGCACTCGTACTGTCCGGAGTCGCGCCGTTGCGTTCTGCGGATGTCTTACCGACTATGTTGAGTTGTACAGAGTGGCTGATAGGCGACGTGCTGGAGATCTAGCACTCGTACTGTCCGGAGTCATACCGACTATGTTGAGTTGTACAGGGTTGCCGATAGGCCTCGTGGTGAACATCTGGCACTCGTACTGTCCGGAGTCGCGCCGTTGCGTTCTACGGATGTCTTACCGACTATGTTGAGTTGCACAGGGTGGCCGATAGGCGGCGTGGTGGAGATCTGGCACTCGTACTGTCCGGAGTCGCGCCGCTGCGGGCTGCGGATGCGCAGCGCCCACTCCTCGGAGCGCGGCTTGTGCTGCGCCTCGAAACGCTGGTCCGACGTGTACGTGTAGCGCCCCACTGTCAGCAAGTGGATGTCGCGGTGACGCACCCATGATACCTGGGGAACAATAATATGTAAGAGATTCACTGCTACTATATTATCATAATTATAATTATTATCATAATACTATCTTATAATAATGCCTGTTAGGTAGTTATTACCTTAACCTTATAAAAAATATTACCTTAACCTATAGTAATTAAAATTTAATTTAACTTTAGTGGTCTAACTTCCTTACCATATAAAATAAGTCGGTCAGTAACAGGCTTAAGAGCAGCATAGGAATTAACTTGGACAATACGTCAAAACTCTAAACCCAAAATGTTGCTTGCCATAATTTACTAATAATAATGTGATAATTTATATGCTAACTAGTAGCTGTCACCCGCGGCGTTGCCCGCAACAAATTTGAATATTAAAATGTTTTAGGTATACTTTGAACCCCCATTTGAAACCCTTAGGGGTAGAATTTCTAAAACATCTTTCTTAGCACACCCAATATTAAATACATCTTCCAATAATCATGTCTCTAGGTTTAGCGGTTTAAAATCTACGTTTGTTCCTAAAAATATCAGTCAGTTAGGACTTACTCTTTTATATATATAGATAAAATACTAGAGTTCTTGTTGTGGCTTAAACAGCATTACTTGTGAATTCTTTTAGTCCTACAAAGTATACGTGTATTTACTTCTTATTACAATATATTCGTCTCAATTACTTCGGTAGGCGTCTCATGATGAATACATAGTAAAATATTTCCAAGGACTCGAGATAAGCTTTCGCATAATATTTATAATTATGTGTACACATTTGTATCAATTTTCTATGTAATGAGGATCTTCTATATTATTAGTTATATTTAGTTATGTTATGTGCATAAATTTACTCTCTATGTGAATTAGTATGGAATACGGAAATAATTGATTTAATGGTAATTTTATCAACGTTACTTTTCACTAGTAAACTCATGGTTTATGGTATGAAGTATTTGAAAAATTAGAATATCATTTCAGTTTTTCTGAGAGTGTGTTTAGCAGAAAACTACAATACACTGATGACAATAATATTAAATAATGTTGGGTATAGTAAGCGGCAAATAACTAGAACCGAGATGGTGGCATCGTCCCTTTCACTCTCGCGAGTAGTTTGGTAAGTGCGAATAGTACAACACGTCTCGCGCAAGGTCAACTTGTTTGCCGCGTATCTACTATAATATGTGTATTAACTCTCTAGGTACGTTCTATAAAGGAAAGTACCCAACATACAAATGTAAGACTTAAGCTATTATTAAATTACTCAATAGAATCACATCTGATGAAACTAAGTTAACTACACAATATTTCCGTTTGTTGTTATGGATATAGTAAAAAGTATTTTTCAACGACAATAAGGTAACACGAATACAAACGTATGTGCAGCAGAGAAAGCAAGAAAGCGTTGTGGAATTATATCTTCGCCTAAACTGCATAATAATTCATTAGTTCGAAGAATTAAGCATTCTATACGTAATTTGTAGCTTAGTATTAACCAATAGCGTCTCCTTGCTGGGCAAAGGTTTGATGGAGATGTATACATTTCCTAAGCTAATCGAACTGTGAACTGCTTCTGTTTTAGCACATCATAACAATTGTATTTTTTAGTTGTAAACTGGTTAAAATATGTGAATAATTTATCTTTAATTAATGATCATGTTATATAAAATAGTTTAGTGTAACATCCTCTTGGTTCCATACTCTCATGATATTATTGGTGTGTTTTTCAACTAAATAAACTTATTCGTTCGTGAGAGATAAAATTCAGAAATGTAGGCTTGGAATTGATAAGGTTCAATCAATTTTTTGTTGGTTTAGCACACACAAATGATGTTTACTAAGTTTAACCGGCTATGATAATAATCAGTCCAGAATTACGTACGACGTACCTTCTGTGCCATTGTTTTGGTATGTAAAACAAAATAGCTGTTTTTCTGCCGTATCTAACGCGGTTGTTACATTTTTAAAAGTATTACTTGTGTATTCTGTATTTTAGCAGTGGTTATTACTCTGCAAAAGTAGTTCTACCCGTCAGCAGGTTACAAACTTCGTATTTAAAATAATTATCTTTTAGAAAAGTTTTTTTTTTGAGAAAAAGGTATTTCTGAAATCTCTTGAAATAACTTAAATATACTTGAAATAACATTAACACTTTGACAACGTAAAACGTTGTCAAAGTGTTAAACTTTATTTACAAAATATTTGAAATTTAGTCTGCAAATATCACACACACCATTACTCCACCAGCAAGCACTGAAATAATTGCTTCATAAAATTGACTTAGAAAATGACTTACAGTTCTGTTTTGTAAATTCTTGACTTTGCACAACAGTGTGACCGGGTGTCCAACTAAGCCGGTTACGTTGTCTGGTGTGGAAGGATCAAAGTATGGAGCTCCAGGAGTGTGCGGCCAGTCTTCCAAGAACTCTGCTCTGAACCTCCTTGAAGATTCTGAGACAGTACTCTGGTCCCTAGGGCGGCTGCTCCCGCTGTCTTGTCTACAAACTGAAAGAACGTGTCTTGTTAGTTTATTGGCTTGATTTTATTTGCTGGTTTCTGGTATTGTTATAAGAATTTATTTTTAAATATTTTGTATTTTCATTGTCGTTGTATTGGTAAGAATGTATTACTAATTTTAATATGAGTTTTACTCGTTGTTTAGCTATTTTGGGCAGTAAAAAAAGATTCTTTAAATTTTGAAAAAAAAAACACACACACACAAAAACACCTTCTAATTACTTATTATGCTCAAAACTGAGTGACTTGAATTCATCGTGTACTGGAGATATCACTTTAACATTATTTACTCTGCATAGGTATTTAATCTCATTATATACGATCATGTTTACTTTAAATTAGGGCTACAGTGATTTAGTACATAGGAGAATGTTGTAACGGGCATGAAAATGAGTACCTATGGAAAGTTTAAAAATGGTGCATGAAATTATTGACAAATTTTCGAGTTAACTTTTCGTTGCCTGTCATCGAGTAAATTATAAATTTGGCTGTCTCATACATAAATCATGACGCTCGTAACAAAAAGCAAACATTTTAAAGTCACAAATTCTGTACAAGCACTCCGAAACTAATCTTGGTCAACATGATTTACAACTTTACTTTAATACTTCCATTCCAGCGGAAAGTTACAAATTTTTTGGCATTCGTACGACCGAAACAAAACATGTACAATCAGCAAAGAACCGTAACTAAATTTACTTTGGTGAATTCACGCTGTTTCACGAGAATTATCGTAAATCACGAGTAACTGTGGATATTCCGACAGCGTGGGTGCAAGAGTAAACAAAACGCTTACTCCATTAATAAAGCGAAGCTTCGAGAAGGATCCGCGGGCCGCATCACGATTAATGTTCTAAATTGATCCGATTAAAAATTAATCGTGTTAGTCTGAAGAAAGAAATGAGCTGGAAAATGAAACGTCCTCGGCGGAGACGTAAATCTTGATTGTCAGTCGAAGCTTGATTAAGTGTTAAATTTTAAATTATGATCCTGCTGTTGTCATTAAATTCGGTGACAGTTTATTTGCGTGAAGTGTTTGAGGGTTACGTAATGAGGGTGGCGCGTTTGTCGTTCCACGTCTGTCCGAAGTGACCTTCTAGCTGTCCCGGTTTATGAAGGACGTGAAATTTTTATGCAAGAGCCGTTACACCACCTGTAGGTTACGAACGAACGTACAATAGCCTCCGCATTGCGCGAACATCTTACTTTGTTTCGTTTCGTTTTAAAACCCTTTCTCTTTAATGGAGATCGATTCTAATTTTATATATTTTATACAAGCTGTTACGCAACTGTGTAAAGTTTAAGACTTGAATGCCGAAAATACTTGTTTTCAGTTGAATAAGCCCCGACGAAGTTTTCGTTCGAGTGACGACCTTAAATTCTAAGTAAAACAAAGTGCTAAAGTGGCCGAGATTTCAACAATTTACTTTTAAGCTCATTCTTGAATTTTATTACGAAATAAAGTTTAAAAACAGCGCATACTTTATTTCATTATTGGAGTATTTTTCAGAATGACAATGCGAATAAAATTGGATGATGCGCATATTTTAAAACAATAAGTATCATTTGAAAATATTTGCGTTCTGCTCTAAATGTTTGAATATAATAAAATCATTAATAATTCATTGTGTGTGTATACAGTGATAATAAAGTTTTTTGTGCGCTCAAATTGTTTTAGCCTAACCAGTCAGTTTGTTAGGCATATTTGTTGATTAGATTTGAAAAAATAAAGACAATAGGAGTATTTTTCATTGTATATTGCGAGAAATAAATATAAAAATGCTTTCCAAAATTTTGTAAATTTTGTTGGGTAAATAGTATTTCTAGTCCATTGATATAGGATTAGATTGATATAGGATTGTAATGTAATGTAAAAAGTGAAACGTGTGATTCTAAAGGCCTTCATAATCCAGATCACTATCAAACGGAATCTGTTTTTCATTGGTGATTGGAAACTAGCCTTTGTTCGAAATACTCTCTAAACAATTTTAACAGACTTTAAAAAGCGGAGACTCATGGGAATCTGTCTACTAATGTAATTTCCATTTTATAGAGACACCTGGAACAATCTAGAATTTTTTTCGTTTTTGTTATAAATATAGATACAATAAATTAAATTGATTAAAAAAATGGTATAGGTTTGAATACCACTGACACTGACAGACTTAAATATAAAGGTAAAATTTTAGAAAAAAAATCGTTTGGGTGATACTAATTAAGAATAACGTTAAAAAAATAATAATGTACCTACTATGTACACTTACAAAGAAAACTATATCATATTTTAAGCAGTTATTAAAATTTTCTTGTCACATGTTCAAATACCCATAGCATGAAACTCATTCGGTGTCATCAAAGCAAAACTTTCCCTCAGTTACTTTCATGCCGAAACGCTTATCAACTTTGTTCCAAAGTTCCTCTATAACCAAAAGCCACTACGCTCTACCAAAGCAAAGAGTAAAAAACTATATCACGATTCACAATGCATTTCCGATCGGATTTGAAAACTTTGCAATACGAAATGTAAAACATTTTAAACATTTAAGATAATGCATTTTTTTTAATCTACCATCAATTTTAATTGCCACAATGAAAGACATTCTGATAAGCTTTGTATAATAAACTGTCTTCAAAATGGAAAAGGTTCTCAATTTGCCGGATAGTTTTTTTTTAAATTTGTTCTTTAATTTTTCAGAGACGCCTGGAATTCAAAAAAATATACTCTTCAGTTGCTCCATAGTTTATAAAATTATAATTGCAGAGAAATGGAACTCGTATTTTTTGTATCATTATCACTATTTTGTGTTGTAAGGTTTATGAATCCGATCGAAAACTTATTGAGTTATTGTGAATCGGGCTGAAGGCATCTTACCGTAAATGCAGGAAAGGAAATGAACCGTGAATAGGCAGACAGCGCCCTTTCGCGCCATCGCTCACCTCAGGCCCTTAGGGGTGGGGTCATCGCTCCTGAAACAAAGAACGTACTAATCACCCTCCAACCCTTGCCAACCTTTAAAAGACAACACTGGCGTGTAAGTTTCCATACAATGTATCCGCAAGTTTTTGATGCTAGAGTTATTTATACTCTATACATTTGACTGATCGAGCGAATCGAACAAAGCGTCTCTTCGAGTTTGGCAAAATGTTTTTTCGTCTGTCAGTTTGTATGGATAGTTTGCTTACAAGACATTTCATAGTTTCCAACTGATCTTCACTTAACTAGGTGGGGATTTTAGATTGGGGGAGTATTTCACCCAAAAATAGGGAAAATTTGCTCAGGCGCTAATAACATATCCCATTTTAATAAAACGTATTTGATATGGATAGATGGTCATGCTACATTAATGATAATGACTGAAAAAAACGGTCATGTAAATGTCGTTATTTTTACAAAATCGCACTACTAACACTAGTTTAATACATTTGTATGAAACCTTAGTACTGATGGGTACTCTAAAAGCCAGCCCTTAGGAAAAAGGCAGTCGGTCGCAAATAGCAGATCGATCGCCCTTGGGTACGATTCAATTTGTTTTTGACGTTTTAGTTTCGGGGATGAATGATTTAGTGACCCTGATAGGTAATCGATTAGGTACTGCTTATGTTTACAAAAGCTCTGCTAAGACTAAATCAAGGTTAATTGGTTTATTCTTTGTCCCAACAAGATTTTAAAATTAAAATAAAGATATCTAAGTAAATTGAGATCTACATACATATAACAAATAGTAGAAGTAGCATTTTATGAAGTATGAACTTACTGAATTATGGTATTTATTTAATTTTGAAAAAATACAAAGGTCAATGTTTTTACATACACTAAAAATTTATTTTATACTTCATTTGCAAACCAAATTTACGATATAGTTTTGGTTTGTTTAAGATTTCAATTACTACTCCTATGTTTATTGAAGTTAAAAATTATGCATCAAGTCATATTTTTAATTAAGTGTCCAAAACCATCTAACCATACAATAAAGTCAATAAAAATTCAAAATAAATATTTAATTCTTAAACTTTACGTAATCTCCATCTCAATATCAGCGATAAAAATAACATAAACATGAAACAAACGCTCACATAATAAGCGAAAAGACATTTCCAAGCATATAAAATTCAAATTCACCAAAAGAAAAGCGAATTATTGTCGCGATATAAGCAAATAAAACCTCCCGTTACGATTGCCTATAACAAGATTAGATATTGCGGATTGGCGCCCTTTGATGGTGAGCCTATAAGTGGAGGCTTGAAAGGAACAGCTATTAAGGCTTTCTTGTCGCCTGGACTTCCTTGATTTTTATGAGACTTCCTTTGTGTGTTGCGAGGTGATCTATATGCTGGTCGTTTTAGTTTTGCCAAACAAAATTAAACATTTAACAACCAATAACAGATAATAATGCAACGATATGTTCTCCATTTTGTGGTAAATATTAAAAGTATAGATTAACAAGAAATGTCGGTCTAATTTATGTGTCACTAAATTTGACGCTTTAGGTATACTATGGATTAGTTGACTAATATTAATAACCTGTTTGTTATGTCAAAGACATGTAATACTAGCTAATAGTTATAATTGAGCCCGACGATCAAATCTGTATAAAACACGTATTTTTATTTCTTGTACAAATATTTTCTGTAGAAATGCAAAAAGATATAACCAATTTAACGCTGCAACGTCACTTTGCTTATTACGAGAAGAAATATTGCTCCTTTGTTATAATTTCTTGCGGTTTCTTTGCTACAAGAGGAGTTGTGCAGAGCTGTGGACTTTTTATTTCATTTTTAAATTAATATCGACATTTAGCTTTTAACGAACTTTTTATAAATTATATAAAGAGACTAAAATTGTTATCTGGTTTTCATTAAAGTAAGTCTATAAAATCTACTACGAAAAAATCCCTGTTTTTTTCGCAAGGTAATATTTGCATGCTCAAACTTATTAGCTGCAGTGATTTAAGGATAAGAATAGTTTCGCTAAGAAAAATAAAAGGTAATTGGTAATAATTCTTTGATAAACAATTACTTCTTAATCTCTTAACTTTTGAGGAAATATCCGACCAGCTTAACATTACATGACTTGCTTATAGATAAGATGGCGACAACTTGCAATAAATACCAGTTTCAGGGCCCAAAAAACCTAATTAGATACTTACTTTACGAAATAATATTATTATAAATTGAACTATACTATTTAAAAATCCTATATGTTGATACACCATACTACATTCTTAGGGCAAAAAAGACATCTTAATTTCACATTATATGAGAGCCTTCCAAATGGTTTTTATTTCACGATTCTTTAAACAAAATAAATACGGTAAGTGCAAATTTATAGGTATCCACTTTGATCAACGTAAAGATGAAATTTAACTTATTGTCATTTCTTCTATTGTTTATTTTTTTGATATAAAGGTTAAACATTTGAGAGAAATAAAGCATATTTTGTTTAATTTACAGTTTTATGTAGGTAATGATATCGGATATTGGAAAAAAACGATTGAAAAGTTTACTATCAAACAGAAAATCAATTGAATAAACAAATCAAAATTTAATTGAAAGTTGTTGTATCAAATTTTACTGATAAAAATAAATAAATAAAAGTTAAGCAACCAGCGTCAACGAGCAGGGGCGGACAGATGGATGGACGGACAAAACGAAACGCAACTAATCTCAGTGTAGCTAAAAATCACTTGTGTGTTTACATTATTACTTTTTTTCTTGGTATCCCGATACCAAGAAAAATCTTTACAAAATACCTGGCAGTCTTACGGTGTGACCGGGTGGTACACACATTGTGATTGTACACACTAAAACCCAATAGAAGGCCTGACTTGTACACATGCACATATCCTGGGAAAAATGTTTTCTTTTCTTATATATATATATATATATATATATAGATATCCTGGAAAAAGATGACCAAATCCCCCAACTTCACCACCTGCATACCCAAAGGTCCCTTTCAGTTGTCTCATTCTCCTACTGTGTATAGTTTTTAGGCTAACGGAAAACAGTAGTCCAAGCAAGTGACATACATAAGTTTGTGCACATGACAAGGTCGGCCATTGTTTGGAGGGCCCTCCGCTGGATTACACTGTTAATAGCGAGCTCCATTTATCACTCCGCCATTAATATTTATGTGTTAGCTTTGAAAATTAGTTGCGAATAGTTTTTGAGTGACGAGGGGTTGGGCTTTTAGAGGTTATTAATTAAGTTTATTTGGAAAACAACACACTTGTTGGTGTTATTTTCTAACAAACATTCTTTATTTATAAGACTTTTTATTATTATAATATAAGGTAATATTTTTCGAGTGAATTTTTGTAAAACTCTACACTCATTGTGACTCACTACAGCCTAATCCTGTTGAGCGATTTTGATGTGCGAGGTGTAATTGGATTTGTTTTCATTTGTTGATGGTCATAGGCAATTTGAGTTTCTTCCCACGGTTTGACTTGTTAGGGTAAGGTGATCTAAACTTTTGCAGTCGGCTTGTTTTGAAGTCTCTGCTAACTACCTAGTTATTATTTTGATCCTGAGTTTATATTACTTCATTACTTTTCTATGAAAGCGATAGCCATTCAGTCAGGACTTTCTTTCTACCCGACTGCGAAAGAAGGAGAGTTATGTTTTTTAAGTGTTTATGTATACAATATGTATGTATATTTCTATATTTCCTTGGCACCCTCCAGTGCTTAGGGTTTGTCATATTTTTATGTGAGTGGCGTCAAAAGGTTTTTCTTAGTCGTAAGAGTGACACTGTGTACATTAAAGTAAAAATAAATAAAAATAAGGATGATACACGAGTTTAAAGATTTAGCAGTCGCGTTTTTTACTATAAGTCACTTCCAAATTTTGGCTTATGTATAGATTAAGCATTATATTTTATTTGAAGATACCCAACATTTCCTTTAAATTAACATATTTAATTACGAAACCCAAATATTTCAGTAGAAAATAGAGTAAAAATTATTCAGTCACAAAAGCCAAGAAGACCTCAGTGAAATTTATTCAGAGTTATCACTAATTAGACAGCTCTTGGACTTGAAATCTTCAAAGAAAAAGAAATAATATTGTATCAAGGTGGTTTCTCATTATAAAAATATTTTTTCCAAGTAAGCTACTCAGACCATTTTTGAAAACCTTTTTGTTTGACGTGACGTGATTGACTCTTTTACCATGTTTCAATTGTCGTAGTATAAAATTCCATAGCTATATTGCAGGCCTTCAGATAGCGAGATAATTCAGAATTTCGAACCAGCTACTTCTCATTTAGGATGAAAACAACCACAACTATTTTATTTAACTACTGACTTCCGAAAAGAAGAGGTACTTAATTCGATTGCATATTTCAAATGTATATTTACCTATTTCTCTAAGACAGATTTTTTTTAATTTTGTCTTTACGTCGGTGTCGGTGCCTACCGATATGGTAGTTGGTAGGCACTTTTTTACCCGATTACGAAGAACAAGGTATATATGTATGCATATTTTTTTAGTAACGGCCCTAAAGACTTAGGTCTTATTAATAATTGCGTCTTAACTTTAAACGTCTTTTATCTGCTGGAGATCGTCAAAATAAGAGAAGAGACCGCAAACGGCTTGTCTTATTTTTATGTGAATGTTGTCAATTAAATAAAAATAAAATGGATGTTACACAGGAATAAATAAAGATTTAGCGGTTAGGTCGCTACTAACCACATGTTTCTAGAGTTATAAGCAATCTATTTTATACGTAATTCTAGCAGTAACGTAAATAAAAGTAAACAAATCATATCATATAAAAAGTAAAAACAACGACTTCCATTCCGCTCGCAAAACTGACGTTAGTAATAATGTCCTCTTAGAAAATTAAAAGTTATATTGAATGATACAAATAATACTGAATTTTGATAAAAACTGTATGGGATAACCATGGAAGTAAAATATCATTTCGAAATAAAATTAATTGTTTTTTAATCGTTTCATAATTGACGAAAATATCGGTGAAAATACACAAAAAATACATACAGAAGAAAATAGTAAGTCATCCTCTTTGGAAGTCGAAAAAAGAGTATTATATATATAGAGTAGAAAACCTCCTTACCGCGCGTCGAAAAAAGTGTAACCGTTTTGGTGATGCGCAGTTGAACATGCGCTGTGGGTTGGTGTTGCCTACCCTAGAAAATTTTACCCTGAAGAAAATTAAAATTACTTATTTTTAAACGTTTTTTTTATGATTGTGATTGTCTGCAACTCGCCCGATGTAAAGTGACGAAGTGGCCTAAGATACAGTGCGCTACGATGTAGCTGTAGTATGTTTGTATGCTTGCATAAAAGAAACCAATTTAAACCAATTCAATTTTGGACTTGAAAAAGACCAAACATTATAGATATCTGGAAATAGAGAAACTGTTAGCAAGTTCTACAATCTGGCAATTCGCACAACTAAAGTTGACGTAAAGCATTTTAGTACGAGATATCCGGAATCTGTATCTTGTAACCAAATAAATATTTGTATACGTGTTTTGACTTTGTGACCAAATTCCACTTATTGGACTAAATTCGGGTTTTCTCTAATAACGTAGTAGAAAGTTATCCTAAATTTCGTTGAAAACATTCATTCCTAAAAACTTAATGCAAGGTATTTCAGCGCTATAAATTTTCTACTTAAAAAAAGGAAATCAAACAATACTAACTCCTTCATATTTTATTTTAACAGAAAAACAGATGTAACCAAGTAATTTATTTTATACATTGATATTTTCCCATTATTGTGGGAACCCATCGCGATGTTTGTTGATGTTGATGAGAGCAACACCAAATACTGATTACATTTATATTTTTTGGTTTTGAGTTTGCTTTATTTTCATTAATATGCACACATAAACAATAAACTTACTTGTGGAAAGTAACCTCGCTGGATATGTTTTTGAGTGATTGAGTCACATAATTTTACGACGCATTTACCCATTTCGAAATACTTTTAAAGAGCTTTCGCTTACTTGGCCTTACACCAGGCACTGATTTGAATTGAGCTGAGGTAATGGCTGTGGCTTTAAGTGAAGGAGTAATACATTGAGGCGGTTAGTACGCATCTAGTACATGTACATCAATGCTCAAAACCAATAAATAATTCAAAGATATTAATAATTTATTTGCAAGACTAAAACTATCGGGCAAGTGCTTTAATCACCCTTTGCTTTTTTTGCCTGATTTTGTTGTCTAAGTTAGTTTTTTTCGTTTTTAGTAATAAAGTTATTAATTATTTCTAAGTCCGTTAACAAATTTAATATAATTAGAGAAAAATCATTATTCTAATGAAAGAAAACTAGTTTACAGCTCAGTGTAAATGTTAAAGTTTATTTTTGAAGATACATTTAAGTTTCTACTATTATTAATAGTAAACTAAAGTATAGGTGTAAAGTTTATCATTATTATCTGAGAGATAATTGCTAGAAAAAAGAGAACACTTGCTAGCATCGAGTCCGTATTTAAGGGTAGTTTTGAACTGATTAAAAAGAGTTCTCAATTTGTCGGAATCTTTTTTTAATGTATGTTTCTCATAGTCCAGGATCCCTAAAACGTGCTTGGCACTTGATTACTATGAAGTTAATTTTCCGTGAGTAGCTTGATTTTGATGAGACGCCCAAATATGTCCTAGATAAAACTTTCTTTTGTGGTAGCTAACAGAGATAGCACGCATGAAATATGTCGATTTGACGATATGTCAAATATATATTACTAACTGTTTCTTATGCAAAAATCTAAATGGAAACCATCGGACCACAATTTAACATTCAACGAGGAGTAAAACATGGTGACCCATTTTCACCAAAATTGTTTACATACAGCCATACTCGAAACGATGTTTAGACAACTAAACTGGGAAAAATATGGGCTAAAAATCAATGGAGAAAGGCTTACTCATCTTCGTTTCACCGACGATTTAGTGCTTCTATCTGAAAATCATGAGGCTTTACAATGCATTATACACTCATTGGATAAAGCAAGCCGAGTAATAAGCCTACACATGAACATGTCTAAAACCAAAGCTATGACAAATTGAGAACCTAAACCTATTCAAGTAAACGGGACCATCGAATACGTGAATATGTACATTTACCTAGGACAGACGATTTAATTCAAGAACTCTACTTCAAAAGAAATCGACAGAAAAATCGCCATTTCGTAGAAAAAATATTGGATGCACAAAGACGTGTTCAAAGGAAAACTGCCAATGCATCTTAAGAAGAAATTGATGGAGAACTCGTGTTACCAAGATCGTTCTTGCTATCACTTCTTTACAGGTGCCAGTGTTGGACTCTGACTAAACACCATAGTGAAGAGGATAGCCATCTTCCAAAGTGCTACTGAACTGTCCATGTTAGGCATAGAGCTGAAAGACAGAGTTCGCAACGAAGAAATCCGTAAAAAACCAAAATACATGATGCTGTTATCCTATTATGTAGACTCAAGTGAAAATGGGTCGGACATGTCGTGACATGAGTCATTCGTTGGTATCCTTTTTAAGATCCCAGACCGAGGGGTAACCACGAAGACGATGGCGTGACGACATCACGGAGGCAGCAGGCATAACGTGGAGCAGACTGGCACAAAACCGGACAACATGGCAAAGCATGGAGGAGGCCTACGCACAAATTTGGGTGCCCGATACAAACGTGATTAATTTATAAATGTAAATAAATAAAACTTAGTTTATATAAGATTAGTTTGTAATGAATATTTAAATAGCATCACTACATGTTATTTAAGTTGATTGGGAATAAAAGGGCGTTATTTATTTAACGGTTTCTTTTTTGCTAAATCTAAAGATAATTAATAAAATTATTCGAAAAAATATTTGTCCTACATATTCTATGGATTGATCGAAGAGTCTTCTTTTTACAACATGTATCAATAACGACGTCATCATAAATGACTACTAACCAGCTGATTGTTTTATTTTTACTTAGTTTTTATTTATATAATTTCACAGCATAATGTCCTACAAATTGCGTGCATCTTGGTAACAATAGTGCTAACAATACGAAAATTTTAATCATAATAAAATAAATGTGTTCCAAAGACAATAACACTAAAATACTATCTCCCGTGGGGCTTTTTCCTCAAATTTATGGAATGCCCAGTTTCTACAAATTGGTGACTACGCTTTATACATTTTTATGACTAACTTAGGAATTATTACTGGCAGGTCTAATCTTTATGATCTTGTACCGTCTGTACGTGAATATTTTAAATAATATTATTTGTACGACTCTGAGAACTGGCACAATACACAGTATTGTGATGGCCAAGCTACATAGAAAAAAAAATGTTACGGTTAGTCTTCACGGCTTTACTAGGCACACGACATGACTCTACTTGACCCGACGACTGATGAAATGATATTTGATTTTTCCAATTGATTACTTTATAACTTGAAAATTGAAGCAATTTGAGAACTGGCATAATAAACAGAGATTGATGGCCGATAAATAAAGATGAAAAAAATCATTGCAACATTGACAAACTTTTGCAAAATATTCGAAACTGAAGACCGCAGTTTAAAAATGATCGTTATAATACCACACATTTTAAACACAGATTTTTAACGTAATGTATGCAAAACTTATGCAGTAAAAAATATTTATACTAAAACACAAAAGCAAAGGAAAAATAACATTTACAATTATAAAAACTAATCTAATAAACTTCTAGTAGAAGGCAAAGTACCCAGAAATATAAATAATATACTTATGCAATAGAAATTTATCTCTCGGAACCAATGTTATTCTATATAGAGAGATGAGTCATTTTGTACCTAAAACTGATAATACTAAAGTGTGATAACCATTACAGTTGAACCGTCAGTTGACTTAGAAACCAAAGGGTATGTTTAATTAAATCGGGTATAACGAAGCTTAAGTTTTTCAGTTTTGAAGTTAGAACATCAATCATCTACCTCGACATTAAACTAATATAAACAGACATCCTAATCGTTACGTCAAAGAATAAAAAAAAGACATGGAAAAATCCGGCACAATTACTTTAATTTTAACGTAAAATAATCCTCTAACTTAAAACAAAAATTTAATTTATGTAAGCTCCAAATACCTACTACGTACCTATTAAAAGCTGCGTATATACTTTTCACATTGATATAACCAAAAAGTAAGAATATGAAATTCCGTATTTATTCGTAATTTAGACAATTTAATTCCCTCCACTACACGGACTATTAAAGTTACTGCAAGACGCCACCGGTACATGGTAGAGGTTCCATGGCCTCGTACAAAACGCATTGCCTCAGTTTTAATTGTACAAACTGCCAGACTATGAAACTTGTTACCGGAATCTCTATTTTATAGCTTTCGGGTCTTTTCAAGTCGCAAATCTGTATCCTCTAGGCAAGCATGTTTTATCTTAGGTCGTATCAATTTACATCAGGCATGATGCGATCAAACACACTTCTATTATCTATAAAAAAACCGTCGACGAAAAAGGATTGCAGCAAAATTAGGCCAAGCTGAATGCACTCGTAATCTAAAAATGGGCTTATACATTATTAAGTAGTTTTGGGACAACACGGAGCGGCTGGCTTTTGAGTAAGATGCCAAGATTCAAACAAAGCATCTGTTTTGTTTGTAAAGATATACAAAAGCGTATTGTTACGAAGTCTGCTTGTAGAGACGAATGTTATATCACAAATATGTAATTGTAAATGCAATACGAGTTCTTGCAGATTTCCTTGTCGGTAACCTACTGACTTGAAACCTTTAGCCCAGCAAACATCTATTTATGCGATAAGCCTGCTAATAAAACCCTATTTTAGTAGTGTTTAATGTTAGCCCTTTTGCAATAATTTTTAATGTTATATTTTAATTTAAAACGGCATAACACATCCTAAAATTTTACTGCGTGATCAATTGGTGGTTCCATCGCGCCTACTGTCAGTAGGTATATGTTGCATTTTTTTTAATTATAAACAGACTTGTCTTTGATGGAATCTTGCCTGATGTGAAGCTATGATGTGGCCTAAGATGTAGCACGCTTATCTAGAAAAAACCAATTCATCGCAACTTAAATATACCTATATATAATATATTCGTTGAACTATTTATAAATTCAATATAATATTTACTACTACCTAAACACTTTTTTCAAAAAGAGATCAAGAAAATATCACTCAATTTAACACCTAGCCTGATAAAGTCAATCCAACGCCTAGTACATCTGATAAAATCCTGGATTTACCTCAGATCTACCAACTTCGATTGAGGTGTCCAAAGTTTTACAAAGATAAAGCTCCTTAATTACTGAACAGAAGTAACGACAAAAAAACTCTGAGCAGAAAAACTTTGCTTCTAATCAAGACTTTTTTCTATTTTGCTGAGGTGTTGTGAATTGCTTTGATGACAATTTCTAGTTTTAATTAGCTGCATAGACCTTTTTTATAACTTAATTTATTATGCATGAAAGGTTATTAACTTTATAAAGTACTCGTTTTCGTTTCTATTTTTAATTTTTGAAACAGTTAAGGTCTAAATAATGTTAATGTTAAAAATAATAATAATTATAACTTTAGCGAGTGCCTATGGCTAGAATTTAAATTCTATTCTCATATTTTAAAATAAAGAATTAACTTAAAATTTTGTTTCACTCGAGCTATAATTTTTAGTTACTTCCTATAAAAGAGGAGATACTTAATTCGATGGTATGTTAATTTTCATATGTTTTTATCGGATTTCTCGGAGACTGCTAGACTGATTTTCAAAAATAGTTTTTGTTTAAACGGGCTCACTTTTCGAGTCATCTATTTGTTAAATATTATCAGCATCGGTCTAGAGGTTTGAAATTTAAATTAATGTAACTACAAAAGTTATTTCAGGGCCTGCAATGGAAGTCGGTAATCTTATAAAAAAAACTTGTATTACTCTAAACAATATTTCTTAAGCAACGTATGGTGCGATGTGATTTGGAACATAAGAGTGGTATTTAACAACTAAGCGCAGCATTTTGTCGGATGACTCGTACTGTAAATCCTGGTTGATGGTTATAGGATAAGAATTTTAGGTCATTTTATAACCCTTGAGGTAGCCTAGAAATCTTGCAATTAGAGTAAGCTTATCCAGTTTTAAGAATATGACGATTATCTTAATTGCTAGTTTAAAATTATTACCTAATGATAATTATAATAGTGTTAACAACAAATACTACATTTAATTACTTTCCACTGACATGTCCTTAACAAAATTATCTTTACCAAAGCTTCTAAAACAAACACCGACCCAAACTTTGTCGTACGAAAACACAATAAACAAAAATAAGGAATATAATATCAAACAAATTAGACAACGTATAACAGATCTCTTCTGATCTCACCGACAAAGTTCTTAAACTAATCAAGATCGAGGGAAGTTGTTCGCTAAATTTCCGTAGACCACTAAAGCCGTAAGTGTTTCAACAGGATCTGATAAAGTATAGAACTAGGACGACGAGTTGATTAGCGGTAAGCATGATATGATCAAAATATGATATTGTAACTGAAACTTTTGGAATGATAGACCCCGCAAGCACAATTTTTTGGAACAGTTATTACAGCGCCCGTTGCAAGGAACTCACGGCTTTTTGCGGTTAAAATCTTATATATTTACAGCTCTTTTACTGATTATGTCCACATCGTTTAGCATTATTTAAATAGTATGATGGATATTATTTTATGTTTATGTCAAATATTATTAACATTGTTCGGAAAAAGACAGCAGTAGCAGACGGCTTTACGGAAGGAATTTAAGGCATTTTGTTGTTTTACAGCTTTTTGGCTGGATATGTCCACATCGTTTAGGATTATTTAAAATGTTATGATGGCTATTATTATATTTTTTGCCAATTATTAAATACAGCATTAGCAGACATAATCTTTTCATTACTTTAAAATATGTTTCATATTTTTTTAATAACTAATTGTAGTAAAACTCTGTTAGAAAATGTATGTTGATTAAGAAATTGAATTGTATCTCCTAAAAAAGGATAAAAAATCGTAATCTGTAACGTTTCCTTATATTCCATCTTATTACACAAAAGCAAACAATTCGAAGGTTTGGGTAAGCCAATGTAAAAAGACAATGATCCTTTGATCCGGCAGCCAAAGTTCTTAAACTAATCAAAGACATACGGATGGGCATCGGAAAACCTCAAAAAACCCAAGTGGTCCCAATGGGTAGCCAAAAAAAACAAATCGGGAAAACCCCGAGTCGGATTATGTCTTTATATTGCACGTGATATACGTGCTTTCTTTTCTTTTACCAACAAAAGTTGTACAATTAGATCATTTTCTATTTTCTACATACGTTTCGGGAAGAAAAAATTTATCAAATATTATTTTCTATCTTGGATTCCACCTGAAAGAAAAGTAGTCAATTTATATTTATTTATTTTAATTTTTTCATTAATGGTTCATATAATTCTATTGTACAGCAAACAAAACATGGAAGAAAAGTCACAAAGAGGTATAATAATATTAAGACATTGCGCGCCCTTTTTGCCTAAAGTGACGATGTTACATCTAATCTAATCTAGCAATATGTTTGGTTGTTTTTCTGTCATAACATTGCGGTTATTGCTAAATTTTGTAAATAAAAAAGTACTTAGGTATACTCACCAAACGCACGCTCTGTTAGATATACGTCGTATGGTAAAAATTTAACTGACACACGTAAATCTTGGTACATTTTCAGTAAAAGTGCCATTCAGCAATACAACGGTTTGCATTCGCAGCTAACGAACTATAGAGACGTGACAGCCGACAAATCTTTTTTCTCGTCAAACATTTTAAAATGTCAACGCCGAAGAGAATACCAACTCCGATATCCGCGCAATGGTGCTAAGCGCTAGAACACGTTGATTGAATTTCATGGGGAGATCCCTAAAATTCGTGAGCCGAATTCGAGTTAGCGAGTAAGTTTGATTTTGATCCCGAAACTTTCCGTTTGCCTTTATTGACATTAACTTAGTTTATAAAATTTTGACTCCGGTCATAGCTCTGAAGTTAAGTGAATCAATGAACAATAACTGTCAGATCATTCGAGTTCTATTTTATTCTAGTTTTTCAAATGTCTGATTTGATAATCTAGAAATCTTTACCTTCCGAATTTACTAAAAACTCATGTTGGTTTATTCAGATTTCTCAAGTAGTCATAGATACTAATATCTAGTACTCGCAGATCTCAAACATTGGTTTAAACATTTACGGGTGCCATATTTTATGTTAGAACGACGCTCAAATTGATTTATTTTGATTTTAACTATTTGTTATAAATTTTTTATATGCCGTAGAATCAAAAAAAGAGGTAGTGACTCCCGTTCGGGTTTTTTCTTGGTAAAAAAATTGGCCATAGCCATATAGAGTGCAGTAATGCCGCCAGTGAGAGCATTTTTGCACCGGGACTGAGTCGAAACTGGTAATAATGGTGTCAGGCTTACTTGTTTTAGTTACTTTTGTAAGTTTTGACATGAATCGTTTATTTTGTGTATATAAAGGATATAAACTTAAAAGCGATGTAAAGATATATAAAGAGTCCGAAAAAAATATTTTTACGAAAAATAATCTAATAAGGCGAGATATATTTGAGATCCATAATTTAATTATTAATGTCTCTAGGCCTTAAATATATAATATTGTGTGTGATAAGTATTATCTAAGATTTTGTATACACAGTTTCTGAATGTAGGCAGATAATTTATTGTATAGTTTATGTATAGTTCAAATTGTACGGGAATGCTCGAACAAGACTGGTACGTTTTGTGAATTTTCAGGATGCTATTGCTTACAAATATACACAATATACGTGCCTACAACTATAATTTACTTAACATTAAATATGAACACCCTCTCTCCCTAATAAATATATCTTCGACATTCAATGAATGAATTCGATAGAAATGGTAAATGATCGAATATCGGTAACATCTACTAGACCGTATGTTATACAAAATCTAAATTCGATAGGTATAAGTCCACTTCGATCCATTATGAAACCTAAATTCAAGGTTGAGTGCGCATGGTTCTAGCCAGCCCATCGCAATCGCAAGCTTAATTTTATAAGGCCTTGTCAAAAGTTATAGCCCTATCAGTAATGAAAATCTAGTCGAAATATTCCCCCAAATTGATTTGGGTCCCTCCCGCCTCAAACGGTCAATATTTCACGCTACAAAGTAAGTAGAGATAGGTAATATGCCTTGGTTAAGCGGCTACAAGGCAATATATACAGTTATAAACACTTAAATTTCAAAGAATTTATGGCTGAAACTTTTAGACAAAAGGTTTTGAACTATAATTTTATGAGGAATACGTAATATTATTTAAACAACTATGCAGTGATATTGAAGTAAAAGATATTTAAATTTAGTGATAAAATATAGCTTTTTATTTTTATGGTTCCATACTACTAGAGAAGGCTTTATAAATTCTCTCTGTTGATCCGTCAGTCAGTCTGTTATAACTATGATTTCCTTCTTACGTTTCCAAAACTGAAAACATATGCTAAATACTGTATAATAAAAGTAGATTTGGGATTAAAATAATAGAAAAACTCATATATGCAAATATCAGTTTAGTAGTTTTTGAATAAAGTAAAAAATATTATGAAAAACTATTGTTTGCCTCTTCATAAAATAATTTTAAAACCATGTACGTAATTGTATTATTATACATACAAGAATATTTGCAGACTAGGAAAGCGAAACGTCGCTCGAACAAGCAAGATGGGTTAGCAACGTATTGCGCATCCAACCTGGACATCATTTTTAAAGGACCGAGGCAGATGGCATGAAATGAGAGAATCCTATGTATTCCTCCTAACAATGGGACAAGGGAGGCTACGGATGATGATTATATTTAAAAAATGACAAAGCATACAGTATGTCTGAAAAGTTAAGCTAGTGTAGTAAAAGAAACTTTTTCTGATTTTTTAACAGTCAAATTACTTCCCCATTATACAAAAACGTGCCCACAAAAGGTAGCGTCAATGAAGTTAAGTAGCATTAGCCTATTGAAAATCAATTCGATGTTTGAAACTGATTCCTCTAAATGGCTGAAACGTGATAGACTGAGGTGAACCGACTAATTCGCCATGATATCGAATCAAACCAATCATGCTTAGCAAGGATTAGTCGACTGGTTGCTATGGCCTCTAATCGGTCGGCGGAATTGAGTGATTAGTATCTGACTCGTAACTACCGGTTTTCTGGATCAATTTGAAGAAATCAGACAAGCGAAACTTTCCTTGCAGTTTTTGTCGAGAAAAATATAGATAAGCACCCCTTAGTTTAACCCAGTACCTATCTAAAACTTACTAAAGCTAATTTTAAAATTTGATCATTAGTATTTTTTTTTATGTACTCTTATATTAACAGTGTTTTCATTTAAAGATTGTGGGATAGTTGTTTTTTTTACATAAACGTTTTTACACGTGTGAGTTAAAACACGGCCACTCTTCTAGTGTTTGTCTTATCGATACTTTAATTATGGGTTATGATTTTGAATACGAGTAATTAAAAACCTACGCAATCTCTAAATATAATTATTTTATACAAAAAAACAGGCTTTCATTGATTGGGACCGTAATAAAAAGGATTCCCAGTCACCAGATTTTTAAATTCGAATATTTTCTTTCCGGTGACTGGGACCACACACATTTTCTTTTAAGTCAAGTTCAAGAAACAGTAATGTTAAACACAAAAAAGTCAAAAGTACTAATTAAAGGAAATACTGGTTGATTCACGATCACTGAAATTTAATATTTTATCACATTATACAAATAAAATGAATTAAATACAATAAACATTTCTACAGAATTCCTGTTATTAGTTTCGTAGGTGTCTGAAATAACATAAACATAGTTGGATAAATAAATATAAACTTGTTGAAAACCATTTACTTGGAAGTATAAAAAGCCATTTAGGAAATAAGTTTCCAAACCCCGATTTTGTTCGCGGCCGATTTCGATTCAAATTATTGCAATTCAACACTCTGTAGGTATATATATAGATCGCAAAGGTTTCTCGTTTCACAAAATGTTCTTTGTCTTACGCATGTGCTCAGAAAACATGTTTCTCGACATAAAGCTTTCTTATAAATTCCCTGGACGTGCGTAAAAACGAATATATTGACGTCAAAAGTCAATTTGTCTTCCCGTATGGCCAGGGAAGTGCTTTATTATGTTTACTTAGGATATGAAGACTGTTAGACTTATAAAAATATTAAATAATAAAAGAGACGAAAGAGTAGCACTTTTTAACATGAAACGTTATTTAATGACAATATTTACATATTTCAAAACAGGGTAGGTTCTTTTTGGTTTTCTCGCGTACCCGATTGTTGGAAAGGTACAACTATAGTTTCGTTCACATTCTTCATCAGGGACAATAATGAATCATTTCGTGTCTTCAACGATAACACGTCTCGCACTCAACCAACAATCAGGTACGCGTGAAAACCCGGCTTTTTAAACAAAATGTATCAAACACACGTTTGTTTTCTAAATAAAATAGGTTATCTTTTCAGTTTTTTGTATATGATGTCTTTGATTTTAACCGATAATAATTATTCCTTTCTTGTTTGTTTCAGAGGTCATATCCCCATGTATGTATAAATACATATATCAGCCATTTGTTTCCCAGTTTAGGTTGTCTTGCAGTGGGACGCTTTCTTTTTCTGGTTCCCATGCAAAAGAGAAATCCTATAAGCTATGAGTATCAAATGCTATATTTTACTCTGCTATCAAGAAGTATTAGACGAAAATGGTCCTCATGATAGTTACTAGCCAGATTAAAAATTAGCTAAGCCTCATGATAGTAAAATTAATAACCAAATTGTCGTGTCATAAAGAAATTTGTTACGTTATTATATTACGTCACTAATATAGGAGCTTCCTTTGAGGATATTGTCGTGTGTTGGCAAGCAAGCATCATTAAGGAGACGGGTATAGGGAGGATTAAGTTACTAGTTTACATGCAAGATACGTTGTTAATATGAAAGCTAAAGATTGTAATGCATAATATTAGCATAAAATAATTCATAAAAATCATGAATCAATAAATACCTACCTTATAATAATTTACAACCGACTTTAATTCGGCTAGCATATTTTTTAATTTTTATGACTGACAAACCATATTACTACTTTTTGTTTGTATATATATTGAAATCATATATACAAACATATGAAAGTTTGCTACAGCGTCATATACAGGCTAATTTCAATAATATTTGTATGCAGACCAGAACATCAATTAAATTCGTTTAATATAAAAAATCGGTCAAGCATTTTTTTTTATGAAACCGCAAAAACATTGAGGTCTACAGTTCGTGGAACTTTTACCTGAGCGGAGACATGCGGTACCCACTTGAATAAATAATCAATTCGTAATTATTAAACATAAGTGAAGAGGTTGTCAAAATGAATGGACGTTTAAAAGTTTGTACCTGCGACATCAATCGTTCACAGAAAACAACTGGTTGCAAAAACTTTCAATGAATCACAATATACCCAAATATGTCAAAAAGAATACTTTCGTATTTATTTCGCTAGTATTTTTGTGCAAAAAAAACGTGTTTGTAAAAATTTCAACGTAACAAGTGTGAAAGATAAACAAAAGTTTTAAATTTAAAATAAATAACTCTGAATATACCTGCCTAAAAGTTATTGTTATAAGCACAAGCAGTCGTTATTCATATGTTTAAACCTAAAAATAATATACATAATACAACATTTATTTAGCACTTGCTGAATATAATATATTTTATTTTTATTTACAAACTTTTGAATAATAATATTGAAAATTTAGATAAGTTATCTTAGACATTAATTGATATGAATGTATGCATGTTACTTACTTACTTACACATGTTAGTTACTTTAGTTACAGAAGATTATTTATATAAATAGAACGACACGAACGACATCTTCCGCGTAGACCAAGATTTTTCATAAAAATTTACTTGCACTTCATGTAGGCGTCAAATTGCGCGGCGTGTATTCCTAGGTTTCATATTAAGTGTGTGGGACAATTTTATTTTCTTTTTTAACCCTTTCAAACATTACTTTAAATCAGTGAAGTACAGCGTAACGGACAGAAAGCCAGATAATTTCGCATTTATAGCATCACTAGACATAGTTACAAAATTATAAAAGTACAGAGGGGAAATATTAGTACAGATAAGTTGCGACCCTAAACGCGGACAACGGACTAAATTTTTATTCCTGTTTGTCCCCATTCGTGGACAGATTGAGGTGACAAACAGGAATAAACTCTCTGCCCCTGTTATGAGTTATGCATGAAAGATATAAATCCTGAGCAACTTGGTTTCGTTTTGACAGTTTGCCGATTCAATGCTGTCACTATAAAAACCAAGCTTACTTACTCTTGTTTTCACCTGTCTCATGCCCAACTTTAACCGATCGAAGCGGCTGGACTTACTAAAACTATTTGCACGCATTTTTGTATTTGCATATCAACAAAACTAATGGTAAGAACAAAGACACAGAGTTAATTTGAAAAGTCTGAAAGAAAACAACTTTAAACTGAATCCGCGAAGAATAAGAAATCAATCATCAATTCTATTCAGCTGAAATCTTGCGTAAAGGAAATTTCTTTGCCTTACAAAATAACTTTTTTATAGCTTCCCATAAACTTAAAGGAAACAGAATCATTTTAAGGACCTACGAAAACAAACTGAATAAAACCCTTCCATCACAGAAGTCGTAAGTAACTTAAATTTAAATATTGCTAGTAAAATATAATTCCAAATAAGAGTCTTTTTTATTTGTTATGCTTCTGCCACTATATTCTTAGTTACTGTATAGAACTGAATACTCAAGTTTTGTCTGCCGAAAAGTGGGTTTTCACATGTACAAAATATTGCCTATAGGAACTTACTTTTGAAGGCGGATAAAAATGAGTCGAAGTCTGGAAAAAATCCGGTCCCATGTATAAGACAAGGAAATGATTTCAAATATCTGAATCTGCTTGCAGTATTCAGTTAACAGGATGTTATTAAGAAAAGTTTATGAGTACCTACGGCAGTTCATAAAGCTATCATACAAAATAACGGATCACATTTATTTATAGACAACAATAAAAACACTTTAAAACCACAATGCGTTTGAACTGTAACGTTACTAATGAAAAGTAATTATCGAAAAAACAATAAAACTTATAACAACACTATTTTGTATAAATTCGACAAAACGGTACGTTCCAATTGACAATTCAATCACGATTACGACTGTCTTGGAGATTTACTTCTCTCCGAGATTTTATTTTCGATCTCTCGCGTATCGGGGATTGATTCGAATGTTTTTTTCCGTTAAAGTAAAACCTAACAGATAAGATGATCCTGATACATGCGTTAGAGGCTTATCAAGAAAAAAACTACAAAATCATAAATATATAAAATCAGAGAAATCTTAGTGTGGAGCTATGATTGGGACTTATCGGTATTTTTATTAAACGCATTTAAATTTTAAGCGTTCTTTGTCTTCTTTTATCCGATGGAGAAAGTCACTTGTTAAAACGAGACAAAAGACGGTAAAGATACAAAATATTTTTCTTCAAGTAGGTACATAGTTACATAGCACTTTAGTCTTAAGCATAATCATAATTCTGAATTTAGCTCAAAAGTGTGAATTATAACGTTTGCTTAAAAATGCTTTGCTCCAGAAACGCTGTTTGTTCTATCCATCGACGCAAAAGAGAGTTCGACTCTTTAAAATAAACTCGTTTTATTAACACCATATTGCGGTTAACTGAATTAGATACCTTTCTAAAAAGCATCGTTGGTGTTCAAGGTTCTTAAATTTTAATGCCGCTTTGCTTTTTCTTATCTTTAAACTCACTTAATTATAATAAATATGACATACCTATTCTTACCTTTTTTATTATATACGCAACTGGTAGGCCATTAGCTCAATACATTTCTGAAGTAAATACTCGTTTTAAACTACCATAAAACGGTTCAGATGGGTAAGTCAAACACAAACACACTAAACAGTTAATTTCACTTAAAACCAGTCAATCAGACTCATTAACACTCACTCAACTTTCAACACGATCAAATCAAAAACACAAAGTTCGAGGAATCAGTTTGTTTTGTGTTCTAATATTAAAACGTCTTTATGTCCGGCCAGTGCGTGAAACCAAGGAGGTTGTTAAAGATTCAAATTGAGAACGTTTGCGTTCAAATACGGTTTACTTTCGTATTCGTGAACCGGTGAGAGGTTTAGAACGAAACGGGCGTCCTTTGCGTCAGCGTGGGTACCACTGCGATGGAGGCACGCAACGCGCCTGCGTGCTTTCGCGCACTTTCTGCACTCCTGATACATTTCTGCTTCAATTAATCCCGACTCTGTACTCAATTAAGTACACCCATGAGTGTTGCTCGCTGGTTAGTTTGGAGTTTGTACATTCGAATACAGCATTGAATTTATTAACTTGTGAAGGTGTTCTAAAAATTTAATTACTTTTCCGCTTTTCTGATGATTATGCCATGATAATAACAGGCTTTTAAAATAGTTTTCTTGACATGCGCTACTTGTCTATACAGTTTCAAGTCACGAATGAACCGTTTCTTTCTAAACAAGCGTGCTATATCTTAGGCCCAATTGACGCTTTACATCAGGCGAGTTACGATCAAATGCATATCTCAACCTATGAATATAATACATACACGGCTCGAACACACCTACAGGCCACGCGTACTCTTCATTTACAACAGCAACTAGGTATGAGTAGTTTTTTGTAACGAACCAATATCAACTCAGCATAATTCTGGTTGTATACTACTGGTATCAACCGATAGCATCCTACTGCAGGGCACTGCTCTCCAATTAGAAGTATGTGTAAGCCATTCACCATTCTGGTAAAATTGCGGGTTTCGGACTTCACAATAACTTCAAATTGTAATTATTCAATTAGACATTATGACTAAACCATAGATATTTTAATCGAAACAACAATAAAAGAAACAAAAATTAAGTTTTATCGTCAACCAATAGAATAAACAGCATCTGGCTGTCCTCTAATCTGAACTACAGAAATTAGTCTAACAACTGTCTGACAGACGAATTATCCTAATCTAGTTACTGAACCCTACTGATTAACGGTCCGAGCTTTAGTGAAACAGCCATTACGAGTAGTTCTACTAAACATTGGTGCCTCCAGAAGGTTATTCCTTAACATTAATTTGTCTCAGTGTCTGTGGACACTTTAGTTTTGATTTCAGCCTCAAAGTTTTAATAAAATGGTTTTCTTTTTTAGGAAATATACTTAACGTAAATTAAATACAACTCGCCCTTTATCCGTATGCTACTGAATTATTTTTAATATTTTCTGAACGAATCCTACGTAAGTTTCTTTTTATTGGCTCATCCTATGTCCAACCCAAAGCAAACCCTATTGAAACACAGGACTGACAGACGAAAACTTTTTATTCGTTACACTCATTTTTAATATTCCATGCTCAAATAGTAAAAACGAGACCCCATTGCTGAGACTTGGCAGTCCGTCTGTCCGCCTGTCAACAGGCTGTATATTATAAATCGTTTTAGCAAAACAGTTAAAATTTTCGCAGTTGATGTATTTATCTTGTAGCTATAACAACAAATAATTATGTCAAAATAAAATAAATATTTTACAGCACAACCGCTAGAAACTTGAATTATTGTTGTTACAAAATGCATTAAAACGTTCAAATTGTATACTTAGACATAGTTTCTTTTATTTGCAATGACTCAATAAAAGTAATTCGTTTTCGCTTCTTAAATCATCATAAAGTGTATTTAATTATTTTTTTTACTAATTTATTTAAAAATATTTTTTTCCCGGTACATGGCTACCGGCTAAATTGTTAGCCATAGTAGGTACTCCCAGACGAACTGACTTGACTACCAAAAACATTAGGACTAACCACTCGACCTAAACATATTAGACAAAAGATTATGCTATTTGGAAAAGACTATAAACCCAATCATCGTCAACTTTTACAACCCCTAAACAGATTATCATCTTAAGGGGTCGCTGCACATAAAAAACTTTAACAACTTCAGTAACCTAGTTAAGGAACTGACTGCGTTAATGACCCCTTACTGTTAATTTTCCGAATCCTTTCGATGTCAGCCCATAAAAACAGCCTTAAAGGCTTTAGCACCTACTTAATTACCTTCACAATGGGGCATAGTAACAAATCCGCTTGACTTTTACCTGAAACAATGGAAATAGTCTAACTAGATTTTATTAACTACTCGGATCATTATTTTGCTCAATGTAGCCAGAAATGTATTTTGGTAATAAGTACTACAAAAATCTACTTGATATATTTCTATAAGTAATATAAATACTAGAAATAGCGATGATGGTCGAGTGGTTAGTGGGGTCGATTGCCGTACAAAGAGGTACGAGGTTCGATCCCACGAAACATGCAAAAAGAGCCTGAGCTACCGGTGAAGGAAAACATCGTGAGGAAATTATAGCATGGTGGTAGGGCGTTTCCTATCGCTCGCCTGGCTAGCTGCCACCCTCAAGTTGTAAAGGTAGCGTTCCTTGAGAGTGTGTTCTAGACAAGGCATGCTCCGTCTAGGGCTCGTTGACTTCTGGTCGTGCAAACTTGTGGTCAAATGCCTAGCTGAGTTGGATAAAAAAATAGTAGGTTTTCTGTGATAAACCAGGTAGTAGAATGGATATAAATTACATTAAATGTGATTATAACTGCCTTCAAAAGGAAGGAAGTTTTAAATTTTTTAAAAATTTTTTAGTACATACCTAAAAATAAACATACCATATTATAGCGTCTCAATTCTGTAAATGATTCTCCCTTATAAATAAGTTTGAGGGCAAAAAATTTACCAAATTTCGAGTTAAAGTCTTTACTTACCTTGGAACGCTGTAAACCTTTTTCGACAAGCAAGCTTCTTCAAAATATTTTCTCTTACGGCTAGCATTATATCTATTTCATGAGTTCCATAGCATTTGCATAAATAGTTGTCCTTACTAATCGTACTTAGTCTTTCTGAGTAATATGACCAAAATCATTTTCATATCAATGTTTAGGTTAATTTTGTCAGCTAACTAACAAAGAAACAGTAATTATCGTATGTTTTTTTGCAAATTGTACTACTCTATATTTTTTTTAAGACACAGACATAATAAAAAGTTAGCGTTCATAATATAAAGCTGATCATTTGTTTTTCACTGTTGAAAAATTTCATCAAGTACTCGTATTTCTAAATAAACTTTCCTGTATTAAAACGAGAAGATTTTTAAGAATAAAAGAGATATTTTAATCTTTAGACGAGAACAAAGTAAATAATGCTACCTTAAAAGCAAAATCCCGGATATACGCATAACACTTAGCTTAATGTATGAAAAGGTTGCTTTCATATATTTTAAGAGATTACCTGGTCAGTAAAGTGATTGTAAAGCTAAGGTTTATTTATATTTGGCCAATAATCAAACTAATATTGAATAACATCAAACGTCCATACGGATTTGGATGAAAATTGGCATCAGGGTAGCTTATACCAAGATTAACACATAGTTTGAATTTCGGTAAAATATACCTAGTTTCTGTGGTACAAAAACATCTACGTGTAACAGCGCGGGGCACAGCTAGTTTATATATAATTATAAATTCTTATAAGTAACACCAAGTTATAACTAAAAAAGTAAGCACTGAATTAAACTTAGCAAGCTTATTTGATAAATTTTTAAACTTATACAATAAGAATGGAAAATGAAGAACGATTTCATCGAATTGAGACCCTTCTCTATTTTTAGGTGTTTAAATTCTAAGAAAGTGTAGACCTTTTTATTATGAACATAATGTATTGAATGAAAAGATGAAAAGAGGCTCAAAAATTACCCAATGGAAAAAGAAGACATGAGATGCCAATCGAACGTAGTGGGATAAGAACAGGAATAAATACTAGTAGATATTAGAAGTATCTTAAACATATAGTATTGTGTAGTAAAGTATTGCAAGTTTTTTAAAATGCATTACACAGTAAGTATTTAGTTAACTTCTTTAGTTTTGCAATAGTTTTAGACATGAAAAAATTGCAAATTATCTAGATTAAAGAAGCCATTACCAACACAAGCCATCAGCGATCCACAAAAAAATTCTTTACAAAACATTATTCTGAGAAATTCACAAACCAAACATTTTTTCATTAGGCCCATCCCTTTGAAAACACCCGTACAATCCTGAAAGTTAACAAGAAGGCCTTAACAATGAAAGGGATGGCAATATCGGTTACAAAAAGGATCATGGCAATCTGGGAGACAAACCTTCAGGACGATAAAGTCGGTACTGAGTCGTGCCTTTATATTTTTGGAAAGGCAAAAAAAAATATTCTGATATAACGAAAAAGATCAATCGAGCGTGGAGTGTGGGCAAAAAAAATGTAAGGGAAAAAAGCAGCCAGAAATTGAATAAGAAATCAGGAAACTGAGATTGATTTAAAAAAGTAACAGTTGTTCCATATATATTATATCTTCTTATACATACGTAGGAAACTGCAGGTTTGTAACTTCATTTTGACGTCTAAACTTGAGGTTTTCTACGGGTTTGGTTTGATTGGGATATACTCATTTTAGAATCATTCTGTATTATAATATATTGTTAGAGTAGTTAATATTTGACGGTGTTGACTTGACGGATTCGGGCAAGTCGACGAGTTGAGTGTGAAGTAATAAAAAAATAGCGGCATCCTATTTTGTAAAACTGCATATTAAATAAGTATTGTTCCAACTAAAAATTATTATTAATATTAGTAGGAGTCGTCCCCTGTTAATTCAGTTCCCACAAAATTCACATTAAAAATTGTAACGCAATATCGCAGTACCAATCAGACTTGAGCGATCAAAGCATTAAGTTTTCATCCCAAGATGTGGTAGATACGGGTGAGTATTACTTATTGGATTTACAATCTTTGATGTAGGGATGAACACTTAATATTCGCACGATAAACAGAACCTTAAGAGAATCTATCTCCTAAGAATCTACACACATTTGTGTCTCTTACTCCCATACCTTAATCTCAAGTTCATCTTCTGTATATCTACGGCTATATAATTCCTATTAGACCAAGCAATAACATAATTTTAAAAAATAGATTTTGAAATTAATATTTTTCTCCTCGAAAGAGTTGATGTGCATTTTATGAACTTAATTCAATAACATAATTAATTTCAATAACTTACCACAATCTTAAGCGGTGAAAAAAGTATCTCAAGGAAACCTCATTGTCGGAGAAGTTTTAATACCTTTTGAATATAAGTCCCCTATCCGCAATTTGACCAGCGCAGTGAGCTATGGTCTACGAGTCCTGAACCCGGCTGTGGATTGCTATATGTTGTTTCAAATTAATTCCACGTACTCCCCCAGGGTGTGTTAAATGCTTTAAAATCATTCAAACATGATACTTACCACGCTAAAAAATTTTCGCCACAAAAACCTGTCGCTACAACGTCATTCGAAACCACGTACGTACGGGACCCTCAAATAAGTATACACTTTAGAAATCCAACTGGCTCTAAGTTGGAAATTTCTTCAAATTTGTGAGTCTACTATACAAACGAAATGTGCATACGCAAGAGTTTTAATGAAGATTCTTTTCAAACTATAACAATTCTAGCAAAATAGGTAATGCCGATAATAACTCAGAATAGCAACAGAGATAAAAATGAGGTCTTCGCTTCGCTGTTTTATATATTCCCGATACGACCTCAATCGTTCATAATTTATCGTGCTATCCATAACCTCATTCTTCTTGACAGTCGCTGGATGATGACGTAATGGATCACTTACTCAATAGTGCATGAAAGGATTTGAATGAAAATGAACGGTATTATAGCTCTGAAGGCATTCTTCAGCAATCTTCAACCAATAACTTAACGTGTCATCCGACCGCGGTAGCGAACAGTTATAAATAGCAATCTACGGTCACAATTCTAATAACTGACTGTAAGAAACGTACCTTAACGTACCGGTCGGTGTTCAGTTTAAAACAATAAACTTGTGTTATTGTATATTTCATATTTAAATCTGCAATACACAATACTTTATGTCGTAATATCAAACCTAATGTGTCTTTGTTTTTTTTTATAGCGTGCAAATATAATAATTGGTCATATTGTTAACTCTGAATGGGAGACTTAAAAATTCATCTCATTAGGTTCTCTGCCGCGATTTCTAGCAAAAATCAATCAGTCAGGACTTACTCTTTTGTATGGGTAGCTTTATTGATAAATTTGCTAAGCGTTATTATATTTCAGCACGCGTTTTATGCCTATACACTAAAATTAATGACAATGTTTTACGCTTTCAACAAAAGCGCTTTCTCTCACGTTCTAAAACTTGAACAAAAGCGATGAATCTATCTACCTTAAAGTTTAAGAAGCACGATCTAACTTTACGTGTCTCAATATTTTATTAACATTCCCATTTCTGTTTCGTCCGAAAAAGTGTAAATAGGATAGCGACAATACATCTCATAAGCTAAAGTTCAAATACCGTTTTATTTCACGCGTGGGCCTGTCCTTTGTCGAAACTTTTATTGACTTTATCTTCCTTTAGGATATTTAGGGATGGGGCACTTATCAAAAAATCCATCTTATGGTTTATGTCAAAATTAAGAAGTTATACAATATATAATAAATATACATATATTTTCATAAAAAATAAATTATTATTTGAGTCAAGAGAGAGGGCTAATAGTCACAATCTTCTTTTTTTGCCAATTGCGAGAATATTTTCGACTATATATTTATTTTAAATAGGATAGGCTTGCGTTTGGCCGCAACTCACCTGATGTGAAGCTACGATACGGCCTAAGATGTGGCACGCTTGCCTAGAAGAACCCGATTTACTCGCGTCTTGAAAAGACCCAGATTATAGTTATCAGGAAAAGCCGGTAGTGAGTTCCACAATCTAGCAGTTCGCACAAAAGTATACGCAAAGCGTTTTGTGCGAGCATTGGGAACTTCTACCATGTACCGGTGGCGTCTGGCCGTATCTCTACTTGTCCGATGGTGAAATGGGGATGGGGGAATCAAATTGTGTAATTCCATGGCACATTTTCCGAAATGTATCCGATAGAAAACCGATAGGCTTGCCACTTTCCGACGATGGTCAAGGCTTTGGAGCGTAGGCAACGTTACCTATACCTAATGTACGTACCTAAGGCAACTTTACCTATAATTTTATATCTCGAAAACATGTGTGACAAAATTATGTTTAAAGAACATAAATACAACTTTAATGCTTGCAAACACAATTTTGGTACATTTTACTTTTTACAACAAAAATAACTAGCGCAGAACTCTGTTCAAGGTAGACGAGCAGATAAAGCGCCAGTTAAATTGAAATCCTCTAATCAGGTGCTAATTGTACGGCGCAGTGTGGTCGCATCGCCGTTGATGACGTGAACTGCCAGGAACCGGTTTCATCTGCATTTTATTGGGTACTGTGCGGTCGGTGAATGTGGTTTAGTTTACGGAACTAGAAATTGCGTTTATATTGTGTTCAATGTTCACCAAATTATAAAACAAATATTTCACTTGATTCGATATTTCATTTGAGGGAGCCAAGAAAATATTTGCATTCCGCCATTTTGTAGCGGCGGCCATCTTGGACCGATGTCATCACACATACTTAAGAAGAGTCCCGACTAATAAACCTTTCTAACAAAAAAGTCAAAATCAAAGTGGATCCATCCGCTTGGACGCTAGAATGCCACAGATAGATCCCACACACATACGACAAACTTATAACACCCAGTCGTTTTTGCGTCGGGGGTTAATAACGTGCAGAAGCAGAGTATTATCGTTATACGTAATATCGCAATTCTTTTCATATTTGAATTGTATTTCAAATTGAATAAACATGAAAGGTTTTTTTTTAATTCTTCGATGTAGAAGTTTATTATTTTAATATTTTGCTTGGAAGCTCGGAAATAAATGTTAAACTCTAAAATTGTTGAGATTAGTCTGTTATATCTTTTGTGGCAAACCAAGAAATTACTAATTATTTAGCTTTTAATAATACATTAATGCAGTGTTACTCACTACCTCAGTATTACTACATACAATCAATATGGACATATTAATTTTATTTTATCGATATATTAATTTATATATATTATGTTCAGGTTATCATTTTTCCCATCCCTAGCCATTCACAATTCTCAAAGGAATCGACGCGACTAGCAAACATCTGATTCCTGGGGACATGGTGACTCTGTATTTATTTACTCTAGCAATGGACGCAGAGTTCACTGCAGTCTTAACATTCTTTTACCTGTTAGTATTTTTCTCTGCTTTTTTCAGTTTTTTGCTTGCAACATTCCATGTATGTATCCTTCGTTATAAAACTTTAATGATGGCAAAATGTTAAAATATTTTGCTACGAAGCTTATTAATTAAGTAAAAATCACAAAAAACCTTACGCTACGAACTGTATGCTCTTACATTCGCCCAACGGTGTCTATTTATAAAATAACATAATGCAGACGGTTTAATTATTAAATAGATCTCATAAACTACAACTAACTACAGTCCTAGCTGAGTTTGAGCTGTCAGCAAGCACCGTACGAGGTGGCCTTTGTAGTTATTAGGCGCCAACTGGGAGCATTTTGCAAGTTCAAAACCTTGTTTTATGACAATGGCTATGACTGGCATACACGTAAATACGGCTAGAGATTTTTGCCAATCTAATGTGATGTAAATTTTAATTTGTTAATCATAAATGATTACAGTCATTTCTTTTTTTGTAACTAAACGCAGTTTAATAATTAATTGTCAAAAGGCTGTAGTTATGAAGGATGGACTATTTTTTGAATATTTATACTACTAAGTAGAGAATGACTTTAAAAAATATTATTTACGGATGGTCTCAAAACTACAAAATAAACTAAATTTGTTATTTACCAAAATCCATCGAGAAGAACACGAAAATCGCTCTTTCAAAGTTGCCAGCAAAAAGTTTACAAAGACAACTCGAACTGAGTAGCGTGACTATGTTCCTATGTTAGTTCCTTTACTCGGACGCTGCGCTGGACAAACCACAGAACTTAAGAACCCGTATTGCAAAGAAAGGATTTATTAAATCGTGACAATTTAGTAAGTGCAAATGTATTGCAAAGCTTTAAAATAGTTTATTTTTTGTTAGATATGGAATATGTAATAGGTAAGTAAATGTGTAGGCACTAAAATATGATTTAACAAATAGTCGACTTTCGTTTCACTGCATATAAAAAGCAACAATGTGACTTCATATTAGGTATCATAAACCACTCCTAGATTTAGCCCGTATGTCGGCTGAAAGCCTTATCTATAACTTCAACTTTTAACTTTATTATGATCCAACATTATTCTGAATTAAATTATGATCCAATATCAATTTCAGAAATTCAATTTGACATAATTCAATTATGCATTATTTTACCTTATTGTCTGTATTTTTTATTATAACCTATCTATAGTATTTTTTAAAAAGTAGACGTTTTTGTTGAGAAGGTCACGCGCAAAAAAATTAGATCTATTCGCGTACGTGTGTAGACGTTTCAGTGGTGAAAAAATACTTGACTTACAGTATAACATCATGTAAGTCATAAGACCCACATCAATACTGTATAGTAGTAAATGTGGCTGGCGGTTTATATGAATAAAAACCTAATACTTAAATCTTGAATGGGCGTAGCTTAACTTATGTAATCTGTTATAAAAACACTTAAGTTACTATTATGTTACTCGGGCTTCAATTAAATAACAGAATTGAAAGTAATCATCTGGAGTTATTGATTATATATTGATTGATAATATGTATTGATATTTGGCATAAATAAATAACTGGGTTACAAAATACAATAGATTAATCCACTGACACCGAAGTAGTTAGACACTGTGTCTTGGTATTATTGCTCCGATTACTCGTGTCTGTATGGTTACGTATGTTTCAGGGTCAGGGCAATTCCGTTCTATCTTTATAAACAAAATGAAATATATGGGCGCAACTGGACAAAGTATCCGATGCATTCTACCCACGTATCTGTAGTTTGTGTCCTCGCCACTGCACTGTGGCCAGTGGACGTCTTTTTGCTGCTAAAGTTTGAGCAGGCTGCTTTTTAAGCGAAAATTTGTTCTGCACCATCTAGAATGAGAATGTTGCTAAGCAGTTTTTGTCAAGGCCAGTTTCTTGTACAGGTGCTGTTGTAATTGTGTCAGGATGGGCAACACTCATGACTTTCTTTAGCGGATTACTATAATGTTTGTTTAAAAAAAAACTTATACTAAAATTAGTACCATGGTGAATCAGGGTCTGATAACACGATGAATTATTACCAAAAACAAAATTAATTACCGCTACGGCAAAAATGTATAGGAGGAAGATTACCTATGGACCATAAATGCACGTGTCCGGTTGTTTAGTTAATTTATAGGTCTGGATTGGTTGTCATCGTAAAACAATATTAAGTCTAAATACCAGAGGCCATAGAAAAAACAAAATAGAAATACATCTTGTGCCACAAATGGTGGTCTTATCGCTATATCATTATTTTCTAGGCAACTTTTGGATGCTCTTCGCTTTGGCCTTCGGGCATTCTAGAATTCTGACTAGGAATTCTCTATGCTAATAATCATACGCTAATCAAGTTCAGTAGGGTAAACTTTATTATCAAATGCAGACAATAAGGCATACGAGTTATATTTAAAAGAATATTAACTTTCACTCAAATCAGTCTAGACTATGTTAATAACCTGTTCATATTCATCACAAGACTCTAAACATTAAGTAGTATTCCGAATGTGAAGCCAAGGTTGCTTTTAATATTGTAATATTTAAACCTACATTAAGTATTATGTTACGTCTTTTAATATTGTCACGGAGAAATTGAAGATATACAGTGTGTAACACAAAGGTGTGACAAAACTTAAAGGTGTTATCATAGTGAACCTATTAAAAAAGAAAATTTATAAAATTTGAAAAACAGTATTAGGTTCACCATACAAAAATTGGGCACGTGCTCGGTAAAGTTGTATGGAGGGCCCAATATTTTTTTTATGAAATTTGCATAAAGAAAAATTTTTGCAGGGTTTACTTTGATGGGTAGACTAACATTTTCAATTTATTATCACGCCTTTCTATTACACGTTGTATAACTACTACTGTTACATAACATTAGGAAATTGGTTTTATGTAACTACTTCAAATAACGACACGGTTGCTTGTTTATTTTCAATATTTTACATTTATTTATATTCACACAAAAGTCTGTATGTATGTATATAGGTATAAATTATCCTGTATAAGAGAAAAGGCTAGTTCAGTGTCAAATTTAATCCAAATCCTTTCAGCTGTTTGAGCTTGAAGAAGTAACAAACACACACAAACCTCACCTTTATGATAATATTCTGATAACTTTACATTGCGTGATATTTCTAAAACATTTTATTTTTAAAAAGAAAAAAAATACGAGTACATCAAAATCATCAAGACTATAGTGTAGGTCCATTACGACTTACTTAATCTTTTTGATTATTTAAATGCTTGAAAACAAAGATGATATCAAAAATATTACGGCATTTGTGCAACATGAAACAGTTAATTTTTATACCAATTCAATATAGAAAAAGACCTATTTAAAATTAAACTCAAAATGAGAGTACAAACTTTCATCAACATAAATAAAGATCTTTAACAATCACTAAAATCTAACCAAAAGCGCTCGGTTAGATCTTTGAAACGTTTAATAGAGATACCTCAATGACAATGCACTCGTTTACTTTAGCAAAGATTTCTATACTTTACCTATAGTAAAGTTCATCAGGCTTGCTAAAGCTTTTATCTCGCGTTGATAGACTTATAGCTTGTGGCTGAATGGGTTTCAGTGAAATATTAACATTAACATTAATATTTCACTGAAATCCATTCAGCCAAGTACATACTTAGCCTAGGAGAGATTAACATTAGGTACGTTTTAGCCACGGGAAACCTGTCAACGGACAAATACTACACACGTAAAATATAACTAAAAATATATACTTGGGGTATACGTTAATTATCAAACGGAAAACACCATCTGACTACTTTTGAAGTTCTTGAAGTCTAAAGTTTTGCTTCGTTAAATACTATATAGAATCGTGAAACGAACGAAAAATACCAACTTGCTTATGAATTATACAACTAATTCCCAGTTTCTAATGAAACATTGGAAACTGCAAATTACAGTATTGTGAACGAAGTTAAAATTAGTAGAGACATTTAACAATTACTATATTCCCACAGTATACAATTAAAAAAAAAACCTTTGAATTTGAATTAAACAGATAATATGGCAGAATTAAGCACAAGTAATTAACCCGATCATTACTACAATCATTACTGTACTGCAATTAAAAAGCTTTTAAAATATGAATACGGTTTTAACGATAATAACTGGCTGAAGTAATATTTGCGTTCAACCAAACAAAATTATAATTTACACAGTTAAGTAACATGGTTTTATGATACTGTTGTTTTTGACAGGTGATTCAACTTTAATATTTGTTGATAACATAACACTATCTATGCAGTGTGCATGACAATAGTTAAATGATTTGAGTAGATCATTAGGGAGTGGGAGGGATTTCTTTCTTTTTATATATTTTTAACCATGAAAATTGTAAGATTAACATATATTTGTTACCAGAGACACGTTAGAGCACAAAAAATATCATAGTCTGACACACTCGAATATGTTCATGAACCTTCCTAAATTTATATCCACCTAGACGCTTCGTTCATGATTGCTAAACTGGGAAATACCTATGATATTTTCTACGTCTTATCATCTAAACTTCAAAGTTCAATAGCTCAATGATGCTTGAGTAACTACACATTTAGCACTCCGAGCTTTCCTACTATCACCAGATTTTTTGTTATTTGATATTATTTTGGTTTTGTATAGGTATTTTGTCTACGTGTCATCATAAAATATCATCAATACCAAACATTGTTCTCAAAAACATGGAAAGTTTTACCAGTAATAAGCATCAAATAGTTGATATTTTTAATAATAGTTATAGAATATAAGCAACACAAGATTTAAAATACTAATGAGCATATGAAAAAGATCAAAACACGCCTTCCCTTATCCCAGACGACACCTAGTTAACAGACACCATGACATACACACAAAACACTAAAATTTACTATCACAATCTGTAACTATATCGTGATCTTAGTGCAGTCAGTGTACCTAAAAGGCCAACGGCATGTCGAGGCAAGCTGATACCTTGGCAGACAATGTTTGCATGTCAGACGCAGCGAGAATCCGGGCGTTTTAATCACACTCCACGTTGAACGGTGTGCTCCGGGCTTAGTGGCTCGGCCCAGCTCGGCTTTTCTGTTAGCGAATTGAAAATAAACATCGGGTCGGGATCTATTCGTAGAACAAAAAGATGCAATATTGTGGTGGAGCAATCTTTCACGAGATTGTTTCGAATTAAAAGCTCGTATTTGAGCTGCGTTGAATACTCTGGAATTGTATTTTTAACAGACTACAAAAAGGAGCTCAATTCTGGAATCTTTTTTATTGTAAATTTCAACAGTACTCGTAAAGGCTAATTCATTCATTCATTCATTCAGAATAAAAGAATGAGCTCCTTATTGCAGACAAGTGGAACGATAAGAAAATATAAGGTAAAACAACTCTTTATTAAAAACCAGTTTAACAATAAATAATTATAATACATAAAGCTTATAAATATACACTAGGTTTTTTAATGACGGCCTTATCGCTTAAAACGAAGCGAAAGAGTTGAGTTTCCCTTGATAATTTAGTAAAACTCAATTTTGAAAACGAATCACAGATCAAAATTCATAATAAAATATATATTTAGCTCTAAACAGGCACGTACGCTATGCTACAGCAACGTTTCCTTAACATCTTTTATATTATTAGAAGATGTAGATCAAACGCAAACTAATAAAATTAAACACTTCCAAATAATTTTGTCTGTTTAAAATTCGCTACCTCGTAAAACCCATTTCATAGCCCAAACGTGCGCCTGAGGGTCGGAAGAAGGCACTACTCAATTCTTCCAAATGGAATTCATCTTCATATCTCAAGTTAGCTGAGTAACTGCCAGGCTTGTAGAATATAAAAACACAGATGTACAACATTCAAAGAAACCGATTAGTTCAATTACAAAGTTATTGCTGATTTTTATAGGCGGATTGTTTTAAAAGATGAGTTTTGTGTGAGTAATTCTGATATATAAATCATCTAGCGAAGCAAGTAAAATTTGTTCTTCATATCTCGGAAAAAACTCTTCCCCATCAAAATATTTCAACATTTCTACTTTTCTTGCCGTCACCAATACTAAATTAATTAATTATTAATTACCTACCCATCCTTAAAAAACCTGGTACCTATACAAATTAAGCAAAATAGCGAAATATTTTTAAAGTTGAATTATTCTTTCGAGTCGATTATATTGTCAGAAATTAAAACAATCCGTTAAGTAGTAACCGAAAAATTTACTTGAATGTATTTATATCTCACCATAATGTTTTTTATTATTTAAATACAAATTCACAACAATATAAATACAAATGTCAATACGTTAAATATAAACTAATCTTACAAACCGTCCATGACTTCCTGGTGCTGAGGTGCCCGTAACACTAATCGCAATGGCCAACCTTTGCACCAGAAATACTAAGGAGCTACTGACTTCCTACTCTATGGCGTCTATTCTATTCCCCCGTGCTTCAGCTTGTTTTGACAGCGGTGTGCTCCGGTGAGTTTATAGTGCGACCGAAGTAGCTGGTAGCTATCGTGCCGACATTCATGACGTCTTACACCAAGCACTAGCTGCCACCAGGGTTAGCCCATTCATGCCGTGCCATCAGGCTCCAGGGAAATTTCGTATAATGGACAGAGAATTATGACACGAGAACGTACCTGTGCAACAACAATTCAAAACGAATCATTATTTTTTAGATAAAAATCAACAATAGAAACTATCCATCTTACTTTCTATTAGATCTAGATGCTACAGATTTTTCCTGTGTTATAAACTGTTACAGTTTAGGTATCTAAATCTTTCTTCATCTGTACGTGAGCTCACAGACAGTCGCTCAGGTTATGGATTGAGCATTTGCGTGCTCAATGTTTGACATAATGAGCTACTTATATAATTTGATCCTTAATTTCGAAGGATAATTTACACAAATATTATAAAGTGACTCGTGGTAGCATAAAAAAACAGTAAGTATTTACATATAACATATTTATTTTTAAGTATTAGGATGTGAAAATCGACATAGGATATACATTCCATCCACTTTTTACTTAGGCAGTCGTGGTTATCACTTTGCTGTGTACTTTCCTTATTTAGGAGTATACATTTAGTAACATACATTTATATTTCTTCAAATAAAAAATCATTTTATTTGGTTATTCTTCATGTCACATTCATATATGTACAATTTATCAAAATAAATTTATTGTTTATATCACATTAAAACATGTACGATTTATCAAAATAACATATAATACATTATTTTAAACTCGTTATAAGTAAACGGAATATTTTTATACTAAGAAACAAATTAATTATTCATTTAAGTAGCTAAATTCTTAACCGCTTAGAATAGCAAGTGTTTTATTTTATGGTAGGCATTTCTATCTCATTCCAACAGTGAATTATTAGTGGGGAAAACACTGTGTTCAAATTAAGTAAAATGTTTTGGGTTTAACGATGTGAAAATGTGAGGATAAACGAAGCGGAAAATTCCCTCTTTGTTTTATACGTTAGAAAAACTTTCAATTAGATAGGGGAAATAAAAAGTTCCCTTCTTGATCCAGAGTAATGTTGCGTGAGTTCCTTATAATTTTATGAAGGAAAGTTATCCATGCTTGTCGTAACTATAGGGATATTTCATGAGTATGAGCAGCGGTATCAGGAATTGAGAACATGACTGACTTACTGAAGGTTCTTCCTGTCTGGAGAGACGAGTGGGCTTGAGGTGGTCCTCATTGCCCAGGCAAGGCACACAGACTTCTGGTAGTAGAGTGAAAAGTATTGGTTTGTTTATCCCAGCACTTAAGTAATGTGTGCGGCGGGAAAGCGCAAAAAGTGCGTCTTCCCCTCAGTTAGTTTTATCTGCAGTTCACTAGTCTAGTATAATGGTCCCATACAGAGGATGAGAACACTGTCGTTGCTGGCATCTTTATTTCTAATTAAAAACATGTGGTTTACAAATTGGCCAATATGAATTGGCCAATATGTAAAATATTTTAAAAAAGCAAATCTCCGAACTTTTGAGGGATCTTGGGCTAGCAGCATTAAATAATCACAGCAAAAAATAATGTAGATAAACAGCATAAAGTTGAAAATTCATGGAACAATAAATGCAAAGATCGAGCTTCCCGTCCAGGATCATGCATACACCGCTCGCGGAAATTGCTTTTAACAACTTTAATTGGACTCTCTCAAGAAAAAAGTTTTCCAATCTGCCTTTGTAAGTGGCAAAGCTTTTAAAACCGAGATTAGAGCTGTTATTAAGCAACCTGTTTATAGATACATCGTTTATTCATAACGACCCACCTTTTTGGCTTAGTGAATTTCATTTTGGATATTAGTTTGCTCAATTTTAGTTGGTGGAAGTTTTTGGATCTTATCTTAATTTTTTTAATTACGTGTTTAAATATATAATGTTTAAACACGTAATTCCCTCTTTGTTTTAGTAAAATTATTAAAGTTGTCAAACCTTAAATAGCTTCAAGGTTTAAAATTTCCATAGTTGTTTTTTAGTTTTTTACGTAGCTCAAACAGCCTACTAACTGGCTGGCTGTTTAGGCAACTAAACAGTTTAATGACTACTATAATTTGCTTAAAAATCTTAGTTTTAAAGCAATACTTTTGGTTTTTGAGAATAATTAAATAGATAAAATGTCTCATACATCAGCACTGTCGCTCCCAGTCACCTTGGTCGTACTGTCCTTTCTCCCGTTGCAGCTGCTGAAGATGCACCTGACAAAAAGCGCGATAAGTATGCGACCTTAGGGGTGCAGCATTTATTTGTGCCCTTTGCGGTAGAGACAATGGGCAGTTGAGGCAGTGAAACAAAAACATTAGTGGCAGGAATGGGGCGCAGAATTAGGGAAAAATCTGGGGACCCCTGCTCAGGTTCGTACCTGGTGCAAAAATTTGCCATTGCTATCTAGAGGTGCAATAGAGTGAGTGTGATAGGTACTTTTGCACCAAGTACAATTAAACGTGGGCTATTTGAGGAGAATTAATTTATTTCATATTATTAGACGATTATAATCTAATCTAATAAAAATTATGTAATAATAAATTACAAGACTGTATGTTGATATTAAATGTTAACCCAATTATTATACACTATTATTATTATCTTAATATGTATTTAATTACCTCAATTATTTTGTTACCTCAATATGCCTAAATCACTTGGCTCAAAATCGATTTGCACCGGGTTTCTTACATGGATTGGCGCAAAGCCAAATGCATTTGGCTTTTGGAGACCTTACTTAAGATCTCTTTCTTATCTTTATTTAAAATGCTTACTGTTATTCAGTATTTATATTTACATAATGTTAATTTAATTGTATACTTATTAAATAATATATTTTTTCTACTTAAATTAGAAACTGCATCAGAAAAGCAAGTAATTGATTAATTTAATTGATTGATTTATTTTTTATTGTGCCAAAAGTGGTGATTTTATTAATATAAGCTTCCAAGTAATTCCAGGGTGGCATTTATATTGGCTTAGAATGGGCAATGGATTTAAAAGATGAATTTTCGGCTACCGCTAAAATTCGATGATACTATACTTTTCTGATTACCAAAAAAAAAGAAGGAACTCAATTTGACAGTATTTTTTTTATTATCTTTGTTACCTGATATCTCGGAGATGACAGGACTGATCTGAAAAAATCTTTTGTGTTTAATAGAGTATACTTTTTGAGTGGTCTCATTTAAATTTTATGCCACAGGTTCGAATTTAAAATCGAATCGAAATAACTGAAAAAGTGATAGTATTACCTTTTTTTAAAATTTGTATGTTAAATATGAATCGTTGTAGTAGATTATGTACGTCAAAGATCGTCACTACAAATTAGCCAATTGATGTTCCTTCTACTAGCATAGGTAATTTTAGCCTAATTTTGTTTGTTGAATTAAAGCATGCTCCACAAATTATTGCTAACAACACAGCATTCGCAATACTGTGCAACACAATGAACATGCAGATTAATCCTGTACATAATAACTCAATGGTGTGTTGTGGTTGACGTTTGACAATTATTCAGCGTTGAATTTGCATGACGTCATCAAGGCCCGTGCTATGTAACCGGCTCCTATTCAGTAGGGCTTTACCGTGGCAGTTTTAGCGCTATTCTGATCACGCACAAAATTCTAAGCTGTGCGATTTTAACCTTATTTTTATTGCAATAAGGTAAGGGTCGTACATCGTGATTTCCCGTGCAAGAACTGTATCGCTCTTAAGCCAGATTGGTAAGGGCTCTGAAAATAAGTATATTCAAATGCAATGGATATGTTACTTTTATTCTTACCTGTACATTCACGTATTATTTTATGATGATCATATTAACATTTTGCAGCTAGACATAGCTTTCTTAGAAGGAAACTTGGAAAGAGGTTTTTTTTAGTTATTTTTTGTTCCTCAGAGATAGCTGCCGAGCTGGACTGATTGAAAAAAAATATGTTATTATCGAAAGGGACTTCCCAGTTTCTCATATGATTTTTTCAAAGTCGGTCCAGTATTTTTTTATGAATATAATTTTAAATTTCCTTTGACTAAAGACTATAGATGATAATTATTCTGATTTGCTACGTAAGATTTCCTGTCGCATTAACGCCGGCCTTCACTTTTTTAAAGTGTACTTGTTAAGAATTACATTACAAATAGCAGACTCGACAGACGTTGTCCTTCAAAAACCTAGATACCGACTAAAGAAATTCATTCAAATCAAAATGAAACCAGAGTATAGCGGTAGGGAGTTTTCTAACGCTCGCTTAGCTTAATCAACCAATAGGTAGATAAAATATGAGGCTGTTGTCTTAATTTTGGAATATATTTCGCAATTAAAAAAAAAAAAGTATTAATAATATCGTACAAATTTAAATTGAACTGTTTGAGCATATGTATCGTTGTAAATACAAAATTTATTTGATGTCAATACCGTGTCTTTTGATAGGAAACAAACGGCATTGGCTTTGAGCCAGCACAGAAGGAGCCTTACGTATTGATTCCGTTTGCCGTCCGTTTGTGATTGCACCTTGAATGCTACATGATTGGAGTGCCCAGTTACGAACACACACTTTATAGTACTATTACTGCAAATAAACTTCGCGAGATATATGTATGAATTAACTGTTTATTGCAGACACAGAAAAATCAAATATACGGGATTTTTTTTACATCTAGTGTCACAAGTGTGTGTGAGATGCAATGTGGGAAGCTTTTGTAAAGGTAAGGAGCAAATTTAAGTTGTTAAGTGTGATTTGTTCCACTATATTCAATTGACCATATTACAACATATTCACTGTCTTCTTGATTGTTGTAAAAATAAGGAGGTACTCAATTTAATTTAATTATTTTGTGAAACAATAAAAAAGTCTACTGCATTTTTTTGGTACCGATTTCTCAGAAACTAGAACCGATTTGGTTTCATAATTTTATTTATAAAAACTGAAAGAATTTTGTATACATCTGCCGAAATTTAAGCCTCTTTTATTTAATTCTTATTTTAGATCATAAATCTCGACAAAATCTTCACCATTTTCATTCATATATTTTATATATATATTGGTGCAGATGACAACGGTAACTAAGCGTTTTAGATAAATTCATTTTACGAGGTATAATCAGTTTTAAAGAGTAGTTCTTTTTTTTCTTGAGTGAATTTCCTTCGTTTCAACCCATAAGGTCCCACTGCTAGGCTCGCCTCTGTCCTATATAGGGGGTGCAGGCCATAGTCCACCACGCTGGGCGAATAGCGGGTTGGGAACTTCACTTATCTTCCGAAAGCTGTTAACCTTCTCTGAGAAGCAGGTTTTTTCACGATATTTTCCTTCGACGTTTAAGCATGTGGTAAATGATTATAAAATGTACTTAAGTGAAACACAAAGAGGTGCATGCCTGAACGTGGATTTGAACCCGCGCCCTTTCGGTTGTGAGGCAGCGGATTTACCGACTAGGCTACCACTAACTTTTCTTTACTAATCATTTAAATTCTCTTCTATTTCTACAAGAATGAAAACTTGATACCACTGGACATTTCCGGAATGTTACCATTTGGGACTGGACGTAATCAGTTTTTACAAAGTTGATAATAAGACGGTTTCACACACTGGACATTTCTGGACACTAGACCATTCTTTGCCTGAACGTTTTATAGTAGCAAAAAAATATTGTTCTTTATCAAACATTGGACAATATAGGACCTCGAATTCTCGACAACTTGGGTCACTAGACCATTATAGATATTAGACAAATTTGTGTGTTAGACGGATATGGACTCTAGTCATAAACAGTCACTAGATTTAATCAGACTTTACAAAGTTGAAATGGGACTGTTTAACGCACTGGACATATCCGGACACTGGACATTCTCTGCCTGCCTGACGAGCACTTATTGTTATTTTTATTTTCAACCTTTTATAGAAATTAATTGGTTATATCGTCATGTGAACCTATATGATATAATTAATCGACACGATGCGTGACCAGAATGCCGGCGTTTATCTGGCCCAACGTATAAGCATTTCCATTCAACGCAGTAATGCCGTCAGCATGATAGGTATGCTGCCTTCTGGTTGTAGTATTTGGATTATCTGTAGATATAGAGAAGTAATCCACCTGCTATATTTTGACCCGACTGCGAAAGAAGTAGGATTACGTTTTTGGAGTGTATGTATTTATGTATATATCTTTGGCACGCCCTAGAGCCTAAACGGCTTGTCGTATTTTCATGTGATTGGTGTCAATAGATTTTTCATAGCCGTGATATTTACACTGGGTACATCAATATTGAAAATAAAATAAAATAAATTAATTACGAAAATTAATTTGGTGCCAAAAATAATCAAAAAAAAAATTGTCTTCAAAATATATCGAGTGTGGTATCAAGCTAAGGAATTTTTAACGGTGATAACGAATTCCTATCTTACTTAATTATGTTGCTAAGTATAAGATGCACAAGTTTTTAAAGATTTAGCAGTCGGGTTTTTTTGTCGTCACTTATAACCACTTGTTGTTATAGTAAGTTTTTTCATTTATCTTAATAAAGGCAATTGCCCATTATAGTCACACGATTATATCTAACAGCTATATCAATAAATAATCAGTAATGAGTAAGGTTCTTAGGTTGTAGAGCCAAAAAAAAAACACAATTACAACTCACTTACAAAGTCACATTCGACTCATTGTTGTTATATAACAATGAAGCTTCAACTCTTTCACTTAACTACATTCAGTGCTTTCAGTTTTCTAGAAATAAAGAAATTCCAATGCGAATAGTTTTTCTCTTCAAAGACTCCGGAACATTACTCTCAGGTATTACAGGCTTAAGAACTTGTTAGAACAAAAACTTGTCCTCTCTCGCCGTTAAGTTGGCTAGTGGCTATATAGTGCCTTTCTAATTGAAGTCTAGGTGCCTTTTTAATTAAATTTTATTGTACTTATAGTTCGGCACTGGAAAGCAGAATTTTGAAATTTTTAACTTGAGTTTTTTATGTATATTACAACTTTGTTAAAGTTCAGGCTATAGACCGCCAACTTTTCTGTACAATTAGATATAGCTCCTTTCGACCTTTTATTGTTGTCAGATTCCAGTGTTTTTTTTTTACATAGCTAACGCATTATTTACTAGGATTTACCGTTTTAGTTTTTTCTGTTTTTTATATCGCTTTAAAGTTACAAGCTTCCTTAGCAGTCATATTTTTGCGCTGATACGATGCTTATTAAAAGGTTTTATTATGCAAAATTCAATATTTTTTCAAAATAATAGCCTAAAATACATTAATCGTTTGTTACCAATTTAAAAAAAAAAAACGTTACAATTTAGGGGTAGAAAAGAGGTAGGTCCCGGAACGAAAATTGTATCAGTAACACGAAAACAAGGGTTGAAGGGTTGGTCGGTGATCTTCTTAAGTATTTCATAAAATCTAGATAGATTTTATAATTAGATATTTCATAAAATCTAGATAGATTTAGATGTTTTGATTTAAGAAAAAAGCTATATTTAAATAACTATATTAAGAAAAAAATATTTAACAGCATCAAAAATGTGATCATCTTTATTGTATATTTCAGTCGGATTAACTTTTTTCAAGATTTGTATATCCTACTAATATTATAAATACAAAAGTACGTACATACAAGTTATGAGTTACTCACCCTCAAACGACTGAACCGATTAGGATGATTTTTTTGCTGAGATACCTTTAGACAGTTGATAAACACGATAGTAAAATGTATTTATCGTTTATTGAGGCGGGTACGCACTGCGGGGCGCAGCTAATAAATAATCTATATACTACCAGACTTCAACCAATTACCAGCGCTACCCAGCATACTTGTGATATTTCCACATTTATACATAGCAATCCCTAACGTTAGGTCATATAAACACAGTTAGTGAAAATCGATAATATATTTTGTATTTACTGAAATTAACGTTTGATATGATCCAAACATAAACGAGAATTCCCGAACCAGACTTCGCGATATATCGACAGTATATACGGGGTTATCGGCTAGGGTATGTATTAAGTTTCTATACTCATTTTTATACTCAGGTTTCATCATTAAGATCAAGTTTTAGTATGGTACCGACTCAGAATTCAAGAAAAAATTGCTATTGTCCACGACTGATCTGATCTGAAGCGAAAAATCACGAATAAATTACAATTTGTTCTATTTACAATATAAAAACAACTCCAAATATGCAAATAATTTTTGTTTGGCATTTCTTGTTTCAAAATTTTGTGGAAAAAGATTACAAGAGCTTCATTATGAAATTTCCTCAGTTCGATTAGCCTTGCAAAATGTCTTTACAAGGCTGCTTTAGAACTCATTTTCATCTAAATGTAAAGACTGGTAGTCTAATTTCCTTATCCATTGTATAGGGTAGGTCAAGTTAGTTTCAAACTATGAGCCGGCTACCGCTAGCTAAAACGATATTGTGTAATTTTATATACTTAAGTAACTGAATGCACAAAATAAATAAGACAGGTTATGCAACGTTAAGCCTATATAACTACTCCTAAAAATTTAGTAAAATTTTGATATTATAATATCAATTCAGGGTTATCGGTTAGGGGTGTGCTAAGCTGAAAGAGGGTCACTACAATCACCTTAAGAAATAACTTTTACTGTAGGAACTTTGAATTCGAGGAAAAATAAACAGCTGTTACATATACTATGTCGATGACCGAAAAACTTTATGTATGGAACAGCAGATTTTTTTTTCGAATTATCGTCGGTCCGATAACGAAGGTTGTTAGTTATGAAGAATATAGTAGCCTCATTACGGCTTGGTAAACCCCTTATCAATACTCTGTATTTTTTTCTATCGTCAAATGTTTTATTGAAAAGGGTACCTCTAAAAAAGCATTCATATTTTTATTTTCTAATGGCGAATGTTGTTTAAAAGAACATTCATGAAATATTAAGCAATGAAGTTGATAATTTTTTTATATCTTAAATGTCACAATAATCTAGAAAAAGTTGCAAGAATAACAGTGTTTTTACTTTTTTCTATCATAAAAAATGACTGACTGAGAAACTAAGATCAAAGAGCGCATTTTCGTTCGACATAATTTCAAAACGTATTCGGCATTCTAAAGCGTGATGACGTCACAGGTCCTGGGGGGCTATCGGGTATTTGTATTGTTTTCAATATTGCTATAGTTTTGAAAGCAATACTGTATATTCGTATCGGCTACGAAAGCAAAAACTTTGCTTTCAGCAAAGCCATGCATACCCGCCCGGCTAGCACAGGGGGGCTCCTCTATGCTAGCCGGGCGGGTATGGCCAATTCGTTCGCTGGCTGCTCACGCTGCCGTTGAAAGCATTATATTATAATAACGCGCATCTTTTAATGGCTAATAATCGGCTAATAGTGATAAGAAATACTATGTCGTGCCTCAGTGTTTTAATTCCAATTAAAAACACCGGAAAAGCCATTTTTTAACATATCGAGGGATCCAAAACGCCGAAAGAAATGGATTCAATTAGACCTAAAACTACTGCATACCGTTGTGAAGATCATTTTAAAGAATTTTTTAGTCGTTGGGGTATTTCTCCCAAAAAAGGGCGAAACTTGCTACGGCACTATTTACTAGCCGATTGCAATAATATTTGTTATTACAAACATACAGAACTCCACATTATTTATGTTAACAAATTACTGATAGTAAAAAAAATCGGCCAAGTGGTTGTCTGTTTTACCCGAATGCGAGAAAGAAGGGTTATGTTTTTCGAGTGCATGTATGTATGTAAATACGTATGTATGTAACTTTGTATGTCGGTAAGTATATTTCTTTGGCACGCCCTAGAGCTTAAACGGCTTGTCGTATTTTTATGTGAATTCTGTCAATAGATTTGTCTCAGTCGTGCAAGTGATTCTAGCTACATCAAAATTGAAATAAAAAACAAAGGTAAGGATGACACACACGGTTAAAAATTTAGCAGTCGGTTTTTTTCGAAGTGGCTACTAATCACTTGTTTACAGTTGTAAAAATATCGTGGTACCTAACTATACAACGACACGTCGGTATATTAAATTAAATTAACAGAATAGGTTTTTAATTTAATAAGTAGGTAGGTATTTTAGGTTAGGCACTAACCCGCCAACCTTAGAAAATTGATACATACTCGTAAATATAACAAAACTTTACATTTGTAAAGTTTTGTTATTTAGGTACGAGTACCTATGAATTTTCATAGATTACCAACATAACCTGAAAAGATTTTATTATTTATTTATGAGTATCTTACGTATCGTTTTTGTAATAAATATTGCTTAAAAAACATGCTTATCTTTTCATTTAAATTCTACGTATTTCAGTAGCCATAAAATACTTATTTTTTATAAAAAATATTATAAAAGCTATACACTTTTAGTAGATTGTTTGACTGGCCTTTCTGGAATACTTCCATGAATGGTATTTAAAAATATAAAAAAAACAATCTTACGAATTAATACACAAACAACACCAATAACGACACACTATCTGACGCATACAAATATTATTTAGGCAACAGAATCCAAACAAAGAGCGCGAGATTGTCTTGATTTGTATGAGATTCAGTACTGGCGAGTGGTGCACGGGCCAGTTACTCGACCTACGACGTCATCACAAGTTGGCGGGAAGTTCGGCAGTTTAAAAAAGTGATCTAAACTTCTCGTAGTGATAACTTTGTTAATACTGCATGTATTTACGTGAAGCAAAAACTTGTATAATTTACAGAGTCTATAATTTAATGTGAGGTATATTTTAGTGTTACATTTTAACCCTTTTGTGTTCTCCATTGAAACATAACCTGAAACCTCATCTTTCCGTTTCAAACGTAAAAAATCTTGATTTGTTGGTCTGTCTGTTTTTCACCTACCTCGCAATGAAATACTTGATGGTGGATTAACTACATTTTTATCTTGGTAAAACAAACAATTCCAGTCATGTTTGACTAACAATTATAGAAAAGGCAAGGGAAAACGGGAAAATGTTTGTTATGAAATGAAATAAGTAGCTAAAACAGAATACACAATTTATTTATTAACTTTACATAATATCTTTCTTTTATTCAATCAAAATATCAAATACTCCATTAACGTCTCTACAATTCTTCGTCAAAGTCAATCAAGCTATCGTTAGATATGAACTTATTAAATTCTCTATTGAAATAATCCGATATCATATTCCACACATTAATTGAATACCATTGTATTACTCCAAGAACAAAAACAATTCTAGCTATTAGACCGAACATTATGTCTAATAACGAAAATTATGTGCAATCAATCAATTACGAGTAAGGATTCACTCTTGAATGCTAAATATCAAATTATTTACATATATTTTCAAACACCGCTATTAGCTGGACCTTTCTTAAGGCAACATGGGGTCGCTACCAACAATGAGAGGCCATTTACATTTTTAGTTTTATATATACCTATTATTGATGATTCATTATAAGATATATTTTTCAACAAAAAAACTGATAATTTGAAAATTAGAAACTAATAATATTTGGATTTTTTTAATAGTGATATTGAGAAGTGGGAAGACCTTTGACCAGCTGTAGACCAAATAGGTTAATTTAAAAAAAAATACAATTTTATATAAAACACACGAAGTAGGTCATCCAATATTAAACTTCATTGAACACTCCAGATATTTAGTATAAATATCATATATATAGCACAATAATGAATATCAGTACAAGGAGTCTTCGCCATACACCATATCGTATATAACTCCAAAAACAGTCTGCAAGTGAGGATATACAATAGTTACCAGCATCACTATACTGTTTGCTATTACAAACAATTTCATAGTCTCAAGGCCGTCCGTAGATCTGAAATTGAATTAAATTAAAGTTAATACGTTACATTAAAGTTAGTTAATAATAATATACGTATCTGAATATTTAGCGTCTTTTGTCCTGCTTTGTTGCGAGAGAATCTCTATCAGATAAAATAAGACAAAATACGCTCAATGTTCATACGCGTTTAATAAGGCCTGTATCCTGTACTACTATTAAATATTTCTATCGAGTTAATCAATATTTATTCACATGGAAAACCCATAGAGAAAATCGAAAATACATTTGGTGTGTTAAACCACGACCCATATCTACATTTTAAGAGGAAAAATCTGTTGTGGCTTCCATAAAAACTTATTTCTCAATTTCCTCTCTGGTTTTCGGAAATAAATATAATTTTACTGTTGACCATCCGGGGTCGTTTATTTTTAGGGTTCCGTAGTATCCTTGTAGTTGCACTCTGTTTATCTGCATGACTTATTTATTTTTGTTTTGGTTCTAAGTTATACATAGGTACAGATTTAGACATAAATGCGTGAATTTTAGTGTAGTCCTACTTTGAGTATAGATTTGATTCTAGGCATCATAAAACTACGAGTATAAATATTTTAATATTTAAAGGTATATAAATTAAATATATGATTTAGAGTCCGGCAGTTCCCTTGAACCGACGTAGTGGAGGTATTTCCGCGCATATGCACTTAATTTTGACGAATATCTCTCGGCGAAATCTCTCGCACTATACCGTGCCCATAAGACACCTTAAAATTGTCACTGTGCACCCAAGGTCACTGGTTCAAAATGTTTAGCGGGAACTCTAACGTCAAACATCTGGTATGAAGTATCAAGGAATTAAAATTTTTAAATCATTGCGAAACAATTAACTTTTCTAATCTAATCTTGGAAAAACTTTACAAGTTAAAATTAAATTTAACTTTATTTGCTAGGGTTATGGTTATAAGCAATACACAAGATCTTATGGTAAGTAAGTATGCGTATGTCCTTGCTTATTATTATTGCATGCAAAATAGAAAAACTAAAGCATAATATTACTAACATTACATTAAAAAACTTCCAACTTTAATTAACAGTACCTGATACTGGCTGGCTGGTATTCTAACGAAACTAAACTCTTGTTTTTTCTATATATTTCTTCAATACTAACATATTTTTAAAAATTTTCATAATAATGCGAGCTGAATGGAATAAAAATATTCGAAATAATAAATTAGCTTCAACACATAGTTGGTTTATTCCAATCCTTTATTCTAATTTGCCGAGCCGAAAAACTCAGGCTTGGGAAATCACTAAAATAGATAACTACTGAATTAAGTAACATAGAAAAATAATAATCAAAAATATTTACAAAAATTAAATATATATGACTTCATTTTTTTCTTATCCTCTAAAATAATTTATTTATTTAAGAAAGTAACATGTCAATATTAAAATATAAATTTAATTAAGTGTCATTTAATTAAATTACAGTTACAAATAATAATATACAAATAATTAGTATTACGGAACCCTAGTTTTCGTATTCATATACGCTGTTGACCAATTCAATTTATCTGTAGTTTTTGTACCTACTTCAGCCATCCACCAAAGCCTTGATCTTCGTCATCCAATGAATCAGTTTTGACGTTTGTAGGTTTTTCTGCACCGGTGTCTTTATTATCTTCTATTTTTACATTTTGTTTTTTCGTTGATCCATGATTCAGCTTTTTCTTCATAATATCTGTTGTATAAAAAATAGTGTAAGAAAACACGGACTATCCACTTAAGAGCTGAACAGAATCATACATATAAAAAAAAATAGAAAGAGAACGAAGAAGTATATATAGACTCTATATTTTATTTCTATATTTAATCTATATATCTACTCGTATTACTAAGTAGTTATAGATAGATACGAGTAGATTGAAACAATATCGAAGTTTGGAAACTGGGCGTTTCTTGACAGGTAGATACTTTCAACTGTAGATTTTTTTTACAGAAAAAGGAGTTACGCAAAGATTTCTTGAAAACCAGTTACTTTAAGGTATAAAAAAACCTTTAGAAAACCAGTTACGTGGAGGTTTAAAAAAGTGAGTGAAGAAACCAGTTTTCAAACCCCAGTTTCGGAAACTATCGTAAATGCCTTAGTTATTTTTTTCTATGAGTACAATTATCATATCTGATTCTCTCATTTAGCACGATGTCGTTTGAAGAACAAATAAGTAATGATAAAAATTAGATTCAAAATAATACTAAGACAGCATGAAGTGATTCACTGGAACATGGTCGTGAGTGCTGTTAATCCCTACGTAGTATCAAAAAGTAAGGTAGTCTAGAAGAGACTGCTCTTAAGCGACCTTTGGTAGTTTAATTGTATTTGTTCTTTGATTTTGTATTTTAGTAATAACAACAAATTATTCTTGTAAAATTGCACTCGTATTACACTAAGGTTCCAAGAGCACAATTATTGCGATTCTCTACACGATTAAAACCATGAGTATAAACTTTTTCAGATTACTAAATACCGTCTATGTTATTACATAACGAGTGTCCAACTACTTTGTATGTATAAAAAAAGTAATTCCTGACTGACTGACTGACAGCTCATAATTAACGCAGATACGAAGCCGCTGAACCTAGAAACATTAAAATTACATACTAGTGTACTCATTACATAACATACAGAGTTTAGGTATAGGTATATACAAAAAAAAAACATTTTGGAAATTCAACTCCTAATAAGATTATAATGGGGTTCAAAGTATACCTTTCGCCTCGTGGGCAACACCGCTAGTAATAGCTACCAATCACATATAACGCACGTTATGCAAAAATTGTGAAACAGGTATCTCAATATACTTAAATTCCGACTAACAATAGAATAGTTCAAAATTACGCGTAAATTGCACCGTCGAAAAATTTTGCAGCGACAAAAAAATGACAACCAGAAAATCGTTAAAAACGATTCAAAACGTTTATCAGAGCAAAAGTTCCGAATGGTTGCAGCACGCACCAATTTCCAAGTTTTTTTTTTCCATTTTATTTGGCCGCGGAGTACGCCAGTTGTAGTTTGATTTAAATTCATTTATGACTGCTGCAAAATATTGTAACTTTTTTACGTGTGGGGTTTTATGGCTAGTTTATTACTATTACGTATTTAATTCCCATGCACTTCCAGCATGCTTCTACCCATATCTAGATATTCATAAATATACACATTGACAATTGAAAAGCACACTTCAATCAAAGACTTATAACTCGCTGGATATAAAACTTACTGATCCAAATTTTAGATGAGTTACTGTGGAGTGGCATTTATATTTGAGTTCTAGTGTGTGGCGAATAATGTAAAATTGTGGATACTCCTTTTAAAATAACAATGGTAGAATGGTTTTAGAAGTAACTTTGATATTACAAAGTTTGAAATAAATGGCAACACTTCAAGACATGTCTCTTCCACAAAAAAGGGAATAACATTTCAACATAAACTCGAGATGTTAATTTCGTTACCACATCTTAACATTACCACATAAGGAAACGTGGCATTCTATTTACAATCTAAACACAAGACCTCTTCGGGGAACTTTACACTCGTACTCTGCCACGTAGTTACTTTTATTTAATCAGTGACTACAGTCTCTTAGCCGCTGAAGAGAATTACAATACTCGGCTTAATGTGCTGTACAATATTTTGTAGAAAGAGACGTACGATCTGCATCTCAAGCTTGTTTTATGCTATATAAACCACCTCTTAGAAGAGTATTTATGTGCGCCTATAAAAGTTGATATTTAGTATTACAACTTTAGTTTGATGAATCATTGGTTTACTAGGTATAGTATAGTATAGTATATTATATTAGTATAGTACGGGTTACGGGCTCCTAGTAAAATTTATTATTCCAAAATGAGTACTTATTGATAATTGCCATTGAGAGAAAAGAAATCGAGACATTTTTTGTACGCTTTACACAATCGTAGCAATAAGTCTGGACTTCATTAAACGTCTATTAATAATATATTAAAATTAACAACATACACACATACAGATTAACGAATCAATAACTGCCATACATTTCTAAAGATACAACAGCTGTTTCTCTGTGTGTCACTGTTTTGTTTTACCGTTTATTTATTTCTTTTTTGCTGATGTATAAAATTTTCCGCTGGATAAATTACTTTCACATCCAATCTACAACAAAGTAAGTAATACAAGATACTCGTCTCCTTAACAAAACACTAAGGAGAGTCAGCACCTGCTCGCTCTAATCAAATATTATTTGATTCAATATTACCTACTTCTTCATAAGAATAGGAGGTGTGATAGTCACATTTATAGGTACGTTTATTTGATAATGTAAGGGTAGATAACTCCAAACACGTTATATTAGGCTGGTTTCACATATGGCTTACATGTTATGATGTAAAACCAAAAAAAAAATTCCAAAATGTTCCTTGTAAGTGAAAATTTATAGTTATTTGTTATACAAGAGTGCAAAGTTGCTTTTTAACCGCGTGCTCATTTTTGATGCCCTAGCAAGCGAAGGATTCAAAAATAAGAATCCTGAGCGTCAGCGAGGGAATTAAAAGAGCACAAGGTGAAAAATCTTTTTTTTGCAACACGTAACTTTTCATCCCACCTCAACGAGGAAACATACGAAAAATAAAAATACAGCAAAAAGGTTCCGAGTCACAATTTTAATTTTTTATAAAGTTTTGATAAAAAGGTTGTATGATGAATTCGGCACCATAGAGGTAGAAGTAAATAGGTAGAATGAGGGTTTTAATTCACAAACTTCGTGCACACGATATTCTAAATTCAAATTTACTTTATCTTCAAGCGGATAAAAACGGCTTTTGCACTCAGATATTGAATAGCAAAAATACTGTTTCCGAGATGGTTGGATCAAAAATATATTTGATCACACGAACTAAATATAAGTACTGTTGTAGCAAACTGATGCCAACAGTCAAATATTCCAGGCACATTCTTTCAACACTTAGGTCTTCTTCGTCAAAACCCTAACTTAGTTTCTTTTTTCATCTAACGAACTTTAAAAAACCTTACCTTATTGTTGTGAAGGTGTGTAGAATCTAGCACGCTCGCATCACCCGCGACTACTGTACTGGCTAACGAACTGGCTTCATTGGGAAGCCTGACTAGTGCTGATCGATACTTGCTGTATTCGTATTTGAGTGCTCACTTGTATGTGTCGTAAGTAATTCGTTAACATTTTCTCAGGTACTTTGACTACGTATCTACGTTCGTTTTGATCCATCCAAAGGTTGCCTGGTAAAAATCGCTTTAGACGATAAGAAGATAAGATTGTACTACCAATAATGTTTTTGCTAAGTCAATGCAAACTAAGACGTATGGCTTCATTACTTTCGTACTAACCCTGTTAATTGTAATTCATTAGCTAACGGGTAATGTTCTGTTTTAGGATTGATTCTGAAATGGAGAAACTATATCTTAGTATTTGTCTTAGTCAACGGCAACGTGAGGATGGCATGCTGGTGTTTCCCCAATCAAACTTTGTTTCAATTCAGCAATCGATGCATTATTTTAAGAGACGAAATAATAGTAACAAGATTACGATTCACTAGTAACCCCTAAACCCCAGTTTTGATAACTCAGCAGTTTCCTTATTCAACGTCAACTTGTCAACTTAACTGATTTGTCAGCGAAAACGTCAGTATTGAGAACGCACCAGATTTACTTAATTCGTGTTCAAAATTGGGGAAAAAAATCAAAGACATACTCGTACTAGTAGAGATGAATCTGTCACAAAATGACATGTATAGTGTAGCAATGCTTAGAAATATGATCAGTTGCAAGAAAAACCTACTTTTTGCGATTATGAGTTAGAATTTTTTTTTTGTAATACAGTAAATACAAAATTTTCAATACCCTAAAATAAATTACAAAAAGATCAAATGAAGATTAGAGAATATACGACAGTTGGATAAGAAAAGCTGCACATGATATATGTAATTGACTTTACTGCAATCAACACTCTAGCTCTACTCTAGCTTTTCATACATTTTGAAATGACTGATAGTAATCGCAGAGGGTCAATTTTTCATGTAATTGATGCATGAAATTGTTGTATATGTGCGTGATTAATGACTCTTTGTTTCAAATTATAAACGACCGGCAGCTAAAACTGTTTGACAATTTTGTACACGTATATTGCGTTTTTATGCAGATTAATGTCATGCCCAAATAAAAATTATGATATATTCGCTGCAAAAAACTTATATTAATTTATTATATATTGAGAGTAAAGTTCTGTGTTTAATACTATGCAGGAAATTATGCGCGGTCATACATAAAAAAAAACGTTGATATGAACCTCCTCACTTTTTTCGTTGGTTAAAACTATTTTTAACCAACGAAAAAAGTAACGCCTATGCGTTACTTTTATTTAATCGTTTTGTATTTAGTTCCCGTTAATTGTTGCAATAATCGGTGAACGACTTGCCTCGCAAGTGTAAAGGCTAAGGTTCAATCTCTGGATCAAGCATGCACTTCTATATTTTTTCACTTGTGTGTGTGAGTTATATTACTATTGACTACCACTTGGTTAAACGGTAAAGGAAAATATCTAGAAGAAACCTGCTTGTTGGAGAAGGTTTAGTAGCTTTTGCATATAAATCTCCAACCTGCAATTAAACCAGCGTGGTAGACTACGGCCTACACCTCTTCTAGGGGAGACCCATGCCCAGCAATATGACGCTATATTTACCTACTTAATTGTTGCAAGTGATTCAAAAATAGAATCACAGAACCCTTTCAAATGAGAATCATAATGCTGGTGTAAACAAGGGTTCTGTCGTTTTTGTGACGGCATGGCCTTGTTCCAAAACAACCGTCATCGTTACATAACAGGTAGTAAATTGCATCCTCTTGTTTTCAAAAGGGACGGTAAAGCGAAATGAATTTAATTGGGACGTATTAAATTAGACACGTGCTATTTATAGCGTTAAGGTGTCTTACTTAAACTGAGGGCGTAAATTAATTATGTCTTTGTTAGGAAAGCGACAAATATTTTGCTCTACATTTTATGTTATTTGTGTTTGAAGCTAAATATTGATGTCTAATGTCCGATATTTTCCGGTATGAGTAACAGTTTAGTTTTCTACAACGTCCAATGTATTTCATAACCCGATTATCACTATTAATTAGGTTATGAAATACTTATAAGATAATAATTATGTATTTTTTATTGGTCTTCTAATAGGCGGAGAGGCTCGTCCGAGTATCTTTAAGGTGCCTACATTGCATATTGATAATTAAATTCCTTAAAACATTGGAAGACATTTCTAATTAGTCGAATTGTTTTTTGTACACTAGATATAAATTTTAGTGTTATGTGATTACAATAAATTATTTATTAACTCATGTTTATACTTTAATATTAAAATAATCAACATGACGTTAAGAAAGTTTTTACCACAGCGTGACAGAGCAAGTTTGCCACAACAAAGCCACATTAGACTGAAATAAAAAAAATACATCAAAATTTTAAATGACTAACTAATTCATAGTAATATTCCCATTACCATATTACCATTACCATATTAAAATTACCATAATGCCATTACCATATTACCATATTACCATATTACCATATTACCTTATTACCATATTATAATTACCATATTACCATTTTTTGACCATTTAAGATATATAAAACTAGAAAAATAATTTAAAATGCTCATTGTATAACATTTTCTATATCTATTCACAGGCCATTGATTGGAATGTCTAATAAGCAGAGTTCTAAAGATATTTCGCATAAACGTTGCGTTAATAGTAGCTATCGGCCATAGTGGTGCATGGCTGACATTTTATTTGAAATCTCAGTACAAGAGCACTCAGCACTTTGAAATAACGAGTTTGGTAGTGAAGCGTATTTAAATGGTCGTGGCTAGTTTTAACGAGAGGTTAGGAGGTGCACAGCATGGGATTATGCACTATAAAGTTTGAAAGCTTTTTACTATACGTTCTAACCTAATTCTAAATTTGGGAACGCATCATATGTGTTGTTATAATAAAAATATTTTACGTATTAGTAATTCATTTATCTTTGCACAACCGTCAATGCTAACCCTAATTTTCATATCTCGTACCTACATACGAATATTCAATCTCCCATATCTGATGTTTTGTATTTTTTTTTGTGATGACAATTTAGAGATTTGTAATTGTAACAATAGGGTTAGCCCGTTTGAGCCCCAATTACATTGATTTTCTAAGGTTTATTTTTCTTAGTAATATACTAAAATTCCTTCGTGCAGTCACTTGTGACAATCGGATGCAAACTTGTGTTTTGACTCTGGTTGGGACAGAATTGAATTGGTAAAACATGATAAACACTAGATACCAGCACGATAAGGACATCATGTAATATATCTGTCTTGAGTCTATTAAACTGTTACATAAAACTGAAAATGAATATAGATAGAAAATTTGCTAATCATACATCTATCACAACTCGACTTCGCAAACATCCTAAACGTTCAAAAAGAAAACTCTTTCTTTCAAAGGACAGAAAAGTATTATCTTCGCCAATTACAGCACGCCTGTAGATCGGATAGATCTCAAGACAACCAAAGGCCGATTCGTAACAAAACACAAGACGCCACGCCAATCCTTGCCACGCCAATCCTCGCTACGCCGACCCACGCCACTTTAGTGATTGGCGTGACATCGACGTAGTCTATTACCACATGCACCGAACCGGCTGACACCTGGTAATTGTAATCTATAGGGCAACAATCAAACTGGGTAATTGGGTGTAACAGCTCCTAGTGCCTTGTTATTAGACAAGGCACGATAGTACAGTCAGTCCCTTGCTAAAATAGGAAACGTTTAGAGAACCAAATGTTGAGCTGGAAGGTCTACACAGAATTGTTACTGAAAATCATGGTATAAATAAAGGAATGAAGTTAGAAAAGTAATATTTTGACTTGTTAATTAATGTTTTAACTTTTCATTATTGCTTTATAAGAAATTAAAAACCGCAGACACGCTTTTGAAATGGGACTGTTACTCAGATCAAATTACAATTAACCATTACGATAAATAATGCATAGCTTACCGATATGAGTGTAGTGTTTTTACGATAAAATAGCGATAACTACAGTATTACCTATTTTTATTGTTTTTAGAAATTTACTACTGTCATTGATATGCATATGTTTTGGTAAGACCTGACCGGGCTATATAATAAAATGGTTTCACTTAATTTTTCGAGCGATTATCGTTGCTCTATACAGATTTTTTGCTTTTTTTCATTAATATAAATTTATGTGACTAAGTACCCTACTAATATTATAAACGTAAAAGTTAGTAACTATGCTTGTTACTTTTTCTTGAAAAAAAAATTTGGATGAAATTTTACACTAAGATAGCCTATGTCCTTAACATAGAATAGTTATCATCCTCAAGAATGCAGTGTTTCCGTTGGACAATCAAATTTCCGCAACTGCTTAGTGCAACTAGTTTATTCAATAAATTACCCGTTTGACCGTATTAGATAACCAAATAGTACATTATAACGCCAATAGCTAGTATTATTGGAATGTAATTAGTGCTAACATGCTGTATGCTAACATTATAATGGCATTAATTAATTTAATTACGACAACTATCTATTGTTAGTTTTGAATAGGCACTAAATTGTTCCGTTGATTGCTGTCAGAATTGAACTAAGAGTTTTAAGAATGGGAAATAGACCTCACGTTGGTCAAAAAATCTATTTGCAGCATATGGCTTAATCGACGTAAACTTACAAGATTTTAAACGCCACTTTAACCGGACTAAAGATAATATCTGAATTCACAACCAACCTACTGATTGACTGATATTCGCTAGCAATCAACGCAAAGCCTATACCGCTGAATCTTTATACGTGAAATTTGTATGGTGCACTGATTGAACAGTGTATGGGTGTTCTAAGAAAGGATTTTCGAAAATTCCACCCGTAAGAGATCAAATTCACGAAAGTTTGAAACTTCTTTATATTACGTACCCCGCGAGTGACAATCGCTGGTTAACGTACTTAACTTAAAACCAAGCATTAGCATTTAGTGTAGTAATGCCGCTAACATGGCCAGTTACCCTGGCTGTCCAAGGTAGGGTTGGAAAACTAGGTTTATCTCTAGATATTTTATGAATTATTGTAAGTTATTCAACTTCTGTTTTTTGTTCAAATTATGTTATTCCGCGTAATATTTGCTGTACTCGCATATATATCGTAAATGATAATAACTTGCATTCATAATGACCAATGACACCCAATTAATACAATTCAACCAGTATAATCAAAAATACCTAAGTCTATTACCCGATAATTTACTAAAACACTCTTGAATCGCAATAAGCAAGTTATATGTACCTGTATGACTTACTACTCTCTGAATTCGAACTGCAATTTTCACATCCCAATCGACATTATTTGACATACGTGTGCAAAATATTCGGATACGTTGGTTATAAAAGTTCGGCGAAGGCTTGAATTCTACGTTGTGACGAATAACTATAAACTATCCTAACAAAAAGGTGACTGGCTCAACTCACGCATTTTTTTTATTAAATTATTTATATATTTAGAATTTCAAGTACTGCAGGTAATATAATAAATGTATATACCTGGCCACAGGTTATAATTTGGCGAACGCCTAATCAAATTACTGTGGTATTTTGAACATAAAATCAAACTGCTACACTGAATTTAATAACACTTACGCTAAATATTCTCTGAAGCCTATATTATAATCTACTGAGCCAAAAAATAGGGAACAAAACCGCTTCTTAATCTTCAGAAAAATCATGTAAAATACTTTAAAAAATACAGATGACTTAAAGGTCTCCTCCATTTTTTAAATCATTAAAAAAACATTGATTGACTTTAATTATTATAGAGTAATGCCCAATCCACGTGCGTAGAAACTAAGACTCTATATATAGATATTCTGTATATGTAGATATTCTGGCGGTTAGCTTAGGTCGCGAGCATGGAAAAATCTCGTTAAGCGGTATCTATACATCTGTCTACAAACTATAATTACATACGTTTACTTTTTCATGTTTTCAAGTGCTAGAAAATTGTAAGTGATCAACCAGTCACCCTAAAGGATGCCGTAAAAGTTATTGTAGAACCTTTCTACTAAGTTTATGCTGTCACCACTATATTTTATACCTTCTGCAACCCATAGGCAGCGAAATATTTTTTTTGTTTGTATTAGGTCCGAAAACTCTTAGGAACTAGGTAATATCGTTCTTCGCCACAAAGTCTTTCACTCGTGAGACCCCATTTCAATCGCCTATTTAAAGAGACTTCTATAAAAAGCTTGACGCTCGTAAATCTTTAGAAGATCCTTGTAATATCTACTATTTGCGTGGCGTTTTGATGGTATTGAATTTTTGCACCTTTAAGTGGATGGAATTTTTATGGCAGTTTCAATGATAAGGCTCGTTTTATGATTGAAAAGGTATTGTGTCTGGCAGATGTAAAAGTTCATTTTTATTAGCCAATCATATCCGATGGTAATTTTTATGTGATAGCCAAGTTTTCTATTGAAAATTTAATGTTTATGTATTTGATATCGAATGCCCTAAAATGAGTATCGATATACGGTTCCATTGAAAAAGTTTGTCTTTTATGCCTAAGAATTGATACCGTGAGCTGAGTATTCATACAACCCAATCCTTTTCTTGTGCCAAAATAAGCCGGTTTGTTTGAACAATAAACAAATAAGGTTTCAAGTTATTCATAAAGTTTTTGTTCCTAACATGTTGTAAATATTTTATGACATTATCCAAACTTAATGGCTGTTTAGAAATAAAGACACCGGAATCTTACACACTACAATAATGAGTTGCCGCATTCACGGAGCCGTTGTTTTTAGATGGCGCGGTTTCTAAGTCATGTCTAATTTATGGTTTTATGCGTGAAATACCGTTCGGTTATCAGAGTAAAACATTTTGATGCTAATAAATTACTTAATTGAAACTTTACTTACACATGCCAGAAAAAAATAAAATGAGTTAAGGAAATGTGCATTACTTTATTTATTATCCAGCACCAGTAGTGTATATATTTGTAGTGTTATTCCAAAATCTGTGGTTGTGGTATCGGTTCAAATTTTATTATATAAATACTAGCTGCGTCCTGCGGTGGTACCCGCGTTAATAGAGGATAAAAAGTAACTTATTTGTTAATCCAGGGTCTAAGCTATTTTCGTACCAGATTTCATTCATCCGATATGAATGAAGCAGTATTTGCGGAAAGAGTATCAAACATACATCCACACGTCCACATATTCTTACAAACTTTCGCGTTTATAATATTATTCGGAAGTAGGAAGTAGAATAGTATTAAGGATTAGTAGGATAATAGGATAGAATTATCGAGATCAGATGACAGATAACAACTAAGAATGATAGAACCTTAGTACACGAGTGATATATGAGAATTAGTTCAGTGTTATCTTTAAAAATGTTAGGTTTTCATTTTCATTTACAACACATTACTAAATCATTTGCTTGGATTGATTTAATTTGATATATTCGGCAAATCACTACCACCGCATCAATCAAGACAGCAAACCTGCAAAAATTCATGAACCGGTTCATGAATTTTAGATCAACACTCCACCTCAGCATCAGCTAAACGCATTATATTTCACCAGATTCTGGAACATCAAAGCCTTTCAAATTCCAATTTTCAATAATCTCGGCCATTTTTTTCTCCGTTCTGATGGTTTTCATTACGCAACGGTATGATTCCGCAGAGCTTTCCATGTGAACGAGCAGTGTAGTCAGAGAATGTCTAAGTGAGATTGGAAACATACGAAGAGTAAATATAGCGTGGCCGACTCGATGAATTTCTTGCAAAGAGTAAATCGACGTTTTCCAAACAAGTAAAGCTAAGAGGTTACACACGTACCGGTTCGACTCGAAGAAATTCAAAATTTGTTTCTAATAGTATTACAGCATGCCACTGATTGCATGTATGCCATAATCTGGTGAATTATCTTCGTAAGGCTCATACAAAACTTGGCAAATTTGTTTGATGTATCTGTAGAATATGTTGCGCCTAGCTAATGCTGGGTAAGAATATGTTTTTACAATTAATTCTAGTTCTACCGTTTTGCAGGCGGCTCATTTGTTTGCCGGACGTCACCTAACTCATGCGTGGTATCACTTTTTTGTCAACAACTATAGTGAGAGTACATTGATATTATATATTTTATTAATAAAACGCGTTAATTTTAGCACTCATCTATTTTTTTAATTTGTAAACATGTCTGTATTGGGATTAGCTAAACATAATAGCTTAAAATATTATTTGATATAATATCTTCTTAAATCCACTGGCTTGCAATTTGAATCTTTTATTTCAATATGTTTGAGCTTTTTGATCATTGAGCTTCGGTGCCGTGTGTACCCTGCGCGGGAAAGACAAGGACCTTAAATTTTTAGACCCATTTTGTTTCTCCCCTGATGTCCCTTTTAGGGAGACAGTCTTTTAAAATATTCAACCGATTTTAGTTATCGTTCATGTGTATTTTATTTTAGTATTAAGCTAGACTAAATTGATAACATTATATTTGCAGTAGCCCTTGTCTACCCTCAGGGAGATACCAGGGAGACACGGCACCGAAGCCGATTAATAACGTCATTTGGCGAAACTAACGCCCGTATGTTTCCGGCCGATTATCGCCAAAGTGTATTCCGCAGGCGGCTCATTCGTTCGCCGGACGTTATCTCACTCACGCGCGGCGTCACTTCGTTTGTCAAGCGGCCGGCATTCACTGCTCTGACAATAGTGACGTCGAAAATGTAGCTTTGTACAATTTAGTGTACCTGTTCTTAACGGTTGATTTTCCGATGAGACAAGCAATACCTATAAGCAATAGCCTTTTTTCCGACTTCACTAAAGGAGCATGTTTTAAATTTTTCTGTATTTTTGTCTACCTATCTACGTATATTACCCAATTTCTCAGAGATGATGTACACCTCAAATGCGTTTTACTGGTTATTGGTTGATACTGTTTTGTGAGTAATACTTACAAAATAGTATTAACTTATTTTTTATTTTCATTTTATTTTAGATAAATGAAAAAATGAATCAAAGGATAACTTAAGTTGAAAATACACTTGAAGTATATTTGACTGGGGGCTTTTTAACACGAATCTTAAGAATCACTAAGCCACTTTGGTCTTTTTAGAACGGAGTTTTGAAATTAATTTCGTACGAGGCTTTAATTTCTATCTTAGGAATTGGTTTCAATTGGTGATTTTAATTTACTAACTATAATTGTAGTACTCGTAGTCAGCCCAATATACGTCTTATTTTTAGTTTTAAAACTGGTATTTATTCCCACTTTGTCCCAACAATAACCCAGTCTTGTTTCTCCCAGATAACTATCTTGAAGGTGAGGGCACAAAACGTGTCATAACTTAATAATTCACACGCTACTCCGGTTATTAAGTAGCAGGGCCTAGTTTCACTAAGAACTTACGTGGGGTAGGATTATACTCGCTTTTACATTTACTAAAGGATTTGTGGAGGTTGCTTTTATTAAGGTTGTCTATATGTCTACGTAGGTATCGGGAAGGTTCGTCGTTTTGTCCGAGTTAAGAGCACAAGCAAAACTTTTATTGATTTGTAGATTTGTAAATTAATCTAAATAACGCCAAAATATGTAAAAACTTTAGTCTACAGCTACCTGTGTGATGATATATAGTAATTAACCAATATAATCATTTTCGAATGCATTAATAATGTTCATCTTTTACAGGGTTTTATCGCATAATTATCAATGTTTGGTATAATTTAGAAAATAAATATAATTTCAATTAATACCGCGAAAATGTGGTGATTCTGTCTTTTCTCCTAATGCCTTAATTAATTTTGTGCGATTCCATGTTTTTATCAATAGTTCAGCTGTTACAAAGGCAAATGATTAGTCACGATCCAGGTAATAAATTATCTCATAGGTAATACCGGCCTCATCTAGTGATATAAGTCCAAGTAGATGACAATAAAACAATAATTATCACAACAAAGAAAGTATTTTTATGCATTAGCGACGTTCATTTTATAAATTGTTTTGAGCTATTCTAACGACGGGAATCTTTATGAAAACAAGACCAATTCTCCACAACAATTTATGCCTCCAGACATAATAAATTGTTGAGAAAAAATTGTCTTCTTTTATAATAGGTATAAAATAAACAAGGTCGTCATATTTACAGTAATTTCTGCGTTGAAATAAATCTTCCTCTCAAAGTCAGCGAAACATTGTTCGTAAAACGTGTTTATCGCTTCTTTTCCGGGTATTTCTTTGTTCAAAGCGACTGACGTGGCTCAAAAAACAAAGCAATAATCTCATTTGTTCTCAGCACGATACGTGACTATTATCGCACGTATCATATACTGAACATGCTTCTTTCCGGCGGAAACACACATTAGATAGAGAACCATTTATACTTAAAGATATTTTAGGTCCTACGTTAATATATTGAGGTTGTTTATTCAGATGAATCTTTAGTAAACTTATGACGTATGAAGAAATTTATACTTTAGGAATTTAATAAAATTTTGCGATGCAATGAAAAAACTGTATTGTAACTAGTAAATTTTACTTTCAAAAAAATACTGCAGTATTTTGCTTACTTTCAACGTTAAAATATTAAAAAAGAGCACATTTTTACAACCAGTAAGCTACGTTTTTAAAATTTAAAGTTCTTTTTTTTATTGTATAGGCGTAAGCTAACTGTCGATTATGTGTATTTGACATCAAACGAGTTAAATAAATCAATGACAATATCGTATCGCTCAGTTTAAAAGCCACAGCTGCATACTCAACATTAACGTCACGTCCAAAACAAGATTAAAGGGCCACAGTTTCAATAAAAACATAACGAGGATACACAGTGTGTAAAATGAAAGATTTATCTTCTAAACCGAGCGAAGGGTCGACACATAAATAAATTCATACACTCCATTGAAAGTCGAGGACTCCCAAAAACCGCTTTGAGTGTTTTTAAAAGAAACCTTTCACATATTCGAAGTGAAAGCCTATTCAGTCTCGCGGTTCTTAGCTATTTACTGTGCTACTTCTCTTACTTCTGCGAGGAAAGTTTTTCGATCCAAATGTCGCGGGTTTGTGAAGGTTGTTTGCAAATGTGGACCACTATTGTGATTATTGGTAATGCGAAAATTTGAGTGGATCAAAAAATAGAAAAATACATAAACATGTAATGCAAGAATTTTTGGAAGTAAAAAGATTTTAACTAATAGCGATAAAATTTAGGTTAGAGAAAGCTTATGCCCCGGATTTAAGACTAGAAGAAATATTAATTAAAAACCGAGAAAAATAGTCTTCTTTTTTTGGATTCGGTTAAAAATAGAAACCATTTAGTTTCTTATGTTAATTTTCCTTAGTTTTGCGCAAAGCATTAAGTTAGTATAAAATCATAGTAAAGCCTGCGGTCAGAGCGAGTCAGTAGCAAGCGGCGAGTGGGTGACAAATTACGCCCAAGCACGGGACAATTTTATGCCGCGTAAGTTATGGCTTCGACGCAGGAACAGTAAATCAACTACGTAAACTACGCTTGACGTCTGACGTCAATTATGGTGTAAGTTACGTGTATTTAGGTTGCTTCTAGATCTTTTTACCCGACTTAGGTGAAGCTGGAAGGGATGGTAATGATTTTGGCAGACTATATCTATGCATGTATATTTATTTTTGTTCGGACCGTCTTCATTCATCCGTTCATTCGTCCATTAATTCATTCAATCGTTTCATTCGTTCTTACACTTATTTCTGTCACCTAATCGAAAATGAAGTTTTTTTACTAAATCAAGAATTATATTTATAAAAATTACAAACAACCTTCTTTTACTTGTCTGTACTAGACAAGAAGTGGCGACCGTGACAAGACCTGCAATCATATAATTGCCGAGAAGATTTACCTGTTCTAGATCGAACTTACGACATGTGCCACGCGGTGCGCCAACGCATCGACAAAACTTGCTACGAATCTACGTGAAATCTTCTCACAAAACAAAGACGGACGACGGATCCTGCGAATTTGAGGCCTACCAGACCTGTAAAGTGTACTTCCAGACCAATTTGGATTGTGAAGTTCAGTTACTTGTGACGACAACAAGTTCGAGGAACGCCATTTTTTCTGAAGATCAAGTGAGGCCGTTTCATATTTTTCCTTGACTATTAACCTTTCTACTTGGGAATTTAGTGAAGCTAAATCGCATTTGTTTTGCTTCATACGTACCAACAGCTATTCGTTATTATGTTGCAGCCGCCAAAGAGATCAAGGAATTATACAAACTTCACAAAAATAATCTTATTGATTTTGCTGCTTATCAGGGCATTGAATTTTGTTTCTCGCCTGCATACACTCCGAATTTTGGTAGCCTATGGGAAGCCAGAGTCACTGCAGCCAAGAAGCATATTAATAAAGTCCTCAAAAATACCTATTTGACGTTTGAGGAACTAATTATCTTTATTTGCCCAAGTAGAACAAATCCTCAACAGCTGTCCATTATGTCCTTCGACAAATGACTTCCTTCGTCTTACTCCGGGACACTTTTTGATCGGCAGACCTCTCAGCTCACTTCCGTCACCATACCTCCTAGACGCTAACTTCAACCGCCTCGATAGCTATAAACGCCTAGAGCAAGCCAGACAACATTTCTGGAAGCTCTGGACGAATGAGTACATCGCCGAATTACAACAGCGAACCAAATGGCGAACTAAATCCGCTGAGCTGAAGCTAGATGATTTAGTTCTCATCAAGGACGAATCTACACCTCCACTATGCTGGCGCCTTGGTAGAGTCGCTAAACTTTTCCCCGGATCTGATGGATCGCCGCGTGTTGCTGACATCCCCACTGCCCAGGGCACAGTTCACAGAGCCCTCAACCGCATATGCCTGCTGCCACCAGCCGATACAGCAGCAACCAGTTAAGATGATAAATGATAGAAATATTTTTTAGGAAAATACGCCAGACAAGTTTTACTCGTAAATAAGAGTGCTTAAGAGCCATTACGCCGACTGGTCGCCGGCGACTCGGTCGCTCGGCGACCAAAACATAGGCAACTAGGCATAGGCCACCAAGCCGAGCGACAGTATTCCAAGTACATTCGTGCAGAATGGACGTCGAAGAAGCTGCTATAGTAGCGCTACTAATAATGAAGAGAAAGAAAAATAAAAGAAAATCAAGAGAGTATTGGGTACATCCTTTGTTACAAGAACGGAGATCAAAAGGAATGTTTAAAATATTTTATGAAGACGTAAGAAAATACTCTCGTACTCAGTAAGTCCCAAGTAGCTTTTCGGGATTGTATTTCCTTTCTAAATTTCTCGGTATCGAAAGCCTGAGCTATTTTTGCTATATACGCGACGTCCAGTCGTTACGACAGTTGCTCGCAGTGTGAATGGTTCCACTTGAAGCCGTGCTCCTATTGGTCGCCGGCGACCGGCAGTCGCTTGCGTGTCGCCACTACGCGGCGAGTCGCCGAGTCGCCTGGGCGACCGACGACCAAGTGCGTAACCATCTATTTAAACTGTAGTAAGTCACAGTCGCCAGCGACCGAAGCGCCGGCGACCAGTCGACAGTGCGTAATGGCTCTTAAGGTAGAGGGCTCACACCAACAATACGCATGCTAGAAAACTTATTCATACTGATCAAACTGTTAACATGCTCAATGAAAATAATAATTAAACATAGCATGGTGAACATAAGCTTGCCTGAAAAAATAAAATCAATGTACAAGTAACATGAGCTATCTGTAGAAGAAATAATTTATTTTGTTATAACTTTAATTTATTAAAACCTTAAGTAATTTAAATTATGGTTACCTTTGCTCTTACTGTATATTTTCATGACACGTTTTTTATTGCGTTTTTTGACAGGCCAAATTAAAATACTTTAAAAAGCAATCAACAAACAATCTACTCTAGCGTAAATCACACATACTGTGGTAATTTGTCTATATTTTTTTCTGAAACAAAAACAAAATCCAAACTGTGAAATAAAATTGTAAAGTTCTTTAAACAAATTAGAAAGTGATTCGAGAGTTCTCCTTTAAAAACTACTGCCGTTAAAAAAATTGGCCACATGCATTGGAGTGTTACGTTTAAATATTCCGTAATAGTATACAACGTTAGATCACTTTTTTACCTATTGTTATAAAACGGAAAAATTACGTTTGTTGTATGGAAACCCTCTCAAACATTCATTCTATTATTTTTGCTATGGTGGCAACAAAAATACTATATCTGTGAAAATTTCAACTGTCTAGCTATTACGGTTCATAAACCTGCTGACAGGTGGACGGACGGACAGCGAAGTCTTAGTAATAGGGTCCCGTTTTTATCCTTAAAGTGCCGAACCCTAAAATATATTAATTATAAAAACTACTGACTAAAAACTCCAAATATGAAGCTAATAAAATTTAACTGGAAGAATACCTTGCATTTTGAGTAATTTTCGAATAACTGGCGCCTTTGTCACTATTAGGATACTTGGCAACTTCATAAAATACGTAGACAATTGCTACGAGCGTAGCTTCGTAGCTCCGTAGAGGATTCGTTGAATTCGTATCTCCCGTAGCACCTTATTTTCCTGGACAGGTTTTCTCGGAAAGATTTCGACGAGCTTCTGGATACTTCTCAGAATATCTCGGACGTTTCACGTCAGCATTCCCGCTTGTATTCTTTTTGATCTGCATTGTAAGCGGCTTTCGTCTGCTAGGAGGGTAGAGTGAAATAAATCTTGCATTTTATATAATGTTTATATATTTTCGAATTGTTTATAATGAACTAAATGAGATAAATAAAGCGCAAGAGACTTGAGAATCAAATAAAAAAATTGCAGTATTATTTTTTTGAACTTTCTTTAAAGGTTTTTGAATTGGGGAAGCTTTTGCTGGCGGAACACACCAGAGTAACAATTGCCAATTACAGCGATCGCTTAAAACAGTTATCTTAACCTAAAATAATGTTGAATCTATTATAAGGTATAACCATTTTAACGCTAAGATTTGAATGTTCTACAAAAAATTACTCAGATAACAATAATGGCCGGCAGAAGAAAGGTGCTTCCTAATTTGTGCTAATTGTTAATTTATGAAAAGTTAATTATCCACAACGGTATTTAGAGCCGGCTTTCGGGTAAATTAAAATCCGGGTAAACGTGTAATTTTACTTAGGCTTATAGAAACTTATGGTTGCGGAGAATAAATAGGGCGAATTTATTTGCATAATTTTGATTGCTCAAGAAAAGGGCCTGTGTATTAATATAATTTTGTTTTATGGCTAGTCTATTACGAAATTTTGATACCCAATATTGTTATAAAAATTAAGTATTTTTTATAAATTTATAATATTTTGTAAATCTGTTCTTATAGTAAATTATCTAAGCTACATGCAGGCGACTATACTCATACTTTAGGTATTTAGTTAGTTTATTTGATTGATTTTGATAAAATACACGTTTTGACTACCTGGAAAACAAACCCTTTCAAATAAAAAATATTATTCCAAATGGATTTTGAGTAATCAGGACACATACTTAAAAAGACTACTACGAATTAATAATCTCCCCTATTTTTAAGTCAGTTTATTAAACTAGGCATATAACAGCAAACTATACAATGTATCGGTAAGTGTTGACTAAGTCAAAAGTGAATAAGTAAAGACCGTCGATGAAATGTATGCATCAGTTGGTTTTTTTTTTCCTCCAACTCCTCCCATAATGAAAGTTGTTCGTAATGACCTTTTTTCGGCCCATAAAAGATGTATTTGTGATAATAGATAGTTGAACGCTTTACTGTAAACACACAAAACATAAAAACAAAAAATATCGTGTATACAAGTCGTGCCACAAGTGGCAGCATTATCTCTAAGAGCAATCTCTACCAGACAACCTTTGGATGGAGGTTATTGACAAAATATAATGTATAGGGCGGGGTGTACTTACAATAAAGAAATAAATCTATTCTGAATTATACATATACAAAATTATATACATTCACATTCTAATACCTTACAGTAATAATAATAGTTAGTAATTTGAGTCAGTAAACGCGTATGTAATTATTAAACTTTGCTACTCTGCACGGAGTTTATTACATATTAAAACAGCTCAACACGCTATCGTAAACATGTTATTCAACGCTTTAGTTAAGCAGCACTTTATATTAATGCACTGTAATTTAAACCATTTTATTAAAATCATTCACATTTTCTATTTTAAATGGATAGTTGTGGTTTGGTTTTGTTACTTTATGTTAAAAAAAATATCGGGATATTTTTAAGTTTGTAAGTAAAACGCTTAACTTTAATTAATACAAGTAGATTTAATGTCATTTTCAGCTTATGCTAAGTTTTTTTTTTAATCTTGCTTTGTTCTTTTTTGTTTTTTTTTTCTGTCTTATTTCCTTCTTGTTCCCATTTTTCATCTTCTGTTTTAACGTCGCAAGTGAGACAACAGGATAACTTTTTTTTTAAAATAAGAATGACGAGTATAAACAAAATCAGTCCTGAGTCTGTTGATGAGGGGTCGTAATGGACAAAATAATAAAATATAAACATAGTAAATATATCAGCATATTATTTCATATATCAGCCTTTCATATCATATATCAGCCTATCATATCGTGACAATGAAAATGTTCGGGTTTACTTTGATACAATAACTGTCTTAAAAATAAATAACAAACATAAGAATTACGTTTAATAATAATATAGTTATATGGTTTTGTCTTATAAAACCACATCCTTGTGATTCCGCTGGATGTTGCCACCTACGCTTGACGAGTGACAAAATATCCCATTACTTTGTTCAAGAATATTATGCAAGTACTTCTTAACCGTTTAAAAAAAAAAGAAGTTCAATACTACGGAATCATTTTTTATGTATTTGAAAAAGATATTCTAAAGGGTATACAGGTCAATATACAAATTACTTTTATAAAATATTATTAACATACTTTTTTATACCTTCCCATTTGTCCCTTAAAACTACGAGATATCTACAAAAAAAGATTCCGACTTATTGACAACTTCCTCATATTTTCAGGTCGGTTAAAACTTTCTTATTATATCAACTGATGAACAATGATAAAATGTCTCGTCTCGTTAATAAATAATCCAGCATCACGCCATAAAGTAGGTACCTACGTTGCATGTCTGACGTCATTCCATCGCGTATGCTTTACTTTGTAAGGTTTATGAGAACGCCCAAACTTATAATTAAAAGCACTTAAAATAAATGTTTAGCTAGGTGAAATGTGTTTGGCTAGGAGTGGGTGAAAGGTATTAAATTTTAAATAATTATAACGATAGTAGTTAAGGGCGGTAACTCTCCCATACGGTACATAATTGCATTATTTTAATCAGGGAACTTCGGAATTCAGGTTTAGCTTGGGTCTAATGGTTAGTATACTTGGTTAGAGAGCCAGCGGTTCTGAGTTCTATACCCAGCCGGTGCAAGTTTTCGAAAAAAAAAAACCGGTGAGTATTGCATGCCATTTCAGATACAAGTTAAATCCTAGTGCCAAATCAGATCATTAATTTTAAAATAATACGCAATGAGTGTAGAATGTAAAAAAATAATAATTAAAGTTATTTCCATAAGAGACTTTATTTTTCAAAAAATAATATAGTCATAAAAACAAACGATGCCATCATAATTTTCCAAAAATGGTTCCGTGTTGGGGCTCATTTTTTTCACATCTCGTTTCACAAACCAGTACCTACTACTCATTATGCATTAAGTATTAGAACTATTGTATAATTTTGTAAGATCTTTTTTAATATTTTTCGCAGATAATATGCGATACGAGTACACAGCTTAATGCGGCTTATTTAGTTGTAATCGAACCTGGGACATCCTGTAAAGTAATGTCCCAGGATGTCCCAGTCCTATGATTATCTACAGAGTGAATAACAATCGGCACATTAAAATTAGTCTACCCGTTTAGGCTGTAGAGGGTCACAAAAAAAGTTCCAAATGCTTTTTTTCACTTTAGATATTGCATATTTTTGTAAAATTGTGATTGCATCATTTATTTGTACGACTTTGTTATTTTTTTGTAAGAATAAAATTGCCTATTAAAATAAATTTAATTCTCATTCTTTTATCAAACAGTTAGACTTATATACTTATAAACGTACTTACATACAAAAGCAGGAACATTTGAAAAACATAACCCTCTTTATGTGCAGTCGGGTAAATAACTTTTTACGTAGAAAGTGTTATAGGCCAAAGAACTTTTAACGTACAAATTTAATAACTTTAAAAAATAGACTTTCAGTAATCGAATATAATAACAAAAATTTAATTACTTACATTATTAATTTAAAATAAAACAAAGAATATAAAAACGAGTTCAATAACCTCGTCCCAATGCTCAAGTTTGTAAAAAACTGTTTCAAATCACTACGTCAGCATTTATTTGATTAAAATAAAATTACTCTCACGTATTACTTTCTGTAAAACATTTTCTAGTGCTACTTAGAGAAAATGCATCTAAACATGTGTATAAATATGCGTATGCACTTTCACCTGACTTCGTACGATTGCACATACAAAATGGCGGCACGTTCGACTCAACTACACAACAATGGACACGTGTTTCGCATTTACACGAGGAATCGGGAGTTCTTTGCTTTGTAAATGGTTCCTGTAGGAGATACTTTTATCTAAAAACCACACTGCTAATAAAACGATTTATTAGCTCTAATTTATATCAAATTTATAATAGATGAAGCTTACACAGAACCGTTATAAAATGTGCAATAAAGGAGGGGCCTATATCCAAAATTTGTAAAATTATACATACATATAATATATACAAATGATTACATATAGTTTGAGCCATTTCAATTGGCAATAAAGTGCGTTGACTCCTCGTCAAACGCTAAGAGCAAAAGTGCATACCTCGCAGATTATAAAACCCGCAGTAAATTAAAAATACGCTTATATTTTTAAGAATATTAATGATATTACACATGATTATAAGACAAAGTTAAATTTCAATGTTAAACGAGACCCCCAAAAGACTATTCGCGCTTGTCCTGTTGTTTATTGTGCTACGGACGTTAAATACTTAACTTTTAAATATTAGTGTACCTAAACACAATCAAATAATGATCACTTATAAATGATGTAGCTGAACTGTAGGTAGAATGTTAAAATTATTTTCCAGGACGCTTCAATACTAAAAAATATTACTGCCTACAAACTAAAATTTATGGAAGATAGATACGAGTAGATAGCGATACCAATAATTTTAAAGCAAGATATCGCTCGCACCGTGTTGCGTCTCTTTAATCTAATGAGTAAGAAACCAGTGTGTAACAAATGCGTTCAATGGTTTTCCTGTTTGATTACGTTTACCATCATCCACATACCAATCGGGTATAAGTAAATACGCGTGCTCGTCTTCTTTGATATAGAATCAAAGGTATCTACCTAATAAAGCATTTGGATTGGATACTTACATGAAAGCTTTCCTGATCAAAAATAAAAATGCTTATTTCGTTTTATTGGTGCTTTATTGACAATGATAATGGAAGGAATTACTTACGTTTTCTTTTTTGAGATCAAACAGCGAGAGTAGATGCGAAGTATAAAAGGTGCCTTGGTTGATTAAGTACTCCAAAGTATTTTTTGAAATTCTGTTTTTATTTTGCTACGTACTTATTTAGAATTCTGGTAATATTTAATATGAGATGATACTTTCAATACGTTACTACTACTACAATACGATATTTTCAATCCGTTTTTTTTCTGATCACTACCTGATAATGTGTATGGTTTTACATAATATTTACTTTGTACACGAATAATTTGTATACTTCTTTGTTAGTTAATAAATGTGCATTAAAACTCGCAAAATTATTCTCAATCAATCAATCAATCATCTTCATTTATTTATTTTGCGTAAATGCAAAAAGAAAAATACTATGAGCTAATTACGCGTTTTCAACTTTTTTATTATAATTCAGCTATTTTAAATTATATTACACTTTCAGTGGTTGCCATATTTTGTCTTCGTGTATCTGGGTAAAATACTTTTTGAATTATGCAGGTATGACACAACACTGTTACAATACTGTACCAATATTTAGGACAGCTACTCAGAATAGAGCCGTTAGTTGCAATATTTTTAGTAAAAATAAAAGTTTACAGTGTGATGTGGATGAATAGGAATATAATAATATATAATAGAAAAAAGCAACGTGTATGTGATACACATTGTTTTTTTTAATATTCTACATTTTTTTCTGTTTGCAATTTTTATTATTTCGAAGACTAAAAGGCGATCATTTTTTTTTTTCTTGCCTAATATGCCTTCTGAATAGGAACGTTCGATCAAGTGAAAATCAGGATAAGGGGCCGCTAAAAATCTAATGAAATCTATTTTTAACGTGTTGATATTAAATAATGCAATATATTGAAAACAAAAAAAATTATCAAAGCTATTAATTGCCTAACAACTTGTAAAAATAAAATTGCTAATTAGTAATAAAAACAATCTCTATTTCTACATAAAACAGCTAATACTCGTATGTTTATCTTGAACTGCAAAAATATAAAAACCTTGTATATAACTGTAATACCTATCTCTTGCGATAGTTAGGTAAATTATTTATGTTTTTTTACGGTCTTCCATAGTATACAATCCTATATGGTTTATTGCTCTGAAGTGGTCTGGATATAATTTTTGTGAAAATTGGTGTGTTGGTTTGATTTTTAAACCAAAAGAACTGAAAAAAATGTATCGGCACCTGCTGAATCAAAGTTGATAATCACTTTTATTTAATAGAACTTATTTGATATATTGCATAATTTTTGATCCCTTTTTCAGACTACCCCTTCACGAATTGTATTATTTGCCTATTATTGAGTTATAATCATCTTGGTCAAACTATAACCACTACTCAAGTATTCTTAGTACTTACCTTGCAACTTAAGCGCTTCTACGCAGCTACTTTGTTAGTGTAAAGTGTATTGTGAATATTCCCACGGCGGCTTCTTGGAATAGCAAACACGGTATCAAGGAAAATCATAAAACCTGACAATAATAATGATTTAGATTTTATGGAAATTAAATAAAATTTGAGTAAACGAAACACATCTTTTGTAGATCGCACTTTCTACACAGTTCCCAAAAAGAGGAGGGACTCAATACAAGTAATTTTTTTTTGTTGAATATTTTTTTTAAAACGACTGGATGTATTTAAAAAATTCTTTAAAAAATGATTACTTTTGCGCTACTGCTTGGCTTTACTGGTAGTGTCATGGGAAAGTGAAATTTTACTTTCTTTGCGTCTCCGTAAACTTATGTAACAGACATAAAAAAGCAGTAGTGCCATAGGTAATAAATGTTTTAATAGGGTATCCACACGTCTTATGTGGTTCCATTTAAATGTTTATCAAAACCAAAGATTATTTTGATAAAAGTGAAAAAGCTGTAACGGCGCCTGCCGTATTAGAAATATGTTATCACTTATTTCAAACTGTATTTTTAATCTATACAATATGCATTTAGGTAACGACTTGACTCTGCAAGTTAATAAAAATTTGCTTTCGGTCGTTATAATATATGGAAAGTTTAATTTTTTTTTGCTTTAGGGAGAAGCTTCACGAGCCTTCTTAGAAATATTACGATCTAGCCTAAGGCCAATAAGTAATTTAAATTTACTTTAACATTTTACACAATATTGTCTCTAAGAATTTGTCCATCGACACTTTTGTTATTGTTAAGGGGAAGACATTTTTTTCATGTGTTCAGTAGCATTAGCACTTAAACTATAATTTAAAAACTATCACTATTTTTAAACACACTCAAACAGTTTCGTAATCTCAAGGTTTCTGAATTGAAAACCGCGAACAAATGACACTAGTATTTCCATCTGTCAACGAGTTCAGAGGCTCGGAAAAAATGAGAAAAGACAACGAGAATAGACCAACATTTTTTTTCTCTTTGATGAAAATAGGCAAAACTCAAACCGTAGAGCGAGTATCTAAAGAATTGTGTTAATAACGACTTTGTAGTCGCTAATACTCGCTCTACAAGATGTGTTTCTTTTTTACATCCGGCTATTACACTGATACATTATATATATATTCTATTATATGATCTGTCTATCTATAAGTTTAGGAAAATCCTAGTAAAATAAGGCCCTATCTAAGATTTATGATTTTGTAGCTTATACAGGAAACTGAAAGCTGAAAATTGTAGGTGAAGCAGATAGTTGTTTGCGGAAGTATCTTTATTAAAATTATCATTATGTATGACTAATAGCGGTGGCATGCGGAGATTTGAGTCTTCCACGAGAATACTACATTATACCAGAATTAAATAAAATAAATTAATTTAAATTAAAAGTTTTACTAAAACGGTCATATGCTTCGAGTATCCTGGTGCTAAGTGATAGTTCAATCGTTTCAGCACAAAAAGAGGAACAAACATACAAACACACCTATAGATCTGCGCCTTATAAGCTAACATTAGTGTGTGAGCTATAGGGTGATTTCAAAAAGTTCATTGTATACCTAACTGTAGAAAAAAGTGTTATAAGTCTACCATTTTGCAAGTGTTAGTTCCTTGTTTTCCTCGTATAATACAGCGAACGCAAATCTTCAGGTACGAATATAATCTCGCGATCCCGAATCGAACTGCACAATACAAACGTACAAACGTAAGTGATGATTGGTACGTGATCTGACTCGCAAGATGTCGAGAGAACGCACTCATCCTCCCATGTGGAGTGGGATCGATCGCGCAGAATATCTATCATAGATGGGTAACTCGCGAGCTGATAGATGGACGCACAAAATAAGAAACTGAGTTCCCATGGAGAAAAAGCTCCGAAGCGGAATACCATTTCAAAGATGGCATTAATAATTATTATAAAAATAGCTGAAATACTATTTACAGCCTAAGGTGTCTAAATTCGAAACTAGAATCTAGATTCGACATACTATTTTAATAGTATAATAGCGTTATTCGATGTAAAGATGTGCAGTAGTTATCGTGTTTTGTCGTTTTAGTTCAGTTCAATTTTTTTAGACATTTTACTTTATTAATTTAAGATTCCAATTTCATCATCTTTGTCTATATTTTGTAGTTTGTCTAATGTAATAAGGGAGAAAGATTGTTCACCAAAAGTAGTATTTTATATGAATAGTATTTTCTTTTGTAAGATCCATCTGTCGTTTGTAATAGTCTGTCACTTAGATCTGTGACTAGGACCGAGTTTATTGGGGTTACTCTCAGGAGTGTACGTTTAGAGCCCTTTGGTATTTATAGATTAACGTGCTCTCTATGGATATGTAGAGAATACAGAATAGAACGTTTTAATTACTAGTAGGTCTGCGTACTGTTGACACACGCACAAAAGTTATAATTTGGTATTAAAAAATGTTTTAAGCTCCCTAAAAACAACTTAAACAAAGGACCACTCGTTGCCGTGGAAACCACCAAATGTATTCAATTTGTAACTGCTGGAGAGCCACAATATTTTGGACCTTATTTCACATGTAATAAAATGCATTATTATAGATGTGTCGATTTTCAATGAATGAATGAGTTTCAATAAAACTTCCCCATTTTTTTGAGAGAAATACATACCCCCAATCGAAAATTTTCCACATCTTAAAATGCGTAGAACCCATACAGAGTTTCGTCATGATTGGTTTGAAACTAAGACCGTACAGATCTTAGGCAAGTACGAAATGTAAAAAAAAAAACATACAAACATATTAGTCGACATACGAAAAAAAAACCTGACCCGAAGCAAAACTTGCTCGGACAAAATGGATAACAATATATGTTTTATTAAAATTTCTGGACATAGGTACAAGATCATAATATTTTGATTTGGTATATTGGTTTTTCTTGAAAGTTCAAACCAAAAGAACGTATCTTAATATTTAGTTAATTAGTATATTGCTGTTATTTTGTAACTATATCGTTATTTACGCGTAACTAGTCTTGTCGCTCTAATGGAAATAATTCACATTATGTGTTTTAAGTACATACGAGGCGGCTTAGTAAATTAAAAGAAGGTGAGATAATGATCAACCTGTCTGTCTACCTAACAGCAAAACGATATGCATTCTAAAAATCAATAAACTTTAATACAATATAGATCAGTGAGTTAGCTAGTTTTACTTTTACTGTATAAATACATATTATTAACATTTGTGTTTATTTATATCTTTATATTTTAATTACTTTAGTGGTAGATTATTTTAGTATCTCAGTTTTATTTAAAGCCAAGAAATACCTAGTATCTTAACAAATAACATGTTTTTCATTTTTTTCTTTATTTTGTAAATAATTTTGATGATGCTATGTAACACAGCTCATTTTTTATACAAGCTTATTATACAGAGTTAACGGCTACAGGTATACCAATCCAAAAAGAGGTCATTATACACACACTAATGAACAACGTTCTCTATGGGGACCACACTGAATTCGAGAAAAAAATCAGGTACTACATATATTTTGACGACGACCGATGAAGTTTATATTTTATGGAACAATAGATTTTTTACTCGATATTATTGTGAACCCCATTATTTAAGTTGTTCATCATAATGAGTATAATTACTCCCCTTTGGCTCAGTACATTCCTAACCGATAACCCAGTATAACAAAACAGCATTTAATTATTATTATTTAATTTGTCAGCTTACAGACTAGGACTAGTATGTCTAGCTTAACTACGATACAAAATAATGTCAATGTAAAAATATAATAATGGCCTATTCTGTATCACTCACCAAACTAACTAAACATTGTAAACTGCTTACAAACTCACACTTACTATTTTACAAAAGCTTAAGGTAACTTTACAAAATACCTCAGGGCGGAAGATTTTCACAAAATACGAGCGTATAGCTTCTTAGAATACTTTAAGCGTTCTCGGGTTTGTAAACAAAAACTTGAGGGAGTTCTTTACACTTCGTTTTATAAGATATCGAGTGCGCGTTCTTTCTTATAAAAGATTCAGTGACACAGAACGAATTACCTGTTTAACTTTAGAGGAGAATTTTTTTTATAAATAAAATTTATTTTTAATTAGAATGCTTGATGTAACTAGGCCAGTGTCTATTATTAAGAAAAATGAAATGACTTACTGCAACAAAAAGTAACAGATAGATTTTCTATAGACCATTTTATCATGATTATCATCAACAGACGTCATCATCATCAGCCAGAAGACGTCTACTGCTGAACATAGGCCTCCCTCTTAGAACGCCAATCCGAAAGACAAGCTGACAATTGCATCTGCTGGTTACTTATGACTTTTACTATGTCGTCGGTATACCTAGTGGGAGGCCTACCTACGCTGCATCTTCCGGTGGTCGCCACTCAAGAACCTTTCTTCCCCGTCGGTTATACACGAGGTGCTTCGAGCGATGTGGCCAGCCCATTGCCACTTCAGCTTGCAAATCCTACGAGGTATGTCGGCAACTCCAGTTATTCGGTGAATATCCTCATTACGGATTCTGTGGCGCGAAATCCCAACAGCTTTTTCCTTTGCACGCTGAGCAACTTTGAGCTTATCTAGCAAGCCAACAGCTTAGACCACGTTTCTGTGCCATATCTCATCACTTGCAACACACATTGGTTGTAGACCCTTGTCTTCAGGCACTGCGGGATTTTCGTCGAGAAGATATGACGTAATTTCCCAGGCGACCTCTTTGTCGCCAGAAGAATCCGTCTCTCTCAGATGCCATCTGCCTAAATGCACAATCTGTCAGAGGTAGTTATGGTGATCAACAACTTCGAGAGTATCGTTCCCAACAACTACCAGGACGGGTACAACATGGACTTCTGCTTCTTGTCCATGTTTATTTTAAGACCCACTTGTTGGAAAACGTTACTTGAGTCGCTGAGTATATAGGATTGAGGTTCTCCATCGACTCTGCCATCATGACTATATCATCGGCAAAACGTAGGTTAGTTATGTATTCGCCATTGATGTTGATGCCGATGATGATGATTATGATGATAGACCACTTAATATCTACAAATAATTCAACTGTTTCAACCTACCACCAGAGGGCAGCGTGCCTAGTTATTTAACCGCATTACCACGCTGGATCGCGATGCTTATAAGTTGGGCCAGTTAAACACTGGCATTCTGGACACGCGTCGCATCAATCATACGCTCCGATCAGTTTTAATAAATAGAACGCTTTGTTAGAATCATCATGTTTTTTTTCTTTTTGACCGTCCGAGCGAAGTGTCTTCGCTTCGATTCAGGCCAGATGTTACTTCGTATGTTTGTCTCGACGTCGGTATACGTTTACAGATCGTAGTTTTTAACCAACCTTGACGTAATATAGTATGCAGGTTCGACACTTTTATGAGTTCAAAATATAAAAACAATCGGTCAAAAGGTTGTCTTTTAAATATCCACAAATTAATAAATTTAGAATAGTTTGCAGAACTACCAGCATAAATTGAACTCACTGCCTTAAAAATTTCATATTGTTTATTTAAAGATGACATCATCGTCTTAAACCAGTGCGTAATAGATGCTTACGCACAGGTCAGCAAAAATAAAGATATGGCAAAGACGTAAGATCGATCTAAAGTCGTCCTAAATATTTCTTTTTTTAATAATAGATAAGTAAACAGTATTAAATAGCAATGGTAATTCAGTAGCAAAATCAACTAGCTTAGACATATATTCTGCAGAAGTTTCCTCATTACGCATTGTAGCCTAACGGAAATAGAACAGAGTACAAATCTACATTAACACAACCGAACAACCGGAAGTATCATTTCCTCGAAACGGAAGACAAAAATGGGCGAATCATCGCTACACGCCTGGTGACTGCGGCCATCGTTCGATGTAGGAAAACGCTCGTTTGTCATTCACAGTACGTGGATTAAAGTAAATACAGAATATAAATAAAATGAAATTATGTCGGCACTACAGTCAAATTTTCGCATTACAGTATCAAGAGGTAAACGCTCTATTTGATTTCTCCCGTTTATCTTCAGAAAACAGAAGAGATAAATAGGATACGACATATTCGAAATAAGAAACCAATTGTTACTCACAAGTGATACTAGCGATGTTTCGATTCACTTGCTTCTCGAATGTAAATAAAAATCTAAACAATTTCAAACCTTGCCCGTGCAGCAGCTTATTGGAGGATGTTTCCTTAGTTAGGCAATGGCAAATATACCTAATCAGTGTTCATGGACTATGCGTTGCTGAACAGAAGCTACCAGTATTTTATACTTGCTAGTATAATATACTAGTAGCTTTTTGCAGTGTATTTAGTAGTCGTAGTAGTAAATAGTAGTAGTAAATTTTTAAAAATAAATACGACAACGAATTGACCGATCTTTTCACAAAGTACTTATTTGAAATAGAAGATTCGCGATTCTTTTTCAAATATTATTTAAATCAGCCTATAATAACATTACAGCAATTTATCCATTTTTAAGAAAATACTCAGACAAACGAATATTCTGGGCAACTTAAAATTCTTAGATAACATTACTCTAAAATGCATGTTTTTTTTTTAATTTAGAGAGAGATCTGCTACAGTTAATGATTATAAAATCGGATCATAGAATTTTGGCAACAAAGTGAATCTAAGGCTTAAAAACTACCATCTGAACACATGAACGTCAGAAACGTTCAGAAAAACATTCACATTGGCAGTAGTACGGTCAACATAATATAGATAATAATGAAATATCACAACATATAATCATATTTTCCAGATATATATAAACACGATCGTTGAGCAAACGGAGGAAAACGTCGATTTGTCATTTGCAGTAGGTAAAGATGTGCAAAAACCAAATAGTGTAGCATCATTAATCATAGCAGATGGCGGCTAGTGAGGGTTTGCACGACTCAATATGAGGAAGTATACCCACCTACTAAATAGACGCAGAATAATTATTGGATTTTTAAAATAAATATAGAGAAGAGATAAAAGAAATAGAGAAAACAGGTCTTATTAATTTAAACGACAGATTTTTTAAATTTATATATTACTGAATAGCTTTTACCTGCGGTTTGCTCGAGTAGTATTCGTTTTATCAAGAAAAAAGTCAATATCCCGACCTCGAATTACTTCTGTTCTATAAATCAAGTCTCGCCGTCACTCAGTTGCTGAGTTGGCAAAATCTTTATTGTATTCCGTTTTCAGCATTTGTTTGTAAAATAGAATAAAATAGATATTTATTTAGTTGTACATTCACTTTTAAAATTAATAGTTAAATCAAAATAAAATATAATAAATATTAAAGTGTGATTTTCATACACAAACGTGATTTTTTGTCTCGATGTTAATAACAAGAGGTAGACACTTGTACGAATATTGTACGGAACCCTCAATGCGCGATTATCGGAAAGGTAAAAGGTAAAAAGAAACTACAGTTTCATTCACATTCAATGTCGTGTCTTCAACGATGACACGTCTCGAAACTATAGTTTGACTTTTCTAACAATCAGTATATCAGATAAAAATTTAAAAAGAACTATTTCAGAAATAAACCATTTCGAAAAAAAACTTATCAAATAGGTCCATCCGTCTCCGAGAAATCAGGAAACAAACAAAATAAAACCGTCTAATTGAGTACCTCCTTGTATTTGGGAAGTTGGTAATAATCTTGTAGAAGAGGTAAAAGAATGTAAACGCGTATTGTCTATTCTTCTTTCCCGTTGGTTCTTAACATAAAAATAATAACAACAACAATCGTCTAAAACTATAACAAGCAATGATAACTATTTCCACTTAAGGTCACATAATTGAATTTCTCTTGTTTTACGTAAGCTATCTTTATTTATTTCTGTTAGCAGAATATTTGGCTATTTTCCTGTAACAACGGTGTCACAGTGTATTACAGTAGCAAAGCTTGGCCGTTATTCTTTAACGAGCAACGAGTTTGTTGCCGCAATACATTTTTTTAGCGTACTTGACCACAAGCTTGTATGATCATTGAAATCAGCGACACTGTGGCGCTAGATGGAGCATACCTTGTCTGGAATGCACTGACTCTAAAGAAGGCTGTTATAACACAACGTGAGTTGCTTGACACAGTTTTTTCTACTTAATTGAACTAATCGTCATCAAAATAACGTATAATTAACTTAATTCTAAGTTATCATCACATATTCTCATCATACATCTATAACGCAAAACGAGCGCGTTCCGTGCCATGGCACGAAATAAAATTGTCATTGGCTTAGTTCCACTAGAATTCTACACGCTTAATATAACGCGGCCGCGCTACGAGTTATATGAGGGTCCTGTAACAAAGCTTGTTGGAAACGCGGTTGCTCATACTACTTAGTTTCCATAAATTTATTAAGAAATTCATACATGTGCACATTGGTTTTAGTCGTTTTTTTTGTTTGTCTTAACTGATAATTGACCGAGTGAGCGAAACCTCAATACTCCGAGTCTGGCTTTCGTCTGGCAGTATTTATGTGTGTGGAAATTTCTGCATTCACGTATAGGTCGAAGTATTTCCTTCAAAAATTGGGAAGTTGCGTTATTTACCAACCAATTTAAATAATATTTGCAAAGAACATGCAGATAAAAAAGAGTTATAAATATGAAGAAATCGGCCAAATGCGAGTCAGACTCGCGCTCTTAGTGTTCCGTACCATGGTCTATAGAAAATTAGTTTAAATTTTTACCTGTTGCTCCAGCAAAAATCTCTAGTTATCACGGTTTATGAGATACAGCTTGGTTACAAACAGACAAATGGACGGACAAACAGCTGAGTCTTTTTATAGGGTCTCGTTTTTACCTTTTAGGCATGCTACCCTTAAAAAATATATTGTATTTTTTAATATAGCTTACATAACATTTAGATTATTTATTATATTTATTTTAGACTCGTTTGACCAAATTTTATTTTCTACAGACTATACATCTATCACTGTGCAAGTGGTATATAGTGTTTGTTTGGTATCCCTGGGCTCTAGTCGTTTATCAGAACCTCCGTGGCTATAAATAAAAACCTAATTTCGTTTAGTCAAAAAGGCTTCATTATTGTGCTAAGGACGTTTGCCTCGTGTTGAGGAAAGTGGACTCTTTTATGTTGGAACTAAAATATGTCCCATTATACTCTCAGTTTCAATTATTCTCAATTTCACACTTAATGCTCATTTGACTGATACTTTTTAGAAATTGGAGAGACTAAGCCGCTGAGCCTAGAGACTAAAAATTTGGAAGGTGTCTTCATCATGAGGTGTAGGTGAGGATGTCCTAAGAAAGTATTTATGGAAAATCCAAAACTATTCCCTAAGAATTTCAAATGGAGGTTTCAAGTTTAAAACATTTTAATGCTAAATATGCATCGGGCAACGCCGCGGTTGCCAGCAACTAGTAATAAAATATAAGTTCTGCTCATTTTCAAATCGAATTTTTTTGAACGTATTTTATTAGTCACTAATACTGTCACTATGAAAAATAAAATGAAATACAAAGAAGTTTCAAACTGAGAACCCCGGTTTGATGCCTGAGGAGTTAATTTTATAAATCTTTTTTGCTACAATTTTACTTCCTATAATGAAAACATCTTAAAAATTTAATGTCTCTGGTTCCGCTGCTCTGCGTTGGCTTCTAGCGACTTATCAGTGAGTCGATTACGACTACCTCTTTTATATATATATCATAGATTATTCTACAAAATAATGTATTAGTATCATTATCAAAATGTAATTAATGTCACACTAAAACTATTTTTGTTCGCTTCAAGCCTTGTGTATTTTTTGTTTTCATCTCTGATTTGGTAAAAAGGAAATGGAGAATAGAGAAGGCTTATTATGGTGAGTAAATCTGACAGTGATGGGGGCATAGTGTACCTAATACTTATGTATTGATACAATCTAAAAGGGATTACTCTTGTACAAACGGCTTAGCAAACACTAATCTTATGGACAATATACAGGTCTGATATGATCACGAAACTGTAAGTAGTATAATCATATTTTACTTAATTATAAATTTCTGTCACATATTTGCAGAGGTAATAATATATTTAACTCTATAGACTATAGGTTGTTTAAACTTAAAAAAAACAATAAATCTAGTTAAAACTATTAAGCATATGTTTAATGTCTACGTACAAATTTCTTACTAAATTAGCTGTCTATTTAGCTAATAACTAGCTAACTCTTTTTTCAATTCTCCTCATCAAAATATCTTACGAGAATACTTATAATAATTTTTGAAAATAATAATCTTAATCAACCATGACTTATTATTTTAAACCTATATGCTAACGTTCTGATACGATAATTAACCTTGATTGTCTTTTGTTTTGCACAACGCGACCACCTTGCAGTAGCCGAAAGCGGAATATTCTAGAATATTCCAGACCAGAAACATCCAAGATTAATTCCCGCCCATTCAGCACATTGAAATGCAAAGTGCACCGTGTTCACACATGTCCTGCGCTAGCTAATGCGCTAAATAAATTTATGCGAGACATGTCACGGGCTCAGGTGGCGCTCTCCTCAGATATTATGGAGATGGACGGGATTTTATGCGCAGATTTTTTGTCGTGGAATACGAAACGGTTTATGTTTTTTGCTGGTTAAAAATAACTGTTTGGGTTATATGTCTAAACAAATGTTTAAGTCCTACGTGTTTTAGAGGTTTCATAAAATACAAGGTACAAAAATAAAAATATCATATCGTCGACATCGTCTAAAGATCTTATTGCACAGAATTTTTTTTTGAAAGACACATAATTATTTGGCGTACCTAGTTTTAAAGACAGAAGTTGTTAAAATTTAAATACTACCTGCAGAACCCAAGCTACCGTTGATAAGGCTACGGAGAGAACATCTTCCGTAGCCTCTGAACGATCGGCTGTGTCGTGGTCTACCTTCTGTGTGTGTCCAATCCATGATGCAACCATCGATATAAAAGTTAATGTCCTTCTTTATCGGACAGTTTTGCCAAACGACTATCACGACAATAATCATGAATGAATAAAGATGACGGATCCAAGTTACTTGCTGACTTAGTCCTTCTTGACACGTTCTGTCACGTGGAATGACGTCTTCCAGTTATTTCTAATATTAATTTCATATTCAGTGCTTTAACGGTCCGTTACAATGTCGTTACATATTTTACTACCCTGTAAAACAGTGGGCGGGTAACTCATAAGGTTATTATTATTTTTCATATGCTCTAGTAGTTGACTCATGATATATTATTATTTTTATAAATGTGTATCAAACATTTAATTCATATGTTATGTTCTCAATACAAGATTATAACGTTAACTTAATTAAACCCCTAAGACAGTAATCTGTTATCAAAAAGTTGATATAGATAATAAAATTACATTATTATGACTCTTGTTATGAAATGTTTATCAAATATTATATGTTATTGTTACAAAATATTGCGTTTTACGCTTTTGTCTCTAAAAAATATTTTTGTAATAAAATGACCCTCTTTTCATGGATTCTATGAGACTAAAACATTTTTCGTCATTGATGATTTTAGTTCAACCTTTTTTTCATTTCAGTGGCATAATATTTTGATATAGAAATATTGTTATTCTCAGAATCATTAATATTACGTATAACTTAAGTAGCGGAAGAAATTTAGGGTCATAAATAATTTTAATTAAACATTCACATATGTATTTGGAAGTTTTCAACTTTTGTTAATATGAGCAACAAACAAATCAAATAAAATTAAGTACACTTCAAAATTTTGCTCACACATACACAAAGAGATTCTGGAATTAATCTTGTAGCATTTACTTTTGACTCCAGGACGTACAGTCGCCGTGCAAATAAACAACACATCGGAAACTCTGATTACCATAGCTGATTATGAGCACTTTGAGCTGTCATGGCAGAAAGATATGAAAAATGTGATAACAGAAATGTGTGACAATACTTAAGGATGTTTAGTCTACCCATTAAAGTGAAGAACCCATTTTTAAGCATAATTACGCAAAATTTAACAAAAAATTATTGCGTCCTCCATACAACTTGACCGATCACGAGACTAATTTAAGTATGGAGAACCTAATTAATTTTTTATTAATTTTAGATTGTTCTGTAGGTGCACTTTGACGTGTAGACTAACATAGAACAATATCTTAAGTATTGTCACACTTTTCTGTTATACGTTGTATATGATCGTAAAATAATTTCTTATATGCAACTGTGAGTCTGTTTTCATATTTACAACTCTTATTTAAGGTTGTGCTTTGCAACTTAATAACAAATATTATAGGAATCTATCAGTAAATGGCACCGCTTCTAACATCCCCCATTTTTAAAAAAAATCTACTCTCCAATCAAAAATCCCCTACGATTAAAAAGTTCTAAAATTCGTAGATCCAAGTTTCGGTATAATTAAAAGGAAATTAAAACATCCAAATAAAATCACAAAACTATATGATGCTTGCATGACGTCTCCATTAATTCACTCATTTCAACCAGCATTATGTTGAGTTGGGTGTGGTTTGTGACATTAGGCAGTAATTTGTAACTTTCATCTGATTATAAATTGTGTAGTTATGTTTGTTTTCTGTTTCAAATATTTAAATAGAAAAATATTGATTTTTCTATTCTATTCTAAATGTCAGTATCAAAAAAGCACTCCGCTGGCTCAGTCAATTAGTAAGCAGCAAGGTTGATTATAGCTGTTTATAAACTATTTGGCATGTAACTTGCATGAAACTGTACGCCTTCGCTTGCTTATTTAATTATACTTAAGACAATTTTCAGCAGAACGAGCCAACGAGTTCAAGGCTGAATCTCGTACCAATCTTTAATTAAAAGTTAGGAAGTATTTTTTTCTCAATTTTAGGCTCGTAGACTTGAACATTTTAAGGAAACTTTGGCCGGCTTAAGAGATTTCGCTTGAGTGAGCAATTAGGGCTACATTACTTAGTAATTTGCTCAATAATGATCTAGAGAGGATTTCTTAGAGTATCTCCATTTATTTGCTTGCATAATGAAATATAATTTAATTTAATCATTACTTTAAAGTTTTTTTCTAGTAATATAGTTTTGTTATATTTGATAGGTTTTTATTTTATTTTTCTAAAATTATACTCTTATCCACTCATGGATATAATCATTTTTTTGACAGTCATGACATATATTAAGGTGATGAAACCATTACGTAGAGAGGTTTAACATGTTATGAGTTTGAGGTCATGGGATAAAAATGTTACCTACCTGTCTTTCAAACACAAAGTTTTTAAGGCAGATAACTTGCCACACTTATCAAGTTCACCATAAAGGTAAGTTAAGTCCTGATGACGCAGGAGGGACAAGCTAGTGTAAAGTAGTGTGAAAAAAAATGTGTTGCAACACGACACACGATCACATTTACCCTAGAGTAAACATTTTTGCAGTTGTGGATAGAGAATGAAAGCTCGTTAGCTAAATCTAAATCATGGCTTTAACTTGATACATTTTGTTTTACCTAAAGCACCTTTTTTTGAACACTAGGTCACACACACGGAAATCAGCGATACTTTGGCCCTAAATGGAATATGCTTATTCTGGAATACACTGGCTGGAATACAACAGCAGAGTAGAGGCTGCTTTTTTTATGAAAATACCTATTTACAGACCATTAGACCTCTCTTAATGTCTAATTTCGTGATGATATTTTTAGATATAATGGTATGTACATAGTACAAAATTAAAGTATCTAAGTGAACTTTGTTTGCCGACTCTCGTCTTTAATATTCAATGTATATCAAATGCTTATAAATGTATTCAAACAAACCTGTTGCCCAAATTTACCTTGTTGTTTGCTGTTATTGTTTGGTTAAGCTTTGTGAAACCGAGTGGCGGAAACTTATTTGTAACGGAATTAGGACGTTTTAATACAATACGTAGCGTTTGAATGTATTCATTATGAATTAATCATAACATATTAATCTCGGCTCTAACCTTATAATGTATAGAAATAATTAATACATAAAAAAATTTAAAATAGGCCTCGATTTGGTTGCTAAATTTTTCACCGACTTTAATTTATAAACCAAACTACCTATTAGACTGTAAAGATCAAAAATATATTTTTATCTATCAGTCCAGGCATCTCTAAGAATTCGGGAACATACATAAATAAATGATTCTGATATACTAAGAAGAACCTTATCTCTTTTGCTGAAAGTGCAAACTATGCTACTTACCTTTCCAACATTTATTAAAAAATTTTGAATACAACACTGAAAACACAACTGTGAAAACGCGACAACACATCAGATGAAATTCGGTACTTCTATACCAGACTAAGATATGAAACTGCAGTGATGATTTTTAAACATGTGTATTAAGATTGTTTGTACGAATTTACTAATGTTTTGTTTATGTATAAATAGTTTTTCAAAGAATCAAAGTTTTTTGAAAGCATTAATAAATAATATGCAGTTTAAATATACTAAAACAATTATAAATAACAGGGTCAACGACACAACACGGTTACAATAAACTTCAAAAGACAAAATAAGACTGACAACACTCGTCGAGTTATCATTAACCAAGTCCCCTTACATTCTCGAAGGATCCACTTTGAAGTGTCACTTGTCGAGCCAATGAGAGCTGATACCCTCTTCGGGCGCGAGGTAAGCTTGACAAACGACATCTGAGGGTTGACACGTGACGATTGGCCGTTTTAATGCTACTTATATTTCTTTGAAGGAAAAAGTTCTTTTTCTTTTCGGCAGCTGGCAATTTTTGTAGAGTTGGCATGAGTCGAATTGAGAAACGTGCAGTTATTAGATTTTTTATTCTACTTGCGCGATAAAGAATATGTATTTAACACAATTGTTAACACATTATTTAATTTTATCTACTGTTTATTTAATGGCTATTTTTGTGTTTTCTTTCATATTTGGAATATAATATAAGTATTAAGATTTTTTTTGTAGGTGGAATTTTAGTAATATTGTCTAATGAGGAAATCGAGCTATAAGTAAGGTTAGGGTTGACCGAGCGAGCGAAGCATGCTTGGAGTCTGGCAAAACGTTATTTTATCTTCCAGTTTGTTTGTTTTTACGTATAGAATAGAAGTTTGTTCGCAAGAAAATTCATTCTTTTCGTATTTTCAATCCAATGATAGACAAAACTTTGTTTATGGGCTCTACAAATTTTTATATTTTTTTATTTGCCGGGAGTTTTCAATTGGAAGGGTACGTTAAAAAGGAGGAAAGTTCCATTAAAACATCAAAAATCTAACATAATCAGTAAATATAGATTTTATTACTCTTAAGACAAGGAGTAAAATACAGTGGCATACTAATTTTAAAAAATCAAAAACATTAATCGTAGACTGTTATCTGTTACTGTGGCAACTGGTGAGGATGATATTGACGTATCTTCCTCACACTAGTACGCTCGCACTCACATTAGTAATTAATTTAGTTTGCGATCTAAGAATGTTGAATAATGGCGATGTCAACAGTTTACAGAACTCCTAGAAATATGCAGGTTTATCGACTAGGGGTGTACTAAACCGAAACTAAACTCATCATACTAAACAACTTTCACTATGGAACCAAGTCAAAATTGGAGAAATAAAAATAAGCTGCTTCATATATTCGGTCAACTGCCGTTAAACTTCTAGTATGGAACCTTTGTTTTTTTCTCGCATTTAGTGTTGGTCCCATAGTAAGAGTTGTTCGTAATAAATTAACTACGCATATCACCGTGTATTGATATTCCTTTTTTTACACCGAGTCGATATTGCATATATTACAAGTGCTCTATAATTCGATGCAAAAGAATATTGTTTACCACGCAATTAGACAAAATAATGCATTAAATGATTCAGCATTACGCATAATAACAAACAAATAATTATTTTTTGCTTTTTATTATTGATATTGAGTTATTGAAAACACGCAATTGCTATAAAAATCAGCTTTTGTTATTTATTCTTATTCAGTAAGCAGTTGAAATGGACGCAGCTTGTCCCTAATAAGAAATTATAAATAAATAAATGTAGTAGTTTTTAAAACAAAATACATATTTGTTTTGTGAAAATAAACATGGTGGAAATGTAAGTAGAAAATGAAATAAGTTAAGATTAACTGAGACTTAAACTTACAAAAAATACTACAATAGCGTTATAATATAATTATGTAATCCCATACAGAATTTTACGTGGAACAAGTAAATGTAAAAAAAAATAAAGAACCTCAGACATTTATTGTAGCAGCAATCTTGAAATTGAAATATATAATATATATGTATAAAGTTTATTTTCGGTCTTCGTAAATATGACCATGTCTCCTAGTTTCGTAACAAGCTCAAGTGGTTACACATTTGTCTTCGCCGGGATACTCACATTTTATCTCTTCTTTACAATATTTTGTTTAATCCTTTTTCTCCTTCTTACCTGAAATCTCGTTTCACTTACGTACACGAATCCCATTCTTGTAACCTTAGGTCGTCCTCTAATCTTCGTCTTCAAATTCCACAACACAATAATATCTACCTCTTATGGCTCCTCCTATTCCATGCGTGCTGTTTGCCTCTGGAATGCTCTTCCATTGGCTATCAGGCGTGCGCAAAGCCTTGATTCATTTAAAGCTCAGGTTAAGAAATATTATCTTTCAAGTATTGTTCACTAATTTTTATTTTGTCAATCTATTTTTATTAGTGTCGTGTTATTCCTTAATTGAGTATACTTACATATATAAGTAGCTAGTTGTTATTTTTATGTATTATATTATTATGTACTCTTGTATGTTGTATTCATTACTATTTTTTTATTTAAATTTCTCATACTTGTTTTGCACCACCGTCTACGCAAAATTTTATTATTATGTTCCATTCCTATAAAAGTTGTCTGGAAGAGATCGCTTTTTAGCGATAAGACCGCCTTTTGTGCCATGATATTTGTTTGTTGTTTTCTTTTTGTGTTGTATTTTTGTGATGACAATAAACAATTATTGTATTGTATTGTATTGAAATTATCTAGTGTAATAGTATTTTACTAGTCCAGGCCTTTCATTTGATACCCATATTGAAGGAGTTATGAAAAAAATTGTAAACTGCCATTTTGCGGTAGCGGCCATCTTGGACCACTTTCATCATTCATAGCTAAGAACACTCCCAACTAATACAGCTTGTAAACAAAAAAACTCAAAATTGGTCGATCCGTTTGGGAGCTACAATGCTACAGACACACACATTAGACGTCAAACGTATAACACCTGACGTTTTTGCTTCGAGTGTCAAAAAAAATAAAAATAAAGAAATCAATAGTGTTTCAGTAATAGTGTTCTTGTTTTTAGTGTCGAATTTACACATAAACTGAAAATCGACTAAAAGTCAACAAGTAATTTTTTTAAATTGTTTAAATAAATCAAATTACTGTATCGATTAATTTTAATAATTTTCTTATTTGATGTTGATTGAATTATCCAAAAATGGTGCCATAAGTTTTTTTATTTTGTTTCAGAGCTTTAGTTGTCGGAGGTTTAGCGGTTACAGCGCTGGTCATATGGCTGGAAACTCAACTATCTTCGTAATCAAACATAGAAAATACAAATATTTAGTATACTGAAATGAAATTCGAAAATCAAAATACCCGTGTTTTTTGTTTAACACATTTTAGTAAAAAAATATTGAGAAAAAATGCAATTGAATTCATGCAAAGTGGATGCAAAATACATGGTCACAGACGCGTTTGCCTAACCCACATTAGTGTAATCGCGCTTAGGTGGACATATTTCCCAGCATTTTGTGATGTATAAAAAAGCGCAAAAAAAGGTGTGGTATATACTTGAACAAATGTTATACTCGTTTAGTAGTAAATCCTACGTGTCCGACTTGCAATTAGCCGATTTTTAGTGCACATAATATACATTACTCAATTAACTATGTCACGAAAACGAGTTTGCAGTACTCTTTCAAAAAACTAAATTATCTTCTCTAAAGACAGATAAAGACCGCAAACTTGTCCATACAATAAGATATATGTAGTTCTTTTCTGCCTTTTAATGTTGTCCGATTCCAATGGTTATTTTTTCACATAGCTAACACGTTATTTACTAGGCGTTTTATTTTTTTCTGTCTTTTATATCACTATAGAGTTACAAGCTTCTTAAGCAGTCATATTTTTGTGCTGATACGATGCCCGTTAAAACCTTTATTATGCAGAATTCAATAACTTTGTTCAAAATAATAAAACATGTAGGCTTAAAATACATAATAGTGAAGCGATTGACACCAATAACAAAATGTTGCAATTTACAGGGTGAAAAGAGGTACGCCCGGAACAAAAATTATATCAGAAACACGAAAACTTTTAATGTAGGAAGGTTAAACTTGCTGAAAATATTTCGCACATTTTAATGATACTCAACTAGATTCTTGTAAAACGTTGTTTTTTTAATTTTGACAGCTATTTTTAGTAGTCGCTTATTAAACGCCTTAATAAAAATGTCCCTTAGTGATTTATTGTTCGTTAAATGACTTGTTATGGAAATTTATTCAAGCAGCGAAAGAACGTCTTTTAAAATATTTATAAAAAGACTACTAGCTGTCACACGCGGAGTTTCACGCGACTTAAAATGGCATTTAATAAGTTTTACACTTGGAACAACCATTTGCATCTCTTAAGGTGCGATTCCACCAAAATAGTGTGTACTACATTTGCTTACAAATATTTTGTTCAAAACTTCAGCAGTGTAGGAACTAAGCTGGTATCGCATTTGGCTCCCATCTCCACCGGTTAGGTGCGTAACTTTTGTTATCACACAGTCCAGCACACTTGTGCACAAACATGTTCACTGAACAGAGTTTCTGTCGAAGACAGTTCAGTAGTTAATATGGACGAGCAGGAAACAATTTCAAATTTTCCATGAAAAATTTTCAAATAACTATACATAAGCTAACCATTGTGTCTCATTATATATATCTATCGAGTTCGCGATTTTCTTCTTTTCTCTTCGGTGTCGAGCGATTATAATCTTCCATTTTGTCATTGCCTCAGTCGTGTCACAGTTGAAACTCTGCGCCAACTCTTGAGTGGCATCGTGTTTTATGTTTTATTTTCATAATCAATGTGACTAGAATCCAATAGTACAGGATAAAATCCAATACCTTGAATAAATTTAATAATTTTATTTTTCGTCCAATCCATACTTAACTTGTTTAATTAACAATGTACGCGCACAAGTAAATGTTTTCACTCCGGCAGCGGAAGCAAGACTGAGTTCGCCAACAACAGGTTTAAGCGCGTCGACGCGAGTCCACTGCCTGCATATGCTCGCGCACAAAAGTATACAGATGTGCGCGAACATCCTACGATATTCGCGCACAATTTGTTATTGTTTGCTTTAGTGAGTCGACCAGAATAAACATTTGTGTCACACAATGCGCATTGCAGTGTCGCACAGTTCAGCACACTGGTCAAATCGCACCTTTAGGGGTTCAATTTCCAAAAAACTTTTCTAGTATACAGTATAGTATATATATAGTTATAGTACACAAAACTAGTTATAATAAATACACCCTCCAAATTTCATTTCGCTGCGTTCAGTGATTTAGGCAGTGATGACGTGATAGTAAGTCAGTCAGCTGCTGTACAATTGGTATATTATCGTATAAAGTAATTGGCTTCTCGAATACGGCCTCTTTCAATTCAAACTAAATGTTTTCAAAGAATTTCAAAAAGGAACATTATCAAGATTCTAATGTAACCGCTTATTTTTAATATGTTTCTTGATTACTCTAAGACGGACTGATTAGGTACATTCTTATTTGAATTTTATTAAATGGTTACAGAGGTTATCAAAACCAGTTCAGTAGTTACGACTTAAGATAATTGAAATGACTATAAAAATCAATAAATATCTCGTTTTCCAGGTTGACAGGAATTTATCTAGGATATATGAATTAATATATAATTTTATTGTTATATTCCATTCCTATAAGGTTTGTCTGGAAGAGACCGCTTATTGTGCCTTTTTTTATTATTTTTGTGTTGTACTTTTGACATTGTAGGACACATTTCGTTGAATTACGTATTTTATAAATATGTACGTAAGCAAAACAATACTGCTATAACGTGCGCAGACACAATATTTTTTGCAAATAGATTTGTATACCGTCTTACCAACAAACATAAGCCTACAAATCCAATCAAAGATAAAAAGCTCGTGTCACCGTCTGGAAGAATGCTATTACACTCGAGCCACTTGTTTTACAAAGAGAACTATTGTGCCAATTCTTTAAGGAATCAATGACGACTAGATAATTGTTTTATTTACACGAACGGAGGGTCTCGAGTTTCGCAATTAAACTGTTTCGCCTACAAACATTCCTTTATGTTACTAAATTAGGTAGTTGCTATGGGATACCAAGTCAAGGTTTTTTGGCTTCGGATTTGGATTTTTACTGTCCGGTTAAGTTTTAGCGTCTTTGGTCAAGAGCTGCTCTGATCCATTTCAAAAAAAAGTCCTTTGACCTTTGACACTTCTATACAAATCGTTTTGTTATTTTAATTTGAAGCCAACTAGATCAATATTTATTAAATATATATCGGAACACTTAGGAAGTCAAAAAACTGCATTTTCATGTTTTTTACCCGCCCGCTTACGATATTTATTATTTATTTATCAAATTAATTAAGACGGCACATTGTAGTCCATTTACATTAATTAGTTCAGGGTTGTCATTATACTCAAACAAAAAGAAATTATAAAATTACATTATTAATAACTATTTTAAAATTAAAATCACATTATTAAATTAATTATACACTACTATTATTATTTACTATTTTGCTTGTCGTATATTTATGTGAGTTTACCAAAAGATTCGTCTTAGTCGTGAGAGTTACAGATTGACCTTGATTCCGGCAGGCCAAACTTACTAAACTAACATAATTTGACAGTTCTAAAATAGTCTTCTCTCTTATTGTTTCCATAAGTGAAAAAAGTATATCCATACTTTTTTCATTTATGGATTTTAGGAACTTTTAGTTTAGTCAGTGTGACTGGCCGAATTGGGGTCAGTACATCAAAATTAAAATATAGATGATACACATGTTTAACGATTTAGCAGTCGCGTTATTTCTAACTCGCTTCTAATCACCTGTTGATAAAACAATTGTCGCTGTCCCATTTAAAAAGAGTCGTGTTATTTTACAGTTTTTTTGTTGAATCCATATCCTATTCCCCGAAGATAGCTGCTAGACCTTAGTTTTATTCTCTCGTGAAATACAAAAGCGCTAACAATAATCAGACCGTGTAAAAAGCTTCGCACAACAAAGTTACAAGTTGTAAAGTTAGAAACTTGAAGCACTGACTAGAGTTACATACTGCGGTGTGGACGTAGGAAGAATAGGTAATTCCAAGTCTTAATTGCGCGGTCAGAGGGAGGGCAGACCGCCAAGATCTTTAGAAACTATGTAAAGTGTAGGCTTAACTACTGTCCTGCTTTTGTTACAGTGAGTGGTAATAAATATCTGCGACGTCACAATGACGTCAGCGTGCTTATAATATGCAGAAATATTAGACAGTGAATGAATTTAAAAAATCTTTGATATATCAATATTTTAATTTTGTTTAGGTGTTGCTACTCGCGTACCTACCTAGGATGTAGCTCATAATTAATTTAGACAAAACTTGGACGCAGGGGTCTATATTTTTTAATTTTAGCGGTTGGGAATTTGGGATTGGGTGAGTATTTTTTCAAAAAGGGATAAATCTAGTTCAGGACCATTTAGCAGCTAATTCTAATAATGTTTAGCAGAGACACGCAAAACAAAATTTTTAAATAGAATATTGAATTTTAAAGAAATCTGTCAAAAGGTCGCTTTATTTATGTCGCAAAAAATGCTAAAGGTGCGAGGTTAATGCTTTCACAGAATAGATGTTCTGATAATCCATCTCGTACGTCAGCCAAAAGTAATAAAATTTAATTATTAGTAAGTCCTGGCTGACTGACTGTTATTTGCTAGGAATGCACGTACATGCTGTAATATGAAATTGGGAAGGTATATTAATAGGGTGTAGCGATGTACTAAGATTTTATTTTCAAAATCTAATTCCTACGGTGTTTAATAAATGGAGGCTTAAAAAACGAACTTCTTTTATTTATTTTGTCGCAGGCAAAGCTGCGGGTGACAGCTATTAGTATTGTACCATAATATATTGCCTTGTTTCGTTACAAACTACACATAACCAAACACCATGTATATTAGATACACTAACACAAATTACTGCGAAACAAATGCATTAATATGTTAATTTATAGTCTGCAACAGCTTTCCTCTATTGACATTCGGATAACGGCCACCAATAATTGTATTGGTTGGCATCCTCACATGGTTTAGTGTTTCATGATATATGGATGTGTTGCACTAGCAAATAGTTGGGATTATTAGATTTTATGTGACTGAAGTTTATTAATGTGCGCGAGAGTCGACAATAATAATAATAATAAAATTTCAAAAAATTTCAAAAACAGTCTATAAGAACAATTAACGGTTTGAAAAAACGTAGTCCTGCGAGAAAACACTTTAAAAAAGATAAAATAATGACAGTTATATCACTTTATATTTATAGTTGTTTATTAGAAGTACACGAGGATAGGGAAATACCGGAAAAAAGAATTTCACGCAATAATAAAAAAGGGCGAATCCTACCAATAAATAGATTAGCTAAATGTAAGAAGCAGGGGCTTTATACCAAAATACTGATGTATAATAAATTACCTAATAGTGTAATGGATCTCAATTTTATTACGTTCAAACAAAAATTGAAGTATTTTTTTGAAAGCAATCCTTTTTATAAACTCAACGAATATATGTCAATGCAGCTTGTAGAATCATCGTTCTTGTGTAACGAACAACCATAATAAAATATCACTAATAACTAAACAAAGCAATCATAATGTAAATATTTGTCAAGAGAACTGTTAAACTAAGAACTAAGATTAAGTAATCGTATATGAATGAGATTTGTAAGTTAAATTTTTTAAGTAATTATTAATTCAAATGTAATAAGACTTGCCTGTAACGAACGTTATTTAAAGGTCAATAAATATTACTTTACTTTACTTTACTTTACTTTAATTAATTCCTTAAAAAATTGACTGACTTCTATTACGGCAGGCGCCATCGATATAAGAAACCATAAATATTTTGCTATCAATGGCAGGCAACTCTTGACCATTTCTTATAAAAATTAAAACGGGACTACATGGAACTACATTTGTATAACCATTCATACAAAAAAATAATTTTTAGAATCTGTCAACCCGCCTGAAAGAAGTCAAGTAATGAACATAAAAAATACACTTGTATTGAGTATTGAGTACTTTTTTAGAAAGTCGGTAAATAGTACTTTAAATCGAAAGGCGTCAACAGCAAGCGAGCTCGAGCGACTTGGTAGAAATTCCTCAGTAATAACACCAACACACTTAGCAGGTCACAATGATTTCCGCTACATAAAACACGATGTAACAGCTGAAAAATCACAACTTCCAATAACGATAAATCCATAAACCCATATGTATCCCACTACACGCGAATAGTGAACGAGCCTAGTATAGGGGCTGACAAATGACGTCCGAATATGAGGCCAGTGGCGGACAATGATAATGTCGCCAGTAACAAATGGCGAGCCGCTGCAGCGAATGGCGGCCTCCGTGATTCGAGGATTACGATATATTATAGCCCAGCACTATCGCACTGGACGACAGGCACGATGACGCGACGGCCCGTCAACTTGGCACTCGAAACAACCCTTAATCATACCAAAGTAAACCTTAATTACCTAGAAATAAGCACTTTCTAAACGCTAAGGAACTAACATGATGCTATGGGAAAGAGGGAATTAATTGCACGGAAAAGGGGACTTTAATCGTATGCTACAAGAGGCAGTTATTCCGTTGAATGAGGCGCTAGTTTTGAATTTTCAGTTGAGTTGTTGTTAGTAAATGCGTCGCGAATTTCGGTTGTTAGACGGGATGTCATTAGATAACGAGCTCGGAATTTGATAAACAGCTACATATACGTAAACTAAAACTACGAGTATTGAGCTTTGGATTATATCAGGACAATTTTTGAATAAAAGAGTTAAGCATTTTGCTCGTAGTATTATTTTAGCACTATTGAATAGCTGTTCTTGTTTAAACATGCAAAACGTCCTATTAATATTAATTTTTATTTTGTTACTTTATTTTTTAGCTAAAAATTGTTTTAGGACTTAGCTTATATATTCAGTACGCTATCTATTTCGAAATAGCGATTCTAACTGTTCAAATAAGGCCTAGATAATATTAATAACTTGCATGTAACGAACGTTATTTAAAGGCCAATAAATATTTCTTACTCTTATTCTTATAATGTGTATGTAATACAATAAAACTAGATGTGTTGATATAAAATATATACATGAGTAATTCTCTTTCCTTTCAACAAAAACAATAACAAACGTGATGATAGCTCAAAAAACAGCTATTCCAACAATATGTCCGACTGTCAACGTTCTACCCCAAATAAAATTATATGTTAATACTTACCCATTGGTTTTGCTCTCAAAGCACTAGCAACAAATAATATTTAATAACAAACAGCAGTCCAGTTTCTATTATTTGTCCTTATACAGCTAGTCGAGGTAAAACCGGTATTAAACATGCAACCAGTACTACCGAGTATATTTTCTATGTTTGTCAAAAACTCATTTACGTAGAAATATGAAATAGGTAGAAAGGAAATATGAGCGGTCGCTCATACGCTATCGTTACGAGTAATTAACTTTTGTTTAACACAACAACTTTTGGAGATAAATATCAAGCGTTAAAACACCGTTTTAAATGCACCTAAGAATTGGACGATGTAAGCAGTTTTAGGGCATTCAAATTTCAGAAAAAAATAATTAAGTATATGAGATTAGTATTTTTTAACATTCATATTTTTCTTGTTTCATTTGACGCGAAACATATTAACGAAGTCATTTTTGTACATATTTGCCCAGTAGACGCTATGATGAAAAAAACCTCTAAATTAGTCTTAATAAAGGAATTAGTCTTAATATTAAGAATAGTTTGCTAGCAAACTGCTAATATCACTCCAAATCGTGTTTTTTTATAAAACACTGTACTTTCTTTGATCACGATAGCATTTTATAAACAATCGGAAATAAATAAAAGTAGAACGTAAAAAGTGGACATGATAATATATTTAAATTAAAGTGATCTAATTATTACCTACACCCCTTCACGGAAGAGACCTGTGCCCAGCAGTGGAACGCTACGGCTTGAAACGCAGTCCGCACACTGCGTCCGTTTGCTGATGTTTCAGTAATGCATCTTTCTATAAAAATTAGATGAGTGAGTATGTCTATGGTATTTCCTATGTTTGCTTAAAAGTCGTTAGCAAAAGCTCACTCGGGTATTGCCCACTGCTAACTAAACTTTTCTCGCCTCAGAGAGAGTGCACTGGCTACTGCAAATTTAGTTAGTCGTGATTTTGTGTAATTGGCTGAATTTGCTTAGTTCGTATGCTGTATTTATTAAATAGATTACGATACAGAATACTTGTATATCTTCTTTCTTCGTTGCGCATTTTGTTATGTTTTTTTGAAGGAAATTTTTGATTATTACATATTATCTAGCAAAAGAAGACTCGAGTTCTTAGTTTTGAGTATTTGGAATATTTATGACGCCCTGCCTCACAAACAGTAATGCGTGGGTTCAATCCCAGGTTCAGGCATGCACCTCTACATTTTTCACTCATGTGCATATTATAATTAATTACCACATGTTTAAGAGGTGAAGGAAAACGTTGTAAGGAAACCTACTTGCAAACCTTACGCAACTGAGTTTTGAAATCATCTACCCAAAATATCACCTTCAACTGACTACCAAGCAGAATTATTTCCGTATCAACATTACCCCATCCATCCCAAAATCCCGTCTCGACCGCATCGGCCGATTTATCTTAATATTTTGACATAAGGTGCGTACTTGACATGTGTACCTGAGTCATCAATCATAGTAGAAAGCTCGGTTCATTAGTGCAGGATTAATATCACTAATGCTAGTGCGGCAGACAGATTACAGATATACAAATAGACAGTTTTACATGAAAGTTTAATAGTATTTTTTTATTCCCGACGCCAAAACACATGTTATAAGATTTACGTGTCTGTGTGTTTGTCTGTAGCTTCGTAGCTCCGGAACGATGAGTGAACTGGTTTTAATGTTTTTTTTTTTGTTTGTTTGAAAGGTTTGTTAGCTTGTAGTGTACTAAGCTATGTTTGATAAAATCGGTCCAAAATATACGTTGCCACAAAACGGCGGGTAGCATAATTATTTTTTAGCTGGTATATGTGTATAAGCTTTTCTTTAATCATATTTTATGTATTGTTGCTAGTTTTTGAATAAATAGTTGTCTTATATTATCTTATTTTTTCATAACTCTCTCAATATGGATATCAAATGAAAGAGCTTGACTACTAGAGTTCACTATGATATAATTCGAATCCATGATGATCGCCACCACAGAATGGCCGATTATATTTTTTCTTGTTGTAGGTTTTATAACTCTTGTCCTCGTATCACGATATAAACAAATTTTAGACGGTAAACTAATAAATAGTATATAAAATACACCAATGTATTGTACTTATAAGAACTGGTAGTAACGAAAGCTTTTTAAAGTATTTTAATTATAAATTGCTTATTATTAAATTATATTCGCACTGGTCCTGGCATCTAAAATACAATGCAGTGTCGTCATTTTATTACATGGATCCGGTTAGATGATTATATTAACACTTTTACTGAAAGTTGCTACAATAAATCATAATTAGAATGTGTCATAGAAGAAAGTAAGATGTATTTTTCAAGCCTGATTTCGGTGGATAAAACATTATTTGTCATTTGAACACAAGTTTAGTCAAACAATCCGCCCCGATTCGAACCTGGCGCAAAGGTGCCCATGAAGCTAGCTGAGTTACCGCGTTTGTCTATTAATTAGGTTGTATTTATAGTAAATGAGCAGTTGGTTTAATTTTATCCATTTGCCCCAATTTTAAGCACAATATTAGTTAATAAAATTAAATATCTGTTGTTGTACTTATATTTAAGTGTTTATCTTGATTAAAGGTTCAGATAAATTAAAAATAACTATGTGATAATGCACATAATTTTACACAAACCAAAATTTTCAGTTACAATCAGAAATGCATTTAATATAATGTTTGAAAACAACCGAGCCATTAATCGTGGGTCGAGTTTTGTTATTTAATTATATGGGACAATATCCACACAAAGGTCTTTAGGTCCTAAACTAGGCAAAGCCTGTGCTATGGTAACCTAATGACAGATATACATACTTATTATAGACACGTACATACTTATATATATTATAAACACCCAGACACAGGTCAAACAGACGTGTTCATGCACACAAATGCTTAATCTGTCCGGGGATCGAACCCGGGACCAGCGGTGCAGAAGGCAGGGTTGCTACCAACTGCGCCAACCGGCCAGTCGAATTGTCGGATAGTCTTAGGCCTTAATTATTATACCTGTCAATAATAAAAAAGTATGTTGTGGTCTGGGTTATCTCTGTGCGCTTTTCTAATCTGTATTCGGGTGAAGTTCATTCATCAACTGAAGGTAATCCATTGCTTCGCCACAACAGAGGACCACACGGTCAGTTAATGCTGGGGTCGCACAAAAGCGCTCAAATGGTGGAGCAGAATGAGCGAACTTGAAATGAGTGAAGCGGTCAAGCGAGCTTATGTTTATTTAGGTCTAGGTATCTTTGAAGCTGGAGCTTGATTACTTCGGCCTGTGTTTCGTTTTAAATATTACGTTGAATAAATCATTCTTATGAATGAAAGCGTCTGTCGAGAATTCAAACTGTTTGAGCGTTCGACTAATCAAGTTCTTGGAAAATAATAATAATTGTTTTTGTGTGACATTATTAATAAGCACAGCTTAAGTATATTGGAAGCGAAGATTAAGACCACTTCTGTACTAAAGAAGGGAAATGTAATGACGTCATATTTTGTGAGACCAATTCAGAGCATGTGGTCGAATTTGAGAAATTCACAATGTCATCAGATAGGTAAGCAACTTCTTACCTATCTGATGACATTGTCATTGTTGAGAACTATCAATGAACATAAAATTCAGATACATACATTATAATCTCGTAAGTACTTTGGTTCATCAATCAAACAATATAAATATATCTGCCTGCCGAATTAAAATCTGTCGTCGTTTTTTGAAGTTACTCATTTTCCAGTTATTAGTGTCAACGTTATCAGAATTTTGTTTATAAACAACTCATCATCAACCAGAAGGCGTCTACTGCTAAAGATAATCTCTGCCTTAGAACGCAATTCCGAACGACAAGGTGCAAATTGAATCCACTGGTTACTTACGTAAGTACCAACCCATAACGTCTCACTGCTGGGCACGGGTCTCCCATATGAACGGGCCGTAGGCAATAGTCTACTACACTCGTCGAATAGCAGGTTGGAGAATTTACCTATCTTATAAAGCTATTAACCTTCTGCGACAAGCAGCTTTCCTAAAAACAGAGGTGCGACAAGAGGTGCTTTCCGTACCCTAAGATTGCTAGGCAACTGGTGTACCGATTAGGCTACCAAAAACTTGCATCTTTTTTATTTATTTTTCAACTAGGTACATGTTTTTCTTTATGTTTATTACCTGATTTCCCGGAGATGGCTGGATCGTTTTAAATAATTCTTTTATTATTTGAAAAGGTATACTTTTTGAATTAATTCTATCAGCGTCTTTTTTTTAATAACTAAATTATCCACTGGTTACTCGTGACTTTTACTTTAACTGACTTATTAATAAACGCGTTGTACCTTTAATCGTACCTTGTTTTGTTTTGGCGCGTGACGTTCTCCATTGGATAAAACAAGATAAAAGATTGTGTTTATTAATAAGGTGGTAAACGAATAGAAACAATTTTACCCTACTAAATAGCCTTTCAAGTTAATACGTATATATAACTGAGTTATGTATGACACAGGCGTGCGTTTGTGATTTGTACGTTGTCCGCTGCAGAGGGCAAGCCTCACTTGATATAGGGCATTCGGTTAGCACCGAGTGACAGCTAGCTGCTTCTCATTAAACGCAGGAAACTAGAGGCGTACCCTCGAGCTACGTACATGTATAGGCAAACATTGAGCAAGCATGTAGAGTTATAGGCCCCAGTTACTTTGCAGTGATAAACTAATTAATTATCAGAGACGTTAGAGGTTAAAAAAGTAAAACCAAAAAACCAACGAATTTTTACAAAAATAAAAATAAAACAAGTGTTTAGAAGTGAATTCAAAAAGACCCGGCTGGTAAATCTTAAAACACGTGTTTCTATTCTAAACTCCAATAAAACTCATAAGTTATATATATTTGGATACCAAACTCGATGTAATTTGACAACTTTTAACTTTTTTTGAGATTACTTTTTGGCGCCAAATATCATTAATTTTTTTTTTTTAATTTTGATATATTTCTGTGTCACTCTCTCAACTAAGGCGAATCTATTGACACCATTTAGGCTCTAAAGCGTAAGGCTAAGGAATTATACATACACTCGAAAAAATAAAAATACTCAAACAATTTTCTCAGCATGAATTTTGAAAAACTTGCGTGCTCTTAAAATATCTTGTTTGAAAATACAAGATGCTTTTGAAATAATTTTATTCTAGCCACTCAATTCGTTGATACACAAAATTACGTACAAGATATAGTAAATATACACTTGGTACACAAAATGTTTGCAATCTTTTTATTGATCGTTGGTTCGAATTAAACAGAAATGTTACCGTTAATGTCTTTAAAAACATCTTTAGGGTAACCATAGTTTATAGTTTAGTTTAAGTTGTTTATTTCTCAAACGAAAAACAATATTCCTTTTAAAGAGAAAAAGAAAAATAAACTAAGTATAGTTGTACATTAAGCGTTACGGGACGGACAAAAGCATTTTATATAAATTTACATTTAGTTACACATAGTATACCACATACTAACACACAATTTAAGTAATGGTTATCGCAAGAACTTTCTATAACTTCCTGGAAAAATATCATTTCGTAAATGGTGTAGAGGAAAATTGAGCTGTTAACATCTTTTGAGGATTTTTAATAGGTGATTAAGTTAATAAAATATTATTATGAGAAACGGCATTGTTCATTTATTGACCCAAATTTTATTATTTTTTGAATTTGAGTAACAACAATTGCATATATTTTAACTACAGAATTTAACACAATCATTGAATCGAGTTTACTTGTATCTGAAACTCGCTAGGCGCAAACAAATTACAAATATTTTTACAAGATTCAAGGTAGCTGAAAGAACTAGTAAAAGAATTATTATCGATGAAGTAGCACATACCTTACATATTAGAAAAAAAACATGTTCTTAACTGCTACTTGTAACTAATTTGCTATTGCAAGTTACTATCATACTCGTTATAGATCAACAGTAATAACTACCTTATCAACGTCCAAAAAATTGCCACTTACGCCAAACAACGGGCAAAATTTTGCACCGTAGATTGGTAGACCTATATCAGTAAAGGAACGCGTCCAATCTGCTTGATTTACAGCGCCAATAATCTCCTACGTCACGCGACACGCGTCAGGTGTCACGCGGGACCACGCCATCCTATTGTCACGTGCGGGACAATGGAAACGTACGGGGTTGAAATTATAACGTTTTTATTTTTGAATTTTTTTAGGATCTATAAATAAAAATTTTGGCAGTTACACAGAGCCCAGTAAAAGAAATCGTCTAATGTGCAGATTTACAATAAAGATAATGGCAGTTACACATAACCCAGTAAAAGAAATCGTCTAATTTGCAGATTTACAGTAATCTTCAACTGAACGCGTCACGACACACAAACAACATGTCGTGACAAACAAACAACGAGAATAAATAAAAGTTGACATCGCAACATTTTTGATTAATCCCACTAGAACTAGGTTATTTCTCTTTTAAAACAATTACTTACGAAATGTTGATATTATCTTCCACAATTATCGTAGCTCTACGACGTAAATTATAACTTGCAAAATAATAATCGAACACCAATAATATGCACTTTGATCCTTATTTTGAACATAAATCAATTAAATAGTATATAATAATGTACCTAGTGTATAGTTCTTAGTATACTACGTATATTCAAATATCTTACATATTCTTGACCTCACAAAGTAGCATCTCAGTACATTTTATGCTAGACTATGTACTCAGATGGCGCAGCAAGCGAGCAGCAAAAAAAATGTCGGATTAAGGTCAGATAGACAATGAAGCGGGCTATGTCGCCTGACGCCTGTTTTCCTTGGCCTGGAGTCAAATGTTGCATTTGGAAAATGAAATGGATTCTCGCGAAATTTCGAAAAGAATACCATTGTGCTGAGATTCAAAAGAGGCGCTGCTATCGCTCGCTATTATGCTGTAATTTGACGGTATTCGCGTTACATGGGGCTCTTCTATATAACGTTGTTTAGATAAGAAAGTGTATATTGTGTTTTGATACGTGACAGCATCTTTAGATTTTGATAGGTTCTGATGTGCTAGCTCTTTTCATATTAAAAAAAATTATACTCACAAGTGGTTAAAAGAGATTTTGAAAAACCCGTCTGCATGAACGTTAAACCCACGTATCTTAACGAGTGAAATGGCGGGATGCAGCTTGTCTTTCATGAACTTTAATTTAATTCTATTGTATTAAATTAAAGTTCATGTTTAGTTGTAAGTGCCACCGGCTGCCACTAGGCGTTAGTGGAAAAGTTAGCTGCCGGTGGCGTTGCGTTCAGGTCGTTTTTAGGATTGATGATTACATAGTCTCATTCACACTAGACATTATCTATTATTTTTGCTCTAGTACTTTGCTAGTTGACACTAGGTAATGAGCAGATAGCCGCGCGCAGAACGTGTCACTATAATGAAAAGATAATATGTACATATCTTTTCACCACTGCGAAGTATATCTATCATCTAATTCAGTAGTTCACCTCTCTTAGATCAGATTTCGAACGCTAGTTCTTTGAAGGAGATGCGTTGATAGATATAGAGGCACAAATAAACCCATATTAATCTTAAAGTCATATCCTAAAGCTCATTTTCAATAAACATTGTATCACTCTGTCTTTTTTGGCTCTTAAACATATTAGACAAATGAAGAATGAATGAATTTAGAATTCCAAAATTGACGTTAAGCGTAACAAACAATGAATGACCAATAACCCACCTTCTTTCGAAGTCAGGTAAAAACAAACTTACATGCCTACATTTTTGAAATTTTGTAATAATAATTGAAGCATATATTTATGATTTAAACGGATAGTCATAAAATTCCCTATCTAATTTGTTAACACGAATAAAACATTATTTTGTATCTCACTTTCAAACTACCCAAAGAACTTGTTAGACATAACAATAAATAGCCCACTAAGGCGTCTCTATCGCTCGTAGAAACGTAGCTCCCGGCTACGAACTACCGTAGCAATATCAGACTTCGTAGCACTTTCGTAGCAGTTTCCGTAAAATAGCTCCTTTACGCACCAACTCAAGTGTTATTCTGGAAGTTACTGCTTTAATTATGAACAGAAAAAAAATGTTGCTAAGTTAGGAATGAAACTTCTCCATTACGTATTTCATTTTGTTCGCTAGCATTATAAGTGAAACATGTTTATTATTCAACGCGGAGCTTCCTCGTCGTTATTTCAACGGCTACTTACCTAATTTGACAATGGAAGACGTTGCTTTTCCTACGAGACACTTTTGTCGGCGCGAATATATTTGATATTTCTTTAGTGTCTACACTAGAAATAAAATGTTGAATCTAAAGAGTTTTTATTTCGAAGTTTTTCGTAACATTCTCGCTACAGTTGCGTGTTTCAATATTTTGTTTAAAATAATTCAGTCTAGGCACTAAATACATTCATTTATTTTTTTTAGGTTTACTTAAATGTCGTTAATTAAGTAGGTAGGTAGTTTTTTGTTTATAACATTTGTAATTTATAATTATTATGTGTTATTTAATAATAAAATTTAAAGTATTTGTTATATTTCCTAAAGGCCAATCAAACACGAAAGTACCAAACTTAAATTCTAAGTTATAATTAAACTCTTCAGAATTCCTACCTCACCATCAAAACGTGTCTATAAAGTTAAAAATTATCGTAAAGAAAATTCCGACAAGAACCAGTCATCGACATAACAAAACTGACTTCAGCTATTCCTAAAAATTGCGATTATTCTTAAGGTTAGCACTTATTGTGAAAATAGACACCAAAAACCCACTAGAAAGAAGAGATGGTTACATCATTAAAATCGTCACTGAAGAGTTTCAGATATAGTATCTAAACTAAGTACTGACGTACGATATTTTAGTTAAATACTGTTTTATTTTCAAGAATGGTGCTCTAGTAAAAGTTATTCTTTATCATAAGTGCAGTTACTGCTCAGCTTTCAATAACGTACGCGAACCCTACTGATATTTTCACATCTTTTATAATTATCTACGGACTCGTATACTCGTATTAAAAATTAAATCCTGATCGATATTTTTTTTATCCTGAACAGCTAGGCATTAGACCACCAATTAGCACGACCAGGAAATCAGCAATACTGATTCAGCCTAGTCTGGAATACACTGGCTATATAATATTCGCTAGGAATCAATGTAGAGCCTAAACCGCTGAACCTGAGCTATGGAAAGTGTATTCATAACAGAATGTAAAGGTTTAAAAAGGATTTTTGGAAATCCAACCCTTAAGGGAATCGGATTAGATTAAAAGTTTGCAAGTTTTATGTTTTTTTTTATATACTCCGTGTGACAGCTACTCACTAATACGCCCTCAAAATTTTATGTCTCTATATATATATTTGGACGATGAATTCATTATAGGATGTAGTGTAATAAGATTACTTTATATTTTTTAAGGTTTTTTTTAATATATATTTTATAATAAGATTATAGTTTATGGAAATTCAACCCTAAAGGGGGTTGATTTGGGGTTCAACGTTTGAAATTTCTGTATATTTCATTTTTGTTAACGCCCCGGGTGGCAGTTACTGGTAAGCATATCAATAAAAATATTTTTGCATATCAGTTGAAACTCAAATATTTTTAAATATATTATAATATAGTACGTACATCCATAAAGAAAAACCTTTTTACCATCCACCGTTCACTTGCTACGATCCAGACATACTTCTTCCACTTACAAAGGCATCTTCATACATCATCATTGGTTATAACATTCTTCTGAAATTCATGTTGATTAAATATATTTGTTAATTGATGTCAAAAAACGCTGTTCTCTATGGAAAAAGGCACTTTCAAAGCAAAGTCTACATAAATATCCATTTGTTATTTAAATGTAAGCTAACATAGTACATTTATTTGACTAAGAATTCAGCTTACGTTTGTATCTTAAGTCAATAGTTAGGGACCAAATTACCATAAGTCAGTAGATGTCGACCCAATACAAACTTGTTAAGATATGTACTCAAAGGCTGAATTTCTTAGGAGAAATAGGACCTTAGTAAGTTACAAATATATTACTTTATTCATTTAAGGATTCATCTTTGCATATGTAAATATTTGATTGAATTGATGAACTCTTCTTTGTAAACACACAAGTTAGAATATACAATACAATATATTTCACATCTAGTGTTACAAAAGGAGGTCTTACACTCTTACTTGTAAAAATAATAATGATTGAAGGCTAAATAAGAATTTTTTTCACTCTTAACATGAAAAGTGGTTCAGATGAAGTTAAAGAATTAGTTTTGGTTAAATTGCCCCCTAGGGGGGTAGCTCCGCCAATTTTCCTACTTACCTTAAATAGTATTATGTTTCACAAGTATTACGTGCTCACTCACAACACTTTTTGTTTATTTTTGTATCACGTTTATTCACCCAACTTGAAATGTTAATTATATTTCGGTTTGGTCTATGATGAATGATGTGGTAGTTTAAGTGTGGACCGACGATAGCGTCCCACTGCGGACGGGTCTTTCAAAACAGGCCGTCCCTAAAACACGGTGTCCCTATTACGGGTTGAGAAATCTTCTAATGCTGTTCATTAACTTTCTTCTACAAGCAGATTTTCTGTCTTTTCTTTTTATGTATATTCCCTGATAACTCAGAGACACCTAGACAGATTTGAAAAAAAATATATTTGTAAGGTAAAATAACTGAAAGATTTGTATAAACGCCTGCTGAACTTCACTTGCTTCACCACTGACTTACTATAACTACGCTAGGGTGGTCCCATGACGGAAACTATGCATATCAAACGAGATTAATTTTATGGTATTCAAACACCGATAAACGCAAACGCTTGAGATGTCTACCTGTGTACTTCATAAATAATTCAAACTATTAAATACGTAGACTAATAATAAATGTCAAGGTTAACCTAATAATAATATTAGTATAATGTCTTCGTAATAACTTTGGCTTTATTGGAAAATAATTTAAGGCAACTTATTAGCTATACAACACAATTTTGTTTAATTCTGCCTGATATGCTTTAGTGACAAAAAAATCTATTCTATAATCAGTGCAGTTATTCAATCTTAAGTTAATGCTAGTGATAGCCTAGTCGGTTAACTCGTTGCCTCAGAAGCAAAAAGACGCTGGTTCAAATCCTGGTTCAGACATACATACAACTCTGAGTTTTTCACTCATGTGTATATTAGAATTAATTACCACATGCTTAAACGGTGAAGAAAAACATCGTGAGGAACCTTGCTGGCCAGCGTGGTGGACTATACCCCCTACATAGGGGAGACGCGTGTCCAGCAGTGGGGACATTATCAAGACTCAACGCTTAAGTTTCTGCTTAATATGTTTTAAAGCCGATTTAGTAGAGATTCTAATCATGAAAAGCTATATTGGAAAGTGATGGATATTCGAAAACCATGTCGAGATAATATAATGAAGAGTTCATATTAAAAATCCCAGATTTTGTATTCACGTACAAATATTATTTACTATAACTATTTACAATTATTTATTTTTGTAAAATATTATAATTATTTACAAAAAACGAAAAAAAAACCCTCGTATTTATGCCAAAATCGTCAGATGCCATAAAAATATTATTTTAAACGATATAGAAAACCAAATACAGTGATCTAATTTTGGTTAAGTCACTTCCTCTTTTGCTAGTGGCACAAGAAGCCAAAGTAGGTGTGGGCCATCTCATTTATTGCCTTAAACGAATATTTTTAGCACTGAAAAATCAGGTCTAAATGAAAATTAATTCATAAAATTATAAATGTCAGATAAGCCTACCAAAACCTACATTGAGTAGAAATAAAACCCTTCAAAGAAATTAATGTCACAAAAGATATTCACGAAGCATTAAACAATCTCAAATGCTGTATAAAATCGATTCGATCCTTTGTTTAAGAAATTTCAAAGTCCGAACTGAGACTAAAGAAAATTTAAACAATTAGTTAACCAAATAACATTTATAAGCAAAGAAAGGAGGCCACGATCCGAAGCCCCAAACTTTTTGAGCGAACAAAAAAAATCTTTTATATATTTTATTTTCTCATAATTGGGTCGCGAACTTTGAAATTTACGGTTGGAACACCTTAACTTAAAGATTGCATTAATTAGAGTGTATGAGCTCGTTAAAATTTGTAATAAGCCAAAGTTATAGGATGTTTTAAATATTGCATCGAGTTTTCTGTACAAAACCCCATATCCACCCGTGGGAATGCCATGGATGAAGTTCTGTGTTCGCGGTTTAGTTGAAGTTTTTCTTTTTGTGTCCTGAAACATTTTTGTTATAAGTTTCGCATTTTGCTTTCTCCTTTTGCTAGACTTATTTCAGAGACAAATAAAATATTTTTTAATCGTTTAAAAGGTAAATAGCCTCGATATTACATACTTTAATCGCTAGAAAAGACTGGACAATATCAAACATTTAACAATGTAGGACTTTGAATTCTTGACTACTTGGGAGACTAGACCGTTATAGATATTAGATGACTTTGTGCGTAAGACATTTATGGACACTAGTCATAAACAGTCACTAGACTTAATTAGACATTACAAAGTCGAAATGGGACTGTTTAACACACTTGACATTTCCGGACACTAGACATTCTTTGCCTGAATGACTCTATCTTATCTTGAAAATCGCTAAACTGTTTTGACAAATAGTTTACACGATGACAATTCTACTGAGAGGTCACATTTTCATAAATTATGAGACTTTATCTGTCGCTGCGTTACTTCCTAATCTATAAAAAAAACTCTTCGGTTCAACCAACTGAGGTTCAATGTGATGTTTAGCTCATTTTGCTAAGTAATCCTAGCTTTTGACGTGAAGCCGCTTGTCTCCGTCTGTTGATCTGTATTTGATTATACCCAAAAAATTGCTTCTGTATTATGTCAATCACTTTAACTCTAACTCTAATTAAATGCAAAAAACAATAGCTAGGTCATCGATAGAAACACTGCAACCTATAAGAAAAAAAACAACGATCGCCTAAGATAAACTTGTTAAAATTTAGTATGACAATGTTCTTACAGATTTAGGTTCTTTATTGGATCCGGACCTTCATAAATAAGACCCTCGTTTGTCCTATCCATCCTCCCGATATAATCATCATCTTATACAAATACTTTGGAGTTTTATAACAGTTTTTGCTTCGCGTTATGAACATCTTCATAACTAACAAAGAATAACTTAACTTTTTGCCGAAGGTAGACTAATGTCGGAAGAGATATTTTTTTATCGTATTATATTTGGTATCAACTAAAATAATAGTTTTTTAGAATCGCTTCAGTAATTTAGTTGAACTTTTGAGATAATTGGTTTTTCTAGCAGGAGAGCAAAAACGTGCTAAAAGTTATGCTTGCTGCTCCTGTGATGTCTTATTGCCATTTTCTTTTCAGTCACCCCTTCGGTCTGGAACCTTCCAAAGAACACCAATGAATGACCCATTTGCTCTATCATTCATCGGTTTGGCTAGCAATGTTTCCAGCCCACCATCACTTTAACCTACACAACAGAGTTACGGCAACTGTTATTTTGGTCTTTAATGGATACAGTTGTTACTAACTCTGTCTTTCAGCTTTATGTCAAACGTGGACTGTTTTGAAGAAGGGTGTTAACTGCTATCTTAGTTACTTCGGTACTTAGAAATGGCAGGATTGTGTTTTTCGTCGGTTTCTTCTTAAGGTGTATTGGTAGTTTAACTTTGAACTCATCTTTGTCCATCAAATATTTTTTCTATGAAGTGGCTATACCAGCCCTTTAATAAATCATTTATTGTTATATATATAACTAACAATGTACCTTGGTGTGTAATGTCAATAATTTTATATTTTTCTCCGCATTCCAGCAGTTATTTCAGCCAATGCTCATTGGATTGCATTGGAATACTACGATACGATATGACGTTACACGTTTGGAGTAAAACAAAATAATTAAAAATAACCTTGAAGTACAAAAGCAAGCATGGTTTTTGCAACATAACAATATAAAAACTTAAGCCTACAGTGACTATAGTCGAGTCACTTCAATATGCGCATTGCAAACCAACTTTTGTCATAAATAACCAATTCGCAACCCTCCGCCTACTCCACAAAGATATCACAGACCGTAAAAAAATAAAGTGTGATAAAAAGGAGGTCGCATAGCAAGCATATTAATAGAAGATAAAATACGAAAATATTTTCATAGCATACGCTTTAAGGTGTGTTTGAATTTGTAGATTTACCTCATTAGAGTATTGTATTATACTCATACGTACATCTCTGAGTGAGGTTTGGATAAATGGATGGTTGCAGTTGATAACCTTAAAGGCATCAATCGCATCCCATCAGACGCTGACTTTATTTGAAACTTTTGGCTTATCACAATGCCGCTACAAGGAAAAATATTTTGATGGTTTGGAAGACGCAAGTTCAATGCGAGCAATAGAGCCTATAATACGTTCTAGTTACAAATTATAATTTTTAATTATTTTTAAAGGCAACACTCAGTTGATTGCTATACTAAGTTTGCAGAGGTCACTAGTACACGGTAGAATATTATTATATATTCTCTGGTAGAGGTTCTACAAACTTGTACTACTTTTATTGTCCGAACTACCAGATTGTGGAACTCGCTGCTGGCTATTATTTTTATTTATTTTGATTTGCTATTTACCGATTACTTTAAACACTATAAAAAAAAACAATTAAAAATTATTAAGATCGTCGACTGACATTTTACACCTTAGAAAGTTTTGTCTCCTATTGGTGTAACCTTGAACTTATTAAACGTCTTAAGTTCCCCCTCCTGCCTATTTTTATTACACACCATATCGATAACCACAGACATCTTACTGAAAGTATGTACGCATAATATTTAAGGAGAATGATCTCGTCACGTAGCCATAGAGAAATTTCAAGAATGTCGAAGCGTGTGAAAGGGCGGTGTGAAATGGTTTCGTAGAACTATCGATAAAGTCTGATAAGCATAATATTATTGAGTGATTTTAACGATATATCTGCTTTAGCAAAGTACTTAAAATCTAGCATATTATGTTTTGTATTTTTTATTTTTAAATAATGTTATAGGCTGGTTTTTAGTAAAGAGTTGTCTTATATTATCTTAAAAAGAGGTCTTAATTGATTTGCTTGTGTAGGTAGATGTTTAACACTTTTGACTGAAAAATTAATCATAATACTGACAGAGTAAAGCACCGATTGCTATGAATTTATCGTAAGGAAATTAACAGACAATTAGCAAATTATTATGTCTTTAAATAATCTATAACATAAAAATGAATCGCTGAATGCGTTGCTAAGCGCAAATCTCGAGAATTCATTTTTTTAATATTCCTAGAAGTATGAGGATGGTTCTTACGGAGAGAAAGTTTATAAAAATCGTCTGCAAGTAAAAAAAATTTGAATCGACTGTTAGCCGGTACGTATGGTCAGCTAGTAATAAATTAAGTTGAAATGACAATCTAGTTTTGCAATTCCATAAAAAAACGTAAGATATATAACCAAAATTAAAACTGGATAGGTATGTATAACTAACTCTAACAAACTAACAACAAGAAAGTTTCTAAATACCTTATTATTTTGAAACTAAAATATAATTGCTACTAGCTGCACTCTGCAGTGTTACCCGATTTATACGGGATAAAAGGTAACATTCGTGTTAATCTATGGTCTGAGCTAGTTCCACAACAAATATGGTCCAAATCAGTTCAGCAGTTTTTGCGTAAAATAGTAACAAACATACTCCACACATCCATACATTCTTACAATCGTTCGCGTTTATAATATTAGTTAGTTAATCTTACTATCCTATTAACCCTACTTAGGTTAGTAAAATGGTAGGATTAACTAATTACCTAATCTTATTCGTTTACTAGTGGTGTTAATAAGGGTTAAAATGACGTCATAATATTTAGCAGATTTTTTATTTTAACACAATAAAATACATGTTCATGTGTTCGCAATTTCAGTTACTTGTGACTTTCTTCTATGTGCGGTGATCAGTAGCTCAATCATTATCCTTCATATTTTGATTCAAATGAACGGTTTCACTAGTAAGTTTATGTTTTATGGTTTACATTTCACGAAATGTTTCTATAGGATGGAACTACAAGATTGAAGGCAAACGTAGATTCAAATTAAAGTGAGTAGTAACCCAAATCCCGCGAACGGCGTTTGCCTGCGACCGTTAGATAAACGCTAGACCTCTGATTACTTTGGCCTAGATATGCCAGTATGATTATTTTTTACTATTGTAAGATTAATATCGAGTAAATATTAAAGTTGATTTTAATTTAATAAAGTTATAATCGACTTTAATTTAAAAAGCAATGCTATACTCATTTTTACAGTTCTCTCAATTACTGTAAAAAGAAAAGATAATCAACAATAAAATTTAAAAAAAGTAAATATCACTACGTTAAAAATATAATGTATCTCATTTCAAAGTCCTTAAAAGAGGTTACAATCAATTTGTATTATATTTTCAGTTATAGGAGAGTGACAAAGTTTTCTTTCTATGATCGCATTGTTGATAGACAATTGCAGTGGTGATCGGTGAGGAAAATAAAAGCATCAAGACTATTTTTAATTTATGTTAACCGTAGCAAAGCTCGTCTTAGCAATACATAAATCATGAAGCAACGCATCTATTTTATAGAAATGGTAGTCACCGGAGTAACCTTAATAAAAAGCTTGGGCCATCGAGAGCCGCCACATGTGTTGTAGAATTTTTAATCTGGATAAAAGGGACTCCGGGTTCAAAATACCATGGCAACCGATAAAACTTGCGCTAAAAGGAAATTAATTGAAAACGTGGCTGGTTTGAGTATACTGCTTTTTTTACGTAGAAATTTGAGGTTGGATGAGAAAAAAGTTTTGGCTTAATAGTACTGTACTCGTATAAACATTTACGATACTGATATTTTTGCTACATATAGGAATGAAAATCATTTTTTTGTTCATAAATTTGTACCTTAATATTTACACATCATCCTTTTCACCATCACTATTTGGTAATACTATTCTTTTTACTAAAGGTCATCCATTACGCTGCCCAAATTACAGTTTACCTTCTCTGACAAGCATGTTTCTTCAAGATGTTTTTTCTTCGCCGTTTAAGCAAGTGGCAATTTATATTAAAACTAATTTTTGTTACCAAATTTACTGTCACATACCTAAGTTTCAGATATCTCTAAACTCAGAATGAAATGTGTTGCAGAGGTGAGTAGAAAAAACGCTATTGATCAAAAACGCTTGCTTTGATCAAAAAAATATTAAAAACTTGTACTCTTACTGTCTTGCGTTTAGCAGTTCAAATGAAAGTACTCAAAGATATATAAGCTCTATATCTATTTTAAGTCGCATTATCTCAATTTAACTCTCACTATTTACAAAATAACAAAGATCTATCAGCTGTATATTAACTAATAAGCTTAGAATACTCAAATACATTTTCAGTAGATAAACCTATTCACTCATGTCAAGCTGATATACTCATGATCAGCATTCACCAACGTCGATGTAAAATAGAGCGTAGATATTAATTTCACACTGACGTGTTTGTCTGCGTGTGTACCTTATCATCTAAATTTAAAATATGATTTTTAAAGATACTTGTTAAAAATAGTTATTGTGCAACAAGAGAGCAAAGTGGATTTTGCTGCGAGTGCAGATTTTGAGTCTCGAAAGGGAAAGATTTAATAATCACGATTTGAATCTTGAGCGTTGAAAGACTCAAATAATGCACGAGATGATCTTTGCTCTCGTGTAGCACATACAACTTTTCATCTCAGAAGTGAGAACATCACAAAGGAAAAACAAATATTTTGTTTTTTTTTCAATTTATGTTGAATGTAAAGGAAACCACTTTTTCCTGCGATTTTTCCCGCAGAAAACTCAATTCTGCGTCTTTAACCGTTTCATTTTAACTCCTCTGGAGTGCACATACTGTCGTCATCGTCACTTGTTTCACTCAAAATTTTTATTATTTAAATTAAAAGAGTATTAGACCAGCACATACAACTTTTCATCTCAGAAGTGAGAACATCACAAAGGAAAAACAAATATTCTGTTTTTTTTTTCAATTTATGTTGAATGTAAAGGAAACCACTTTTTCCCGCGATTTTTCCCGCAGAAAACTCAATTCTGCGTCTTTAACCGTTTCATTTTAACTCCTCTGGAGTGCACATACTGTCGTCATCGTCACTTGTTTCACTCAAAATTTTTATTATTTATATGCAAAGAACTGCAAAGAATACTATTACTCATTAAAAAAGAGTTTTATATGGTGTCAAATTACAAAACACAAAACTTTTTCACGTAAAATTTATAAAGAAAACATTTAATTTGACAATCGAAACCAGAATGAGGTTACGAATTATGAATGGAAACTAATTGCATAGCCACCCTGATTTTTAATGATTTTAAAAATCAGGGAGGCCATGCAATCTGCTGAAAAGGGAGTTCGAAATACTAATAGGAGCTCTTTGCATTGTTATGCCACGGCGATTTGCGTATGGAGTTGTTTTTTTTTTTAGTGTCCAAAACTGTGTATTGTGCCAGTACTGATATGAGTTTAAGTAATTTTGAATCTGTTTCTGTATGACGAGCTGCTGAGGTGAAAAAGTACTTTAACTCTTTTTGCAAATATTAACTACTTTTAACTGACTTCGAAATGAAGAGAGTTCTTAATTAGACGAATCATATTTTTAGGATTCTGTACCTAATATATAAAAACGAGACTTCGCTCTCCGTCCGTCCGTCCGTTTGTAATGCCCTGTTTGCTTGTTTCTAATAATGTTGTATAGATAACAATATGGGAACCTTACGTGTGCTAGTCCGACTCGCAATTAGGCTGGTTTTCTACTGCGTATGTGCCCCCATTATTATTCTTAATTGAAAAGGTCACACACAGATGATTCTAAACAAATAAATCAAATAACTGAAAAGATTGGATTCAGTTGACTTCAGCATAATATGTCGAGACGGCAATTATGTTGGGTTAGGGAAGGAGAATACAAAAAATAAGTTTTTCATCCCACCATCTTGGAAAGAGTATTTTTGCTATATGATATCTAAGGGCAAAAGCCGTTTTTATCCGCTGGAAGAGAAAGTAAATTTGAATTTAGAAAATCGTGTGCACTAAGTTCGTGACTTAAAAACCTCATTTAACCTATTTACTTCTACTTCTATTGTGCCTAAATCATTATTCAACCTTTTTTGTTTTGTTAAAAACTCAGACTCGGAACCTTTTTGCTGTTATTTTTCTTTTATGTTTTGCGCGCGTCATTATCTTTTCGCGTCATATTGTTAAAACCTTATGTTAAAAGTAAGTAAAAAAAACTAAAATGAGTGATATTTTTAATTTATCATATGTTGTCATTTCCTCGCTGAGGTGGGATGAAAAGTTACGTGTTGCACTCGAGTACAAAATTTTTTCTCCTTGTGCTCTTCCCTTGCGGTTAAAAAGCAACTTAGCACTCTTGTATAACAAATAACTATTAACTCATTATTTTATTACAAAAGTTGTATATTTTTGACCAGTCGTTCGATTGGTCTAATACTCTTTGAGTGCGATGGATTTATCAAAGTTATAGGATGTAAATTCCTGATAACTTGATATTTTAATTAAAAGAAACAGCGATGATAAAGCCAAAAAGGCGTAGCAACCAGGCAGGTAAAAAAATGAATACCCGTCGACGCGCTCGTAGCAACTCTAGACAGAGTGTTCACAATCACAACCTTATCAGTCCTTTAATGGTTGTCTGTAAAAGCGCATTTACAACTGAACTTGAGCGCGCTTACGATGATAATAATATAATCTCTAATTCTCTTCTTTATATCTTTAATATTATAATTGCCAAAGTTACTCTGTTTATCTGTCTTTCTAATACATTTTCACGCCTGAACCACTAAACTGATTAGAATGAAATTTGACATATAGCTAGACTAAATCTTAGAAAAGGACATATGCTAACTTAACTTAAAAATAATTGAAAGGGTTGAAATAGAGTGATCCAGAAAGTGTCCATACCTATCAAGACGCCTTGAAAACTTTTAATAGCGATACTCTTCGAGAAATTTGACACCTACATTAAATGTTATTTCTGTTGTTTTTTTTTTTTTATAAACAATAGATTAAGTAGTATTGAGCTTCGAAACGCATGTGTAACTATGAAATATTCTATCTTGACAAAATCGCTATTTTGACAAGATAGAATATTTCATAGTTACACATCAGATCAGAAAAAGAAAAATGATTAAATCTCAACAATTACTACTATTTGGCCTGTAAAGCTTAAATTTGGCAGATGCGTTGTTTAAAGGTAGAAGATGTCAGCCAAGAATTAATATAGCGGCAGAGCTGTAATAAGGGGGTCTAAAGACGTATTGAGGAGCAAAAGGCCGATAATAATGTGTGTGTGTAATAAATAAGTATGAGCATATCATTGTTTGATGTGCCCTAAACAGTTACAGAACCCTTAAACGAAGTGGTGCAAAGCCGCCGGATGAACCCGGAAGCTGGTACCTAGCCGTTGTGGGTTTGCAGATGTGCAGTCAAGGTGTGATACCATAGAGTTTTTTCTTAATTAATTCTTATCAACATCAAGAAAAATCTTATTTCACCCGAATAAAAGCTCGTGATCATACCTCGATATTTGAAAAAAAAATTACTTGCAATTCATATCAGAGGGTCCTTAAGTGGTTTAGGATATTTGACTTTCAAGCAGTAATAGTTCTATAGAATCTTACCAAAATGTTGACAGTCATTCCAATTCAGCCTTCGGTTAGATTAGAAATCAAAGAGTGCTTTTAAAAAAGGCGGTAAACATGAAACTCATATTTTTCAGGTTTACATATAAGAAAATCACATGTCAACCTCTGTAAAAACTGTGTTATTTTATGGTAAATATTTAAATGTAGTTTACTAAATATTTGCTAACAAATGCTAATCTTCTAGTCGATTATAAGATTAAGTTGAGTGTGAATGACTGCCGCTGCTTATAAGAAAAAAAGGTTGCCTCGTTATCCCGCCTTGTTGTTCTTAGGTGATTACATCGTCGGATCCCCTCGGCGTTTTCCCGTACCAACGTTCTGCGGCTCGTGGTTTAGCAATTTACTTGGAACGGCCGATGAGAAAAATTCGTTGTGATGGGTAAGCGGTTACTCTCATAGATCTTTTAAGTGATAGATCGGAAACAGTGCATATTAACTCTTAGCTCTTTGTTTGAAAGGTCTGAAAAGAATTAACTAAAATTAGCTAGATTTCTTATATTTTCTATATTGATTGGAATAAAGACTAAGAGGAAATCACTAACTTTTATAGGTATTGGTAAAATTAATATTTCAATGCATTGAGATATTACTGAAAGCTTTACACTGATATAGATTACATAAGAAATAATAACGAGGATAGTCATCATCAGTATTCTCGTGTCTACCCAATCCAAAATCTTGAAAAAGCAATAGCAAACATGGGCAAAGCAATTTTACATAGACGACTTTGACCTTATGTACTCGGATCGGTTAATACGAAGGCCATTCTAATAAAGACGAATCTGTCACATTCCCAAGTCTATGGTCACAGTGGAGAGCACAAGGAGTGTAGAATGAATGGAAGGCGCATGCGTTGCGGAGCGGGAAGAGCGGGAGGCCCGCACCCGCAGCAGTCAACGCCGCGCCGCGTCCCAAAGCGATCTTACACCGCTCGTTGCGCCAGAAACAGTACCCACTGGGTGCAACCCCCTCCCCCACACCCTTACACCCACAACAACTAAATTGATTTACATAACAAAACTTTTCCGTGACTTTTATCGAGTTGGAACTTGTGATATCCCTTGGAACTTCTTGAATGCTTGAAAGCTGAAACTCGTTTGCGACGGAATGCAGCCGCGATAAAACCGACGCTGATTAATAATGGTAAATATTTGAAGTGAGTTTATAGTTGCGTAGATTTATGCTGACATGTGAGAAATGCCTTGGTAGCATCCCTTCTAAATAAAATATGGCTGTTGAGTAATTTCATATCATAGTTTTGTTTACTCGGGATCTCTGTGTTCGAGAAGTAAACAACATTAAAGCAAACAAATTCGTGTATAGATAGATGTTAGCAAACAGAAGCAGCTCTAATTGCTACGGTCTATGAGCACAGTCATGTTTGATGAGTGATGCAAATTTTGTAATGAGCAAATATTTATTGCTAAAATACTTTTGCTAAAATATAAAAACCACCTCGAGTTAACACCTAACTCGAATGAAAAAATCTTGTAAAATAATTATGTGTTTATATTCTGTAATTAAAATTATCATTAAAACAATATTATAACGCTAAGCTAGGGCTAGGGCTTTATATAATATAGATATGATCAAATTTTCAAAAGGTTTGATTTCATTTACCATACCATTAGTCAAAATTTAAATATCGATTATAGTGAGAAATGTTATAATCATCGTGTCTTTTAGTATAATCCGTAATTTTAATATTTTTTAACTTTACCTCAGATAAGTAAAATTGATTTTAACATAAGATTATGTGGATAATTAGATTAACGTTTAAACAACGGTATTATAAAGAAACATAATCCAGACACAGTACATAAGCAAGGCTTCTTCGAGTTTTCTCTAATTCTACAATAAAGCTCTACATAAAGAGTTCTCATATTTTTCGCCGCAAAAACTTTGAAAACGTTTCTCCGCTTCAGGCGTTTTGTTACAAAACCTTTTAGCATTTTTACAATTCCGTGCTCCTAATTATATAGGTAGATTTGTATTGGCCAGAGCTGTCGTAGCGTCCATTAGCAAAATTAAATTATACTTGCTAAACATATTAATATCAGCAGACCTTTGGGTGTGACTTTGATTCAATTACAGTGTTAGTTAATAGCGGTTGGTTCTTACGTTGTAACTGAAGTAAACTTGTGACTCAAATAAGCAGGGACGACTCCCGCTAATATTAATAATAACTATTAGTTGAAATGATACTAAATCAATTAACAATTTTACGAGTTATTTACATAACAAAACTAATCGCTGATACGTCGTATCCGACGACATCTTCTTATTACTCTTTTCTCGTCTCTTGAATCTGTCATAGCTAATCAATTAGCCTAACAATACGACAGGACTACGTATCGATTTGATATAATTATATTATATACCTCGTATTTTTTGACTCCAACAAATAAATAGATATTACTTCCAGTTACTATCTTTTTATAAAGCCTTATGTAATAGCAAGCACACACTAGTAGTTCTGTGAACTGTTAACCTCGCGTTCAAACTAATTTTGCGCATAAATTTCAATTAAAAAAACTCTGTAAAAGAAACTCTTTTCACTATGAAATAAGTTATTGTACTGAGTTCCAAATAGCTTTCGAAAATGTCTAAAGTGGCATCGCTTATATACTAGATGGCACTTTTGCTTTACGTCAATATTGGTTGGAAACTACGACCTGTACGCGAGTCCGCAATTTTTGCGGATAAACATACAAACTAACAAACAAAAAAACATTTTGTTGGATACTAAACAGGCTCGCTTTACTCGTTAAATCAATAAAGAATCAAGCTGGCAAAATCAAGGGCTTAAAACCTACCTACAAATACAAGAACATATCAGGAAACTGAATCAGGCAAAGATTTTCACGCCAGCCGTCCGAATGATGAATACCTATTCGCAAATCGCTTCGTACACACTGAATACCATAAATCTCAGTTTGGTATCGACTGCCGACAAAACTACAACCAGAGATTGCGAATATCAATGCGGTACCTTAGATGCTACGAGTACGTACGACATGAAAGTTTAGGTTAAAAATACGTTCGGTACAGCTGAATTGTCTATCGTGTTTTCTTGTTGATAATGCGGTTTATACATCTCTCTCTCTCTAGAAGTCTCTGAAATTCGCTAGAAATTAACATAGAACAAAAACAGCTGGATGTACATGAAATTTGGAGAGTGTATTCATTGTAAGGTGTAGGGGAGTGGCTTGTCAGATATATATATATATTTTCTATCTGACTAGTTTCAATTATCTAACACACCTACTTTACTATAACGAGTAGCTGTCACCCGCGGCGGTGTCCACGATATGAAACGGAATATAAATTTAAACCCCTATTTGACCCTCTTAGGGGTTTAATTTCTGAAAATCCGTTTTTAAATACACCTCTGCACTATAAAATGAATGCACCCTACAAATATCTGAAAGAATAAAGACAGATGAGTGTGATATTAGTGTTACAGATAAAAAAAAAGAAAAACATAGTATAACATTTTCCCTTCCTCCTTAGCCTTAGCCTCCCTTCCCTTCCGAAAGGCTCGTATGTAAGGCATTATGGCTTCATATGCGTAGTCAGTCTTAGTTGCAAAACTCAGTTGCTATGACGAAATAAGTAATTGATGAAAAATCTTTGTGTCGCTATTGGTTGCCAACAAACAAAGAAAGTTCTTTCATCGCAACCAGTTTCAAAACTGAGTTTCCAAAACCACCAGAACTCTATCAATTCAAAATGAATACCTACTTATTTTACTTTTTTGTAGTTAATATGGTAATGTTATTTATGTTTATCATAACAAAATGTTACATTTATGTTCATGAACTGCAGTTAATTAATCAAATTCTAAAATATATCATCTTAAATTAATCTGAGCAGCGATTAAACAGAAAAGAAGTAGAAAATTGTACTCCTGGTAAAATATTCGTGCTAGCAAGTTAACGTAAACATAACTAAAAACATTTCTTTTCTGAAATCAAGACGGAGTTAATGGGTTTGGCTGCTTTAACACGAGACGTCTAGAGAACACTTCAATCCTGTCAATATGTCTAAAGATAAGAAAGCCTTACAAAACAGAAAGATTGAACGTGAGTCAAACAATATGTATGGATGGTAAATAATTGTATTTTAAAAAATCGACTTATTTTGGGAGTACGAATGTATCAGTATTATGTATTTTGATTTAAAAACTAAATTGAATGAGATACGAGATGCAAAGAATGTCCTTGAAAATACAAAAATATTCTATCGTAATCGGTCCAGGTTTCTCTGTAAATCAACAAAAAAACGGCGACGGTCCAACTACGATGACCAAACATAGAACCATCTACTATTATAACTCTTTGTTATTGTCTATACGAAATTGAATTGGTTTGAGTTTGAGTCTAAGCAAAATTGCATGTTTTTCTCTGAAACAGCAAGCGTAATTATATTTCCAATTAACTTTCGACAAAACCGTATCAATTAATGTTTTAAATATGCTCAGCTCCGTTTGTACTGAATAGCAATTTGAGTTTCCGCGAGTGAGTCATTAGAGGGAGCTCGAGCGGAAAGACACAGACATCAATCAAGCATTTCATACAGTGCTGCGGCTTTATTTATATTTATCCACCATTACTACATATTTAGATGATTCTGCTCATAATTTTAATAGCTCTGCATTTGCTAGTACAAGGTTTTTATAAGTATGACTGATTAAGTACCTAAAAAGTCCGTAAAAAGTTTTGCTGTAGTTCGTTTAGTTTGCCAGAGATGAGAAAGAATGAATTATAAGACTGACTCCTACTAGAGCCTTGCGTTTGTTTGCCCGTTCCATATATTTCCTTTGATTAATTTGTTATCGTTTTTCGATTATTTATTGATCAGTAATGAAATATTCAAATATTTTGCATGAATTTATTTTTATGCATGTTCAAGAAAAATGAATAAGGGGCTTACATTACAAAGACTGCAAATTTCATAGGTCGCAGCATTTACTGATACTGAAGATATTTGGTTTAGATTCAATTGGGAGATGCTTTATAAATTTTTACAGATATATAGATCTTTGGTTCTTCTACAGTTAAGTCACTCGTTTTTTGATAATTGTTTTACCGATATAAAACAAGTTTACCGTGTTTGTGATTCCTGCTAGTAGAACAGAGCCAAACTTCTGTATGAGAACATTAATCCTATGTCCCTCCCTTTACTCTTTGGTTTGGGTGAAGGGGGAAGGGGTGAAAATTTCTAATCTTGCCCTGAGCGCTGTAGGCATTCATTTGGTATTACATTAGCTTCAGCCACCTCATCGCTTACGTTCAGGAGAATTAATTAACATACGCAATACTAGAAACAACACACGTGAGTTTATTTAAATTAAAAACGAGTAAAAGTAAATAAAATACGATCACGAGTCTCTACTAGGCGCGTATTTCCCTAAAGGGGATGTTCCGATGCGGGCTGGATACTGACTTTACTTAGTTTTGAAGGGTTTCAACCATTACGCCATGCAGTTTTTCTTAAAACGGGTTTTTCTTCGGAGGATTTAGTTAAATTGTAGGCACTGTGTAATAAACACAGTGACCCACATTACATGGGTGTAATATTTAAAAAAAAAACTATAGTTAGAACTATGTTTCTACAACATATTTACAAGTATTATATGATACGTATCATTATTATTTATCTGTCACTGATAGATGTAGGTTAATTATAGAGTTTTTAAACACATTTTAGATTTCTTGAACATGTAAGTTCACGGATAGGGCTATGTTTTTTAACAGACTTAAAAACTAGAGGTAGGCTGAACCTATTTTGAATTTTAACTTTATTTGAGAGATAACTTTCAGATAATAATACCAAATGAATTTTATCAAAATCATTTAAGTACCTACTTAGCTTTGTAAAACAAAAGAAGTAAAAAAAAAACTGTCCAAGCACTTCTTAAAAGGCAAGAATAGTTATTTGTTATACAAGAGTGCAAAGTTGATTTTTAACCGCGTGCTCACTTTTGATAATCGAGCAAGCGAAGGATTCTAAAATTGAGCTTTAGCGAGGGAATTAAAAGAGCACAAGGTGAAAAACCTTTGCACTCGAGTGCAACACGTAACTTTTCATCTCACCTCAGCGAGGAAATGACTACCTACATACGAAAAATTAAAAAATGTAATTACTCATTTTAGTTTTTTTCACTTATTAACATAAGGTTTTAATAATATGACGTGAAAAGATAATGGCGCGCGAAAAACAAATTAAAAAAAGGTGCAGCAGAAAGGTTCCGATTATGAGTTTTTAACAAAATAAAAAGTTTGTATGATGAATTCGTCACCATAGAGGTAGAAGTACATAGGCTGAATGAGTTTTTAATTCACAAACTTAGTGCACACGATATTCTAAATTCAAATTTACTTTATCCTCTAGCGGATAAAAACGGCTTTTGCACTCAGATATTGAATAGCAAAAATACTCTTTCCGAGATGGTGGGATGAAAAGTCTTTTGTTATAATGCTTCCTAAATGTTTAACCTAAAAATATGTTTTAATGTCACTTTTTAATACGAGTAGTATTGTACTTTTGTCATAAGCATCTCTATTATATAAAGTTAAACTACTTTTTGTATATAAGGTTATAAATTATATATTAGTACAGATTATCTAAAAAACATCTACAACATCTTTTCGCAGCACTTTTGTATTGTTTCACAGTAGTATTTTCCTTGTGACACAACATTTCCATTGAACTGAGGGAATGGGTCCCGGGAGGGAACTATCTCTCGAACATTGGAACATCAAGTTCGATGTGACATTCGACACATGCTTCCCAATATTGTGGTTTGTTTTCCTTCTAAGTAAAGTAGTATTGTGGTTTAGTAAAAGCTTTGACTGTTGTTGATTTGTCAATGGTTAACTGATGTAATCTATATATATAAAAGAGTTTGTTTAACTGACTGATATTTGCTAGGAATCAACGCAGCGACTAAATTGATGAACCTAAAAATGTTAAATTTGGAGGGTGTACGCATTATAATGTGTAGGGTAGAAGTATTGTTTTTGGAAAATCAACTGGAAAAAAAATCAAAATTTGAATATAAGTTATTCAAATTTTGATTTTTTTTTCCATTATATGTCACGGGTGATAGCTACTAGTAATTTATATAGGTATGGCAGTTTAAAAATGAGACATAAATTGATAATATTTCTTTCCAATGTTAACGTAATATTTGTAGAAGGCATTCCATAATATTAATACAAGCCTTATATAAGAATATAGTAAGATCTAAGTAATTTAAGAAGCGGGGACATGGGGACATGCAGTTTAAAGTTAATTTAAATAAAGCACGTGAACGAAATTTATAAAAAAAATACATGTGTTTGACTCATTTGGTTGGACTTTTTATTAGTTGGACCTTTCCAACTGTAATGAAAACTCATAAAACATATTATCACGTTTTCTTTAGTCGCAATTCTAGCATTACATTTCAATTAAGCGGCGAACACTAGATATTTGCTATCTTTTAAGTCTTTTATTTTTGTTGTCCTTGCGGCCGGGGAGCTAGCTAAGATTCGCCATTCACTTAGTGAAGCCGGTTTTGGTGTGCTTTGGTTTGCATTACAAACAAAAAACTATATAATTATAATATTTGGTCGAACCTTGAGATAATCAATCATCATCGAGGTCCTCTGTAACTACGCAAAAAAACCTTATATTTTTCATCCAAAATAGTACCGTTGTAACAGAGTTATAACTCTACTTATGAAACGGGATTTTTTCGTTACCACTTTTTCCGATAATCAGCAATACGATAAATTCCGATATAGGTTCACAAAACCGCCTACCCAAATCCGCAAGTCCAGATAGCCCTTTTCCTGGAAACACCCACACATCGTATGAATGTCAGACAGTCCTCGGGGGAAATTCGACAACAGAATACATAAGCCGGGCAGGATAAGGGGGCAATCAACACGCCAACTAACGAGCGGGGCCGGTGCCTCACAGACCGCAACCAGACTTGCGGATTGACGGATGGATTGAGTTTGTCATTACTATTGTATACCTAATTACCTACAAGTACTAGTAACGTTAGGCATAAAAGAAGTAAAAGAGCGAGCAATGGCGTCGAAATTTTACAGTTCGCCGCTTCAAAGCTGTCAAATATCGATGCCATTGCTTGCTTTTGTTTCACCTCTTTCATGTCTTACGAAATTTTGTACTTAATGCAAATAGACAAACCGCAATCCGATAACTAGAGATACTGCAAGGTGCCACCGGTACATGGTAGAAGTTCCACGGACACACACAAAACGCTTCGCGTCTACTTTTATTGTGCGAACTGCCACGTTGTAGAATTCTCTGCTAAGTTCTCTATTTCCCGATAGCTATAATATAGCTCTTCAAGTCGCGAGTGAATCGGTTTCTTTTAGGTAAGCGCGCTACATCCTAGACCGCATCGTCACTTTACATCAGATGAGTTGCGGTCAAATGTAAGCCTATTTATTGACTATAAAAAAACTACTTATCTCTGACTAATATTGTTGAAGTCAACCGGTAAAGTGTGGCTTAGCAAACCTACTATGCTCATTCTCTCGCATTAAAAAAACCCACTGAAAAATCAAGTTTTGTGAGTGACGTAATATTCAGACTAACATGACGGCATAATGATCAAAATAGGAAGGTATCCCAGACCTGAAGCAGAGAGCTTCGTGCTGTCAATGTGCAGTTTATTTATTAGGTTTAAAATACACACAATTTCCACACGCACGACATATTCAGTTTTTATTTAGACAGTAAATGGTATCAATCGATGTGATTTCAAACAGATGACTCAAAATAAATCACAAAAATGAAAATTCATTTTTTAACATAGAGGTTCGGCAATGAAAAGCTCAATATTTAAACTGAATCTGTATTATTAGTATTATTTTCTAATCTAATTATCATATTTTATTAATAGAGGAGTAGGTTTAACCGATTGCATAAGTGCAGAACCTCAACCTTTCAATATGAAACTAACAGGTTAATTTTTCATTCATGATGTAGATAAAGGTAGAACAAAGAATTTTTCAAAACAAATGTCACTATTACGTCATAAATTTAATTTTACAATAAATTAATAATTTTGACCACCGCTTTAAAACAATAATGCAGTTCCCGATAATTGTCGTAAAGATCGATCTCTGAATCTGGCAATGCGAAGTCTGATTAATGCATCGAGAGCCGGCACTAACTAATAAACTAAGTAAATGCCAATAAAAAGCGTTTAGCAATATATTTTTCATAACTAGCACCTTGAACGTTAGTACGGAAAAAAAACCTATGAGTAATCCAAGGTCTAAGCTATCTCCGTACCAAATTTTACAACTTTAATCCTTATCCGTACAAACATTAATCCTTACAAACTTGCGCGTTTATAATATAAATTTGATAGGACACATCTAGCAGCAATAATTATTATTTTAAAGTTAGTAAATAATTGCTGCGAAATAATGTAACGGGGTGTCTGTTACCAAAACTAGTCTAAATAAACTAAACACTAAATATATTTTTCTCTGCTCACGAAAGCTTACGACTTTTCGGACATAAAATAACACTAAAATAAAACAAACTGTACTATACGGGTTGAATACTAACAGCATATGAATAAAACAGTAGATATTTAAAGTTTCAATAAAATCTACTAGATGGATAGTAAAATAATACTTTGTGGATTTAAAGTTCTGCGGAGAGGTATTTTCTCAGCGCTTCAGTTTTAAAATGGTCGTAAAAAAATATTAGTATTTAATCTAGTCTTTTTGCTAGTCTGTGAAGTTTTTCACTAAGTTTTATTTTTAAGTTTTAGTAATGTAAAAAAATATATCATCTACTTCAATATTATATTTATGAATTGCATTGCGTTTTCATTGAATAATATATAATTGGTAATGGTGTCCTTATATATCAGATATATACTGATATACACATAGAATTTTTTTTTAATCAAGAATCATATATACTTGAAACACAAAATAAGAATATTCATATAATTACACTTGCCGCAAGACCGCGTTGAATGGTCATTAAAGTTAGTCGTATATTTAAAAAATCTTACTTTTATTGTATACAAACATTTTCACATTTAATGTGATAAAGTAAACGTTTTCTAAGGACATAAAAATAATCTTCTTACAACATAAAAAAAACACACTCGCCAAGAAAAAAAAACCATAAACCCGGTATGCAAATATCGCTGTCCCACATTCAATTCAAACCAACGTTTTCTTTACGATGTTTATTTAGGGCGCTTGTAATTTTCTTTTAAGGTATTATGGTAGGCTTTCACGGTCGCAGACAAACGAAGTTAACGGTAAAAGTTTTCTCGCAGGTAATGTTGGGACAAACAGAATCTCTAGAGCCTCCAATTCCTAAGCCAAACAAGCTCAAAGTAAACAGTCCGACCCCGTCGTTTCTGTTTATTGTTATTTAGGTTATTGTTTAATTTTATCGACTCAATCTTGACGCAATTAGATTGTATTGGCCTATGTCCTATCTATATACTGCTCGGTTATTGGTTACAATAAAGTGAATCTATACAATTGGGATAGACAAATCTCACATACTTAAATTGAATTAGTGTAGGCGTCTGGAACTAATATTGTGACAGTAACAGATAGGAATATATATACCGTTGTTAAGGGTTTATCAAAGCAATTTATTTAATATTACTATTTACACAAAGCACTTACTGAAATAAGAGTGTTGTTGAATGTAGTCAACATTAGGGTAAATTATCAAAATATACATGTACATAGTTTTATCGCAGGATATTCAACTGAAATAAATAGCTACTTATGAAAATATGATTTCAGTTATGGCCGACATTTAAGAAAATAGATTTTACTGTTTAAAAATAGATTAGAAGAGTTTAATATTTCATGTCATAAAATTTGAGTACTTCAACGACGTAAGAATATCCTTTCTTTAGTATTGATTTTGTGAAAGCGTATATATTATTATCTCAAACTATTGCTAACTTAAAGTTATAAAAGGCAACTAAAGCCTACCAAACATTATTGACATTAAGTTTAATTGTTACTTAGACTATAACGCTAAGAATAGCATGTACCTGTTTTATGTTAATAAATAATTTATAAAACTTAATCAATTGCCAAGAGAACTCCCTCTTATTAACTATTATATTAATTTCTTCCATAGTGGTAAAAATGAACTCTAATTTTAATGATATCCGCTTCAAAATAAAGCGTCTAACAAAATATAAACTACCTTCACCAAGACTAACGAAGCGTGAAATAGAGTCCAGCAATAAAGTTGTCAATGCCGAAGACACAAACACCCTGGCTATATACCTAATGGTGGAAATTGCCATTTTTCTGTCTAGCTACATCGCAATCAGAAATATTTTTCTCCGATACAACACATACCACAGTTTTGTGCGAATCAAATTTCGTTCTACAAAAGGGTATTGACGTAGAGCAATTTTATTTTGCCCACACAAAAGACAGTCACACGAGTTACCCCATTTTGCCGGCACTGGCTGCGATGATACTTTTTATTTTGTTTACTGCTATGTAAAGTTGGATAAAACTGATCTGTTTTTCTATAGTGCAAAATTGTGTCACTATAAAAAAAATATTCTGGATAGAATCTGAAACAAGAGAACCCACTTTGTCATCTGGATGACTGTTATATATTATCCGTAACCGAATTTTACTAATATAAATTCTGTTTCACGGCTCTTCAAGCAGTAGTTTTGTCCTCTATAATCACTTGGAATTATTTCAGTGACTTTAAAAGATAAAATATATTGTATTCTGGACTAAAGGTAGCTGAAATTTATTTAGTTGAAGTTAAGGATTACATGTTCAGTTGAAGTTCCAAGTTATTTGCCGTATTTATTTTTAAATGTCATCGCAGCAAACTTTCTCCCTTCCAAACGTTTCACAAGCCTTCAGGCGGTCTTAAGCCTCTGGCGCTTAAGCGATCATATTATATTTACACAAGACAAGTAATATGTACTTATAAAAAAGTTACAACCAACTTTAATTAAGCATTAGGTAAATTTACAAACCTAAGTTGAGGACGGACTGAATTAATAATTTAAAAAAAATATATATAATATATATATTTAACTAATGTTTTTATTATTAGGACTCTCGTATGGGGCGCAACTTGTGTTGATACGCTAGCACTTTCCCGCCTCATTGGAACTGTCTGGGCTGGATCCACGGCGGAGGCTGCTGAATAAGAATAAGAAATCTTTATTATAAAACAATGTACAGGGGTCTTCAAAAATAATATAGTTCCAACAGTTTTGTTCATATAGAACATACAATAGATATACTTAGTAATAACCCTTAATTTCAGCAAATATGTACATACATTAAATATTATTGATAGATTGCTAAATATTTTAAATAAAATTTCAATTGTTTATAATATGTTAAAAACTGTTTCTAACAAATAAATACCTAAGTCAAACATCTAACCTAACATACATTTATAAAAATTAAAAAATGTCTTACTTAGATTAATCTAAGATACTAAGAATGCTGCCAGCGTTCGTGGGACTTTGCCACACGGGCATAAATATTTTTTTTTTTTGAGAAGTATAATAGACAAAAGTCTCTGTATTTCTTTTTAAATAGAGTTAGTTTTTAATATTTATTAATCAAATATTTTTATTTTTCACATGCTTTCTGGGTGGAACCTGGCAAGCCTGTGAAACATAAAAATATTTTTCGATTCAGGTGACTTTGAGAAATCATAACGTGTATAAAAAATTTAGACTTTGATAACCTTCTTTTTTTACGGAGTGGATTAAAAAAACTTGTTGAACAGGGGACAAAAAAACAACACAGAAATTTGCTACAAAATTGAGACAAGCAATCTAAAACAAGCAACCATTCCCGACATCAACAAGATACCATCGGTACTAATGTACTCTATACATCACCCGCTCGCGGCGCCCATTTGATCATTACGGCACCAAATTGAATAAAAGGTACACTCAGTAACGGAGGTTTGTTGTTAACCCAGGCCCGTTGCGCAAAATGACTGACAATAGACTCGTTTGCGGCGAAACGACGCGATTTGTGACGGGGGCCAGATACACAGGAGTCACTTGCAGATTCATAACTACTTAGGAGAGAATATCCTGATTTTACTTCAAACAAAGAGGAGGTTCTTAATGCACCTATTTTTATCTATTTACTAACAGTGCTCAGTTTAAATAAAGTATAACTAGCATTCGGATCTTAAAACCAGGTTTACTTGCCGGCAGCTCGAGCAAATAAAATCAGCAGGATTTTAATATTTGCCTCGATGATAGTTTATACTCGGGATTAACATGTCATGCTTGTTTTGATCCAGAAAAGTTCTATTTATGGAAACACGAGTATAAAATATTCGCCGCAGGTAAAACGGCGAGGCGCATTAGTCTACAACAGAACTATCTGTAAATATTTAGTCTGCATTAAATACACTTACTAGTCAACTCAAAAATAGTGTTATTCTTGACTGATGCTTATTTTGTTGTTCTGCTTGTAAGATTTGTTACCGCAAATGGTCTAGAAAGTGTGTCGAGATTACTTGTTTATTTGTGAGTGGAGCCATAAAACTATTATTCGTGATTTATTGTACCTTCTTTGCGTTCTACATTTATAAGTTTGAATCAACTAACTTTGACATTCTTCATTTCTTGTGAGGCCAGATGTTTGTTTATCATAATGGACTGGATTTCGAGAACTTTTAAATATTTATTTATAGCTGACTAGGCGAATTTCGTACCGCCTAACAGTTAAATGTGTTTAAACCTTCCCTGAACCTTTACAAACATTTGGAAACCAAAATCAGCAAAAGCGGTCCAGCCGTTCTCGAGTAATAGCAAGACAAACAAACAGCAATTGATTTATATATACAGATTATATCTAGAATTTTAATTAGGCTTGTCCAACTGCGCTAGAGCTGTGATCACAAGGGTTATATAAGTCAGGTGCAATAATTCTGTGAAATAAGAACGCTTAAACTTTCAGTTTGTTTACCAAGGTAATTTAGCCGATAACGCCGCGTTGGTGGCATGAAAACACCTGGGAAAAAACTTTTTAAGCGCATACTTTAGCGAGCTGAACGCAGGGCCTGCGTATTGTTTATACCAGCTATTTGCAGGTTCGTGAGCTTGTCCCGAGGTAAGGCGATATCGTTACGTACGATGCGGATTAGTTAGTATACCTATTATGATAAAGTAAGAAACTTTACAAAATAAATACTAAAGGGGTCCAGTTGCCATTCGTTGCCAAGTTGATATGAGCGCCAACACTAAAAAGAGCTAAACCTTGCCGTTCACATCCTAACTGGAACGACCTAGAATCAAGATTGAAAAACAAATCAATCTGCGCCTGGATTCAGAGTATCACAAATGCTTTAAGGATTTGATCGCGCTTTCTGTATTCAAGAGATTTGTGAGCCGGGAGAGAATGTCGAATTTATAGAGAAGCGAAAAACATTCCGAATGAAAATAGAAGTGATAATACATGCATGATTGGATACGCTGATCAAAAACGTAAATAATTTACTGGGTTTTAATTAGCGATCGCGAAAATTTCTGCGAAACTTTTCATGATTGATTGACTTTGTGGAACAGGAATTAATATTATTATTGGTTTAAATAAAATAAGATCTTTTTATATGAATTTCGTTTTATTTTATTGTATTTACTAAGCGAATAAATCAAGCGTCACTGCTTTAAATTTGACAAATTTTTATTTCCTCGATGAGTATGTTTGTTTGTCTGAATGTTAGTAATTTTTACATGGCGTAATTTCAAACCAATCTTAACAGAACGTTATATACCTATATAGTTTAAAATTTATGTAGTCAAATATTTTTGATTGGGTTAGTATTTCTCGCAAAAAAATGGTAAGTTAACTTATGCATTATGCATAAAACCACAAACGAATCTAGTTCTAATATTATCAGTTCACAGAACTGACAGTTTAAAATTGCTTGTAAAAATAAATACACGAAGTAAGTATTCGTGTTAAGCGTAGACAGGACACAATATAAATTGCTTATATATATGTGAAACGTAAAGATATGGACAAGATTCTGGACATGAACAGTCAATATAAAAGGTTACTTTTATCTATTTGTCGCATTGAAAGGTACTTTAACTTGTATTAAAGCAATATATATTTAAAAAAATTGTAAAGAATTATCTTTGAGACTGGTCCTCGCCTCGGGAGATCCCAGGGCTGGCACTTACTTTGCTCAAAAGTTAAGTTTGATTATTCAGCGAGGTAACGCTGCCAGCATCCTGAGAACATTGCCACAAGGCAGTGAGTTGGATAGGGTTTTTTAATTTAAGTGTTTAGGTAATTTTTTATATTTATGCTTCTGTTACTAAAGTGTTTTTAAATGATTAAGCTATACATGCACATTATTAAATAAATATTAAATTCAGAAATATATATATATGTCGGCGCGAGAACTAATACTTAAGTTATTTAACTTTAAACCATTGAATATTGATTTGTGAAACATAATTAATTGTAAAACTCGAGTTCCTACCCACAATTTGTTTATCATTCGGTATTGTACGAACCTAGTTTTAGTATAAATACGACCGCCCGGCGGTGCCCGAGTCAGTCGAGTCTGAGCCGCCGGAGCGGTCGGACCTCTCTACAAATATTGTGAAAAATAATAAAATCGTTACAAGTGACAGTTCGTGTTTTTACTTTGCCAACCATGTGCGACCGCCCTGATGATGATAGTGGTGACGTCAGCAGTGCTGACGTAATCCTGATGATCAGCGAGAACAAATGCTGCTTAATATACCTACTATATCCAAGTGTGCTGCGATCGAACCTGCATCAAATCAACGTCCGCAGACGAGCACACCTGTACCTAGTTCATCTATGAGTGAGGTACCGCCACAGTTCCTCATGCAAATGATGGAGGTGATGCAGAAAATGTCTGAGCGTTTATGTGCTCCATCAACGGAATCCAGAATGAAGATCAAGGATGTTTTTCTTCCATCATTCGACCCTGATACCAATGTCGGCGTTCGCGAATGGTGCCAGCATATAGACAAAGCAATCGAAACGTACAGACTTAACGATTTCGACGTACGTATGAAGGTCTGTAGCTTATTGAAAGGACGGGCAAAAATGTGGGTCGACGACTGGATGGTGACCACAACTTTATGGAACGAACTGTGTGAGAAGCTCGTCACCACCTTCGAGCCCGAAAACAGGTACTCTCGGGATATCATACGTTTCCGGGAACATGTCTCCGACTCATCGAAAGATATTTCAGAGTTTTTGTCGCGTGCCTGGGTTCTGTGGAGAAGAGTGACTAAAGATACCCTCGATAATGAGCATGCCGTTGAAGCTGTGATTGGAAGCATCAACGATGAACGTCTACGAATCGAATTATTAAACGCGAGGGCAACTTCTGTGCCCGAGCTTATTTCGGTAGCATCTTCGATCCGTAAAAAACGACCTCATTCAAGTACAAGCTTTACTGTTTCCAACAAACGTCCACGGTTGTTTGAAACTATGCAGTCAACATCAAGCTGTCGTATCTGCAAGAAAACAAACCATTCTGAAAACAACTGTAAGTTTAAACCAACAGAGACCAAACCTGAAACAGGAAACAAAGATTTTAAGACACCTAGCTTACCAGAGAATCGTCGACAGCAGCAGTCATGCACGTACTGCAAGAAAGCGGGCCATACCTACGATGTATGCTTTAAACGTGAACGTTCGCTGACATCGAACGTGAATTGTGTAGCAGGAACAAAGCTGGCACCCATCATCATCAAAATAGCCGATAAAACCATACAAGCCGTTTTCGACAGTGGGGCAGAGTGTTCGATTATTCGAGAATCCGTTGCTGCTGCTTTGCCTGGAAAAAGAAGTCAAGCTGTAAATTACTTAAGGGGAATTGGACAATTTCCAGCATTATCTTTGACAAAACTCGTGACTATTTGTATCATAGACTCATTCCGAGTAGAACTGCAATTTTACATACTGCCAGACTATGAAATGTCCACTGACGTCTTGGTTGGTATGGATTTGATCCATAGCACGAACCTCAGTATGATTATCACATCCAATGGGACGAAGTTGATTCATCAAACATCTGTTAATCACGTGAGCACAAAAAGTCCCATCTTCAATAATTTAGACACCGATTTGACCAGCAATGATGATATCACGCAACTACGCGGACTCCTGAACAAATATGAACACCTGTTCATTCATGGATACCCGAAAACGAGGGTTAACACCGGTGAGCTGGAGATCAGACTTAAGAATCCCGACAAATACGTAGAACGAAGACCATACCGACTTAGCCCGGTGGAACGAGAGAAAGTTCGTGTTATCATCAAGGAACTACTTGACAACAACATTATTCGTGAAAGTATGTCACCTTATTCAAGCCCTATAATACTGGTAAAGAAAAAGAACGGCGATGACCGCCTCTGCGTAGATTTTCGAGAATTAAATAGGAATACTCTACGTGATCATTATCCACTTCCACTAATCGCTGATCAGATCGATCAGCTAGCTAATGGTCGTTTCTTCATAAGCTTAGACATGGCGGCTGGCTTCCATCAAATACCAATATCTGCAACCTCGATAGAGAAGACTGCTTTCGTCACACCAGATGGCCTGTATGAATATTTAACGATGCCGTTCGGTTTGAGCAATGCTTGCTCTGTTTATCAACGATGCATCAACCGGGCTTTATTTCCTCTTCTGGGGACTGTTGCACAGGTGTATGTTGATGACGTATTGAGTAAATGCGTGGACTTTTCTGAAGGATTGTCAAATCTCGAACGGATCCTTGTAGCTCTTCAAGATTCAGGCTTTTCCATCAATGCTGACAAATGCAGTTTCTTCAAACGATCCATTGAATATTTGGGAAACGTTGTATCTGACGGACAAGTAAGACCAAGTCCACAGAAAGTCGACGCTCTCGTCAAAGCACCAGTGCCAAAAACTGTTAAACAAGTGCGGCAGTTTAACGGGTTGGCGGGATACTTCAGGAAGTTCATTCCCGACTTCTCCCGTGTCATGATGCCTTTGTATGAGTTGACAAAACAAGGCGTCAAATGGCAATGGGAAGACAAACATGACAAAGCACGAAACATGATAATTGAATGCCTGACATCTGCTCCAGTGCTCACGCTGTTTCAAGAAGAAGCGCCTATACAGCTATTTACCGATGCAAGTAGCCTTGGATTTGGTGCTGTACTGGTTCAGGTGATCGATGGACGTCAACATGCAGTGGCATTTATGAGCATGAGAACCACCGATGCAGAAAGCCGTTATCATTCTCACGAGTTAGAGGCTCTGGCGGTGGTACGCGCTATAAAACACTTTCGGCAATACCTTTACGGTCGTAAATTCATCGTGATAACAGACTGCAATGCACTAAAAGCATCTAAACACAAAAAGAATCTACTACCAAGGATTCACCGCTGGTGGGCATTCCTACAAAACTATGATTTTGAAGTGGAATACCGCAAAGGTGAGCGAATCCAACACGCTGATTTCTTTAGCCGGAATCCAAGTGAACTAGCTGTCAACATCATGACCAAAGATTTCGATTGGCTCAGAGTTGAACAGCGACGAGATGAAGAATTACGACCAATAATGAACACTTTAGGAGACAATAATCCAGTTGAAGGTTATGTCCTAGAAAATGAAAAACATTCAAGACCCTATATCAGATCCTCAGCTCTGCACAGTAGTACCAAAATCCTTTCAGTGGAGCATCATAAACTCCTTTCACACCGCTCTTAAACACCCTGGCTGGGAAAAGACATTGCAGAAGATCAAGGAAACCTATTGGTTCAATAAAATGAGTTCTACAGTTCGAAGATTTGTTGACAACTGCGTGATATGCAAGACATCGAAAGAAACGTCAGGCGCCGTTCAAGCACAATTGCATCCAATACAAAAACCGATAGCTGCTTTTCAAGTTATACACATGGATATTGAAGGAAAACTTGGAACCCCAAATGATCAACAGTATGTCATCATCACTATTGACGCTTTCACAAAATATGTTTTATTCTATTTCGCCACAAATAAAAACCCGCACAGCACACTCGCCGCTTTAAAACATACGGTGCACCTATTTGGAAACCCAGTCCAAATTATTGTCGATGGCGGAAGAGAGTTCCTGGGCGAGTTCAAAGATTATAGTGAGCGTACTGGAATAGATATTCACGCTATAGCACCAGGAGTTAGCCGAGCGAACGGTCAAGTTGAGAGAATGGTGGCAACTCTGAAAAACGCATTGATAATGATCAAGAACTACGAACCAGAACCATGGCACACTTCACTTGAAGAACTCCAACTAGCTATGAATTGTACACCTCATCGTGTCACTGGTGTCGCTCCACTTACACTCATTACTCAGCGGAAACATTGTGTACCCCCTGAACTTCTTAACCTGGTAGATAGCCAAACCATCAATATCGAAGCGCTTACTCAGCATGTACAACAGAAGATGTCTCAATCCGGTGAACAGGACAGACAACGCTTTAACCTACGTAAAGCCAAGATTCGTCACTTTGAGAGAGGAGACTATGTCCTTATTAAAAACAATCCGTGTAACCAAACTTCTTTGGATCTGAAGTTCAGCGAACCGTTTGAAGTTTGCAGGATATTAGACAATGATCGCTATTTGGTAAAGAGAGTCATCGGCAGAGGGCGCCCTAGAAAAGTCGCTCACGATCAGCTCCGTCGTGCTCCACAACCTGGTGATCAAGAAACCGTGTCGGCGCGAGATGGGTCACCAGCTCCACACGAAATTGCTGCAGCACCACTTCACTCCGTTCCATCTTCATCACTAGCGGAGTTACCACAACAACAAAATCAAGATGCAGACATTTCATCTGATTAAAAGTGTGAGTATCCAAATTGATTTTATAACGATTAGCTTTTTTTTTTAAACTTAAACACCCTACGACATCTTCGAGACTCCCCGAGAATCTTCGAGACTCCCCGAGAATCTACGAGACTCCCCGAGAATCTACGAGACTCCCCGAGAATCTACGAGTCTCCCCGAGAATCTACGAGAACCTTCGAGACCCTACGAGAACCTTCGAGACCCTACGAGATTCTACGAGAACCTACGAGTATCTACAAAATTTAGTAAAAGCTTTTGAATGTTCATAAGCTCTAAGGAAATGTAAAACGAAGGTTAGATATTTCCAAGAGCATGCTAAAAGTATACCACACATTTTAAATGTGTCCACTTACTAAATATGATTAAGCAATGCCAATTGCTTACAGTCATCAAACTCAGAAGAAATTAATTTCATTGTTATAGAAAATCACATCATAACAAGGCTGGTGCAGAGCGCGCACCGCCTGTCAGTATGGCCGTGTCGGCGCGAGAACTAATACTTAAGTTATTTAACTTTAAACCATTGAATATTGATTTGTGAAACATAATTAATTGTAAAACTCGACCACAATTTGTTTATCATTCGGTATTGTACGAACCTAGTTTTAGTATAAATACGACCGCCCGGCGGTGCCCGAGTCGCCCCGGTCAGCCCCCCGCGTTCGATGACGACGAGAAGGCAGAGTGCCTAGCAGAGAGTCTCGAGGCTCAATGCGCTCCGTCGCTCAGTTCGGTCCCCGCTTCCCATCTTACTATGGTGGACAGAGAGATCGAACATCGTAGCACCATTCCCCCCTCGATCCCCCTCGACCCTATCACGACTAGGGAAGTTGCGCTTATTATCCACCGCCTCCGCGATAGGAAAGCTCCCGGTGCCGACGGCATCAGTAACAAAGTGCTCAAGCACCTTCCCCCCGCCCTGATCCACCTCCTAGTTAGCATTTTTAATGCTGCCATGAGCAACGGCATGTTTCCATCCGCTTGGAAAACTGCCGATGTCATCGGCATTCACAAACCAGGCAAGAAGGCGTCAGAGCCCTCTAGCTACCGCCCCATTAGTCTCCTTAGTTCCCAGGGTAAAATTTACGAGCGACTTCTACTGAATCGCATGTGGGCCCACGTCACGGCCAACAACCTCCTTCCCAACGAGCAGTTCGGCTTCAGAGCCCAACACTCTTGCGTCCAACAAGTACACCGCCTCACGGAGTACATCCTAGAGGGTTTCAACACGAAACCCAAACACTTTGGCAACCCCCAGGGGACCGTAGCGGTCTTCCTGGACGTGGCCAAAGCCTTCGATAAAGTCTGGCATAACGGGTTGATATACAAGTTGTATCAATTCGGTCTGCCAGACCGTCTTGTCCACATCATCCAGGACTTTCTCCGCGACAGAAGCTTCCGCTTCAAACACGAGGGTGAACGTTCACCTCCACACCCCATCAGAGCGGGGGTCCCCCAGGGCTCAGCCCTGTCCCCGCTGCTCTTCTCACTCTACACGAGCGATATCCCCCGCTACCCGGGGGTAGAGCTCTCCCTTTTCGCCGACGACACCGCCCTCTACGCCAGAGGGTGGCACGTGACTCGACAAATAGCTCTCGTCAACCGCGCGCTCCTCTCCTTGGGTAAATGGTTCCGCATGTGGGCCATTACCGTTAATCCAGAGAAAAGTGCAGCCGTGTACTTCACTCCGCGTAAAAAACTCCCGAATAGGTCCCTACGCCTCCATGGCCAGCCCATCTCTTGGGCCTCCTCGACCAAATACCTAGGTGTTACCCTGGATAATAGGCTCAACTTCGAAAAACACATCACCACGGTGCGTAACCGCGCGGCCTTCTTTCTAGGCCGTCTCTCCCCCCTCCTGTGCGCGAGAAGTAAAATGTCCCTTAGAAATAAGGTGACACTTTACAAGACCGTGATCCGCCCCGTCATGACTTACGCCTCTGTTGTCTTCGCACACGCGCCCTCTTATCAACTGGATAAACTCCAAGTCATTCAAAACCGCTTCATCCGTAGAGCGGTAGACGCGCAATGGTATATGCGCAACTCGGACCTCCACTGCGACCTCGAGCTCCCCTCCATCCGTCAATTTATGAAGGATGCCTCGCGTAGGTACTTCGACTCTGCTCCCCACCACCCGAACCCGCTCGTGGTTCAAGCGGCGGACTATTCGACTGACCCGAACGGTCCGCCCCCCTTGCATAGGCGTCCTAGACACTTCTTGGATGATCCGGACGACCCCATTGCAGCCGTAGTATCGGCCGCCCTGGGGTCGCCCGGCCCACCTGACTCGTCTCCTAACACACATTCCGTTTTTGGTACTGGTCCGGGCCACCAGATTCGACATCCATTCCGACGATACAGAATGCGTCCTCGCCGGCGAGGACGTGGTCTCTTACGACCCTTAGGGTCACCCAGTTGATTGATAGGGCCCTAGGTCTTTCCCCGTCTGGGAGGCCAGGGCAATTCGGTCAAATAATCAAACCAGTTGCCTAAATTAGCTAGGTTTAGGGTCCAGGCCTCTCCCCGGGATGCCATGGACACAAGTCGATCTAATGATACGGCTCTGGCGCGGGCCAGGGCACCTCTCTCCAAAAAGCGTCGTTCAGATGCCAATCAAGTGTAGGGTCCTCGTGAACTCTGGACTCAGAGCTCCAGGACAATCAGGTCAAATAGTCACTCAGATTCATAGGGCTCATTTGTCCTCCCCCTCAGGGAGGTCTGGGCAAATTCGCTCTAAAAAGTTTTAGCTAGGATGCCACCAGTGGCTAGGGCCCTAGGCACTCCCCGTCTGGGTTGCCAGGGCAGTTCGTTAGTCCAACTCTGGGCGACGGCTCAAGCCGAGGTTCGTGCCGTCTGAGGCGCCCTTGTGCTTGTCGCCCCAAAACCAAAACCGCGGCCCAGCGCACTAGCGCTTGCCAAACGTCCGGTCAAGCTGTCCGAGGTCGTGTTCGACCAGCAGCTCAGTCCTTTCTAAAAAAAAAAAAAATAAAAATAAAAAAAAAAGGTGCCCGAGTCAGTCGAGTCTGAGCCGTCGGACCTCTCTACAAATATTGTGAAAAACAATAAAATCGTTACAAGTGACAGTTCGTGTTTTTACTTTGCCAACCATGTGCGACCGCCCTGATGATGATAGTGGTGAAGTCAGCAGTGCTGACGTCACGCTTTTTAAAAATAATCAGGACGCTGGGCATCCGTCATATATAATTTATAGTAACAATTAGATATTATGTATCTTAAATGCTCCACTTACATGTTAAATAAATATTGTCAAATATTTTTTTTATTGTATATTGAATTTCCTATGACGTGTTGGTTTGTCTACTAACCTATAATTTTACCTCTATATTTCTTTACTTCTATACTAATATTATAAAAAGGCAAGATTTATTTTTGTATTTTTGTATGTAACGAATAAACTTAAAAAGTACTGGACGAATTTCCAAAATTCTAACATAGGCTATAAAAAATTAGAGATCCGCGGAACCCGGCTAGTCTATTATTATATATTACTAGTAGATGCCACCCGTAGTGTTACACGTGGCAGTAAATGTATTAAAAAGAAATTTTAAACTTTTACCCTCTATTCGATCTTAGGAGTTGAATTTCCAAAACTCTTTTCTTAGCACACCCCTACACTCATAATGAGTGCACCCTCCAAATTTCTTATCGCTCGGTTCAGTGGCTTAGGCTCTGCGTTGATAGTGACCTGTCATATCATTGTTTTTTAAAAGATCCTCTAGCAATTATGCTTGGGGTTCGATATGAATCCATAAAGTTTTACTTGAACGTTACGTTGAAAAATTATACAATCACACCAAACCAAACTTTACAAAATTGTACTTAGTATTTAGCCCCAACATTTCCAAAATCCATGTATTTTTAATTATTACAGTGAATCTTTACAATAATGATCGTACAAATCACCCACGGTTCCAGCCGGTTCCTAATAAATCTCACTTCAACTAATTTTAATTCGAAGCTAAATAATCTTCAACACTCTAATAATCGACTTAAATTTCGTAAATTGGATTTGTATTTTGGGATTAACGGTTTAATTATTAAATTCTTGCCTCCTTACTGAACCGCGATTTATTCGCTACGTTAGTAACGGCAGGTAACATTTTATAACAGGCCTTTGGACGTTTTCTGTAAAATTTGACATATTTTGGCTTTTTATGTCATATGATTTTGATTATGAATAATTCATTTTACTTATAAATAAATGGTTTACCATTTATTTTGATGGACCTGATGTCACACTCACGACTAAGACGAATCTATTGACACCACTCACATGAATGAGCCGTTTAGGCTCTAGGGCGTGCTAAATAAATATACATACATATGGACACTCGAAACACATAATCCTCTTTCTTTCGCAGTCGAATAAAAAGGAAATGTGACTAAAAAATACAAAACGGTCCTGTCGTTCTCGAGTGATCAAATTACAAACAAACGTTTAAAAAAATAAGAAAACTATCAAGTTTAGTACCTCCTCCTTCTTTGGGAAGTTGGTAAAAAGTAGCTGCATTACTGCATTACATTGGCGTACTAATTTTAAATACCTACAACAATTGTGGATGTAGGCAAATAGTGTACAAAAACTACTGAAAGGATAAACAGAATTATAACTCTAAATTTTATCATTATCTCTATTTGACATACTAGTATTTCCTTATTTGTTTGCTTCTAATACTTTTTAAGATCGTCTTCACATAATTTGCAAACTTTACCAAGTAAATCAATAACCAGGATCGTAAGTACCGCCAATAACAATGTGAACAAACAAGTCTACGAGCGACCACTCACGTCACAACAAATAATGGGATAAGACAGGATAATGTGAGTAAGATCACCTTACTTATCGTAACTAGGGGTTACCATTTGTCGGGAGTTAGCCGGAAATGTACCAACTTCCGACTTTTGCTACGGGTTTTATCATTATGTTAGTAGGAATTCTACGGAATTCTACGTAGTTTTTAACTGGCTTCAAAAAAGGAAAAAGCTCTTCTCAATGCTTCAAATTCCCGATCATTTAAAGACGTCCAGATAGTTTTAAAAAAAATCTTTAAGTTTAAATTTTCGGCATAATTTTTTTTTTACGTTTTATTTTGTTTAGCTTGTGTGCTCTTATGCTGAGCCTTCATAATATGCCTTCACGTGCAGTGTATTTCAGATAATTTTAAAAAACTTTATTTTATAAAATTTTATAGGGAATAACACATCGTGGATTTTGGTTATAAATACTGATAGTAAATGCTAGTCTTGAAAGAAAAACTTAATCATAACAATCACGTCACTCATGTTTACGTGTTTTATGTATTATGGCGCTATATATTTTATATTTGATATTTTACTATACCTGAAATTTGCTCGATAGTTTTAAATTTAAATATAAGATGGACGCTCTTTCTTTTTCTCTTACTATTCTCTATTTTTAATTACATTAGGAAAACTAAATAGGATTCTGGAAATACTAGTACTGAATTTATGCTGCTGCTTCTAGCTAGATATTGTAAAGTATCTGATAATTAAACTATATATGGCTCCTACTGCGTTTATCTCAATACCATAAACTGTAAATTCCTGCACCTTATTGGATACTTCCTACTTGATCTTTATTGTTAATTGTCTAATAATTTTCATTACTTTTACGATATTAAAAGATTTTTACGCGAGATCAAAGTACACAATATTAAAATGACCTGCTTTCAATAAAAAATAATTAAAAATAAAAATCTTCTCCCAATTATCGACCCACTCGCCGACAAAGTTTTCACCGTAAGCTCGCTATGTGAACGATTTTAAATAAAAGAGCGCGAGGAAACTCGCCGCTTTTATGTGAGCTTAAAGGCTGATTACACATGCACTCGATGTGGGCAATGTTGTTTATAGAGTTTTATCGCATTTGCAGAAAAAATTAAATCTTCGTATGTATATTAATCGCAAAATCAGTAAAGTAATATTTATTGACCGTTAAATAGCGTTTGTTACAAGCAAAATAAGTCTTTTTACATTTGGCTTAATAATAATTTAAAAAATATTTGACTTATATACAAGAAGTTTATAATAGTTCTTAGTTTATTGATTTCATGATATATATTACATTGTGATTCTTAAAATAATATATGGAAATAACGTAGTTTTCGTGTTCACACGTAACTAGAAACTCTCGTGAAGTCTCTGCCGCTTTAATAACGTACATGACTTAATTTTAACTTAACCACGACGACTTATTACTTGACATGACTCGTAATAACTTACTTATTTTATTACTTGAATATGCAAAGAACTTGAGAACTGGCACAGTACACAGAGTGCGAGTCAATTAACAAAAAAGAAGATAACATTTGTATGTAATTTGACTCAGTAATAAAAACATTTTTTAATTATTTTACAGGAAATAAAATAAATAAAGCACTGTATCTTTACTTATCAACTTAAAAAAATCTATATTGGCTTTTGGGCGTCTATAAAATAGCATATGTGTTTGGATTCAGAAAGTAATTGGTTGACACAAATATACGTTACGTAAGTAATACTCAATTTCGCTCGCATCGCTTCAGTCTATGAGTAAAAATACAAGAGGATACTCGCTTCTTTTATACCTCTTACTTTCCTGCAGAGAACTTTATTCAATAAATGGGGTAAATGCTTGCTGAATGCCCGGAATGCGTCTGGATATGTTATAGGTATATTCAACTATGTAGTTGTTTTAGTTTGTGTTACTCGTGTCAGATGGATAAATTGTTGTATCGTAATAATGTACGTTATTCCCTGTTAACACTGCTGTCTGTTCTGTATTGATGTAGTTATAATATTTTTTACCGATTTCTATAAAATGAGGAAATTCTAAATTCATAAGAATATTTTAAAAGCGCCTGGACTGGTTTGGAAAATTTGAGACACATAATTGTGTACAACCCCAGTGATTGAAATAGTGTTTGTAAAATTGACTTCCGCATCATATTAAAAATAACATCGCCGATGTTTTCCAATTTATATAATTTCAATCTATTTTTTTTTGTACTCAAAAGTTTTCATTAGCAATTTAAATGTATTGTTTGTAGTTTTTACTAAACAATATGTTCTTTGAGACAAAATTCCGCTAATAGAACAAAACTATGAAACATACACGTTACATTTCACAAACTAAATCCACCCCGTTCCTGTGAAATGATCAATTACTGATATTATATACTTATGTATAGCTTTATTTAGATATATGTTGTAGAAAGTAAGAACTTTCATGTAATAAATACATTTGTATTTAGTAAGTTTCACCCATTCACCCACTATTCTATTTGCCTAACATAAAAAGAGATCAAATCTAGGCCTCAAAGATGATATTTCATTTGGCACAACAAACACTGAACAATGGTAGACACATCGTAAATCATGTGGATTTTATCTCGATGCCTTGAACGTCGTACTATATCTTTTTTATGACAATATTTGGGATAGCCTTTTATTATTGTTAAAGTTTATTGATTAGATCTACATATAACTTTACTATAATCTCATATTAATTTCATATATGATTATATATTGATATATAAGCTCTTCTTTATTACTGGAAACAAGTATAACTTTGAACAAAATTACAACTAACTCCGATTCTTCAGGCGTGTATAAATTTTTCAGTTATCTATTATATTATGTAAAAGTACTGGTCTCTTATTTTTGAAACGTTCTAATGAATTCATCACTCACTAATATCATCACTTACAAATGATATGAATCAATAAATTTTTGAATATCGTTGGTAAGTGACGTCATTAACGTGTGTTGAAGTCATTCGAATGTTTAAAAAATAAGACCTCAAGCTGACTGACTGATAGGTTACGTAAAACATGCAGGGCCCTAAACGGTGAACTAGAAACAAAAAAGTTAGGAAGACGTATTCATTATGGAGTGTAGGGTGTACACCACACTAACTAACAAGTAAAATTGATTTTTTTTAAAAACCCTCGACATTTGTTGCGGCCGTCATCTTGGATTTAAATTAAAATAAAGTATAATATTCTACTAGTCAAGCCGTTTTATTTGATACCCATATTGAGAGAATAGAGAAAACACTTGTACTCCGCCGTTTTTCTCCGATTTTCATCAAACATAGCTAAGAACACTCCCAACTAATACAACTTGTAAACAAAAAATAAAAATCAATATCGGTCCATTCGTTTGGAAGCTACAATGCCAAAGAGACACACACACACAAAGACATGACTTCGTTGTTTTTGCGTCGGGGGTTTAAAAGGATTTTTGGATATTCAACAACTAAAGGTTCAAAATGAGGGTTCAAAGTTTGAAACTTTTTACATTCTATTTTATATGGTGGGCAAAGTCGCTATTGATAGCTAACATTACATATTGGACTAACTAAAGTATTGGACTGGATTTTTATAAAAATGTTTGTGCGACAACTATTCATGGTAATAGGTCTAGGCGTGTTATTATACAAAAACAAAAAATCTTCGATCACTATTGGTTACAAATTTCAAGTTACGTCCGAGGCCGAATCGGTCTCTTAGACCAATAGATAAACCAATTTACAAAATTTCGACTAATTGAGAGTGCTTCAAAACTCACTAGCATTGACGTCCATTAAAAAAATCTTTAATGTTATCTAACGATTTAATATAATAACATCAAGACTCAAAGTCTAAATTTGTAGGAAGAAGTATAAGAAAAATTGTAACTAATTTTCTTACTCACAAAAGACAATGACAACGGTTTCCTTGACATTTTCATTTTGTGTTCAACAAAGCTAATACGAAAAGCGTGACGACAAAAAATGTTTTAAATCCACGAACGTGAATACACGATACAATATCGTTTCTTTTTGTTCCATTTATGACAAGGAAAAGCCTTGCTTCATCTTTCTGTTGAATTGAAATATATCTCTGAATGTTTTCGATATTGATTGGTGACATGTAGATTTTACGCTTTAGGCCTCTCTGTTTATGTAATTGTGACAGATTTTCCAAACATCAAATGCAATTACAACAAGTCTTTATTGAAAGCAAGATAAATATGAAATATTTTGAAAAATCTTTTAAACTTTCTAAAGGGCTTATTAATAACTTATACGTATAGGCTAGGGTTTTGTATCGCGTTATCGCTTTATGTGGTGTCTTGGAAAATTGATAAATGGCTGGTTTATGCAGGTAGTAGTTTGATAGATTTTAGTTACGAATTAATTTGCTACAGGGCTGAAATTAAGGGAAGACAGGGCCAAAGTGGAGTACCCCCGGCGGAAGCGATCAAGCAAAGGACACCTGCCCGTGGGGTCGCATTCTCATTTAGCGCCACCTCTAGACTACCTATTGACTTTTGATTGAAAAACAATTTTGGGTCAGATACGTATTAAGGAGCGAAAATGGGAGCGTATATTTGTATGACATTTACTCAATTCATTCTTATCACCATCAGGAAAAATTCTTAGTTCATCGAGCGAAGTCACTGATAGCAGCCAGTCTTTTATAAGAATAGGTGTGCTTCATAAAAATTCATATAGTTCTTTTTTTGACAGATTAGTATTAAATACCCTAATGTTTTTGTACAAATAATTATTATGCGTGTTATTCTCTATCGGAGATAATTGATGGAGTTAGGCGTTACTTTGCGGAAATCCATTTATAATAAGATGGTATATACAAGATATTTAGTGTTTTTCCGCCTCTGTATTTCAGTATTTCCAATTGTTCCAACACAGATAACCAAAAATCTTTGTCACATATGTATATATGAAGGTGTTTAGGAGCAACCACACTATAAAAACAAAAATATTTTCGATTTCTCACGCTGACTTCAAGACGAAGCGGAAAAACACTAAATATCTTTTATATACCATCTTATTGTTCTCTATCTTAAAATTTTAAATGTATGAGGACCCAATAACCAAAAAACTGATTTCTACTGCTCGTTCTTCTAAATACTTAACACATCTTAAATTTTATTATTTTGTCTTATTTCTAAATTAGAAAATGAACTTTATCACGTAAAAATCTTATTCAACTAGCTCGCTTGAAACGGTCAGCTTCAGGCAAAACGTTTTAACTTTCGCGGAGTCAGTCTCTTCATTTCACTTTAATATCCGCTTCTGTATTTTTGGTGATGTCAGCCATTTTTTTTTTAATAAACTTGTTGAGAAATTCAATTCGTCGTGTTTTGAAAAAACAGCTTTTAGATTGTATTTAGTAATAGTACATAGTAATAACTTTTATACTAATTTTTCACGAGGTAAAATTTGGGATTGTTACTTTGTATGTTGTGATAAGTTTATTTGATTTAATTAAAGTTTAATATAAACAATTTCTGTCGGATAATAATCTTAAATTATAAACGTAAGATAATTTGTAATATGACTGGCCTTAAAAAATAAAAAGGGATTGTTAATCGTTATTTAATTTTAGTATATTTTTAAATTTTATTCGATTCTGTAGTTTTGAATAAAAGAAGCAGAAAAATATAGATTGGCGCCTGTAGAATTTAATTAAGTTGGCATAATTTTGAAGTATTTAGCTGCGCTCGTTAAAACAGGACAAAAAGTAGCATATGTGTTCATTCAGGGCTAAGCTATCTATATATCTACCAAATTGCGTCAAAATTGTTTCAGCAGTTTATGCGTGAAAGAGTATAAAACATACGTCCATCCATTTTTTCAAAATTAATAATATTAGAAGTATGCAAAAAAAACCGTTCACTGAAGGCTGTCCAAAGGCGCTGAAACTATTACACTAAACATTTTTACTAATTGTACCTCCAAATAGGTAGGTAGGTATTTAGACACTGAGACCTCAAAAACTTGACTAAGTAAAAGCCAGTACAAAAAAAAGTTTATTTGGAAAACCTTTCTGAAAAGAAACTCTCTTCAATAGCTTAATCGCACGTTCATAAAGTTTTTAATAAAAGAATTTAGGAAACTTTACGTGTCGTTTTAACTTACCCCAAAGCCCAGCCCTGGACATAATGTGGCAATTTTGTTTACTGCTTCCATAAAAACATGTGTTTTTATCACTTACATACATACAAGCTATATGTTTTGTGTGTATATGTTAGTATTTACGAGCCAGTGTACTGGGATAGTAAAAGATAGTACAATTTATGGGTAATTTAATCAATTGGGTGGACTTGTAAATTGTGAAACAGTTGAAGGGAGTTATGATGAATGAAATTTAATGCCAGCGTTATATTAGGTATATCAAAGGTTAGTGCTGTGCTAAAACTTCTTGGCCATACCATAAAATTCATTTTATTTATGGAAGAAAAGGTAACTACAACTCATAACCTCACGTCGCAGTTTCACTTAGACAGAGTTAAGATTTTGGTTAATTTTGAACATATTTTATTTAGTTACATTTTTATTACGTTTTATAAAAAAACGGACACTGACATTTTTGGGCTACTAAATTCAATAATATCCAGTAATGCTTATCACACGCCGACACCAGTACAACGAAGAGATATTATATTCACGTTTGATAGCCGTAACCGACCGTAACGGGCTATAACCACAACTTTTGTCATTAAAATGATCCCGAAATACTTTAAACGTCCTATTATCGGGTTTATTGACGCGCATCGTCCGTTCCAGGAATCCCTATCGTTACGTGAAAAGTTAGTTAATGACCAAATAAACGCACGGTTTATATAAAAAACGCTAAATAGGTTACATGGGAAACTAAAATCAATTTCTGAAGCAGTTGAAATTCACAAGGATAGCTTTTAATTTCGTGTTTAAACTTCTTGTGCAACAAATTGTCGAGAAATATAAATAATATAGATAGAAATTATCCACGCTGACCGCATTTCGGTTTGTAGGCTTCACTGATCTATATAAATGTAAACTTATGACCCGTGACAAGAAGGTTTGAGCGCGATGTTTTACTCCATTGTAAGTGCTAAATTTTATTAAGTTCTGATCTGAACAAGAGTGAAAAGACTCGGGTGTAAACTGACCTATTCAGGGACTATTGGTAATTAAAATATGTACCTGTTTATCTAAAGCTCAGTTTGTCTCATCGAAATTGTGCGAAATGTCGAGAATATTATGTTAAGGCGGATGCATGCACAGACGTAGACAGTCGTCGCCATCTGATTGATCTCCTAAAATAGGCGTTTAAATTATTTACTTCTTTCTAAATCAATTTTATTATTTTTTTCAGTGACGTGTTTGGTTCGAGTGAGACGTGATGGCTGCGCAGCCAGCGCTATGGCTGATTCTATTGCACGGTTTCTTATTCGTTGTTGGTAAGTAAATATCAAAATAATTTTCTATAAACGAGTAGTACTGCGTACTGTAAATACGCGGTAGCAAAATTTTTCCTTTTTTTTTAAAAAAAAAAAAACAGCAACCACTTAACCGATTCTTTGGAAATTTGAAATAATATTGTGTTCGACATTTCTATACCTAACATTACTAAAATCTTATAGTAACTACCCTACTCTCCAATCAAAATCTGCAACGACAAAAAAAAATCCTCGACCAACCAATCTTGACGAAACCTGGTTTATGGGTTATAAACCAAGTTTTGTCAAGATTGGTTAGAAACTACAACCTGCACGTCAGTACTACATTTTCGGGGACATACAAACTGGCACACAGAAAAAATTTCAGGTATCGAGTAATATTATTTGACTGGTTAAAATTTTATGGTATTCGAATGTAAATAATATTAATATGTTTCACATAGAAACTACGAAAAAATTTAACAGGAACAATCAAATGTCTGGTTTACACAACATTTTTGCACACCGCACATGACAAAGGGTTTATGTTCTTCAGTGACGTATGTGACCCGCGCGTCCATCTGTTAGCAATTTTTGATATACAACTATTGCACAATTAAATTTGGAATTACAAAATGATAATATTTTGTTGTAATTAATTATTTATACAGTATAATGTGAGCTTAAATATCATTAAACTTTAAATACTAATTGCGTCATTTGAATCATAGAATCCGGAATCTCTACTACAGTAAAAAAATATCAGTGTATAAATAGAAAACTTCTAAAGATTCACTTTATAACAAGTTTGCTAAGGTTCCTGTTCGTAGCAAAATGTATAGACAGGATATCAAGAGTTTATGGTAATGCTCATTTTAAAAGCACCCTTAATCGCAACATTACACATAATGTGTTTTATGTTTTTTCATTTTTAGTCGTAGTCATAGTGGCACTATTTAACATCAGAATTTTGTAGTTGCCTAAAGAATTTTGATATTTCCTTTTAACTAAACTAAAGAGAAAGCAAGACAATAAAACCTATTAAAAGTTAAAATGTACAATATTATCTTACTTTTTCTTTAATTTAAAAGCCGTATCTTCAAAAACAAGGAAACCGGGATTAAAAACAAAATTAATAGCTATATGGGGCGGGTTCAGTTGCTCTACACGAAAGGTAGTTTTAAATAAATATTTTTTTTTTAAATTAAAAACAAGATTATTTTAAATATCATTAGTGTATGTACAATCTTATCTAATAAACAGTTATTGTGCTCTTAGTCTAGTATCATAAAACAATAATTAGTGAATTCTGTAATTTATTTTATTCATATGTCTGAACACATTAGGTACGTGTAAAAACCCGTATCATAAAACAAGGTAAATCAAACACATAACAGTTTTCAAACAACAACTAAATATTATGTTAAGCGTTGTAATAAAATTGTATAGGTCGAATTTCTGTACAATAAAATAAAATGCTAAATACCAAGTCAGGTAGATGTAAATTAAAAAGATTAATTTATTAATTTAATATGAACGCCTTAGTAGCAAACACATATCATAAAATCATGCAGAATTTTATATTATACTTAAATTAGGAATTACGTCAATAGTAAATAAATAATAAATAAGAAATACCACGCGGACGATGTCGCGAGCATCAGCTAGTAACAAATATAAAACAAAGATAATAATAAAATAAATTCTTAGACATACACAATATGTAATTCACTTATTCCCTCAACGTCACTAACTGAACATCAAGAACCACTCCTAAAAATCTCAAAACTCCGGCATGAAATGACGTAAAGTTGTACTACACGCTTCACTGGCTTCGGAGTGCCCTTATCTGTCCAAAAACGCTCATCCCGTATTGACTGCCTTACACTCCAATAATGACCTACTTGTTTACTGACCCATACGGATGGAAAAAAATCAATGCCACTTTTGTCCCCGCGAGTGTGAAGATTTATAAAGGAGCTGTGCCAGCTTGTTTTGTTTTAAACGTCTTCAAAAAACAAGATGAGTTCTTCAATACTTAACTCATACGATCATATTACGATCATCATCATCATCTGCTGCGTTCCTTATCCCAGTGCTGGGTATGGGCCGCTCTCTCGTATGATGCCATTTTCTTCGGTCCTGTGCCAATCGTGTCCTGGTTGACCATCCCATCTTGAAGCGGTTGACCAACGCTCCCCTTCCCTAGCCTGAGCCACCACTCAGTCACAGCCTTACTCCACCTATCATCATTTCGCCTTATTACGTGTCCTGCCTTACTCGTATTTGCCCAGTTTTCAGTCGGCCGCAAGTCTGTAACCTCGTTACGCGTTTGTTTTCCGACAGGTTGATTTCATTTAAAGTCAGCACCGGGAAACTCATTTTAAACAACTCGGCCTGCGCCTCACGCAAAACTGTGTGTGTATTTCATTTCAATTTAAATCTTTAAGCGAAAATTATTACTATAAATATTTTTGTAAACTACATTATATAAAACCCCGTAAAACTGATCAACTCCCACTTTACCAATGACATTATAAACATAGCTCATCAATAAATATGTGGTTTTATTTTTAGTTTGTCTCCGGAGCAGAAGAAGTACATAATACTGACGTGACTCTAGTGTTTAGTGTATCTATAGTAGGTAAAAGCTTGTCGAAGATAAAACACGTCTGAGTGCCTGATACGGCTGTCTGAAATGTGTTCGTTCAATCTAGAACCTCTTAAACAGACAACGTTTTGTAGTTTATAGGTGAAGTAAACTAGAATACTTACTACTAAAATACTTAAATTAGATTGCTTGATCTCTTATCTTTTTTTAACTTATGCGTTAAAATCACGGTTGGCTTTTTTGTCAGGTTTTTGTCTAAATTTATTAATAAAATGTTGTTTGGAGAATATCTTGAGTTTTCCCGCTTTGATGTTTTGATGTCATTGTGAGAAACCAAAAAATATTTTTTAATTCTCGTCTCATCTCAGAATATTATTGAATTATTGCTCTTAAATATCTAAGCACAAGCCCCTTTTTAGTCGCTAGAAGATAAAGTAAATTGAATATAGAACATCGTGTGCACTATGTTTGTGAATTCAAATCATTATTTAACCTATTTACTTCTAGCTATATGGTGCCGAATTTATCATACAAACTTTTTTAATTTGTTAAAAACTCCGACTCGGAATATTATTGATGTAATATTATTTATTTTTTTATTTAGTTATTTCGCTGAAGTGAGGTCGAGTGAAAAGATTTTTCACCTAGTGTTCTTTTGATCCCCCTCTAACGCTCAGAATTCTAATTTATAAATCATTTTCAAAATTTAGGGTATAAATAGGATTCAATTTTAGAATCTTTCGCTTGCTCGGTCATCAAAATTTAGAACGCGTTTAAAAATGCAACTTTGCTCTCATGTGTCAGGAGAGGTCCTTGTGCTTAGGCGAAACACGAATCGAGGAAGGTTTGTTTTTATAGTTTTCCATCACCATTAAAGCAATTAGTGCTTGCCTGCACATATATGACAAAGACATAGATACCAAAGATGCGTTCATAATATTTTTTGTTATAAAAGTTATAAAAAACTTATAAACTACTTTACGTAACTTTGTGTTTGTGTTTATTACCTGACAGCGAAAGCCGTTTAGACATAACCCTCCTTGGGTTATGTCTAAACGGCTTGTCGTATTTTTATGTGAGTGGTGTCAATAGTTTCGTCTTTGTCGTCTCGCTTCTAACCACTTGTTCATTCGTAGTACTTAAGTTGTTACTTAAAACATGTCCATGGAGATACAAGTAAATCATCTCTACTTAGATAAACTTCACCTTGCATCACGAGTACTATATAGGTATATTATTATTATATCAGCATAAATAAATTTTCAGATAATGAATAACGCATTATAATGAGAACGTCTTTCACTTTGTGTACTTTATTTTGTTACAGGCAATTCTTGTTAAAGCTCCTGATATTAAAAATATTTATGAAAATAAATGAAACGCAGTTAAACAGTACACGAAAATAACGACATAAATAAGAGTAGATTCGAAAATAGTAAAAGCCTCTCAATGCTACTCTTATTTTTCTTACGTTGTCTAACCTTTGATGAAAGTGGAACAAAAAAAAGATTGAATTTGAGATAAAATAGATATGTGATGAACACTTTTGGTTATAATATAAATTGAATCAGCCGACCTATCGGCGAGTTACGTAATTTAGGCATGAAAAGGTGAAAACCAAATCAAAAAAGCTGTTTCAATGAAATAGTTTTTGAAGCTCATACTAATAGCAAACACCAAAATATTTATTCCGTTCCTAAAGCCTCGGACATATTCCTACGTCAATATATCAGAAATTGTTTTTGTTCATTAACTGTCATCATTTTTGCGAAGTTGTTAATCTAAAACTTTTTTATCCACATCCCATTCGCCGAAGCCTCATCGTAAATTGACTATTAACCTTGAAACAAACCCGGATGTCCGGGAGTGATGTTTGCTCGTTAATCATGTTACGACACTATGAAATATACTTAAATTTACTTGTTCTTACTAACTAAAGAACAAGCTCTTATAACATCGTTAACTTAATGAATTAAAATAAAACTAGTCTTGTAAGTTTGTTCAAGAAACTTCCAAGATTATTTCACACTCATGGCTCTCTTTTAGGATTTCACAAACACATGCACAATACACCCAGAAGACACCCAAGATAGATACAGACAGAACCTCATAGTTCAAACAGCTGCTTCGATCAAACTCTAAGCCGCCAGATCTTGAAGCAGGCATGTTAGTCATACAACTAGAATTAGACCATGGGGGTCGTATAAAGTCTAAAGTACCTACCAAAATTCATCCATACATATTATTGAAAGGTAATATTATTTCCAGACCTGAGAAGAAACGTTTCGTTCGCTTTACATACACATATGCATATTCCAAATATATTTCAATATCAATCTTAAAAGTTTTACATTAATACTAGAAGTATATTAGCAAAAAAAAAAACACTTTTCACTGCACGTCCCAGCGTTATAGAATAGCGATTTATTTACGTCGACTCAGTTGGCTGACTTTGAATACAAAACTGGATGTTATAGGAAGAAAGAAATGTGCTTGCATGACTTGCTCTACTTCAAGGGCCCGAATCAAAGATTTATATAAAAAGGTAGATCGGAATAATTCCGACGCTGCTAATTATTAGCAGCGTCATAGCAGATACATTAAAATATAGCGTATTGTATGACAAATAGATACGGTAATAGCAGTGGCTACATATTTGATGTTTAGCAGGTTCGTATGTTATTTCGCCTATGGTTATGGTGTACTTATATTCTGAAAGTTGGTAGAATTTTCATTTGTACAAGTACGTATTCATTTAAAAAATGTATTGCAACGCTATGTAGGTATCAGGCAATATGCTACCAAGGTAAAAGTAATTTAAATAAAAATAGGCTATAAAAATGAAACATAGGCTCAGTATACAAAATAATAGAAGTTCGGAGACTTAAATCAAAACCAACATCCAGATTTAAAAAAATATCTGTAATGTTTGCACATACATTATGTTTTAAGGGCCACTCTATAAAGAACAAAGCGGTGACATTTAAGATCTGTGATTTTTACGGAAAAAGGGGCTTAGAGGACGAAGTATTTTATTGTACGTTCCCAAGATTGCTTCACGGCGCTATGACTTTTAAAATACTTTGTTTACGTTATGTTTTTAAGCTTTCACTAAATTAAATATTTTTAAGGAAAAACAATAAATAAATGTACTATACAATTTTTAACAGTGACATGTGTTACTTTTTCACTTTACCTTCTGGACGATTTATGATTTCTGAAATGTTGACATGTATTTTAAACTCAGTCAAACACTTTATATTATACAAAACAATAAAAAATTAGTAACTAAAATTATGTTTGGTTCATATCCATAAACTATAACCATAATATTCACAAAAATAATCATAAAAATCGTTTTACACACGAATCGAAGTTCTTTTGTTATTGGGATTAATAGCTTTAAATGAATAAATGAGTTTTGACATTTCAGCAAATTTCCATTTTATCTACTTACTCTGCCGACTTATATAGATAGATAGAAAACATTTTATTGTACAGATACACAAAAGAAATACAGCAAACAACGAGGGTTGTGTGAGTGAATACGCAATATATTTATTACCTATCAGACCGAATTTACATACAATTTAGCAACAAGAAATGACACAAACGAGCGTGCGCAGGCGTTGAGGTATCGTGAGTCACTGGCTCGGCGGCCGGTCGGCCGGTCGCTCGAGGCGGGCGCGTTATCAGCTTCTATTGTTCTTCGTATGCAGTGTGTCATCACATGGCGGCTCGTCGTGTGGTAAGTATTTTATATTTTATTCTTATATTTTTATTACTTCTGTGTTTTATGAATTTATTTTATTTCTTTTATGTTACAGGTTTGCGGAGAATAATGAAGGACGCCACAGTTGCTTTGTACCCAGAAAACAAGAAGCTGCTTTGTCACTAAATATCGAGTTTTTAAAGGAAACCTTTGGAAAATTACAATATTTATATCAATAAGAACACTTACAAAATTCATTGTAGTGTTGCGTGTTTTAGTGAAACATTTTTTAAGTAATCGTTCATGCGCAATGCCGTTGTTACTGATAATGAAACACAACCATTCGTATATGAAATTAATATAATACACAAGACTTAATCGTTCAATCATAGTACGAGTACAATATAAGTCTATTGATCAATTCATAAGATCAAACCACACTAAATGTTCTGTACAATCAAATATAATGAACCGAATTCAATAGCGACCCATCCTGAATACCTAACCTAAAGTAAAGGCACACCGCAGTAATTTCCCGATCAAATTGACTATCAGCTATATATTGTACTTTAATCATGTAATAACTATGCCATGAGATATAACCCAATAATAAGTTAATATAACATTTTTCTTTATCATCCTGCACAAACACTGCTCTTTTTTCAGATCAATTAGTATTTGATAAATCAGTATAATCATAATTTATCGTAATGTAACTTAAGATAGACAGACAACCAAAAAAATAAAAAACAGATTTGTTAGCCAAAATGAAAAATACTACCAATACGCTAAAGTTTTTTGCCAAGTCCTTTAGCCCCATTCATGTAACACCTCCTAACATCATTACACCCGTATATTTTATGTAAAAGGAAATTGAATAACGCTTCTATAGACCGGAACTACCAGATTCCCAAATGTCCCCAAACTATGTTATAAATAGGTTTCTGTTAATGAGGGTTCCAAAAGTTGCAATTTTCTGGCTGCGCGAAACTCATTTAAAGTTTCTAACCGTTATCCATTTATAAATAATGCCGGCGGTGACGGTCAGAGTGACTTTGTATTTTGGAATGCAATTTAAAGTTCAAGACCAGCACATATGCGTCCAATTGCTGAAAGTGTTTTGCGTGGAGAAGCCATTACGAGAGAAGACAGAACTTTAAATCGAGAGCTAAATCTTTATTGCATTAAACTTCGTACATTTAACTATCCACACAACAGAAACAGTCGCCGCGTCGCAGCAGTAACGTCATAACTGCTTTGAATCTTGAATGAGAACTCCCTTTCACGCAGCATCTTTTCATTTTAGCAGCGATGATGTAACATGCAATATAACCTACCAGAATTTTCCTTTTCATATTATACCAACGTACTCAGAGTTCCGTAAACCTACGTAACACATTTCGTGCTAAATGTTTAACGGAATCCGGCCGTCCTCGCGCGGATATTCACAGCAAGTATTTAAGGAAACGAAACATTTTCACTCGCACGTCAGTCGGGATAAAAAACCGAAAGGGCGGAAGAGAACATAAGTAATTTATGAGACAGAGGAAACCCAACTCCTTGAGTCTTAAGTACTTGAGAGAATACTTTAGGTGGGGGTCGGGACGGCTGTGAAAACAATCTGCATCAGGAAATGTTTTTCGTGTCGTTTATTCAAAAATTCAGCTAGGTACGAATCTTTCTCGAACTAAAATAAATTAGGTAGTCTAAGCTTATTTGTTTGCTGAATGTCTGAGTATCTCAAAGGAAAACGTTGTCATCTCATGCAATAGAATTTTCTAAGCAATTGGCCGGCAGACATTAAATACATTTTCAGTAATTCGGAACAATTGAGTTTAACTTTATTTTGACTGAAACTGCTTTATATTTTCTCTTGTTTAAATTTAACAAATTCTAATTTTTAAAACCGCTTTAACTGTTTATATCTTTTGCAGCTGACTCCGGGACCGAAACTCCGCCTCAAGACGACACCACCATGGACATCTCGTCTCGCCGCTTCAGAGCCGAGTTTCTCCAGGAGTGGCACGGATCTCCCGATGCACCTTACTTTGATCCCAGCACTCCAAGAAATATAACTGGACTGGTTGGCCATCCGGTCAGACTGTTATGCCGAGTCAAAAATTTGCAAAACAGAACTGTGAGTTAACTACATTTGGATTAAGTTAGTGCTAAGTAATTTCAGAATTAATTCATTTACGCTCGTACTTAGTACTTAACAGCTTCATTTTTACTTCATTTGTAAATTATGTGGGATGAGTTTTCCCTGCCGTCTGTTTTTTTTTCTTGTGATATATAACTAAATAGTTCCCAAGACAAGAGAGAAAAGGTTTCTTATCTATGATTTGTGCTACATCTTTGACAACACTATCGAAGAATATGCGGTCTCTATGTAACCCTAAAAATAGTACATATCAGGTAAAAGCTTAATGAAACAAAAGTTTGGCTTTGTTACATTATTTTCCTTCAATAATTCCTTCAACTTATCTTTTTGGTGTAAAAACAGTAGCTACATATATCGCACTCTATTCTAGAATATTCTTTGACGCACGAATACAAGCAATTTCTTAGCACGTTTGTAATATGTTAGTATTAGGTGAGCACTTGAAATTCGCCTCAAGCATACAAATCGTTTTGCGTTCACGGCTATTACGCAAGCACCAAAAATTCAAACTTCTTCCTTCCGTTTTTGTAAGGACTCTATTATACTTCGAAAGTTTAAAAACCGCGGAAACGAAAATTCTAAGTGTCTCAGCATTATCGTTTGGTTTTATCAGATGTGTTAAATAATGTATAATATTAAAATTGGTGTTTCAACGCGAGGAAAACAAGGCTTCACAAAAATGCTTTCATGAAAATGCGTAACAAGCTTTATTGTAGTTGAAAATTTTGCTGGCACTGAATTTTTTATGCTACGAGGAGACTTTTTATAACTTTCTTGTTGAAAATAGTAGTATTTGTCATGTTAAAAGCATTTGGTGACCTGGAAACGGACGAAGATTAATAAATAAAAATAATAAAAAATCATTTCGCACTAATAGATCCGCACTTTAATTTCTTCTTTCTTCAGGCTCAAAGACATAAATCCAACTTATCGTTTGGAAAACTGCACTGACCGAAACTCAAACCTGTGACCATCGGATCTCGAATCAAACATACTAGCCACTAGACCATGGTTGAAATGCATAAGAATAGTTATTTTTTAATTCAGTATATTGTCTATTTTAAAGATATATTGTTTTATATCAGCCCAAATTCTTCTTCTTTCTCGCCATTTCAAATTCCGTTCAGGCAGTGAAAATCTTTCCCCAGCCAAAACTAAACGGATAATGTGTTACGAATAAACCATAAAACTGGCATGCTGCATCGGAATAGCCCCATTTATTCTACTAGTCGCCTTACGATATAAAACCCTGTTAGGAAGAATGTAAGCTTTTATTAGGGACGACATTATTGTCGATATTTTAAAAATATATTTTGCTTTAGCTGATGTGGATTTGTTTTGACGTGTTTTGGTCTAGAGTGCTGAAAGAGTCCAAAAGGAGAACTGATGATACTCGTATTTGTGGTTTATTTACATGTCAGAGACTTCATGTCAACCAAAGAGAGAAGGTATATCTTATTGATGTTACTCTTTATGCCGATAGTGATATCAATATATATTTCTTTAATAAGTCGATGACGTACTAAATGAAAACTTTTTTCTGATTTTACTATATCGGCTGTCACAAAATACAGGTGACACTTTTTTATCGAATTTCAAATAGTAAGTTCTCATTACACATATTCTGTGTTAATATAACTTATCCAAATACATCGAAATAGCATGCAATGATCTCAACCCTAAAACTCCAAAGCGATGGATTTTCAGTGAAATATGTGTCATCGAACTCAGACTAACGTATTGGAATACTGCTACTTTCTAGATATGACTAGAATTTGAATAGAAATAGAGCATTAGGAATGATTTAAAGACTCTTTCAGCTAGATCTATTATAGGATTTGTTTGTTGGATTTGCCACTAGATCTATATTTGAACGGGCTTTGGTTGGAAAACCAACTGAAGAGGAGACAAACATTTGTATGAAACTGTTCAAATCTTATTTTTTTATTTAGAAGTGTCTTCAAAGCACCAGTTGACATACATTTGTAGTTTGAAAGCTACAATATAGGCCTTACATAGCTCGAGTTTACTAAACTGAAAAAAACGCGAGACATTTAAAAAGTCTAATTTAATTTAAAGGTAATTAATATATTGTTATTTTAACAATTTCAAGTTATTTTTACTCTTAAAAAACTTTGTTTTTCCTTTGTGAATAGATAATGAAGAAAAACAATATAACAATATTTTTAAATAATTTGTTTGTTTGTAATTATCATTAATAAGCTGAAATATCTGTACAAAATTGCCAGAAATGACAACAAAATGACTAAACAATGGAATTAAGGCCGAAAGTTGAACAACTTTGTAATAAATATGTTATCACCAACTTCAAACAATAAATAGATACGCTACTACGAGTATTACAACCACTCAGACACATTATTTACGCCACCGCAAAGATAGGTTTTGAATTTGCTGAGTGGTACTTTTGTAATACATTTTTTGCTCTTAATATTAGCAATTGACTGAAGTTCCTTTGCTAGTAAAGCCTTTTTTGCTTTATTAAAAAACCTTACTTCTTTATTCTTTTGCAATAAATCGTCCATGTTTACAGGCTTAGGTAAAAAGTAAGCGTTATAGATACTAAAGATTTTTATGATTAGCTGTGTCGAGAGATCGCTTTACCACAAAGTGCGCACTTAACTTTCTATAGATGGTATCTTTGTAGTATAATATTACTTTGATCCATTACAGGATCTGTTGGAGGAGCTGGATTTTTAGGTTTATCTTTTTGACGATAGTACTTTTAGCTTTGTGTTGTTTTTTTGTACGTTTCATCTAGTTTCAGTAACATGTACGACAAGCAAATATATAAGCAAATATCTTCTGGGATACAGTAACGAGTTCTAGTTTGTTCCACTAGGATTATTATCTTTAAAAATAATATGTTTAAAAAACTTTATTTTTACTTTAACGATATTTGCTAATTTTAGGTACTATTATATATTTTACTATGTTAGTATAGTCTCTATTCCATCTAAGTAATTCGCATAATTACAAAACTCTAATATGCTTTCACTAATGCTCAGTCACGCCGAAATAAGCACATGTACGCACGCTTATTTTATTTAAGTGCAAGATGAATTGTGCGGCAAAAAATTAAGTGATGTCAAAAAAATATTACACAGTTAACTTTATTTTTAATAGCAACTTTTTAAGTGTTCCGTAAATACTTAGGACATTTAAGTGACGAGTTTCAGTCTTCCATAGACTCAAACAAATCTTATACATTTAACTCAATTAATGTATGTGTGGTGTAATTTGATAAATCTACAAATATATATATTTTATGATGAAATAGTTCTGCGGGTTTAACTACTTACATTACGAATATGTTACGTTTTCAAGGGTATACGAGTATATTTCTTTCATTGTATTATGCAGCTTTAAATTCAAGTGCTAGTATGTATACAACGATTCATTAGCATTCATTGCAGTTTCTGATTATTCACCGACAAAATATTAACGGACACAATGTTCAATGAAATGAAAATAGCAAAGTTGAACCAAAATTAACTCGCAGCGAAATGAACGTGATTTCATCGCTTTAATTTGCATGAGCACTAAAGCCGCCAGCCATTCCGACTGTCATATCTGGCGAACTAATACTGGCATTTAAAACAACATTATCGCAAACTATCCTATAATAATAAAGCGCTTGCTAAAGTGCTTCACGCCCCGTCATTATTTTCAACTTGCCAACTGCTGCGAAACTAATTTCTTGAAGAAGATATTACAGGACTTTGTATTGACATTAAGGACGGACAAGGCACTGCATTTCCATAGTCGACGAGGAAACTTTTAGCTAAATTGAGAAGAACAAGAATACCGCGTTTGAACTGAATAACGAATAGTTTGGTTTGGTTTTGTAGTCGCTCAGGATTATAGCTCGGTCGGAATACGGTATGGTTCGATCATACATCATATTATAATGATAAAAAAATTGATTTCTGCAATCACCATAACCTAAAATTGACATTAAATTACGGAAAAATTAATCAATACTGATATTGAATACAGTTTGTGTTATTAAGAAATTAAAAAAACTGATTTGTTTAAAAGGTTTATCTCATTTGGCAATAACTAAGCGGATTATCACATAATTTTTTTCTCAAACTTGTGTTTCACACATTGCTAAATTAAAAATGAAAGCCGCTGGTAAATGACACCGTGACTGGCGACGCCATAAATAAATCCCTGATGACCAATAAAAATAGTCAAACCTGTATAGCATGTTTATCAACTTTGGCTGTAAATTATAACCTGTATCCAAACACACAAGAAAAAAAATGGACTTAAAGATCTGTTTGAAACACTTTGTACTAAGTCTACCATTCGTTTTTTGCGGTGAAAAATATAAAATTTCACACATTTTTAATAGGAGACATGCAATGAGTCTTGATGTTACCATTAACAATAACTTTTCTCCTTTTCGATAGGAATCAGAATATTGCTTGTTATTGCCGCTTGTGTTTCTTTTCATGTCAGTTCTTTAAATAAATACAAGAAGAAGAAAGTTTCCAGAATGCAAATGCTAGATGGGGATGCTAATGAGCTTAGGGAAGTGGGGATCGGAGTGTTAAACTCAGTGCGGATTGTGAGACTCAATTCGGTTTTATGAATAAAGTGGAACCTTCCAAGTAGGTACTGCTACAGTTTCTCTTTGAAATTATTTCTTTTGCTGCAGAGTATTGAAGTAACTCTGGACTTAACTAGTGTGCAAAGTATCTCTAATTATTTTGAGTTATATAAAACTTGCTAATACTTCTACAAGCTTCCAAAGCTTGGAAACATTTCCTTAATTTAAACATTAATTCTACAGTACCTACTTTCCATTTTCATTCTTTATACTCCAACTGCCCAAAATGAGTAAACCGATTTTGATGTGAGAGGTGTTATTTTATTCGTCTGTTTAGCGAGCTTTAGATGGCTATACTTTTTGCATACCGATTTCACTCCATAAGATATAGTAAACTACCCTACATAAGAACCCGGGACCAGCGGCGCAGAAGGCAGGGTTGCTACCACCTGCGCCAACCGGTCAGTCAATTACTGAGTCGCGTTATGATAATGTAACTGTGTTGTTAATATAGCAAATACGATAAACACAATGGCGCCGTCATATCTATGACGGTTCGTTTTCCACACAGACCTTAGTAGCTTTAACCCTCCCCTTTCCGATATTTTTATTTGTCCCTTTCCTAGACAGTCAGGAAATCTGTCAACTTGGCGTATAACACAATTTATAACTATTAATACATGAAATGTATATCTTTGTAATGTATTTTAAGAGTTTCGTAAGGGAGATCTTTACACACAAATAATCGAGAATTAAGTTTCTGCAATATTTTAAATTAAAAACTGTTTATTTCGATATAACATTACATATCATTTTGCATAGTTAACAAGTATATAGAACGAGATCGATTCTTTTAATTTTTTCTAGTAATAGTGTTTAAGCCCTTACTCGTTAAGTATACCTAAGGATAGCGATAACGTCGTGATTTATCTCTCTGATCTATTAATAAACTCAACCTTTATTAACAAACGCTATATAAGCGACATTTTCTACCGTTTAGTGACTAGAGAGTTGCAATGAATAATAAGGTTTAAAACTTTTATCAGCTTTGTAAAACTGCCACCCCAACTTCAAAAACATATCGATAGAGACTTGATAGATTTTCGTTCGATACAGGAGGATATTTTGGGAGGAATTAGCTATTTATTACTACAGTTCTCTTTTGATCGAAAAAATTATTCAATGTCATCGTATGATTCATATGGCTTAATCATAGAAAATAAGGACGAATTTATTGTAAACCCATTCAACTTTATTCTTCTGCTACAGTTCTAAATTTATCTTAGATGTTAAGTTTGCTATAACCTAAACTAAATTTGTACCATGCACCAGGTATCATGGGTGCGTCACCGTGATATCCACCTGCTGACAGTGGGGCGCTACACGTACACGTCGGACCAGCGCTTCGAGGCGCAGCACAAGCCGCGCTCCGAGGAGTGGGCGCTGCGCATCCGCAGCCCGCAGCGGCGCGACTCCGGACAGTACGAGTGCCAGATCTCCACCACGCCGCCTATCGGCCACCCTGTGCAACTCAACATAGTCGGTAAGACATCTGCAGAACGCAACGGCGTGACTCCGGACAGTACGAGTGCCAGATATCTACCACGTCGCCTATCAGCCACTCTGTACAACTCAACATAGTCGGTAAGACATCAGCAGCCCGCAGCGGCGCGACTCCGGATAGTACGAGTGCCAGATATCTACCACGTCGCCTATTGGCCACCCTGTGCAACTCAACATAGTCGGTAAGACATCCGCAGCCCGCAGCGGCGCGACTCCGGACAGTACGAGTGCCAGATCTCCACCACGCTGCCTATCGGCCACCCTGTGCAACTAAACATAGTCGGTAAGACATCCGCAGCCCGCAGCGGCGCGACTCCGGACAGTACAAGTGCCAGATCTCCACCACGCCGCCTATCGGCCACCCTGTGCAACTAAACATAGTCGGTAAGACATCCGCAGCCCGCAGCGGCGCGACTCCGGACAGTACGAGTGCCAGATCTCCACCACGCCGCCTATCGGCCACCCTATGCAACTAAACATAGTCAGTAAGACATCCGTCAATCATCAGTCCGTAGCGATTTTTGATTCTCAAATTATTTCTACTATGAAACCAAATGTTACAAAACCTGATACAAAACTGTAGTGAAAGATAACGAAATTGGAAACGGATCATGTAGGCAAGTGAACTTCTAGGCCAAATCTTCACTTAACTTCCTCAATTGCGATTACACTTAGATTGCAGTAAGTATATGTTTTTGAAAACAAACATTTTACATAGTCTTTAGACTGAACTAAACTAAAATAATTCGTTTAATATACGAGTACCTTCCTTCCTCTGCATATTCCTTGGTCTCCCAGAAACCTTCAATACAGAGTACGAGAGTTAATTTATGTATGCTTGTCAATTTACCCGTAGTTGCTACCTGCGTATACCTGAGTGCATCTTAGACTTGTGGAACCGTTACCATAGCATTAATGCAAACACTGAGCTAGGCAATTAGCCTGTTTGCATTTAGGTGTCATATATCCTCAGAGTGATAACGTAGTTAAATAAGGTACTATGCGTCGGCACACCTAAAAGGCTCTCTACTCGAAGCTTTGTTGCTAGTTTAGGTCACGGAGCTGTGATATCGCATAAATTAGGCCGAGGAAAAAACTGTTTTTACGTACAAGAGTACATAATAAATAATACCTTCTTACTTCTTACTAGAGAAATAATCTGCATAATATACTCGTGGGCGGGTAGCTTCAAACTAAAAAACCGTTCTATAGTTAACAGTAAATTGTCTAGGTGAATTTATTCACTGTACAAATTTTGTATAGTTACTCTCGTATACAAAAAATATGCTCGTATAGTAGATACCATAACTTTTAGATATTTCCATTATACTGAAGACACTGACACATCAGACCGGCAATATTCAACAAAAGAACAAGTGGTTAGAATCGACATCAAAAAACCCGATTGAGACTGTACATCATCTTTGATTTTATTTTATGTACCCAGTGTTATTCTCTTGACTAAGTCGAATCTTTTGACCTCAGTCATAGAAAAATACGAAAATCCGTTTAGGCTTAAGGGCGTGCCAAATAAATATACATACTTACATACATGCATGCATTCATACATACATAAACTCGAAAAACATAACCCTCCCGCTTTCGCAGTCGCGTAACATAAACTATTCTCATGAATACAAGTAAATTGGTTGAGACATGCCTTGTTAAATACATTTGGCGTATACTAACATAATATATCTAGAAGTTTCTCAATACACACAGACGGTACGCGCCCTAACTTACATCTAAATCCCAACGTACGCAAACCAATTTGTAAAAGCCACAAAAAAAGCGATCCAGACTTTCATGACAAGAACATAAAACTATCTGTATCTACCTATTTCATTTACATATACGTTTGTACACTTACCTGTCGATTTAGATCCGATTCAATTTTGGCTCGGGGTATACCTTGACACGAGTTTCAGTCTCTTGGGAGTGTAAGCTGTCATTCTCTATTTTTGTTAACGTTTGCAAGATAAATATTCAGTAAAAATATTTAAGCCAGAAGCTCGCGCTTGATCACATCTCACGAAATAATAAATGATAATAAAATAAAGGGACTTTATAGTTAGAATGTTAGAAGTTAGCAGAATAGCTTTGAAATTTTCGTAGCATAAAACTAACAACATTTAAGATATGAATCCAAACTCCGCTAGATGGAGAAAAGAAGTCCAAGTGGAATAGCTTATTGTGGCATTGTGTATGTTAAGGTGGAACCATTTTTTATAAGCAGCATTCTATAAATATTTGAATATTTTTCTAAATAGTAACTTATATATTTTATTTTGTCCGCAGAGCCAGAAACAGTGATATCCAGCGGTCCAGAACTATTCATCCAGGCGGGTTCCACCATCAACCTCACCTGTACCGTGCGGCACACGCCGGAGCCCCCGACTGCCATCACTTGGACTCATGGAGAACAGGTCTGTCAGTTTATGCAACTTCATGCATAATTATGTAATGAATGAAGATTTTCGCTTACAGGTCGTGCTCTTATCCAAAAATAGTTTATGCATTGTTACAACATCTTATTGTTGTTACTCATCACGCATCGAATCGTCTAGAAAATTTATGGAAGAGTTGATATTTGTTTGAGTTGTGATGTGAGTTAAGCGACTTCTTTTCGGCTTAGTAGCATTTTGCGATTAAATGGCGCCAGCAAAATAGGTGCTTTACCTAAGAAAACCTTAGTTAAATCAAGTACTGTATCAAGTCTCCACAATATATGCTAGCCGAATAAGCTGTATTTATTCTGAGTAAAAGGTAAGGTCAAAATTCGTTGATCACTTACTAGTCAATCCCGGTGTGTTTTTTTAAATAGACACCTGTATTAAATTTTCCATCAGTCTCAGCGCTCCGAAAAAATCATACATTTATTTTTCAATTTCAAGAAACTCGACAAATTTACCTTCAGTCGTTGACCGTCTGCAATTATTTACTGACTTTTCAATTTATACAAATAAGATTAAGTGATTTTAGTATTAAAAAAATCAGTCCGACTAAAAAGATTTGAACAGTTCTTTAACGTATTTCAAAGTCTCGGTCACGACCCAGACAAAAGTCAAAGCAAAAATATACGCAAACAAGATTGAATACAATATTATATCTCAAAAAGCCCTTCTTTGTCATATCAAATTCTGGACGTACTCCTGCCTTAAAGGAGAACTTTCAGCCGTAGCTTTAGCGATTTCATTAACTTGATATAAATGATATAACAACGGCCACCTAAAGATTTCCACTTGTTTATCTTACAATCCAAGTGAGAATTTAATTTAAAAAGTTTCTAACTTTCCGAGGAATTTTTCATAAAGAAAAATCGTCACAGCTAAGAAGCGACAGCTCCACGTAATCAGGGAATTTGGTGACAAATCCGTGGGTGGTAGCATTAAGGGGATTTAATCCGGGGAAATGAGATTGAAGACTCAATTGCGAGTCAATCGATTTTACGGTTCAGGCTGATTACGTAACAAGCAGGCAGTTAAACAATTCCGGTTTTAATTGTGTCAATAGGGAAGTTTCATTTGCTGGGTTGATGACACGTTGTATTCTACTCGTTCGTAATCATTTTCACGATCAGATCGGCAATCATTGGGGTTCGTTCTGATGATTTGACGATTTTGAATTGTTTGTGTTTTGAAAAGCCTACCGCTGAATTACTTACAAGCGACGGTGTTTTTGTTTCGGACTTCCAAAATACCAGCTCTAGACAACATAGCTAAGTTGATACTCTAGATAGTTGAAGGTCGAGGGTTTTTATTTCAAAAATTCCTATTACGAGTATGGCTTAGGTAACAAGTTCAATCTTTTAGCTTTTTATTTTCTTCTTGCTGTTAGGTGATAAATTTCGACTCTGCCCGCGGCGGGATATCACTGGTGACTGAGAAGGGTCTGAAGAGCACCAGTCGCCTGCTAGTTCAAAGAGCCAGAGGTGCTGATGCGGGAGTCTATACGTGTGGACCAAACAATGCGCCAGTAGCAGCTACAAGAGTTCATGTTCTATCTGGTAAGTAACAGTTTTGTTTTGTTAGTAGTAGGTTAGACCATTTTAGTAATCCCTTCTTCCTTTTATCTTGTACGGGTCATTGTTCAAATAGTGATCAACCTTGTAAAGGCCGGCCTTTTATTTTCTACATTGATTTATACTAATATTTTCGAAAGTATAGTATGAGAGGGGACGATCAGGTAATTTACCCAGAACGGCACTTATAACTGGCCACAAAAAATGCCAAATCGAGGTTTAATAGAAGCTTGAACACTACTTTTGGCAAATATTTATCCTAATCTAAGCTGCGCCACTGGCAACAATGAAAATTATCGCTTTTTTACAACTTTTTCTTCACAACCAAAAACAGATACAAACATGTTCAATGTCATTTATTACTTCTTTCAATACTTACCTTACGAAAATATTATTTATCAAGTGAGTAAAAGTAAAATTAATTCTTACTTACTATTTTGTTTTATAATATTAATATTATAGTAAACATTTTGTGCATTTTGGGCTTAAGTTGGGTGATGCAAAATATTAATCAATACGGTTTAGCCTGCCTCCGCAAAGGCACTAATTTTATAAAAATAGTTGGTTTTAGACCTTACATAGGCGCCATATGTTAAGGTTATAGTTTAAAACTTAAAACTTATTAAGATCAGTTCCTTAAAATGTTTACCACTAGCAGAATGGTTGTTTCATAATTAAGTATACGTATCTGTTCCTATGCGGCTACATATCCTGTCCAATATTTGATAAGATATCAATTGGTATATCCGAAATTTCATTTTGATCATAAAATTACAATTTATTTCGTTTCCGGTCAGAACTTCGTTGAACTGCTTGTTTTATAACATTTCCAATGTTGCTTGTTTATCTTTTATTTATTGCTCAATAATAATTTATAATTTCCTCTTGACTATCATTGCGTTTTCTTCAAAGTTTTACTTAGACGTCTCACTTTGATTATGTAAATTAAAGCATATCAATTTAGTATAATTTCCTGATATTAATTTGATTTTTCCAAAGACAATTTCGTCTATATGATATTAACAAAATTACTAAAGACTTGATGTATTAACTAATGTTATAATACTTGTTTATGAATCTTAAAAATATTAAGTAAACAAGTATCTTCGAAGGTTGGTCTGAAAAGTCTAGAACTGTTTAAGATCCAATCTATTGATCTTGCTTAAAAAGTTTGAACCATTTTGTCTTGTTTTATAGCGCGGCGTTTTCTATCGGATAAAACAAAACAAAAGATGTTTAAAGCTGAAACGTGTTTATAAGTAGGAGAGTATGTTGAGAATTTGTGATCGACGTTATAAACTATGATATTTTACTACGTTATAAACTAAGTTATTAAACTATGTTATTTTACAGGTGAACATCCAGCTGCAATGCAGCAAGGTTGCGCAAAATCAACGCTGGATAAGACAGCCTCTATACTATGTTGTCTTATAATCATTCTAGTTCTACGGAACCCTTCCCTTAACCTTCAATTCGGTACTTGAAAGTGTGTGTAGATATTAATATGAGTTATGTTTACGTTGATAGTTGATTATTTATCTTATTTTTCTACTTTCAATAACTGAGTTTTTCTAATAGTTTTATTAAGAATTGTGTAATAACATTACTTATAAGTAAATCGCTAGAGCTGACAAAATATACGGTAAAGTTGCGAAAAGTTTTTGACGTTGCCGTTATTTTAATATTAATTATTGTACAATATAGAGCACATTATATTTAATATAATATTGCTCTAATATTATATAAGTAGACGTATTATATTAGAGCAGAAAAAATATAGATATAACTAGAGATACTACGCAATTTTCATCATTGTAAATAATTTTAAAATCTTATATTTAATGTAAATAACATTTCTGGATCTTTGTAAATAATAGTACAATAGTTAATTAAATTTTAAGGTATATATATATATAGGGTTATCGGGGTAAGAGGTGTACTGAGCCAAAAGACAGCTGCAAAGAAATAAAAATTAGCTGTTTCATATATTTTGTCTACGAGCGATTACTTATTTATGGAACAGCTAATTCTTTTCTCGAATTTAGGGCCAATCCTATAATAAAAGTTGTTCATAATGATGAATGTACTGACCCCTTTGGGCTGTGTATATTTCTAACCGATAACCCTGTATATAATTAAGTTGTTAAACATTGAGTAAATAAAGGTGGATTGACTAGTAACATTCGTAGTTACATAGTATTGTAATATCCTATCTTTTATTGTAAACAAATTTTAAAAACCTATACAGATCGCCAAGATAATGAGTCTTCAGATCCATGGTAATTATAAAAATTACCAAAAAAAAATTACCTCTACGTAAGTTTTTTTAGCAATCAATTTGTTATTTGACTGCCCAAAAAAAGGTGGATGTTTGTATGTATGTAAATTTCATATGTATGTCTAACTCTTTATGACAGCCTCAGCAGGTAGATCGATTTTGCTGTGAGAACTTTCTTTAGGTTTGTCTTTATTTGCAAATTGTGTAAATTTATACTTTATATTTATATTTAGTGGTTTAAATTTTTTGCAGTCGGGTCTTTCTAAGTCGCTTTTAACTACTGGTAACAGATGTAATTTCAATTTTTAGGTATAAACTTCGGTTCAGTTTAAACCGTGGTTCGTATTTGATATCCTCGGGAGGATGATAAATTTGAACTTTATACCAAATTAAACTATTAGTAACCACTTTGTTAGTCCACAATACAACGAATTTATTCAATTTGCACAAAAACCGACTTTGATGATACTAATATAATATTGGTGACCAACATTTGTTAATCATATTATTACGCATTTGTAATTAATTTGTCAAATAGTGATATATTCATGGCATTTTAATGAAGGCGAAAAAGCGTTAAATGGACTTTTGTGAAATACGAGTAACTGCCAAATAAAGTTCTTGTGTATCGTATAACGGTTTTGTAAATAATAACGTCAACGAAATAAAGTTTGTAATAAAATATTAAATTTGTTTTATTTTAATGTAGGAATGTAAGTTACTTAATTCTTATCTTCCGTGTGTGTTCAAAAGGCTAATCACAAACCTAAGAGGAGTTTTAAGCTATTTCATAAATTTTATCGCGGTCTTTGTACGCGGCGACCGAATCAAGAAATTCCGTAACGAAAATAATCCTAACACGCTCCACTCCGAGCCGCACAGCAGCGTTGCGGCGTTGAAAGTCGTGCATCGTCTAACGTCGTTTCAGTTCGGCAGACATCGGCACGGTGTTTGTGTGCGGCTAGACGTATGCGTATGCAATAGGTTAACCGCGGCAGTCCCCGAGTGCCACACGTATTTTATATTATTATAACACGGAACATGATATTTGTAAATCGTGTTGTGATAAAACAATCCGGTCTAAGTTTTCACCCTAAATTTAGTTGACGCTAAAACAAGTAAGCATGAGTGTTTGCAACTCTTACGACCAACAAAGCCAGGGATTGATACTTAATCAAGATTTGATACAGGATTTATTTTTAGGGAGAGAGGAAGTATTAAGAGCCCAACCTTGTCCACTCTACCTCACACCACCGCTTACAATATCCGCATCATCATTTGTAATCCACGTATTAAACGTATTAAATTTCACAAGTGGATCTAACAGTAACAAAAAAACTCCATATTCAGCCTTTCAGCATGCATTAAAACTATTAGTTCCTTGAAAAAATCGTCAATACATAGTTTGTAGCAAATCGCTAAATTTAAAATTAAAGAAGTTATAAGCAAAAAAGTGAGAAAATTTCTTCTAAAAACGTTAAAATGCTAAAACGCTAAGAAAACGGTACCAACTTAAAGTCGTCACGCGGTGATACTAATTTTTACTAATTTTTTTCCTTAAAAACTAAACATATATTTTGATAAAATCAAAATGGAATCTCGTGTGAACCTTTTAAAATCAAAAAAAATATCGGTCTAGGTCTAGTCATTGCTTAAAAATCAGTTAAAAACATAAAAATACAGTCGAATTGAGTACAATCTTTTTTTGACAAGTCTGTAAAAAGTGGTACAAATCAGGATTGACTATGAAAAAACGAACAGAATTCACACAGTAACGAATAAACATGACAACCCGTTCCAGAATACTAGATCTTAGTCCAACATTCACAACTCTTACGAGTCAGTCGAGTAATAAAATCTGTGCCGCCAAGCGCCAAGCTGCAGTCAAACTAAAGCAATATTGCGTCACACGAATTCTTGCGTTGATTTAACACGTGTAACTTTGACACGCCGTTACGGTGTTTAGGCTTTTTTAGCTTAGTTAGCTTTTGAATAAGAGCATAGCGCTTACAAAAGATTTTTTACCCTACTGCGAAAGAAGGAAGGTTAAGTTTTTCGAGTGTATGTATGTATTTATATTTCTTTGGCACGGCCTAGAGCTTAAACGGCTTGTCGAATTTTTATGCGAGTGGTGTCAATAGATTCGTCTGCACCTGCAGATGGTCATACGCTATACTACCTGCATCCCGCGATTTCACTTGTGATATGATGGGTCGAAAGGTTTTTTAATCACTTGTTTTAAAGTCACGAAGCGAGTTACCAAAAAAAATATGCATGGTATGAAAAATATTTTTTAAAGATTGGTCGTTACGACATTTGGAGGTGCTCATGTGAACAAAATGCTGGCTTGTACTTTGCCCAATAAGTAAATTATTCAGAGGAGCAACGCGGCCAGCATTTTGGGTACGTCGCCAGAAATTTTTCTTACTAATGATTATTTTTAATTAATTTTTTATTCTATTCTTATTTACTATCGACTTTCAAAAATAAGAGGTACTTAATTCGCCAGTGATCTTATTTTAATTTTTTTTTAGTCTGATTACTCGAATATGGTTCTGAAAAATTCCTTTTTAGTTAGGAAAGGCCTAACGTGTGGTCTCATTTTAATATCACCAAAATCGGTCAGATATTGAATTTTTAAATCGTAACTACTAAAAAAGTTCTATCGGTGCCTACCGTAATAGTATTCGGTAGTCACTTTGTCAATAGGAATTGTTACTAAGGTTGTTAACTTGATGTGTTATGTAAATATAATATAATCTTTAATTCCCATTCTAGTCTAATAAGGCATATTATAGATATGTATCAAGAAGAGTGGTGATACGAGTAGCCGAAAATTTCCTCTTGGTTTATCGGTAAAGAAAGATATCGTGAGGTACCTTCCGTGGACTTATGGTCAAAAGCCTCTTCGTATAAGAGATTCGTGCCTTGCAGTGGAACGCTATGATTTGATACGATACGGTAACCCATTATTGTACGTGGAAACATGTATCCGAATAAAATGTGAAATGATGTCAAAGCCAGACTGGTAGAGTTCTACGAAAGGCTATTTACTCCAGTGAGTTCTAACATAAAATATAAATTCTCAGCAAAGAACGAATTTACTATTGCTAAAATACCTCTTTAGTCTTTGGTTGCATTTTTTCTTTGGACCCAAATAACAAGTATCCAATTACCTTACATAAGGTTTCTTTGAATGAAAATGGAGCGCATGTGAAGTACGGTACGTGATTTTAATACATAATTTATTTTCTGAAAAGATTTGCATACCTGCATTATCTGTTTTGCATAATGATGTTGGAACGGAAAGCCAAAGGTTGACTTGAGAATGTGAAGTAAGACAAATGTTTTTTTTCTTAATATTTTCAAAACTAAAACAGCATAAGGTTTTTCAATAACGTACTCTTATTAATACCTTCTTACAAAAGACAAATTGGTTTCGAACGAAATAGAACGTACGGATGTTTTGAAACAAAATATCTGTATTACAGAATATATTACTCAGGAATTCAAAACTAGGTAAGAAATTAGTTAATACATAAAGGAATATACCTACTCTTTACTGCTTATACATTTTGTTAGGAAACCTCAGCATGATCTGATTAGCACATAATGTCACAAACATTTAATGGAATTAGTATTAATCCGTCTCAATATTGAGCGTCTTTTATTTTATTTTGGCGGGTGACATTCTCTATCAGATATAACGAGACATAGGTGCTCAAACTAAAACCTTTTTTTTGTAGACTAAGGTAACTGGCCAAATGTATTAACAATGCGATATTTTGTGGTAGGAACTGACAAATTTGAATTAAGACTAGCGTATTAAATTTAAAACAAATATAAGTAACACAACATCACGAACATAAGAAAGAAATACTTAGTTTAATCCTCAAATATTTCGATTGCACTACATTTTCCGGCTTCAAAATTGTTCCACATAGAAGTCAAACGGAACAGGTGCGTCAAAGGAAAGCGATAACAACGTGCATCGAAAATATATGGGAAAGGATCTATTCCTAAATCACTTCCACGAATTTTCCACTCGCAAGTTTTTGAACTGATGAAACAGCCCGATATAGTTTACTGAATGTAAAACTATGAATGAATAATTCCAATGTCAATGTATGTGTCAAAACCGTATTAGGTATATAACGAAAAAGTTATTGAACGTGTGACTTGTGGAAGGTGGCGGTCATGAACTGATGTTTAGAGTTCAGTTGTGGTTTAATGCAAGGGGATAGAGGAAATCTTTTTTTTCTGAAATACAATATTTTAATATTTAACCCCCGATGCAGAAACGACGGGATGCTATAAGATTGACGTGGTTGTATGTGTGTGTGGCATCATAGCTCCAGATCAGCTGATTTCGGTGTACTGTTTGGATTCGTTTAATTTTTGTTTGAAAGCTGAATTAGTCGGGAGTGCTCTTAGCTATGTTTGATGAAAATCAGTTCAAGATGGCCGCCGCCACACAAACGGGTATAAAATAAAAAGGCTTGATATTAATACTATGATACTATGCTACATTTCAAATCCAAGATGGTCGCTGCCATAAAATGGCGAATTTTTATTTTTTTAGATAATTTTCAATTTTACGTGTTGTTTACCTATAATATGTAGTAATCTATCATTCAAGAGATTCAAACATGCGCTGTAATCGCAAAACAATTTCTGTTTGTGAAAATGAAATATTCATACGAGCGATCTAAACATAACACCCCTGGAAGCTAAGCTGAAGTTTATCCAGTGTTGTTATTTCGATTCAAAACGTTGCAGAGTTCTGAAAACGTCTCGATAAACTGCAATGTATGCCGACGTTGTTAGTTCGCACTTTGTTAGTCGCTTTTAGAAATCTAGAGACTCTAGAGAGTAAACTGGGTTATCAGCTAGGAGTGTGCGCCTAATAAACATCTTTCACGAAACTAACTCTGAATTCAAGAAAAATCTATAATCAAGCTAAATCTGCTGTTTCATACTATTAGCAGATAGCCTCACAAAGAAAACCATTATCAAGTTATAAATTAAATATGCGCTACTTTTACAGCCTATCCCTGTAATCAGAACCATGTTTGAGTTAATGATAATAGTAATTGAATTGGAGGACCGCAAGGAAGTATGGAAGAGCAAGGACCTGCACAGAAGGTTCTATCGGGCTCTTACGGGGCCCGATGTGGCCCTACTCGCTTCGGTTAACTGGCTACGCTTCGGGCTAATTGCCGACGAAGTAATGATGACGAACTACAGGAACTATAGGAAATATATCCTGAAGGACGCTACGGTCGACATAGGTTGGGCATGCCGGCGTCCCGGAGAGTCTATCAGGCATATTATTTCCGGTTGTTTTCATCTTGCTAATGGTGAGTATTTGCACAGGCATAACATAGCCCGGATCATCCATCAACAACTTACTCTTCAATACGGCCTTGTTGAGTCCGAAAATGGTCGTGCGTTGCTCTACTGAGACCGCTCTATCATCACGGACAGGACTATTGCTTGCAATAAGCCTGATATCGTGCTGGTAGACCGGCCCCAGCGCAGAGCAGTGCTCGTTGACATCATCATCCCGCATGATGAGAACCTCGTGTTGGCTGAAAAGGACAAGGTCAGCAAGTACCTTGAATTGGCTCACAAGGTTAACGCCATGTGGAATGTTGATTCGACAATCATTGTTCCGATAGTCGTTTCGGCAAACGGCCTGATAGCGAGAAGCCTCAACCAACTTCTTAAGAGACTCTCGCTAGATGGTTGGATTAAGGGTTAGATACAGAGGGCGGTGATCCTCGCACGTATTGTTAGGAGGTTCCTCTCTCTGTAGTCCCTACCATCGGTAGCTTGGGTCCTACAATAATAATAATAACCTTAAACCTGTTGGTACAAGATATAGGCCGTAGAATCAGAGAAAGATGTGGTGACTCCCGTTCTGGATCTTTCTTGGTTCAAAGGTTGGCCATAGCCATACAGCGCTTTGTGTTATGGGCACCTTTGCTCCGGGACTGAGTCAGAACGGGTAATTTAGTTAACATGCTTACCTATTTATGTAAGTTGTATTTCTATTGATTATTTAATAAAGATTTATTGTAATTAAATTTTTAAAAAATAATTTTAAATTATAACCTAAAATAATAATAATAATCCGGTGCTAATCTTATTTTAGGTACGTATGTCATTAACAACTGAATAGATCCATTAGTAAAAGACGGAATGGCTAAAGCACGCTTTACTTAGTTTGAAACTGCCATCTAAAGCTATTAAAATTGTCGAAATTAGGTCTACTTATTTCAAATCCGTGAATAATATAAAGTAGCGAGATATTGCACACTAAAATAATTTGAAATTGATAAAAACATATTACTCATAGATGTTCATCCCAAAGTTTGGGACTATCAACTAAAGTTAGGTATAAAAGAGGTGAAAACAAAAGCAAGCAAACTAAGTTTCGTTTTAACAGTAAGACGCTTCGTAACTATCAAAACGATATCAAGTTTGCTTGCTCTTGTGATTTTCAGCTCTTTCATGTATAATTAGCGATGAAAGAAAGTTTTTTTTTATCCTGAACAGCTAGGCATTTGACCACAAGTTCGCACGACCACGGAAGTCAGCGACATTGTAGCCCTAGATGGAGCATGCCTAGTCTGAAATACACTGGCTCTCAAGGAAGGCTGCCGGAACACACCGTTAGGTGATTTTACGACTTGAGGGTGGTAGCTAGCTAGGCGAGCGATAGGAAACGCCCTACCAACTACACACATTAACAAGTGAAAGTAGTCTTGGTTACGTTTTAACAGAGTTGAAGCAGCGAACAGTCAAACGGAAACCAGATTTGCTTTAACTTGTTTCATATCTTTCATCGTCATCACGAAAAAATTACAAAAATTTAGAGGAGAGACAACGTCCGCGTAATAATATCGAGAAACAAGTGCACCAAAAATCACCAGATTCTGATTGAGGAATTGACTCATGATTTTAACGTAAAAATATAAAAAGAACTCCCTTAAAACATAATCATTATATATTACGAAATACATGTACCTAACTAAAATAATTCAGGTTAGTATAAGATATTAATAACTATAACCTTAATAACTGCAAACCTGCAAGTTAATCCAGCAGTGCACTAAAACGTTGGCTTTACAAAATCTAAATAATTATTCAAAATGTAGCTTTACCTTCCCACAAGTTATTACTGCTCTAAAAAATTAGGCACATTCGTCTGAGTTAAACCGCCAGGATAGATTGTACTACTCAGTCAGTGCTAAAAGTCCATAATGTACTATAGTATAAGAAAAAGAAAAATAATTATTTACACTGTTGTTTTTGTATGTGAATGTTGTTTTGATGATCATGATAATTTATATGATATTTGCTTTAGACGTACTTTTAAATATAGTTCCCGAGGCAGGAATTTTGGCGAGATGGAATCGGTTATTTGTCAATAAGTAGTGAATATGCGAAGAAATATTTTAACTATGTTGCTTATGATTCAAGAAAATTGCCGGGCACTATACACGGTTGTAAGTATTAAATAAGTTTGCTTATTTAAAATTGTATTAAATAAGCAAACTAAATATTGATTAGTGAATACTCGCGTTTTTTCAAAATAAGTTATAAAATATGAACAAAATTAGTCATAAAATTAGACAGAATTCAACACTTAGTATATGAAATATACACGACTAATAGACTGTTCAAAAATGTTCAAATTTTTTGCAGGTTTGACAGTTACCTACAGTTATTCGATTTATATCCTACTAGCTGTGCCCCGCGGTTTCACCCGCGTATTGGATTGTCGAGATAATGGAACTACTTTTTTGAAGTCGGTTAAAAAGTATCCTATGTCCTTTCCCGAGGTCCAATCTACCTGTGCACCGAAATTCATCTAGATCGGTTTAGTGGCTTTGGCGTGAAATCGTAACAGACAGACAGACAGAGTTACTTTCGCATTTATAATATTAGTTAGGAAGTAACACTGCACTTGTTTATTTCTTTTATTCATTATACTATTCTATAAGTGTATTCATTGATGTATAGCATTTTGTGTATTAAGTTAATTAAGTATATTCTTTATTGTATACCCCGTCCTATTTAATTTTATTTTTCACAATTGTTACCATCCAAAGGTTGTAAGAGATTGTTTTTTAGATAAGGAAGCCACTTGTAGCACTATATTTTGTGAGAATTGTTCTCTTCCATTTTCTCTTTGTGTGTCTGCAATAAAGAATTGATCTATTTATATGTTATAGATAGATACAGCTATATATACGGATATAGCTCTATCTGAATCATTAGCTATATCTTCAAATCAAGCTTTAGTTTATCAATTAAAATACAATTGTGACTAAATATTTTATCTTGGAAATCAGTAGCAGATGTGTAACGATACTTTTCTAGAGGTTTTCTAGAAAAAACATTGTTAAAACTCTTTCACTGCATTGCATAACCAAACTTGTATATTAGCTCGGGTTTTGCAACAGAAAGAAAAATAGAATTACGCTTTGAAACCCGCTGAACCGGGGAAATGTATATCATGTTAAACTCATTACATATTCATTAAAGTTGTTTTATAGGGGTTAATGCGGGCCAAAAATTCATTACGAGTCGAGGTAAATTTTAAAGAGTTGGGTAAATGATGTAATTTTAATGATTTTAACTGCGTTTTATACATTTTTTCCGATTTACACAATAAAAGACAGTCTATTCCTCATCAAATCCGTTAAATAATAGATATAAAATCGCTATTATGGAATAAGTAGTCCATTACTTTCATAACAAGTGCTTAAAAGTGACTTCAAAAAACCCGGCTGCAAGAACTTAAGACCCACGTACAGTACACGTACTTTAGATCTTAACAAATGGTATCGCAGGATGCAGCGATTATAGCTTTCTGCAGGTGAAGACTAGGCTCTAAAGTGTCCAAAAAAAATATACATACATTCGAAAAACACAACCTTCTATTTTTCGCAGTCGGGTAAAAATACAAACAACTACAGAAACGCTTACAACGTCAGAGTCGTAAAATTAACCGTTTTTGTAGTAAACTGTGCTTCATTTACATCACAAATGTATTAAAAACGAATAATCGCGCTCCAATGAGTTTTGCTTTTGTGAAATTCAAAAGCTTTACGAGTATCTATGTAAATAAATGCTTCTGGACTGAGTCGCGAGCACGTAAGAGATTTGCTGTTGCGTTCATTTTATTGGCAAGAACATAACCGTAATTCAGATGCTTTGCTTTTTGACATAATTTAAAATTTACTATAAATTATACAGACACATGTAAAATTCAAAAAAGTTAAAAGCGACTCCAATGCGGCGGCCAAAACAAACGTTACAAAACAAAATATCATCTGTACACGTATAGATAATATTCTGTTTGTGTAAGAAAATTATGTGTTATTTAAATAAATAAAAAACTACTGGAATCATTTGGATACAACTTATATAAGGAAAATATACCCGCCGATAAATTGAGGAATATACGAGTACATCGATAATAATAATATGGGACAACATCCACATCCATCCAAAGGTCTTCAGGTACCAAACTAGGCAAAGCCTATGCTATGGTAACCTGATGAGAGATATACATACTAATATACATAAACACATACTTATATAAATACCAGACAAACAGACATGTTCACGCACAAAATGTTTGATCTGTCCGGGGATCGAATCCAGATAAAAACTATGAAAAAAATCCAAGGAATTGAGAACCCTCATTCATATCAATTTCAAAGTCTGTTCAAAATACAGTGCTTGATATAAAATAAACGTTACTAACTCATAGCTCCCATAGATCACATATATAGCATTTCTCGAAAGTTTGTCAAATCTCGAAGCGAGTTTGCTAGCCACTGGACCACGGCAGTCTGTACTGTGAACGAAGTCTGAGTATAAGGCAACCCATTTCGATCTAATTAATTAATAACATGTAAGTGAAATAAATATTATCTTTTAAATTGGTTCAGCTAATTCGGCATAATAAAGCACGGAGCTTGCAGCTAAATCAACAAGGGAAACTCAAACAACATCTTGCATTGCAGCCGCTGAGCAAATATCCTGCAATGGTCTTCAGAGGCACAAACGTGTATAAATTAGTATAACGTACTTAATTGGGTCGGACATATTACGTTTCCGTTCAGTCGCATAAAATAAATATTTGCTAGAGAAAATAAGTACTAAATTAATAATGATTGCGCTAGTAGCAAGTTTTTGGCAATATACCACTCAATTGCACACAAACAAAGAATTCAATTGTATTCATTCTAAAACGAGGGAAAGTCGTTCAGTAAATCTGGTTTTATTTCTTTTTAAAACTCAAGAACAATCTATCTTTCTTTTTCATTTCTCTTTATTTCTACTTCAGAATCGTTATGCCTGTGAATCAACACACTTCGAGTAAGTATTTTTTGATAGGCGAAAAAAGAAAATAATTATAAATTTCTCCATTGTCATTGCTTCGGATAGTTATTTATTTATAGGTCTGATAAGATTGGTGTATAAAAATAATTTATGAATTTATGATTATGAGATAAACTCAAAAAAATATTTTGTTTAAACTTGTTTTTTTTGTGTACCTAATTTGAATGGCTAGTGTATCGGTTAATCTAAGGACATGTATTTATTTCAAACTATATACTATTTATATGAATCTTCACTTTGCCCACATGTTCATACAAGAACAATACCACATGCGTATTAAAAGTAAATCAATTAGGACTATTTAGCTAATAAAAGACTTCCTTACTCTACTTAAAATTTATTTCACAAATCTATTAATGGCAGACTAATTAAAACAAATCGCCCTAATCACGGCTTGGTGAATTAATCAAAAGTAAGTGTGTTTCTAATAGGCAATTTATCGAAACCGTCCAATAAAACCGTTTTAAGAGCACCCAACCTCACATTAATTCTGGTGAAAACCTTGACGAAATTAATACTTTCACCAACGGGTACTGAATGCAGCAATTTGTCCAGGAACCTTCTACAATTTAATTATACCTTTGGATATTTGAATTTGTGAGTTCTCGGGTAACTTTGAAAGTTCCTTTCCATTTTCTTCGTTCGAAAGAGCAATATCATACAACGGTACCGGTTAATTGCTAGGACTTAATTGAATCCGGCACCAATTGGGTTGTGGGGTCCTATGACTGTACTATTGGAGTATTTGGAAATTCAAGTTCTTTGTAAGGTCAAGAAACTAATTTTTATACAACCTTTTATGTAAAGAACTATATCGAAGTGATTTGACAATCGCGTCTAGACATTTTCTAAAACTTAGATTAAGTTGTTTTAAATGATTAAATAAATACTAGAAAACTTTTGATGAATTTCTTGGATAAATACGAATCGCAACCCAAACACTCCTAATAATAAGCTACCCAATTATCTTCGACGAAAACTACGTTGCGAAGTCCAGAAAAAAAACGTTTGTCGATTTGTAATGATAGTACAATAAAAATAAGTTATGGTACTCATATTTCTGCAGCGAAAATTCTTCCTTTGAGTAAATTGTAGTCTTCGTGTTCCTGGGCACAGACAGGTTGAAAGTTCGGCTAAGTCAAATCGAAGCGAGGTTGTCGTCGCGGTCGTTTCTGTAAAGGATAAAGGCTTTTATCGAGAAGGGAGAAAAGATACAATATAATTAAATATTTCTTAACAACTTGAGGATTAACGTTGAGTTAGAAAACTAATAAATTCTTTGCTGCGCCTCGCGGTGTTACCCGCGTTAATATGGGAAAAAAGTAGTTAATATGTTAATCCATTGGCCAAGCAATCTCCGAACAAAATTTCGACCAAATTAGTTTAGACACTTGATTAGTAAGGATGTAGGATTTCTTCTTTGTTGGGTATGCCATATAACATTCACAAGCCCATTCACATATCACCAGACCCAAAACCTGATAAGAATTAGTAGATTTTTACATTTACTGTAGGTTTGAACGCAGAAGAATGTACTTGACGTGCTACAATCTAAGACCAAATTGTAGTGCATACTCTGTAACTTAACATTTAAAGATCACAAAAGCAACACCACAATACCTAGATGCAAGTAAATAATAGTATATTGTGTTTGCACTTTATTCACAAATTTGCGTTTCTTTCGTTAATCCCCTGAGTCTTTTAATCGTGTCGAAAATACTTGTAGAATTAGCCGTAGTTTATTTGCTCTACATATAAGTTTTTAATGAATATTGTGTTGGTATGTTAGATGTTGCCTGGGAAAGCAGCACACCCAGTTCAGTTATTCTATTTCCTTGAAACAGTATGCAAATATTATTGCGTTCCAGATCGAGAGTTAATATTTATAAAGAAGCTGAGTGTCATATTAAGATTAAACCCGAAAATCATTATACTCACTTTTGTGTAGAGTCGTGTATAAAATTCGCACAGCCGAGTCTATGACTACTGATTACGGTAAAATATAAGTCATCTATCCGCAAAATTAACTTTACCTGGCGACCCCAATCAAGCGGTCGTCTGTCCTGACCGCGCTAGCTCAAAATTCTCGTTAAAACTTCAGTACAGGAGTTAACTGATCCGTCGGTTGTTTCCAAAATTATGCCACTGACGGCTGCCGGGGTGTTTTCAAAAACAACTCTGTCCACAAAGCGAAAGAAGATATCGGCTCTTTTTTTGGCAGGACTGGATATCATCGTTTTTTGTACTCGGAAATAATTATTTCGAGAGCCGGATATTTCTGTTTTTGAAATTATCAGCAGTTTTTTTTTACACGTGTATAATTTCAAGTCTCTTTTTCTAAACTAGTGTAACGTATTTTTCGTATACAAATCTGTGTGATATTTTATGAAAGTTTTGCCTTGTTTTATGTAAATAGATAATTCTGCTCTCAACTGCTCTCTATTTGCTGATGTTATTAATTTAATTATTTTGTAATAATGACACATGATAGCTAATTATTAGAAAATACTAATGTATAGAAAGAAAAATTGAAAACACGTTTATATCTTTGATCATGTTGCTCGTTTTTGATTTCTCTCTATAATTGACAAAGTTCTTAAAATCATGAAAATGTATTTCTTCTCCTTTTAGTAGAATATATAATACAAAGCAAACTGGATCTTCAAAATCCATGATCATTAATAAATAGATCAATGAAATGAAACTTACTAAATGTTTATGTTAAACCGTTAAATTCTAAATTCTCTTCAGAATTCCAGAATACATTGTTAGTAGGAAAAGCTAGATTATTTATTTTATTAGCGAATATTTTCAATGTACGTAGTTTAACAAAATAAAGAAATGTCATCATTTTAACGTTTACCTTTTAATTTTACATTAATTACTCATTAAGGCAGTGAAAACAGTGTTAATATTTCATTATTAAATAATTGTTTGCCAACCACTTAGTTAGTTAGTTCTTTATTGCATCCAAATGTTAGGTTTACATGAGATGCCTAAAACTAACATAAGGACACTGCAAGGGTGTAGCAAAGTGTACTTAAATTAAACTTAAAATATTATGATTACACCTTACAAAAATAATAAGTACTATAATAATATAATGCTAAAACCTCTTCCTTTTATATAAAAGTGGCGAGCTCTCAATCGTAAATCCTAAGCTTTAATATTTCTTCATTTAATTAAGGCGTTATCAACGTCTTCAGTGTCGTCATAATAAAACAAAAAGCTGAAAACGCAGAATTAGACACAATGAGATTATTAACTCGCAACAAAAGCTTAGTGGACGTATAACACAACGTAATATCACTACAACACCCTTCTTATCGTTTTCGTTTACGGGTAATCAACCTAATCTTTAAGCAATTCAAAATAATTGTTTTTTTTTACTAGAGCAAGTGCCTTTATAAGCAATAATGGAATGACAAAAATGGGCAGTTGAACGAATTATAGTCCGCTAACATTTCAGCAATGAAACATAATATGGTATATTTTTTTGCTCACGCTTATTCATAAGAATTTATACAGTACCTATTTATTAGTAATATTTCTTATGAAAAAATAACTCAAGAAAAAAAAGTAAATTGAAATCCTCAAATGAGTAAGAAGCTTAAAAGCTCGGGCCCTTTGTTGTAGAGTTGCAACCTTAACTGTTTTTACGGATTTTTTACATCAACTTGCTTTCTCTTAGAATAGCTAGAAGTCGCTTTTATATGAGAGTGATATATCTGTGTATAATTATTCTGCACGCTAGAATGCTGAAAAAACTGTCACTGATTTATACTTTTATCGTTAGATTTATTAGTTTTTCAAAAGAAAATAAAAGACGGTACGATTTTTTTATTCAGCAGTTTACTCAATCAAAGTAAATACCGGGCCCGCCGGCAGTTAATTTTATTTTTAATGACATTAAAATAATACTTAAAGTATACATAATATTTGAAGTGTAGATAAGTATAAATGTTTGAAGGAGTCACATTTGCCATCAATATGATATAAATATTTATAAAGAATATCTAAATTAACACTCGGTGGTTATTCAACATCAAACATTAATATCAAACATCTTCTTCTAAAGTTGCATCTACTTCTCAAGTTACTATATTATTTTTCAAAATTGATTTATTACTTGTGTAGGTGCTTGTTTTAACAAAATATTTAGGGTTCCGTCCGTCACCAGGATTTATTTCATGAACCGTGATAGCTCCACAGTTGTTTTTTTTAACTTCTTCTTCTGGTACCTTTCCACTACTGGAGGTTGGCCGTCAGCTCAACGGATCTATCTCGATCTTTTTTTATATATATATATATATCTATCGCACCTATTACAACGTAATAATTTAAAAACAAAATAAAAGATATATACTAAACGGGGGTTCCATACATTAAACGTGATATATAATCTCACAACATTCAATAATCCAGAGTAATAAAATCACTGTAAACCGCTGTAAGCTGTTATCCATAAACTCACTTAATAACAGCGTGGCCTACTTACAGAACCATGTCAGGACATCTGGTGTCGAATGCGGCACGCTTCCCGATAGCTACTGATGGAGCCATTGCTAACGGGAAATGTTGTCGGGTAGCTTTGGATACCCAACGGGTATTATAGGACGTAAGTAATGTGATGTAAAATCTCTTCTGCAGATAGAACAGTTTTGTTGATTAGGGAAATCAGACTGGAATTGAATATCAAATTATTATAAGCAATTCTTTAAACCAAATTACTAAGACTTTGCTGTCCGTCCGTCTATTTGGTTACAAACAGAGGGTCAGGCTTTATCTCATGCACCGTAGTAGCTAGACAGTTAAAATTTTCAAATATGGTGTCTTTTTGTTGCCGCTATAACATGAAATACTAAAACCAGAATGTAATAAATATTAAGGAGACTCCCAATCAGCAAACATGATTTTTCTGCCGTTTTTGCTGATAAACAATTGTCAATAAATACACATATTGTATTGTATGGTACTTTCGATAATTCTAAATACCCTAAGCTTTTTGTCGAAGATAGCGCGAGACAGGATATCCGCTCGACTTTCACAGACTACCCCTAAAGCTACCTACATATAACGTGTACGGTGAAGTTGAAGGCGGGAAATTCTCCGAACATTGTGTTCGAAGTACTGATTGAAATGTCACGTGTAATTCCGGTCGCAGGTTTGTGAAACGAATAGATAGAGCATTGGAAGGAGATTTTGAGTGCATTTGACAGTGAATATGTGATTTCTTGATAAATGATTATTTGGATACCAAACCGCAACGATTAAAGATAAACTAATTTCACAATTACTTTTTTCACGTTAGTATAGGGAGCTGCGTTTTTCCAGGGTCTACGATTAAGAATTAAATAAAAGTTTATAGGTTATTTTCTTTTAAGTTGTAACTGGCCGAGCGAGCAAATAGTCTTTGCTTTTCTAGTATCTGGTATTTCTCCCAAAAAGGGCAGTATTTTGTTATGGCACCATTTGCTGGGTGATTTCCATAGCATATGGTACATACATGCGGAACATCAATATAAAGTCAAATTCTGAATATAATAAAAATCGTTCAAATGTTGGTTGATTTTTACAAAGCCGCAATGATCTCGTATTGTATTTCCAAGGTCTACAATTTGCAGAACTCCTATTATTGAAAGCCAAGTTTTTTTTTCAAATTTACACAGAATATCAACTTAGCATAGAGTCCCCGCTGAATGCGGTTCATCCCTATTAATGTAATTTAATGCATTATCTACCAAAATGGACAAATTGCAAGTAAAGCCCAACGTCACTAAAACGCGCTAAAGCTGTTGATCTTCTTCGACAATGCTCGTCATACGCTTAATCAGTCAGGGATCGAACCGATACGCTCACACCTTAGAGGCATGAAGTTTACCAATTTATTCAACTACTAGTTCTGTGAACGTTTGACGTCGCGTCAACAATAAATCAACATTCCAAGAGGCCAAACTGAGTCAAACCTGACGCAAACGCTTTCACTACCATACTTCGCAAACTGCGTCAATTACCAACTGACATATATTCCTCACCAGTTGCCACGTCTACAGATATCTTCGATTGATGTAATTAAGTTTTTTCGATTTGATTGCTACAGTATTTTAAACCCTGTTTCAAGAGCAATAAAACGAAAAATCCCCGACGATTTGTCAAGATTGGATAGAAACTACGACCATAAAAACACATAACAGAAGTTATACATTAAGATAATATTTTTAGTGAATGAACAAGATTAATATATCAACTGTGACCTAGGTCACGAACCCGGTCTACAATAAACCTTTTCAACGTCACTGTTGAAAAGGTTTGTTGACACTAATTCGAATTTCGCTCGCTCGCTCTTTTCTCGACGGCTCCAGAATAACAATCTGTCAACAGGTGACGGCTAAATTGATGGCGGTGTTTTTTGCTAAATTGATGAAAATTCGTGTCAAATAACGGACGGTTACATTTTAAAGTGATGAATTGTTTCATTAATTCAAAACTCTTTATCATTAAAAAAAGGTCATTAATTTTTTATATCGAATTTATGTAATAGATTTTGACAATCTAATATTTATATTAGCATTATATATTTAAACAGTTGCTCTTATCTTATACCCCGACAAGGTTCAGAATCTAAAACACATTTTTAACTAGTCAACGTATTATATGACGCATATGGACAAACATGTTATACATATTAGCATAACTTGAAATTATTTCCCTATAAAGATTCTCTTAACAAAAATAAATTTTCTCTTCAAATAGGTATCTATCTACCTTTTGTAGTAACATTATAAACAATACTCAAAGTATATCAAAAATCTTGAGTTTACGTATAACTGTATTTAAAAATAAAATATCTAAGAACTATTTTAGTTTGTTAAGTAACATTGATATAACGAAATTATTTAGCTGCTGATCTTTTCTACCGACTTACCTTCTCCTTCTTTTTTGTAGTAGAATTATTTGTTATTTTTTTTTGTTTGATAAGTTTATATTAATTTTTCTTCAAATCTTTCAAGAGGTTTGGTTTTTATATCGATAAACTGAAAAAGTTTTATCGGTGCTTGATGCAATTTTTTTTTAACATTCACACAAGGGTCTTCAGCTCCCAAACTAGGCAAAGCCTGTACTGTGGTAACCTGATGACTGATATACATACATACATATATAATAGACACCCAGACACTGGTCAAACAGACAAGTTCATGCACACAAATGTTTAACTTGTCCGAGGATCGAACCCGGGACCAACGGCGCATAAGGCAGGGTCGCCACCAACTGCGCCCACCGGCAAGTCTATCAAAGTCAGTAATCACTATTTTAAAAGAATTGTACAACGCACAATTTTCATAACCCTTAAAATGTGTATAACACTCCACACATAATCTTTGTATATCGGAAAGACCATAATTTCTACAAAAAAAGCATTGAGCCGAATTAACCAAACACTCACTATAACCCATTGACACATTCTCGAAGATTCCAAGAGTTTTCGATCTTTCCACTTGATTTGTAACCGTCGGAGCTTCGTGTTCGCTGATACAAATCGTCAAACGAACTGTAAGCTCGCTGGGAATGCAACCACTTGAGAATCGATGCATTCCCAAGTGGTCGTATCTAGTCTGAAGTGTAAGGATAAATTTGGCACGAGCTACGAGCTCTTTGCTTTGAAAGATATACTAATACCAGTTTAAAAACAACTTTGTAGAGTCTAGCTCAGTTTTCCTGCCTGGTTGTAGAAATGCGACAAGTAACGCTTAATTTTAATGCGGCTACGCTTTTGTTTTACAAACTGAGGTTTGTTAATATTTGTTAACATAAACTTAACAGTCAAAGAACTTCTACTTAATCGAAGTTTATCATATTAATAATTACTAGCAGTCGTTAAATTTTTAAACATGAATCCAACCATTACAAGAAACCTGATATGAGGGCTTTCTAGCATAGCATAAACCAAATAGCTCTCCTCTTATTACGGATATATTAAGTAACATCACCTCACTATGTCTGGAAACAGATATATTCAAATTCCTGGCGCGAAATTAGATCTTGATCTTCCTATTTCTAATAAGACATGCCACATTGTCACAAGAATTAGAGAATATAAACTTACAAGGTTAGTTATAACTTACACTAAGCCTTACAAACACAACTACAGCACATCAATGCCTTGTAATTATGAACTTTTGTAAAACACGAGCGGATATAATTTGAAAGAAAAAGACAGCCATAGAATAAGTCCATGTACAAGCCCAAGCCCAAATAGAATTACAGATTTTATTTTTATTATGAATATTCGTACCACTAGAGTTGTTAGTCTTGATTTGCCCACCAACAGGGTTGTATTTAAGCTTTCAGGACTCCTTTCATTTTGTTTCTAGGTTATAATACAGTGCTTGCCTGTCATAGCTACAGCTAATTTTACTAGTTAACAAGTTCTTAGAAAAAATTATCGACTTCCCTTACGACACCGATAAAACTTTTTCAGTTATTACGATTTAAAAATCCAATCTCAAGACCGATTTCGATAAAAATTCATTGGGACCACTCAAGAAGTATATATACCCTTTTAAACAAAAATAGATTTTTCCAAATCGTTCCAGCCGTTTCCGAGAAATTAGTTAACAAACATATTAAACAATACTCTCTTTTAGATGTAAAGATAAAATATGTAATTCAAATATAGAGTATCTGCTAAAATGCTTTCGTCTAAATACTTTGTTCGTGGCTATAAATATATACAGTAAACAACCTGACGATATAAAATATATAGAATAAGAATTCAAATTCATGAGTCTTCCAATTGGCGAATAATTAAACGTAATTCCAGATACTAATATTCAAATTTTATTACTTAAGCTAATGTTTAAGCTTATTTTTATCTAGTATTAAATATCCTTTTCTTTCCTACTTATTTGTTGCACCCGATGGGGTCCATTGTACTACTATTTTATGTATTGATAACATCTTTATGACTCAATGAAAGCAATAAAATCTGTAATCTAAAATAAACCTAACTTAGCGATCCAAATATTACTTATACTCGTAGCTATAGTTAGGTATTTGCCCCTTAAATGCCCATTTAAAGTTTATTTAGAGTAAACTAAAACAAGTTGTCTAACACACGCGGTACAATAAGTAGGTCAGATAGATAATCTTGGAACATTTTGAGGGCAACCCATGTCTTATAAATCAGTATAGGTTAAGCAACAACTTAATAAGGAAACCGAAGCAGTGGGCACTTGATTAATGACTCCGCCTTTTGTCCTTGCAACCATTTTATTAGCAAACCTGAGGTTTCTTGGTCTATTTAAATATACACCTTTAGACAGTAATTAAACCTAGAATATTAGTCGTGAACTTAAGCTATAGGAGAATATTACAAGAAATAAAACGGAAAATGTCTGTGATGTCATTCATATGTGTATAGTTTTTATTTTTTATTTATTTTTTCTACATCAAGCATAATCTTATTTTATCTTTTTTGTGAGCAATTTGTTAAACTTATTGAATGTAGGAATAAATGCGGCTATCTCTGTAATTTTTTCACAGCTAGGCATTTGACTACAAGCTTGCACGACCACGGAAGTTAGCGATTCTGCAGCCCTAGATAAAGCATACCTAGTCTGAAATACACTGGCTCTCAAGGAGAGCTGCCGGAACACACCTTTGGATGCTTGGCGACAGATCTTTTCAACTTGAGGGTGGTAGCTAATCAGGCGAACGATAGATAACGCCGTACCACCATGCAGAAGAGTGATAAATTCTTTGGAAAAGTGTACAATCTAGCCTAATTATTAACCCTCATATTCGTCAATCACGTGCGAATTAGTAGAGAAACGTACAAGTTCAAAACTCAACAAAGCCCCCAAAAATAACAAAACCTCACTTGACCCACAATCAAGCAAATTGGGTCTCTTAAATTTAACTAGAATCCCTACAACATTGCCCTACGACCGCCTCGGTTACCGTCTTACAATAAATAAATCGCAAGCGTTAGTACGACCCTTAGAATTTGGCAAAACAGCCACGAGGTCGCCCGAGTCGAACTACCATCGTAAAGAGTACCAATTCATGTTACAGATGTGTCTGTTGATAATTTTGATGTAGGTCTGTGCCTATTTCGCGTTCATGTTTAAGTTATGAGGTGTAGATAATGTTTAGTTAAGCTCAAGAGCTACGTAAGTGCTACGAGGGTACGCAAGAGTGCTACGAGATATGATAGCTACGAGTTCTATTCTACATGCGCTACGACTAGCACAGTCGTAGCGTTACACAACCTGTTTAAACAAGCTTCTTTGAGCTTAACTCGCTATAAATTTGAAAAACCATTTTTTGAAAGTATGGCACCAGTACTTTATTTTTTTGGTAAATAAGTTTGGAATGTAAATTCGATTTCCGTATCGAAACAGTATTTCATACATTTGCATGTTATTTGTTTGGATACAGAAGAGACTCTCATAACGATATAGCAGTCATTCTATTTGAAGTTTTGCTTTTCTGTGTCAATACGATAGGTTACGTGGAATATCTCATGTTTGCGTAGACTTTTCTCTTTTCTCTATGCAATTTCTTGTATTTGCATATTTTATTACTGTTCCAGATATTGAATGTGTCGTATGATGTTAAGTCGATATTTGAGGTGATGTTTTAATATGTATTACCTACGTAGAAAAATAGGTTATTACTAACGTGCATTTTCTGGTCGCTTGTCACATGTTTGGTCCGTAATCTAGTCAATATTGCCTGATAAAAGCTAATTGTTAATTAATTATCACTCTTATCACGTCACACTAATAATATAAATACGAAAGATCGTACGAGCGTGTGTGTGTTTGTTTGTTATTTCTTCACGCTTAACGGATTTTGATAAAATTTGGCATCTGAATAGATTATGTCCTGCGTTAACACATAGGCTTCTTTTATAGCGAAAAAAACAGGATTCTTGTGGGATGATCAAATCATCGCGGAGCTCAGCTAGTACGAGTATAATTTAGCGGGGGTAGATGTGTATTTCTATGGACTGATTTCAACAATCTTTTTGTTGTTTCTAGATCTTTATTTTTAGAGCTTTTTATACTAGGCTCTAAAAAATAATGATCTAGAAAAACAGGGAAAAAGAGCTTAGCGGTAACGCAACTGGCCTTTGTCAGGGCTTAATCTTTATATAACGTCAATTCAAGGTCATATCATCAATCACTTCATAATATTGTATGAAGATAGTTGATTGACAGCAATCAAAAGAGAATTATTAGATTAATCAGCCCATAGCAAACTATGCATTAACTCGATATGCTATACCTACCACAAATTGACACATCTGTGTATAATAACATCCTTGATCTGTGCTGCGATAGTTGTCAGCAGTTAGTTAAGACGTCTGGATCACAATTTGTGGGTTTTAGCCTTCGATTTATTGACGTTTGAGCTTGTAGTAAGGCTTCTCTAAGACCTTAGTGTTATTTGTTCTAAGCGCTTGTGTAACATCTCATGATATTAATACTGCCCGCTGCTTACTTTATGTTTAAATTCGTAGATGTCATCTGCGGTGTTCCATGCGACTTAAAATGGAATACAAAGTTTCCAATTTTTTACCCGCACTTAACTTCTTAAGGGTTCAATTTCCAAAAACCTTTCTTAGTACGAATAAGAATAAGAAATATTTATTGGCCTTTAAATAACATTCGTTACAGGCAAGTCTTGTTACATTTTAATTATTAATTACTTTAAAAAGAAACTTAACTTATAAATACTTTTATAGTTCTAAGAACAAATAGTTATTATATTATACATTTACATTGTCATTTATTTCTTTACCTATTACTAACATTTTGTAATTGTTGTTCATCACACAAGAACGATGATTCCACAAGCTGCAATGACATATATTCACTGAGTTTATAAAAAGGATTTCTTTCAAAAAAATATTTTAATTTTTGTTTAAATATTTTAAAATTGAGTTCCATCACGCTATTTGGTAATTTATTGTACATTAATATTTTGGTGTAAAGTCCCTGTTTCTTACACTTAGATAATCTGTTGACAGGCAGGACTCGCCCTTTTTTATTATTACGTGAAATTCTTTTTTCCGGTATTTCCCTATCCTCGTGTACCTCTAATAAACTACTATAAATATAAAGTGATATAACTGTCATTATTTTATCATTTCTAAAGTGTATTCTCGCAGGACTACGTTTTTTCAAACCATTCATTGTTCTTATAGATTGTTTCTGACATTTTAAAACTTTTATGATATCTTTAGCGTTTCCCCAAACAGTTATAGCGTATCTTATTATAGAATGAACGTATGCATAATAGACAGAGATGAGTGACTTTTTATCTAATAATGGCTTGAGTTTAAATAAAGCATAATTACCACTTGCCATTTTTGTTGCAAATTTTATCGATGTGAGATTTATGACTAATAGTGTTATCAATTGTATAACCTAGAAATATATTTGTTTTACTAATAGAATTCCCAAAAATACCCAACCTTGACTGATACTGCATTGATATGGTTTTATCAGAGTTAAGAATAATACCATTTGCGTCAAACCATTCCTTTAACAATTCCATAACTGCATTAACTTTATCGTCTAAATTAAATTTACATTTGTCTCTGATACCCACATGTGTATCATCTGCAAATAAATTTATATGAGCCCAACTCGGCAATGCGTTGGTTATATCATTAATATAAATCAAAAACAAGACTGGCCCTAAAATAGAGCCCTGTGGTACACCAATTGACATCATACCCTCTGTAGAAGTTTCTTCATTTACAGAGACAATTTGACTACGGTTCTGTAAATAAGTTATCATCATATTTAATGCAGGGCCTTGAAATCCGTAATATTTCATTTTTAAAATCAATATATCATGCCTCAAACAATTAAAAGCTTTTGAAAGATCACAAAAGACACTGGCACATTTATTTGACTTATCCAAGGATTCAAGAATATAATATACCACTTTTCTTATAGCCATTTCTGTGGAGCGGCCTTTTCTGAATCCAAACTGTGACATTGTAAATAAATTATTTTTTTCAAAGTATTTGACAATTCTTGATTTAATAATAGATTCTAAAATTTTTGATAAAGCTGGCAAAATGCATACAGGTCTATAGTTACTAATATTATCGGTATCCCCTTTTTAAAAAGTGGAATGACCATACCCGGTTTCAATACGTCAGGAAATATTCCGTCCGTTAAACATGAATTTACGCAAATGAATATTAATTCGAATAAATTATCGTTGTTTATTATTAGATTTCGTAAAGTTTTAGTACTTATATCATAAATATCTAATGTAGGTTTTTGTTTCATGTTACCCACTACCTTTTTGAGCTCATTATAATCTACTGGTCCAAATGAGATAGATGTCAATGGCCTATTACCGTAATCTAAATACTTTTTGCAATTATCCCCGTCAATTTCTAGATTGGAAGTCAACTTATGAGCTATGTTGCGAAAAAAGTCATTAAAAATAGTAGCAATTTTTTTAGCTTCTGATACATCTTTTCCGCTTTCGTTTTTCACTGATTCTAGTACTTCTATCGCGTCGCTTATTTTGACCTGCCTGTTCATTAATAATAGTACAAGATTCTTTAATTTTATTCTTTGACTTTTTAATTCTATCTCTATATTGTAATTTCTTTGCTACGACCATAGTTTTACGCAATATTTTCCTGTACCTCTTAATTTTTAATTTTCTCGTTGCGCTAGGGTCAAATTCTTGAAGAATTTCCATTTTAACTAAATTTTTCTTACTATTTTCTATACCTACAGTTGACCATTGTTTTTGAATGTTTTTTACTTGTTTTCTTATTTTTGGAAAAGCTGTGTTGTAATAATATATCAAAGCATCATGTAAAATCCTCGTTCTTGCGTCTGCGTTACTAGTCATTAGTATTTCTGCTTTTATTTTCATATGATCTTTGTTAAACAAATGGTTAAAATAATTTAGATTATTTTTTGAAAAATTTCTAGCTATATAGGGAGTATTTTTACTATTAACATTTTTTGTATTGAACAATTCTAATTTAATGACATTATGGTCGGAAAGTTTATAACCTAAAACTGATCCTCTACCACCGCTTAAATTTACAATAAAATTATCAATGCACGTAGAACTGGTACGTATAATGAAAACACCCTGCAAATTTTATGTCTCTAGGTTGAGCGATTTAGGTGCTGTGTAGTCCTAGCAAATATCATTCAGTCAGTCTGGACTTTCGGTTGTCTAAAGTATACTGTTTTTTTTTTAGTCGTTTACTACCCTGTATGAAGATTTGTGAATTAAATGTACGGATAAAGCACAATAATTTTACTAACAATGATTTCTTAGTTGCTGATTTTTATCAAAAAGAAGAAAGTGACATAATTCACCACCTTATTAATGTTAATATGCTTTTATTATTATTATATTGTTTGAATAGAACAGTGAATGGTCATCATGAATCTCTACTTACCCACTGCTAATAGAATAGGTCTCCTCTTATACGCGACGTTCTTTATTGTCCTGCGCTCATGTAATCCACAGTGATTCCACCGTATTTGCCATCTATCCCCAACTAAGTAGCCACCATTATGTTCCTGCTTTGGGCCACTTAGTGCCATCTTGCCGGACCAAATGACCTGAATTGAATCTCCTGGCCAGTAAATGGTAGGAATCTATAATTAAATTGGTACTCACCAAATACTACCTACTTTATTAATAAAATCAGCCCATGTATAACATCTCCCATTTTGCCCCACTTTCCGCTCAGAATGGAGAATAAATCTATTGAAAATTAAAATACCTACTTTGAATGTCCTTTCATAAATAAAGCCCCATTTACATACAGCGGGGTTTAGAGACTGAAAGGAGTCGAGAGCACGGAGTGAGGTCATTGTCGACAGGAATGCCCCATTACCATCCCTACATGGCCTTGGAATAACAGAACCAGTCATGTTTTCTTAGCTCTTGGACTTGACAAATAATTTGAATTACATGTAACCAATTATTATCTATATAATAAATAGTACGGTAGTGATAGCAAAAGCTATTTCTTTAATATAATAAAGCTGGTTGCATAGTGCATAATCGATATTACTAAACTTTTTTTTTCTTCTTTATTTATTGATCATCACACTGTGTGAATTGTGCCAGTTCTCAAGTTGTTTAAATTGTCAAGACATAAAATTGACAATTGGAAAATATCAAGTCATAAGTTGTGGTGGTCAAGATCTAGACCTATCATGTACTAGTAATCCATCGCTTTATGGAGGACTTTACTAGTTTCTATAGAGATTTCCTGCTGCACTGCTGTTACCTTTATATCTTTTGCGTACACTTGTGCACATAAACAAGACATCAATGGTTAATAATCCAGTGGTATTAAACATTAAAATTAGAAGAATACCTAGTTTTGCAATAAATAAACAGACGAGGCCGCAATTTTGTCGGAACGCGGGAAATACCCAGTATTTAACATGATCGATCATAATACAAAATTTTGAAAAAATAACAGTTAACAGTAAAGTCAATCGATGTAGCTATCTATCAAAAAATTTATAATTTTCAGAAAGAATGTACTGATATAAAAATATATCAAATTAACTTATGCTAATCTAACTACCAGGCTTTATTAAAAATGAAATGTCTAAATACAACAAAAAATAGCAGACGGATTACCTATAGACCACTTAAGTTCTACAGATAAATCCAAATGCTCCAATCTACTATCAGAGGACAGCATGCCCAATGATAGGCAATTACCACTCTAGATGGGGATGAAATAACGATGAGTTGTGGCATATGTAGTAGGTACTAAAGCGGCGTAGTGGACGTAGACCTTACTCCGTATTCTCGGTGCGAGGACATAATCTCTTGAGCTTCATTTACTTATTTCAACTCGCTTTGGGTGTACAAATCTCGATTTAATTCAGAGCTTTTGTATTTCCTAGTTGTATTATAGGTTGATAAGTTACTTCAGTACTTCCTAATTGTCTCACGAGTTGAAAAGCCAAATAGTCTAGTATTTTAGCTACAGAAATAGTAAATATTAGTTTTTATTTCTCTGACAGGCAGAAAAATACTTTTAAATAAAAACGTCATTCAACTGTATTCTAAATTAAAAGTCATGTTTAATTCTCTTAAAATAAGGAGCTTCTCAATTCAAGTTATTTTCAATTGTTAGGTCTGTCAATTAAAATAACCTGAAAATTATATAGGTGTCCGACGCTTTGATTGCTTGTATCATTTCAAATTTGCCAAATTAACTAGTAACTTTTCTAGTTCAGAATCAGTGTGTTAGTTACATTCAATGTGCAATCAAACCTTGTTGACGCGATTCGATGAAAATAGGACGTCGAATAACACGTACAAAGCACGCATTTTGCATAGAAATTAAGAAATATCGCAGAATTTTAGACTTTAATATATAATAAAAATTTATAACCTTACAATTTCGAAGTGAGATAGAAAAATAAATGAAAGCTTTATTCAAGATACACAAAACAAATAACAAAGATATAAAGTTAGATGTAATGCCACAAGGGGTACTAAGGTTTATTCCAAACGAACCATTTAATACACCAACCTATGAGACCAATTAAAAAAAATTCTTCTAAATTTCCACCCGCAGCTCACCTGGGTGGTTAAGGAAAACTTGGCTTCAACTATTCAGCCGCCGGGGACTTGGGAAATAACAACAGTTTCTATCTTGAATCGTCCATAACTTCGTAATAAGCAATCTAGTAAAATAGAACTCGATTGTAATACTATGAGACCAATTAGTGTTAGAATTCACAAAGGAATAATTGTATCAATTTGCCGAAATGAATTATTAAATCCTTTAGTATGTCAGCAGATTTACTGAATTTCTCCCACAGTAATTAGCGTGGTCACTGAAAATCACGATTTTCTGATGTGCATAATTATGGCAATGGATTATAGATTGGTTTAACCAATGCTCGCTGTGAGAAGAGCTAAATAGTACATTAGACGTACACATACTTACACACACAGTCTGCTCCAGGTAAGTTCTTGCTATTCCACAACTGTTTTAGTAAATAACTTTAACCATAAACATAGGAAAAAGAGCTGATAATAGACTCAGTAAAATCTGAATATAAATTATAGCTTAAACTATCTCGGTCTATTCATTGATTCATGCAGTAACAATGGATGGAATTATCATGTATTTTATGTTTCAGACAAATTGTCAATCAATTACTTAATTTTGTAAAATATAATTACCTGTAGGTATACAATAAGCAATAAGAAGATATGGTAGCCACAACACAATAACTTCCAAAATTAGAAGTGAACCAACCGATTTAATTATCCGTGAACGCAGAACAAAACAAAAAAAACAATTTAAAAGGGATTCAGCGAGAGCTTCTTGAACGCTACACTTTGAAAAATTTACGACTCTCACAAAAATCTTTGCCTCGTTCGCCTTCCAGACGTTCTTTTTAAATGTCTACACAAGATGATGTGCTTGTAAGCTATAAGAATCTTACCATAAGGTATAAAGTTCTATTAATCCGTCAATCGTATAATTATTTTACTATTTGGATAAACCACAAATGTTTTTGAGAATGTTATTCTATTCCTGTTTTGTTGTGTTTAAATAAAAATACATTTTTGTCACCAATTGACAATTGTTAACAAATTATTTCTTTTATGGAATGTTAAATCCCATCATTGTTACGTGTGTATTATTATATAATATTTTAGAAAATATTTTTAATGTATTGATCATCAAAATCAAAATCAAAGTTGGGGATAGATGGCAAATACGGTGGAATCACTGTGGATTACATGAGCGCAGGACAATAAATAAGGAGACCTATTTTATTAGCAGTGGGTAAGTAGAAATTCATGGTGACCATTCACTGTTCTATTCATACAATACAATAATAATTAAGGCATATTAACATTAATAAGGTGGTGAAGTATGTCATCTTACCTTCTTTTTGATATAAATTAGCAACTAAGAAATCATTGTTAGTAAAATTATCGTACTTTATCCGTACATTAAATTCACAAATCTTTATACAGGGCATAATTATTTGAGCAATTGAAAACAAATTCAGCAATTAATTTTATATATAACTCGTCTATCTCGCTAAGACTCGAGAACGGCTCTAGCTGATTTTGGTTTTATAATGTTTGTGAAAGTTCAAAGAAGGTTTGAACGGTGAGAAATATACATAAGTATTAGGTAGTACGAAGTTTCCCGGGTTAGGTAGGCGTATATAAAATATAAAATTAACTGTGTATTTCCAAAACTACGCTGTATTGAAAGCTATATATAGAAACTTGGTTAGACTAAAATATTAGACGAACCCAATCTAAAGTCATCCTTCTCTTACCATCTCTGGTTTTTCGTTATTTTTTGCGTGTCTTGTGTAGGCATCGCATAAATATGGTCGTTTATTGCCTCATTTTCTTGAATAAACTTTTCCATTTGTTGGTCGGTCTGATATTTGGTAAAAGACATGCAAGCAAAATTCTGTTTTAAAATAGCTTAATAGTTCAAGTAGCATTGTTTACTTGATTTATTTATTTTTACATTCTCAACATTTATTATACTGAAATTGTAACAATTTTTACGTGTAGTGTCGGTAGTCGATCTTATAGCAAATAAATAAAAGCAGCTGTTTTTTATTTTATATTATAAATACACCATGAAAAAATCCAACGTTATTTTAAAGATTTGGTTTTACCTATATTAATTATACTAGCTGTACCCGCTACTTCGTTCGCGGTTCGCGGCTAACCTTGCATAAATATAGCAGTGGGACTTAAAAAATTAGAAAATGTATATCAGTGGTCATTTTGAAAGTCTCATTGTAAAATATACAACACGATAGCAGTGTTTTAAACTATAAATTTGATTAATTAAAGCAATACAAATTCTGCAAATCATTAACGCCTATTTCATTTTGCAAATTCAGCACTTATTTTAACCCATAGTTTTTTTTGCTAATGTATTTATCCCGATTGCCCATTTATTTTTTAATCAAAACAGGTAGGCATTTGACAACCAGCTCGCACGATCACAGAAGGCAGCGACACTATGGCCCCTAGATGGAGCATGCCTAGTCTAGAATAAGTCTATAGTCTCTCAAAGAAGGCCGCCGCAACATACCGTTAGGTGCTTGGCAACAGATTTATCAATTTGAGGGTGGTAGCTAGTCAGGCAAGTGTTAAAAATGGCCTGCCATCATGCTATTGCTCTTGTTTTCCTTCAACGGAAGCTGAAGCTTTTCTTGCGTATCACGTAGGATTGAACATCGTACCTCTCGCACGACATACTACCCCCTTTAGCTACTCGGTCACCATCGCTACAAAAAATTGTGGACGCTGTGTTCACGTACAGGTACAGTCATACACATCCAAAAAAACACATCAAAATTAAGGCACACGTTACCGAGAAAAATGACTTTTATCCCCTCAAAAAGACCTCTCTCACAGGAATCTCCACTTATTTTCGCGATAACGTCATTTCAGGTAGACCTTTCTAACAAAAAAGAATCATCCAAATCTCGTTACCGTGTTATAGCGAAATGCGACTTTCATGCGTCCCACGGAAACCCCCAGTAATTTTCGGGACAACATCATTTCAGTGAGACCTTTCCAACAATAATAAATTATTCAAATGAAAACACGCATTACTGAGTTACAATAAAATACGACTTTCATCCCCCTCCCACAGGAACCCCCACTAATTTTCGGGACAACATCATTTTAGTTTGACCTTTCTCACAAAAAAAAGAATCATTCAAATCAAAGCACGCATTACTGAGTTATATTTAAATACAATTTTCATCCCCCCTCCCACGGGAACCCCCACTTATTTTCGTGATAACATTATTTCAGTTTGACCTTTCTATCAAATAAAGACTTATTCAAATCCAAGCACGCGTTACTGAGTTATATTTAAATACGATTTTCATACCCCCTCCTACGGGAACCTCTACTAATTTTCGGGATAACATCATTTCAGTTTGACCTTTCCAATAAAAAAAGAATTATTCAAATCAAAGCACGCGTTACTGAGTTATAACTAAATACGACTTTCATCCCCCCTCCCACGGGAGCCCCTTAGGATTTTCGGGATATAAAATTGTTAAGATCCTACCTCATGATGAATGAATGAATGAATGAATAAACTCTTTATTGCAGACACACAAACATCAAATATACAGAAAAATTCTTACATCTAGTGCCACAAGTGGCGGCCTTATCGCTTAAAGCGATCTCTTCCAGGCAACCTTAGGATGAAGATAATTTGCAAAATAAATATAGTACAGGACGGGGTATACAATAAAGAATATAAAAATGTGTAAGACTAAAAATAAACGATTAACAGCAGAAGAGAGAGAAAAAACAAAAAATAAATAAATACAGACAGCAGCAAACAGACGATCTTTGCTCAGATAGTAGCTAAATAGAACTTCTCCACCTTATTTTTAAAAATAGCGAGTGATGATGCTTTTTAATGTCTGTAGGTAAGGCGTTCCAGAGCATAACTGATTGAACAGCAAAAGAGTTTTTGAAAAAAGTTTTACAGTGAGTTGGCATTTTGAGATCAAGATTTTCCGATGACCGAAGAGGCAGGGTGTGAGAATCGTGCAAATAAGAAACACAATCTTTTAAATAACGCGGTGTTTTGGGATTGAATAGAATATTATAGATAAGAGAGAGGATGTGAGCATTCCGACGAAGCCGAATTGGCAGCCACTTGAGCTTATGGCATGATATTAAGCATACCAAGTTTCATCAAAATCTATCCGGCAGTTCCAAAGTTATGGAGAGTCCAGAAACAGACAGACAGACAGACAAAAATGTAAAAAAATATAGATTTGGAATTTGCATCTTAAAAACTGCCCCCGCGAAAGATTTTTTTTAAATATATTCAATGTACAGAATTTGACCTGCTACAGTTTATTATAAGTATAGATTAATATTACCTATAATAATTATATTGTGTGTGTTTGTTTGTTTGGGCATTGATACTTGCGCAGTTTTAGATTAAACATGATGAAAACTAGTATAGAGTATTTCTCCTAATTTTTAGTTATCGGCGTTTTACCATTACGAAATATTTCCTAAAATAATTACAAGTTTTTATCAGCATAATCTAGCAGTAAGAATTAGGCAGCGCTTCTTAACGTCGCATAAAACTTTCTGAATAAGAATAAAATCGGTCAACACGTTGTTGAGATATGACGTCGCAAATGATATCTGATTGCTCAATCCACTAAGTCTACCTTTTTTTTACGCCAACTAGTATCTATCACCCGTGACGTTAGCTGCAACATAAAATGGAAGAAGTTTCAAATTTCAAGATTCATATGACCCCTGTAGCAATTGAATTACCAAAAATCCTTTCTTAGTACATTCACACCCTACTCCCTACAATAATTACACCCTACAAATTTTATGTCTCTCGATTCAGCGGTTTTGGTTCTGCGTTGATTCTTGTTTAATATCAATCAGTCAGTCAGGAGTATTTTATTAGTTTTTATTAGGAGTCTTTTATTAGGAGTCTTTATAGATAACACAAAAAATAGTATTTTTTTTCGTAACAAACACGTAGGTAAATTTCAAAAGAGATTTACGACATCTGGTGTGAGTTCTAGATAACAATGTCAGCGGTAACACCTCCTGATCCTATATAACTTTATTGTCCAACTGACCTCAGAGTAAAGCTGGGCCTTTTTTGATGGGGAGCAATTTTCATCAACTCGTTAACCCGGAAGTGTGAAAATCGTCCGGGCAATATTACGAATGATTACTCAATGAAGGAGTATTGACGAAGCGAGAGACGCGTGTCTGCTTCAGTCTCGCAAAATTTTCTTTCATCTGTGAAAGTTTATATGGATTTTGGTAATATTACATGCATGCTTTATACGTCGTAGTTTTCATCTTAATACGAGTATACGTGATTTTTAGGAATATCAAAGCTATATATAATAAACTGTAAATTATCACATGACTAGCTTATTTAAACTTCCCTTTATTATGTGTCTTTGACAAAAACACATAATGATATATAACTTATGTGTGTATCACAAAAATATATTTAATACAATTTAAAACAATAATAGACTAAGATAAAATTATCAATTAAACTACGTTTCTGTTGAATTAATAGCTAAGATTCGATTGTATTATAATTTATAACAAACTTTTAACTTTCACAAAAAGGTTATACGATTTTGATAACACTGATATTTGACCGAATAATAGGTAATTAGTATCGAGCATTTTGGAAATCTAGTTTATTATGTACGGTTGTACATAATAAACTAGATTTCCAAAATTTTAAGTAGAATAGTATGAAAGCAACACCATTTTAAGTAGTTTTTTTTTTGTTAACATATACTTCACCTGTCTGTCTATTAGTTGTTACAGTTATCATTCAGTCTGATGTTACTTATCAGGCGAGCACTTGAAGAGTCAACATCTCCTGAGGACACCTTGTGCTAAAGCGAAACACTTGTCGAGGAAGTCAGATACTGTGTTGAGGAGTCACACCATATATATAAAAATATATTTAGTTTTCTCGCGCTGACACCAAAACGAAGCGGAAATACTCTAAAGATTTATTAAACAACATCTTATTACCATACAAAAGGGATTATGCGTGACCACTATAATTTTTTTACGTTTGATTTGATTTTATCATCACGTAATATGAAAATGTAGTTTTGATGATCTGAAAAGAAATTAAAATATAATTGTTTTCTGCGTCGTAAAACTATGTCTCGCCGTCGTAGCGGACACAAACGTCTCATTACAACCCTGATGAAGTTCTATGAATGTTAACGAAACTATAGTTGAACTTTTACAGCGATGTGCGCGTGAACATCTGTATTTTTAATCAAAATGGATCATACACGCGTTTGTTATCTAAATAAAATTGTTAAGGTACTAATATTTTGTTCAGTCTTAGAGAATTGTCGTTTGAGTGAATATGTCTATAATCTAATTAGTCATCATGTAACAGACATATATTTCAAAAGCATTTAGCAGAAGCATACTGAAAATAGAAGTAATACAATGTTAAGTAAGAACTCTAAATAGGAAAAAAAAAACTGAGCGAGTGTTGTTTGTTACAGAGTCAATTAAATTATTAAAATAATTATTGTAGGGAAAGTGTTTTTATTATCAAAAACATAATAACTAACAACAACAATAAATATAGCAGTAAGATTACCTATAGACCACTTAATATCTACAGATAATATTTGATTGCGATGTAATGTATATCTTTACTTGGTCATAATACTTACTACCTACTAAAAAGTGGTTAGAAGTGACTTCGAAAAACCCGACCGCTAAATCTTTAAATAATACACAGGTATCATCCTTATACTCGTACTTTTCTGTACCCAGTGACACTCGCGCGACTAAGACTAATCAATTGACACCATTCATAAAAATACGACAAGCTGTTTATGATCTAGAGCGTGCCAAAGAAATATACATACACTTGAAAAACATAACCCTCTTTCTTTCGCAGTCGGGTAAAAATAATTAAAACTACTTACATTGATCGCAGGTTGGATTCCAGTTTTAATGTTAAAGGCGGCTTTTATCTCTAAAGTTGGCTGTACTTGTAACAATATGTGGTGTAACAGCTTCTTGTTTGATATAGACATAGACTCCCACGGTAGAGCGTACACTAATACCGGTATATCATCCGCCTGTAGTTTAGAAAAAATATATAAAATAATAATAATGATATGGGACAACATCCACACAAAGGTCTTCAAGTTCCAAAATAGGCAAAGCCTGTGCTATGGTAACCTGATGACTGATATACATACTTATATATATAATAAACACCCAGACACAGGTCAAACAGACCTGTTCATGCACACAAATGTTTAGCCTGTCCTGTTTTTTTTTTCAATATAAATAAAATATTAGAAGCGAACCTTTATCGTGTAAAATTAGACAACAATAAAGAAAAAAACGGTTAAGTTAGAGTCTGACTCGCGCACTCTAATAACTTTATCTATAAAACATTAGTTCAAGTTTCTGCTAAAATATAAATTAAAAAACACGTTGATTGTATAGGAGCCCACCTAAAATATTTATATTATTCTGTTTTAGTTTTATCGCTATATGGAATAAGTGCGCGAGTCCTACACGTAATTGGCCGTTTTTTTTAATACTTTACCTGTATACGAACATTTTCTAAGATGGCTGATATTAATATGAAAACACCCATCATAATAGGAATCATCAGCCCGTATGTCAGTATATTCTCAGTATTCTGTAAAATTACAAAACATCATCATCTTCCTGACTTATCCCAATACGTGGGGTCGGCACGGCATGTCTTCCTCTTTCGTTCTACTCGATCAGCCGTTAAGTCTAAACTCATCCACGTCTTCTTAGGTCGACTCTTCGCGGCACTACCTTCTACCATCAATTTCATGATAAAACATAATATTTAAATTGATATTTTTGATTTCCACAAGTAATTTTAAAACAAATTAATCAATGCAAAACACGCATACTATGGAGTTTTGTAGTAACTAATGTCTGTTTTGATGTGTTTTTCAGATATTCTTGAAAATAATATTTACTGAAAAGTTTCTTACAAAATATTTCAGGTTGGAAAATTCGAAGTTACTGTATTTAATAGTATTAAAACTCAAAGGTTGTAGACCAACTTACAATTGTCTTTAAAGACACGAAATTTAAAAATGGTACACAGTTAAATAAACAAAATTAAATAAATAGCTGTTATTCGTCAATTTTACTTACCCTTTCAAGGGTCATGGTCTGAAAAAACAGAATGGCACCTTGAACCAGATTCTGCGCATATACCGCTACAATGTTTAATCCAAAAGCCGCTTCGACAATTTTCACTAACCTAAAACATAGAAATGGGTGAAACTAGTTTACCAGCATTTTGCTTCAGAATGATTTTCCGATCGGATTCAGGATCCTAGGTCAAAATTAAAATAATTATTGCATTCAAAACTTTGAGGTTTTGTAATGAGCTTTGCGTAATTCGTGTTGTGATATGTTCAAATTCGATCAGAATCTCATTGAGAATAATTTATAAATATTCAATAGGTACAACTAAATACTTTTGATACTCACTGGGTAATAAAAAAGTAATGTTTAGAAATCTCAACCAGTTTATATTTTATATCTTCTTCTCTCATACCTCTTGATATACCGTATCTCAAGTCATACTTTAATATTTTCAGATGTCCTACTAAATGATAGATATGGGCTAAATTTATCGTATCAAATAATACCATTATGACGACTGCGACGCTACCACAATAAATGCCAATTATTTGGATGAACAGATATCCGTAAATGTTGAATTCGTAATCAAATGGCATCCAAAAATGTATGCAGACTTCTAGTCGTGTTGTAATATTGTATATGGAATCATTATTTTGGAGATTATGTATTAGAGGCACTATGTTCCACGCAGCACAGCAAATTAAGACAGTGGTTATAGAAGTGTAGAAAGTCCATCTCGTGTATTTTTCAGTTTCAATTATTTTCTGAAAACATCAAATATTATGTAGGAATTGTTTTTTGTATTTTTTTTTTTGTGTGTCAGCAATAATAATAGATCCATTCTATCCATCGTTTAAATTATGATTAAAAAAAAAACTTAAAAATCTTATTTGTATCGTATTATACTTCTCATATGTTTTATATAACATTGAATTTGAATGGCGCACTACCTGATGATGAACTGATTAAAACTAGATTGATTTTGAAAAGCTTAGTTAAAAATCTTATCTTCATAGTCATGTCATAAATAATAATACATTAGCAACTTGATTATCGCTTGGTTTTTGAAATTTTATCGACATATACGCATGAGTAAAATATTTTTTCATGTTTAACACTTCTGTGGAAATTTAAATTATTGAAAATATTATATTCGTGTCCAAAACAAGTACTTTCACCTAGGAACGAGGAAAGAACTACCTAACTACCAACAAAATGTGAGCTATTAATTACCTTTATTCTACTTAATCTAAATACAATCTAAATGCTCAAACCATACAATACATACTTGAGATACATATTTTGATTTCTCTTCAGTGCATTCTTTTAAAAAGTAGTTATGTAGGTGAATGTTATCCGCAAATGCTTTTATTGCAATCTTATAGCTTTTAGTTTGGGCCATTGCCGTTTTGACCTGAAACATAAGGATAGTTCAGAAAAACTAGATGTTCATTTGCATTTTACAAGAAATGCTTGAGCTCTAACTCGAAAAAGGGCTGTATTGCACCTCTAAAGTCTCTTAAATCTAAGGTATAAGTAAGTTGTTGTTGTTGTTATTTACTGTGCTGTTTGTAGTTGATGTTCTTTAACAATTGTTCTGTGACAACCTAATGGAAAGAACTTATATTTTAGCTAAGTATTGTAAATGTGTGATATATTTTTATTTATAATGTAATGCATGCGGAAATGCTGAATATGGAGTTCACTTGTTATTGTTCGATCTACTTGCTACACACCCATGTTATACATAATAATCTTAATTTAAATTTTTATAAATGAAATTCAAATTGAAATTAAGATTTAATCTTTAGTTAAGGACAAAACGTAAACGAATTTAACCCTCAATTCGTCTTTGACGTCTAAAAATAAAAAGTAACTTCTGGCTCTATTCACCGTTAACAATCACGGCGAGTTATTTGGCTTATATAATACTATTGATTATCAGATGAAACTTTAAAGTTTATTTTAATAATTTAAATAAATAGAAATTGCAATAGTCTGTGAATGACGGCCTACCGAACACAAGGATTTGAATAAAGAAAATAATACATTCTGGGAAATCCATGTCCATCCATGTTCAAACAGATTTCTGAAACGCTTGACTATTTGGGACAGAATGAATTTTTATTTAAATGACGTATTCATTATATTTACTGATAACGAAATTACATTATTTACTATGAATAAATATGTCTGAGTTATAATTAGAACCGAATGTAACTTTGTTTTTTTTGTGTACTCTGAAGATTTAATGTTAGAGTAGACTGCATGCAGTTCAGCACAGCACAGCCCAGCTTAGAGCGGCTTATGACTTTGTAATAAAGGAAACCTTATAGGGAATGACACATCAAACGCACAATGCTGAGCAACTAACTACGCACGCTATCGCAAGTTAAGGCAGAATACTTGACTACGAACGTAGGCTTCCAGTCATATTTGACACTTTCAAACAGAAATTGTAGGTGCAAGAACTTTGCAGCAGTGCAAAATACGAGTAATAAAAATGTCCGATGTAATATCCTACGCAACGCGCTGAGACACAACGTAACGTGCTGCAACGCATGCTGTTTCTTCCACGCTTAATGCGAGGAGCAGACTGCACGCGTTGTGTTTTGTGTTTGTCTTATTGTGCAGTGATGTACGTTTTTGACATCTGCCATTTCCTTTTTAAAATGTCAAATATCTCTTCACGTCTTCGCGCGTAGTGACGTAGCTGGCTGGGCTCGTAGTTGCACAGCGCTTCACAGCAGCCTGAAGGCTGCGCTGCGCTGGGCTGTGCTCGGTCTGCTCCATGCTTATTCTTACCGTCACACTATTTGTGTATTTAAAATGAAAACCTCTTACCATGACAACAAATCCAATGGGCATAATGACCATCATCATGGCTATTGAATTAAAGTCGTGTACCTTGTGATGTGTGTACAGGTACACCACTTGTGAAAAACAAGTAATTGGAACAAACACGACTACTACGATCTTTTGCAAGGAATAAAACTTGGAATCAGGTATGTGATACCATTCCCAACATTCCGTGTTCAAAGCGAAAATGCCCATAAGAAAAGCTAAATATCTGTGAAAAGTTTGTTCCCTTGGATGTTTTCTGAAAATTATATTACACTTTAAACTTCTTATACTCTAAAGTTGATCGTACACTCTGTAATATACTTAAGTATTTTTGTATTATTTTTATCGGAAAATATCAACTCTAAAAGATATATTTTTTAGCGCTATGTGACACAATCTGCACCTAGGTACTTGTACCAAGATTAATTGAAAATAACGTATTGTATCTTATAAATTGTGTCGGAGAATAAATGATAATCTTAACTCTGACTATCTTATATAATACTATGCTAAAACAAAAAAAAACTATAAATCTATGACGAAGTATAATGACAATATAAATATAGTAAAACATCTCATAGTATTTTACAAAGTGTGGATCAGCTAAACATATGACTCGTATGTTAAAAATAGGTTAGAAAAACTGATTTAAATCTCAAGCACTAAGACACACTGCTCTTTAACTGAGTAAAAGAAGGTAAACACTTTTAACTCGTAATATAATATTTAACATACAGATAATAATCATCTTTTCCGTTCATATTGCGCTAGATAGTAGACACTGAAAATATACCTTGAACTGATCACAGCACAACATTAGACATCGATTAATCAATTATACTTAATGATAATTTATGATCCAATTACACAGGTAGTAAATAAACAAAGCGTTTTTAATTGAAGATAACGTATAAACAGGATGATTGTCTGAATATTCGCAATATTCATAGTAGTAAGTACTCAATTTTGTCTTAAATATATATGACGAGGAACATAATAGTTTCACATATAGTCATACGCGAAAAATTCTACGAATCTATACACCTATTGATCAAATGTTTCGTCGCCTAAAAACTAAAGTTTTGTTATATAAGTCTTCGTAAATTTTTTTGGTGCGGTTTATTTTTTATATTTAGGAATCTTAATTAATGTTGTGTTTCGCAAGCCTGTACCAAATATTATTGAATACGGCCAGTAACTGCTACCGGAGCAAATCTCCCCTTTTTGGGAGAAATACTTTCCCAGTCAAAAATCCTATACCAAGTTTCGTCATTATTGGTTGGAAAACACCACCTGTGCGCGAGTACAAAATTTTGGGAGATATACAAACCGACAGAGATAAAAAAATGCCACACCCGAAGCAGAAATGCTTTTTTCGCTCTGTCTATAATATTTTATATTCATCTTGACACCATGACACCGTGTTTATGCATTATTTATATATTTATTAGTTTAGCGGCCCTGGCTTGTTATTTAGAAAATCACATACAGAGTTCTTTTTTTTCTCAGGAATATATCTATTATGATATGTACAAGTTTATTGATATAAGTTTCAATTTATATGTAAAAAGATAAAGGACAAAAATTTAAGATAAAAAAAGGAAAGACAAAGATATAAATCTTTCTCTGGCATATCCGTCATTGTGAGTGTCTTTGAGTGATATCGGGGGGCGCAGCTAGTGTGGTATATGCTAGTATGTACCTACCTATAAGTAATAAGTAACAAGTATTGAATAATGAGTCCAATTACTTAATATGCAGCTCAAATTATGAACAAACTTCAAAGTCGCAAGATTATAAAGTAATAATTAGTTATGTGAATGGCTTTAAAGTGTGTATTGACGGCAGTTTTCTTATAAAATGTCAAAAACTAGGATAAAAAAATTAAAATATCACTTATTTTTATGCCAAACGAAAATAAACTATATAATAATGTATTCAAGAATTAATGTTAAGTAATGAGTATTTACAGCACTTGCCTTAAAAAAACATTCAAAATCGGACAAGTGCTAGTCAGACTCGCGGGTTCTTGTTATTTTGATTTAAAAAGCAAACTATCATTTTCCATAGTGAAATTTTATCATAATGATGAGTTTAGTAACCTTCTTTTAGCTTAGTACACCCCAAACCAACAACCCTGCATCTGCAATCACGGGGGTGAAATATAGAGGAAAATATAAGTGTTTATTAGCTCCTGGTAGGGGTTTGCTCGAACTTTAGCAGTTTATTATACTGCGCGGAAAGAATACTTACCGGTTTCCGTTATGGCCAACCGTGACGTCATAAGTGATAGATTGCGAAGTAATCTTTCTACTTGCACATTTTGCGTGAAAAGTTGATTGAAAAGAGGTTTTACTGCGGTAATTGTAAGCTGTGTTGTAAAAACATTTTGAGCTTTAGACAAATAATTCTATCTGCTGTTTAACAACTGTGAAAAAATATAATAGTTATTTGTTATACAAGAGTGCAAAGTTGCTTTTTAACCGAATCCTGAGCATTAGCGAGGGAATTAAAAGAGCACAAGGTGAAAAACCTTTGCACTCGAGTGCAACACGTAACTTTTCATCCCACCTCAGCAAAGAAATGACTACATACGAAAAAAAAAAAATGAATCACTCATTTTAGTTTTTTTACTTATTTTATTCTTAGAACAATAAAAGTATTTAAATAAGTTTTATAAGTATAATTTTTTCAAGTAATGAATAAAGTAAAGTAAAGTAATATTTATTGACCTTTAAATAACGTTCGTTACAGGCAAGTCTTATTACATTTGAATTAATAATTACTAAAAAAAAATAACTTACATTATGACAATTATTTACATTTTATAATTCAAATGTAACAAGACTTGCCTGTAAAGAACATTATTTAAAGGCCAATAAATACTTCTTACTCTTATTCTCATCATAAACTGTAATAACTACTTATACATACACCAATTATAGAAGCTGGTATTGGTTAATCAAACAAATATTGGATGTTTCTTAAACTTTTGTTGTTCGTTTAGAATAGTTTAGATCCATTATTATTTTGATAGGCTGACTTTATCCTGATGCTACATGTGTGCCCCTAAACTAGAAATTCAAAATTCAAATTATTCCACTATCATCGAAACGTTACTAATAGCTTATCACAGTAATGCGACACCCCATAATTCACGCAACGTAGATCGTGCGTTATCTACTGATTGTGGGCATATTGTGGGCATATATGGGACATGCCCCGGGGACGCTATTGGGGCTGTTTGTGGCAGTTTCTATTTGTATAACTATGGTTACAGTTGTTGTACGTATGTTGTGTTGTCACACAGCTTCCGCCTGATTAGTTTCTATTTGTAATTGATCTTAAGAGAATTCATTTATCTAAACACATTTATAATGTAAAATATGATTGCGTTTGACCACATCGCCGCCAAGCCCACACCTTATGACACTAGATTTAAGATTTTTCCCGTATTTTTGATTTTTGTCATTCATTCGTATCTCGTTTGACGTATAGCGACGATGCGGCTTAAGATAAAATACGCTTGCCTAGAAGAAACCGATTCACTCGCGACTAGAAAATCGAGAAATAGAATCAGAATCAGAATTTGTTTTATTGCCAAACTGTGTTAACAAAGCTGTTCACAATGTAAGAAAGTATGAACAGTCGACCCACATCGGGTGTGCAATATATAAGTACATATTCTCGTACAAGTTATACCTAGTTATAATAACTACAAACTTAATGGCTAACCACAACCAAATAATTATTAATTATAAAATTAAGAACTATTTAAATAGCTTACGTATGCAACAAACAATGAAATTACAATTACTTATTACTACATTAACAGTTGTTTATAAGGCCTTACCTAGTAAATATCCTACTTATTAATAAACATTTTCACACATAATATATAAATTGCAAGAATTAATTAAAATGTAAAGGAACTCATCATTGTCATCGTTATAGAACTCTTTCATGTCGTAGAAACATTTAGAGAGCAATCATTTTTTAAGATGTTTATTAAACTTGACACCAGAAAGTTGTTTAATTTGTTAAAATTTTTAATTGCTGTATAGTATGAGTTTCTATGATATAAAGTGTTATTTGCTTGAGGAGCTGAAATGTTGTTTTTATATTTTGGTCGCAATATGTCAACTCGGCTAGATGAGTGAAAGAAAGTGCGATTATTTTTTACAAAGAGGCATATTTCGTATAAGTATAAACATGTTAATGTAAAAAAATTATGTTTTTTTTAAATATTACGGAGACTATCTAAATTGAACATGTTAAATATAGCGCGGATACATTTTTTTGTAAGATAAATGTGGCTTCAATATCGACGGAATTACCCCAGAAAATAAATCCATAGCTTAAAAGAGGATATATATTATGTAACCGTAGTATGCGTTAATTGCAATTTTTTCGAGGCAACTTTTGTTAGTATATATAGAGAGTAAATGTACTTATTTATTTTTCTTATTTATTTTAGCAAGAGGAGCTGATGACATTTCGAACGGATAATTTTTATTCTTAACAATTAAGAGAACTTATTTTTAAAGATACGTAACCAAAAATATGCTCATTTTCAAACAAACTCTGAAAAAACTCTTTAATCTTTGCATAATAACAAATTAATATAGATAAAATCAAATTAGATATCTAAAAGAAAGTTACATTACCTGCTAAAAGCACACGTAACAACGTGTATTTCGCAGAATTTATTCTTTTTCCTTTCTCATTTTCTGTAGCAGAGTAAAGAATCCTGTAGGGTTGTTACTGGGAAAGCTGTGAGTGCCATCATCATCAGTCAAGACGCGTAGTAATTACATGGAGACCCTAGAGGCCGTAGCGTACTTGTGGCAACCCTGGCACACTGAAACATTGGGCTATATCGTACGTACTTGGCATACGTTACTTGAATTTTTGTAGCTATATTAAATGAGACGTAGAAGTAAATTTTCATACAAGATCTAGTTTGAATGTTTTATGTAGGAGCTGGAGTCCTTATTAAAAGTTCAGCTTTCGATTATAATATCTGATATGCATCAGATAATTAGGCAAGACAGGTCTCCAGAATCATGCAAAACACTTCCTCTCTATTTCATCATGTGGACAACCATTTTATGGAAGTCGCTGCCAAATCAAGTAAATCAATATTATTTGTATTTAGGTAGCAAGGAAACCAATTTTTTCAGGCAAGAAGGCCATATCAAATCGCATCATCGGTTTACATCAGAATGTTGTTAAAAATGTAAAAAAGAAAACGTCCATTAGGATTCGTAAGAATTTCAGTTTAAGAAGATATTGCAATGTATGAAAAACAAAAAATTTTTGTTCCTGCTGTCGTAATTCTTATTTATCACTTAAATATGCTTTAGTGAGTTCTTTTTTCCACTGGCACGGAATGTAAGCTATTTGTTAAAACTACAAGCTCTAACCAGCTCTTTCCTCTGCGTTTAAGCTTGTAGCTTTCAGTCTCGGTTTGACAAACAAATGCACCGCCATTATTTCTAGATCACCGTATATTGGCCGCAGTTACCTAACAGGCTAGTCGCTGGGGCAATTTGCTGCATATGGTACTGCAGAGGAATATAAAGCTGAAGGTACAGCAGAAACCCTCAGCAAAAACATTTTTTGGAGGCATTACGCTTGCGCATGAGACCGCAACGCACCTAATGTAAAGCGGCAATGCGGTATTGGAGTAAGTCTATTCTTTTAATTGCGGTGTACTTTATAATGAAAACGTTCATATAATTGCGAAAAAAAAAGTGTTAAATTAGAATTCATGTATGAAGGTCACAATTTTACGCCCGAAAAATCTTACAAATTGATGGAGTGTCCAAATGGAGTGAATGGAGTGTTTTATTTGGTTAATTGATATCTTTAAATATGTCAACAAATTAGCGTTAGGATAAATGTATCGATAACAATAGTAATGTATATTCCAATTTTTAACTAATAATTGTTGTAATAAAATACCATGAGCATGCTTCACAGCCTAGCTACATAATATTATTATATTCTAGTCGAGTTTTTTATAGAGTCACATAACAACGAAGTGCTTCTGCCTGGATAAGAATTATCATCCTTTACAACACTGTTAAGCATGACAATTCTCGTGCAGGGTAATAATTTATGTTCAATCTAAACTCGTCCTTACTTCCCCTTCTGCGCCCTTAATATCCTGTACTTTAACCTACCAGTACATTGGAACTCATATACCATTCAGTCCAGGTATCGAGCCGGCTTCTACGCTATAGCTCTTCATTGCCAAGTTTTGTGACATTTTTCAACGCCAGAAATGATGGATAGCGTAATTTAGTTCGCTCTGGGCTAGGATGATCAAACTGTGTGAAGGTGTTTTACGCTCGATAAAGCTATTTGATGGTTTGTGAATGGTTCTTTTGGAGGAATGGTGTTTTTTTTTTTCAATTATTGAGAGGTTTTTACTAAAGAAAAAGTGTTTAAAGAACCGCTCTTTTAGCCCATTCCAGTTCATCTAACAGTTCTACAGATATATACGGGTAACGTTCTGAATTTAAAGCTGAGTAGCGTGGGCTATATTATACTATACCGGATTTGTACTCGTAAGAATCCTTAGTACTTCTTAGTTTCTAAGTCACAATTGAGCATCAGTTATTAAATTGTAAATTACATTTGGTACATTTTGTAGCAAAATCTTTATGCTCACAGCTGATCGGAGTCAGTTAACTGCCTCTGCGGAACTGTCATACATAACCTAGAGCAAATCTAATCGAAGCGCGATCCATAAAATAAACAGTTTATAAAATTTTAGGGTTCCGTGGTGCTCCTTGAAGGAGCAAACTCTCATAGTTTTGCTGTGTACAATTACATTGTATATATATACATTGTATATAAAGATATTATTATTTTGTCTTCTGCTCATTATAAATTCTCCATTTTTCAAACGATAAAAAGGAAGTGCTGACCTATTTCTATGCCGTATAATCTGGAACTTTTTAAATCGTATTTTATTCGATTTCAAAGTGGGCTTGAAGTCTATCAAAAAGTTAAATGACTTAACTTCTTGTTGTCATTATGAAGTTAAGTTTATGGTTCATTCGGAATAAATTAGACGGTCGTAAGGTAAGTTATTACAAGAGATAAGTCAAATGCAAACGTTTGCAAAAGTCGTACAATTCAATTATGGTAATTCTGGTGATTTATGCTAGAACTTGTCGGCCGTGCCAGCGTAGCAAGTTTTACAAAAAAAACTTATTCTTATTTTCTGCGTTAAAGAAGGACTTGATTGAATTATCAACATGTACATTTTTTATTTTTAACGACTTTTAAAGTAAAGATGAAATAAATTAACGTGATTGCGTCTCTTTTTAATTTACTATATCACCTTAAACCGATATTTTTTGTGTAGTAAATATTCCAATGGCTCGAAAAGCCCATATTAAAAAAATAAATAAAAAATAAAAGTAATTTAATTTATTATATACTTCAAATATCATGTAGACATTCGTCTAAAATATACTCGTATCTGAAACTTTGTGATAACTGTATACCAAATTATCTTGAGATTAGTTTAAAACGATCTGTGCGTGAGTAACACCATTCAGACGAGCATATACATACTCCCAAATAAAAACAAATTTATAGAGACCCTTGTCACACTTGTTTAAGGTGATGGTTCCCAAATAGATGCGTTTTTGTTTCCATTTTCTAGCATTACCGTATACTGTGCCATGTTGGAAGTTAATACATCATGTAATATACTCAATTAAAGCATGATGTTTCAAAATGCTTATCTTAGTTTACAAAACCATTTTAATATATTTTTGAAGAACTCATTATCTCATTATTTTGAACATGTTTCTTTCGGTATACGTGGAATGTCTACTTTGTAATGTTGAGGTACATTAATCGAAATATTGGCACCTTCAGGCTAATGTATTGTTTTTGTCTTAGAATGATAGGTAAGTGAAGTTTTAAAGATAAATGTTATAAGAGCCTACTAAAAAGTATTCATTTAGAAAAGCACGTTGCTAATATATTTAACTAGGCACTTAGCACATATTTTAATCAGGCACTTTGGCTTAGCTAGCGGGTAGCGTTTGTTTTATGCGACGTTGCATGCGTGCCCGCCTCATCCCTGCCACTTCGCGTAGTGCGCGACGTTGTCAGACTTCATCTAGTGCAGCGTGAGAATAATTATATACATATAATATTCTTTCCTAGGATAGTTACCGCGTGCGCGTAATAACATACTTATAAGCGATTGTGTTTTACTAGAAACATTCTCTGCCGTGATTTTGAGACTACTTGTAGAAGTGTGATAATATACAAATGGGAGATAAGAAGAATCGAAAACAAAAAATATCACTTCTTATAATCTTTATAAGTAAACGTTCATCGATGATTTCGCCAATTTACTTTTCTTAGATAATTTTTTTATTGAATATTTTTATTTATAAATCTAACTATTTTGACCGATTTTTATCAAACTTATATGAATTAATTGTTCGTTAATTTTAACGTTAAAACAGAAAAATCTTTAAAAAAACCATAACTGAAATAAAAGGTAAACAGTTAGGTATTTTTATTATGGCAGCTGCTCCTTACAGTGAAGAGTATTTTTTTTTATAAGATCTCTTCCCGTAGCAACCATCAGCTATAACATCTATGATGGCAATGCCGTTCGAATTCACCCTTCCGATTCAGATAAAAACAATTATATTTTTAGTACCTACACTGTAAACGCTTTTTAGGAGGACACCTGTACGCTATTACGAAATTTCTTGAGGACAAACATCCACACATACAAACTGATAGACAAAATAAAAATGTACCTCTAAGCAGAGATGCTTCGCTCGTTTCACACATACCTACGTATTGAGTCTAAACAAACGCTCGTCTGCATCTATTCATTTTTTCAACGCACAGAATTTCAATTTCGAATTTCAACGCACAGAGTAGTCTTGTTACAGAAACTTATTGTAAGAAATGGTAATACGAGGATTTTTTTCTCAGTAATCAATACCTACTGTTTTTGTTAAAGAAACAATCAAAATTTATATTTAATTAACGTAAAAAGCGTTTACAGTGTAGGTACTAAAGAAGAAAATTGTTTTTATCTCAATCGGAAGGATGAATTCGAACGGCATTGCCATCATAGATGTTATAGCTGATGGTTGCTACGGAAAGAAATCTTATAAAAAAAATATTCTTCACTGTCAGGAGCAGCTGCCATAATAAAAATATGTAACTATGAATTTTTCGATTGATTATGTAAATATGAATTTTTCGTTAATTTTAGCGTCTCTAAGAAAACAGAAAAATACTTTTAAAAAACAATAACTGAAATAAAATGTTTACTTTTTATTTCAGTTATAAGTTTGATAAAAATCGGTCAAAATAGTTAGACTTATAAATAAAATATGCATTTTTTTCTTATTTATTACATTTTTTTTTATTTACAATTTAAGCCAGCGAACCTTGTTGTTGATTAATAATGTCATCAATGATATGAGCTGCCAACTGCTAACGATGGCGGAATTTTGAAGGTTGCAACTCGCACGATATTCAAGGAACGAACTCTAACAATAGTTTCTACGAAATTTTCTCAATTTTTTTTAATGTTTTTACGAGGTACGAGAAATCATTTTTATAAAAGTGTAATGAAATCGTGTTATTATTATTCGATAATGAGTAAAGTTATATTTGAATTAGGTAATTACTACATACTTCACCTTCTGTACAATAGTAATCTTTGACCTAACTTTCAGAAAAGTACGATGTTATTTCCTGAACGATGAACCTCCGTTTAGTATCGAACATTAAACCATTTTGCGTATGAGAAAAACATATATCATGTCATGAGAACCTTTCTTCTACATTCCCAACGAGAGTCGGTATTTCATTACGTTTACTTGCCTACAAAGTTGAAGTTTAAGTTATCTTCATGTGTAAAGTTGTAACGGTCAGCTGAGATAGTAACGAAAACAACTGGAGAGCAGCGAACAAAAACATTAAGAGTTATTCAACCATTTACTAATTGGTGAACCCTGTTATAGACAGGGAGCCTGCTTACTAGTAACAAACCGAGTTTCAGGTTATATTTGTATTAAGTCTAGAAAATCTTAAAAGTAGCCTAGTATGAGCACTTTTGCTGCCTCGTAAGCGTTAATAAATAATATATTAAATAATTTATTTCTTATTTTTTCCGCCGCTATTGGGAAACGACACGGAAACTAAATTTATAATGTTAACATTTTTTTTTCTACGTGCGTTTTATATGTGTTAATATGTATGTTAGTCTTTAACGTATTTGTGTATGGGTCTAGTTGCCTGAAATAAATTGATTTATTTATTTATTATTTAAGGCTATTTGATTCTTGGGATGTGCCCAAGAATCAAAATTACCTAGCTAGCCTTTAAATAAATTTTAATAAATGCACCTAACTAACGCAGTCAGCGCAGTCGTCTTAAGTCTTAAGTGTCATGTTTTTGGCTTTAAAGGTTTAATTTCTAACTTTTGTTGGATAGTTGGACAGCTATTTTATTAACATAATGATTTGTTAACATATCATACCTTCATATTTCATAATAATTATCATAATTATATTTATTATTTATTACATGAATACGTAAATTCGCAGTGGAAATCATACTGAAGACATTAATAATCTGTCCACAAACGTAATTTAAAGGGTTAAACAAATAGATTTACAATAAACAATGATAATTTGTTTACCAGAATCTACATATTTTAAGTCATATCATAAAATTCGGAGAGCAAGATTTTGCAGCTTTTAAAACCGTAGGTAGCTCTTCGCCTAAATCGGCAATTTCACTTTTGCTTGACTATAAATTCAGTTCAGCTCAGCGTAGCGCCCGTAAAATAACGTTCAAGTTCACAAACATGTTTGCGTTTTCTATTAAAACTAAATACAGCTTTTAAGTTAACTGCTGGCTGTTATTTACAGCTCAAACGGTCGATTAAATTCAGGTGCACTTGGTTGTTTTGAGGGGTTTTATGGTGTTTTCGAAGGAGTCAATTAGTCAAGTAAGACGGTTAAGGTTTTATAGCGCAGTATCTTGGTTCTAAAATCTATGATACTAACGAGAATTGAATTAAGAAGTACAGGGTATTGGCAATTAATGTAAAGTCGAAAAAAAAAATGTTTTTTTAAGACAGCTTATTTATTATCTTTTTCGATTTCCTAATGCTCCGTCATAAAATTAATTCCTTAAGTAAGTGCAAGAACGTCTACTTAGTTAATGCAGAGACCTATAAGGTTATATTAGGCGTTTTTCTGTAAAATTGTCTAATATGATGCCATTTGCTAGAAATTATCTTTATAGCTGAACTATAACGAGTATAAAACTTTAATTATTACAAATCAGCTCAGAAAATCAGCATCTTTACGGGGACTTAAAGAAGTTTTGCTACTATAAAGATAACAGAATGGATCTAGTATATTAATTCTAAAAAAAATTTACGCAGCCACTATAAGCCTCTGACTTAGAGTATGAAATTACTACAACAAACAGTTACAGTCTTTGCTTTGCCTACATATAATTAGTGACAAGCTCAATAACTTTTGTTAAATACTTCATATAGCGTCACGTTTTCTTTCCAATCTCAGAAAATAATATAGATATCCTTCAAGGCACCATACAGCGCAGGCATCTAATAAAACAACGTACGAGCAGATTCGCATAAGTCTTCTAAGTTTTCGTATTCAACTTGTGAAACAAGAGCAGCAAACTGACATTAGCCAAGATTGAAGATCAGAACATTCAACAGACCACAGAGAAACTCACGAGATCAGACATCAGAAGCACAACCGAGAGATGTGGGATTCTAATGTCACAGAATTTGTGCTAAGAGTTAGAAAGGTCGAATGATTTCTAAAAACTATGCAGTGTTACTGGTAATCAACTACCGTCTGTACGGAAAGAGTACTGTCGTGGCGTATAATGGAACTAACATTATGATTTAATATAACAGCCGGGAACCTAGTACATAAATAATAAGTGATTAGTACTAAATAAGTAAAATGATTAAATAATAAGTAATTAAGTTACTGAGTCACGCTATGATGACGTAACTGTGTTGTCAATATAGCAAATACGTTATAAAACAGTGGCGCCCTCATATTTATTAAGACGGTTCTCCTTCTGCACAGATTCTGGCATCCATTTAAGGGTGGCTTCTTATACATCATCATTAGAAGCCACTCTTAAGAGGATGCTAGTTAAGTACAGTGACCCTGTATATCAACCACTGGGCCTTATTTATAATATAAAGCGACTTGATACAGCGCTGTTATAGAGCGCGTAAACATTATTTTTTCACTAAATATCATTTTGGAATTTTAACTGGCATATCATGTCAATCATTAGAAGTTATAATGCTAATTATGTGCTGTATTTATCTTTTACTCGTAAATGCCAACAAATACAAGAGATTGTATTGTTTATTCGTAACGGACCACCCAAACCATCGGCATATTCCATTAGTTCACCTGGGTGATCTGGGATATCAGACTCATTCTTAACAAGTAAAATCGATAATTTCAAAAAACCCCTACAACGCCATTTTGCGGTGACTGCCTTAAATAAAACTTAAATTTGAAATTTATCATTGTGTATATGTCAAGCCCTTTCATTAAATACCCAATTGATAATTGATATTGAGGGAGTTATTTTATTGCGGCGGCCATCTTTAACAGATTGTTATGAAACATAACTAAGAACACTCCCGATTAAGTCACATATCAAACAAGACAAAAACATCTGGTTCAATTCGTCCGTTTAGGAGCTACGATACAACAGAAAGACACACACACACACCCTCACACACGCACACACTACACACAGACACATCAAGCGTACATTGCCCCGTCGTTTGTGCGTGAGGAGTTAAAAACAAACTGAAGTCTTCGTAAAGTTAGAGCACTGTTTATAAATACAGAACACAAAATGCATCGTTGCGCTTGTATGTTCCTAAACACAAGGAAGTTACGCCTTACTAATCAGTTTCCGGGACCAAATGGATTCAACTTGGGGAGAATAAAGCAAGATTTGTTCGCAAACCACAATCTCCGTGTATGAGAAAGTTTTAGCAAGTAACCTTGCAAATAATTATGAATCCAACCCGTGCAAAAATAATCAGTGAAAATGTTTTGAAAAACTAGAAATGAATTTAGAAAATGCTGCAATGTTTTGGGGTTTTTTGTCACAAAAACTGAAAATTAATTTAGGAAATGCTGGAATGTTTTGGGGATTTTTTTGTAGCATTCTACATAGTTTTAGCGCGGAAAATGTCAGTCGTAAGCGTAAAAAAAAGACGAAAACCTTGCTAGTTAAATAAATTTTATCATGCACATTCGTTGACCAGAATTACATACTGACTAACTATAGTGTTCCATAAGACCCACGCGATTGTTTATGTATGTTTTTTTTTTTAAGAAATTTAACATTGCAGTTAGGACTTATTTTCCTTTTTTCACCGAATGCATAGAGGATGAGGCTCTTAATTCATCAGGACCATTTTTTGTATGTATAACCCCCGATGTCTCAAAGATAAATCTAAAAATATTTTTTGTTCTAAAGAGTATTAGTCCCATATCAATTTTGTCAAAATTGTTTCAGTAGTTCTTAATTTTATTCGAGTATACATAGATGACATTTTTGTAACGTAAGTTTTGCGTGCAGGATTGACGTCGGTTTTTAGTTGTTTTAATGTATTATTTGTGAAACCTAAGCTAAAGTTTATGTATTATTTTTTATTTATTTTTTTATGCCTGCAGAAGCGAAGTCAGTTTTCACTCTTTTTAAGTATTATTTAAAACAGAAGGCCTCTTGTCGAAATAAAGACGATTTTTAAAGTGGTTACCGGGATATATATATATATATATTATACGGCAGGCAAAAACAGTCATTTTTCAGTTATTTCGTTAAAAAATTAAACCTATCAGCCGATTTTACCAAAATTAAAATGGGACTACATGGGCAGTATAACGAACAAAATAAAAAAAACAAAACAGCTAACCCGTCTCGTGAAAACAGGACACTAACATAAAATTACAAAAATAAAAAAATAACAGTCGAATTGAGTAGGTACCTGACCTTTTTTGAAGTTAGCAGAAAAGATAAAAGACACCCAAAAGTTGAGTATTATTATCAACTTTACAAGCCGATGAGTGAGTTCTTTACTCTGCGGGATACCCCATGTGGCTGTAATAATATTATGTAAATCCTTCAAAAGCAGTTGCCGGAATAATTTGCAGTTATTAAGCCAGAAAACGTAGAGAATAAGTCAACTCTACCGTGAAACATTGTGTGTCTTTCCTTTGTAAACAAGCTGCTTGATGCAAGCAGCACATGCAATAATAAATGTTTAATTTTTCTATTTTGTAATTATGTAGTCTGAACTGTATATTATATCGATAGAAGCTTAAAGTATGCACTAGTTACATATCTGTCTGTAAGGCAGACACAATTAGCAGACAAATACGACGGTAAAATTCTTCAACTTTCGGTCCAAACCATTATTTAATTATTATTCTATAGTTTGTAGTGTTTATAAATTTTTGATCTTAATGACACAACCTAATACCTCTAAGGAAATAAGCCAGACTAAACAAATAATGGTGAACTGGCATGGCATAGCTATAATTAATATTGAAACTACCTTTAATAGCGTCACTATTATAATCCTTTTGACAAAGAATAAGTTATTTTTTTATCATTACCCAATGTTTTTGGAATAATTTCAATGAATACAAATATTTTTTCTGGGTATTCAAGATACTAGGCTCATACCGAGTTCGGAAACTCTTGCATATTTTCTTACTTACTGTCTATTTTCGAATAACTCGTTATAAGCTTAACTGTGTGTCTTATAAATAAACAATTTGTTATCTTTAAATATTTCTTTGGGGAAAAATAATCGTTTAATATCAAAGATCAGAGGTAGTATAAAGAGTAACGTTAGCAGACTAATAAATCTGTCAAAAACGACAATTATAGCACAATGCAATCGTAATTCTGACACAGTTCTAATAGCTTGTACGCTGTTGACGATGTTTTCTGGACTTCTTTTTAACGAATTATTGAATGCCCGAGGTCTCTCCGAGTTTTGCGCTTAACCCCATTTCCACAGGGATTAAATTGGATATCGCAAACAATGATCGTTCATTTCGATATAATGGAACTGAAACGGTTCGATTTAAATCGATATTATATAAATAATCATTACTACGATAATGAGTTTCTCGTTTTCACGTTTCGGTGGAGGTTTTAATTGTTTTTATGAGGACATTGACGGGGATTGGATCGCATTTTTTGTATGGATTTTATGTATTTAATGTGTAACGCGTCGAAAGTGATGTTAGCGGCGTTTTTGTGGGTCATAACTTTTTAGAGAACAGTGTCTCATAAGTAATCGCATTAATAAGTGGTATAAACGTCCTAAAATGTAAATTAACAAGTTAAAGGATAGCTTATGTTTTTTATTTCCACTCATATTTAAATACACGATTAAGAGTACCGGGATCTAAACAAGGGCCTAAAATCTGCCATAGCAAGGAAAAACTTTCGTATGCGTATGGCAGATTTTGAGTAAGTACCAATAAATGTTTTGAGAAGGTTTCAATCAGCTAATCCAGTGTCTAAGCAATAGACCCTGGATAAACACAGAGGTTTGTTTAGGCTCTACGTACCATATTTCATTAATATCGGTACAGCAGTTTTTGCGTGAAAGAGTAACAAACATACATCTATTCGTACAAACTTTCGCGTTTTAAATATTAAGATGTATCCATCCATTAAATATGAAATCGATGCACACTATTCAAGTTTTTGAAAAAAAAGAAACTAGCATGACTATAAAACCGTAACCAAGTTTAGAATTAGCACACCTAAAAGCAGAATCTTTATTGTATTAACTTTAATTACATTTCCACTAATAGGTTGTTAAGCAAAAGCATCACGAATGTTGACCTCACACCTTCAAACCTAAAATGACTCTTAAGTAAGGGGAATAAAACTCAGATAGTACATGTCAATGTTAGAACTGACCTAAAAACTCTGGATTCAATTTGAACCCTATTCCTATATGCAAAAGGTGTATCAGCATAGGTAATTGAGTAAATTGGAATGCAAAGTTAGGACACAGACGAATACGAGCGAGCGGAACTCGAAACGGTACGATTACTTTGCCAAATGAGTGGAGCATTTTAAATGAAGATTAATTGTTACGGGTGAGTACAAGGTATTTATTGTTGCAGGTGTTTAAAGGGGGAAGGATAGTCGACAACTTATTTGTTTATAATTATTTAGGACTGATTACAAGCTGCTACAACTTTGCTGGCGTTTCGAAATGAATGAAGATTAAAAATAAAATACGTGTTGTCATTATGTTTTTAATTCAAATGGTTTTATGATCTGATGTTGCTATAATATATAAATTCAAATGAATTCAATACAGAAGCGTCTTCAGCAAAACAAACACAGTGAAGCAAAAAGAAGGAATTATTTTAAAAAAGCCTGTGGCATTGGAACCCCCGAATATATTAACCGATTTTGATACAGCAATTTTTGTTTGAAATGTGATTTAGGCCGCCAACACCAAGTGAAAAAATATTTTTTCACAACTCTTTCAATATGGATATCGAACGAATAGCATGATTAGTAGAATACTATGATATGTTTTATACAGCAAATATATTATAAACAAAACATTGGTAGTACATTGGTCGGCCTTATCGCCTAAAGCGATTTCTTTTAGGCAACCTTTGAATGAATCGGACTAACTGCAAATAGTAAATTCGGTGGTGTACCAATAAAAAAAAACAGGAGGTACAAATACTGTACCACGAAAAAAACTGAATATATATATATATATATATATATATATATATATATATATATCTTAGTTAACATTTTGTGTTGTGTTATTATTACGAATATAACGTATATATCTGATGTATGTGCTTAATACTACTATATATATATATAGTATTAAGAACATACACGTCATATTAAGAGAAAGATAATGAATGTTCAGCAAATTTTTGAATATAAAAAGGGATTTAGCCTGTCTGACTGACAAAGGCAGCGCGTTCCTTAGAAGGATAGCTTGCACAGTAAATGATGCATTAAAGAAAGAGTTCGTTGAGTTAGAAAGGCAACACAAGGCGAAGGTCACGTGGTAGCCGCAACGAAATAGAGTGGGAAGCAGTTCAAAAACAAAATAGTCTTCTAAGTAAGAGGGAGTGGTAGGATTGAATAGTATTTTATTAAGAAAAAGACAGAATATGAGAATTTCGGCGAAGACGAATAGGTGACCATTTGAGAATTTTACGGTATTCAGAGATATGGTCCTATTTGCGTAATCCAAATACAAACCGAATGCATAAATTTTGTAAACGATCGAGCTTGTCGAGTTGCTCCTTGGTTAAGTCTGCGTAATCTAATATAGGGAGAAGGAAAGATTTCACAAGTGCAGTTTAAGTAGTAATCGGATATAAATTACGTCTTCTTAGGGAAGCTGCAGACGCAAAGATTCTACAACTGACTTCTGCACTCCAGGTAAGCGTTCTATCAATGATTATTCCTATTACTATAAGCGAGACTGTAAAAAACCTTAGTCTCGCTTATAGTAATAGGAACTTCATCAAAAATAACTTTATATTTTTTCAGAAAATTTTCTTTATACTCTCTCAAAGGTTTTATTGTATACATTTACAAATGACGTAACAAGGTCCAAGAGTCTCCGGTATATAGTTTTACACAGACATTAAAAACATACAGTCGCAAGAGTCCTTTTTTGAAGTTGGTTGAAAAAGTAGCATATTTCATCTTATTTGTCGTCGTAGTTTTGCCTCTAGAATATACAAAAAGCTACCAGTCAATTGCGATGGTTTAAACCAAAATTTCTGTGGATTACTTTGTTGAATTGCTTTCTTGCTTTTTTTCTAGAGCAGTGAAATTAATTTCTTACTAGTCTAATGCTCTGTGTATGTGCCTTGTAATCTATTTAGGTAAACTTTCATAATAATAAATAAAATTAATTTTCACGTTAAATGTCTAATTAAAAATTTGTATTGATAATCAGCTATTTTGTTAATCTAATATTTCAGGATTCTCATATTTTCAGAATCTAATATAATGCAAACGAAGGTACAGCAATCGTAACAAGCGCTTTCTCATATTGATCACAGCACATGACTTAGCTGATGGTCTTGTTATTTATAACTTAAAAGTACTCTTAATTTCATATAAATCTAAATTTCATCAGAAACAGGAACAAAAATAATTAAAAACACTACAACATTCTTCCCGAATTCCGACCTCTCCCGTTATAAACTAATTACCTCATTACGTATGTTGTAAACGTAGTTGCAAAGAATGGCAAACGTGCCGGTTTTCTGTTAATTAAATCTAAGTTTTAATTAAACTTCAAGTCTGTTGCCGTACCTAGAAATTATTATTTGGAGCAAAAAGTTTTAGTTATGCAAATCGAGCGCTGGACTTGCCGCTTCACATTATTTTAGAAATATGAAAATGGAGGATGAGTTTCATAAATATAAGACGCCTTAAAAGTTATGTTTAGAAGATTAAAGGAACTTATTCGAAAAATAGGTATCTTTGAATATCCTCGTATAATTACCTAGCCTGTGACTTACATCAAGTTAACTATGCCATTAGATTGCCCGCTCAACCGACCACGGAAATTAGAAACTGAATGCTCCATTTTGAGCATGCTTAGTCTGGAATACACTAAAGGGGGGCTGCCGGAAGACACCGCACTTTTATCAACTCCGTAAAAACGGGACTTCCAACAAAAAACGTAACTTCCAGCAAAAAACGTCTTGACTACACTCGTTCTTATCTTGTTTATATATTAGTGGCTAATTTGCTTTTATATTTACCCTTACGATTTGGTACAAAATATATTCCACGCGTTTTGAAAGTCACAGTAGCATTCAGTTGTAAATATCACTCTACGGTCAATCTCCTGTGGTTTGACTTGACTGTCATCAGATAGCAACATAATTTATTCCGAGCTTAATAAACACTATTAAACATTTCGGCCTAACTTATTACGTTTACTTTATCTATAGATAGCTCTGCAACCCCTTTTATATTCCTGACAAGTGTTTAAAGGTTCTCAATGCCTTAATTTCGTAAATAAGCAAATATATTTTATGAGTACATTCCGACATTGTTTATGTGCCCATTACAAGGTACTAAGAGATCGTAAATTCTTTTGAAGGTGTTACGACCCATAATTTGTAATGTTGTTCTATGTTCAGTTCAATTTAAGTCTTATTTAAGTTATTTAAGGCTCATTGTCAACATTTTTGTAGTTTGATCTTCTATTAGCGTATTTATTTTATTTAATGCAATTAGGTTGAGTAGGTAATTTATCAGCATTACTGGCGGCAGCAAGCCTTTTATATAATACTTCCTGGAGATATTTATTGTTTCTTATTAAAAATAAGAAATAGGTATGACACAATAAAAACTTTAAAATACAAAGGACTTTAACAAAATGATCCTTAAGGAAAATTACCATTATATATCGTCCACAAATAGTTCCCAAAAATAACAACTGTGGTTTCCCCGCGGTATAATTTAGACCCTATTTAAAGCTATTAGGATAGCAATTAAAAATATTTACTATATCAGTGACCATATTTAACGATTTTATTGTAAATATTTGTTTCTATCTTTCCTTTAGGTATTTCTGAACTGAGGAAGTAATGGTAGAAATAATACTAAATGAACGGTAGAGAGAATCAAGTAATAGAAAACACTCAAGCCAGTTGGAATCGCGAAGAGCTCTCGAATGTATTCCAATGTTCTTGTCTCTCTCCACTGTTTACCCATTTATCTCTGACATCTTCGCACCAAAGGTTAGACAAACAGTCTCTAAGATTTAGGATCTAAATACCAGAGGTCGTATAATTTATTTCACTACTAGTACATCGTGAACATGAGAAACGAATTTGTTCAAGTGCTTTACAAGATTACAAGTCACAGATAGTAGAGGTTTACAAAATTTTAGCATAAATGAACATGTTAAGTGATTGTATTATATATTTGTTAGACACTTCCTTACAGGATGTAGTCTACGCTGCCCAAACTACAAATTGGAAACTCAAAACTATATACAAATGTGTATTTAGAAACTAGCGCATAAACCATCTAAAGAAACTGTGAACCAGCGTGCCTAAGAAACAGGCTTTGCCTAGTTTGGGGTCCGTTGTAAAAATGATAAATTTACTTGCAAACGGTTTCTGTATATGTTCTACATATTATGTACTATAGTTATAACTCACATTTTTAGTAATAAACTTACTTAAAATCTTTAGGAATCGTTCTGAATTGTTCTGTTCTATTCTTATGACTTATCTCTGAAAGGTTCAACATTCACCTACAAACATGTTATCAGGTATATAGCAAGCTAAGTGCTATAATTAATATAAGACAATAGCTGATGCCACAAGTTTTCAAAAAAATAAAGTTATTACTGATTTCGATTTAAAAATCAAACAACCAGAACTATTTAGATAAAAAAAAAATAATGAGACCTGTCGATAAGTAACTTTACAAACAAAAAAAAATATTTTCAAAGGTCTCAGATAGATCAGGTGACAAATATTTTAAAAAAATAGAGACGTTACGAGGACCTCCTTCTCCTCTTTTGGACAATCGATGAAAATCAGAGAAACTTCTATTGGTCGTGCCTTTAGACGCGTTGAGTTTGATCAATGAGAATTGCTTTTTTTATGCGTTTCTTTAATGTGTCAAACCTGTATGCGTCGATAAACTGTTGGCGTGGAGTAAACTTTCTCGAAATATACCTAGTAGGTACCGTAGGATAAAGACAAACAAAACAAGTTCATTGTCTTATTATTTAGATTTGAGTGGGTTATCTTATAAATAAATCAAAGATAAGAGAACCCCACCACATAAGCTTCATAGTACATAATTCATGAAACAAACTATGCTATGAATTATGATAATTATATTATTCTAATTTACGTATAGTAGGTATTAGTATTTTTATTACACACGGTTACTTTGATTAATGTTCTATTTAAGCCACTTTATAAGATTTCAGTATTAATGCATTAACTAAACATAAATTTGCGTATGTGACGTTTTTATATGCATCTAAATAAATATTTTCAGAATTTTATATCGCGCGAATTAATGCGTAGGTATGCTCGTAGTATAAAGATATGACCAGAGTAGATAAACCTACGAAGATAATTAGAGAATTTCCCATATAGTAAAACAATATTTAATAAAAAAAAATCAAATAAGAAACAGTAAAAAAAAATTCAACCACCTAATAAAAGACCAGCTGTTATTGTTAATTACTTCACAGTTCCTGTGTTTCAAAATAGCATAAAAAATTATAGCGCCATTTGCCTGTTTATTTCAACCAATTTTGGTATGTTTAAACACCGATTTTAGGGGTATGATTGTGACCTTTGGTGGTGCTAACAGGACAGTTAGGCCTTATCAGACCCGTTATAGGGCCATAAAATGCGAATTACACACTGAAATGCTTCCGAACACAGTGGTATTACCTATAGTTAGTCATGAAAGAAGTAAAACAAATGTTACCAATATTGGTTTCGTTTTGACAGTTTGCCGCTTCAACTCTGGCAAAACGAAACCATGACTAACTAGGCAATATTGTCGTATTCAAAAGCATTTTAATGAGTATCTCATTTTATGATCCCATAAGGGGTGTGATAAGGCCTAACTGCCCTGTTAGGCGATACCACCGTTACGGTATAAAAAGATCAGGCCCTTCCTAAAGATGCGTTTAGTTCGGGTGAAAGGGTTTCTAAGTAACCGTACCTAGGTTAATAACGTAGACAGTTTTCATTATACCCCACATATTTTATTTTCAACCTCCCTTCGTCTCACTAATTGCTTATCTAAGACCTTGCTTGCAGTCATGGCCAACTTTTGGGCTATTTTCGTAACTATACATTTTTCATAGTTATTTCACAACACACACACAGTACATATTTGCTAATTATTATGAAGGCTAGCACGGTGCTAAATATTAAGCAATTTTGTTGTATATTTCTTCCTGTAGCCCTATTCAGGTAGCGTTTCCGACCGGATTCAAAAACTTTTAAATGCAATTATCATTTTATATGGATCTAAAACCCATTTTTAATGTCATAACTTAGTTTATTTGCTAAGTTATAACATTAAAAATGGGTTTTAGACCGTAACGTAACAAAGCTTTGCGTAATTCCTGAAGCAAAGTTATCGAGCCCGGTCGGAAACGCTACCTGAATCACCCTGCTTGTCTTTGATACTAGAAAACAGGACTCTGATTTAGAACATAAAATATAAGAACAGGATCAGAGTCTAGGCTATAGACCCAAAAAAGTACCAACAAGCAATATTGTTAATACAAAAAATAAATTTCTAGGTGTCCTTATTTCTCCACATATCTAACCAGTCAGCAGGATAAAATATAAGCAATACTTTGTAAAACGACTTCTATTTGTTAGGCGATACTAGAACAATTTTAGTAAAATTTGTACAGGAATTTTCTATAGGAAGTACATTTGAATCTACCCGACACTATTTAATTTTTTTTAAATTAAGAGAAATCAGAAAACGCAATGTAATAAAATTCCGGATTGAAAACCTCCCTTCTCTTAGAGTTAGTTAAAAATAAATTCAGATCTTAATTAAAAGAAAGAGTAAAAACATCTCCAAACGTCTACGACCCACATAACATCCAAAACATTTAACCGTGACCCGTGATTACATCCCGCTTGGGCGCAGCTGCGTCACAACCCGTTTGTCTTACGAGATAATTTAAGGGGGAATAATTTGGCAGGACTACCTAATTAAACCTGAATTAATTAACTAAGAAAACATAAACAAGTGTCGGGTAGTTAGAAAGGGTACCGTTTTAATGAGCATTCCATAGTTATATTAACTGTGTCGGTATTTATATGGTGTTGATTTCTAGCGCTACAGAAGAGCTACGTACATTAATAGATTTAATAATAATATAGCGTCAGTAAAACAAAGCCAGATAACTGCAGAAAACTGCATTAAACTTATCTAAAAAAGCTAAATAATTTTACGACTCAATACATCTTAATAGTTTGCAATAGTTGCAACTTTTTCAATAGTTCGTATGGTATGTTTATAAATTATCAGTGGATTGTTACCGAATATTTCTCTTTTTTAACATATTTTAATCTTGCTTTAATGATTTAAAATTAGACGCTACAAAAGGGTTCTTAAACTTAAAGGACATCTCATTAAACAGAATGTATTGTTTAAGAATCTTGAGAGCACTTAATTGGGTGTTAGCGTTAATGACACTTTGCTAATGAAATGTCCACTTTAAGCTAAATTTAGTTATTTGCATACAAAGTCGCCTTAACGACCGGTGGCTTGGCTATTTTGAATATTCTCCAACATAATGGGCTGGAAAAGAGCATTGTTATCTTGGTTTTCTAGAGATTTTTTTAAAGCTTGCTTATTACTCTTAGAAAGCTGCAATTGTACGCAATTTTTACTTTAAGTTTCAGGAACAAATTATTTAATTTAACAAAGTAAATCTATTATTTTTTCAGAATTGAGAATTTTATATCCGTTAATATATTTATTGATAATTTTATATAAAACAATATTTTATTTTTCAATTTAAATTGGCTGCTACAATACATATTGCGTTATTGTCAGATACCTACACTCTTCTTGTAAATTTATACATATTTTTTGTACAAAGAGGTAAAAGTTATTGCGAAATTCAATTCCATATAATTATTATTTCCGAGCGATTATTCAGAGCTAAAATATTTAAATTTTGCACTGAAATACCACATTTCAGTGCAACCCCAGCTGCTATCACGACAAAGTAAGCTTTAAAGAAATTCTCTGCAAAAACGAGCTGCGATTAATCACTTTAACAAAACGACAGTAAAAACCAAGGATCCTCTTGAAGAATTAGCGACGGGCAGGAAAGAACACGGCGTGATTCTGAACTGAATTACCAACGAACGAACTTGAAAAATAATTTAGAAAATCTTCAGTCACAGTATTGCTTAGGCTTATATTTTTAAGTTTTTTGCCCCTGGGGAAAAAGAATAGATACACCTAACAGTATGCTTACAATTTGAAATATTGATATTTGATGTACGTAGCTGACCGAGTGATCGTAAAGTTTTTACTAGAAGAAAGTATTCTACGAGTATGATTATACGACTAGAAGGATGTCGGCAATCACGCATAGGTTTTATTAGTTGTGTGACGTCTTTAATATGTATGTTTCATTATCAAAGATCTCTCAATACGTACAAATCCTATTCAATCAAATAATTGAGAAACAGGTAGTAAAATACCTAAAATAAGCAAAAATATTTATCTTATAAATAAAAATTTAAACACACTGCTTAAACTTTATATTCTAAATACATAACTCTACCTTAAAACTGCAGTACCTAGGTCATCCAATTTCAATGTCAGGTATTCGAGGTTCAAGCATGTTTCATTACAAGAACTTAAATTCTAAATATATCAGTAAAATCTTAAAAATACCTATGAACCCAAAAACCCTTGTAAAACTTTTGAGTTCTTATCAATTTACTCCAAACAAACGACATATCCTTTTAGTTGAACAGCAAAAACTTAAATATGTCTGCTCATTTTGCAGTTTGTCGAAATTACAACTATTTTTACGAAGCATTGTAACGTTTCAGACTTTTCTAAGGGGTTCCGATAACATACCAAAAAACAACTTTACGTCGCGATTTGTGATTTTAATGTAGAATATAAGTGGCCCATAATTGGCCGTTTTTACAAATGAAGACCAGACACGAAGCCTTGTCAAAAATATAAAAAATGAATAAAATAATCTTACGTTGTTTTAAAATAAAAAAATTATGTTAAAATATAAGCCCCTATTTGCCTCCTCCAATTATTTTCCACGATAAGATTAAGCCCGTTTCAGACGTCTCTGAAGCTAATTTGCATGAATTAATTTCAGACTACATAACGGAAAAAGTAGGTAAGGCTGTGGAAGACGTGACGCGGAAGCAAATTTGGAATCTCGGAGTAGCCCTCTTCCCTTGTCGAGAACAAGTTTATTAGTTGAATGAAGCTCTTACACATTTTGTAGAACTCTAAGGTCAAAGTGACTCTATCAATTCGGATGTTCGAAGCAAATATTTTTTGAGAGCAAAAATATTTTGATAACTGCTGGATTTTTAGATTCCGTACAAGGAACCGTGTAATTTCGAACTGCCCGTCTATCTAGCTATCTGTTCCGCCCTTCTATTTTTCATGATTATTAACCAAAATAAGTGAAATTTGGTAGTAACAGTTTGTTTTTTGTTTTTGTCTGACAGGTTACTCTCTTTATTTATATATTTGAACTGCGTTTGCCTGCTTCTTCGCCCGTGTTATGTTTAATTTTCTGTCTCTGAACAAAAAATCAAGTCGATCTGTCATTCAGTTGCTAAGGAGAAGAATGACAAACAAACATACTTTCGCATTAATACTATCTGTAGAGATGTGGGGATTTGGCACTAGCCGATGTTTTTTTATTGTCATTTTTCAGTTTTTCTCCCTACTCGTATAAACCTAACTACTAAATAAATTCTTTAGTATCAATCACCAACAAACAATTTAATAATAAATAAATAAATTGCTGATTGGCAGAAACTTAAGACTGCGGATCGCGAGCGTGGGAACTAGTAATAGAATACCTACATAGATATTTTCTACTCACACAGACGCATCGCGCAGTAATAGTACACGTACCCGGAAACGAAAAAATCTACTTTCGGTGCTCCGCATAAGTTACATATTCATTACGCGTTCGTCTTTGTAGGATGTTTCTGAATATTATATAAAACACGCAATGTATTTAGCCATTAGGTTGTCGCATCGCGAAGCCCGCAGATCCGTAGTGAGCAACCGGGCGGTAGGGTGGGGTCACAGTGTACGCTTCCTAAGTAATATGTTATTATTTTATATGGAGAAACTTAAGACATTGTCAAGTCGATCTGTGAGATATGGAAAATGTGGATTTCTGATGATAGTTAAAAAAATTTTTAGAGCATATTAAAACAATCAAAGTGTTTAAACAAATTTAATTTATTTATTTTATATATATTATTTACTCATTTATTTCTTTTTTTTTCTTAGTGATAGCTGGTTCGCATAAATAGTCGTTCTTCCGTTTCTTCGTGTCGCGTATAGCTTCTCTTTTTTTTATCGCCTCCATCAAATAAACGGGCTCTCTTACCTCCATTTTCCGGTCTAATCTAGAATCTATTATTTCCGGAAGCATGCAATCAATATAAAACTTTTTCAATTTTTCTTCCATGTTATTTTTCCAGAACTTATCATATTTTTTAATTCTTTCAACTTTCATGTCCACGCTAGTCCAAACCATAAAAATGCATTCTCTTTTTTTGTGATATGAAGCTGTCCTTGGACCTGATAATACCAGTCGTGATTGGTATTTATTATCAGGTCTCCTGTTGGATTGCGTTTCCAGAATGTTATCTTTTTCATATTGACGCCGTCATCTATAGACATATTGGCACACGAATATGGATACTTTATTTCAACTATTTTATCATCATCCAATAATCCGTCTGGGCTTGCTCCTAGGTACGGTATTTTTGGATCTACAAATAGCCCGCATTTTTTATGGCACATGGGGAACCGTCAATATTGCTCAAAAAATCTGCTAATTGTTTTAGTGCAATATTTTTGTAGTCTTTGCCATGTTGTACCGATTTCACATTTTGTAAATTCGCTCCACGAAGCAAATTTTTTACAAGAGGTCCGCTTTTCACTTGACCTCTTTTGCAAACTTTGCCAAAATTTGATGCGGTAAGACGCTGTCGTCTTTCTTGCATCCATTCCATGGAGTCCGATTGCAAGATAGTTCTTCTTTCCAGATTATTCCTCTCCACTTCTGCTAAGTCAAGTTTTTTCTAATGTTCATTTTTTGCAAATTCGAAATCAATTTTGAAAATACAAATTAGCAGTTGTTTTCGACAGTCGCGACCCACCCTTTGCTATTCCAAACAACAGATATATCGCGGAACAATGGAGTTCGACGCGACCTGCAAACGGACGTGCGCTCACCTTGAACACTGAGACGGCACTGAAATTTTTTGCTGCGCGTACTATAATATAAAGCGAAATACGGGAGACTACCGTTCATACTAAAATGTATGGGCAGCGGGGAGAAATTTCCACCAAGCAAATGAATGATGTTTAGACTTAGATTTCTTTTTTTTTGTTTTGAATTACTAAAAACTTTAATGGTGAAAGTATTTTATATACATTTCTCACACGAATTAACCAAAAAAAAAAATAAATTTTAACAACGTAATAGCATAGATAGTCAGAATAGGAAAGGTCGATTTCGATGTTTTTGATCAATGATGACAATTTTTTTTCTCGAATGTTACGAATTATTTTGGATGTATCACGCGGCGTAATTGTAGACTCATCTGTTATGTAACTGAGATTTTTTTGTAGTGTCATACATTGAAGTGATATCTTTAATTTTCTTTAAATCATAAGTGCCTGTTTGCACGTTTCGTAAGGACGTGCCTCTTAATGTAGCTATATACTGATTTACGCTTATTTTAATTAAAAAAATAGGTTAACAAAGAAAGACTAAAGATCTTTCGAACATGCTTAGCAACAAGCAACTACGTACTTTCTAAGTACGAAACTTCATCCTTCATTACCAGTAGCAAATTTTAGACAAGACTCCCAATTTCTCTCGCCACGAGACGTGCCTTTAAATAAGTTGAGATTGAACAGTTTAAGCCAAGAGCCAGTTTAAGTAAGCCCAACTAACAACTGCAGTCCCTGCCAAGTTTATATTGTACAAAATGTTAAAGAAAGATGCCAGAACTCAATATATATGACAAAATAAAGTAAGTAGCTCTCGCGATACCAGCACGCACGGCGGAAGTAACGTATTTAACGGATCCGGGTTGTTTTTATCGGAAAATACAGACAATGACAGGTTATTTCAATGTTTTTCTATTCTTATTAAAAAGGAAAAGAAACAAACAAAGAAATTTATGCTGTTTGTAAACAACCAGCGCTGGTGTTCCGTTGGTGCCGGCAGGTGACGTTACCCACGCACACGAGCTACCTAGGAAAAGTGAAACATTCGGTATGAACTGGTGATCTTCTGGAGGTGCTGTAGTGGAATAGTGATGAGGGAATAAAATCAAATAGGTGCAGTGCACACTCTTTGTGGGAAAGCTAGTAAAAAGAAGATAAGCTTGCAAATTTTCGGTCTAGAAACTCTGATCTACCAACTTTACTATTTACACTTAGTCCGATCCATCCAAAGGATGCATGGAAGAAATGGCTTTATTCAATAAGGTCGCCCAATATACGAGTACTACCAATGTTTTGTTTATATTATGTTATGCTGTATTTTTTTGGGTGCAATAAAGATATATTTAATTGTATAAGCACAAAATCAATAGGTATTCTATTAAATTTCGTATTTTCGAGCAAATTTAATACCGTTACAGATTCATCCAATAGACATCTCTTAAGACCCATGAAGCCCCACCACATTCACTGACTGTAATGAAGCGCCTCACAAAAGCACTTAGGACCATAAGGTGAATGTCTCGTAAGATCTTAGTATCTGCTACAATACATTAACACAGTACCTACAATAAGACAAAGGCACAATAGTCTACAGTCTAATAAACGTAAAGCATTTTGGTAAGATAACAGAATGAATGTAATTAAAGACAATGATGGTGCGGCTGCTCTAAATTAGCCTTTATTTCGGTAGAAACAAGGACCAGTATATTATTTATAAGCCGTTCCGAACTAGTGGTGTATGTAGATATCCGGAAAAGTCTGGAAAATTACACTTTACAATGACCGGTAGGATGACTTATCAGTTTCTGTTTAAACCTGATAATATAGAGGTTTTATTTGCAGCGTAACCTAATATACCGTATATTAGTTCATTTGCTAGTCGATCACGTGAGTATAAATTTTTTGCAACAGTTTATGTCCCTTGACCGGTTTGTACAAATAAATATCCTTAAAATATCTTATATATTCCCTAATTGGCTGGTAAATGGTGACGAAGCAAACTTCCCGACATTTTATATGAATTACTCTTAAATAGAAAATCTCTATTAACCAAATAATACTAAAACGTTATAAAACCTTTATACAAAGTTACATCAAGCTAAGTTAAAAGTTTCATCAAGGTTAGTGGTTAAACACTACTACATGCACACAAGTACAAACATCCAGACAAACAAACATATTGACAGACTAATAAAAAAATATTTTCCCTGACCTGGACCAGAAACCCTTTGCTCGCTCGACCAAAAACAAAATTTTTTAATAAACATGAATTTATTTTTATGATTTAGTTGAGAATCCGGAAAATATTCCACCATCCTCATTCATAACCGCACAAGAACATCAGATGCTCCAGAAGGTACCAGTATTCAATTTCGCAAAGCAGTTTACGTTTTAGATATTGTAGTATTGCGTCGTAATTAGTAACAATACCGAAAGCTCTTGAATGTGAATAAGTAGAGTAATATCTGTCTCGATATTACAGGCAATAAGTATCAAATAACTTTCCGAAATTGCGATGTTGAATGTTAGGAAACGGTGACGTTTAGCTAAATTGGCAGTAAAACGCCAGGTTCAGAAGTCTGATAATTCAAAATAATAATGAAAGGTCTTTGAGTTCGTTATTAGCTTTTTAATTAGCAGGCGTAGCATGAATATGACACCAAATTATTTTATAGTTAAAGAGTACAAGGAGTACATGATTGTCTTTTAGGGATTATTAAGTCATAGAGGAGAAGTTCTCAATTCACTGTAATCTTCTTATTCACTGTTCACTGATTGCTCAAAAGTATTTGGACCGAATTGATTTTTTTTTTATTTGAAAGGGTTGTTCTTTTCAATCGGTCGCATATAAATTTATTTAAAATCGCTCGAGTAGTTCTTTCTTTTAATTATGTTTTATTACACGTACATTATTTTTTAACGTATGTTTTGCCTAAGTTACTTTTTTATAGTATTGTCAAAGTAATGTATTAAGCTCCCAAACGGAAGGACAATAAAATAATTGAGAGAGAAACAAAATGCACAACTATTTCTTTGTAAAAAATGAATATGTAATATTGTAGTTTCTTTTTAAGCTTCTTACAGGGTCGGAAGCAGGTCGTCCCATTCGCAACTTATCACACATTCGAAACATGCCCTTTCTCAACTCGTCCCATTCGCAGCTCGTCCTATTTTCAACTCATCCTATTGACAACTTCCTAGTCGTAGCTCCTCCCATTTGTATTTATTACATCAATAAAGGATTACCAGGATATTAAGAATGTATGTCATAACCCAGGAGGTGATTCAGTAATCAATAGTATTCTTAATATACTCTCTTTAACACTTAGGTAAACCACATTTATCTACGTGTATTTTTAATATAGATCCGTTTAAATTCATAGTTACTTTTTAGAGGTAAACGCAGGTTAATTCGAAGATACTCGTAATACAATAAACATCAATGATAACTTATGAATAAAGGAATTCGAATATTTTTTTTTTGTAAATTTAAGTGAAAACAGTTACTTAATCTATGATTAGACGTGTTAGTGTATGACATTATTATAGTACTAAACCAAAACCGCTTAATACCTTAATATTCTTTTTTGTAACACCCTGTGTAGGCAAAGGGAACTTATTTAAAGAAATTTGTTGTGTTTTTAATAATAATTTTGTTTGCCATTTTATTGTATAATTTCGAAAATTTATTAAAACTTAGATTAAAGTCACTGCTTTTGCACTCCGGCTGCTTTTGCGATTCACTGTTTGAGAAAAATATTATTTGCAGCATTTTTTTATTCAGGAGCAAGTTGCGAAAATAAAAAGAGGATAGGACGAGTTGCAAATAGGACGAGACGCGAACGGGACTAGCTGCGAGCGGGACCGGACGCAAACGTTACGAATTAAGAATGGGACAAGTAGGGATTTGGACAAGTTATGAATAGGACGACCTGCTTCCGACCCCTTACATTCTAAGAAATTTGAAAACATAAATCCATATTTTGTTTATAGATTCTCCGAATTTAAAACATACACTCCACTATTTCAAAAAAGCCACTTGATCAGGTAGGTAAGGAATACATTATCCAGTTTAGTTTTGTAATATAAAGGTAGAAATCCAGTAAGATCCTATTTATTCGTCGTTCCCGTTAGACCTACATGCTTGGTTACTTTACAAACAATAAAAAAAATCTTTTTTTAATAATTGTTATGTAAAATACACAATTTTGAAACTTTAAGTCTCAACTTTCAGCTTCTTATATCTTATTTTATCCGACAGAATAGTCTTGCGCCAATTCAAAACAGAAGTGTCTTTTATATAAATTTTGTAACTGCTCAAAATTCTCCTTATAATGAATGTGGAGAAAATGTTATCCCATTACAGTTTTATTAAGTTCCTGAAAATACTAGTTTCTTAGTTAAAAGACGTTCCTTATATTTTCTGATCAATAGCAGCCTTCTGGCAGCTGTAAGGCTCTGTAAGTTCGGTCAAACTAAAATTGCTTCCTCTGCGCCCTCAATCACTTATTATCCTTATTTTTCCCTATCTGTGGTGTCTCTGAATTTTTGCGTTTCTCGTCCTGGATACCGCTTATTGCTTCATTTTCCTAAACAAACTTACTTTGCATCTGGTTTTCGGATTATAGAGACGCGTAATGTTTACGAGTCAATTTAAGAAATTACGTCGCTAATAATATCAACAGTAGCTACATGTTATGCAATGACATTACTGAATTAAAAAAAAGCTGTTTGAAATTTCAATTTATCAATTTATTTGAATTAATACAGAAAAAGATAATATATAAAAAACGAAAATCAAACCTCAGCACGGTTCTACCACTTTTTTGATATCATTGTATGGCAATAAAATGTGAAAACTTGTACTTGTACATATTTTTATAATAGAACATTAACTATGCGATGTATCGAACAAACAACACAAAAACGTACCATACAGTAAGGACTTTTGCGCAAAAATACTAATAAACAAAAGAAAACGTTGGACCAGTTGACCGACAGCATAATCTCTTAACCCTGAGTGGTGTAGTAAGCCACACGCGATGTGATCCCTAACCTAAAATATAAGGACTCGTGTTCCAGTTTCAAAACTATATATTGTTTTTGTTTTCCTTCTAATTCACTGTCGGAAACTATGTATATACTGTCACGATCATAACTCTGCCCCCCAAGAATGGTCAGTAGGTGGATAAAGTTGTTCCTTTCAAGAAACAAAATTCGAATGCTTCTGATATGAAACTTAATTAGTTGCGCCTCTGAGCTATCAACGTTATGAAATTTCTTTACAGCTGTGTTTTATTTTGCCATTCCTTTCCCCAGGGATAGATAGGGCTACATACGAAAGGATTACACCAGTTTTATTTAGAAAACTAACGCGTGTTCGATTGTTAAAGAAAACGTGTTTTCACGCATACCTGAATATTGAAAAGGTCCAACTATAGTTTCGTTCACAATATATCATCAACGATGACATCTCTCGCACGCACGCGGCACGCGTGAAAATCCGTTTTCTTAAACAATATGGATTACACCAGGAAAAGACAAAATATAATAAGGCTAAACAGAAATGTAAGGATCAAATCTGCTAAAACGTTTCCATGAATTGCGTTTAATATAGATTTAAAGAACGTCTGTACCTCTCGTGTTTGAACCTATACCTTTTTTTTTACTTAAGCACTATTTTAGTGTACTTAACTGTACAATTTCTGCCGTAAAGCGAATCTGTCATAAAGCGAATCTGTCCTAAAGCGAACAATTCATTTGGAACAACAATGCGCCATTACATAGGTTAGTTCTAATGCAGAGTTCTACAAAGGGTCTAAGGCAGAGTTCTACAAGAGACTGTTTGACGATATAAATTTTAAACTGAAAAACATGGCATTCGTTACTTTAGCTTTATAAAACGTTATTTGGTTTCTAAGCCAACTAAAGATTCAGTTGTGATGTCTCGCACATTTTGGTAGGACTAGATTTAACTCGAACTCACTTTTCTCTCTTTAAAGCACAGCCATTTCCTTTGAGGCACAATAACTAATGTCCGTTTTATACATAAAAGTACACATTTTTATTTCACAGTCCATCGTTATAAGGCGAATCACCAATTCATCTCCTGACTGTCCTAGTCTTACCAACCAACAAACTAACAAAATATGAATTTTGACCAACATTTATTTATGTACAAAATAGCCACAACTGATGCGAATATTACTTTTCCATCAATGTTTGTGTTGCGTCGCAGTGCCACTCCATTTGTGGCGGCGCCTCGCGGTTCCCGACCCGAGAGTTTGTTGCAAATTACATAATTTATCATGTCGACTCGGTTTATGCTCGTTGAATAACGTTTTTCCTCTAGCGCTGGGGAAAAATGGAAAGTTCGTTGCGGGATTGTAGTAAGGGAATATTTTCCATGTTCTACTTACATGCAGCCTTTCATAGGCATTAAATATTCGGAGGGAAATTAAACATTGTGTCTTAAATAAGCATTTACAACTACTGAGAATTTTAAGAATTCACTATGATTTGGTGACATTACAAAAAATATACAATTGCTAAAAAGAGTGGTCTGCAGAAAAGTCTTAGATTTATTAAGTTTTTTTTAAATTAATTTTTTAGAATGTGTCTTTGGCCAAATTTATATAATATTTTTAAAAACTCAAAAATATCAAATCGCGTATAATATAGATTAATATATTACCTGACTGCATATATATTTGTAATGTCATTCGATATACAAATTCTTATTTTTTTAAGTATTACATATAAAGCGTTTCAGCAGACGCGACACTGAAAAATAAGACTCGTAAAATTCTGATTACCGCGTGATTTTTGTCAATATCTACCAACGCGATCAGTGCAGTTACTCAGATGACAAATAAAAACTGGTAATGAAACTTCTTATGGGTTTTCCCGCATTTGCCGAAAAAATAGCGTCTCTGTCTGTGTATTTATTGCAAAAGTAGTGATTCTGTAAGTTTTAATGTGTAATATTGGTGGATTATTAACCATTAATATCTTGTTTATATGCACAAGTGTGGACAAGCAAAATAACGTGGTTTTCGTGTTCGCTGGAAATCTCCATAGAAACCCTGGTGAAGTTACCACCACTTTACGATGATACAAGAAGTGACTTTTGCTTGGTATTTGACTTTAACTTGATTGATTTATATCTTGACATATAAACTTGAAATATACAAATCGTATGGTGCCATACATTAAACGAAAAAAACTTATTATTTTTAGGAGGCAACTTTTCTTACTGTTAATATAGAATTCGCGGTCAAAGCCGCGAGGGTAAAAATGGTTCTCCAATATGATTCGACGGCTAGAGCACTCAGTCATGCTGGCAGCTCCTACTTTTTTAGGTTCCGTAATCAAACTATAGACCCTCATTACATTTCTGGAGGACTTTCGATTACGAATATTGGCCGCGAGGAAGCATATTTAAGGAATTGTAATTTACGAATATATCGTCAAACATTGGATATCACTAGTAGTTCAAAATCTGTATTTATTACAACTTTGGGATATAAACGAAGGGTGATAAGCTTACGAACATATACTGTTTATTATATTAATATATTGTTAGTAAACTATAATTAATATGAGACACCTCTGCGTTACAATGGGGCATACCTACCGAGCTAATAATAATGATATCAATATATTATTTTATATTATACCTACTTGTGTAGAATATCACATAAATAATAAATATCCGACTGAATGTACTTATCTTACATTTAGTCGGCTATTAACTCGAACTAAATTAAAGATAAAGTATTGCCACAATTTTTACGGATTTTTTGTCATTAACCTTAAGATTGCAATTTTTTTTATATTTGCTTATCACGTTTCAAGCAAATATGAGTATCATAAATTAATTTGAATCTAAACACGTATTAAAAAATTATAAAGATAAATTTAACCCCTAAGCGCAAGCTACTTGTGTAGTTTCAAAACATCGGCTAAGTGCGAGTTTACTTCGCGGTCGAAGGGTTCCGTACCATTATCTATACAAAATTAGCTCGAGTTTCGACCTGTAGTCGTTATTACTATTACACTAAAAACCAACAAAAAACACGTTTATTGTATGGAATTAAAATTTCATTCTATTTTTAACAGGATAAAATATTATTTAAGGGGACTCTCTCTTCAGCTATCACGTTCATGAGTTAGATCCTGGTGACAGACAGACGGACCGACAACATCTTAGTAATCGTATTCCGTTTTTAGCTTTAAAATACATGAATCTAAAATATTGGCCAAGTGCGAGTAGGTCTTGCGTAATGAGGATTCCGTATACCGTTTACCGCTATAACTCGCAAAGCATGGCAAAACTTACATTTATTGTACGGAATCCTTGAAATACTTATTTATTTTGAATAAATTATTCATTATTAAAGTAAATATATAACTACATGTTTTATGAATGTTTCAAGCACCTGTTGCCGTTATTAATATCGGAAGGGAGCCCCCTCGAATACTTATTTTAATGTATATTTAGTATTTGTTGTTATAACGGCATAAGAAATACATCATCTGTGAAAAAATCAACTGTTTAGCTATTACGATTCTAAGATACAGCTTGGTTACATTCGGACGGACTAACAGCGAAGTCTAAGTAATAGGGTTCTGTTTTTACCTTTCAGGTACAGAACCTTAAAAATGGTCTACCGTCTTTTTACGAAAACATGCAGTGTATTTGTCGTTTCACATTCGATTTGATTTTATCATGACGTAATATGAAAATGTCGTTTTGATGATCTGAAACAAAATAATGTTAAATGTACTTTATTATGTGATCGAATATCTACGCAAGTACGATTCTCTATCAATCGTTAATTTTGAAATTCTAGACGTTATAAACGCTTAGTCCGATCATTATGGATATAAATATCAAACGCAAGGACTCAAAAACCGTTATACTGACATTTGATGGCAAATATATTACATAGATTTCTAATCAAATCAATCAGTCTGTCAGGGTACAGTATAGTGACCCCTTTTCTTTTTAGTAGGTATACCCCTAACCGATAACCTTTTATGAAGATAAGTGTATCCAATATACGCCTAGAAAAGTATCTATATATAATATTTAATTATATTATTATTAAATATATCATATATTTTATTATTTAATATATCATATTTAATTCATATACAATAGCGTATTATACTTAGCTATTCAAATGATAAGGGTGGCGTATTGGCATTCCATAAGCTTGCTATTTTGAATAATAAATCAATATTTATTTATTATTAAACCTCTTTCCGATGACAGCTGTTTCTCATTGATTAGCAGATTGGGTTAAGATTAATTTATTATATAATAAAATAATTAAAATGTAGTACTATTGCTTTATATTATAAATAATAAACCATTAATTATTTCTTATTATCGATCTTTCCAATGACAGCTATTTTTTATCGATTAGCCGATTGTGTTAAGGTTAATTTTACATTTTAGTGAAATAATTAATACGTATTAAAGTACGTAATACGTGTTCTAAAAATGTGTATCAAAAAATGTGAAAACTTTTAGTCTGACGAATATACGCAATATATATGTGTCTCCTGTGTAAAACGATATAACTCGACTTATACCATAACTGCATTTTGAATGTTTCGTCTGTTTTGTACACGACAAAAATTTGCAAAATTTGTTGACAACTGCGAGATTATTTGCACTTTTACAAAGCATTTTCGTGTTTAATGATTTAACATAACATATCAAAACGCTTACGTTAATTGCAGGTTGGATTCCTGTTTTTATGTTGAAAGCAGCCTTTATCTCTAAAGTCGGCTGCACTTGTAGCAAAACGTGATGTAGAATCTTCTGATTAGAAAGAGACATAGACTGCCACGGCAAAGCGTATACTAATGCAGGAATATCATCAGCCTGAAATGCGTATTTTTTTTCTATAATACTGTACTACACATACCTGTTATAAAAAGATACAAATCTAGGTATTACACTAATAAGACGGTTTATTCTTGTTTATCACCTCAATCACCTCAATCAATAAGAAGACAAACAGGAATAAAAATTCCTTTCGGTACCCCTACGACTGAAAAAGGGACTTTTCAGTTACTTATACGTTTCTTTGCGTGCATTGATTTTATTATAATACGAAAACATCATTTGGGGCGGTATTTTGTATGAGACTTTACCTGTATTCGGACATTTTCTAAAATAGCAGATATTAAAATGAGCACACTCAACATTATAGGAACCATCAGCCAGTATGTCAGTATATTGTCAACAGTCTGTAAAGTTATACAAATAATATGTTATTTTTTATTTTACCAAAAAAATGTACTACAAAATAATATTGGTACTTACTCTTTCTAAATTCATCGTTTGATAGAATAAAAGCGCGCCCTGTACTAAATTCTGCGCATATACCGCAACAATATTTAGTCCGAAACCCTCTTTCACAACATCCACTGTTCTAAAATAAAAAAATTAAAGAGCCAGAATTACTATAGTATTTTTTTATTAAACGCTTCAGGTACGCGTATTGTAGGAAAAGTCCAACTATAGTTTCGTTTACATTCGCTAAACTTCATCAAGGGTAAAATATGGAGCTTGTGTTCACAACAATGGCACGTCTACCATCTTTTTAATAACAAAATATAGTTACTTACCGAGTTATAAATAAATAATACTCGGAGATATGTACAAGCTTCTTTTTCACCTCTTCATTAGCCATATCTTCAGTAAAACCAGTCGTTAGATCGTACTTTATTATTTTTAAATGGCCGACCAAATGATAAATATGAGCTAAATTTATAGTATCAAATAAAACCATTATTATAACTGCTACACCCCCGCAATAAAACCCTACGATTTGGATGAACAGATATCCGTTGAAATTGAACTCATAATCAAAAGGCATCCAGAAATGTATGCATACTTCTAACCGCGTAGTAATGTTATATATGGATTCATTATTTTGTATGTTATGTATGAGAGGTACTATGTTCCAGGCAAAGCAGCAAATTAATACTGCGGTTATCAGAGTATAGAAAGTCCATCTTGTATATTTTTCTGTATGTATTAATTTCTGAAAAAAAGAAAGGGCGAATAAGTAAAAAAATCAAACAAGAAATAAAGAGTCCACAGGTTATCATTCTATAACAGAGGCTGTGTTTAATATTTACAGCTTTTAATACTAAAAATTACACCTACTTGCGATATGTATTTAGATTTATTTCCACTGTATTCCTTCGACGAGTAATTATGTAAGTGAATACTGTCCGCAAAGGTTTTTATTGCAATCTTATAACTAGAAGTTTGGGCCATTGCCGTTTTGATCTGTAACGTAAAGTTAAAATTTAGTTATCTGTCTAGGTGAAGGACGTTTTTATTTACTCATTTGCTAAAGAAGAAAGGTTGTGTTTTTCGAGTGTATGTATGTGTATGTATGTATATTATTCTTTGGTGCGCTCTAGAGCCAAACAGGCTTATCGTATTGGTAAGTGAGTGGTCTCAATAGATTCGTCTTAGTTGTGAGAGTGACGCTGGGTATGTCAATATTTTTTTATTAATAATGATACACAGGTTTAGCAGTCGCGTTTTTTTGAAATCGCTTCTAACCACTAGTTTTTCATCACACTATCAGCTTCGATTTCTCCTTGTCCATTAAAAAAATCTTAAAAAATCGTCATATGTTTTATCCTCCCTTCTCGTATAATACTACTTACCATAACAACAAAACCGACAGGCATAATGACCAGCATCATAGCTATCGAATTGAAATCATGTTCTTTGTGATGCGTATACAGATAAAATGCTTGTGAAAAGCAAGTTATTGGAACAAACACTAGCACTATTAATCTTTGCAGCGAATAAAATTTTGATTGAGGTCTCTGGTACCAGTTCCAACATTCCGTGTTCAAACCAAGTATGCCCATGACAAAAGCTAAGTATCTGTGAAAAGTTTGCTCGCTTGGATGTTTTCTGAAAAGAAACCGAAATCAATTTCAACAATTTATACATCATAAAATCCTAAACCTACTTACTCGTTTTGACGTACAAATAATAGTCGCCTTTTGCTTTCATATTGCCTTTAACAGCACAGCGTATTTGCACCTATTGAAAAAATACCTCTACGGTTTCACAATTCATATTGAAGGTTAGTAAAATGCTTTCTCATTTATACTTATAGTTACTACGAGAAGAAATGAAAAAGTATTTTTGTTTGTTCACCCTTATTCCATAACTCGAATTTTACAGCAGTAATATGTGTACAGAGTAATTGAATTTTCATTTATTTTAGACAAAGCGGAGAGAGGGTAGTTTTAAGTAATTGAATCTCTGCAAACTTCCTGTAGCATCCTACGGGAAGTTTGCAGAGAGTTTGCACGTCCACTTCGAGTGAAACCAAAAGACGCAGCTAGTAAATCATAATTGTAACTAGTACTTGAATAATGAATAGCTGAGTGTTGTGTAATAAGAATCATTATTTCAAGTTCTGCACACATTACCAACTTCAAAGAAATAGGACTATTATGTATTAATGAAGCTTTATTATATTATAACACGAGCTTTTAAGTAGAGACTATGAGAATGCAAAATACATAAGGAACTAGTTTTTTTTATTGATATTATAAAAATAATAAAAAGACGTCTGAGTAATGTTTCTGTATATTCTAAGAGTATTCTAGCAAAACAGGGCAGCCCCCAGTTTTTTGTTAAATAAGAATGTTCTTTTTGGAATCACATTAAAAAATTGAACACAGGAACAAATTCAAATGTTTAATAGTTATAAAATGACAAAGCGAGTACGAGATAAGGTTTGCAGTAGTTTAATCGGGAGTGCACCCGCACAGTTTTTATGTACGTATTTCCAAAACCGATAATCAATGTCTGAATGAATAATAATGAATAAATTATGAGGTGTTCTCATCATGGCCCAGGAAATAGTAAAAGGTACTAACTGCACTTTGCGTAAGGTCACGATCGATGAACCGAAAAAATAAAGTCTGCTATAGGTGCATAGTTTGGATTGCCTCGCGGTGCGGCGCCCGAAACCGAAGGTTCATATTTATGCACTTTTCAGTTCAACCCTAAAAGCTTAAATGTATTCTATTTCAATTCGTACCCCGGTCACAGTAACCATTAACTGTAATGTCTCCAGGCTCGCGGTCACGTGCCGTGTGCGGAAGGAAGCAATCTGCTCACTTCCACTGGCGAGGAACTCTGGACACTGATCCTGTAACGACCTCTTTATACTTTTTCGCTGTTGTCTCGGTTGTTAAATCGGTGTATAGTTCGCTTATTTTGTTCTCCATCTCTATTTTTGTTTGGAAACGTCGGCTACACTATCAATTATCTGCTCAATGACACTTTTGTCACCGAAAGTTATTAAAAAACAAAATTAGAATATTAGTTAATTTGTGAGGTTTTTTTAATATATAGCCAGTTATTTCAGTCGACCGAACGAGCGAAATTTTCTGACCGGTAGGGGTTTTTGACTGTGGAGTTTTTCTCCTAAAACAAAGTAATTTAACTACGTGCTATTCATTGCTCTACTTAAATAGAATTTAGCATAAATATGCGGAACTAATTCTAACAAGGCACGAGTGAATTGGTTTCCTCTAGGCAAGCATCTTACATCTAAGACCGCATCGTCGGTTTACATCAGGCGGGTGTTGTCAAGCGCAAGCTTATCTCCTATAAAAAGCCACGTGCGGTTTTTTTTTTCTCAGAAAGTAGACCTTAGTATTTTATATAAAGTTCAGACTGATACCTCAGCGCGTTTTTCCTTTTGAGGTACGAAACCCTAAAAACTACAGTAACTATAGAACATAAAAGAAATTTTAATTATTTGCTTACCAAATTCTCTCTCCATTGCGGCAACCATAAAGCAATAATTATCACGATACATCAATGAATTAGCACCTAAATTATTTCTCAACTAGTAAATCATTACAACACCCATTAAAGTGATACCTAATTCATTAGATATTCATAAGTGCTTCCGATATCACACGAGATGAATGAATAACGCCATATTTGAATATTTCCTGGAAATCACGTAGACAATTCAAATTCTATCTCTGAATAGAGCGGTAGTAGCTTTAGGCACGGCGACCACTGACAATCTTGAATAGTAAACTAAATGTCTACTTATATTAAAAATTTTAAGCAGAAACTTTGAGATAGTACTAATTTTTAATTTTCTGTAAAAAATATAAAGATTTAAAAACTCCCTACATCTCCATTTTGTGGACCGACCCGACATTTTGGAATCGAGATTCATTCGAGGCATGCCCTTTCATTCGATTTAAGGGAGATGTGAAAAAATATGTAATCCGCGAATTTGTGACAGCGGCATTCTGAGACCGATTTTCATTAGTCATAGCTAAGAACACTCCCGACTAATTCACCCAATGGGTGTTATCTTCCTTAATAACAGTATTGATCTTGCGTAATAAAAGTGGTTTTGTCAAAGAAACAGATACCCCCCCGACTTTGAAAAATTAAAGAAAAAAAAACGCAGTCGAAAAATTCCTAAAGAGATTTATTTTGATATCTTAAACATAAACAACGAAAGAAGTAATAATAAAATAATATTAAAGTATTAAGTGAAAATATTTATTTGCCGGTTAGTACTTTGCGGAATATTCAGAGCGCTGGTAAGTCGCGTGTTCGACACTGACACTTATCTCGTTACAGAGTATCATATTATTTGAATTTACCGATCAAACAAAAACAAACAAAGTCAATATTGGTTCATCCGTTCGGGAGCCATAATGCTATAGACAGACACATTCGACTGTATAAGTGTCATAAAGTTTTGAAGTCATTGATTAAAATTGATCATCGCTTTCTATATCTTCCTTCTATTTTACCCATAACTTAAAAGTGTACACGCCGTCAGCTTTGTGTACTAAACAAGGCTGCTCTTAAATAATTTTCAATTTATTCAGCCGTTTTAGCGTAAGTTACAAAACAAGTTAGCATAGCGTATGGTAAGTTTGTAATGCGATAACCGGGCAAAAGGCCTGCCTTTCAGTGCGAGCAATTGAGTTACCCAGTTACACCCAGTCAGCTACAATACGGTGAACGAGCAGAAGCTTCAGCTTGCATCAGCCTTATTTAGGACTAAGCACAGGTAAAAGGCTAAATACATGACTATGTAAAACATTTTCACTTTAGAAAATGTTTGACTACAATAGAAAATAGTTTTCAAGTGGAGTTTTCAACAAATTTAATAGGCTCGAATTGTCATGTTAACCTACAAAAGTAAAGCTAAAGTAGGAACTTTTTATTAAAAAAAATATATTTATAAGTACTTAAAAATAAACAATAGTCCTACTACTCCTACTGAAAAAAACAATGTTTAGCAAAAAACACGTAATTTTTGAAATTTTCAAAAATGTTACTGAAAAAGCATATTAATCTGTGAAAGAATATTTTATGGACAAAATGTAACATTATTTAGTAATTTTTTACAGATTTTATAGTATCCATTAATTTGTTATAGACTTATTTATTTAATTTGACTAACTGAAACTTTTTCGCATACCATTTGGTTTGGACATAGCGGACTCATATAGATATATCTTGCACCTTGTTCTGCGATATTAATAAATATCGATCTACCATCTACATAACTATTTCTTCATTTAAATAAGATGTGGTAATCCTCGTATTATGCGCATAAGATACGAAAATTGTTTAAAATCTTAGTCAAGACAGTAATGTTGGCTTTAAAAACAAATTATTTGTTAATTTCTCGAAAAATCCTCTAGAATTTTCCGTAAAAACCGCGGCAGCTTAAGCATAAATTTGCGCAAAGCTAAAAGAAGCTAAACAACGCTTATCACGTGTCGGCAACAGCTGTACAAATGCACTTTACGATTCTCAGCTTGTTCGCTTATTGAACGTAACCAATATAAAGGCTGTTGTTACACGGTTCCATTCTTTAACCTCCAACGCAAAAACGTATGTATAAGTTTGACCTGTACTTGTGTGTGTGCGAACTGGTGAACCATTTCTGATTAACTTTTTATTCAGTTTTTTTCGTTTGAAAGCTGAATTTAGTCGGAAGAGTTCTATATTTGATGAAAATCACCGCACAAAATCATCGCCACAAAATAGCAGATAACATATTTACCCACAACTTCCTCAGTATGGGTATGGCGCTTAACAAGTAAAATAATTAATACTATGATACATTTGAAATCAAAAAACGGCCGTTTTTTATTACAACCTTCGAACAAAAAAATATTTTTTCGAATCGCTCCAGCCTCTGAGAAATTGGACAACATACATAAAAATTGAGATCCTCTTCTTCTTATAACTAGTTAATAAGTACCAATTACTTTTAAATAATCGGAAATGCTGTCAATATTCTTAAGCGTGCTTGTACCCTAAACTAGTTCAAACTACGCTGCCTATTTCGCCGTAAGATGCTATGTACTGTACAATTACTATTTCTCTCTGAAAGACGCTTCGTACCTACATTGTACGTTTGCAATTTCGACATGCGAAATAGCTTCCACATTGGCGTTTTAGAATTACATTTGCTACTAAAGAATTACATCATAGCTCTCGATCGGATGAACTGATTTTATTTTTGTATTTTTTTTTTGTATAAAATTTAATTTAGATGCACGAGTTCTTAACTATCTTTGATGAAAATCGGTCCATAATGGCCGCCGCCGTAAAATGCCGGGATTACATAATAATATTTTCTCACTACTCCCTCAATATGAGTATCAAATGGAAGGGCTCTACAAGTAGAACTCAGATATATATTGCTCATTTGTCCCGCTATTGGAGGTCTGGGCATTTTTTTAGGTAAGATGCTACTATTAATCGTTAGGGCTCTAGGCACTTCCCATCTGGGTTGCCAGGTTAGTTCAATAGTCTCTGTGCGACGGCGACGGCTCAAACCGGGGTTCGTATGGTATGAGGCGCCCTTGTGCCTGTCGCTCCAAAACCAAAACTCGCGATTCAGCTCACTTGCACTTGCTAATCGTCCGCTCAAGCTGTCCGAGGTCGCCTTCGACCATCCGTCATTCCTTTCTACAAAAAAAAATAATCACCATGATAAATTTCAAAACCAAAATAGCTGCCACTAAAAAAGGCGCATGGTTTTCTGTACTGACGATTTTTTTTTTATATTTTCAGTAGGTATAAAAAAACAGTCAATCGTTTTTTAAATATTTTATGAAAGGCCTACTTTTCACAATACTACTAGCTATATACCTAGGTACAAAACCATTATCTTACGATTATTGCAAACATCGTAACACTAGAATAATAAGCAGCAGTTACAAAGTCTGTGTACATTACTAGACCAGATTTTATGACTGGCAATAAAAGCAAGGGGCATGTTATCTAACCTAATTCCTAAGCGCTAATAAAGTGATTTACTAATCATAACCCAACACTGTTGGCCTGGAAATGAGATAATTGCTTTTCTCTGATGTTTTTTCCTGGCATTGTCTGAAGTAGAACTGTACCTCGCCGACGTAGATGTAAAATTTATCTTTTTACCGATTTCCCAAAATAGTACTCAATTCGGAGGCAGTTTTTTAATGTTTGTTACCTAGTTTCTCGGAGACGGCTAGACAGATTTGAAAAATTCTTTGTTCGTTTGAAAGAATTTGATTTTTAACGCGAAATAATTAATAAACTTCCAATATATAAAAAAAAATTGTTTTCATGCTTTGTGCTTCTACAACAAAGAATTCATTTGAGAGTTAATATTCCGAAATCAAAAACTGTAGAGCCATAGATATGGCTACGGCATACCATGAATTCTTTCCCATACCTAACTACCTAATGTAACACAAATAATACATCATCTACCTGCTCTACTATCCGAAGTGACTAGCTAATAATAAGTACGGATAAAAACGTAATATCATAAACTATCAGATTAATATCACACTAAAATTATTAGGGCAGCTAGTTCACGCCTTTGCTAGGGAGAGAAAAAGTTACGAGCCAAGTGGGAGCTCATCTTGTTACGGAATGGTGTTTGTGAACATTACAGACTGTAGAACGAATGTACTCGTCCACTAGCGAACGTAGAACGAATGAATTTTGTCAATTACATTTGGAATATTTCGTGAAAGGCATAATCAGTTCTAGAAGGTTGCAGCACCGGAATGAAATTAAAAACTAGTAGTTTGATCTCGCAACTACAATATTTTGTGTAATTTTGAATGACTAGCTTTAAACTAACTTATTTTGTTTACAATTATTATTATTATTTAAAATTGTTTAAATTTGAGGTCCCATGGCAAAGACGCCGCTTTTTGTGTCTCCTCAAATCAAAAATCGCTGACGTCCAAAATTCAGACAACGACACCCAAACAAACATACAAATTGACAGACGAAGCAGAGAGGCTGCGCTCGCTTGGTTACCTACAGTACACCAGAAACTGTTTTTTTAATAAGTTCGTATAACATACGAATAAGAATATTTAGCTTCAATATTGTTTATATTTACTTGCGTACATTAATAATATGGCGATTGGTTTACCTAGTATAGTCATAGTTACTAGCCGAATAGGGGTCAATAACTGATGAGAAGTTTTAATCTGCGAGTCAGATACAGTCGAGTTACATGTCGATGGATTAACCAACACAAAAATATTCAGTACAATCTTGCTGCATTTGTAGCATGTCGCAGCGGCGGCACAAAGTCGTGTTAGATCTGAGAGGTTTATAAACCGACTTAAAAAAAATTGAGGTATATAAAAAATATTTTATTGATAGATAAGATGGATATAAAATCGGTCTAGTAGTTTGGTTATTCATTCAAAGTAAGTAATAGAAAAAAAATATATACGTGCCTGTCGTATTCAAATCGGTTGTCACTTTTTTAAGCTTACTTGTGAATAAAGTCAGTCCACACATAGCTTTTTTCTCTTTTCGGCCGAACTCCAAATACCCATGATTTACACCTCTAATTTGCGATTACGCAAGAACAAACTGCCTGTAGGCAGACCCGGGGAAAGTTTCGGGTATAAATATGAAAAACAACATTTACATCGGAAGGTCGGCTTAGTATTCTCATCGCGTGGTCAAACTCCGGTAACATTTCACGTGGTAAGACACTTTAGCCGGGTAAATCATGTAGGGACTGTGCGTGCGTGGACATCTACTTAGGAGAAGCTAGAAGTTAAGGTAGAGGGGAATTTGATATCTAGTTGACTTGACTGGCGAGAGTTGGTTTCGTCTATCAGTATATAGCGTGAGTCAAACCGTATGCAGAGCATTTTCAACGTTGTAAATTAGAGAACATTGGGAAATGACTCACCAAAAGCACGGCGCATCGCATCGTTAAGCCAGACTACGTCGACTATGCGTGTAACCGTGCAACGATATATTGATGCATTCAATTAAAATAGAAAATAGTATATGTCAAAAAGGTTGCAGCACTGCACTATACGACAAAGAAAAATGACTAATGTGATCCTACGCAAAACTTCCGTTTTGATCCATGCTTAACTATAGGTTTTGTTATAATACCTGGTCTATTATATAAGCATAGATTTCAACTTACCGTGTCAAAACTCTTTCACGCAAATTAAAATCTTATGTATTTTTAGTCATGCTCGATTCAAATTGGGCGCTATTCTCCCTGCTAATAAAAATAATATGTAAAAAAATTTGTTTAAAAGTTCTTACGATTTAATATTGTAATGGTAAAAAGGCTTAAAAAGAGGGCAGGGTTAGCTTCGGTGGTCGCTAAGCGTTTAAAAAATCTGGTGTTTACGAGGAGGTATTCCTGTTCATAGAGCTAATAGTATTGCACTCAGAAAGTCTCTTCCTCAGTTCGACCACCGTCAGAACCACATCAAGTCATTCCAAGTTAATTAAAAGTCAATGTTTCAAAATTTTAATGCCTAAAAAGAGTATGTAATATTCTGCTAATATTTGACATGTTTGATTAATAATATGTATAACAAATAGGAGATTTAATAAATGGAATATAAGTAAGAAAAAAAATATTCTGCATTGTTTCTTATCCCTCCGAAGGAAAACAGATCTACGACACAACCAACTGTGCTTAGTGTAGGTCCAGTGTGTGACCAGAAAACATTGTTTTGTTTTTTATATTTTGACTAGTAGCTGTCATAATGAATGTATTCATTATAAAGCGTGAGGGTTTAGTAAGAAAGGGTTTTTGGAAATTCAACCCTTTTAGGGGGGTCAAATATGAAACTTATTTAAATTCCATTTATATCGGGCAACGCCGCGGGTGACAGCTAGTAGTCAAAAAATAAATACAAAACAAAGTTTTTATTATATAATGGATACACACCATCGATACATAGTTAAAGAGCCTAATTAAATTTACGAAAGAATTACAATACATGGACACACTGGACCTACCCTAAGCACAGTTGGTTGCGGTGTAGACCTGTTTTCCTTCGGAGGGTTAAGAAACAATGTACAATATTACATACTCTTTTAGATTTTAAAATTTCGAAATATTGATTTAGAATTAACTTGCAATGACTTGATGTGGTTCTGACGCTGGTCGAACTGAGGAAGGGACTGTTTGAGTGCATTACTATTAGTTGACACACCTTATTATAAATGTATTCATTATAAAGTGTGAGTGAATTCATTAGAGGTGTTCACCTTATAATGAATGTATTAATTATAAGGTGTGAGGGTTTAGTAAGAAAGGGTTTTTGGAAATTCAACCCTTTTAGAGGGGGTCAAATATAAAATTTCATGTCAGTATGCCCCGTGGTTTAGGCTCCTCGTTGATTTCTAGCAAATATCAGTCAGTCAGGAATTATACAACTTGTAACAGAAATGTGTGACAATACTTAAGGGTGTTAGTCTACCACACCTTTCTGCTACACGTTGTATATATAGATTTAGTTTCAAAGATGACGGTACAGATCCAGAATATCGTTATAGCAAGCAACTAATAGAGTATGCTACGTCATCGCTTTACCTTCCACGTTATTCCCGACTCGCACGCACACTATCCCCGGTATGAATAAACCATGCTACTAGAATACGAAGCACGAATGTTATCCCACACGAGAATTTGAATTTTTGAATGCCATTATATGCACTGGGTTTGATGCAACTCTGTTACGGTATAAGGAAGTACAGAGTTTTCGGACCAACCATGTATTCGAGCAGCTCTATAAAAAAAATTAATACGTTGATTTTTTGTCGAATTCAGAGTTGGTCTCATTGTGAAAGTTACTCCATAGGATGAGTATAGAGACCTTATGGATTAGAACACCCATAATCTTGTGTGTCGTTCAGGATCACTATGTTGAATTCCCAAAGTGTTAAAGATTTAGGAACGTTAAATCCTAAAAAATTGAGTTCACAAATAAGTTGATGTATGTTTATATATGTGATTTTGAGCCAAATAGAACTTTTCTTACAAACTTATTTGCAAAACTATAGTATTTTGTTAGCATCTTGTAAACACTCTTTCTATTGAGTTAAAAGGTATGCAGAAATATTTATTTAACATTTGTTAAATAAATATTTCTGCTAATAAATTAATAAGTTTTCAACTAAATTAAGTTAGAAATAAAGGTTTTGAGGTCAAAATTAAATATTTTCAAACCTCTTTCCGGTGTACGCTTTCAAAAGATAGCTAAAGTCGAAAGCGTAATGGAATGGAACGGGTAAATGGTGCGTGCGTACTTTTACCACGAAAGATGTCGAAATAATCCCTCGAAGAACAAAAATATGCTAATTATATCAATTAGGATACTAAAATTGTATTATTATATGTATATTTCGTCAGTAAGAAAGCCAATGGCGGAATATTTTTATTTTACATTGTTTGGGTATGCTCGTCTTTATGTTTTGTGAATGTAACATTGGCATCGTTTTCATATAATCGTGAATAATGTGCAAGCGTATGCATGCGTCTTTGGATATTTAGGGAGTTGCGCAAACAATACCTATAAAGATTTGCATTCTTGAAATACCTAAAATATTTTAGGTATTTCAAGCAATTACGCCTTTGCCCTACACGAAATGAATAAACGCGTCTAAGAAAAAAAAACGAGTCGCGGTTGGGCGTAATTATATCGTATTCGAAAGTCATACAAAATATTCGAATTCGAATATCGAAACTGAAAAAGCTGTTTGTCAGAGCTTTGCAACACAACTAAAGCAAGGCTTGTTATTAGACCATAAATTATGCAACTGAAAAGATATTGTAGTTTCTATTTATAGGTATATATTAAAAATTATCATCAAAATATAAATATATATATAAATATATTTGTAATAATTATATCTAGGTAAATATATGTATATCTATATATATACACACTAACACGAATTTCATGTAACGTAGAAATATTATATTACTATATCTATTATTCTGTAGGTAAGTAGTTAATTTGAGGATCCTCTGTCTGTCAGTCAAGTTTTCATTCCCATTGAATATGTCTCTTTTCTTAAATTTCTGTTAAACTTTATAGAGGTACAAGTCGAAGTGGTCTAGGCCCCATGTATATCATATGAATTATTTCAGAATTACAATAAAATTACGTCATAATGGTTAATTTGACATTTTAATAGGTCGGAGTTGGTAATAAACTTAATATTGCCAGACTACCAAATCTGTCAATACCATTAAAACGCAGATATAATTCTGAAACAAGTCAAATAACAAATATGAGCCCCTGTCCTTGTAGCCGTTATAAATCTAAAATGTGTGCTCAACGAATTTTGTTACTGCACAAGGTAGAACATTCCCACATATCATGTGGCACACAAAACTTTCCACAGTACACAGACCAACAAACATGGCAATAAGATTTAAAAACCATTTTTCTTCGTACATATTTTAAACTGTAGTTGCCTTCGGTATTGCAATTTTCCGAGCAATATTGCAGGCGTTGAATAAAATCTATACAGTGAGTTTGAGACGTCGACGGTCACCGCTTTTCATGGAGCGATTCTTGAAGCAATTTGCCACAAGCTACGTGTACAAGCCGTTACGGAAATGTTTGCAGTCAGGAAAGGCACTGGCTAAATCGTTTTCAGTTCATTTTGTAAAGCATGAACCGACATATTTAGTATGGCGTCTTGTTGCCTTTACTTTAAAAGGTAAACTTGTTTTGTTTCGTTATGTAGATACGCTGTCTTTTCGCGCTAAGATTTTCGCGAAATTTGGTTTTGTGGCTAAGCTTTCGTCAGGTTTACTACAGGTTTGAACAACTATAGCAGGAGAAATCATAGCTAGTTAATCTTCAAATGTATTACGAGTAACGTTCAAACTCCCCTCTTAATAATTTGTCTCGCAAAATGACGCCGATTTTAAGCACCTACGCTTGATTAAGCCCTTTGCCATTGCAGATAATCATAATTATTAGCTTTGCTCACTCGCGAACATAATGTTCGTAAAGATTAGGATTTGAATTCAAAAAATTCCCTGACAGAGGGCGCTTTTTCCGTAGCCATGAAGCAAATAATATGAGGATATGCCGTTTGTTAGAATGTTTTAGACTAGAAGTTATCTACTCGCGTAAAAATATATGTTCGGTTACACACAACCACTGCAAATATAAAACAGTCATGCTTACTTAGCTTTTTTTATTGTAAGTTTAGGTACAGAATATATTCGTTTGTTAGAATGTTTTAGACTAGAAGTTATCTACTCGTGTAAAAATATATGTTCGGTTACACACAACCACTGCAAATATAAAACAGTCATGCTTACTTAGCTTTTTTTTATTGTAAGTTTAGGTACAGAATATATTCGAAGATGAATATTGTAGTGAAACAGCCTAAATAGACTGTTATTTACATATTTCTAGAATATAAAGCTAACCATGTGGTGTTGTTAAAAAACATTCTTTAATGTTATTTTCCTAGACATCGTGATGTGAGCTATTCGTTTAATTTGTTTGTGCATTTTTATTGGCTATCCTTATCCGTTTTTACTTATTGACCGAGCGACCAACGAGCCACTGCTCACTAAGTCTAGCAAAATGTTCTTTCATCTGTCACTTTATATATGTGGATGTTTGTGAGCAAGAAATTTCAGACTCAATTTTTTACCCAATTTAACGAAACTTGGGTACTATGACACTATGAAATGTTTTAGTCATTAGGGATATCCGATTGGTGGGGTATATCTCCCAAATAAGTTTGCACAGGCACGTTTGTTTGTATATTAACTACTGGACCTTTAAAAGTAAATTTTATTACTCGTCCAAAATAAGTTTTAACGTACTGTGGTTATGACTCGAATCTAAAAATTGAATTTCCATGGTTACAAGCTGCTTCGAAAACCAAAACTGTCGTAGACTGCAAAATAATTAGCGACATTGCCTCTTCTTTATTATATACTCCATGGTTGTTAGGTACCAACTCGTTTTAGATAAGAAACGAATTCCATTCAGCAAGATCGGATTGTAAAGGCGGTAGATACTCAGTTACGTATTCATAAGGGGAGTTTCAAACAAAACGGCTCTGTTATTGTTCGAAGCTGCATAATTTAGGGTGAAAATGAAGCAATAAACTTAATTATTAAACAAGCTGTTCTAACAAACTGGGCGTAAAATATAATAAAATTATATAGATTGGCACTTCCTAAAACTAAGTAAAACATGTTTAATAAAAAAAAATTGATTCATTAAATTCAGTAAATATCTGCGACTCTATTTCGTGTTAGAGTAGTGACACACTCTAGCGTCGACATATCGGATACCTGAAGGCTTTACCTATAATTTTACATTCTGCGGCTGTTGTGTAAACAACTGGAACTTACAATAGAATTTAGCCGTTCATATAAAGACAAGAGATGTCGACTATGTTTCTTTAATACAGTTGTACAAGCTATTTATTACAAGCGCTATATAGTTCTTCAAAGCCATCGTCAGTCAAACATTACATATAATAACACTAGCTGACCCGGCCACGCGTTGCTGTGGCTAAAGTTTTTAGTAGATTTGATAGCAGCGCCATCTATTGATTACTTACTCAACCCAGTCGAAAGGTATCGACATCTGTTAGAATCATTTGGAGTTAACAGATAATTGTGACTGTCAAATAATAACAGACAAATAATTAGCAATAAATTAAAATTGCGACTATCATTTGAGATTTAAACTATCCTATCTCTCAAGTTGGATCGAACTGCACATGGTGTGCGAATTTTATTATAATCGGTTAAGTGGTTTAGGAGTCCATTGAGGACAAACATTGTGACACGAGATTTATATATATTAAGATAAGGTAAGATTTATAAACTCCTATAAACTCCTATATTTTTTTTTATAACTTTTTAATTTAAATTTGTATTCCAGCCAAATAGTTCGCAATGCCCGTAGTTAGCATAATAATTATAATGCAAAACGTACGAGTACTATGGTTATTATCATTTCATCACAGTATCGAAAACGTCTTAAATCATTGGAATCAGACACCAAACAGTACCTTTCTTGTCTCTAATAATCTCTTTCACATATCATAGTTGAGCACTTACGTATAATTTCCAAGTCTTCCCTCATAATGGCACTGATAACATTTGGATCGAGTCAGTTAAGATAAGTGCGTGTGATATGGGGCAGGTATCGAGTAGGAGCAACACAAACGTCTGTTCGAATTACACTTAGTGGCTGTTAATTCTATTCATTGGTTGCGCAAAACAGACAACTATACTTTTATTTACTTGATTTTAAGACTCGATAAGATTAAGATACTCGGAACAATTTGGTATATTATTTGGGAGATTTGATTCGGTATCTACAGATTGTTTATAGTTGTTCATTAAAGTAAGAGGACTAAAAAACGAACAAGGATTAAGTATGGGACGACTATCTTCCTACGGCTACTTTAACAAATCGTTGATCTAATCTTGTACACGACTGATAGTTATTAATACTGACAGATTGCTTTAGATGAATATTTCGAAGGAATGACAATCATTCATAATACATCTTTAATATGTTTACAGTTCCGTAGCTGTTGCCATCGTTGCTTTTTCTTAGGCCTGAAGTATAAAAGCTACGTCAGAGTACTGTATTACGTCTTATCCCAGATTCGAAATTCCCTGGAGTTTAGCTAATGGTGCGTAGTGACATAATTGGTTAGACTGAATAACGCATGAGCCGAGGGTTATATCTAGATAAGCTTTACTTTAAGTTAATCACTGCATATAATATTAGCTCTCCCTGTGTAGAAAATATGACGATAAAATTGAAAATAGTAAATATGTGCACTATGATTTTGACATTATTCTTAAGATGTTTATGTTACAACAAACGGAATGTACGTTTCTATTAAGAATAATAACAAAGGTGCTGTATGTGTTTATTTACTCAATAACATAAAGCAATTTTTTTTATCGAAAGCAGTTGATACAAAATGAACGCAAATAACTTTGAAATCTGAGATACCATTTGTTAATATTTTTATTATTAATTTCAATGAGACTGTTTTGAATCCAAAGTCAAGAAATATTAGAAGGTTTCGATTTATAAGAAGTACACATTAAATTTTTCAGAATTTTCTATGTAAGACCACGCATAGACTATAACATTTATAAAGGGAAAAAGAGGAGGGAATCTTCTAAATTATCGCTTCATCATAACGGTCCGTAACGTCCAGGGTACGCCCTCTAGGGGGTACCTTATCAAAAACTCCGTGCGACGCCGAAAACTTCATGTTATTTGTTTTTATCGTTCGTTGGGTCTATTTTATTTTATCGCAACTGAAAGTCGGAGACTCTGTAATTGTAGGCTTTAGGAGTGAAGCCATGGTCGTGTTTTTATTGTAAAGATTTAACGAAATTAGACATGATTAATTTAATATTTTCATCACACTGTTGTTATATTTACGTTCGCTGTTCACAGTCTATTATTATTGTGTATTAATTACAATAAAACACATTATTCTTTCTTTCAAAACGTGCAAAATTAGTTAAAACTCAGCCTTAGCCCTCAATATAACAGGCCAAGCAATTTAACTATTGAAAGCGTACAAATTTGTTCCAATTTTCTCACTTTTGATCTTATTTTAACAGAGAGAATGACGGTAATTTGTCGATCAACGGAAACAATCCCTTGTTACGAAACTATACTATGGGCGATCCAGTCGTCGTCGGCTCGATGTCGCAAAAGAGAAACGACTCGGCACTTGTGACTTTTTAAGTAACAATGTTTTAAATGGCTAAATAGATAATAAGACACGGCTTTGTGTCCACCTTTATATATAAAGATGTATTGATTATATTGTATTTATCTGTATTTATGTTTTGGTTATGTAATAAAGCCACATAGTAATGTTAGAATAATAACGATAAAAATAAGTTTGATTTTTAAAATTCAGGCATTTAAGCCACTTTACGAGTTGTGCATTGTTGACAAATTGTTAGTTTATCAGAATATCTCTAACAGCACTATGAAGCTAGACTAATTCATTACCTAACATTGAAGTGGTTACAATTAAGAAAATTGTAACAATCAGAATGATTCCGTTGGAATACAAATGAAATCAATTCAACTAATTATTTTATTCAGCTAAAGTTTCTTCGACTTAACCAAAACGCAACGATCCATAAAACGCCTCTAAAGAGGAATAAAAATTTCCTAGATTATCCGCGACTATTCTGTTCCGCGACAGACTACATTTCAAGTTAAAAAGCTAAAAAAATAAAGCTATTTCCACCACTGCAAAATGAGAGTCTTGTGAAAACAATACGGCCCCGCGTCTTTCAAACGGTGCCTTTGAATTTTAGCTTCAAAGCCTGCACCAGAGCTGGGTTTTTGAAATATTGTTCGCAGCTACTAATGGAACATGAATTTTTAACCTACTTCGATAAAAGCGGCTCTCGTAACCTACTAGATGTAACTAGCCCGTTCAAAGGTTATTGCCTACATCGGTCGTGGTTATAAAAGTAATATAACTAGAATGTACCTTTTACATACTAATATGCAAAGGAAATATGCGGAGAATTTTTCTGGGAAAATTCGTGGCTTTTATTATTTGGGAATTTTCGGTTCGCCTTGTTGGTTCTTTCTCATATTTGTATGACTTTTACTGAGGGCTCTATTTCAAATGGAAATGTTTCGGTACATTAGGTAAAACGAGTATATTCAGCTTGGCATTAGGCGAAAAAGGGAGGAAGTACTGTATTAATGTCATTCATATTTGGAAAATATTTGTTAATGAAAAAGCTTTTAGTGAAATTCTTGTTTCACTAGCCTTATTAGCGAGTAAATACCTTTTTTTATTTAATTTATACGAGTTAGGCGCGCCTACTATAATATATTATAGATCAACAATGACAGACAAACAGACAACGAAGTTATTTAGTCTCTGTGATAGTGATATTCGTAAAATAAATGGAATTCTGCTAGTATTAAGTTCTAAAATATAGTTTTGTTAGTTTAATAGAATGTAAGTAAATGTGTGCATTAGTGTTGCTAGGTCAGTATCACCATATCTCCTCTGAAAATATTTTAAATTGGGTCGCAAGATACAGGCTTCGCGTTGTTTGGGGCCCGCAACGCAATCGTTTATTTTACTGCAACTTTAACAAAAGTTATTAAATTATTATTATTATAATTCATGTCTAAATTCATATTTATTACATTAATATGTTTTGTTTCTAACTAGCCACTAAGCAAAAGATTCAAACACGGCTGAAACGTTCGTTTTATGTAACGTATAAAATATAATCAACTAAGTTTCGATCAGTTTGTAGATCGAAACTTTCATAAGCCTTTAAACTAATTTGATCAAACAATGGATCAATGACGAAATTAGTTTTCCCATATAAGCTGAAACTTAGCGCTATTAATTACAAAATTTTGCTAATTAACCTTCTAACAAAGACATCTCATTCTGCGAATTGCTGAAAGTTTAATGTGTTAAGGAAGGTATGCACATACTATACATACTTACTCAGTATACTTGTGTATTATAAGTGGAAAAGTTAGCAAACGTTAACAATGCGTTTAACTTAATAAAAAGGGAACGCTTAGTTTGTCCATACAATAAATACATCATAAATCTTGGTAATCCAAATTTCACAAAATAGGCAAGTTTCAAAAACCAAGTTACGAAGGAAATGTTAAACAAGAAGAATAACATTTTAAATGACATCTTAAATTTTGTGTAAAAAAGCAGGCAATTTTTTCTCAAATTCTAGCACAATATGAAAGTGTTATAAGTGTGTCATTATGAGTTCCCTTTCGGCTTTGTACACGTCACAAACTCGATAACTCTGAATAGATAAGCTCATATTGCTTACGATTTACTTAGTTTATGAACATCGTGATTTTTTTCCGCAAGCTTAACTAAAAGAAGAATTATTTACTATACCAATATTTTATCATTTCTCAATATCAAATTGCCTGCCACATGAAATATTCCCGCTTATAATTAGCAACAAAAAGATATGTCAGAAGTGGGATTCGAACCCACGCCCTCAGAGAGGACCAGAACAACTCGACTCACGTTCAATGAGCAAGGTAACCTTGAGTCTGGCGCCTTAGACCGCTCGGCCATCCTGACGTATGACGCTAGCGCCGAAATTACTTATCGTAATAGACATAACTATGTGTCGAATTTTGTTGTCAATTTAGTTATTTCATGAGAAATTAATATCGTATATAGAATTGTTCTTATTATAAGATGACGATTCCATAATTACGATAAAGAATATCCTCCGGTATTATTATACAATGAAATATTACATATATTTTCGCAATTATCATCATCATCATCACCTGTCAATCATGGCACCCACCGCAAATACGCAAGAAAAACAGGGTTCCGTACCCAAAAGATAAAAATGGAACTCTATTACTGAGACTTCGCTGTCCGTCCATCCTTTTGTCTGTACCAGGTTGTGTCTCATAAACTTATTGCTATTGAAATATTTACAAAATATTTCGTTGTAAGTATCTTCACTTTAAAAATTAATTAATTAATTAAGGACGGCATACAATAAAAGTGTTGCGGTTCTTGGCTAGTTGTTAATAATGATGTATAGAAAATGGTTCAAAACCCTTCGTACTTCACCCGCTCAATCCTATTTCCTATTTTTTTAAATATCTTCGGGATTTGTCTAATCTATACTATTTATACTAATATTATAACTAGGTAAGGTTGTATTTATGTATGTAACGAATTATTATGTATGTAACGAATTATCAATTGCTGGACTCATTTCAAAAACTCTTCACTGGGTATTAGGAGTTCATAGCCGCGACGTCATTTACTTTCCTAAGCCTGCGCTCACACAATCGACACTCTCTTCAGTATGCCTTGTTCCATGGCAAAACGTGTGAACTGCCTGATTGTGAAACTCACTCCCGGCTTCTGTGATGCCCTATAACTAAATCAGGGTCTTTTTAGGTCGCGTCAGAATCAGTTTTTTCTGTCCAGGCGCTTTTACGGCAGTATCGTCGATTTATATCGCGCGTGTCTCTAAGCTAGCCGATTGTCTACTGAAAACAACTCGAGTCTAGATTGCAATCAGAATAACATGAAGATGTTATTTTTTTTATTACGTCTTTGTTGCAACACCTAATCTATATATTTTGTATTAGTTGATATAGGTATGTCCCAATGTTGGATAAAGTTATCTTGCTATTCCTTCCATTTTTTCTGTCAGAAACTAATTCTTTACACTACTTTACTAAGCCCTAGAGGCATAAAATTTGTGAACAAAATTAAGTTTGTTTATTCCTAGACCTAAGTCTTATGTATTTTTCTCGATTTCGAGTCACCTTGACCGAATTAGGGAATTCTTTTTTGTTTGTACAAGAAAATTTCCCAATAGATAACTACCTATCGTAAAATTTTACGAAAATCAGTACGTTAATTGAAATAACAACAAATTGTATAGGCGCCTGCCGAATTGAGTCATTTGTCTTTTGTACCAACTTCCCTAAAAAGGAGGAGGTACTTCATATGTCATAGTCAAGTCGGCTGTATATGGTTGGACCTTTTCAAACTCCCTTTTCTTTTTTTGATAACTCATTTTTTTCACAACTCCTCTATATGGGTATCAAATTAAACGATAGTAATATTACATATATTACTGTTATTTATCATTAAAAGTATTTTTGATCATTATGATAATTTCAAATCCAAGATGCATTCCAAGATCCAGATGGCGCTTACAACAAACGTCAGGATTTTTTCAAAATTTTCTATTTTACTTTTTAAAAGACTCGTTTAATAGTTATTTAGTTTTTTAATAGTTAGTTTTTTGCAAACACATCTACCTATATAAAAACTAAGATTGCCGAACATCCTTAATGATAAACGCGCCTGCCATCAGTCGTTTTACTAACTTTCAAACGCACTAAACACAAACAAGCTAGGCTTATATTAAGCTCCGGTCCCTTTTCTTTGTCAAATCTGGAATTGACTGCGAAACCGTTATAGTTTAAACAGTAAGGCAAAACTAATTCCGGAACTTGAGACTAACTTTGAATAGTTTCCGCGGTACAATACACAAGAGATAGTAGAACTGAGCCATTGTTTTTTGGACTGTCGTTTTTCTAAAGTATCTGGAGAAAAGTAGTTTATAGTAGGTTTGGTATACATACGGTTGGTGCAAGATTTACTTTTAGCTGTATTCGTCTGTATTTAGCGTAAGTTTATCACTCTAATATAATAAAGGCGAAGTATATGTGTGTTTATTTGTTACTCCTTCAAACGACTGAACGGATTTGGATTACATTTTCGCACCAGTATAGCTTATATCATGGATTAACACATGGGCTACTTTTCATTTTGGAAAAATTAAGTGTTCCCATAATAATGGCATAATTAATATACGGGTAAATAAATTTTCGCGAGTTATATCGCAAGACTACGTCTAATATACTTAATGTGAATCATACGAGTACATGTACATCTGAATGTTACCAATCTATTGATACCTTCTTAACACTAAACTTGGTTAAAAATTCATATTACGATCTAAAAATATAATAAAGCAATCAGGCCTAGTCTAGACTCCAGTTAATGAAGTCAGGCAAGCCTCAAAATTCAAAGATTTTTTCTATACTTTCACTTTCATCAATAATATGACTAGACCTACCCAGCTTTTATCAGGCAAACCTTATTATTCAAAGATTTTTTTCCATATTTTAAATATCACTATGAATAGGACTATATCTACCCACTCAGTTTGAATCACTTGTTTACCTTTTGTCGGTGTTCATTCAGGTGAATAAGTGGCGATCAATTGACCTTTTCCGAGTCATTGGCCACCAATGACTTAAACTACGACTGACATCTATCTTTATTACTTTAAAACTCTTCAGTTTTTGTTAACTTTGCATTATAATTGATATTGTAAAATGTGAGTATATTTCTATAATTCAACATAATATGTGTAAGAAATTCTCGTAGAAGCTAACTAATACTCAAATAACATCCATGTATAACAGAGATGTATAAAATCATTGCTCAAACATTGATAATATATAAAATCCAACTTTTGTTTAAATTTTATTTAGAAACCGTTTTCTTAAACAATATGAATTTTGTTTAAATTATGTAGTAATTTTGCTATTTCGCACTTTGAATATTAATATTAAAACCTCAATATTTATATTAACCTCAATATTATATATGTATATCAACCTCAATATTAATATTAAAACCTCAATACCTTCTTATTCTTATTCTTATTCTGTGTGGGGGCGATAAGTCCTGCACTGACGTCCCGCTTGGGGTGTATTGTGCATTTCCCCCCGCCAGCCTAACCCAACCAGCCAAGCTCCTTAAAATAACGGAGTACAGCTCTGGGTCGCTGGCTCACCAGTTCCACTCCTTAATACCTTATGAGTAAAAGACAGAAGTTTCTTTGGCATAGGTTGCATTTATTAAGATTAAAACTGAGCAGTGGTATCGTTATATTGAATATTGCAAACCTCTTGTGTCCATAAATAAATGCTTTCAAAAAGCAGGAAAGTGTTCATAATTAGCTTGTTTGTATATTGTTTACGTTTCCGCACTCAACAGTTTTGTTTATGAACCGTGCCCGGTAGAGCTTGAAGGTTGCTACATTAAAATCTCGTTATATCCAGTAATGTGAATAAAGTCACCGTATAATTTTTTTTTTTTTTTATATCAAAGAAATTAGGAGTCAAGTATAAGATTATTCCTTGCACCAAGCGCAGACAGACAACGAAATTCAACTGACTCTCAGAAAACAAAGTTCGGAATCGGTTTACAGTTCCGACTTTAAGTAGGAACTTAACGACTGAAGTGCCGGCACCGTAGTTTCTAATAATGTCTATTCGATGACGCTTCACAATCCTAGACTACTAGATTAATAAACTGTTAGAAACCTTTATAGAAATGTCCTGTACTATAACCAAAGTTTTGTCTACACAAACGTTTGTCTATGTTTACAAGCTGAGTATTTAATTGTAACTTAGATGGTCCTAACAGAGCTGTAGCGTCACCTTAAGTTTATGCCTTGGCGTCGAAGAATGGGTGTATGTCCTAGATCCATTTAAGTATCCGTAGGTTCAATTGATAATTAAGAAAGTTATAGTGATACATTAAATATGCTAAAACAAAATTACTACCACCACGGTGACTCATTTATTATACCTCAATTATTGATAGTCTATGTGTTCTACGACCTGAATTAATAATAACTCAATGTGCCCTGAGCCTGTCACATTGGGATAGGTCTTTACTACTACAATATATAGTCACAAAGCGATGTCAAAATAAATTGTATACAGAGCTAATAAAGAATTAAGATCCATCGCTGTCTCAACTCTCAATAAAACAAGTTTTCATAAATTGGCAGATATTTTTAAGTAGAAGAGAAGCCTGGAGCTAGTACGACAGATAATTACCGAGCGAGATTAAACGTCTTACAATTCTTTTTAGCTTTTTGTAATTTATACCTAGTTCTTTATAAATTGGAAGTGATTGGACGTGATCGTTTTGCTTAAATTTTAATTTGAAACCTCCAATTCATACTGATTGTTTTGCGTTTAAGATTGCAAAAATTCTTACCGTCTTACAACAAAAGATTAGGACAGGATTAGGATTGAGAAAGTCATGCGTCAAAACAAGACAAGAGATGTTTAAAGTTAAGAGGCGTTTAATAATAAGACTGTTAGTCTCTAGAATTTTTATCTACTCGTAGTATATTTTTGAAGGGTGTTTGAATTTTTATGTTTAATTTGAAAATACTAGATTCAATTTAAGAGGTTTTTGACGCATACAATATACTTCAAAAAAAGAAAAACTTAGTAATACAAATAAAAACTTAATATATGTATCTTATGAAATAAATTAGTCACTTTCTTTTTATTTTGGTGCGAGACATGCCAACGTCGCGGACTCGTCTGCGTCATTATAAACACCAAAAAAAGTTTTATTCCATCCGTCAATTAAGATGTATTTGTTTCATAATTCTAGTTAAGACAATACTTTCATTTTGCTACTATCTAATGATAAATTAATTTTTCTGAGATATCTGCACTTATTTTAGTCCAAACAACGGTAGTACCTACTATACTTTCGTACCGTGCAAATAAAACAGCACAAGAAAATGCGCAAAGTATCCAGCTGTACCATAACACACTTCCACAGTAAATCTGCGTCTACCATTCATATGCCCAAATCTAGCCCTCAAGGACGTGTGGTGAAAAGTTATTTGATTTATTCGCCGCCTTTTCGTCTGAAACTTATTCATAGAGCTTTTCTACATACATGTTGAGTACGTTGTTTGTATCAATGGTTACGAATAAATTATATGTGAATAAACTGATTACAGTTTTTAAACATGTAATTTAAGCTCCATTGTAGGTGGTCGTGAAAGTGGTAAAATTTTACTATAGAAACAATTCGAATATATGCATTAAAGAAACAGTTGCTTTCTATTATTACGTACGATCTGTCCCTTTGTAAAACTTCAAAAACATGAAATCTATACAAAAAAAAACTATTTTTACTGTTGTGATATTATGTTATCAACATCAACCAAAAGGTTCCCGGGGCAAAGGATTTGCTTACTTTGTGTAATTCTCTATTGACATAGTAAAAAAGTTCTTTGGCCGAGAAGACAAAGGTCGCGAACTCGTGAATAGAGAAGCGAGTTGTACCTTCCAGGTATGCAGTTGTTTTGTCTGTATAAGTTCCAAGTTTATAAATATTGGTTTACCCTGAGTAGATGTGTTAGATAATAAAGCAATGTTTTCAAAGGGCGAGGTATCGTTAGAGCCTGCGGCAGTTCTAAATAATGTAGAGCTACGAATTGATTCAGCTCAGGTAGGTTCAACCAAAGAAACTTTGTTGTTATAAGAATAAGAATAAGAAGAATACATAGTGCATAATTAGAAAGTTCAATTAGATCTAAATAGGTGGCCAATGTAGCTTAATGTGCATCATAAAAATTATTGAGTTTTAAAAAATGTAAATTTTAAATTATAGCAACACAAAAATTATTCCTCAATTTTGTATTGAATATAAAATGGTTTTTATGGTCGCAACCGAAATCAAAAGATTACCCGGTGTATAAAAAATTAAACATGGTTTTTTTTTCTAATATAACAATAGCAGTCTTACTATTTTTTCTTTTTACGATACCTTAGACTACAAAACATTAATTATAGAAGCCTAATTCGCCCTCACAAAAAGCCCTAATAGAATTACTTCTAGAGCGTCCTACTAAAACGATTTTCAATATTACTTCGGCTTTGGAAATCGATGTGCTAATCGCGACCCGGTTCAATTAATGCCCTAACTTTGTTACTCAACTTAATTAAGTGAATTTGGGGAATTTTCCAAGTTAAATATAGGGGAAAACTACGTTTGTGGAACGAAATTTTCAGTCTAAATTCCAACTTTCTGGTTAAAAATTTATTTATCATTGATAACAGTTTCTTTCTCATTCATGCGAATAAGAAGAGCCTTTTTTGTTATTTTTGCAGCCAAGTGTTGCAATTGAAATATTTCGTTTATCAATTTGTTTGTGTCTATGGATGTTTGTATGCGTACAAGGCGCAGTGACAAAGAAGAATTGCAATCGTATTGTAGATATTATTTCGTCCACAGTGGTCGTTCTTCAAAGATACGGTAGTCACATAGTAACCCAGTATATTTTGCATATCAAGTCCTAGGCATGACTTGATATGCTAGTTAATGTATTAATATATAGGTATACATTAATACATCTTATCTTATTCTTATCGTAAGATTTCATTATCAATAATATGCAAAAGTTTATGGCTTTTGTCTATATTTTTGAAACTTATGGGTAAAATACCTTATAATGGGTAGTACCCAAATAACAATTCAGTTCGCCAAATTTGTTCAGTTCCTCATTTCACTAACACCCAAATTACTAGCAGAGAAAATATCATTATGTTAACTCGATCAATTCAGATAAAACATTTAGGGAACAAAACACAAAAATAATTTTCCAAATGGATGAAAGAGTCGCTGAGAAATCATACATCAAAATGATTCCGACGAATCGACATTTATTTCATTTTCTGAAGTCTGATAAAAATACGCAGTAGAGTTAAAAATAGATATCTAGATACATTAGTAGGTAAGAGCACGCTACTCTACACCTCATATGTACGATAAAGGGAATTCAAACGAAGCGAAGGTAATGCCAACTATGGGGGAGATAATGCATTTTATTCTGCAGCAGAACAGCGGATAATGCACGCCGTATCTGCGACTTGGATTTATGTATCGAAGCTTTCCGCACGGTTTTTGACTTGGAGTTTTCTGAGTATGCTCTTGAAAAATGTTGAAAAAAGTTGAAGGTGGATTTTTAGGCTAACTAAGCTCCAGTTTTACAACGCGTTTTGAGGTTTTGATATAGACTGGCCTGTTAGAGCTAATTTTCAGTAGTCATTATTTCAGTATCCAGATTGTTGTTTTACTTGTATTGCTTCTGTTAATATTCATGATAAGTATATATGTACCTACTAGCGTAGGTGGTATATATATACTCGTATATAGGAAACATACACGATACACTCTGTAATTCTACGTGGTGATGGCGTGGGCAGGAGTTTGATGAGGGTAAGTGTGGATGCCTACTAATCGACAGCAATCTAAAAATAGATCCTAGCTAAACGACCGGCTTTCCACACCAAGAGAAGCTCATCTGACCATGACTTGTGAATCTTCCGGTTACTGAGTATGTGATGTACTGAGGAAAGCCAGATATACGAGTATATAGTAGTTCCGCGATCTTTTAACCTCGCGGCCACGATATTTTTGCGTTACGTTATAAAAAAAGGACAACCACTTGACTGTTTTTTTAAATTCAGGGTTCTTTATAAATGCTGTATTAATAAGATGGTATATACAAAATATTTAGTGTTTTTCCGCCTCGTCTTGATGTCAGCGTGAGAAATAGAAAAATATTTTTGTTTTTATGGTGTGGTTCCTCCTCACCACCGCCACACCTCACCTTATTATTTCTCTTTCTCTCAGTATCCGACTTCCTCGACACGTGTTTCGCCTTAGCACAAGGCATCCTCAGGAGATGTTGACTCTTCAAGCGCTCGCTCGAAAGATTTAATACAGACATTAGGAATAAATGCTGTATTCTTAATGTCTGTATTAAATGTATGTCTGTAATTTTCTAACATGACGTATTTCTGTTCCCGCTATAACATTAAATACTAAAAACAGAATTAAATAACTATTACAGGAGGCCATCCATACAACAAACCTGATTTAATAACGGCAACAGGTAGAAACTGGAACAAATGTTGTATAGAACCCTTAGTGCGCAAGTACTACATGCACTTAGTTGATTTTTTAAAGTTATTTTATATATGGTACTAGCTGTACCCGCGACTTTGTTCGCGGTTGCTAACCTTTAATTATTATGTCAGTAGGACTTAATAATTAGAGAAATAATTTCAGTAGTCCGTCTTAAATCTTTTCATCGTATAAGATACAATAAGATATAAGTAAGAAAAGTGTTTTAAACTGTAAATTTTATTCGCACAATTATGTTCAGCGTGTTAAGATTCTGCATATCATAAACGCCTAGGTATTTAATTTTACGAATTCTACACTCATTTAAACCCGTAGGATTTTGTTTTGCTAATGTATGTATCCCGATTGCCTATTTATTTTTTATTCAAGACAGCTAGGCGTTTTTACAACCAGCTCGCACGACTACAGAAACCAGTGACACTGTGACTCCTAGATGAAGCATGCCTAGTCTGGAATACACTGGTTCTCAAAAAATGCCGCCGCAACACACCATTGGCTGTTGGCGACAGATTTTTCAACTTGAGGGCTAGCTAGTTAGCCAGGCAAGTATTAAGATTGCCCTTCCACCATGCTATGGTTTCCACACGATTTTATCATTCACCGGTAGCTCTGGTTCTTCTTGCGTATTTAGTGGGATCAAATATTATACCTCTCGCACGGCAATCTACCCCCTTTAAATACTCGGTCACCATCCCTACAAAAAATTGTGGACGCTATGTGTTGACACATATGTGTCATGTGTGTGCTATGTGTTCCATCTAGGGCTACATTACCGCGGTATCGATTTCCGTAGGCGTGCGAACTTGTGGTCAAATGCCTTGTTGTGTAGTATTAAAAAATTATATATGTACAATCATAATCTATGCCGCAGCTATAAACTCAAAAATAATAATAATAAAGAACTACAATACCGATATCGTATTTTTTGCAGTAAAATAATTTCAGATAATCCTTTTTAAAAAATAACTATACAAATTAAATTTCAATAGTAAAAACTTCCTCGCTAATTTTTTTTTATGTAGGCGTCTAATAAAAGACTTTTTGTTACAACTACATAAATAAAGTAGTATTTTTTTGTATATAATAATTTGAGTTAATCATTACTAACAAAAAAAACATCCTTGCCGAAGCCCGCGTTAGCAAGTTATAGTTAAATATGACTTTTATCCTTTCTCTCACGGGTACCCCTACTAATTTTTTGGATAACATCATTTCAGGTACACTTTTCTAACAAAAAAGACTCATCCATATCGAAGCACGCGTTACCAACTTATTGTTAAATACGACTTTCATGCATCCCACGGGAACCCCTACTAATTTTCGGGATAACATTATTTCAGTTAGACTTTAGATATAAAAAAAATAATCATCCAAATCAAAGCACGCGTTACCGAGTTCTAGTTAAATACGATTTTCATCCCCCCTCCCACGGGAACCCCCACTAACTTCTGGGATAATATTGATTTTAATAAGTTCTTTCTAACAAAAAAGAATCATCCAAATCAAAGCACGCGTTACTGAGCTATAATTAAATAAGACTTTCCTCCCCCCTCCCACGCGAACCCATTCTGAGTTTCGGGATAAAAAGTAGATAAGATCCTACCTCATAATATAATATCATAAACCTTAAGTATACCAAGTTTCACATGAATCAGACAGACAAAAATTAAGAAAAATATAGATTCGGGGTCTATATCGTTGATAATACCCCCCGCGATAGTTTTTTTTTTTTTAATTTATTCAATGTACAGAATTAGACCTGTTACAGTTTTACTATACTATAAGTATAGATTTGCTCATCATCCGTAACAATAAAGAGTTAAAAATTCATTGAACATCAAAAGGTTTTATTATTTGTTACTAATAGTTTGTACAAGCATATCCACTCATCTTAAACTGATGTAATAATTTATTTAATTGTGTTACTCTAAGTTTGTTTTTCATCTTTAGTTGTTGGCGTCGTATCATTTGCTTGGTCTGGGTTTGGTCGTTTTTTTGCACCTGTAAATTAATGATAAACTCGTCTATATATGGTAATTCAAGCATATAAACAAACATTGCTTCTAGCTCATTCATTTAAATATAAATAAAATAAATAAAATGTTTTTATTGGCGGACAACAAACAGATCCATATTTTGTTAGTAGCTTACTTAACTAAAAACTTACAATAAAATATAACTAAGGTTAGTAATTATAAAAGTAATAAAATTAATTAAATTATCATGTATTTCGCAGGCATCTTTTGCGAAATCATGGTTCGCACTAGATGCCTGAATACAGGAGCATGCGGGTCATCCGCTATGACTTTCAGGATGCTATTGTCACTCCCCCGAAGCCTTTCAACCATAGACGCTACCTTTTTTCTAATGATGGCATGAAAGCCATCGGTGTGGTTTTCAGCGAACATACCGGAGGCGCTGATTTAGCTTTTTGAACAATATCTACGTAATCTTTCAGTAAGTTGGTAATTGTAATTTAATTTTACATTGTTTAAAAGTTGTAAGGAAGAGATTGCTCGTTAGCGATAACACCGTCTTATGTACTAGTTTTTTTTCTTTATATTTGTTATTTGATCTCTGTGGTGTCAATAAAGTATTCTTGTTTTGTATTGTATCGTATAATCGTAGAGAAAAATAGTTTAATAATAAATAAGATATATTAGTGCTTCAATGGCCAGTACCTTATAGTAGTTTTTTTCCTTACCATTTCCTAAAACTAGTTTGAAGATGGAAGAGAATGGAGCATCCACAGTCAGAGTCAGTAAGAAAGATACTACGAAAATGAGACTGTAATGGGACAGTGCTTTGAACGTCTGAAAATAGAATAATATCATTTGTTAAAATAATACTTCTATTGCAATCACAATAGCCTTATTTAGTAAAAAACCACAATTCACCATTTATTTTTTCATATGTAGAACTCTTATAAAAACGTAGCGTATTCCGCATATTCATTATTATCTGGTGGAAAATCATACCAAATTTCAACAAGACTGGTTGGAAAATATGAGCTGTACGCAACTACAGCTATCATCCAGAAAAACACACATACTTTGACAGACGAAAGAAAATTTCGCTACACTTGGAACAGAGACGCGTCGTTTGCTTGGTCTAAAGGTATATTCAAAATACATACATAGTACATAGAAGACTAAGTTCTGATCGACTGGCTAATATTTGCTATCAATCAACATGGAACCTAAACCGTTGAACTAAAAGACATGAAATTTGGAGAGTGTAATCATTACAGAGTGTATGGGTGTAAAAAGAATTTATGATAATTCAACCCTTAAGGTGGGGGTCCAAAATATAAAGCCTTTTATATTTTATTTTGTCTCGTGCATCGACGCTTGTGACAGCTACTAGTCTTATATAAATCGGATTAGAAATAGATCGGATTAATAAACAGAGAACTAGGCAATCGAAATAATTTCCTGGATACATCTGATAAGTAAAACCTATTGGTACTTACAACTAGCCCAGGTGAGAAATATACAGGCACCACAGCAGTAGAATTAATTGCAACCATAAGTACCCAGTGGAATATATACATAGCGTAAGATATCCGAGCTGGCAGCTTCCATATGCTAAGAGATAGAAACCAGTTAATCGGACCTGAAAATTAAAATCGTAAATGAGATCCATTAACCTTATCCATCGATTAATCAATCAAAAAAAGTCTCCTGTCACATTATTTGTAGTAGACCATCTATACATCCTTGAGGCACTATATTATGTCAAGTTTAATGTTTTGTGTATCTAAATAAAATAAAAACTATCAACTTTAGGATCATCTTTCATCGCACCAGTGTATTTGTTTAAATATCCCACAACTCTCCATTAAGCACTAAGGCCATCGGAGGGTTTTAATGGGTACAATCCTACATTACTTAATATGTTAGTTTTGTTTAGAATTTTGGATTATCATATGAAAGTTATACCGTTATATCGTACCTCCATATCCTTGTACACAAAGGAATATCATAGCGCCCACAGCCGTTGCCCAAATAGGCCTGATGAACGTATTGAACATGTTATCTAAAGTCTGGTTATCCCATTCAAACTGTAGAATGGGATACGACGAGTACATCACGAGAGTAGATAGTGCGAATGCTCCAATCCATAGACACAGGGCTTGGATCTGTATGAAAATAATTATAAGACTTGAATACGAGTAGAGTCCGAAAATCGGGAATGTCAAAAGCACTGTTGTAATAGAATATCGAGTATCGCTAAATATTGACTTATGTGATAATTTTACACTGATTTCTTATAAATAAAAAAATTGTAATACTTTATAGCTATTATTATTTTGTTTAGTAGTATTTAGGACAAGTAAATAAAAAGTATTTATATTTAGTGTTTATTTTAAATTCTCAAAATTCTGTAATATATAACTACTTCAGGTTGGTATGATAACGAAACGCTAAATTGAAATTACTCCTAATTTGTTTTAACTACTGAAAATTTATTTTTTCAATAAATACTAATACCAGTTGATAAAACAAAAAGCTAAATTGAAATTAAATTTAATCAGCTCAGAACTCATGACAGTAATTTATTTAATAACGTACCTTAGACATTTTTATTTTCTCGTCGCGCCAGAGATGGAGTAGGTAGCCGAAGATCATCCCCACGAAGAATGGTGCTCCTCTAGTTAACGTGTTCACGTAATAGTTTTGTAGATAGTACATAAATTGATGTCCTCGGCTGGAAGTATTATATGGTTAACAACTAATATTAAAAGAGGTAACTTCAGGCAGGCGACTATACATTTTTTTGATTCACAGACTAAACCCTACGAGTACCTACACTTTCAAATAAAAACAAATCGATCTAGGCATCTCTGGAAAATTCCCAATCTGTCCACGCAATGTGACAAACAATAGTAAAAATCCTACATACAAAAAAGATATCGACAAATTTATAACCTCCTCAATTACGAAGTCAAGTCAAGACTTTGTTCAGCATTTGTTACGTCAACGTTCTGAGGTTCGGGAGATAATACGCAGCTACGACGAACACAATACCTACGCAGTTCGTTCCAATATGTGAAAATATAGTTATTTTTATATATAATTCATGCAACTATGACCATATCGTAACGTAAAGCTAACGCATACTCGTATTCATAAATTTTACTAAATAACGGGCTTTCCAACTGCAAATATTTGAAATTGTGGCTGGCACGGTCGGCGTTTGATTCGCTATCCGTAACTTCTCAGGTGATTGACTGCTCATTTTACTACTTTTTTTGTGTAAATAAAAATAATATAAATCAGTGTAAAAGTAAGCTGTATAGATTATACACACCTATTGTAACATTTACACAAATATTTCAAATTTATTATTTCATTTCTGGACTCAGAGTAAAAGTTGTTTATTTCGAAAAATTGTCGTACGGCCAAACATTAAATATAACTACTTACTTCGGGTTCATCATAGATGAAGGAAACTCCATAACAAAGTTATATGCTGTAGAAGCCGCCAAAATCACCAGCAGGCCTAAAGTTAGACCTATCCATGCCAGCTTCTTTCCACTTAGCACGAAGAATAAAACCAAAGGCGATATTATGTGAAGTTGGGTGTCAATTGCTAGGTACCACGATTGGCCAATGCACTGAAATATATATAATATTGTTAATAGTTAATTCTCAATCCAGAAGCAGTAGCTTTGCTACTCTTAAAATGCTTTGCTGCAGCTGTACACCAAAGCATACAAATTATATGAGAGTTAAGACGAAATGGCTAAAAGATGTAGTGTGACTCCCGATTCGTTGCCCATAGCATGATGAAACGTGATGAAATAACAATAGGCAGTAGGTTTATTTCTTGAGGTTTTTCGGCAATTTTATTTTCTAGAGATGGCGGTGCCTTTAGAAAACATGAATGAGAATTTAAAAAAAACCAATTAGTATTTTGAGCCCGAAACACAAAGTTTGTTTCTGACGTATTTTTATATCTCAAGTCATTAAAAGTAATAGTAGGGGAGCCCAAGAGGGGATTTTGTGACATACTCGAGCGTGGCAGATTAACACATGGGAGATTCCTTAGGTCCTGTTGAGTGTGTCTACCAAATATAAGCTCTCAATGCAGAGCAACCCGCAATATATAAAAAATAATCTTTGTTTGCCTGAAATAATCAAATGCGTCAGATTAAGATACGGTAGGTTTATTACAAGCTAAACAGTGTGCATGTAAATAATTAAATGATTTGAGTGGAATGTTAGGGAGTGGGGGGATTTCTTTTTTCTTAACTATTTTCAACCTGTATGGCCACCCCCACCATGCAAATTGTCAGTTTAACATATATTTGTTATCAGAAGCATGATGGAGCATAGAAAATATTATAATTTGACACGCTCGAACATTTTAATGTTTTGATTTCCTTAGAAAAAAAAATTATATCCTTCTAGATGCTTCCTCCACCACTGAAATGGGAAACACCTATAATATTTTCTACTTCCTATCATCCAAGCTTTGCAACGCAATACGTCTCTATGACGCTCGAGCTAATCCCCATTTAGCATCGTGGGCTCCCCTACTATAACTGTCAAGGTCAGACAGAATACATTTTTATTAATTGGTTAAATATTTCAATAAATTTTAACGTAATATTAGTTTTCTTTACTGCCACTTCCATGTCCCTATTTATGTCAAAAATTCTACGCAAAATGTTCTCGTTCTAATGAATTTTCTGTCAACTAGCTTTATCGCTTGAAATTATTAACGGGTCTATTAATGTCCTTCCAAAAAATAAAATTCGTCTGGGTATAAAGAGTAATAAATGAAGTTGTCACTCAAGATCCTTTTGCGAAAGCGCCTCGGGTCATGCCCTTTCCTGGCCAATTTCTTCGGTTAATAATGCCTATTAGGTACGGTTCGCGTACGAAGAAAAGGCATATCGCTGACTTGCGTACATAGTACGAGTAGATAAACAAACAAAATTCTGCTTCCAAGGAACTCTGGACATTGCACTCCTAAATGTTACACGCATGAAAACTCTCTTATCGTGATATTCGTATATAACGATTTTACAATGAAATTTTTGAAATATTGGGTAAATATTCCCATTTTGTGATAGCGTCCATTTTGAATTTAAAATTTACCATAGTGTACTACTAATAGTCAAGTACATTATTATTTCATACTCATATTGAGGACATATATATTATCCCCCATTTTATGGCAGATGCCATCTTGGACCTATTTTCATCAAACATAGCTGAGAACACTTTCAACTAATACAGTTTTCAAACAAAAAACTAAATCAAACTAGGGTTCATTCGGTTGGGAGCTAAGATGCCACAGACGCACACATACACAGACACGTTAAAACTATACTATACCTTATATGCCTTTAAAGTTGTCAGAACGTACACAAGGTCAAACGAGATTAATGAGAGGCTACGATTGCCCTCTGCCACCTATCTGTTTCCTATTCAAACTGTCACGTGGATGAAGCCAGGTGTTAATCAGAGATCAGGGTATCTAGTAACACGCTTTAGTTACTAGAAACCTAGTAGCATTTAGAACTGAGCGGTTCGTAGCTCGGTTCAACCAAATTTTGTAGGTCCTGACTGCTGCTTATATGATATCAATCTTAGATTTTTTATGCAGGCTAAAAAATCTTTAATGATTACCAAAACCGATTAGGTCACATAAAGAAAGAAGAATTTCTGCAAGTAAAGACTTGACTAATTTAATGGTGGACAAAAGACTAAATCGATAAATAAAATTTAGCTAATTGTTCAGAAACGCAACTCGGAAGAGACACGAGAATATTTCATGCATGGTTTATCTGAAGAAGCACTCCACCATGAATTTTCTCATAAACTTTCTTTTCTTCTTCTTACACGAGTTTAATATTTAGAAAAAAAATCTTTGAAAATCATTAAATTTTATTTCCGTTTTTCTTTACTTTAAATTAGACTCCGTTTTTAATGGGCTTTAAAAAAGCGGATAAACGGATAAGATTTGGTAAAAATATTGACGAATAACGAACTGTTCTTCAAGATTGAACAATCACATAATAGACATTCACTCATAAAATAACGCAATAAAGTTGTTTTTATTAAATAGAAGATAAATAAATAAAGTCACCGTCATTCCAGGATTCAGATAGTTCTGTATATGCAGCAGTGTGGACCACCAGAAGGTCCTGCAGCGATCCACCTGGCTGACCATAGTCCCCCAGATAGGACCGTCGGTCGCCCGGTTGAAGTAAGAAGCTTCTAGAAGGACGCCAGCGGCGAGCAATGGAAACATTCGCAGAAGACGATTCAGGTAAAATAAGTGGATGTTTTTGAGAAGTTTCACTGGAACGTAAAACAGTTATTGAGTGAGTGAAGTGAGAGTAATAGTTTAAAAAGTGAGCAAGTTTAATCAAAACTGGAAAATTAAGTGGTTGTAATTGTTTAGCGATACTTCGGTAACGATATCGTTTTTTTTATCCTACACAGCCAGGCATTTGACCACAAGTTCGCACGGCCACGGACGCCAGCGATACTATTCCAGACTATGCATGCTCCTACTAGGGCTTCAGCCCTAGAAGGAGCATGCATAGTCTGGAATACATTGGCTCTTAAGGAAGGCTGCCGGAACACATCGTTAAGTGATTGGCGACAGATTTAAAAACTTGAGTAGCTAGCTAGGCGAGCCAAAATAAGTGCAATAGTCAAATCTATGCGTTAGAATTAGCAGTTTTGCTTTTCTTGCATACAGACAGACACGACATGTCGAAATTACTGTGGTGCCGTTAAGGTGCGCTACAGGCATTAAACATAGCGCTCATTTTTTTTTTATTAAATCACAACTTTTGTCATTTATATACTGCTGTTACAAAAATAATAAATTAATTATAAATATAAATTAAATCTAGTTGAAAGGAAATATTACTGAAATTGAAATAAATTAATAGTAAATGATTATATACAATAATTTTATTTTTAGTTAATATGTTATTTAAGGTTTGACTTTTTACTATATATTTTATGACAAATGTAGGCTGTGACGTGTTACGACTTACACCCAGTAAGTTTTCCAGCAGTAGTGTAAACCACCAGCAGACCGCTGAGCGTGAAGAAAGTGTCCACTGTAATATGAGCTCCCGTCACCCATAGTGCGCCTAGAGTAGGCGTCCACTGAAATAACATAATAACATATCTTCTGATTACATGCTCACATGCAATAAAATTTGAGTCTTCTTCATATAATTAGTATTGTAGTTATACATTCTATGATCCTAATTTGTATCGTATGTTATATGTACTAATTTATTCATCTGTATATCTATGTGTATGTATATTGTATAAGTTGTATTTTTTTTATTAATTAATAAATTAAACGATACTTTAAGACTTCTCTAATTTTATAGTATTCATATACGTTCCTGGCAGTCTGGAAGAAATCGCTTTAAGCGATAATGCCGTCATTGAAAACTTAGGGCATATTTGTAAGCTTTAATTTATTATAGTATATTTTTATAGTTAAAATTGATTTTTAATAAAATCATTCTCTTATCTCGCCTACACGCCGTGACTTCTTCAGTTACAGAGGTATATTCTACCAACTTCCAAATAAGAGGAGGTACCTACTCAATTCGACTATATCTTTAAGAGGTTCCGATCTTTTCAGTTCTTTATTTCGATTCAAAAATCAAATCTTTTACTGGATAAGACATTACGATTAAAATCAGCATCAATGTGTCTTATTTATGATGCTGACTGGCGGTAAACAGGACAGATCTCACCTAGGGTCGCTGGAATGTAAGGATAATAATTATGTCCACCTACCGATATTATTGATAAGACCTAATAATAAAACAGACAACACCGGGATAAATTTCGGTCAAGATTGTTTACGTACATTAACTAAATTGGCTTGTGTTGTCTACAGCCCGGCTAGCTCAGTCGGTAGAGCATGAGACTCTTAATCTCAGGGTCGTGGGTTCGAGCCCCACGTTGGGCGCGCATTGTTTTTACATAAAAATATAATTTTGGAATTCTATGTCAACTGAAAATCCTCACACATAATTATTATAAATTTGAAAATGTATTACTTAGTTATTACTTTATTTGTCCTTTTTCTCCTCAGCAACACAGCGATGGATCAAGTTGGTTATTTGCACAGATATATTTCGAGGTCCGGAAAGTGGCATACTTTTTTCCCGGAAAACAAACATACGTGGAAGAAGGCGCGGGTTAATTAAAAGCTAGTCTCTTATAATCAGAACAGTAAAAACTATATGGTAACAGAGCGATAATTACACCTTACTGGCCAAATGAGTATTTTGTCGTTTATGTAGTTATTAGATTTACATATATATTTGAAGGTATATAATGTCGTGTGGTTTTATTTTAGTTAATAGTCATCGCGTTTGGATTCCTTGTAGGTATTATTGTTCATAATCTCGCAAAAACTCGAGACCGGCTGGGCCGATTTGGCTGATTTTGGTCTTGAAACGTTTGTCGTACTCCAGGGAAGGTTTAAAAGGAGAGAAACATAAATAACTGTTCCGCGCCGGTACGAAGTTTGCCGGGTCACCTAGTCATGAATATAAACTACTCCTAATCGTATGTCCGGCATAAAATCCAAGATTATACATACATACATAGTTCATGCTACATTACTAGACGTGTACGTACATGGAAACAAGTAATACTTGCAACACTCTTCGTCGCATACGTCATATTAGGTATATTGCATCGCACGTAATATACCATTACGCACATTCACTTTTTCCACATTACTGCACTTCTTTTTTGAAATTAAGCTATTTCTATGGTGATTATTAGTTCTTATCCGGCTGATTATAGTTGACATGAAAAATTTCATTTTCTTAGTCATGAAAAATAATAATATCAAATACGCTGAATTTTCTTTTACTTTTTTTCAGCTAAAAGTATGTTGAGAAACATAATATGACAATCATCATCAATTTCAAAAACACTTGTGTGTATTTTTCAATACGAGCTCGACTTCCCAATCGTTAATAATAATTGATACCATCTCTGCTATAATTATCAATTTTGCACACTTTTATCATTATCCAGACTCCAATCACACAAAACTTACCATAAATGAATCGAACGGATTCAGCCAGTTCGACTCCGATGTAAAGGAATGTCCAATAATCACCCAGGCCATGGCTAAAGATCTCACTCCGTCCACGCACGCCAGATTTCCAGGACCTGATGCAAACGTCACCAAACGTTTGCCGTTTGTGTACACGGAAAACAGTCTTCCGTAAGGATTGGTTTTTGGATCTGGAAAATATTGATAAGCACTACTACTGCTGATACTACCTGCTTTTTAGGCGGAAAGAGTCAGTACGATTGCCAGACCTCTCCAAACCTTGATCTCTGGACCTTTCGCTTACCTATATTGGTGATATGTATTGGTTATATGGTTCTGATTAGTTTTACGAGGAAAGAAAACTTCATTTAGATAATCTAAGTAAGGAGTAATAAAAAAAAATCTCATCAAAATAATCGGATGTCCGTCTGCTGGTCGTGTCCTAAAAATACACAAAACACACGAAACACAACTACGAGTATTATAAATATTTTCGGGAAACTCCAACTCGGCTCAAATACAGCTAATGTTCGCAACTATTGCAAAATCCTAAGTAATATTACAAATGCGAAAGTAACTCTGTCTGTCTGTCTGTTTCGCTTTCACGCCAAAACCACTGGACCGATCTGGATGAAATTTGGTGCACAGGTAGATTGGACCCCGGGAAAGGACATAGGATACTTATTAACCGACTGCAAAAAAGTAGTTCCCCCATTATCTCGACAATCGAATGGGGAACTACGCGGGTAAAACCGCGGGGCACAGCTAGTGTACTCTAAATTTGAAATAACATTAATATTATACGATTAATCTAATACGTTCTACAAAATATTTTTTTATTTATGTATTCAGTATAGGTATCGTAAAAAAATGTGATGTGTAATATTAAACTCACTGATTTCAAAAAGTATCAATTTTATCACTATTAAACAAATGGAAATTTACGTAATTATTTTAATGTTAAACATTTTATACAAATTATTAGTGGTGTACAAATTAACTACCTACACTAGTTAATGTTTCAGCATGCCATGGACACTAACATAACGATATTACAGTAAACTACTCGTCTTTAATTTTATATATATGTTTAGATAGACACTTAAAGCTTCAAACATGTAGACAAAAATAGAGATGAACTATAATTTTCTCCCCATTTCGATTAAAACCGTGCATTCACTGGTATGTACGCACACTACGCTGAGGGATTTAGGGACGCTTGTGTATCACGTAGTTTTCTTCATGCACACTAGCTTAGGAAAGTTGGCCTGTTTGGTTTAGTTTCATAAAAAGGGTCGCTCTATCTAGACATAATACAAATAATCATTAGTACGAGTATATCTACTAATGGGTAGAACCTATGGAAAAAATAAAACCGTAGTTTAAAAGCTGCCGTAGATTTTTGTGGCTGTAGATTTATCCTCCTGTGTGACGAATCCTATCTATCGCGATGAATTTTGCTTGAATTTTTATAACTTTAATAAAAACCACAGTGTTACAGAATTTTATTTCAAGGCGTGCAAGACATACCAAACATAGCCTTAATTAAAAGATTCAGACGTGTTAAATTGGTTTAACAAACAAGAATATGAGTATTCGTTACTCGTATAAAATCAAATTTCACCGGTTCTGATTTCGATCATTAAAACATTTAAGTGAGCTCATCCTTAATACAAAAATAATTTAATTACAAGTTTGGGGCTATAGCACCTATATAGGTGAGAATACCGATAAAATTATTAAGAGAAATTAAGTAGACTTCAACATATTATACAGTTAATAATAATAATAATAATAATATGGGACAACATCCACACAAAGGTCTTCAGGTCCCAAACTAGCCAAAGCCTGTGCTATGGGAACCTGATGACTGATATACATACTTAGAAATACATATATACACACTTATATATATAATAAACACCCAGACACAGGTCAAACAGACATGTTCATGCACACAAATGTTTGACCTGTCCGGGAATCGAACCCGGGACCAGCGGCGCAGAAGGCAGGGTTGCTACTAACTGCGCCAACCGGCCAGTCAATTATACACAATGATTTTGATAAAATTTAAGTGAAACCAAATAAAAAGTGTACACTTTAAAAAAAGAAGAATCTTAAAGTTTCCGTTAAATATATAAAAATAAAAAGATTTCGACGAATTAAAGTCGGTTCAAAAGTTGTTGAAATCACGACAACCTAAATAAACATTATTAATTTGATTGTCAAAACATACCTTTTCCCAAAATAAATGTATGATACAGATCGTAGCACGTGCTGAACAAAGTTATTACTCCCAGAATTGAAAAAACAACACTGCAACCAAACAAAAATATAAATATGGTAAAAGTCAATAAGAAACTTTATTTTAGACATTTGCAAACATACTACTCTCTTTTATAACACAATTTTTAAAAACACAATACACAATTTTTAAAAGCTCAGTCGCAATCAAATTATTTTAGCCATCAGCAGTTTTTTATCACTTCTTGCTAAAAAAGGGAGTCCATTTATGCAAGCTTATGCTTGTAATAACAAACTTTATGCTTTACAAAATAAATAATTCTCTATCACTTTTGTATAGACCGAGTTGGTCGTCTTGCTATCAGAGGTTCTCTTAGAACAATCCTTATTTCATAAGACAGTAACGAGTTTCTTATACGAGGAGTCCAATTTATTGATGTTTCTATCCAGATAAAAGAGCACTTCACACGCTTCTATTTTAAAAAGCCATTAATTGCGTCTCAAAGCAAATGTAGTTCCGTCGTTTCAAATTAGCCGTATTATTTTGTCTTTCTTTTTCCTGAGACTAAACGACCATGCTATGGTAAAATACTTTAACACTTGGATAATCGTTAGTTAGGATACTAATTCTGAACTTACACAGCAGCAGTATCAGCGGGCGCCCATGGTTTATCATCTGGCAGTCGACAGAAATCATCCTGGTATTGGAAACCAAGGGCCGTGACATTAAACAAGAGAGAGGTGATAGCTTGCTCGGTGGAACATGGCTTTGGAATGCACACTGCTAGACGGAACGTCATAGTGGAAAGAGGACTGTCTGGCACTAGCCTGAAAGAATAAATAAAAAATGACAGGCAATAGGGCCATCATGAATTCACAAAAAATCGTTTTCATTCGATTGTAAATTTTGTTTTTATGTTTCTTACTGAATGACTTTGCCAATCGATCTTGGTGATTATTTTTGTTTGATAAATCAACCATCATCGGTTCATCATGGTTCCATTAATTTTTTATTAGTATCAACTCAAATAAACTCAGCCGAGAAATTTTTCGTTCGCACTCTGCTTGGCGACAGATTTCATCAACTTAAGGGAAGATAGTAGCAAGCCAAGCTAGCGTTAGAAAGCCATGCAATAAACTATCCCAAGCTAGGCTTTTGTCTAATCGGTTATTATGACTGTTTTATAGTAGTATTTTTTTTTAAATTATAATATTACATTCCAGAGACTCAGTGGTCCGTGCCAATTATGCACTTATGTACAATAGTTTATGAATTTTATTTTAAAACTTGGACTAATTAAACTTATAAGTCTAATTAAACTTTTGGTCAATTATTATAACGAATTTCGAAAATTGTATGTCCTCCGCAAAGAGTACCCATTCACGAGTTGATGCATGCGCCAGCCATCGTTCTCAACCATACTAAATGGGAATACAGGCGATATGACACATTCTTAATAGCAACTCAACAACGACAATTCCTCACTCTACCTTTCATCAGACGTTCCCATCCCACGCATAGCTGAAGCCAGACCATCCCATTTCTCAAACATCTGCAAAGTCTCATTCCTCATCATCAGAGACCTCGGATTGAATTCAACCCATTCTGGCAATTCTGGCAAGTCTTGGAACTCAAAACTTTGAGACAAAGGTACTCTGATCATGCAGTATTTTCCTTGGAGAATAGAGCTGTTAAGATCTTGGGTTATATCGAGGCACTGGTGGTAGTTCCCGAGATCTAACGTGTTACCTATAAGGACTCCTCTTGGTGTTCTTATACCTGCATCCAAAACTGAAATTGGTAAAACACACAAAAAATTAGTCTAATATTTCCATATTAATTATTATTGTTCATGCCCATCTTACAGATGATTATTTTAGGTTACTACATTTATTTAAATGTTCTTTGGTGGCAAACTAAATCATGAAATGATAAAGTAACCACATCAAAAAAATGCCCCGCCTTCATTGCGGATACTTATAGGTATTGGTGAACTTATCTTACTGTATGTTTTACTGTTCGTATAATTATAGGGTTTCTTTTTTTGAACACCTATGTTTGCGTCACATTATAGCTCTACTTTAGGAAACTCAGTTGCAATATTTTTTTGAATATCTTACACTGATTGTTTTGGTTGAATTTGTCTTGAAAATTGGCCTGATGACTAGATTATATATATCCTTAATTACTATATAACCTGAAAATAATACAGGTGAAGAGGAAAGATTTGGTTGTTGTTTTTGTATTGAAAAGGCTTCTAAACTACTGAACCGGTTTCAAAAATTCTTTCACCGTTAGAACGCTTCATTATCACAGAGAAGCATAGGCTATAAAAATTACATCTGCGGGAAACACCGCAGAGCCCGGCTAGTATTTTATAAATATGTCCTATAATTATGAGGTAGGTAGTACTTACATCTTAATCTCAAAAAAGAATCTCTCACGATGTATTTAACTTGCTCATCGCACAATTCAGGGTCTAAAACATCTTCGTATAGCGCATTATCTAACGCATCGTTGGGAGTTTCCCAAACCAGATTACCAAAAACCTTTCCTATTTTTAAATTGATGACAATATATATTATCAATAAACACTTGGGCACTCTCATTTCTTCAATTTTACATCAAATTTGATCAAAATAAAAACTAGTTATTTAAAAGTTAATACACTATCCTTATGCTTTGGATCGTTTTTTTTGGCTCACTATTCAATTTAATAATTTTCGATTATAGTATTAATACTTTTTAAAATAATTTGAATTTAATTTTGACTGTATGTGCAAATATTAAATGATTAATTATTATTTCCGTGTTTTTGCTACACAGAAAGTGATTTGATATGTAATAAATGAATTCTTAGAAATTTATCAGCTTATCATCATCAGGTGGGTTGGGTAATATTTTAATTATTTAAGACTAGTTGAGCCCTGCGGTGTTACATACCTGCTAAGATTTTTTAGCCATTGCACTGGAACGTATAATTTATCCGGATAGCCTGTGTTAATCCAGGATATTACTAGTACCTCTGCGAACTCTTGACGTCTCGACCGGCTTTAAAAATATTTTAAGCTTCAAAATATGATAAAAGTAGATAATTGATGGAGTCAGGCGTTACTTTGCGGAAATCCATGTATAATAAGATGGTATATACAAAATATTTAGTGTTTTTCCGCCTCGTCTTGATGTCAGCGTGAGAAATCAAAAAATATTTTTCAAGACGAGGCGGAAAAACACTAAATTTTTTGTATATACCATCTTATTATGATAAAAGTGTCAAACATTATACATACAAACGCAAGCTTTCGCCTGATTAATATGAGAACATAAAATGTGACTATACTTACTATATACCTTTACTAATTAATAAAAGCAAAACACTTTGTTGGTTCGATACAATTTTACTAATGCCATCAATGTTCAATTAACTTTTACAAAAAACACACTTTATATTGTATAAGAAAACGGGTTTTCACGCGTACCTGATTGTTGGAAAGGTCCAACTATAGTTTCCGAACCGGCGGAGCAGTAGGTACTGTGCACCAACCCTCCCACCCCAGCAGCCGACGATGACATCGCGCGCGCGGCGAGCGGCCGAGCGCAGTGCGAGACCTGTCATCGTTGTTGACACGAACGGCTCATTTCATCCCTGATGAAGTTCACCGAATGTGAACGAAATTATAGTCCTTTCCAACAATCAGGTACGCGTGAAAACCCGTTTTCCTATACAATATAAATGATACACGCGTTAGTTTTCTAAATAAAACACACTTTATATTTCGAAACGGTAGTTTTTTTTTTAGTTTTGTACATGTTTAATATTTACTTGAAAGCAACGTAACAAGTAAGATAAGATAAATATTTATTCATAAAACCTTTTATATTATATTATAGATTAAAAATTGTTTTTGTAAAAATAAACCTTCATAAACTGAAAAAAAAAAAAAAAAAAAAAAAAAAAAAAAAAAAAAATCATAAAACCTTATTTTTATATAAATCGAGATATTTGTGGCCCCACACTGAGCACAAGGCCCGTGTAATAATGAAAATGAAACAAATGGTTAGGAAGCAAGATCAAAAAAACCTGACTGCAAAAACTTCAGACCACTGTATATTCACGAGTGAACCCGAGGGATATAACTAGAATAGCCTAGATAGGCTCCAATGATACCTCGCTTAACAAAATCGGTCTATCGGTCTAGTCAGTAGTAAGTCACAAATAGACATACATACGTAAAAATTTACAATAAACATACAGATTTTTTTTGGGGCAGTCAGGTAAAAAAAGACCGTCAAGTGGTTGTCCCTTTTGTATAAAATCGAATAAAAAGTATGATTGTTAGGTCGCGGTTCCAACGGAAGATCAACGCTGGCTGTTTCAGCCGGCACTGTGATGAGTTGGGACCGGTTAGTGACAGAAAGCATTTAGTAATACAATTTTTTGTCTAAGTTAAGTTTTCTGTTGCAATTAAATATATTTCTATTACTATCAGTTCGCAGATCTACAAGTAATATAAGATTTGTAAAAATACCTTCACTTTTTTAAACATTGGTCAAAATTCAAAAAATAATAACGTGATAATAGATTATACAAAGATTAGGTATCGTAATTTGTATTCGTTTATCAGATTTTTTATACGATCGTCTTATCTCTTGAAAAAATGTTATGCAACGGTAAAGAAATTAGTAAATCAAAGTAATTTTTAAATTATTATACTGCTGTTTGGTGGTAGCAGCCATCTTGGATATGAAATTTATCATTTATCATAGTGTATACTCACATTCAGACACATCAAACTTATAACACCTTATGTTAAAAAATAATAATACCGTTCTCTGAGAATGCAAATTAAGGAATTCCTAGTAACTTTGAAGAGATTATCGTTACAAACTAAGCGTTCTTCTTTTAATTGTTGCTTTAGAGGAACTTTTCAATCCGGGGCGCCTGATCGTATAGCGGCGTATTTATACGGGTTATCGGTTATGGTTACAAATCAAGTCGAAAGAGGTTAAATAACTCCTCATAACGACTTTTACAGGGAGACTTAATCTAAATTAGATAAAAAAAGTTGCTGTTTCATATATTTTGTCGACGACCTATAAATATTTTTTCATCCCGCCATCTCGGAAAAATTATTATTACTATTCAATATCTGAGTGCAAAAGCCGTTTTTACCCGCTAGAGGATAAAGTAAATTTGAATTTAGGATATCGTGTGCACTAAGTTTGTGAATTAAAAACCTCATTCAACCTATTTACCTACCTCTATGGTGAATAATTCATCATACAACCTTTTTTATTTTGTTAAATACTCAGAATCGGAACCTTTTCGCTGTACCTTTTTTTAATTTGTTTTGCGCGCGCACTTATCTTTTCACGTCATATTATTAAAACCTAATGTTAAAAATAAGTGAAAAAACTAAAATGAGTGATTCAAGTTTTTTTTCGTATGTAGGTATTTCCTCGCTGAGGTGGGATGGAAAGTTACGTGTTGCACTCGAGTGCAAAGATTTTTCACCTTGTGCTCTTTTAATTCCCTCGTTAACGCTCGAGATTCTAATTTTTGAATCCTTCGCTTGCTCGGTCGTCAAAAGTGAGCACGCGGTTAAAAAGCAACTTTGCACTCTTGTATAACAAATAACTATTCTAAGGAAGAGCTGATATTTTTTCCTCATTCAGAGTTGCTCCCACATTGAAAGTTCTTCGTAATGATAAGTAGGTATCATGACTCCACGACTAGCTTATAAAACTGACCTATCCGATAACCATGTTTATACCACTGAGACATTAATTTGCGATTTTATTATGGTTGATTAACAATAGCTACTTAGGATTAATTGATTAAGGCTTTGTTTTGTTCACAGACAACGATTTAATTATTGTCACGGCTCACGATACCACTCGATTATGTCACCACTATTGCTGACGCCATCAGATAACGCCTTGATATATACTCGTAGATAAAGTCTCTGACGCATACAAGTATTATATATACTACAAGTACCTGCCGTACCTACTTGTATATTTTTAACATACTTGAAGATGAGGAGATTGTCATAGTGACAATGAATCCATTCGATTTGATTTCCGCCATTTAAGCGCTGACGGTCATTGATGTAGCATGGAAGCCCTTGTGTGTATCCAGTGCGAGTCCATGGAACTATGAGTAATATTAGTTATGGGATAATATGAATTTTAGTACTTACCAAAGAAAATGACATAAGTTGAAATCATACTAGTTTAATATGAAATAGAAATGAAATTATTTACAAAATAAAACACGTTCAGTAAAAGATTCATGATTTTTTTACAAAAATAAGTACATTAATATATCAATATTCATACTCTTATGAGAACATCTCTCTGGTTCTTGCTTTCCACACTGCTAGCTAGAAACGCTACAGCTTCGTTGATTCTTTAATTTTATCTGAAAAAATATAGACGAATGTTAAATCATTTTGTAACTATTATTAACATTAGACCTGCTGACATCCCATCACAATAAATTTATCCATACAAAAGGCGCGTAATAACATCCGCTGCTTGGTCTTATAATAAAATAACTCTGTACAGCTTACATCATCGGTTCATTATTATAATTGTGTTACCCAATGCACTGCCACCATGAGCTACCTAGGTTATAGACTTAAGCCTCTCCCAAGGCACGTCAGTCAAAAGTCTAATTTGACTATGACATCAATTCGAATAACAATTTTAAACTACAAAGTTAAAGCTATTCCGAACGTTATGAAAGCGCTATCGCGCAATGTTGAAACTTATGAAAGAAATGAAAACAGTTAAAAAAAGCTTGGTTTCGTTTTGACACAATCGAAGCAGCGAACTGTCAATAAAAAAACAAAACTACTTACACTTGTTTCACATCTTACATCGCCTAGCTCTTTGCGATAGCAACACGGGTAAAGGGACGACAAACATTTAGGACCGTCACTCAAAATCTTCAAAATACAGTTGTAGTGTTAACAGTAACTTACCTTTTTCAAGCATCCTTTTAAAAATCAACGTAAATGGAGCATCTATCAAAATCGTTGCAAAATACGACACGATAAAGGACATCGGTGCTATTGACATAAATACGTGACAAAACTGAAAATAATGTTATAGAATTATAAATACTACCTGAGAAACACATATCTTATCTCATTATCTCACATATTCATCAGGCTAGGGCCTGCATTGTGGGAATTTTCCTTTCTACTGGGGGTTTATTATTAGATTAGTTTTTATAACTGTGAATGTTTATTTTTCCTTTACTTCTATGTTTTAGTAAAATATATAATATTTTAGCGAAAATAACAACATCCTACTAAAAATATTCATACACATAAATTAAACTAAGTATGTTTAACATTTTGGTTATGCCAATTTTCAAGTATGAAAATTTTTACAGATTGAAATAATAAAAATTGGAAAACATTGGCAATGTAATTTGCAACTTGAAAATCAAACTGTTTTTTCAAAAAAATAATTTATTAACTTTATTCGTGAAGAAACTGTGATAGAACGAGCGAGATGGGAGCATGCCTTAATTTTTCTACCTTACCCGCTACCAGAGAACGTTATTTGCAGCTGTAGTTATATGAATCGGTAATAATTCAATACAAAAAAACTTTTTTTAAAAGCGACTGCAATACAACCTAACTGCAAAAAACTTTAGACAACATTGTAACTATTCGTGACACTAAATGTAAGATTTTTTTGTATATTCTTATTAATAAACGCGTCTTAGTTTTAACCGTCTTTTGTCTTGTTTTAACCGATGGAAAACGTCACGCGTCAATACAAGACAAAAGACGTTTAAAGTTCAGATGTGTTTATTAATAAGACCGTTGATGTTTGTGTGTCTGCAAAAAAGAGTTAATTCATTCATTCATTCAAGCACAAGATGGAACCAGTATCACCTATGACCATCTGCAGGTGAAGACGAATCTATTGACACCACTCACATTAAAATACGACAAGCCGTTTAGGCTCTAGGGCGTGCCAAAGAAATTTACATAGATACTTACACTCTAAAAACAGGACTCTCCTTCCTTCGCAGTCAGGTAAAAGTGACTACCGATTTTCATTAAGGCAACGATATATTTTCTTCAGTTATTTCGATTTTGAAATTAAACGTATAGACCAGTTATGATAACATTTAAATGGGACCACTTCAGAAGTAGGTATACTCTTTCAAACAAAATAGATTCTAGAAAGAAAGGATCGGTCCAGTCGTCTCCAACAAATCAGGTAACAAACATTTTAAAAAACCGTTGAATTGAGTACCTTTTATGAGAAGTCGGTAAAATGACTCATAATAACCATATAGTAGGCATACTACGAGTAGTTTTTAATTTTAGTACATTTTTTTATCACTAGTACTTACAAGCATTCCCGGCGTGAAATATTCGACGGTGGACATTGCGTCTCCTAGAATTGATATTATAGGGAGGTGAAATAAATAAACTCCATAGCTGAGTCGTGAAGGCAGCCGCCACATATCCAGGGACAAGAACCAGTTGATTGGACCTGGAATCAGTGATAACGGACATAATTCGAGAGAAATTCAGGATAATTATTTCTTTCTACTCGTAATACGACATTAATCAACCAATCACACAATTTCCTGACTCTCAACATAACCTATAGTACCTACTCTCAAGAACTGCCAACCACGTGACCACAATACTTTTACTTTATGAAGAAACGACAACCACTTGACCGATTTTTTTTGTTAATGTTGTGTTCCATGTGTGCATGTGCATGTCTGTACTAAATATTATTGAAATTGGCCAGACAATGACGCCGCGCCGTGGCAAACTTCAACCTTTTTGGGAGAAATACCACCTTTTCGAAAATTTACGACAAATAAAAAATCTAAAGATTTTCTAAGATTTGTTTCGTCAAGATTGGATGAAAACTACGACCTGTAGGCAAGTACAAAATTTCTTGCATAAAAGAACATTTTGCCAGACTCGAAGCAGAGTTGAGTTGTTGTTGAGTTGAGAGAAGTACGTTATTAGTCAGATAGGTCACTCGCAATATTATATATATTCATTACGAAACTCTTTAGCGGTGCCATAAAAATACAACAAAGGCGAATAAAAGAAAAAAAACCGCTACTAAAGGCAGTCTTATCGCTAAAAACATTTCTAATCCTGAAGCTTGTGAGCCAGGAACTAAAATATTAAATAAAATTATAAATAGAATATTCATTGCCATTCAGCGTGGCAATGCGGCTAGCATTCTGGACACGCTGCCTTCTGATGGTGGGTTGGAGCAATTGGATTACCTGTAGATCTTAAATGGTCTATAGATAATCATCCTGCAATTTTTTTTGTTGTACGTAGTTAGTTATTTTGTTTATGTTAATAAAGGCACTTCAAAAAATAGAATATTATTATTCTGTATATTAAATACATTACTACATATTATTTGCCTAAATAAAATAGCGTGAGTGTGACGTCTTACCTCCATACCCGTGCTCACTGGCAAACACAATCCAGCCAACACAAGTGGCCCAGAATGGTCTCATAAACGTGTTCAATAAGTTGTCCACGACTTGGTGCGTCCAATACTCTTGCCTTACGAAAAACATAGATAGTACCATACAAATAAATAATGTTATTATTGAACACCACAGGAGAACTACTGAATGCTGAAATATATTAAAATATAAAATTTCAAAAAAAAATTCAATTCTTGTAAAACCCCCGATACTTGTTGTAGCTGCCATATTGAATTTGAATTGTTCACAGTGTTTTCCAATATCAAATTTCAAGCCCTTTCATTGAATACCCATATTGATGGGGCTGAGAATTGGACTCCGCCATATTGTGGCGGCGGCCATTTTGGACCGAATGTCATCAAACAAAGCTAAGAACTATCCCCTTTCATACAAAAAAATAATCAAATTCGGTCCATTCGTGGTCATATACTTTATACTACAGAACCAAGAACACATAGGCTAGTGTTTATCCCATAAAATTGAAGTGTTCCCATGGGATGATCAAATATCTATCGCGAATAAAACCGCGGGGGCTAGTTATCTATAAAAAAATAGCGCTTACCCAAACTAAACGCGTCTGCGTGTCGCGATATAAGTGTAGTATATACCCAAATACCATTCCGACTAAGTAAGGCGAAGCTCTAGTAATGATATTCGCATAGTACAAATTTCTGAAATCGGGATACTTGAGCAATCCTCTGAAAAATATTGCGTATACTCGTATTACATTCGTTATATGTTTTGAAACATTTGCTATATTTATTTAATCTTGAAAGCATAGGTACTTACACAGGACTGAATTTTATATTAACCAAAAAGTTATGTTCAAAGTTAAACACTCCAGAAAGAGTAAGAACGATCGCAAGACTAGCAGTCAGCGCAATCCAAGCTGATTTTTTGCTTCCAAGAACCCAGAAAAGTACTAATGGTGACAGGATATATAATTGAACATCAAGAGATATGTACCACGCGTGGTTGAGGCACTGAAAACAAAAAATAAATAAAAATAAGTCATTGATCTTTGTTTTCGACGTAAACATTCAAGATAGAAAACCTGAAGGATTTTAAAGCCTGCAAACTACGTTTACTACAACGATACTTTATTCGACTTTATAAAGGAATCACCACTTGACCACTTTTTTAAATTCAAGTTTATTAATAATTGTTGTGTTCTGCTTGTTTGCAACAAACATTATTGAAATCATTAGGTAAATGGTGAAGAAGCAAACTTCCCCTCTTTTTAAAAGAATGATTCCCCTAATCAAAAATCCTCGACAACAAAAAAATCTAAAAATTTGTAGAATTTTTTTAACTAGTTTTGTCAAGATTGGTTGAAAACAACGATATGTACGCGAGTGCGAAATTTCAGGAACCATACAAAAATACACAAACATACGAACTGACATTTAAAAAAAATTGCCACACCTAAACAGAAGCGACTCTTCGGCCGCTTGGTCAATTACGAGCTTTTGTTTCAAAGTTGTAAAATAAAACGTTCTGTTCTTAATGAATTAAAATACCACCTTCACATTGTCAATAAGATTATGAATATAGGACAGTGTAATCCACCAAGCAGTCCTGCAATCATCTGTCGCCTTTGCAACGTTGGTCCAAATAGGTCCATCTGACATCCTATGGAAAAACGATGCCTGCAGCAGAACAACAGCCGCAAGAAGTGGAAACAAACGCAACATCCGACTCAGATAAAATACAGGTAGACTTTTGAATAACTGTCCTGAAATATAATTAAGGATTGTAATAACAGCTTCAGTTTGGTCATGTCATTTTCAGCGCCAATGTCAAGCAACTACTTTCTGATTTTATCGATATTTGCCTCGATGCATAGAAGTTAGGTAAGATTAAAAATGGCTGTTTTGGAACGACGTGCAAACGCTGTTACTAGTAATAAGTTACGGTGTCGTTAGACACTGCAGTTGAGTTATAGTGATCCAAATAGAATAAGTTACGGTATTTCAGTGGGTCTACCGTTCCCTGCATGCCATCGTTTATCCATGTTTAATGTTAACTAATGTTCAGGTTAGATGATAACAAGCGGCGTCAAAAATTTAGTTCTGGCATGCTATTATTAAAGCTTCAATACACGTAGAATGATGATACTGTAGAGTTAAAATATAATCTATCACCATTAACTTAAGTAATAAGTATTATGTCAATGTCTATCACTCGGCACCAGAACGAATAAACATTCATGTTAAGAAAAAAACTACTGTATTTACAAAGTTACGATTGCATTCTGAGCACACTTACGTTGATTTACTTTGGTACATGTGTTGTAAACTAACAGTATCCCAGTCATCGTAAAAAATGTATCAACTGCAAGTGGTGCTGACGATATTAATAATGACTCCATGCCATCCGTCCACTAAAAATTAAGAAAAGTCGTTCCAAATTATAAAAATTGAATTTGGCCGCATGTATATATAAAGTTACTTGAAAGAAGGATAATAAGAGTTATATTATTCAATTTGCATTACTTACCGTTAACATATCGATAGGATTAGTGTTTTTTTTGTCCTGGTGAGTATAGCTATGTCCCAGAACGACCCAAAGAGTAGATAATACTCTGATACCATCTAAACATCGCAATTGGTTTGAACTTGAGGAAAAATTGTTCAAACGACGACCGTTGGTGTATAGTGAGAAGATTTTAAGATAGTTGTTATTAGAATCTGCAAAAAAGTTCTAGGTTTTAAACCTGCGTCAGTAGTTTAAGTGTCCGATTACGAAAAACTTTTCGTAATAACATTGCCGTGCTAGTATTATGAAACTCGTCAAATTTTGGTGATTTCTTACCTCTTTTGAGTATGAACGTCCAGATGACATCATAGCTAGAGCATATTAAAGTTAAAACTCCGATGATTGAAAAAACTATCCTGCAATAATTAGATTTAGAATTAAACACAAACCATAAAAATGAATAAAAAGGAAATAATAAATATATCTACGATAAAATAAAATTTGTCACTGAAGTTGAAACTTTCAAATGAATATTATCATTTTAAGTGGTCTGATATATTTTTTGGATTTAGGGAACAAAGACAAATGGGAAATAATAACTTGTCTGTAAAAATCCGTCTTCAAATCAAATCATAACTAGAATATGAATATAATGTATTGATTCTAAGAACTAAACCATTATTACAACTTACACTGCAACTGTATCAGCTGGCGTCCAAGGTTTATCATTTGGAAGGCGACAGAAGGCCTCAGTAAAATTAAAAGTTTGATTGTAGTTCATAATTTGATAACCGGGAACGTATGGCGTTGAAAAATTTACCGATTCATATGATGTGCACACTTTTGGAACACACATTCCAAGGCTTGCTACAGCTGCCCCTCGCGGTATACTAGTGATGAAATTCCCAAGATTTTCTGAACTTTAAGAATAAAAGAAAATAAAAAGAGTATAAGTATCACCATGTTCAACAACTTAGCTCTTATCGAACTTATCGACTGTTTTATTTTGACATGATCTGGAAAAATAAAATTCCAGTTTGCGTAGGTAAACTGTGTAAAATAATAGAACAAGAAATACGAAGGACACTGGGATCACATAGGTATCATCACCAAGTATCGTAAAATTACAAAATTTCATTACATAATTACAAATAACATTAAATCAACATTATATAACAAAAATGTGAGTGAATTTAATGTTAGTATTTTATTTCATTACATTTTATTTATCTAACGAATTTATATGCTTCATTAAATTCTATATTATTTAATTTTTATATTTGTAATCTATACACGCAAGGTGAAAAAATGATAGTTGACACTATTTCAATAGGTGTTTGTCTACCCATGGTACGAGTAAACTAAAACACTTTCCCCGAGAAACTTAGGTCAAAAATTGAAATATACGTTATGCTATATATTTTATTAATTATATTTGAATCGGCATATTGTAATGCAGTCGTTATTGTTATCGTACTTGCTACGTACAGAATTCCTGCTGATCCTGTTATTTGCGACTGTTGGACTGCTACAGTGCGACTCAGTCGAGAAGAACCTTCATAGAAATCAGGAAAACGCAGTTTTACATTTTCCGCCAATTTCAATGAGATATAATTAAGGACTTTGATACAATCGTTTATCATTAATTGTTATTTTTTAAGTATTCCGTGTATGAGACGTAATAAGGATAAGAAAATCCCAAAGGTGGTTTTTCGATACAGCGTACCTCACGCAATTTTCCTTTACTTACTGGATAAGGTTTTTATGCTGGTAGAATCTAATTTTACGTAAGAAACGCCATATTGAAAAGTCTAGAGATGTTCCCAGACACGTTCCAAATTTAGATAAATTACATCCCTAATACAAGAAGCTAAACACTAGGCAACCGAAATACGTTTTATTAACGAAGGTAAGTTTTTGAAACCAACTCAAAACCTACCGAATGTAAAATTTCTACATAAATTATATTGATATTAATAAAGCGTTTCGTGGCATTACAAATAAGTATAACAAATTGTTCGAGTTTTTCTATTTCTAAACTTTATTTTGCTAATAATTTTACCTCAGTAAGTCCCAGTCATATTGATGATTAGTACCGTTTTCTGATCTAATTTCTATCTGTCTGGGTAGTGTATTTTCCTTGAGCCATCTAGTCATATACGCATTCGGAACTGACTGCGACTTATAAACTCGCAGTTTTTCTTTGTTTTCCAAAGATTCAGGATCTTGCATCAGTCTAAGAACATCGAGCACGTCAAAAAGGATTAAGCAATATTTTCCTTCTATTGCAGAATCATCTGCAGCATACTTGTAGTTTATTGACAGGCATTGATGATAGTTGCCCAAATCCATAAGGTTTCCTTCAAACAACCCACTTGGAAACTTTGCGCTAGCATCTGCCACTGAAAAATCATTTAAAAAAATTACAAGCATCTTTTCTCTATCTATTCTATGTCTGAATATTTACTATAATTAAATTCTTAGTCTATTACTTCAATTATCCCAAATTATAGACAAAATGTATGAAAACAAGTAAAATTTAAAATTTTGTTTAACCACCGACATTGGTCTTGTACTAAGAACAAATGTCGGTGGTTATTTGGGGTTTTAGTCGGTAAGGTCTTGGATTTGAAATTATCATAATGTTTATTCTACCAGACAAGCCATTTTTTTTTAATACAAATATTGAGGGAGTTGTAAGAATATATATACTTCGCCATTTTGTGGCTGCGGTCATCTTGGACCGATTTTCATCAAATATAGCTAAAAAAACTCCCAACTAATACAATTTTCATACAAGAAAAAACAAAATCGGTTCTTCCGTTTGGGAAGTACGATGCCACAGATACACACACAGAGAGAGAGAGAGAGACGTCGAACTTATAGCACCCCGTCGTTTTTGCGTCGTGTTTTAAAAATACTTTGAATTTACTTACACATGAGTCCCGGTATTGCATCGTCTTTAATATAATTTAACTGCTTCTGACATTCAACAGGATCCAGCGCTGCTTCATATAACTTTGAGTCGAAAGCTGGATGCGAATTATTCCTGAACTGCAGATTCCAAAAACCGTTTGCTCTTGATATAACAAAACTCAATACGAACAATACTTTTGATAACATCTCTTACAATTTTGCAAAAGAAAAACATAAAACCCCTAACTTCAACTAACTTGTTTAATCTACGTCTATTATAGCAATTTTTTTAACAACCACGATAGCATTGCTAGTATATGGACGGTAATTCCAAATAATATATATCTTTTTATAGCGTTCATCGTCACGAATAAATAGAAACAGCGTTGAGGGTCATTAATTTTTATGATCATAACTAATATTTGAATGCAGTACTATTAAATTTTTACATTCTAATGTTCATTTTTTATACAGAATATTATATATCGAAGAAATTAAGGCTCGTGTCGAATCTTTCTCGCATTCCATTTTTATTTCAACCGCCTCATTTTCAGCAGGCGGTCATACTGGCATCATTTACTCGTATAAAATACAATATTTTAAATATCTCACGGAAGTTTTAACGAAGTATTGTATTTGTATATTTTTTCTTCTGTCTGCCTTTATGAAAGAATTAAATCATATTTCTATTTTTGTAAAAAGAAGTACAAACAATACAATAACCATCATTTCGCGTTTTAATTATATGCGGGGATTACGTATACTAATTATGATGTTTAAAAGAGACCACAACGATATACCTTCAAGAAAATTTCATTCTTCCTTTTCAGGCACTTCTGGTTTACTAACATCATCTCTAATTACAACACAGGCAATATCACTAATATTGGTATTATTTTCTTGGTCTTTACTAATATCGTATACGAAATCTTTGTCAATAGTTTCATTATGCAACACACTATGTTCATTACTTAAATTGTCTCTATTTTAACCGTTCATTTGAATTTGAACCGAGTTCTCTTGTTGGTCTGCTTCCTCTTCTTTTTGAAAGCCGTTCTTGTTTTCTGTTGAGGATTTGACTGGTTTCTTTTTATCTGTAAGAAATATTATATAGCGTTAGGACGCTAACTTAATGAAACGTTATTTTATATATAGAAAAAAAAACTATTGCCTATCTAAAAAATAACTCACTTCTGTCTAACAACATTTTGGAGAGTGTGGAGAAGGGAGCGTCGATCAGCAGAGTCGCGAAGTAAGCCACCACTATCGACAAAGTTAAGTGAGCCAAAGCTTTGAACGTCTGGAAGAAAATGTTATGTTCATTAGCTTTTAATCTAAAATAGATATTTAGAGAAAAATATTTCATCGTACTTACAAATCATCTCATAAAGACATAATCTAGCATGTTGCGTGTCATTGCGTAAATTAAAAGATAATTTAATTTTACGGACTTTTAGGGTGCTTGTCAGATATTGTTGGAAGTAAACATTAATATTTTGGCAGACATAACATACAAACTTGTTGTTACTTATAAATATTTCAACCTGAGACCACTGAATTTAAGTTACCTACATTAGACATAATTTAGTACAACATGAAACATAGTTTAATATTTTTTTTAGTATTCTCATGATACAGATTATACCCGATTTAAATCCTCTTCTTATTTAAATTAGATTAAAATGTTCAAGTAAGTAGCTACTCACATATCCAGGTACAGTAAAGTAAGAAGGAGACAGCGCGGACCCGTTGATGACAAACATGAGAGGGTAGTGGAAAATGAATATCGCATACGATATTCGCGCTGGAAGCTTCCATATGTCCAGGGTAAGGAACCAGTTCACTGGACCTTAAACCAAATTGTAATATTCGTCGTGTACGTGGACCAAATTGCTTTTATTAATTATTTACATACTTATATTACAAAGCAAGAGTCTGGCGATACGCATGTGTAGGAACCAGGAAAAAAAAATTAGAATAAGTTATTTAATAGACTAGAATATTTTTTTTATTTGTCACAGAAAACAACAGTGACAAAACTTAAAAATAACAATACTTTAACCTAATTACTGCTTTCTGTCACAAACTGGCTCCAACTCAACATAATGCTGGCTAAAACAACTAGCGCTGATCTTTCGTTGGAACCGGGAGGTGACGTCACGCACGTCACATAGCAGTTAAAATATTGGGTCACCGATTCAAGTTACTATCTCCGGATATCAGAAACTCCCACATAATTTCTATTCATCGCATGATCCTCATCAACCTTTCCAAATGTCCAGAGGCAACGCCGAGTGATTTAAAGGCATCAGTCATGTTGATGACTTCTGCACCGACATAAAACATAAATAAAATATACAAAATAATAAACAATAAATTACACATAAGATTTGTTCGCTTGAGAGCTACGATGCCACAGACAGACACACACACATATACGTAAACTCGTCAGACTCGTCGTCGTTTTTGCGTTGGGGGAATAAAACAAGACCTAAAACGCTCAAAGAGACACGTTTATGAATTAGTAGCTAGCAGTGACAGTAGCTGCTCAATCTTACGGTTTTACCAGATTTCCCAACAGAGTTCTTAACTACAAGAAGACAATACAAAATGTCTTACCTCCGTAACCATGCGTGCAAGCAAAGATCATCCAACACAAAGCGAAGCTCCAAGCAGTTCTCATGAACGAGTTCATTATGTTATCTACCAGCTGGATATCCCAATCGGGTTGAATTATAAAGTACGGGTAGAAGAATATAGTGGTGGTTACTGATGCTGATATCGTCCATAAAGAAACGACCGATACCTGAAAATAGGAAAACCAAATATCGTCAAGTGATCAAACAAAAATATTTTTCACAGAACATGAAATAATAGGCTATAATGTTATCATTTTATACACTTTTATAATGTTATCATTTTATACACTTCATAAGAGCATCACGCAAAAAACTTAGAGTTTATTGACTAACTAGACTAAAATACATCTTGACTAACAAGCTAATAATTTAGTTTCAAGTAATAAATGTTAATAATCTGAAAGTTTCGTCGGCGAACTGCGACAGGCTATCCTAGATGAAGTTGGTGATCGTAATATTTTCTTTAGAAATGTAGTTTCTTAACCAAGTTGTACCGCAATGCTACCGAGCAGTAACAGTAGGATATATATTTAAAAAATAACCTGCCTTCGTTAGCAAAAACAGCAAAAGTAGTGGTGCTTACCCAAGGCATCTGCACGTCTTTTTTACGGTATACGTGAAGCACGTAGCCAAAAAGCATTCCAACGAAAAAAGGGGTTGCTCGTGTCAGGCTGTTGAAGTAGTAATTGTAATAGTAATCCAAAATATCTGGCCGACTGAAATAAAAAATACACTATCAGAAAATTATTACGTTGGATACATTAGGATGTGCTCTACTGCTTGACAATCTTGCCAAACAATTGTCTTAGAAGACTTAGACTTTTTCATTTACCGTTGACGCATAAACCTGCAGTAATTGAACCCGCTTATAATAAACCGTTTCGGGACTTTCTCGTTTAATTTGTACGTTCTACTTCGTTCGTTTTACATTGGTAAGATAATGTTAGATTAGCATAATCTAACATTAATCATAGCGTAGCGTGAAATTGAAATTACGATCTAGTTCTCCCGAAAGATGATCTAGAAGCCTTGAGTATCGTCGAAAAGTACCTAGCCTATCGGATACATTTTGGGAAGTGTACCTTGAAATTGTGAGATATAATTCCCCCATTCTCTTTCTACAATTGGACTAGTAGAGATACTGCAAGACACCATCGTACATGGTAGTAATTCTATGGACTCGCACTAAACGCTTTGCGTCGACTTATACTATGAGAAATGCCAGGTTGTAGAGTTTGCTGCCGAGTACTCTAATAGTAGCTATAATCTCGGGTCTTTTAAAATCGCGAGTGAATCCGTGCCACATCCTAGACCGCATCGTCGCTTCATAAAAGGCGAGTTGCGGTCAAGCACAAGCCAATTTGTTATAAGAAAAATATTGTTTTTTCATCCGAAAGCTTGCCGATCGAGAATAACGACCCTATTTTCTACTTACTTGAAAGCAGTAGTCCAAGACGGGAGGTTATTAACGAAGCTATACGCTGTAACTGCACTCACAGCAGCCACTACACCTGCTATCAGGGACGTCCAGGCCACCTTCCTGTTGTCTCCGAGCACCCAGAACAACACGATTGGTGAAACTAGGTACATGTGCACGTCTATTGCTATGTACCAGGAATGAGGAATGCACTAGAAAATTATAAAATAATGTATAAATCCTATGTTAAAAGAACCATCATCCTGTTAATAGACTTGCTACAGCATATAGGTACGCGGTTTTACATACACTGAATATTAAACGCCATCTCATCAATCCGCACTTAGATAAATTTCAGATTCATTCGCAGTCTTAATAACCATATAAAATACCGATTTAAAGACTAAAGTATCATATTAATTCTCCTAATTTTGCATTTAAGACTTATAATTTAGGTCTGATGACTAGATCGCTTTAAGACTGCATTTCGATATCACCATACTTATCGTGTTAATATTAAATTGCTTTTGTACTAGATCATTTAAAGACAGGATAGCATAACAACTAAATTGTCATGTTGTCTTCTTAACCTTCTTCATCTTATGATTACTCCGTTTGAAAACAAAAACTAAGAGTGTCCAACAATTTAAGTGTCTACATTCTTAAAAACCAACAAATAAATTAATATTTCGATTACTCGATTAACGCAATAACGATTGAACCGATACCTATGTAAATGATATCTCACCATAGTGCCAGGTCCAATGAAATTCTGAACATGTAACAGAGTCAGCCACCAATGATTCCTGCAATAGTTGGTTTGGTCTTCCACTGTTCCCCAGTAGGGGCCGTCCGACAGCCTGTTGAAGAACGACGCTTGGAGTAATACCGCTGCTGCCAATAGTGGAAACAGTCTTAGCAGACGGTTGAGGTAGAAGAGTGGCAGACCTTTTAGTAGTTGCACTGCAACAATAATTAATTTTATGCTTCATCTTATTTTAAGTCAGTTTTGGGTAATAACGAGGAGGGTCAAGAACTCGCTGGCGAGGCGATTTTGACGTATTTAAACTAGACTGGCGGCGGGAGGAGAAGGATATGGGGTAGACCTTGCCCAGCAGTGGTACAGTATAGGGTTAAAGTAACCTATCTTTCTAAAAGATACGTTGAAAAACTCGAGCGATATTACCAGATAAAATACCATCTAGAAATTTCTCGGAGATAGCTGGATCGTTATGATTTTTTTTTGTCTCAGGCTATATATTTGTATCGTATGTTATATGTATTTGTTTATCTGTGTATCCATTTGTATGTATAATTTGTTCATTTTTCAAATATGTTCGTTCAATGTATTATTTTAAGGCCTCTCTAATTTTATATTATTCATTTACGTGCATGGTTGCCTGGAAGAGATCGCTCTAAGCGATAAGGCCGCCATTGAGAAACCTAGTATATATTGTAAGTTTTTATTTGTTATAATTTTTTATAATTAAGCTGGTTTTTTAATAAAGAGTTGGCTTATATCTTATCTTATCTTATCTTATATAATTTTGATATATTCGTTAAATTTTATTAAATCTCTCTACAATTTTGATTTTTAAATCAGGTGATCATTTTTTTTTCTAAAAAGAACTTGTTTGAACGAGTATACTTCACAAATTTTATCAAATCGGCTCCAGAAAAACAAATAATGGACTATGCACCTAATTGTAAACCGCTCTCTATTTCTGATGGCTTGGTGCCCTTCAGCCACTGTTCGTGGATTATTTATATGAAAAAAAAAAACAAAAATTTTCTCCGATTTTTGTAGACTGTACCGCGCGAGACATAGCGGGAACGCGCGATGCCGGCACGCGCGGTTCAGGGGACGCGAAACTGCGGGAATGATTCGATATTTTGTACATAATAATCCATTAAGATCGTCGCTACAGCTTGTATAATAGAGGAAAATGTTGATTGGGTTTACCTCCAGTCAACTTCCCAGCAGACGTGTATACTAGCAGAAGTCCTGCTAAACAGAAAAATGTATCCACTGTTATCGGAGCTGCAGAGATCCATACAGATTTTAACGACGTTAACCACTGAAAATAATCAAATAAATATAAGAACTAGATAGATTTGATATTACCTTATTAAACAAGCAAAAAGGCTGCATCAAGTTTAGCAAATTGCTGCGAATTGATTATTGGACTGGTTTTCTAACCTGCTTCTAAGATCCCACGCTTTCCACTTATTTACCTGCCTAATGTCTCATATAATTTTACTCAAAATCGAGCCAGTAGTTATTCATACATCATCAAAATAAGTAAAATCCAAATAACTGGTCATTAAATCAAAATAACTGAAACTGAAACTTATTTGTAAGCCCCTGCCGAATTGAAGGAGGTTCTTAGTTGTTTAAATACCAGTATATTACTTTTTACAACTTACGTCAGCATATTGTTCGATACCGTTGAGAGTGAATACTTCAGTGCTAAACGAGTGACCCACGACCACCCACAACATGGCCCAGGTTCGGATCCCGTCCAGGCAGTTTAAAGTTCCTGGTGAGGAACTGAAGTTCATGAGACGACGTCCATTTGTGTACACGGAGAATGAAGTGAAGAGGCGATTGGATTCCTTAGGATCTGAAAACAGGAAGTTTTTTTTTTTACTTATGAAAATGAGCTGTTCTTTTTTTAGAATACTAGCGGCCCGTCCAGGCTTCGCAAGGGAGGACATATATTTGGTTTTATCATTAAAACATTACGCGGCGCATTATTCTTTTTAAGGCTAATTTTTATGAACCTGGGGTTGGTTAAAGTAAGGATTTGTAAGGATCTCTAATTTTTCCTAGTAATAAATATAGCATATAATAATGATAAGTGTTCTTTTCTTTTCTAAGCTGTATTAATATGTTTGTAACTTATTGTCTGTAACCTGTACCTATCTAAATAAATAAATAAATAAATAATTAAGCTTTATAACCGCAAAAGAATTTTTAAAATCAATCTATGATTTTTTAAATTTATTCGTACATGCAATAAATAATCTTTCCTCATTATAATATAAGTGGAGATAAGCTTTCTTCAGACATGTGACCGTAACTCTCTTGCGACAATATGGCCTAAGATGTAGCTTGCATGCAGAATCCGATTCACACTGCTACTTCTAACGGTGTTTGTTAGGAGTAGCTTAGTTTCCAGATCATGCCAAATACAAGAGGTATGTTTGCCTAAGCTCGAGAGTTAGTAGGTACTCAAGTATTCCTTTTTCTCTGTCATTCAGTCAGATGGTATATTCCCGAAATTAACCATCCAAATTAATAGGGAATTTGGAAAAATAAATGATTTTTAACAACTTTTACTACAAGATTTTACCCGAATCCAAGAAAAGTAAGTAAGTACCAACCTTTTTTGAAGTTCATAGTATTGATCATATCGTAAGTTGTACACAGCAACGTCAAAACTCCAATTGTTGAAAATAAAACACTGCAAATAAGATACGTTATGCTTAAAGCGAAAATTATTTGAATAACACGTTCTTTTCTACCGACTTCCAAAAAAGAGGAGGGACTCAATTCGCCTGTTTTTTTTTATTTTTTTTTATGTATGTCCACTCAACTCCGAGAAATTAGGTTCTCGGAGATGAGTGAACAAAAAAAGATTTCAAATCGGTCCAGCCGTCTAACAGGTAACAAACATTAAAAAAACATACCGTAGAATTGAATACCTCCTCTATTTTGGAAGGTAGTCGAAATTAATTTTCCAACTCATAACCAAGAATCGAAACCGGAACGGCCGGATCTCCAAGTTATAAAGCTGATAACTGTCAGGATGCGGTCGCTAGCTGCGCCCTGCGGTGTACTCAAGTAAAGAGTAATATCATTTTAATCAAATATTTCTACTCTTCCATCGATCAAATTATGTTACTAAGTATTTTATAATCAGTTGATATCACATAATTTAATATCAGTTTTCAAATTAATTATCACATTTACGACTGCTGTATTAGTAATGATCAGCGTGGTTTAGCCAATAATGTAAATTTCTATATCGTGCCATGGCACGGTGCGCTCGTTTTGTATCATTAAAATATCTTATTGCGTCACCATAATGTTAAGCAGATCACGCTTTTTAGCAGGAAATCTCGTTGTTCGTTGGAGAAAAAAGAGCCCAGTGTGAGTAGTCTAAAAAACCACTAAATACTTACGTTCTCTCTATTAACCCACTGGGCATAGGGTGGAATTGCGGGTAGGTGACATTACTTATTCTTATAAAATTAACCTTCTCCGACAAACAAGATAACTCGCGATTAACTATTTTATTTAATTTTAAGTGCTATGCTATAAAAATATTAATATAAAATTATTTAAGTATTTATTTATTATTTATATTATGCTATATAAATAATTGAGAATACTCTTCATTCCAGATAGCATTAGTACGCTGAAGTGTCGATAGAACATAACGTGTTCTCACGTAAATACGCAGTTCTGGCATTATAAGCTTTTATACCTCATTTCATTTTCATAGTATAAGTTAATAATAGTAAAATTTAAACTATGTATATGTATAATTTATTTTTAATTTTATAGTCATAGTGTCAATATTTGCTTCGCCTATTTATTTATTCTACGAATTCACAAATTAATAAGTTTAATATTGATCTAACAAATATTTACATAATAAATGTCCACAAAAATTAGTGATGTTATCGAAACTTGTTTAAAATCGATGAATGGTTGTCGTAAATGTGTAACAAAATGCGATCTTAAATCATATATATATATATATAGAATGTTAAGCAAACTTGTGTACGAGTACTATTTTATTTTCATAAACCGAGTAGTGAGGGAGTGAATAATTGTGAGTTGAATGTCAATAATTGTGCCCACTAAGCTAGGCGATCGTATAGCTATCGAGATCAACTAAAGTAGATCGACATCGCAAATATCAAATATCACTATTCGCAAATTAAACATTTAAATATGTTAAAAACTTACGCAGCAAGTGTATCAGCCGGTGACCAAGGTTTATCATCAGAGAGGCGACAGAAATCATCCTGATATCTAAATCCTATAGCTGATATGTTGAATAATAATGACGTTATAGCCTGCTGGGTAGAGCATGGCTTCGGAATGCATACGGCTAGTCTAAACGAGAGTCCCAGATCTGGAAACGATGGCATAGACCTGAAAAAGTTATGAACTCAAGCCGATTTGTAATGAGATTTTATATCTCGGATTTTTCTTCAGTATAAGAATAGATCTACGGGCGTGCCGTAAAGGAATACCTATATTAAAAAAATAGCAGAAAGGAATCATCTGATGTTACGAAAAAAAATTCGTAACATCAGATGGTTACATTCTCCTTAAAAAGTTTGTTAGCAAGCGGCAAGTTAGAGCACAGTTATGAATCAAAATATATAGACAAGGATAAACAATACAACTTGAAATCGCTATAATTAGCATACCTCGATATATCTTTATTTATAATCCCAAAAGACGCAAGCAATTGCGCCTTTCGCAAATTTGCTTCTACCACCTTAGCTTTGACTTCTTCATCGATCTCCAAAAAGCTGGGATCAAATCCCGAAAATTCTACATTCCAAGGAAAACTCAAGTTCTGACTTAATGGAACAACTATAGTGCAATATTTCCCTTGAATGGACATTTCATTGGTTTCGTGGAAGATCCCAAGACATTGGCGGTAGTTTCCCATATCTACGAAGTTGCCTTGCGCCACCCCTCTAGGCGTCCGTATGCCAGCGTCAGCAACTGAAATATTTTTGTTAAAAACTTTTTAAGGGGTGAAAATGTTTCAAAATTAAGTTCATTAAGTTTTTACCCGACTGCAAATAAAGGAGGGTTATGTTTTTCGAGGGTAAATATGAAAATAGATTCGTCTTAGTTCTGAAAGTGACAGGTACATCAATATTAAAAGAAAAATATAAGGATTTCAATATAGTAGACGGCACACCTCCTTTGGCTATTTGCCCCACTAACCAAACTGCAAGTATCTGTATTGGTTTTTTATATCTATTCAAACGCCATTGATATCTCCATATTATATATAAATATATGTATCTCTGGTAAGCCGGGGTTAAACATATTTAATGATATAAACTCGGATATCTGGTATATTACAAAAAACGCCAAGTACTAGTCAGACTCGCGCACTAAGGGTTCCGTATCATTATCTATACAACATGTGTTCAAGTTTCAACGGGTTGTCGTTATGAATATCAGCAAAAAACGGCAAAAAAATTACGTTGGTATAAGAGCCTGAATTTATATTTTGTATATATTCAGTTTTTAGTATTTGTTGTTATAGCAGCAACAAAAATACATAATGGACAGCAAAGTCTTAGTATTAGGGTCCCATTTATACTCTTTAGGTACGGAACTCTATAAAATAAGAAATCTATGCGAAAACCGTGGAACAAATTAACTAAAGAAAATTTGATAAAACTTACATTGAATTCTTAACGCTGAATTGTTTCTAATAAATCTAATTTGCTGATGACACTGTTCCGCGTCCAAAACATCTTCGTATAAAGATTCGTCTAACGCTCGATTCTTGTTATTCACTTCTAAAAATATTCTCCCATGTACTGCTGAAACTATTACTACTAAAATACACAATTTAATTGCCATAGTTAAATGATCACTACGAACTAATTAAGAATTGGTCTTCCATCAGGTGTTAATCGGAATGATGTAAGCTATTTTAATCATATAAGTAGGTATATCTAAATATTGACGACATTGATTTTTATTTATCTTATCTTGATTAATCTGACTCAAGTAAAGAGTAATCGTTAAGCAGCCTGTAATTAACTCACCCGGATAAAGATAGCAACGTTAATGCCGCATGTGCTTACATAGATCTCTAGCTAAAATGCTTAAAACTTCATGGGAAATGTATGCGTTGACGCAGGAACACAGAAACATATTATAACAAACTAACAGAGTATGCGACAGAATACAATTTATCGTTATAGTTCCTACCTATACGAGAATAAACATTTATACAAAGATAGATTGGCATGCAGATACATACATGTATACCTACCTATACTGAGTGACAGATGAAAGCAACAGACTTGTAGCATATGTACCTGCTCCAAGTTTGTTTCTGTTTATCAACTATATATACTCCAAATAGCTTCGTTCGCTTACAAATTATTATTACCAGAACTTTGTTTCCTTTGACCTATGCCATGCCATCTGTTTGATTCTGGGCGAAACAAATGAGCGGGCATTGGAATGCAGTCTATAATTTTGTCAACTGTATAGATAGATGGTGTCTTATGCACAGTTTGGATATTGACATAGAGTAATGTAAGTTCAGAGAAATAACATCGTACTTTTCTGAAAGTTAGGTCAAAGATTACTATTGTACAGAAGGTGAAGTATGTAGTAATTACTCAATTCAAATATAACTTTACTCATTATAGAATAATAAAATAACTCGATTTTATTAAACTTTTATAAAAATGATTTCTCATCAAAACATTTAAAAAAATTGAGAAAATTTCGTAGATACTATCGTTCGAGTTCGTTCGTTGATTATAGTGCGAGTTGCACCCTTCAAAATTCCGCCATCGTGAGCAGTTGGCAGCTCATATCATTGATGACATTATTTATCAACAACGAGGTTTGCTGGGTTAGGTAAAACTTACTTTAAAAAATTGTAATAATTTTTTTTTTTTGCATATTTTATTTATAAGTCTATTTTGACTGATTTTTATCAAACTAATATGAATAAATTTTTCGTTAATTTTAGCGTCTCTAAGATAACAGAAAAATACCTTAAAAAAAAACAATATAATAACTGAAATAAAAAATAATCTTTTTCAAAAAAAATTTACGTTATGGTTTTACTTTAGTTTTTTCTGTATTAACGTTAAAATTAACGAACAATTAATTCATACAAGTTTGTTAAAATCGGTCAAAATAGTTAGATTTATAAATAAAAATATTCAATAAAAAAATTATCTAAAAAAAGTAAATTGGCGAAATCATCGATGAACGTTTACTTAAAAAGATTATAAGAAGTGATATTTTTTGTTTTCGATTCTTCTTATCTCCCATTTGATCACACTTCTACAAGTAGTCTCAAAATCACTATCCTTGGAAAGAATATTATATATAATTATTCTCACGTTGCGCAAGATGAAGTCTGACAACGTCGCGCACTACGCGAAGTGGCAGGGATGAGGCGGGCACGCATGCAACGTCGCATAAAACGAACGCTACCCGCTAGCTAAGCCAAAGTGCCTCATTAAAATATGTGCCTTATTTTTTTAACTAGGCACTTATGCCTAGTTAAATATATTAGCAACGTGCTTTTCTAAAGTTACTTTTTAGTAGGCTCTTATAACATTTATCTTTAAAACTTCACTTACCTATCATTCTAAGACAAAAACAATACATTAGCCTGAAGGTGCCAATATTTCGATTAATCTACCTCAACATTACAAAGTAGACATTCCACGTATACCGAAAGAAACATGTTCAAAATAACGAGATAATGAGTTCTTCAAAAATATATTAAAATGGTTTGGTAAACTAAGATAAGCATTTTGGTAAACTAAGATAAGCATGTATTAACTTCCAACATGGCACAGTATACGGTAATGCTAGAAAATGGAAACAAAAACGCATCTATTTGGGAACCACCACCTTAACGGGATCATAGCTTGATTGAGTTGTGTAACTCACTCACTCACTCTCTCACTCAAAGAGAAAGAAAAAGTGGCTTTGGGTAAGTGTTACCTACTCACCGGTAGTTTTTTTACCAATGAGTAACAGTGTTACACAAAGTGGTGTGACTCAGCGGGAACAAAGGAACAAATTACATTTCTTACTAAGGCTACCTACCAATAAAATAGTTTCCACATCACCCGCTCACAACCACTTGGCCACTTTGGGTCATATATAATAATTTAAAAATCTATAAATATCAGAAAAGCCATGTCTTATTCTGATGTATAAGCTATATTATTATACTAGCTGTGCCTTGCGGTTTCACTCGCGTAGTTCCCCATTGGATTGTCGAGATAATGGGGGAACTACTTTTTTGAAGTCGGTTAAAAGTATCCTATGTCCTTTCCCGGGGTCCAATCTACATCCAGATCGGTTTAGTGGTTTTGGCGTGAAAGCGAAACAGACAGACAGAGTTACTTTCGCATACAAAATTGCGCCTTTATAATATTAGTAAGAAGTAAATTATAGTAAGGATATTCTAGACGTATACTAAACAACGCTTTTATTATAGAGTACCTACCCATTAAGTATGAGAAATCCTTGGCTTCATGAAATTATATATTTTTTTAAATTTGGTTAAAATTTATTTTAAATGCATACCTTTACCCAAGTATTGTTTTACGATTTACTCATGTTGATTGCTACTAATTTTTTTACAATATATTCTTTTCATACCTACTTAATGTTTTCTTAACTAATAAACTTTTATAACAAATAATGATTAGGTTCCTTTTTAACCTGCTTTACTTCAGTCAGTCAATATTAGTATTATAAATATTTAGTCAAAATGCACCAAGCATTGATGTTCACTCATTTTTTATGTTACTCTGTGTGTTGTATAGGTACATATTCTGTGCGAAAAGTTAACATATGTTCAAAACCTATATCATACCCGTAAAGTGGTATATTATTTGTATTATATATTGCTTCTTCTAATGTAAATATTCTATAAATACTCTTTCCGTATTAGTAAACGACAAAGTAATTTGCACTGCTTGCATGACAATTATCTACTTGATCTATGCACGTACGTTACAGTATTGCCATTTATTGCCTTTCCCATTTTCAGTTCCAGTTATTTGATTTATTAAGTAACAATATTAAAAAATATAGCATGATCTCTGGGACAGCGACAAATATTTAAAAAAACATATTATATATAAATTTAAAAAATACTAATCCGTTTTTTATGAAAATCCACAGTTTTCCTTTCTGCATTCAATTTATTTCCCAAATTTTAGTAATTGAATACAGAAAGGAAAACAGTGGAAGTTTCTTCAAAATCGATTTAGTAGTTTTATATATAAACCATATTAAAATTTATTTAACCTATTCTGATGAAATTTTCACTGTTTTCGTTATTGTTTTCTTTTATTGCATATGCATAAAAATACTATAAGCTCTAAGGCGTGCCAAAGAAATATGCATACCTACATACTTACACACGAAAAACACAACCCTCGCAAAAAGCAATATAACTGGTACATACTCGTAATATTTGACAGGTTATAAACAGATGGGTAAATTAAATAGGTACATGTACCTATGTATGGGCTTCACTGGCACCAGTTATGCAGTATAATGTCAGGCAAATCTGTTCAATAGGCAGTAAAAATAGCTGCTAAGGAAGTTGCAAAAGGAATATATAAAATTGGAAAAGTAATGTTAAAAATTATATATAAAAAAAATACCTTTTTGTACTTATTTTATATATTTGTATGTCAGAAATAAATAGTTCATTTGAAAAGGACGAAAGTTTGCTGTTTTGTATGACGTTTACTGGCCGATTTCATAATAGTACCTACAGACACGACGCCACGAGTAGCAATATATTTTCGAGGTGGCGAACTTGTTACTTAATAAACTTTGTAATGTTTCCCTAATTTAGAATTAAATATAAAAGTCATCTAGATTTGTAACGTCCATGACTGGTCTAATTCGCAAAGAAGATACCACTATAAAATCCCATTTAAAGTCATATTATGTCAATGCAAATACAAGTATTATTTATTACATTTTGATAACCAGAAATAGATTAAATCTATTAAAAATAATTATCAGCAAATATTCATGAACATCAAATTGATATGATGAAATAGGTAAAATAATCACAGTAGTACCTACGAACCGAGTCCCATATTTCGTATTGTCATAAGATTAACAACGATAATTTGAAAATTTGCAAATTATTATCACAGAATACTAGTCAAGTTCTAACTGATATAAAGCCGCATTGCAGCGCTGAATGGCGATGGACAACCTTCTTTACTCGTAGACTAGGCCTTGTCCCTTTATTTGACATACCTACAGCTTCATGTAACATTCACACAGTACTAAGTTGTATATTCACTTCAAAAACAATCAATTAAATAAAAATTAAATAAGTTTTTAAGAGGGGCCTCCCATACACCAAACATAATGTATGCCGTTTTTTGCTAGATGGATAGTACGGAACCCTTTGTGTGCGGGTCCGGCACTTAGCTGCTGTTCCTCTCATCCTAGCTCTATAGCTTTAGCTTAGAAAAACTAGTTTATTCCAAAACACTTGTGTAATAAAACCAAGTAGTATGAACAGTTACCTAATAAATAATGGGTGACTAATAAAATAATTTAGTTTTCAAAGCCAAATAAAACGAGATTAGTAAGAATACAACGGTAGGGTTGGTACAGATAATCATTATTTAGCATAGAGCAACACGGACCTCAGCGCACGCTCGGAGTTGCTCTATGTTATTCAGTGATGAAGTTTGCGCTGTGTTAGTTCTTTATTAATTCTAACGTTTTGCATATATTTAATTATTTATGACAATCTTTCTCAAGACCCGTGACTACTCATAGTTTAAAAACAATGATTACTAATTTGAAACTTACCTACATCTCAAGTATCCATTTATATTTCATCAAAACCGGTCAAGCGGGTTGATATTTAAACGAAATAACTGAAGAGTTAAATCAGCGTATGAAGTAGGTAATGGAAATCAGTTTTTTTTTCTTTAATTTGTTTATAGATATGATTAAACTTGCCTATTTTGTGTTCCACCCCTATTTGGCCTACACCCTAAAATGATTACAACTTCTAAATTTAATGTCTAGGTTTCTGTTTAGGTCAGGACTAACTCTTTTATATATGTTACTAGCTGGGCTCTGCAGTGTTACTCACAGATCTCTATTTTTATAGCCTATTTTATTCAGGTTAAAATAGCTTTCTAACGCAAAAGAATTATTGAAATCGATCTTTTTTAATCTTTCCTTTTTATAATATTAGTGTAGATATATTAAGTCCCGACTGACTGTTTGATTTTCCCTAGGATACGATTCTTTACCGCTAAACCTAGAGACATGAAAAGTGATGTTTCAGAAATGTATGAAACACCAGCCAGGACAGTGTACACGATACCATAAATGTGTTAGGGAGTATTAATCTTTAATCTACCAACCAAATTCGAAAACACGAAACTAATCGCAGTGTAAAATATTTCCACCATGTTTACACAGAGGAATTTGACAATTAAAACAAACACATCATCTAAGCAATTAAAAAACATGATGGCAACCCTTGCCAACTATCATTTTTGTGTCTAACATTATAGTGACTGACTATATCGCACATCTAGATAAAGAGTAGCACAACACAAAATACCTGTTTTTTCAGGAACAACAAAAAACGTTATATTCTATTTTTGTTTGACCAATTCAAAACTTTGCTTATAATATGGCTTACATGATATTAGGTACTGATTAGTGTTCTGCTCCGTTACATACTCATTTACACATCTCGCTGACTAATTCATATTTTTCGTGTTATTTTAGTATTCGTGACTGAAACATCATTGAAAATAAGAGCGAATTTAAATTTTACTAACAATATAAAACCAACTCAAACTAGATGAAACATTTTCACTAATATAAAACTATTTTTATTTAGTATCATAAAAACTACTTACTTTCGTTAACAATACCAATGTAACTGGAAAAGTTAGGTAAAGCACGAGAGAAAAGAATTTATCTCAATCGCGTAAATCAAATCAACCCAAAATAGTTCACACTAATAGTTGTGGTTAAAAATACAAAACTAAGACGAAATAATTCAGTCTTTGTGTATACTGACAGCACCTTTGCATGTTATAACTGATAATACTTCACTGTTGTTGGCGGGGGGCGTTCCTAGAGTAACTCAGAAAGACAAACTTAAATATCCATCTACATTTTGTTACTTGAGTTTTTTACACAGGTGTCTTTTGAGTTTATGTAGTTTTTGATGCTGATTCATATAATCGTAATAACTCCATTTTGAACTTTTTTGAGTTGTGCTACTCTTTATCTAGCAGTGCGATATGTTAATCTATAACATTATACAAAATATATTTTATGTGATAGCTTTTCTGATAAGCATACAACATTCGAAAATTAAGCAGCACTATCATAATCAAGATAGCAATAAAACAATTCTGATAATGAAAATCATGACAAACTATATTATTAAAAAAAAAATCTTTAAACTTTAATAAATACAGTTTTGTACAGAAAATATCCAATGTTACATAGTAATATCATGGGATGGTAGCAGCTATAGCAACAATATTAATATCTATGATAAACAGAACATAGATAGTGTTGATAATAATGGCCATGATCCATAAGTGCATTATATAGGCAGATAACAATATTCATGGTAACAATAACAAACTCATTGCCACTATAATGATAAAAACGTGTTTTTTTTCCTACACATACTTATATTTATCTCTGATAAATCATACTAAGAGACATAGAACCAGGCCTTAATGAAATCAATTTTATTGTATCATTTAAATTCTTTGAAAGTACCTTAGTATGTACACAAAATGGCAAACAAATGTTGCCGCCCTGAATTTTGTGACATCAGCATGTTATCTGTGCATAATTTATCAAAGTATTTCCGATCCTTACAGTCTACAGTTTTAATCTTTACAGACAGCTAAGGCCTCTTGTTTTTCTTCGACTAGCTCTTTGCCCGTGTTGTCGAGCATTTGGCGAGCAAAATCTGAGATGATCAGTCCCTGAACAATCTTCCATTTACCATTGCTGACAGTAACGGGGAATGAGAAAACAATATCAGCAGGGGTGCCGTAAGAACCATCGGATACTACGCCCATACTGACCCAGCGGTCACCAGTGCCCAGGAACCAATCTCTCATGTGATCTGAAGCCGCTTTGGCTGCAGATAGGGCAGAAGACATTTTCCTGGCTGCAATAACAGCAGCCCCACGTTTCTGAACGGTGCTCACAAACGCTCCTTTCAAGTATTCATTGTCATTGATAGCTGCAGGGACCGGTTTTTCTACTCCACCAACAGTGACAATAGCATTAGCTGGGTCAGGGAACTGAGTGGACGAGTGGTTGCCCCAGATGATGACATTCTTCACATCTTTGACTGGAACACCAAGTTTAGCTGCTAGCTGAGATTGAGCACGGTTTTGATCAAGACGGGTCATTGCAGTGAAGTTCTCCTTAGGGATTGATGGTGCATATTTTGAGCAGATAAGTGCATTGGTGTTTGCTGGGTTCCCGACAACAAGAACTTTAACATCCTTGCGTGCAACCTTGTCCATAGCCTGGCCTTGTTCTTTGAAGATGCGCACATTGGCTGCAAGCAGGTCCTTTCTCTCCATACCTTCTTTCCTGGGCATGGCACCTACTAGAAAAGCAGCAGCCACATCCTTAAAGGCTTCTTCAGGATTAGCGGTAGGAAGGACTCCAGCTAGCAGAGGCAGGGCACAGTCAGCAAGCTCCATGACCACACCTTCCAAGACACCCATCATTGGAGCGATATCAAGGAGGTGTAGAAACACAGGCTGTTCCGGGCCAAAGACAGCACCGGAGGCAACTTGGTAGAGAAGAGAGTAGGCAATCTGCCCAGCAGCACCCGTCACAACAACTTTGATTGGAGCAGCCTGAAAAAACACCATTGTTCTTAAGTTATTATCTTCATAATTTAATTATATATGTAAATTGGTAATTAAAATAATAAGATAAGCTAATTTGCAATAAACATTTTGGTAATAAAATGAAATTGACAAACAATTATTATGTTGAATTATATATAAAGTGTCTTATCAAGATCAGGTAACATAGTGGGTTCACTATTTAGTTAAGTATTGATCTTAATTTTTTTAATGTATGTGTGGTGTGATTATAGGTACCATTAAATCAGATTTATTAACAACAGCAGTCATATCTTCTATTTTATATGCAAAACAGCAACAGGCCATGTTGGTGATGATTAACAAATAAGTATATCAAAAGAAAATATTTCTAAATCAATCTAATCACATTACATAGTAATACAGATTAGATCATAAACCATGCATATAACATGTTTTTGATGACTATCCCCTACCACTACTTAATAAAGTGGTTTTATCAAAGATAAGGCATGTTTTTACACATTAGCATTCAGTAATTTTACAATGTTTGAAATGGGATTAAGGTTAGTTTGTTAAAAAATAGCGGGTATCATTCAAGATACCGAAGGTCAAAGCAATGTCACTGGAATGTTGTGTAGATCCGGAAACTCACCATTCTTGCTTTTCTTTAACCCTATTCACAAAATTAAGCTGTTTAAAGAAAGGTTCTACAATGGCATGGAGTTGCAAACAATGTATTGCCACACCGGTACCGGTAGGATTTGTAAAGCCGACAAACAACCTACAACCCTTTAAAAAACTTCGCTGCCGGCGGCACACAACACTAATTTTAGTTTTATCGAACAAATTGAAACACAGGGACGATGAGGGGTCGGCATAGGGAAAGTGGGGGGCAAGGAATCCGCGTCAGCCGCGTTGTGTCAATTTTTTGTGACAGCTAAGTTTTGACATTAGTCAGCTGATAATTGTTAAAATATTTGTCTTTGAAGACTTTGCGATATTAGATTGATATATTGCCAGGCAAGTTAGTTGTTTTATCAGATCCTACACTGATAATGATAATATGACAAAAACACGTAATACTTTTAATTTAAAACAACTGAATTCAAATCGCTACGCAAAATATATGTTACAAATGTCATCTATGTAGGTACATGCATTGATATATAAAAAGCGTTACGACTCCTTGTAAAAGATACTTTTTCTGAGGTCCGGCGGCTGCCATATCCCTTATTTTATGACGGCTGCGGTCCGTCCCGTCCTATGAAGTACCCAAACCACAGAGTTCATTAAATATAGTCATTCCAAGCGTGTCAGCAAAGAGGACAGTAAATTCAATATTAACTATCACTATTAGCTATGGCTGCTATGGTGACAATAGTAACTACTACATCTGCTATCGGAGAATTTTTTTTACTGTTACAGCCACTAAAACCATATCGCTCGATTCTCTAGAGTAACTTTCTTCAGATCTTTACACTTTTTATCACTAATATTTTATAGATAGAGATTTACCATCAAATAAATGAGTTAACCTCAAAGTTTATTCGCATAGCACATCAAGTACTAAAGCATAAACATTGCCATTCAGCGTGATAATGCGGTTAGCATACTAGCACAAACTAATAAGAAGATACTACGCATACTAGGCACGCTGCCTTCTGGTGGTGGGTTCGAGCATTTGGATTTTCTGTAGATCTTTTATGGTCTATAGGTGATTCTGCTATAATTTTTTGTTGTCGTAGTTAGTCATTTTCTAAATGTTAATAAAGGCACTTGGCCTATAAAAAAAAGAACTAAACAATGTTCAAACCGGCCATACGCTACGGAACAAAAAATCAGTCGCTCTGTCTCTTATATTTCCATGGACATTGTATATCTCCTCCCATGTTATAGTGTGACTGAAACGGCATGTACTTATTGTCTATTAATTTCGCTGTCTACGACTTCAACGAAGATGAAATGTTACATCAACGGTCCTTCGTAGAAAAATGACAAAAATTGTCTATGAATGACTGACAGACGTGACATAAGGGAATGAGAGAGAGAGAGGAAGGGAATGACATAACAAATAACCTAAAAATCCTTCGTTGCTCGATTTAGCTGAGAGTTTATAAGTCCGCCTATTTTTTTCTGGAAAACAGTACAAATATTAATGTATTAGCAATATAACTGAAAAATGTCGACACTGCTGCGATCCACAAAATTTGTGCGGTATTTTACCGGCGCCGCCCGGACCCTTTTGCTTAACACTGCAAAGACTGCAGAAACCAATTTAGTTACAAGTTCAAAGGCTTTGTGTGCGGCTAATAAGTAAGTGGTACTTTTATTATCCCATAAATCATTAGTGAAAATAACAATATTACATCATCTGAACACCTTAATTTATTATTTCTTAAACCGATAAACTTACTAGATCAGTAAATGTCTTATTAGTTTTTAATAACCTGTATATAAAATACTATTTTTTTGCATATAATATTAAATCATACATGACTTAAACATAGCATACTGCCCGCAGCAGAGAAGGCCCACGTTTCTAGACATAATATCTATAATTATTAATTTTCTTTTGTAAGAAATCTCTGAATTGCTAATCGGGAATCATATCATATATTTTTATTAATACTATTGTTTTAATTACCAGTGTGTTAATGCGTGACTATGCTACTAAAAAAGCCGAAAGTCTTGAACCTCTACTGCAAAAACTTGACACAGAAGTGCGCAGATATGGCCGCATCACAAAGAAAGATATTGATGAGGTATTTGATGAGATCCGATCAAGAAATGACATTACAAGCTCTCAGTCACTGCTAGTTATTAGATGCTGTGGTAAGTTTATGTTTTGTATTTTTTCTGAGAATGCAACCTATTTTCATACTAATCTGCAAAAAGACTGCTATCTCAGATTCCATATTTGTTTATACTAATGTGAGTAGTGTAGCAAAAAAATTTAGTAAATTGGTATCAATCATCTCTTTTAGGAGTTTTCTAAGTGACACTTAAATATCACTGAAAACTTATTTGATGTTGTGTTGTTAACATACTTGATTTGAACCAAGTGGTCCCAGGTTTTTCATCAATGAGTCTGAGTCAGTTTGAGGAGGCCTATGCCAAAAGGCACACTGAGCTGAAGGACATTTTATAGTAGTCACTTTGATTTTGTATATAAGCTAAAAATTATTAACTCACATTAGATACAGTTGTAGTGATTAGTAATTTTTGTACATACCATTATCTCAGAAATAAAGGGCTATTCTATTATTTGTTTGAGTCTGGATCTGTTGTGAAATTTTCATAAAATGAAACACTCACAGGAGAAAACTCAATAAATATTTTCATGTTTCTTATTTATTACAATAGCTTCACAGCTGAGAGTAAATTTTTATTTTATAACATTAAGCTGCTATTTTAGTCGCTATCGCCCCTTTTTTTTATGTATGTTCCTTGATATCTCAGAGATACGCTTTGACAATATTTTTTTGTACTATAGAGAATAGTTTCCTGTTGAATAAAAATTTTATCAGAACGGGTCTTGTCCTTTAGTATGTAAATTAACCTTTATCTTGGGTCATTACAAATTTATAACACATAGACAAAATTAAATGTTTGTCTAAATTGCATGTGGATGATTTAAAATTTTGTTTGTATTGAACTCTTAGTATATAATTAAACAAATGTAAGTTAATTCAATCATATTTTATGATTAATAAAAAAAAAATTAACAATTAGTGGTAATTATCAGCTCTAGTTGACATAAGATTGTCTTTAATCTGCCAAATTTAACACTTTTATCTTATAATCTAATATAAACAAAAAAAATCCTAAAAACCACTTCTGTAAACACAAAATATTAATTCCGACACCCGCTCAATTTGGCATAAAATCATTGGCAATTTTTGCACAAAGGGCAAGAACATTGCAAACATACACATGTACACTGTCATTCTGTGTAGTTCAGGCAGTTAAATTTTGCATTCTGTGATGAAGCCGTAGGCTAGGGTTGTCGCTTCGTAAAAATAAATGAATATATCGTAAAAGTATTAGTATGACAACTAGGAACATGTAGCCTCATAGGCTACGGTCGATTTTCTATTTCTAATTCGTATTACTGACGTGTAAAACAACCGATAACGCGTCTACCTTCTTTGGTCTTCGTTTTAGCATTAAAACAAGAATTCTAAGAATTTCTAAAACACGCGACACCTGTGAGACCACATGTCACTATTTAAAGGTGAAAATAACTCAAAAGTTTATATTGAAGTAATTTTATCACTTTTTTCAAGTATTGCTTGTGTTATAACTAGGTGAGCTGGTGCCGGAAGAGCTGCCCGAACAGAGAACTCTACTAGTTCAGAAGATATGGAGTGTACTGACAGAAAGAGGCATCCCCATGGACATATCCCATTACAATGCTCTGCTCCGTGTTTATCTAGAGAATGAGCATCCATTCTCGCCGGCACTGTTTCTAGAGGAACTTGAAAAGAAGGGGCTGCAGCCTAACAGGTGAAATTCGAAAATTGCTGTTATCTTCTAGTCAAGTTATGCTTAATACTCATTAATTGTTTATTTCATGTTATGCTTGAGAGTATTAAAACATTCATTCAATTCAGAAACTTAATAAGCAAAATGAAGAAATAAGAACCAATCAGCACTTAGTAGTACCTGTTTACGTAATCTAATTGGATATTCGCTGGTCTGTTTTTGAGCTGATATGTACTATAATAGTAATGTGCACCTTAATGTTTAGCAAGCTACCATAGACAAATAAATGTTACATATTCCAGAGTTACTTACCAAAGACTAATGTGGCGCTACTGCCAGGAAGGCGACGTCGAAGGCGCTACGAAGGTTCTAGAAAAGATGCGGGAACTCAACTTCCCTGTCTCGGAGCCAGTTCTAAACGCTCTAGTCATGGGCCATGCCTTCCACGGAGATACAGACGGGGCTAAAGCGGTGTTGGAAACCATGGCAAGAGCAGGCCTCCAGCCTACAAACCGTACATACACGTTGTTGGCGTGTGGGTTCGCCAAGAAAGGAGATATTGATGGTGTCAACGAGATCATCAAGCTGGCTAATGAAAAAGATGCTCTCATCACTGATAGAGTAAGTTTAGAACTTTTTTATGTTTTGGATGTCATGTCATTGAATTTCACATTTTGGCCCTAGATTATGGATAAAATCCATTATCTATGGCAGACTCAGGACTTCGAACTATCTTTGTTCCAAAAAAATCAAGTTGATCTGTCACTCAATTGTTGAGGAGAAGGACAAACAAACCAATAAACGAATAAACACACTTTCGCATTTATAATTTGTGTGGAGATTCAGAAATGGCTTGTACTCTTCTTTTGTTTATAGTTTTTGTATCTAATTGTTACCGTCTCACCATACTTGGGCTAAAATAATGTCAGCTTTGTATTGCCGCGTCTGAATTATGAGCATCTTCTACATTGCATTGGTGCGAGACGATCTCAATCGAATAAAATGAGACAAAAGACGTACAAAGTTGGGACGCGTTTATTTACGTAAATACAGGGGTCGGCACTCGAAGTGTTACCAATTCAAAATGCTGTAATTTTGACAAATTTGTTTCTTTTTATTTATAAACTTCAATGTATAGAAAAAAAAAACATTTAAAATTAAAAAGAAAAAAATATTGTTCGATGTGGCCACTTTTAGCGCGGATAACAGCATCGAGTCTGTCCGAGAAGGCTTAACACGCTGCACGAATGTGGTCTGCTGATATTTTGTTGTCTGTCTCATATTTTTTTGCTGACACTTTGGTCTCTAGCATTGACCATATAGAAAAATCCATTGTTTTTAAGTCCGGCGAATATGGTGGCCATTGTTGCGAAGAAATGAAGCTCGGAACTATGTCTTTCAAAAAAATTTGGGTTTCACGGGCTTTGTGGGATGGTGCCGAGTCTTGCTGAAACGTCCAATGGTTTCTACCGAATTTCTTACGTGCCCAAGGTAACAAAGCATCGTTTAAAATCTTTTCACGGTAGATTTGTACCCTGCTAAATGAAAACGAGAGGTGAACGTCCCGTAGCAGTTACCGCGGCCCAAACCATCACTGATGCTGGTGCTTGCTTTCGCAGAGCAATTCGTTGGTCTAAATTGTCGTTTGATTTAGACTTTAACCATACGCGATCATTTTGTTTGTTCACATATTGCTGAACCGTAAAAAATTTTTCATCGGAAAATACCACATTTTCAAGCTTGCTATCAACGTGCAACTGCTTTAACTCCTTAGCTCTTTCTAGGCGAACTGCCTTTTGTGCAAGTGTCAAGTCTTGCACTTTTTGTATTTTGTAAGGCTTCAGTTGTAGTTTATTTTTTAATATGCGTCCTATGCTCCGGGCAGATACATTAAGACTTTTCGCCAATTTAACTGCGCTTTGTCGTGGATTTCGTTCAATTCTAGCCTTTACCTTCCGAACCATTTCTGATGATGTTGCTGTTGTTGGATGTCCACCTACCTCCATGGCGTTTCTTGATGCTACCCGTATCATTGTAACGCGTGATGGTCCGATACACAAACATTTTATTCAGATGTAAATGTCGTAGCGCATTAACAATGGCTGGTTGCGATTTTCCAGCCAAATACAAAATAATGACACTGTGGCGTTTGAATTCCATCTGGATAACTTTTTTTAGCAGCGACGAAAAACAATGAGCTTCTGTATGTTTAGGAACAAGACAATAGACTTACGACTGTGAAAAAATGGGCGCCATATTGTAAGCAGTTTGCTTGCTATAGCAACTTAAAGTTGGTAACACTTCGAGTGCCTACCCCTGTAGTTTAAAGTAAGTCTTATTTATTTTCAGGATGTATTAGAAATGATCGAACACTTAGCAGTGGGTGGACATGGAAACAAAACCGAACAACTGTTTCCCCATTTGCAAAAGGGCGTTGGATTCAACCAAGATTGTTGCAATCTTATTTTAAGACTCCTAAACAAGGGTCAACTTGAAACCGCTAAGAAAATACTGCATACTATGCCAAAGTCAGATAAAGTTGAAGACACGCCTTTTAAAGGGGCGTTCTTCATCAAACAGTTACTCCGCGTTGGTAAATCTGCCGACGAGATTGTCAAAACATGCTTAGAACTCAAAAGTGAAGGTCTTATACCAAACGCTATATTAATAGCTACAGAAAACGCTTTAATTCAAGGCCGCGCTGAAGTCGCCCAAAAATTATTCGTCGAATACGAAAAAGAAGGACTCGAAGTACGCTCGCATTTCTATTGGCCTCTTCTGGCGCAAAAAGTCAAAGAAAATGACGAAGAAGGCCTTCTTCATATACTTAAAGAAATGCAGCGTAAAAACGTTAACATATCAGGAGAAGCACTCAGAGATTATGTCATTCCCTATCTTATGAAGAAAGATCCATCAAGTGTGATTTCTAAGTTACAACTCTGTGATATACCTGTTTCGTACACCGCTAAGAACTTGATACATGAGCTTTTAGAAGAAGGCAAAATAAATGAAGCAGCTCAAGCCGCTTTGCAATACAGAAGTAGGGGTAACTACTCGTTACTAGCAAGGCCTCTTCTAAACGCTTTGTCTAAAACAAAGGATGTGGATTCCTTCGTGTCTCTTTTACACGTTATTAGTAGCAAACAATACAATCAGACTGAAGAGGACCTGTCAAATGAGGAAAGTCAGAAGGAAGACTCGTACCTCAATGAAGTAAGTCGTCTCGTTAAGACCGCTTCGAAAATACTGTCTAAAGCACCTCTGGTAGAGAAATTATTGTTTGGTTTACAAGCTAAAGGACTGAGAATAACGGTTGAAACCGCGGAAGCCATAGAACAATACATGGGCGAAAATTTGACGACTAACATATCGGAGCTGCTTACGCAATTGACGGCCAGCGATTTAGAATTGGCGCCTCTTGGAAACGTTCGTAGGGAATCCCCACGAAATTCTGTTGAACTGGAGCAATTGATAGCCCAATTAAAAACCAAAGAAGGAACCAACGTCAACCGTTTGCAAAAACAACTTCTGTATGCATACATAAAGGAAAATAATGTGGACAAAGTCAATAGTTACGTCGAAGAGTTGAAAGCCTCTAACTTTGAAATAGCACCCTCTGTTTACGCTCAACTGTTTGAGTTCTATTGCCAAAATGATGAAATCGAAAAGGCGAAACAATGTCACGAGGAGATCGTTAAGCAGAATCCAGATTTTCTGGTAAATAAATATAAGTTGGTGCTAATGGCGTACGCATTAGTTAGGGCGAATAAATTTGACGAAGCTATTGCGTTTCTGAAGGATAGTAAACTGCCAGAAGAAACTGAAGCAGGATATCAATTGAACTCGAAATCTTGGCAGATATTGAATACTCTAGCTGAGCAGAAGGATGCTGCTAAAGTGAGTATTATTTCTCGTAACGATTCTTGAGATATTATTGTAGAACCTTTACTCGTAATATAATTTTAAAGATTTTTTTCTCTATTCATTGATATTTTTTTAAGCAAAATAAAGCCCGATTTACTAAGACAAAGATTATAATTATGATACATTTCAAATTGATTTTGAAGGTGAAAGAGATGACAAGTACTCTTGTAAACCACAACTACATAGAACCGTCCAACGTGCTCCTCGGCCCTTCCATCAAGGTTCATCTTAAGAACGATGATCTAGACGGGGCATTGGCCGAATTCGAGAACTGTTGCAAAACTTACAGAAGCACGCCGTGGAAGGGAGAACTTATGAAAGCGTTGATTATGAAGGAAGACGCTACCAAGTTACAGTGGCTGGCTGATTTGAGCACACAGGTATATTGAATTTCGGACATTTATTACTTACTGTTTGGTATTCCAATCCATTTTTTTTTCACATTATAAGTACAAAACATAAACATTATAATAACTTAAAACTAAAGTGCCACCAGCATCGAGTCAGGGCCCAATTAGTGGTATGGACTACAGAAATAGTAACCTCCTCACTATGCTTGAGCGAACGATGGTTGGCTCAATGAGTAAAAGCCTCTGGGGATGTACTGATGTTGACTTACTGTATATTGTTATACTGATACGAAACTGAAAGGGATTGAGTGACTATACGTAACATAACGAGAACTTATGATTACTTGTTTAATATATCTGTATATTTCGCTTCCACAGATACATGGAGAAGTAAACATCCTGCACGACTTAGTGCTAGCGTTCGTCGAGTGCGGTCGTTTGCGTCAAGCGCGCCGCATCCTAGAGACTCCGGGCTTGCAGACCCGACACCGCAGGCTCGACGACGCGTGCCAGAGATATGTTGAGGTGACTTACCTCCTCGATATATTTTGCTGTTGACAAGAGTGAAATGTATAAAAGATACCCATCTATGTTAGGGTGCAGTCGAGTTTAGTTATGTCGGATTGTAAACTTTCCGGTAGTCTGCCTGAATTCTTGGTAAAAGCTCTGGGATCTCTAGTAAATGTTGAATATGTGGAGGTATGTGAGCACCCTCCTCGACCTAGTACTAGCATATTTTATGTAGAGTGCGGTCGGCTGCTAGTGATATGTAGAGAATAGTGAACATCTTATACACAGTTGTCAAGTTTTTATAAGAAATCTGTCCCAAAGGGTGATCCTAATTTGAAAGCTTATGACAGCTTTGGATCTGTCCTTTAAGAATATTCACATGTTTTACATGGTTTGCACAATATTATATAGATACATTTTTTCTTTTGTTCTCTGATCAAAATATACAGAATATATATTAAGGCTGTTATAAAGAAAAGGGGTGTATTTACAATACAATATATCTTTATTGCACACCAAAAAATTAATAGAGCAAAATACAATATAAACTAAACATTGGTTGTATATTAGGCGGCCGTATCGCCGAAAGTAATTTATCGGCACAGGAAAACTTTATTTATAGCGTTAAAAAAATATTAGTCAACTGACATAATATAACATAACTAATTCTCGTCTTATGTTTTCTTACAGGAAGGGAAGTCGGAATATCTAGAAGGTCTACTCGAAGCCACCAAAGAACTCTCTCATATTGATCGCTCTAACATTTTCTTACACCTACTCAAAACTTACTGCAAATCTGACGAGACAGACAAAGCTTTAGGTCTCTGGACTCTACTTCAAGAGGAAGGCACTGTACCCACCGATCAATTTCTGATCTACCTCGGCAACCATCTAAAATCAAAGGAGCGTGAAGTTCCCTTCGTAATGCCAGTAGATAAAACACGAAAACCAGCCAAAGTCAAAGAGAACATCGCAGAAACAGTCACCAAAGCCCAACCTGCCCCAAAATCTCCGAAAGTCGAAGTATCTACTACGATCGAAACCCTTACCCACGATGGAAAGTTATCCGAAGCTATGGACGTCGCTCTGAATTACGTACGAGAAGGTGTTATGCCGAAGCATTCGGTACTGAAGTTTCTTTTAAAAAATTTGGCGTTAGAAGGTAATGTTGAAAAGATACAACAGCTTGGCAATTACATCAATGAGAATATGAAGAAGAAGGTGACATATGATGATAAACTGACGCTAGCGGTGTTCAAAAGGGGTGCAGGGTCACAGCATATTGATGGTTTGCTGGAATCGGTGCAAGCTTCAAAGACTCCGGAAGATCTTGACGCAGCCTTGAGAAAGTTCCCTAGAAGCAACGCACTCGCCGATCTGATCAGTAGTGGAGATGACGAACTGGTTTCTAAATGTAAGTATTCTTATTTGCACAGTCTTGGTTATAGGGTTATTAGTTAAGAGTATTAAACTGCCTCTCATGAGCGGATTTCTATTATTTTATTTATTTTTGGCCTAAATTCAAGGTCATCCTTCAGTTACGAGACTTGATCTAAATTAGATTTTTCTCTTTTGCCCATGCCCTGCCATGGGATGGTAGCTCATATAGTTTTGTCCTGTACGGCCGTCGTAATATTAAATATTATCTTTTGTATGCTAAAGCAGCTCGTTGTTTCTCCACAGGTCACAAGGCAACCGAAATAGCAGCGTCGCAAGGCCACCTAACACCAGTCAACCTACTCTGGATGGAATACATATTATCCGGCAAAAATGACAAAGCAGACTATCTATGGAATCAATATTTGGTAAAGTCAGAGAGCGTCATGTTTAGAAGACTTTTACAAGAAAGCCACGTACGAAAGGAGCCTCAAATTATCCAGAAACTAATCGGCTGTTTGAAAACTAATAAAGTTATTTCGTTAGGATCTTTAGGAAACGCGTATTCTCGTCTTATCAACTTATATATCACAGGAGACCAAGTTCAAGAGGCTGAGAAGACTTTAGAAGATGCAACCAAATCTGGAGTGACTTCGGAGCATTTGAACAAAAGCTGTCTTTCGCGACTTAAAAGTGCGATGGAAAGCCAAGGGAGACAGTTGAAATATAAGTTTTAATTGCGATGTAGTGATCGCTTTTGTATTCTAATTGAAAAATATTGAAATTCTTAAATTTATTTCGTGAAGGACTTTTAATGTAGACAACTAGAGTCTTTTAAGGCTGTTAGCACCTGTTACACTACCATACGAAATGACTCTTTAGACTTTAACTATAGAAGTTTACTACGGCGACTACTACCCCTAATAGGGGGGCAGAAATTGCCTATCAAAATTGTCTTGCCAAGAATCTAAAATATCGCAGTAATTAGGGATTGATTCTGTATCTTTCTTCATAATATAAAATACATATTAATACCTTCCTGACTGACTGACAGCTCACAATCTACGCATAATAAAAACAGCTGAAACTAGAAACGTCCGACAGACTATATTAATTTCGCAGTTTGTGTTAAAAATAATTTTCAGCATTAAAATTCCTAAGGATTTGCGGTTATACTCGTAGCCATGTTGGCAATCAATTATTATGTGCATAATTTACCAACTCAGCATTGTAAAAGATTATTGTTAATCTTACCTAATTTGTATGTGTAGCTTTAATAATATTATTTGAAAAATATAAATAAATAATGATAAGTAACTTGTATTATTTTATAGCTTTCGTAAAAAAAATTAAAAAGCGGAAGATTTACTGGCTGTATCTCATGAACCGTGCTAGGCATTTAAATATTTTTTTAGTAGCTAGACAGTTTTTACAAACAAATGATGTATTCCTGTTCTGGTACAAACTGTGTGGGTATCGGACAGGCCCTGTAGAATGTTTTGTTTGTACGACACGACATATCAACCTTTTTATTTAATCAAATTTGGTTAAACATTATAATTGACAATATTTCATTATTGTAAAGTAATGGAAATTCGAAAACCATTTCGAGATAATGTAATGTAGAGTTCATACTAAAACTACCAGATTTTTATTACACTTTCTTACGAGTTATTTACAAAAAACTGATGAATAAAATTCTCGTATTCACGTTAAGACCGTCGGATGCCACCAATATTTTTTATTGTATTTGTTAACCACCAAAACAAACAAAAAACAGATAATTAGTGACATAATTTTTGACAAGAATAACATTACGCTGATCTTTTTTTTTATTTCTAAAATAACTAAATCGCAATGATTACATTCTGAATAAAATAATAGGAGTATGTACGTTATTTTTCATTTGTATTTCAATTATTGTAATAAAAATGGGAGGTAAAAAATTTGAAAAGTTGTCAATTCAAAGCCAAAATTACAATAAAAAAGTAATAATAATGCCGTGTGCGTGGAGCCGGGAGTAGGGTGGTTTTATTTCTTTCTTCTTTATTTATTGGCCATCACATATGTATTGTGCCAGTTCTCGAGTTGTTTCATTTTCAAGTCATAAATAATCAATGGGAAGAGTCAAATATAAAGACATAATTCTTCGTGGTCAAGTAAAATTATGTTATGTGCCTTGGTGAACTGGTGGGAATAATAATAGATTCTTTGAAGATTTTCCGCGCACATGAAAACCACCTTATTCTGTCATATCTCTTCTTCACACTTTTGCACATAAACATAAAAATGTATGGTTAATTATACATTTTAACTTGAAGAATCACTAGTTTTGCAATAAATCACAGGCAAAGATGACACTTTTTCAGCGAACGCGGGATGACCTAGAAGCGCAGTGAAAGCACTGAAAAAAAAAACCTATTTATGAGGAGTCTGGGGCGTAATAATTTCACTTTGAAGTTATGTTCTCAGTATTTAATTCAGCACACCTCTTAAAAGAAACTATTGTACAATGTCGTTTTAGAAGAAGAATCGCGGAGGATTGTGCGCACATGTCGTCGAGTCCGAAAGTTAGCTCGTGAATGAATAATCTAAACAGCGGGCGCTCGGACCCTATCACGCGATGGTACCGAGGGCGGGGTTGGACACTCGCCACCGCCGGGACCAATCATGCGCGAACGCATGCGAACATTACATTACGTCTTTTCCGCGCCGTTACTATGACAACGGTGGGTGCCCCGCGCGCACCGCGTCTAACTCCCTGTTATTTTATGATTAATATACGTAATGTATAATAGTAGGCGCTTGCAAATAAACAAACCGTATGGCGCCATATCTCAAACAAAAAAAATCTTTGACTATGCATCATTCTATGATTAGATAATTTTGTGGTACAAACTTGAGAAATGGCATAATACACAGAAGGTGTGATGGCTAAGTAACAAAAAGAAAAAAATAATAATTGTGATTTTGATAATAATATAGGCGGGAATCATAGCGTCGTTTGATTGATATTGTTTGGTACGAGTTGCGGTGGGTCCAAGAAAGTAACCCCTGTGTTTTAAAAGTTTATTACAGAGTTTTCTTCGTCAAGTATATAATGTTTTACCCAAAGGATGCTTTACGAAAGGGCGGAAGATTTAATTTACTATGGATAGCGGATTCTTGTCCTGTACGTTTCGAAAAAGTTATAAGTAATGGAAGGCGCCTCTGGACTCAAGATATTCGGGAATTGTGGTATGTACATAGAGATTTGCCGTTATATTTACGATTTTTATAACGATGATACGAAGGATATTATCGTCTGGGGCACATTCTTGTCGAAAAGTTCAACGTCGACTTCAAACTAGGTGATTGTTCACAGCACGAATTCATCAGCTTGATCTTCAATAGGAATGAGATGTATTTTTACATTACTCTGTGTCTCATTTTACAGCTAGTTGCTGTCGTTTCGATTTAAAACAAATTCTAATAGGAAAATATTTTAATTTTAGTAGTATCACCTTAAACACCTGTGTTTAACCGTATTGTTGCATTGGAGTACAAACGGTAACATTTAAGCAAACATAAAATTTTATTTTAGTGATCAGTTGCGAGAGGTAGTTGAAAGTGAGTCTGGACATCCTAGTCGTCGCTATTCACTGCGTCTCAGCTCCCAACTTCTGAGGGGGCTGGTGAGACTATATCAAAGGAAGGTTCAATCTGTTTATAGTAAGTATAACTTCAATTTTAAATTTTCTTAATTTATACACAACAGAAAATTGTGACTTATTTTTTTTTGTTATTCTCACAATAAAAAAGTTTTGGAAAGTGTTTAATGCATGTCAGTAGAATCTCTACCTTGTACCGGTGGGATTTAGCAGTATTTCTACAAGTCCCATTAACAAAATTAAATTTAATTCCCTTATCCCCTTTCTCCAAAGCGGATGGCAGAATTAATATATAAAATTGCAAGGCACTGAAATATATCTATTAGAAAACCTTGTAGATGATGTTCGAAACTGAAGGTTAGCTTTGACTAGTGCATCTTTGCCTATGTTATGTGGTAGGTAACTTTAATATTTTTACTATACAATTAAATTCAATAAGATATTTCTTTTCAGATAATATGTTCATAACATATGGCAAGTTACTGAGGTTTTGCAACGGAGTGTAAGTACACATATTGTTATAAAATATATTATTTTGTAAAAATATATTTGAATATGCAATAGATAATTAACTACTAAAGGGTGTCTAGTAAGTCTTCAATATTATGAATAAATTATTCACAATGTACTAAATAATGTGTCTAAAAGATTAAAATGAGTCAGAAGTCAAATAATAAATCATTGTAATTTCAACCATATTTGTTCGTGTGATTGATTCAATTGCAATTCATCAATTTTTTTATAAAAAACTGTTTTTAAAAAAACACCAGAAATTGAAAAATTTGTGGTCACAGTCAATTATAAAAAACATTTCCATCTTTGGCTTTTTCAAAATTAAAAGAGGAGGTTCTCAAATTGTAGGAATATTTTCAACTAGGTGCATGGCTACTAGGCTCCCATAAATCAGTTATGACGTTACATTATCAGTGGTAGTGATGAGCTGCCAAACAGCAGAGCGGCTAGGGTTCCTCGCAAGCGTCGCTCGTGGGTGCAAGCTATAGCGGCGGCGCGCGCTCACGAACAACCGGAACCCAGGGGTGAAGCGGAGGCAAGGCTCGAGGAGATTTTGCAAGTATGTTGTTTTATTAAATTTGTATTTATTTAGGGACTTGTAGGTAATCAAAAAAGATCATTTCAGCCCCATAGGGTTCACATTAGAAAATACCTATGGCCTATTTTTCAATAAGCCATAGACATATTTGTAAAGCATCCTAGCTATACCGGAAGATGGTGATGCAAGAACACTGACACAATCCTAAATTACCTATTGTATCACCTAGCAAATGTAACAACCCTTGCCTCATAGCTGCGGTCTGGAACACTTCGGGAATTTCACTGTCCAATAAGTAAGTTCTTGTAATACACATTACAATTACAATTAAAAACTCATTATTCTATCACCACAAAAAAAAAATAGAACATCGGATACTAATTTCAACAGAAAACAGGCGCAAACGGCGATCCTATTCCTAATGCTAAAAAGCGAGCTCTTCCAGACAACCTTTGTAGGTACGGAAGATTAAAACTTTTATAATCGGTTAAAAAAGCAAGATGTACTCAACTGTGCTGCATTTTGTTATTGTGTTTTGTTTACAAAACATCACATGACGCCAGTGTAGGGCAGGCTGCACACGCCTACATCACACATATACTTAGGCGTAGTTTGTTTATATTAAGTTGGTTTTACGTTTCACGGACCGTCACGCCAGTCTCTCGCTGGCGCTCCAATAAAGGGCATGTCTTAAAGCCTAAACTGCATTTAATTGACCCCATATAGAATACTCACCTCAATTAGCCAGCGACACCACATAGACTCATCAACCAACACCAACACACCCAAATAATATTCTATAGTGGTGACCGTATTCTATACCAGTATTTCTCGGAGACGCCTGGACTGATCGGAAAGATTTTTTTTCATTCGAAAAGGACGTGTACAGTGCTCGCCACGGATCTTTATGTTTGTGAAGTTAGCAACAAATGGCTGCGCAATGAAGAAAAAACGGTACACAAACGGCGCAGGGGCGCGGGCGGGGAGCCGCTAGACGCAAGCCAGCTAACTTCACAAACATAAAGATCCGTGGCGAGCACTGTACCCACTTACCAGTTCGTTCCATATAAATGTTATTCAAATCAGTCAGTCGGTCAATTTAATATTTAGTATTATTTTGACTGCATAATTTATTTAACAATCAACACATAATATGTATGAAAATCAGTCAGTATCGTAAATTGTCTTTTTAAAACGTCGGGTTAATTTGAAAATTTGCACACATCAGGAACCGATGTCAATGGAATTATTGTCTATCCCATTATAGCGTTTTTTATTTTTTGAATAGAGTCTTTCCTAGCATTTGGACGCCACAATACATAATATACGATTGTATTACGCAGGTATATAAGGTTATTAATTAGGGGTGTACTAAGACAAAGGGGAGTCACTATATACCTACAACGTGACGAAATATAATTTTTTTTATCATGGATCCAACTCGTAATTCAAGAAATAACAAACAGTCCAGAAAATTTATGATACAGCACACATTTTTTCTTCAATCAGAGTTGGTCCCAGAGTGACAGTTATGAATAAGGTGACCATTTTTGGGTTAGACAGCCCTTACCGATAATAATATATTATTATATATTTTTTTTATAATATATTTTCCGGAAAAAATACATCTTATTTTTTTTTGTTTCAGAGTAACGCCAATATTGTTGCTAGAATCGATGACATAACGCTCAGGGAGACCACCATCCCTGAAGTAGTGCCACCGCCAAATGTAAGCGTTGAAATAACTTATATTTTGTTGACGATATTATATAATAATATAGTTCATCCACACAAAGGTCTTCAGGTCCCAAATTAGGCAAAGCCTGTGCTATGGTAACCTGATGACTGATATACATACTTATGTACATAAATACATACTTACATATAAATAGTAAACACCCAGACACAGGTCAAATAGACATGTTGATACACACAAATGTTTAACCTGTCCGGGGATCGAACCCTGGACCAGCGGCGCAGAAGGCTTGATGACTTGTATAAAATATGTTATATTTTATGGCAGTAACAAATTATGTTCTCTATATATTTGACTAGCTCTGCTCCGCGGTGCTACGCATATCCCTTTTTTTTTATAGCCTATGTTACTCACTGATAATGAAGTATTGTAACAGCGGAATAACTATTGATATTGGTCCACAAAAAACAAATATCTCTTAATAATATTTATTAGTAAAGTAATTGATAAATCATGTAATTTCTATAATAAGTTCGGGGAAGAACTAGCTTCTGATGCAGAGGCGTAGTTAAGAGTAACATCGACCCTTCCCTGTTTTCGTGTTGTAGGTATCTAGCAAACATTGTGGTTACGGGGCTCGTTGAGATAGCAATACATTTTAAATTAAATTATAATATTCTGTTTCTTATAAATGTTAACAAAAATATCGTTAATGTAGTTTCGGTCGGTGCACAAAACAACTGAATTTCTTTACGATTTTGCCAAATTAAAGTCGGTTGTCACTCGTTTATATATTTGATGATTTGTAGGACAATTTCGGAGAAGAGCACCCAGATCAAGCTGTAATACATCAGCTAGCAATAGACCGCACTATAGAAACTATGCTCGCGTCCGATAAGTCCGCCCAGCAGCCGAGCTCTGCCCATCTACTAGCTCCCAGCTACACCGACACGTCGCATGACGTCACTAGACCAGTGCAACAAGCACACTTGGAAATGTCCAGGATTTCAGCCAATGATCTCACTCTGCTTAGACCATGTGAGTATACAAACTTATTTTTACATTATATACATGACAGGGTTGTCGGTTAGGAGTGCACTAAGCCAAAAAGGTATCTATACTAAAGAACATTTTACTGTGTGATCAACTCCGAATTTAAAGAGAAATCGGCTGTTTTATACTTACATTATTTTCAATGGAATGAATTTTTTTTCTCAAATTCAGTGTTCATCCGTTCGAAAGGAACGATGTCACAGACAGACAAATTACAACACACTATCGTTATTGCGTCAGGGTTAATGATAGGTATATACGAGAGATATTGGGAAAGTTGTAAAAAAATAAGTAATACGCCATTTTGTATCGGCGGCTAACTTGGACCGATTTTTATAAAACAGCTAAAAACATTCAACTAATTCTATGAAACAGCTAAGAACACGCGACTAATTAACCTTTAAAAAAACAGTTTGTTCGTTCTGGAGCTACTATGACACATTCATCGAGTACACACGCACAGAAATAGCAGTCGAAATTATTGAATTCATACATATAGTACATAATGTACATATACATATAGTACATAATGAACATGTATTTTAATCTAGTTCATTTTTTTTCAGCTTTCGGAGGTCGCTTGTCCACATCTGGCATTGAAAAAGGTAAAATCAGCATCGCAGAAAATGCTCCTCCTACCATTCTTTCCTTTACTCTGATTTTCCTGTCTTCCCTCTACCCAAACCTATTTTCCCGATCTAATTTTACCCTTTAAAAATTTCTCGTAATGTTTATAAAAAAATACATTATTTTTGTTTTGATACAAAATATCCAAAACTTCGTACTTTTCCTAAAAGAGTGACGCAATACATAATTTTTCAATTTTTCTACTGATTCTGAGCAATATACAAATCTGTAAAAAATATCGCATCAGTAATTTAGAAAAGCGGTGTTTTATAATTTTATTAATGCATTAAACTGCCAAGTTAAAATGAATAAATAATTTAAAATATTTTATTTATTTGGGTAGCAACGTTTCAAAAATTATAAATCTTTACCGTTCTTCTCTATTGGGACTGGAAGAGACAGAAAGACTTTAGCTAAGAACAGTTAAATTCATATATATATTTATATTTTTTTAATTAGAGGTGCAATAGTTTGGGATATTTTGTAAGCCGAATGTCGTCCTTCCAATTTTAAATAAAAACTTTTAATTACCAAATTCCTTGATCCTTTCCATGACGTTCGATCGCTCCCGATGTTCTACAGAGGTTCCCGCCATTCCCGATGTGTCATTACTCCAGATTCCCGAAATGCCCAATCCTCAGGAAAAGTTAGTCCATTTATGGTAACAAACGTAGCAGATAAAAAAATAAGATTAGCAAGCGACAATATCTTCTAAACAGGGCAAAAGCGTATTTAAACGTCAAGTTGACTTCAAAAAGAAAGGAGGTTCTCAATTCGTTGGAATCTTTTTTTTTAACGTATTGAGTATTTTGGTCTCAAATAATTTATCAAATATCTTCCATGTATAGTTTTATAAATCAAAATGACTGAAAAAAAATATCTGTCAGTCTCTCACTTTTTTTTAAGTGAGTACTTGTTGTACATAATTAGTTAGTAGTCTAGTGAGTTAGTCACATACATTGATTCGATATATAGTTCCATTTTCTTAGATTTTTAATTAATTTCGCATAGATTAATTTATAATGAGAATTAGATATAATTTAACAATTTTTGGTTGCATCATGGTTTTTGTTTTTTTATGTTGTAATGTTAATACATAAGTAATATTTTTTTCTGTGCTATGTGTATATGAACAATAATGATTATTTTTTTACTGTTCTCCCTTTTGTACATAAATGAATATGAGTAATTATACGTGTTACAGGCCTCAGGAGGCCAATACGGAAGGTCCAGAAGGTCCTAATAAAAGAGCTCGAGTAGATCAGACTAGGCGAGAGTCACTGGAAATGGAACTAGAGGCGAGTAACTGGATTCATTTGTACAACGTCTTACCGGCCGGGTCTGGTACAGACATACTATAAAGATTCTCCTTTTTACCCGACTGCTAAAGAAGGAGGGTTATGTTTTTCGAGTGTATGTATGTATATTTCTTTGGCACACCCTACATCCTAAACGGCTTGTCGTATTTTTATGTGAGTGGTGTCGATAGATTCGTCTTAATCATGAGAGTGACACTGGGTTTAGAAAATAAAATAAGTAATTAAGTATGATACAAAGATTTAACAATATAGCAGTCGGGTTTTTTTCGATATCGCTTCTAACCACTTGTTCAATGTATTACTCTAAATTTGAAACTCTTTGAAATTTACTTAAAATATTGAAATATAATTAAATAATTAATTTTTAAGGTTTACTATACTCTATTGAAAGTAACGTATTGTTATTTAAAGCTTTGGGTGCGTTGTGTAAATGTTACGGCGAAGCCAATATTTATACTTAGCAGTTTGAAATTTGGTAAACTAAATAAATGGATATATTAAATATCAATAATATAACTTTAAAAATCAACTCGCAATTACTATGTGTACTCTAGAATTATAACCTTACTTTAAATTTACCTCTTATCAAATTAATTAATAAATAAATGTGCGTTTTATAACAGGAACTCGAAGAGATAGCACCTAGACGTAAGAGACCTAAGAGACTAATAGTGGATAAGCAAACCAGCTTATCCTCTGCATTCATAAAGTCCAGGATAAATGAGCCTCGCGTCGACACCTGGTTGCAAGACTCGCGCGCGAACGCCTGGGACAAGGTAAGGTTAACTGTTGGCCGAGAGAGCAAAGCGATATACTGCAAGACGCCACTGGTACGTGTTAGAGATTCCACTTACTCGCACTAAACGCGTGGCGTCGACTTTTATTGTGCGAACAGCCAGTTTGTAACCAATAATTTACATGTTCGTTTTGTGGCATTATGAGTAAGCTACAATATTAAGTAATCGTATATAAATGAGATTTGTAAGTTAAATATTTTAAGTAATTATTAATTCAAATGTAATAAGACTTGCCTGTAACGAACGTTATTTAAAGGTCAATAAATATTACTTTACTTTACAGTATTTTAGAATGACCCAATATTGAAAAAAAAGTATATAGTAAGCATGTTTCACTATGAAATACACTTATCCATCCACGATCAAGACGGCCAGAACATAGCTTATCATTAGTGATCACTTTTTTAAAAATATGTCTGTTTTGTATCTTCCAGAGCATAATAAAAGTAAAATTGGACGTGCCGTTCGATGTGTACATGAACCGGCCCGGCTGTGCCGGTCACAAGCTACGTTCCTACATCGCGCTGCCTCTCACTCGCATGTATATGCGCAACCTGGGATACATACACCGGGATACACCACACAGGGACTTGGAGGTAACAATATTGTAAATTAATAACACTGTTAACTCGCAATACACGCTTTGCGTCAACTTTTATTGTGCGACCTGCCAGGTTGTGGAATTCACTGCCAAGTGCTCCGGCAGCCTTCCTTGAGAGCCAGTGTATTCCAGACTAGGCATGCTCCATCTAGGGCTACGGTATCGCTGACTTCCGTGGTCGTGCGAACTTGTGGTCAAATGCCTAGCTGTGTTGGATAAAAAAAGTGCTCTATTTATATTATATGTAATCTCGGTTTCTTCAAATCACGAGTGCTATCTGACAGACTACTACTACACATTTGCCATTTGCTTCATAAAGCTTATCAATAACAGTAAAGTCATAGAAAGTCATTTTCCATGATAAACCACAAATTAATTGTATGAAAAAATTAAAAATAAAACAGTGGGTAGATAAAAAGTTTTATAACAACCAAATCTCGGCCATACATATATGTCTTTTAGAGGGTACTTACGAATTTTTTCGTTTAACAATCACTCACTTCTATTTATTAGATATTGTGTTCGGTCAAGACCACTTAAAACTACAATCGTGTAACATTAAATAAATAATAATTTATAAACAACTAAACAAACTCGCTTTTGTAAAGACATTATACCTGAGTAACTTAACGGATATGAAAAAGTCGCTGATCCTGAAGTTCCCGGTAAGGATTGTTAAACAAAATGTTTAAATTATTGCATTAACATCGGTTGATAAGTGAGCAAAGTGTTGAATGAATCCGTGGGAATTACAGAGAGTGATTATCACGTTCAAAATATCGATTTAGAAAACTACCGCGTGTTTGATTAATTTTATTAACCCCCGGCGCAAAAACATCGAGGTGTTATAAATTTGACGTGTCTGTCTGTGGCTCCCAAACGGATGGACCTATTTTGATTTTGTTTTTTTTTTGTATGAAAGGTGTATTTGTCGGGAGTGAAAATCGGTCGGCATATAAATAATCAATGGTATGGGTATCAGATGAAAGGGCTGGTACAATACTACACATTATGATAATTTGAAGTCCAAGATGGCTGCCACAACATAGGTCGGGAGTTTATCGTAAAATTTAACGTATACTTGTTAAATAATGCGTGTTTTCTACGCGTACTGGAACTTTGAAATGGTACTACTGTAGTTTCTTTCATCGAATGTGTTCAACGAAACTATGGGACGGTTCAAAAAGAACAAGTCTTGACTGACTTACTAATACTTAATAGTTGCTAGGAATCAACATAGAACCTGAACCGCTGAAACCTAAACGCATGATATTTTGAGCGAATATTCATTATACGCGTAGAATGTAGAGATGTTCCTAGAAAGGATATTTAATTGAACCACTAAGGTAGTCAAATGGGGATTCAACATTTTAAACTTCTTTATATTTCATACTAGCTGACCCGGCGAACTTCACAGTTATGCATGTTTAAACTTTCCCTAAACCTTCACAGTATTTTAAAACCTAAATCAGCTAAATCGTCCCAGCCGTTCTCGAGTTTTAGCAAGCCAATCGAACAGCAATTGATTTTTATATATAAGAAGAAATATTAAGATTATGTCTATACTAGTGGATACATACCAAGATAATATATATATATGTAAACGTATTAAGAGGAACAACGACCCTTCACTATTTTCGTGTTTCTGATACAATTTTCGTTTAAAAAAAGGTCTATAGCTGTCTTAGTAAAATGTATTGTACTACCAGGTAGGAGCGATGAGGCGTGGTCGGACAACTGGGGAAGTTTCCTACCAGGAGCGCAATGAGTCAGCGGTGGAGGGACCCGCGGGACCTGCTCTGGAACACATTACTACACGAGGTATGTATTACTGTAAAGGTTGCCTGTGAGAGATCGCGATAAGGCCTCCACTTGTGGCACTACATGTAAATTTATATTTTTGTATTGTTATGTTTTGTGAGTCTACAATGCGCGTTGATCTATCTATCTGTGTGCTGAGGTATATTGACATTAATATAAATGTTGACAGACACTCGTAATGTTTATACAGTAGGTAATAATAACGTTAAACACTCATAGCTCGCCCTCAGACACTCTGAATTCATGTGTCGGGATGCTATTTCTGTGCTAGGATGCCATGTGATGCAACATTCACAACATTCACTAGACTCTTAAGACAGATATTCGAACTCATTGTTCATCGGTTTAAATTACTACCCTTACTGGGAATCTAGAATCGCCTGATCTTAAAGCAAGCATGTCATTCGCCAAGTCTCTGACGGCCGTACCATGCTTTTCTCGAAGCGATTCGAGCGATTTTCGACCTCCCTGTAACTTCATTGTGGAAAATTGTATTAGCCAATAAACAAAGTAAAAATTCGTGATAAAGTGGTTGGATATTTGCTCCCATAGATAAATAAGTATTAAATGAACCGACTTTGCTTGCATTCGATTTCACAACTTTTTACGGCAAAAAACTGTACTGCGAGACTTGTGCTTTTTGTACGTGGAATGTTTTTGATGGGATCCACTATACCGCTACTACTTACTTAAATAATTATTCTCATTCCAAATAAGTATTAAAGTTTACTAACTAACAAGTTCACTTACTTCACTTTTAGTCTTATTGACTAAATGTATATTTTGTTCCATAGAAGCGAACTTGCCCGCGCCTGAAGTGGATATGTCCAAAGACACGTGCAACGTTAGCGAGCAGCCACTAGTACTGCACGATATATCAGAGCTGGTGACGCAGAGACTAAACCTCTCGCAGACAGACCGAGAGAATGCGAAGCGGACGTCCGATGGAGATCAATCCAATGTGAGTTTATACCAATTATCTCAAATCACATGCACGTGGAAATAGCGTTGAATAGTATTCACGAAGTCAATGTCAAATTCTGTATCGTGGAGTGGCACGAACGCGCTCGTTTAACAGCTGTTTCTTTTTCTTTTTCGCCATTGACGTATATTACTTATTTGATTGGTTTTATGTCCCATCAGGCGAAAAGGGTTCGTTCGGCGAGACACGGGAGCCTGCGTGAGATCGATATCAACGTACAAGAACCACAGGACTTGCGCGCCGGTGAGCTTACGACTAACTGTCTTATCCATAAACGTATAAGCCCATACTGTCCCACTGACTGGGGACTAGTGTCCTCTATGCAGGGGGCGTAGGCCTTAATCCACCATCATCAATTTTATTACATTCAAACAAAAATTGAAGTATTTTTTTGAAAGCAATCCTTTTTATAAACTCAGCGAATATATGTCAATGCAGCTTGTAGAATCATCGTTCTTGTGTAACAAACAACCATTATAAAATATTAATAATAACTAAACAAAGCAATTTTAATGTAAATATTTGTCATGAGAACTATTAAACTAAGAACTAATATTAAGTAATCGTATATAAATGAGATTTGTAAGTTAATTTTTTTAAGTAATTATTCATTCAAATGTAATAAGACTTGCCTGTAACGAACGTTATTTAAAGGTCAATAAATATTACTTTACTTTACTTTACTTTACTTCATCAACAGCCTTCCTTATCCCACTGCTGGGTATAGGCCACTCTCATACACCATATTCCTCGGTCCTGTGCCAATCGTGTCCAGGCTTACAGATCCTAGATACAGACCCGCGACAGATCTTATGTCATAGTCCACCACGCTGGACAAATTAACAACATTTTATATTTGCAAAGTGATGGAAATTAGAAAATCGTTTCGAGATAATGTAATGAAGAGTTTATACTAAAAAAACCAGATTTTTATATCTACTTTCGTTCAAGTTATTTACGAAAAACGTATGAAAAAAATCGCGAATTTATGCTAAGACCGTCAGATGCCACCAATTAAAAATATAATTGTAACCGTCATTTGTGAACCATACCAAAACAAACAACAAAAATACTGATAATTCATGACATAATATTTTACGAGCTTGTGACGAGAATAACACTATTATTTTTTAGAATTATGCTGAACTTATTTTACATAGCTTGGTGGTAAGGCGTTTCCTATCGCTCGCCTGGCTAGCTAGCTACCACCCAAGTTGTATAATTTGTCGCCAAGCATCTAACGGTGTGTTCCGGCAGCCTTCCTTGAGAGCCAGTGTATTCCAGACTGGGCATGTTCCATCTAGGGCTACAGTATCGCTGACTTCCGTGGTCGTGCAAACTTGTGGTCAAATGACTAGCCGTGCGGAATAAAAAAAAGTATTACCAAAAATCTCAAAAAAATTAAGTATTAGGTACATTCAGAAAAAAATAAAAAGATAGGAGTACGTTATTTTTCATTTGTCTTTCAAGTATCGTAAAAAAAAATTAAACGTTTTACCTTCCTCTCTTACCATTAGACCTTACCTTCTCAGCCTGGTTACATAGTACTATGTGAAAAATCCATGCGTTTACTCAATTCAGAACGTACGGTATCTCTATTCCAAAATTCATCAATATCTGTTCACCCTGAAACAGTAATAAATAAAAAACACACGTAAAATGTCTAATCTCCGAAGGGTGATGAAAATATCCCTTACCAAGTGACATGTCTACCCAAAGGAAACAACTGTAACTATTCACGGGAGTCGACATACTTATATATGTAGTTGGGGAACTTTCGCGCATCTGCATTTCTAACTGACTACGAGTAATCCCATGTCGCGTCTCAATGAAATTCCTGCCCCACACTTTATGATCCGCCAAAATTACATAAAATCTTCACTGTCAAGGCATTTTGTTCGAGTTCTCATGTGATTGTGGCACAACATATTAAAAAAAAATGTGATAAACTTACACCGTACCAAGCTCCTTTGATATCTAATACCAAACATGTGATAAACTTACACCGTACCAAGCTCCTTTGATATCTAATACCAAACGACCGACCGACTAAATTCCATAACATCCACAGGAGTCGACATACAGCCGGTACCAATGCAAACGGACAAAGAGAACGTACCAGAAATGTACAGACCGATGGTATCGGGTCCAAGCTCTAACGTCAGACGACTGACCCAACTGTTGCAAGAAGCAGGCTTAGCAGATGTGCCGGTGGTAATGCCGGACATGCCGCCGCAAGGAATGGACACAGAAACACAAATGCCGCGAGTACCAACAACGGATAGGACACTAAGTAGCGATGAGTCTCAACTGGGCAGCTTAGATCGCACCAAAGTGTCGCTCGGAAATTCCGAATCGACAACAGACTCGACCAGATTCATTCAGTAAGTTATTTTTTACAACTTTAATGTTCCATTAGTTGTATAATGGAACAATTGAGATTATTTTGTACCACTAAAGTCGACCACTGAAGACTATGGGACATAATTATTACTATCTCATTATCAATGTATAAGTCCTGCAGACACAAATAAACATTCTCAACCTCGTCTATAATATTCTTTTCAATCCCACTGCGCCGCATTATTTAAAAGATTGCATATCTTATGTGCATAGCTCTCATGCCTTGTCTCTTCGGTCGTCGGAAAATCTTGCTCTTAAGATGCCTACACTTCTCTCCATCCAAAGGTTGCCTGGAAGAGATCGCTATTAGCGATAAGGCCGCCGCTTGTTGCACGTAATTATAAGTTTTATTAAGTTTATTGTATTATTTATATGTGCAATGCATACAATAAAGAGTTTTCTATCTATCTTTCTATCTACGCATCATATTTTTTTTTACAAAAGTTCTTTTGCCGTCAAAGCTGTAGTTTTATGGAACGATTTGCCTTTGGACGTTAGGTAAGCTCCATCTCTTGCTACTTTTAAATACAAGTTACGGAAATTTTATTTGTCTTCGTTATAACTGATGTTTTTCTTTTTATTTTACTTCTAATATCCTGTTTCATGGCTTGCTGGAAGTATACTAGTATTTAATTATTTACTTTATTCGTAGGTGTATATATATATATATATATATATTGTTCTATTATATTATATTGAATAGTACTTATATGATAAAATATTTTAATGTATTTTATCATATTCTTTATGAATGTATTTTATCCGATTCAAAAGTTTTATTAGTATGTATGTATAAGTATACATATATGTATACTATATGGGTGTATATTTAAATTTTGTTTATGTAATAGAATGTAAGTATTTATGTTTGTATATGTGTTTTTAAGTATAGATTACTTTCTTTATTGTAAGTACACCCCCGTCCTATACATATTTTTTTCTCAAAGGTTTCCATCCTAAGGTTGCCTGGAAGAGATCGCTTTTAGCGATAAGGCCGCCGCTTGTGGTGTTGACATGTAAATTAATATTTTTGTATTGTTATTTTTTGAGTGTCTACAATAAAACGTTGATCTATCTATCTATCATTGCACAAACAATCTTACATATATTAATCAAATGACCATAGCAGAAACTAATATGGAAAAGTAATCGGTGTTAAGTCATCCTTTGGGCACAATGCGAAAAATGAGACAAAAATAGTGGCGTCAGTTCTTCAATCAGAAAAAAAGTGAGACATACCCGAATTATTTTATTTTATTTGATATATAAAGTTCGCACAATAAAAGTAGACGCGGTGAAATAAGGATGGGGGAATAAAATAGTGTAATTTTACTAGGCACACTTCTAAAATGTATCCAAATAAAAACCGATAGGATTTGCCACTCTGACTTGTACGCGAGTACAAAGTTTCCAAATAAACGTCCATACATACAGATCGATTCACGAAAGATGACTACAAATGGCGGCCGTCTGCGCACGTACACTCATGAAGAAAAGACTTAAGACAAAATAATTTTTAATGTTGGTTAAATAATTTGTGTAATGTTTTTTCAGTTAAATGAAAGTTATGGATACATCTCTTAATTACTCCTTTGTCAAAGTCGTCAACGTCGGAGGCAGGGTTACGGCGCGGTCTCTTTTTACCAGGGGTTCTAAAAACCACTAAAAACGGTGAAGATTTACTTTCTTTTATAATTCTTTGTACTGTCGATACAGACGTTTTTGTTGCCGCGGCCGTTTTTTTGTAAGCTTCGAGTATTTTAAAATCTTGTAAAAATTATTGAAACACGTTGTACACCAAACTTCTCGACTGTCTATTCAAAGTATTGCCTTTTCCTCGCGGCATTGTGATGGCTTAAAATAGCAAATAAGTTCAACACAATAACAAATCTCAACAAAAAACTTAACAAACAACGAAAACTTAAAAAATAAAAAACAATTTAAAACAAAGAAACACTTCTTTTCGACTGTACTCGAGAGCAGTGTGAGCGCGAGTGAAACGCCTAAACAGTACTCGATTAAACTAAAGAGCCCTTATGCACTAGATTTACTGTACCTATCACTTTTTTCTGACTGGCTAGTTGGTGCAGTTGGTAGCAACCCTGCCTTGCGCTGCTGGTCCCGGGTTCGAATCATGCCTGTTTGGGCTGTGTCTTGGTGTTCATTATATATATAACTATGTATTTATGTATATAAGTATCGTCAACAGGTTACCATAGCACAGGCTTTGCCTAGTTTGGGACCTGAAGACCTTTGTGTGGATGTTGTCCCATATTATTATATTATTATTTTTGTTTCACAGAGACCAATGGGGAGTTGAAAAGACTTTCCTAAAAATATACCACTGTGTTAAGGACAGACGAGACGGTGAGAGAATCACTGTAGAGAGTCTCATCGAGAGAGGACCGATTATTCGAGAGTACAAGAATATAATTATGGCAAAGTGCTTTTCTTCCATTTTGAGTAAGTAATAAAAACCTAAAAGTATAGAGTAAGTAATGAAAACCGCCAGATCAACTATTAGTTTGGAACTGCTGATTTTTTTTCTCGAATTATGAGTTGGTCCCGTAGTGAAAGTTGTTTCTTAAGATGAGTACAGTAACTCCCTTTCGGCATAGTACCCGCCTAACCTATAACCCAGTATAGGCTTGCGTGTGAGCGCATCTCATGATGTAAATCGCCGATGTGGCCTAAGATGTAGCACGCTAAACTAGAAGAAAACGGCTCACTCATAACTTGAATGGACCCAGAATAAAGCGATCAGAAAATAGAGAGCCCGTTAGCGAGTTCCACAATGTGGCAGTTCGCACAATATAAATTTGACGTAAAGCGTTTCGTACGAGTCGTCTGTATTTTTACCAGACTACCCAAAGGAGGTTTATATTTTTCTAGTCTGTATTTCGATATGTGTATGTACGTATGTGGACATGCTGGAGCTCTTTGTGATCTTCTAAAAGCGTACAGCCAAATCGGCTATACCGATTTTGATGTACGAGGTGTCATTTGATTTGTCTTTATCTGTAGATTGTTATAGTCTGGTCATACTCATTGTACCCCGCAATTTAGATATAGTCTACATATTTTACAGTTTCGGTTTTATAAGTCGATTTTAACCACTTGTTATTCTTAAATTATTTATACTGATATTAATTTTTTCAGAATTAAAACAAAATGGATTTATTAAAATTACGAAGTATCCTGACTCTCTGGAAATATTCGATATAAGCTTAGGACCTAAAACGTCCTTTATGGAATAATCATTGTTTTTAATTGGCAATAAGCACTACGTAATTTAAGTGAAGATTTTTTAAGTTTATATTTTTTTTAATGCTGCAGGTATTTTTGAAAATATTATGCAGCACCTCACAATATTTTGCCTAGCAAGAATATTACGATGGAAACCCAAAACATTATTTATATCTGAGTGAGTGAAACCTTGAATTCAATAACGTTTTACTGTCGAATAGTTGTCGGTTAATTTCGTGCTAAGCCCACTGTTTTTTTTATACTAAAGTCTGTATGCTTTAGTTTTTATACAAACGAATTTAAAAAAACCAAACATAAGTTCTATTCATATTAAAAGGTCATTCGTTATAGTTAGTCAATATCTGCAAATCTGGAGATATGGATATACATATGAAAAAAAATGTGTAGTAATTATCTAATTATAAACGCGTTCATCGCAGTATGTGTTCCGGGTAGCCATCCTTGAGAGCCAATGTATTCCAGACTAGGCATGCTCCATCTAAGGCTACAGTATTGCTGACTTCCGTGGTTGTGCGAACTTCTGATCAAATGCCTAGCTGTGTAGGATAAAAAAATATATATAGTATAAACAAATTCTTCTATACCTAAATAAGTGATTGTTATGCTAACAGACCTAGTCAGTATATGTGTTTGTATCAAAACTATAAATTCTCGATCAATTATAAAACATATCTAGCAAAATTTAGGAAGGATACACATATAAAGACCAGCGCAAGTTTATTTGATATACAACGAGTAACGGAAAGGTGTGACAATACTTAAGGGTGCTAGTGTACCAATCAAGGTCAACTCATTGCAAAAGAAAATTCTGCAAAATTCGAGAAAAAAATCAGGTTCTGCATACAAAAATTGGTCTGATGTTTTTATCTCGAATTTTGCAGAATTTTCTTTTACAATGGTTTCCCCGAATTTTGCAATATTTTGTTCCGTTTGTTTTGTTTTATTGTTTTTGATTAGTTGTTTGTTAGGGTTCACTTTCATGGGTAGACTAACACCCTTAAGTATTGTCACACCTTTCTCTTATACATTGTATATTCCAATAGTCTGAATACATTTTGCAAACTATACAATAAGTTATTCTAAAGCATTACGAGTAGTTACAAAAAAGTCACAATAAATAACTATCTTTTCTTTCTTGTTTCTGTAATTTTGTAAATTTTACTTTATGATTGTGTTTTTATGTTAGTCTGAGATGACCTAACGTTTACTATTTATGATTGTTTTTTAAACTTGTGTCTGAAACGAATTGCTGTAATTATTCAAGTATACTTATTTGATTGTTTATCAAAGAATTTCTTACTAATACCGTTTTGTACGCGTTTAATTACCCCTTGTGCGTATTGCTATTGAATAAGCTTGGACATTTTCATTCTCTGATCCAATTATTTTACCCCTTTTTTTCACAAAAAATGTAGGACATGTTCATGAAAATCGGTCCATTGGTTAATTGCGTGAAAAGAGCAAACAGAGTTACCTTCGCATTTTAAATATTAGGTAGTAAATTAGCGAAGTAAGGATTAAAACGCTAAAAAGTGCGAGCGTAAAATTGAATGAATACCTATACTCGCTCTATTAAATATTGTAGCTGTAAGTAAGAAATATGATGCTTATATTTTTCTATTTTTATTTTTAACCATTACATTGCTTGGTTTATAATATAAGGTATAAGAATAATAATTCATGATGTGTTGTTACCACACATTTTTGTTGATTAACTACTTAGTAGCGATTTGTTCTGATAGTTGTTAGAATTTAAGTATTAATTTATTTTGATAATATTTTTATTCACGTTTGATGTTATTACTATTTTTATAATGTTCTGTAATGGATGCTTGCTTTGAAAAATATTTTGGAGAGAAACCTGTATTATTTCTAGTGTACAAACATTTTATGCTTCACATACAGCTTTTAAGAGTTTTTTTAAAACTGCGTCTCGTGAAAGCATGTAGTTATGTATTAAATTACTAACTTTATTTTAATGTTTAAAGACACTTGCAAATTAATGAAATTATCACGGCGAGCAGGATTCGGAGCTGCATTCTTCCTAATAACTCGCCTAGATAAAAGCCCAATTCGGGCAGTCACATTGACTAAAATTATACCCATCCTTTTCTCTTTTGTGGAAACAAAAAGAGAGGAGACAATTTTAAACTGAGAAATTAGGTTAGTTCAGTAAGTTTGGCCTGACAGAATCGGGGTCGCTAATAATTTGATTATTGTCCACATCAAGCCTGACAAGAGTTGCCGTGTTTTATCTTTGGACCATATTCTGTCAGACGCAATTTTCACGATTGCTAGCAACTATTACGACACTAAAGCGACTGGTGGCACCATCTCTGATCTTACACGTCGTGATACCTTCGGTACTGCTCGTCGTGATTTAATAGTTAATGAGATTCATAACATCTACGAATACCCACGCATATAACAAATTTGGTTTAATATTATGACAATAATGCAAGATTGTCATCCATAGTCGCCTTAAAACATTCCTCGACGGATTTTCTCTTTGATATTTTTGATATGTATCTACTTCGTTTTGTGTTATGGTTAATTAATAAAATATTTTCTTTGATGTGGTATATTTATTTTAAATAATCTGTAGGATTATAATGATGGTATTCTGTACAACTATACAATTCATTAACTGAACAAGATAATTTTATGAGTATATACAATCTTTTTGAAGGTAGGAGTGGTTTAAAACATTACATGTGTTCGGGAGCTACAATGTCACAGAAAAACACACAGAAACACAGATACTTTAAACTTACAACACTCTGTTGTCGTTTTGCGTCGGATGAATGGATTACGGGATTCAGTTTTTTTTTGTTTGAAGCATGAATTAGTCTGAAGTGTTTTTAGCCACAGAGTAGGGCAGGAGCGGCTTATTCGGCCTAACAGCACAACCGACGAAAATATGCTAGCCTCGGTAGATCTTATATTTTTGAGTCCAGACTTTAGAGCCGTGGGGACCGGGAGGTCATCTTATTTTCCAAAACTTATCGGAGCGTAAAATCCTAGGCATGCTGCCCTCTGGTGATAGGTTGGAGCATTTGGATTATCTGTAGATCTTAAGTGGTCTACGGGTAGTCTTTTTGCTCTAATTTTTTGTTTTCGTAGTAAGTCATTTTGTTAATGTTAATAAAGGCACTTGCCACGTTACATATACGTAAAAAAAACTGTTTTAGCCATCTAAGTTTCATGAAAATCGGTTCTAGATAGCCGCGCCGCAAAGAGTACAGTAATATCCACGCCGCCACAAAATGACGGAACATAATAATTTATCCCTTTACACCCAACAATACAACCGTGAGTTTCAACTTTGAAAAAATCTACACTTTAACCGAAACCATTTTTGAGAACATAACCGAAGTCGATCGTTCGAGAGTTTATCTGAGAGTGTAACAAAATGAACGTTATTGGCATTGAAACAAGTTTCAACTTGTCAGTCGTCGAAGTCGGGCGGTAAGGATGGCTGCGTTTTTTAACAACATTTCCCGCCCAAGAAAGTCTCAATTTTAATAGTTAGATTTAATTTTAGAGTACTCTTTCTTGAATTTCAAAAGAGAGTCTAGTTTGTCTAGAACATCCATCAAAACAAACTCGCACGATCATAGCATATTGGTTGTAGTATGTGAATTTAAGCGCCCTACTCACATATCTGCCGCAGGGGCAATCTAGGGTGTAGGAGTGGGGATGACCCTTAATTGTGATGTGTGTAGGCATGCAGGGGCAATTTGGAGGATTGGCCCGGCGGCAGGGGCGCGAGACCATCCTTGATCCCTAAGTCGTCCCTGCCGTCGCTGCGTGTGTAGCGCGATTGGGGCAATTTCTCAGTCAGTTTGTCAGTATCTGTCACACGGAGTGCACGTATACATAGCGTACAATGAAAACGGCGGCCGACAACGAACGCAAAGTTTGGACACGAATTATAGAAGTTTATCAAGACCGACCTCACATGTGGGATAAAAATCATAAACATTATTTTAACCGCGACATGAGGCAGCAAACATTCACACTAATGTTTGAAATTTTTGGGAACTCAAAACCAACATGGAGCTGCCAAGGCTACTCCAATCTTTTGATTGGTCGATAATACGGGTGCCATTCTCAATACGTGTGCTCAGCTCAGCTTACTCGGAAACACTGCACGGCAGGCAAGTGTGTAAGTTACTCCCGATATCGCCACAACCGCCATGCACCCTAAATTGCCCCTGCGGCAGGTGTGTGAGTAGCGCCTTTTAATATGAATAATGCTTGTGCCTTTTTGTGTTTGTTCATTGTTTTACAGCTAAAATGTTGTTATTTTATCACTTTTAGAATATCAGATCAATGATAGAAGATTTGGACGAGGATAATAAAGAATTCGATCCAGATGTCCTATTTCAGGAAACAGGTGACGAAAATGTTGTTAAAAAGGAGCATACTGATGAAATTTATTCTACATCTTCATCTTCTTCATCTTTCCAGCCAACACCAAGTGCTACCAACCGAGAAAGAACTGTTCCGAAAGACCGAAGGCAGTAATCGTGAAAGATCAAGTCCGAAGACAGTGATTGTTAAAGAGTATCTATTTAGGGGAAAAGACCAGTGTCAGTACCGAGGGTTGCAATGAAGCAAATATGGAAGTAGGTTACTTTCACGGAAAAGCCCTTAACTATCCTGCCTTACTTACAAAGCCGGTAAAACGTCCAATTAACTATTTTAATGATAATTTTGACATCGCCTTTTTAGAAAAGATTGGTTAATGTACAAATTTACTTTATTAACGCACTGCTAGCCGTGAACTAAAACTTCGAGTTCTAAATTTGCTAGATTTGCCATACATATCATCATGGGCTGCATTCCCTTCCCTACCCTCGGCTTCCAATTTATTGGAGAAGTGGCACTAAATTAAGACTAATTTGTGAATTTGTAATGACTGGATACAAGTTTCTTGCACTTTTTAATACGCTTCAAGTTATCCATTCGTCTCTCCAGCTGCAGACGACGAGGATAACCCGCTATGGAAAGTGCAACCTTGATTAACAAAATAAATGAAAACTGTAACAAGCTGGAAAGAGTATCAGGCATCTATTCGATTGACGAGCAAATGATCCTGTTCACAGGTTATAAAATTTACAGGCCGGAGGCACAGAAGCATCAGAAGCAAAAATAAATGACGGCTACGAAGATTATTTTGTTAGTGATGACATAAAAGCGCACAGAACCTGTCGATTAGAAGAATGTGGTAGTCGTTCCAAAAGAGGGTGCGAGAAATGTAATGAGACTGTGAATGTTTTAAGACTTATCACAGCACGAAACAGTATATTGTTATCTATAATATTATTATATATCGCTGATTATTGATATCCCATAATAATTACTAATGCTGTAACAGTTGATCTCTTCTAATTATTAATTAAAATTATTAATAAAGTTATATGTAATGGATATTTAACTCTAATAATATAATATTATTGGTATGAAAACCAATTAAAAGGTATAAATAAATTAAAAAGTAGTTTCATTTCTTTGACTGTCCGGTTAGGGAAATTGGTAGCAACCCTGCCTTCTGCGCCGCTGGTCCCGGGTTCGATCCCCAGACAGGTCAAATATTTGTGTGCATGAACATGTCTGTTTGACCTGTGTCTGGGTGTTTATTATATATATAAGTATGTATTTATGTATATCAGTCAACAGGTTACCATAGCACAGGCTTTGCCTAGCTTGGGACCTGAAGACCTTTGTGTGGATGTTGTCCCATATATATATATTTCAATTATTCAGTATAATTTAATACTATGATGACATACACTCACCCGTGCTACTTACATTTTTTTCCTGAAACTCACGATTGTGAGGGTCTGGTTGCTGGAGACCATCAACACCAGGAAATTTGTAAGTATTTTTAAGAAATGTTTTGGATAGTAAACAAACCAAGTAACCACTTAATAACAATAATTAAAAGAATCTCTCGGGTGTAAAGAGTTATTTCAACTCCATCAATATCAGTATCAAATGAATAGTAGAATACATACCTAATAACGACAAATTTCAAATTTATGAAGGCCGCTGTTACAAAGAGACGTTTATACAAATATAACTTTGATTAACATTACTCTTCAACTTTTTCCCTTCAAGTACTATTATGTAATAATAGTGGATTATTTACGAATCAGTAAATAATGACATGTTTATGTGGGGCAGTGATATAAAGACGGAATAACGTAGATAGGTATATTAGTTTTCGGGTTGGCGGGAAATCTTCATAGCAACTAGTGTATATACATAACTTAGACCCTGTAGCCGGAGATTTAGATACTTATTTTTCTATTTTTTATCCTACATAGCATTTAACCACAAATTCGCACGATCACAGAAGCCAGCGATACTGTAGCCCTAGATGGAGTATGCCTAGTCTGGATACACTGGCTCTCAAGGAAGGCTGCCAGAACACACCATTAGATGCTGGGCGACATATTTTACAACTTGAGGGTGTTAGAATAGCCAGGCGAGCGAAAGCAAACGCCCTACCACTCTGCATACTGCTATGGTGTCTATTGCCAGTCGTAAGAGGCGACTGAAGGGAAACCTCTGGGCTCACGTTGTCGTACATAAAAGAAGAAGACGATATCGTAAGAGACGCAAATGCAGCTGCCAGAAGGCTAGCGATGCGTTCTACGCAAATCCCGACACACTCCGAATTATTCTCTGCCTTTCATCATACATATCCCGGTTTTACCGCAATGCAGCCGGGAATCTTATGAAGAATTCTCCATCGTAAACAAACAAACAAAGGGTCCATGACTTGAATTAAACGGGACACGATGAGTATGTAAGTAATTACATACATAGAGGCTACTCGACTCTAAAATATTTTGTAACTTGCAGATGCAAAAAACTTCACAACTGGCACAATATACAGTGTGTGGTGGTCAATTAATACAGAAGAAAAAAATTGTTTATTTTATTATTGCATGCGTTTTTATCTGCTATCTTTTCTCGCTAGCTAATTAATATTCGGTTTTATTGACTTGTCTATTTTGTAAATGTTAGTTTAAGAAGTTTATCCTTCCATTACAAGCGTTTTAAATATATCATGCAAAACAGTTACGAATCCGATAGTGAAGACGAATTGCCAGCGGGATGGGAAGAGAAAAGTACACAGGATGGAAACGTTTTTTATGTAAAGTAAGTAGAGATGATTCAGGAAACAGATTGTCAAGTATCAGCCACATATGAGCCATCAGCAGCTTTTAATTTTTTCCTATAATTCAACTCAATGACAGATATGTAGAGGTAAGCAGGTAACATTCTAATATGAAATTTAAAAAACATGAGCTTCGTTTTTCACGACTTAATTAAATGTACAGAAATGTTCTACATCAATGATGCTCAGTGCCCACTGACGGCTCAAGTTAGTCGGTCAGCACACTTGCAGGATCAGTCACTTGTCTCCGCATTAGAACTGCTATTGCCATAAGTAAAGTATAATTTTTTAGAGATCGACTTTCGAATACATCTCATACTTAACAGTTTCAGTGTATATTACAGTAAAACAACTTGTTTTGGACAGCGTTTATCTGTCTTTTGTTGGTACTTTGTAAATCTAATAATGCAACTCTAGTCTCCAGACTCTAAACTTGCTGGGCTTCAACCTACAAATAATTCTATCACAAAGAGTGTAGTGAATAGGTGTTCTCAATGGGTATTGTACCAAACAACGGAAGGTAGATTTCGGTATTAATTTCTTTAATAGCTTGTTTGTTTGTATTATGTTTTTGTACAAAAATTCTAGAAGTCATCTCAATCTGATGTGTGAATTTAAATTATTTTTCATTGCTAGCCCACACATTAACAAAACTCAATGGACTCATCCTACGACAGGAAAGAAAAAAGTCATTCCAAAAGAGCTGCCATTTGGCTGGTCCAAGACCCTTGATGAAGATGGCAAAACTTTGTACCTCCATAATGAGACTGGCAGCAAAACTAGCATAGATCCAAGGCTAGCTTTTGCGAAGGAAGAAAAGAGACATGTCAATGACTTCCGTCAGAGATTTGATGCATCTTCTAAGGCTTATCAGGTAAGTTATTAACTATATTATCGTATATAGATTTAGTCATTATATCAAAAATACTCTTACTATGTACTATCATAATATTTCTGTTTGCGGCGCATAATGTTTAATACATATATTGTTCAATATGCAAAATGTTTAATTTCTGTATACACATAATGCATTATATACTGTATGCATAAAATGTTCAATTTGCAAAATAATAAATTTAAATTCACAGAATGCTCCATATGCAAAGACTAAAACATTGGTTAAAACATTTGCTTTTGAAAAATATCATTTATTGCATTGTATTTTGTTAGGTATTAAATAACTGGGTATTTTGCATATACAATGTGCTCTGAACTTTTTTAAGTTGTGTAATTCTTGCTGTTTAAATGTTTTTTTTTTTTTGCATTTTGAACATTTCACATTTTGCTCATTTATTGTATGTTGATGCATTGCATGGCGAAGAATATTCCAACTCCTTAGTCAAATTACTTTTTTTACAAATATGGATACAAAGTGATTTTAAATGTATTTAGCGTATTAACATTTAAAACATTTTGTTTTTCTGTTATGATAAAAACTTTGTTATGAATCCTTGAAGCTACCATTATGACAAAAGCTTTCTTCAGTTTATATTAAAATTAGGTACTGGATTGTTGAGGATATATTCGAAATTCATCACATCCAAAAACGGGATCATGTTCAAATTTTTGCTCTTTTTAATTTCAGGTCCTTCACGGTGTAGATCTGTCAGGCAAATATGCCTTAGTCACTGGTTCCAATGCAGGCATTGGCTATGAGACTGCTAAATCTTTAGCGAGGCATGGTTGCACTGTTATATTTGCCAATAGAAATATGGAAGCCACAAAGCAAGCTATAGGGGATATTATAAAGGAAACAAATGCTGCCGTTGACAATTTAAAAGCTGTAGAGTTAGATTTGGCTTCATTGAACAGCGTGAAGAAATTCGCCTTACAAATTAGAGACACTTATGAGTAAGTTATTACTATTCATAAAAATTAGTAAAAAGCTTAAATTAATCAATTAATAATATAATTAATAAGTGACCAAAAAATGTAAAAGCATTGTAATTCTAAGTAGAGTTCCAAACCAGCTATTTGTTAAGAATTAAATTTAGTCATGATATGTTTTACTAATTTTTACGAAGTTTCTCATGTTGGAAATATTTTTATTTTTAATTAAATTTTTCATTTCAATATGGGTGAAATGAAAAATTTAATTTAAAAATAATTATATATATTAATAGACAAAAACTAATAAAAACAGGAATCTTTAACACTAACTAAACTATGTACAAAGTAAGCTAAAAAGAACCTAAACTGTAGAAATATCAACATATTACTCTTTTTTTATTATATTACATTAAATATATTTTTTATTACCCACATATAGTTAAACTGATAAGTTCGTAGAATTTTATTATTCAAGTACCTATAATTTAATTATTTTCAGTCACATAGACATGCTGATACTAAACGCTGGTGTTTTTGGCCTCCCATACACAGAAACGGAAGACAAACTAGAGACGCTGTTCCAAGTGAACCACCTCAGCCATATGTATTTAGCTCTCCTCTTGGAACCCGTGCTGAAGAAGGGATCCAGAGTAGTGTTTGTCTCTTCAGAGTCACATAGGTAAAACTGCGAGAATAGAATGCATTTCAGTAAATAATTACTGTTTTTTTTATAAATTAAATTAATTATAATGGTATGTGGCATTTCAGATTTGCGAGTTTAAAAAACACTTTCGTTAATCAAAACTTGGCGATGCAGAGGGAGGACTATTACTCAATGATGGCCTATAATAATTCTAAATTATATAACGTCATTACTGCAAAGGTATGTTTTCAACTTTTCGTACATACATAGAACTAAATAATTCGAAATGTTTGTTTGTTGTTTGTTACAATTTTTTACTTTCGGCGTAGCAAAGCTATATACTTGACAACTGAGCATTATATCATCAGAAAAGGAAGAGGCTTTCGATTTTTTTAAGGCACGACTACTAAAAGACACTGAAACTATTTAGAAAACTCTTTTTAAAAAGGAAATGGTAGGTAGTCTTACCATCCCCATTTTAATTTAATCAATATCAGCCCAGTAGTTTTGTTTGTAAATTTAAACATTTCTATAGGTACCTCCTAAATAGAAGATAGATAGATCAATTATTTATTGCAGACGCACAAAAAAAAAACAAGAGAAATAAAATCTTACAAAATATAATGCTACATGTGGCGGCCTTATAGCTAAAAAGCGATATCTTCCACTCAACCTTAGGATGGAGATAATTGTGAAAAAAAAGAAGCTGTATTTTAAACTATTACTTGCGTATTTTCCAGATGTTAAGTGAAGAATGGAAAGCTAAAGGCATTTGCGTGAATTCGTTACACCCGGGTAACATGGTCTATACGAACCTAAGCAAGTCGTGGTGGCTGTTCAGATTGGCCTTCCTGCTTGTGCGACCTTTCACTAAGTCTATGGTAATATTTTGACATCTACATTCATGAAAATATATTTTTACGATGTTGTAGTACAATAGGAGTAGATTGAAAAAAAAACTTCGTTTTTGGCCGCAAGTTACGGTTATTTTGAGATAAGGCAACACTATATGGTAATTTAATAATTTCAGGCATTAAGGATTTTATATCCAGTTGCCAATAAACAATATTAAAAAAAAAGAATTAATAATTTCATATTGTCTTTCCCAGCAACAAGCGGCGGCTACAACTGTATACGTCGCCACCGCCGAAGACCTGGAAGGCGTCACGGGTCTTTACTTCAACAACTGTTTCTACTGTGAAGAATCAGCGCTAGCCCGGGACCGGGACATCGCCAACTCAGTCTTCGAAATGTCGCTCAGAACAATTGAAGAAAAGATAGGGTCTGAACATATTGAACCGTACATTAAAAGGCTGAATAATCAGCAGTAGCATACAGTTTATAGTAACTAATTACTAAAGTATAATGTTTACATAATTTATTTTTAAGGTTATTTTTTATTGGCAGTTAACAATACAGGCTGTGGTATAACTTCAAGGGCAGTTACGTGTTGATTTTACGGAGATTTAAGACTCCTAAGCCGTGTTTACACTAGGCGGACAACAGTGAGCGGCTAACTGTTTGGCCCTAGTTCGCCTCTACATATTTTAAATGGAGTGTCCACACAGCGCACACTTTATGCATTTTGCGACGATTCGCTTGCTTACTTATGCAGATAGCAGCCGAGTCGCAGCGAATACTTAATGCTCGCGGTCTACGGCTCAGTTCGTTCTCCAATATGTGATGTGTTGGATATACTTATATCCATAGCCCGATAGTTGTTTTGGTTAAACACAATTTCTATTAATACTTACCTTGCTTTTCCTCCCAAAAGTTCACACGAGCTAATACGCTGCTCATTCGACAGCAGACTGTCAGTCGCTCACTGTTTGCCTAACGGGGACATGTCCTAAGGAATCTCTGAATTCCCATAATTCTGTTTAGTTATTGTGTAAATTACTTACATACATTAAAAAAAATTAAACATTATTTTCGTTTTCTTTTACTCATTTACCTGATATATATTTCTCTGAAGACTACATAGCTAATTAATTTGTTCTACGGTATTAAGCTAAACTTGGTAAAAAAGTAGCTTCTATGTATTTCTTCCCACGTTTTTTACAGGGTTATCGGTTAGGGGTGTACTTAAACTTAGGGGTGCCGGAAATAGGTCACTATACTCATCATTACGTACAACATTCCTATGGGACCAACTCTGAATTTGGTCGTCGATTTTTGTATTACTAAATGTATGAAACAGTTGAAATTTTTTTCTAACTATTTATGTCTAATGTTTGTGCACAAGTGTGGGCAAGGGTTATAAGATTGGAATATGAATAACAATTACTTAATAATGGCAAATGAAATAATCATATACAACCATTTTTAAAAATATAAAAAGTACTTGTCCATGGTGTCCATAGATGCTTCTATCCATTTCAAGATGGCAGTCTGACATTTTGTTTTTGTGTCAAGGTAAGATTGACGTGAAAACCGAAACAACAGTTTTGTGTGTTTTGTAAAAATTGGATATTTGTTTTGATTTTGGCTATTTTAAAGTGCTATATTTACGTAAACTTGCGTGAAAACAATTTTTTATGTGTCAACTAAATATATACTAAAAACGAAAGCGAAATGTTAATACGGACGCTAGGCGCTCCCAATTCTTAAAATACTATAATTAGTATTAAATTATGCGAAATGTTAATAAAAATTGGTTAGAGATGAATTTAAATATTATAGTTATGATATATGTTGAAATTGGAACTGTAGAAAATAAGTTGTGTAAGTGAAAATGGGTGATAAGTTGAACAGGGAGTACTTCGAGCCTGGAGCTGCAGCCTTCAATTACAACAATGTGGTATGTAATAATATGTTTACAGCTGCTCGAGCTCGTATTGTATGCGGTTATAGACTAACAAATGTCGAATTGTGTCTGAAAGATAGACAACTTTAAGTTACAATTCGATGCTTGGTCAGGATTTGTAACTTTTGTTTATTCTTTTTCTTCTAGGTAGTGCCTTAGGTCAATCTTAATGTAATAACTTAATTTTAGTAAGTATTCATGTTCACTGAAATCGATGATCTAGGGTAATTTTGTTAATTAATAGACTGCCCAGAAGGAGGGTAATGTTATATATATAGTGCATGTACTTACCTTCCTTTTAAATGAGTTAGTGTATTGGTACAACATCCAATTGACCAAACAAAAATGAATTAAATTTTTCTAGTACTTCCATAGCAAGAAATAGTACATATATCAAAAGCATGAAAAAGAATCAGAGAAGAAATCTAGTGTAGTTATCTTTAAATCAGATATTACTTAACCCATGTATATGTGGTAGAATTACTACTGAAAGAATAATAATTTAACAAACATTAGGCTGCGCTACGAAATAACATTCAAGGTAATAGTCTTTTATGTACAAAATGCAAGGTCGAGTACAATAGAGTTGACTACTTTTATTAAAATTAAAGTATCTTGTTACCTAAAGATATTTTTGTTTAGCTGACTACATCTAATATTTATTACTTTACTGCCAACTATTTTAGCTAATTGCGAGTCACAATGATGAGTTTGCCTTATAGATAAATAAAACATAATTTGAACAGCTGTTGACTTTTTAAAGAATAGTCATAGAAGTCACTCACACTCTGACATAAGGATCTGTTGTGAAAGACTAAGAAAATCGTACCTGTAATGTAATTCCTAAAATGTTGAAAATGCATGAATATTGTATTATCATTATGTTGAGTCTAAGAAGATTACAAGCATATTCTGCTATGATTAATGTTTGATGTAATTTATATTATATTGCCTATCTAAATTTTATTTAGAAAACTAAACAGGTTTTTGCATGTACTTGATTGTTAGAAATTTCAAATTATAGTTTCGTTTGCATTTGGTGAACTTCATCAGTGATGACATGAGTTGTTTGTGTCTTCAATAATGGTAAGTCTCGCACTCACTATTGTCTATTGCCTATCTAAATCCTCCTGGTGCAAGTATGTTTATAACTTTCTTTATTGGTAGGTCACACATACTATGTGACCCATTCAGGGGGGGATAGTTTTCAAAATACCACGCTTGGGTACAGAGGGGGGGTCTTAGGTTTTCGTCACATAGTCAATATCATATAAGTAAATTCGCGCAGATGGCCATTAAATTATAACAGTTTCTGCCATAAAGAGGAGGTACTCAATTTGTCTGTAGCTTTTTATGTTTGTTACCTGATTTCTCGAATTATGATTTTTTGTTTGAAAGGGTAAACTTCCCATGTGGTGCCATTTTAATTTTATCAAAGTCAAGAGTCAAGAGGTGATGGAACCTGCTGCAATGGAAGTCACTTTTTCTAAAAGAATTATTACAGTATAGGATGTATAGTGTTTTTCAATCCTTGATTAATTTTTTAGAATATATGATGTCAAGTCAAATACACTAAATTTCTACTAAGACTAGTTGTCACCTGTGGCAATGCCTGCAAAATAAAATGGATTATAAAGAAGTTATAAAGTTTGAACCCCCATTTGACTCCCCCAGGGGTTACATCTCCAAAAATCCTTACTTAGTACAACCCTACTCCCTGTAATGAGTATACCCTCCAAATTTAACGTCTCTAGGTCCAGTGGTTTAGTTGGTTTTACTCATTTAATTTTTTTAAGGTATCTATCAGATTATATACTTAATCCTAATTTTATACTATATTAAAAATTTCAAGCTGTGTCCATGTCCTCTATCTCCCTTGCACTTAGACTACTTACCTATGCATTTTATCTCCCTTTTTAAATTTCTCTACAGCAAAACCTGGTAGACAATAAGGAGTTTGAGTTTAGTACGGATCTAAATAACTATAAAAATGGAAGCATTACTGTATGGTATAAAATATATGGGAAGATACTTTGTATCAATTTCAATATCTAAATTTGGCATGGCTACAAGCGCTTCCTTCGCCTCACCTGGGCACATTGCTAGACAATGACTCTCTGCGTGTGGCGGTGGCTTTCCGCCTGGGATGTAAGGTGTGCGAACCTCATATTTGCATCTGCGGTTCCATGGTGGAAGCCAATGGGCATCACGCTTTGAGTTGTCGTCGCTGCGCAGGGAGGTTTCCGCGACACCATGCTCTCAACGAAATAGTCCGCAGAGCCCTAATTTCAGCCAATGTACCCTGCATGTTGGAGCCGCCAGGTTTAATCAGGTCCGATGGCAAAAGGCCGGACGGGCTAACGTTGGTCCCATGGAAAAATGGCAAGTGCCTCGTCTGGGACGCAACATGCGTCAATACTGTGGCTCTTAGCCATCTGGGCCGCTCAACACTTTCACCAGCGGCTTCCGCAGAAGACGCTGCAGCTAAAAAACATATGAAATATGCGGTCATGAAAGAACAGTACCACTTTGTGCCTATTGCGGTTGAGACCTTGGGCAGTTGGGGTGCTGAGGCTAAGCAGTTGGTACATAATGTATTCATTCTAAATTTTTTTGCGGCAAAATTAATAATTTTAATTTATTGCTGCTATGGTATACCTATATACAAGTACATTAAAATACATGACTCTCCCGCCCCCCCGCAATCTGTTTCACCCCTCCCCCCCTTGAAAAGTGTCCCATTTTACAGATTTTCTCAATTTTCAGGAAAACTATACAAGCTAGGACAAAATGGTCAACAACAGAATTATTTGTCAATAAACTGCCTACCAATAAGTCCTAACATTCATTTTGATACGATTTATAGTTTCCAAGCTATGGTGCATCAAAGTTTACTAAAAAAGTGCGCTTAGCGGAAATAAAACATAATATAGAAAAGCAACAACAATATTTATTATTTTTTACAAGAAATGCGTTTATCTAAACAAAATAAACATTTTTTATTTATTTTTTATATAGTAAGTACTTAATATCTAACAAAAATCAGTATCATCATCATTATCTTCTAAAGACTTGTTGAAACAACTAAGGCCCTGGCAATGGTTGCACATGGTGGAACAACGCAATCCAGCTTTGACACATCCACATCTTTTTCGGCAGCCTTTTCTGCAGCTTCACGATACTATTTTGAGTATTGACTGTGGAGCTGGTGATTTTGTGGTATATATGGGTGATAAAAAGTTATTATTATTTTTCCAACCCCAGTTTTCTGGGTTCAATTCGTTTCCTCGCCATAATTGTACTTGATGAAAAGTACGCATTAAATGCTGAAAAGCTGCTCCTGATGAAGGTGGTAACTTTGATAATATCACCGTATTGTTCGTCAGACCAACATATCTGTTGAAATGGACGTATCGTAACTCGTTTAAACTTTTCACGCTTTGCTTAGCCCCATACAAGGCGAGAATATATCTTTCTCCCGCTTCTTTTACCTGTTCGTGTGAGGCATCCGGGTTATTGAAAACGTTTAACGTATCTTGCAAGTCGTTTTTTTTACCAAGCAGAATAGAATGAACTTTTCCTTTGCCGTAAAATGCTGAAGTAGTATCGCAACCACTTATGGCATGCAGAAAGAGGATCGATTCCCTGCAATTTTCGACCACATTTCCTTCTATTAAGCTTTGGGTGCTATAAAGTCTCTTGTTTACACTCCCTTGGCCCTCTTTCAGCAAGTATATATTCTTATGTAGTGGAGTAAGACCCAGTAAAAGAACCAACAGATCTATGTCTTGCCCAACCACTACGACATTCTCATTTCTTTCGGCTTCTTCTATTGCCGTATGAACAATGAGCATATCTGCGTCATCGTCCGCTGTTAACGAGCTTATCCCCTCGTTGTTCAGTCGCTTGCTAAGCTGCAAAATAAATCTTTCCTTGTTCAAAAGATTGCTTAAGAAACTTGCTTTTGTTTCAGTTATACGACTCTGCTCATTAAACTCTATTTCTGGACACTTTCGGTTTAGCATTCGTCTCAACCTTTCAGAGCTTTTTGTGCTTTTACAGTTTTCGCCATAGCCGTCGAATACGACGACAACCTTCTCTCCGAAAGCAAATTCCGAACGGAATTAGCGCGCGAGTATTTAAATAGTGATTATTTGCTGGTTATCAATTTTTAGTCATCTTTGATGCACCATAGCTTGGAAACTATAAATGGTATCGAAATGAGTGTTAGTACTTATTTGTAGGTAATATAATCATAAATAATTCCGTCTTTGACCATTTTGTCCTAGCTTGTATAGTTTTCCTGAAAATTGAGAAAATCTGTAAAATGGGACACTTTTCAAGGGGGGGAGGTGAAACGGATTGCGGGGGGGAGGGAGAGTCGTGTATTTTAATATACTCGTATATAGGTATCACATAGCAGCAATAAATTAAAATTATAAATTTTGCCGTTTTGCCCATACATTGAAATCTAGAATGAATACATTAACAAGATATAGGCCGTAGAATCAGAGAAAGAGCTGGTGACTCCCGTTCTGGCTCTTTCTTGGTTCAAAGGTTGGCCATAGCCATACAGCGCGGTAATGCCGCCAGTGTTATGGGCACCTTTGCTGCAGGACTGAGTCAGAACGGGTAATTTAGTTAACATGCTTACCTATTTATGTAAGTTGTATTTCTATTTCATTATACACAATAATACTAAAAAAAAAAAAAAACAATATCTATATATATGTAACATGCATCACATCACTAACACATGTAAACAGCCTTCTCAGTATAGATATATAGGTTCATATAACGAGTTTAAAGCCTAAATATATAATCATTTAAAAGATGATCTTATTATAATATGTATCACAAAATCTCTAAATATTTACAAACACATATATTTTTGACTAACCTGTGAAAGGGCATTGCAGCCTGACTAGCTTTTTCGTAAAACATTTTGTTTCACACAGAACAAGGACTTTTTTATTATTCTTCAACAAAACCCTGGGCACAGTATAAACTAGTTGCAATCGTGTTTAAATGTGTATTTTATTATTGTAAAAATATTCCTTGTAAACTAACTGACAGCCTATCTTCGTCAAAACTTGATACCGGAAGTCACTCATATTCTAATATCTGGCACAATTTCTTTCAAGAAGTTCAAGCAAAATTAAGCTATGTTCTCTTATAGTAGTAACTGATTCTATGGAATTAATCACTCCCTAATAACGTCGCTTACGAACTGTTACAACCCTGCAAATGCTGACTTTGCAGACTCGCGTCTATCCGATTGACGTCAATCGATATTGGCGACTCTGCAGTTTTGTTACCTATATAAAGTGCAGTATTTTTATTGACGACCCCCAGTCAGTCTTGGAAGGTTACTCTGCCTCTCAGCCTACGGACCTGGTTTCTGCCTGCCGGAACTGAGAACAGCCTAATCTGAAGAGTCTCGCGCGCGGTTATTCTGTCCGAATAATTCGTAGAACAAAGGCCCATAAATCAGTGTAAAGTTAAAAGTAAAATAATAAAATCGTGAAGAGTGAAAAGTGTTTTTTTTATAAAGACGGAGGGTTTCGTCCTAACATTGGTGTCAGAAGAAAAAGGGATAGTTCATCCCTGGTTGCTCACTCCCGACATTCACGTTGAAAATACACTGTGCCATAGAGTGGTTCATCCGTTGGCTCGTCCCGTTCCAGTCCTTAAAGGACCAGCCGCCAACCAGTCACCTAAACCGCCGCCATCGCCGAGACACCGAGCCCGTCAGCCGCTGTGCGCCACTATACCGCACTGCCACTAGCTGACCACTGGCCCGCTTCAGAGGGAAGCCTCTCCGCTGCTCCACTGTGCCCTGAGTTTTATACTCAGTGCGCCGAGCTGCCTGAAAAGAAGACTGCTTGCCGCCGCCAGCTCCACCTGCGTCAAAGACTTTCTGTCTTATTGCCGCCGAGCTCCTCATCGTGCATCGATAATACCTACAACCGGACTAGAGTTGCACAATCGCACCGCCGGTCCAACTGCTGAATTGACACGTGCTGCAATCCGACTCTCCGCCGCCCGCGCCGTGCCTCAATGACTTATATGCTACTAATTATATCGCTGTAAGTGACTAATTTCAAGTAATTATTCTGCTGCTTTGCTATATCTCGTAGTTGAACTTACTATATTTATAAACTCAAAACATGGTTAATGAAAGTTTTAAATCCGAGAAGAAGGGTGCTTCTACTAGCTCAATCGTGACGGTAGAAGAAGTGAGTTTCGGTGTACTTACCAAATTTATTAAACCCTTCGATGGCGATAAAAATAAATTAACATCTTTTTTGCGGAATTGCGAGAATGCGCTATCACTGGCTTCAAGTTCCCAACAAGACCTTTTATTTAAATACATTTTGTCGCAATTAGAGGGCAAAGCTGAATCAGCTTGTTCATTAAAGTTATTCGATAACTGGTCTGAGTTGAAAGCGTTTTTAAGAACCACGTTTGGGGAAACCAAACATAGAGACCATCTTTTCTTAGAGCTACAGCATTGTAAACAAAAATCAAATGAAACTGTAACTCAATATAGTTTGCGTTTAGAAACCTGCCTTACTCGGTTACAGACTGATATAACGCATTCGACTAAGGATCATAGCGAATTAAAGGGCCGTATTGCCAATACTGAGGATCTAGCTCTTCACACCTTTTTATTAGGGTTACCTAGCCAGATCTCCACCATCATAAGATGTAGAAACCCTTCTACTTTAAATGAAGCCGTAAATCTTGCAATTCACGAAGAAAAATTATTCAATTATGTCAATCAAACCAGAAGAAATACTGAAGAGAGACCTAAATGCCGGATATGTGGTAAAATAGGACACTCTGAGCGTAATTGTTACAGCCGCCCTCGTGAACGTCCCGTACACAATCTAAACCCTGCACTATCGCCATCAAATCCTAGTAACTCGAAAATCTGCCGCTACTGCAAAAATATTGGCCATGACATCCAGGAATGCCGCAAAAGGCAGTTTAACAACTCTCGCCGTCAAGTTTCATTTCCTTCTAGACAAGTCCATAATCTTTCTTCAAATGAGGATAACCACAGTATTCAGGAAAGTTGCTATGCTGATGAGTCTCCTTCCGATTTAAACTAAAAACGATTCCGCTCCCGCGTCGTACGGAATCCTCAACTCAAACCGACGCCTGTGAGTTGTATTGTCTAAAACATAATCTCGCAACTCAATCTCCTATATCGTCTCAAGTTGCTAAATCGTCTCAATCTCCTAAATTGATTCATATTCCTAAATCGACTCAATCTCTTAAATCGACTCAATCTCTGAAATCGAATCAATCTCCTACATCGACTCAATCTCCTAAATCAACTCAATCTTCTAAATCGACTCAATCTTCTAAATCGACTCAATCTCCTACATCGACTCAATCTCCTAAATCGACTCAATCTTCTAAATCGACTCAATCTCCTAAATCGACTCAATCTCCTAAATCGACTCAATCTCCTAAATCTGCTCAATCTACCAATGTGACTCATTCCACTAATTCTATTCATTCTACTAATTTTACTCTATTTACTAAATCGATCCCTATTACTAAATCGTGTTTATCTGACAACCTCGAATCAGAAACACCTTCGCGATTTATTACACCTGCCGAATTTTGTGATACAAAGGATCAATGTGAGGTCACTTATGAGATAAAAATAAATCATAAAACTCATCTGCCTCACATATACGTCAAAAGCCGGTATTCTAATAAACCTTTAGTTTTCTTGGTAGACTCTGGTTCTTCTATATCCTTGATCAAAAAATCTTCTCTAGAAGTTCAGCCCATCCTAGATCCCAAGGTAATCAAGTTTAAAGGAATTGACAACGACTCTAACTACTCAACTAGCCTAGGTAATTTCCAACTTGATCTAAACGTGTCTAATAAATGTACAATATATAGTAAATTTCACGTCATACAGGATACAGTTTCAATTAATTTTGATGGCATTGTTGGTAATGATTTTTTAAAGCTCTACAACTGTAAGATTGACTACAGAAAAAACCAGCTTACAGTCGGCGATCATCAGATCAGCCTTTACTTTACTAAACCTCAGTATACTGTACCAGCTCGATCAGAGATGATTATTGAATGTAGTGTTATTAATCCCGAAGTTCAACGTGGTTTTATCGAAAAGTGCGAAATTCAAAAAGGCGTTTATTTAGCTAGCTGCCTTGTCGAAATTAAATCAAACAAACATGCTAATGTATCCATCCTTAATACCACCGATGAAGACGCAGTTATTAAATCACTATTAGTTGAAATTAATCCTTGCGACACTCTTATTGAAGTGCAAAACCAGGTGCAACCAATCCATACAGTTAATTCAGGTTATTCCAATTCTTCTATTTCTCGAATTGATGCAGTGAAAAACCAAATACGGACATCTCACCTTAATGCAGAAGAGTCAACCAAACTTTTAAGTCTTTGCTCAGAGTACTGTGACTTATTCCACCTCGAAGGTGATATTCTCACTCATACTGATACCCTGAAGCATGAAATTAAGACTACTTCATTTCAACCAATCCAAACTAAGACTTACCGATATCCCGAAGTCCATAAGGCAGAGGTCGATAAACAAATTCGAAAGATGCTAGATCAAAAAATTATCAGACCATCTGACTCACCTTGGTCATCTCCTATATGGGTTGTCCCCAAAAAACAAGATGCCTCCGGCCAGAAGAAATGGCGAATCGTAGTAGATTATCGAAAGTTAAATGACATCACTATTGGTGATGCTTATCCAATTCCTAACATCGCTGATATCCTGGACCAATTAGGTCACAGCAAATACTTCTCGACTCTTGATTTGGCCTCCGGATTCCATCAGATCAGAATGAATGAAACCGACGCACCTAAAACAGCTTTCTCTGTTCCTAATGGACACTTCGAATATACAAGAATGCCATTTGGTTTAAAAAATGCTCCTGCTACTTTTCAGAGACAAATGAATACTGTTCTCTCAGGCTTACAAGGTCTACACTGCTTTATTTATCTCGATGACGTCATCATTTACTCACACGACCTATCCTCCCACATACAGAAACTCGGACTTGTCTTTGATGCTTTAAAACGTCACAATCTCAAGCTACAACCAGATAAATGCGAATTTCTAAAAAAGGAAGTAGCTTATCTCGGTCACACAATAACCGATAAAGGTGTGTCTCCTAATCCTGATAAAGTTAAAGCTGTATTGGCTTACCCTACTCCAAAAAGTCCAAAACATATTAAAAGCTTCCTTGGTTTGGTTGGTTACTATCGAAAGTTCATAAAAGATTTCGCTAAAGTTACTAAACCTTTGACTTCTCTACTCAAAAAAGACACTGATTTTATCTGGAGTCAGGCTCAGGAAGACTCTTTCAATACATTGAAAAACTTGCTTACCAATGCTCCAATTCTACAGTATCCAGATTTCTCTAAAGAATTTATACTTACAACTGATGCTTCTAACTACGCAATAGGCGCAGTTCTATCTCAAGGTGAAATAGGTAAAGATTTACCAATTGCCTATGCTTCTAGGACGCTCAACAGTGCAGAAGGCAATTACAGCACGACAGAAAAGGAGCTTTTAGCTATTATCTTCGGGACAAAAACTTTCAGACCCTATTTATATGGCAGAAAATTCAAAATCATCACAGACCACCGTCCACTTACTTGGCTTTTCAATTGTAAAGACCCTAGTAGCAAACTAGTCCGCTGGAGACTAAAGCTTGAGGAATATGACTACAAAATTGAGTATAAGCCTGGCAGAGTCAACTCAAACGCTGATGGTTTATCACGTCCACCAATACATAATATTACAGACAACATTGAAAGTGATCACCTGACCTATCAACAATTTATGAAATCTCGTTCAAGCCCAATTCTGCATGATACAATTATTCACGAGCATAATAAAAGTCTACTAGACACACACTGTTCTAATATTGCGTATCCTACCTCTATTGATTTAGATACTTCTAACCACTACTGTGAAAATGTCCTCAACCTACTTGATGATAAAAATGCTTTTGAAATGTCAGAGAAAGAACTTTATACAGTGAAAGTTTCTAAGGTGAGAGAAAAACAATACTTTCACATGTTTACAAAAGTACATCATTTTGAATCTGTAACCTATCAGGAAATTTTCAAAGTCCTTAAGGACCTACGAAATAATCTTATTGTTCTATATCCGGAAGTCAAGGAAATTGCTATATCTGATTTTTCTAGCCCTTTTGACAAACTTAACTTTTTACTAATTCACGAAATACTTTCTTTTCTATTTCATGGAACAGGTATTCAAATTCATGTCTACCATAATCAAATGATTTATCCAAAGCCCAACGAAATACCAACTATTCTCTTTGAAAACCATGACTGTCCTACAGGAGGACATATTGGTTCGACCAGGATGTACAATAAATTAAAAAACATCTACTATTGGAAAGGCATGAAAGGTGAAATCGAAAGATATGTCCAAAATTGTTCATCTTGTCAAAAAAATAAAGCTCTAAGAGCAATCAATAAAGCACCTATGGAGATAACCTCTACATCCTCCGAACCATTTCAAAGAATATTTACTGACATTGTTGGTCCCCTTCCAGATTCCGGTCCTGAAAGATATAAATACATAGTCACCTTTCAGGACGATTTAACTAAGTATTCTATGGCTTATCCTATCACTGAATCCACAGCCGAACAAACTTCGCAGTGTCTCATAAAGTTTATTAGCCATTTCGGTATCCCTAAAAGTGTTCTTTCAGATCAAGGCGTTCATTTTATTGCTGACGTGTATAAACAAATAATTCAATTATTTAAAATAAAACACCTGTTTTCATCCCCGTATCACCCTCAAACCAACGGTGCACTAGAACGAAGTCATGCAACTCTAAAAGAATATTTGAAATCATACGTCAGTGAAAATCAAAACGACTGGCATAAATTTCTTCCTACTGCATTAGTTTCCTATAACTCGAGCGTCCACTCATCGACCCATTTCACACCACATGAACTCTTGTTTGGTTGCAAACCTCATATTCCTAGCTCAATTTATGATACTAATCCTACCGCAACTTATCCTGACTATATAAAAACACTTAAACAAAAAATGCTAAATTCTAGAAATCTAGCTCGAGAAAATATCCTCCGTAGCAAAGAGAAATCAAAAACGTATTACGATAGAAATACAAGGGATAAATCTTATAATGTTGGAGACATGGTGTATTTAAAACATCATCATAGGTTGCGCAAAGCATTATCCCCAATTTGGAAAGGTCCTTATCGAGTTACTAAAGTCCATGCTAATAATAACGTCACCCTTCAAGTGAATCGAAAACATATAAAGTACCATTTTGATCAAATCAAGCTCGCTCATGAGAATCCTTTTCCAGGGTCATCGCGCCAGGAGCCGACTCAGTCCAGAACTTAACAACGCCTATTAGCAACAGTCCCGGTATATATTTCGACCCTATAGGAACTCTAAGATTTTATAATAGTTATTGGAACCTAATAACCTATTCCGACATATCTTATTTTAAGCCACACCTAGAAAACTTAAATTCAATTTTAGAAAATTCAAAACGTATTTGTCGCACATATCCTTTAATAAATAATGACTGTACAAATGTCCTCAATCCCCTAGAAAGTCTCTATAATAATGTAAACTCTAATTACCAAGCACTATCTCATCTCACAGATAATAATGACTCCAATTCTAGGACCAAACGCTCCGCGTGGTTTGGCATAGGAGGTCCCATTCTAAAACAACTATTCGGATCCTTAGACGAAGATGACGCTAAAGCTTTTACTGACGCTATTAATTCAGTACAAGACGATCAACGTCACATGGCATCATTGATGAAACAGAATATTCACATTATTACTTCTTCTCTTTCTTCTTTCAATAATTCCGTACAAAAACTTAATCATAACGAAATCGCCCTTAACGAAAACATGGCTAAACTAAACTTGATCTTGGAAACGATTTCAACCAGTACCAACAAACTTGAAGTCAGTTCACATCTTGCAATGACGTTTAGTGCATTAGAAAGCTCACTTATGATCCTTAACTTCCATCTCAAGGATCTCATAGACTCTATTCTTTTCGGAAAACAGAACCTTGTATACCCTTCTATTCTGACTCCTTCCCAACTTTATGAAGAATTAAATTCCAGAAACGTTGATCTTATGAGAACTTTCCCAGTCCCTCTCAGCGTAAACAATATCCACATTCTTTTAGATATCTCAGATGTTGCATCTTTTATATCCCAAAATAAGCTTGTATTTGTAATTAAAATTCCCTTAGTTTTATTATCCGACTTTAGTCTCTATCATGTATATGCTCTCCCTACTCCTCATAATATTCATGAACCAAACTCTTTTGCCCTTATAAGTCCTTCTACGAGATATTTAGCAATCACAGAAGATAAATTAACATATTCAACGATAGACAGTGTAAGTGAGTGCAAGTCAATAAATAAGTTCAACCTATTGTGTAAATTGCAAAGTGTTCAATCAAGTGTGTCAAACCCGATCTGTGAAGTGAAAATTTTCAGTGAGCATATTACTAATATCCCGAATTCTTGTAACTTTAAAATAATGTATGGAAACGTTGATATTTGGCAAAAGATCTCTGGTAACAAATGGATTTATGTACAATCCGAAATAGCAAAGTTATCTGTTAATTGTGATGGTAAGATGACTGACTTTGATATAATTGGAACAGGAATATTACGCATCCCGAAAAACTGCAAAGCTTATCATAAACTTCTACAATTTCTTCCAGAATACGAATATGAATCCAAAATTTATATTCCATCCCCTAACTTTAATATTATCGATGATGATTGCTGTTCCAAACTAAAAATTAATAACAGTATCCCATATTTAACACCGATAAAGCTTTCAAATATCAACTTAGACTCTCTCCAATACGCTACCCATACACTTAATCAATTTAGCGATGAGTTAACTAAAATTGAAAACCAGCCTTATCACATTAAATATGGTTACTATTTCAGCATTCTTACTACTCTTTTGTCTCTCTCTGTATTTTCATTCATGTTCTACAAACTTTATAGCTGCTTATGTTCCAAACGTAAACTTGGTAACTCTAATTGTTGTGTACAAATAATTAATAAATGCTACTCAAAGCCTAAAGCTAACATTCATTCCAGGACTACTTTTGAGTTAACTGAACGAAATATTATATCCGAATCTTCTAGTTCAGAAACGAATTCAGTATCTAATGTATCTATTACTAGCCCTAGAAGAAATCTCGAATTCTAAACTTTTCTAAATAATTAATTAATATGGATTAAATGTATTGAGTAATAATCAAATACTCCTAATGACTAATTTGTATATGAAATTTAAATTTAATGTTTAATTATTTAAAATGAATTTTAAAACTTTTGTACTTTGAATTTAATTATAACTAAACTATATCTTATCTCTGTGTCTAATTTTGTGTTTGTCTTTATTTAGTTCTTACATATGTTAAAATAACTTGTGTTTCTATTTCTGTTTACAGTGTCTCAATTTTGTAAGGCCTCTGTTATACCAATTTCTACTCACATACTAACCGATTAGTATGTTCCGTCCTAAGGGGGGAGGTGTTACAACCCTGCAAATGCTGACTTTGCAGACTCGCGTCTATCCGATTGACGTCAATCGATATTGGCGACTCTGCAGTTTTGTTACCTATATAAAGTGCAGTATTTTTATTGACGACCCCCAGTCAGTCTTGGAAGGTTACTCTGCCTCTCAGCCTACGGACCTGGTTTCTGCCTGCCGGAACTGAGAACAGCCTAATCTGAAGAGTCTCGCGCGCGGTTATTCTGTCCGAATAATTCGTAGAACAAAGGCCCATAAATCAGTGTAAAGTTAAAAGTAAAATAATAAAATCGTGAAGAGTGAAAAGTGTTTTTTTTATAAAGACGGAGGGTTCCGTCCTAACAGAACGATAGCAAGAAAATTGCATTTTCCAAAAAAATTAGGTATCCTTCTCTAACAATTCAAAATGAATATAACCGGTGATTTCTTTCCGCACATGTATTGACAACATATCAGATTTTTTGACCCCCAATTTTTATTACCATAATAACATTTTTCGAACTTTACTTAGATTTTCAAAAATCTCTAAGAACATAATTATTACATTCTGAGTAAAACAAAAAACAGGGATACGTTATTTTTTATTTATCTTTGCATTGTCGTAATAAAGGGGGGGGGGGAATTTGAAATGTTACAATTATAATCATATAAGCGATCAAAAATAGGGCATTTGGGCTGATATCCAGCGAATATCAGTCAGTCTGGACTTACTCTTTCATATTATTAGATTACTAGTCTCTTTTTACTTAAATATATTAGTCAGCTTAGTACAAGTAACCTGAACACATTTTATCGTAAGCATTGTCATCAATTCTATACTGGGAATGCATTTGGTTCTCAAAACACCGACTTGAATGATGCACAGCTTGCTGAACCGACTTGAATTTTTACAACTATTTTAATATCTAATGTTTACATAATATGTACTTGAATTGGGTGGTGTTGAATGATTTCTACTAGTAATGTTTGCTCTATGAACCATAGTAATTTGACTATATTTATTTTATTAATACAAATGTTTAGTGTACAGAATATTGAGTCCAAACTTAAACTATATAACATATTGTTAAATAATAAATAAAATGAAAACTTAGCATACTAATCAAATAACCCGCTTCTGACCATTCACGGCCAAGGTGGCCAACCTTTACACCAAGTATGAACCGTAGCGGGAGTCACAAGTCACTTCATTAAGTCTATGCTTTAACTCATAAGCATTTTTATATCTCAATGACATGTTGACTGCCTAAAAAAGTTGAGTATTTGTGAATTGCATGTTGTTATGGTAAGGTATTAACTGCGTGAAAGGGTGCTTGTTGGAAAAGCTTGTGAAGAAAAGTTCAAGCAAGCAACTTTCCAACCTGAAATTGGGTAGTAACGTGAACTATGTGCCGACCCCATTTGTAGGGAAACCTATGCCCAGCAGTGAGGCGATCGATCTGTAATTTGACACAACTGCGTGTGTGTCAAATATTATTAAAATCAGTCTATTATAAATGGCACCATACCAAGCTTCCCCCTTTTTACGATAAGTATCTCACCATTTATATGAGTAAATCCCTGACAGCTAAAAGAATTAAAAAAAAGAACTCGAAAAGCTTGAATACCGAGTTTTATCGAGATTTGTTTAAAAATATAACTTGTACTTGAGTACTAACATACCAACACATGCACACAGAAAAAAGAAAATTTTTCAGGATGCAGAGACTCTTAGCTCGTTTCACTTGTTTGTTCACTTATAACTGTAGTTATTTTTAACCCCTGATAAAACCGACGGGGTGTTTTAAGTTTGACGTCTCTGTGCGTGTGTGGCATCGTAGCTCCCAAACGGATGGACCGAATTTGATTTTTTTTGTTTGAAAGGTATAATATTTATTAGATATATTTGATAACAATCAATCGGTCCTAGATGGCCGCCGCCGCGCCGCTACAAGATGGCGTAGTACAAATTTTTCACAACTCCCTCAATATGGGTATCAAATGAAAGTGCTTGATTAGTAGAATACTATACACTTACTTAGTGATTAGTAGAGTACTATACACTATAATAATTTCAAATCGAAGATGGCCGCTAATACAAATGTCGGGGGTTATACAAAATTTTCAGTTTTACTTGTTTTATATTATTCTCTCACTGTAGTTACAATTTTAGGTGATTGTAACTACGAGTATTGCCAATATATTTTAAATTTATGATCTCTTGTCTTTCATTTGAATTCTTCATGAGCAATTATTGAGCTCATTTGTTATTTTCTTTACTAAGATGTGTGTCCCAAGATTATGACTGTTAGTTTAACACCCTACTTTAGCTTTTTTAACAGCCAGAATGATACCAACATCTTTGAACTAGTTTTAAGCAAAAAACCTAAATATAGAAACCTGACCAACACAACAAGCTCAATAAGTAATGCAAGTACTTATATACAGGTTACCATTACCATGCAACCAGACAAACCAGCATATTCATGCAAAATTATTGCAAATGTCCTCATATCAGATAAGGATACGACATCACAAAGTATTAAAGTCCGAGATAAAATGTATGTAGTTATCTTTATGTAAATCGACTTTGAGCTTCAGGTTATTTTTGTATGTTAGGTATTGCGTCCACCTAGCGATACCACACGCAACGGTATTTTTTCATGCTGTATTTTACTGACACGGAACCTTTATTGTACATTTATTACCCGACTGCGAAAGAAGGAGGGTTATGTTTTTACTTTTTAGAAAACTGCAAAAACAAAAGTGGTTCAGAATTATAAGTACTTTTACGTGTTTTCGGCTGAGTACACCCATAGACGATAACCCCATATAATATATATATGTATATATATGTATGTACACGCCCTAGGGCCTAAACGGCTTATCGTATTTTTATGTGAGTGGTGTCAATAAACTTGTCTTAGTCGTGAGAGTGAGTGACAATAGTTTCATTTAAATTAAAAAAATTAAGGGTGACACACAGGTTTAAAGAGTTAGCAGGCGGGTTTCTTGAAGTCGCTTTTAAACTCTTGTTTTCTCTAGTCTCTAAAATCTCTATTGTAAAAAGATTTTTAAGGTACTGATGGCGGATAGTTTTTTGTAGAAAATATATTAGTTACTTTTAAGCCTAGATTTAAGTTAATGCCGGGTTAAATTTATAGATAACATAAGAATATGTGTAACGAGGAATACTAAAAATAAGACGAAAAATACTTGCATACAGATCGTAGTATCTTGAACTAGTTTTACTTTACGACACTGTATAATGTACGGGTTCTACGATTTATATTTATCAGGGATATTCGATTGATTTATTTTGTATATTTACATTTTGTACATCAATCTAAAATCCCAAAAGAAGGGTAGGTAATGATTTTCGAGTATATGTTTGTATGTAAATAATGTATGTCCATGTATGTGTATATGTCTAACTGTGTGACTTCGTTGCAAATTCTTTATCGTCTTTATCTACAGAATAAAAATTACACTATATTAGTTGCGTCCTCGGTTTCTCTTGTTAAGATACAGAGGTCTAAAGATTTTGTAGTCGGGTTTATTGATGTCGTTTCTAACCATTTATTACATAGTTTAACTAAATACAGTTGTTGCTGTCGTCTAAAATTCGTTCAGTATACTACATGCTGGCTCGCTACTTGTATGAGGAACGTAACCTGTGATGTGCTATCAAGTTATGTTTTGTGGAAACAGTATATCAACAAGGAAAGTTGAGAGAAAATCCAGATTTGTTGCTGTCCTTAATGCTGATTGTCTTGCTTGTACGCGACTTACATTTTAATTAGAAATTATTGTGGATGCAGCTGAAGGTTTATGATGTATGAAAGTTACTACTATAGTATAGTACCAACCTTACTGCTGAGCACAGGCTTCCCAAAAGTAGTGAATAATTGAATAACATATACTAGGTCTAGGATTGGAACACGTATTGCTGGATATGATCAAGACGAAAAACTGAGCGTTCTTGGGAGAAAATAACTCGTTTACATAAACAATATCAAAGTGAATTTCAATTTCATTAATTAGTGCATAATATGGGTGTGTACATACAAGTAGATCGAACAGTAACAAAAGAACTCCATATTCAGCCTGTCAGCATGCATTTGTCAGTTCCAACGGAAAATCAGTAGTGATTAGATACGTACAACCAGCATTATTCCGACCTGTGAATGATAAAAACTATTTAAATGTAATTATCAGTCATTCTAGTCTGTCCATCCATTAGTCTAGTCAATGGGGGTTCGACCCTGACAATATTTCCTCTGTCGCTGAAACTTTACGTTTTGATACAATAGTGTTAATGGATCACGGCTAACGATTTTTTTTTTACTTTATGTATTTTGTAAATTATTTTAAACATAAAATTACTAAATAAAAAAAAATGGTTTCTTCGTAAATTATGATCTTTTACGTTATTCCATCAGACTGCAAAGTTTCAAGGACATAAGAATTATAGTTAGGGTGTCCATACAGAGAATTTCCCCCATAAACTGCGCTATATTGCAATTGTTAGTATTTTAGCACAATCAAGTAGAGGTTTATTCAAGTTAAGATACGAGTAGCTCTAAATGTGTGACTTTAATCTCACTTTTTCAGTGATTTATTGATTAAATAACTCTGTATTATAGTCATACAAAACAAAAAATACAAAAAGCAAACTTTGAATGGAGTGTTTGGGTAAACCGGACAAAAGTCCAATATTACTTGTTACGCATATATTGTATCCGAGAAAGTGGAAGTAGCTTTACGAAATTGCACATCATTACTTACATGAGCATAAGTTTTGTTATTCTGCGTCAGTTTTAACGCGGGAAAAAAATAACACAGCATTGTTCGCCATTTTCTATTTTACCAACATCTCAATGCAAGTCAGCACAGTACAGACAGTATGAAATATCTTGAGTAAGCACTACTAAAATGCTCATATTTGCTAGGGCGTAAGAATATAATCATAATGGACTGCTCCAGAGGGCCACACGGTCATAGTACTGAGACGAGTGAAAAAATAATTCAATGCGAGTTTCATGAAAATCAAATAAAAAAACTCTAATCAAATTTTAACCACAGCAGCATTAGCAGCTAATTAAGCCAATTGACATACCAACCACCAATTTTTACCTTCTGTAGAAATACATGACAGCTTTTTCCTATAATATTCGTTAAGGAAGTCAGTCAAGGTTATTTTCGAGATCCTACTTGTAACCCCAGCCACCACCACCCTCTAAAGTAAAGGCTACTAGACTTTAAATTTGAAACACTTTCACAAATTCACATTCGCAAGAGACAACATTTTCGACGGCTTTGTTTAGAATATTGATCGTACGAGTAAGTGTGAATTTATTGTGGTTCTGCTATAGTTAACAGTTCTACGACTGATTTCGCAATAGCTTAAACTAACAAGACATCTCCGATAAGTATCGCACTTATCACGACCATACCGGTTATGCGAAACCTAGCTTGGGTAAGTGTCCTTACTTCTCACACATTATCAGTTAGACGATGAACAATGATTGTCGCGATCCCACGCCAAGACAATGCGATGTGGGGCAAGCAGCTGACACAATTTAATTTGCTCGAAATGCTGAGTTCTCGTATTAATTGAGCTCTAATAATAATAGCTGCTTTTTACTCTCACGCTTCCACCTGTACTTATGATCGATAAGTCGCTCTAGTCGCAGAAGATGCTATCTTTGCGAGATTTGCATTTGAGTCTTATTACAAAGAGATAGGATATTCAAAACACCTTTAATGGATACATATACGTATTGTATATGGCTATCCCTTGCGCAGCATCTGCCGTTCGTTGCACATCTGTCGATCGGACGGAAAAGCTGTACAACCTACCTACCTACCTACCTGTATTGGAAGTCAAAACTTTCGCAACGCACCTACTCGAGAGTAGGTCTTTACGTGACTTTTAAACTTAAGCTATACCTAAACGGCAGTGATGGACTTGTATCGTGACTGTATTTTGTCGATAGATGTAAAATTGATCGCGTGTGAGCGAGGTCCTCGAGTGTTAAACTCTTTTATGATGATGGGTTAATGCGGCAGTTAAGAAAGTTGCTTACTATTCGTATGCTTCTCGTAATTTGCCAACGGTTTTATGTCCCGTGTTTACAGGTCATGCGTCGAGTATCGACTTACTTAAGAACTATTATCGAATTCAAAACGATTTGACAAGTCACAGAAATACATGTGCATGTGGATAAGAAAATACGGTGCTTGGTTATCCTTGAATCAAAGCCTACAATCCCTACATGTAAAGCCAAGGTTGTGTACACAAAAACAAAACCAATAAACTGTTATAATATTTTATTGCAACTTACTTAATTGATTATTTCAGCTCTATTGAGATTATAACTGGAACTGAATTTAAAGTTTTTAACACAATAGATAGATAAACCATTTTTATAGTCTGAAAGGTCGCATGTTGAAGGCGAAGATATCGGTACCAGGCCACCAGAATTACCTTGGATCGCGTGAATAAACCTACTGCCATGAATCCACATAAAAAATATTTTGTGGATGGACTTTATAAAACTGCATTAGGAAAGTTAGAAAACGAAATGGCCCTCATAGTAAGTCTTCACACTGAACCCTTCTTCGATTCAAACCCAAGACATTTTGAACACGATTCTTCTAGGTAATTTACTCTAGATCACAATCATCCATAACCTAATATACCTTAAACTTGATCTTTTACGACAGTTTCAAATCAGTATTGTAAAAGACAGAATGCGCCATGGCACCGACTGATTGCAATAAAGTACCTAAAGTATAAAGGAAAAATGCTATAAAATATGTATGCTGCAAAGTTAACGACTGCAGGTTCTAAAGATGGAATTTTACGGTTTAGACATCAAGCCCGACTATAAGACAATTTCGCGCACACAATGTTATTGGCGCGAGTAAGGCTACGTACCGATGATCGCGTGATTGTGGCAAAACCTATCTACCTAGTTGGCAACGTCGGAGTACAGTTTTGTCAGCCAGTTCGTTTCAGGCTTGCGAAATATTGGCTGCCTCGGTGCGGACAATTTACCTCCTTTGTCGGGTCCATAATTTGATTAGGGGTTTATGATACTCGGCTGGTAAATGACAGGAAGGACAAGTTGTATCTGGAATGAAAATCAATAAAATACAAGAGCTTGACTTAGACCTAGACCAGCTGCAACGGTGTTTTGTCTCCAAGTGTGGTGCTGTTTTGAAAACTGAGACAGTTAATTAATAACCAAGCAATTGTGTATATATATTTGCATGTTTATAAAATCAGGTGAAAATAATAAGTGCAATGAAAAAAGTTTGGTTTGCAAAAAAGAAACCGAAGAAAACGGTGCGTGTTCCCATCATGCCATAGATTTTAGAGACGCACACAATACAGAGCATTGCACAGGGTAAGAAATTCTAACTTGATTTAGTTTTCATATAACACGGGTACATTTAAAACTAGAAAAATAATATCATTTTATCCCATTTCGTTCAGTGCAGTAAAAATAATTGTGTAGATGCCAGAGCCAGTGTGCCTTTATATGTTGAACCCTTCATTGCTTTGAGAATGATATACCACTGAAGTAGGTACTAACCTACTTCAACACAACATCCACTTGCGTCATCTAACCATTTTATACCATTTCCAATTGCTTTTTTACCTTATTTGATTGCATCAACTAATTTCGTGTTACATCGATACTCTGATCCAAGGATTTCCATTAAATCCGTAATGTTCGGTTTACGGTGTTACGCAATTTACCACTTTGTATTGCTTGATAAATTCTATATGAGACGTTGATTGAAAATATAATGATTTCTTGGTTGTAAAGTAAGTATATCACATAAGGTTTCAACTTTTGTTCACTTCGTTCGATTTCGTCAGCGTATAATTTTGTTGTATGTTAAACTACTGTGGTATCAATACATTTTCAAAGAAATTATAAGTATAATTTGTTGATCTTTCGCTATGTATACGCCTCATTAACCAGTCTCGTCACATCGTCTAAAAGTGGAAGTTTATGTCTGAAATCATGTCGTTAGGACGTGCAACGAATTACAAGCCATTCGAGAGTTTTACCGCTTTAAACATGTATAGCGCTGACAGTCTGACATCGTTATTTTCATAGACTCTTTAGAAGTAAAGTACTGCTGTATTTGCACAATGTTATGCTATTTGTCTACATAGCACCTATGTGTAATTTTCCAACCGCAGCACTAGTCGTTTTGATATGGATAAGGTGTAATTTCGATAAAATATTTCCGACATTTAATTGACCACTCTCACTAATGTCTTTTTCGAGTAACAGATAATATGTTTAAAGTTCGATTACTTCTCCGTTTTATATTTATGTAATTCCATTAGCTACTATATCCGTATGATGGCTCATTTCCTTCAAATTACGGTACTCTTATGTGCAATCAGAAAATACTTGCAGCTAAATAGTTGTACTCGTAAGTAACAAAATTAGCTTAAATATTTGATTGTGTCGCATGAACTGTTACATGTACCTAATCACCAGCTAGCCTACTGTCAATGGACCACACCTTGACTGCATAGACCATAAAGTTTATAAAGGACCTAACTAACTAAACATGCAATTATTAAACCTTGCACTCAGTTAACCCAATAAAATATTATTGGATTAACCGTTCACGTTTCCTTAGATATTTGCAATTCCAACTGACACTCTTTTATATATTTTTAAAGATTTGTAATTTTTTAGCTGACAAGCTCAATAGCCAGTGTAACGGAAAGAAAAACAAGTATCACATAAAACTCCATTTCTCTAGTAAGAACCTAAACGAGCTAAGAAGCTTAAACTTGAAATCTTTTACCAACTTTGAGTTCAAAGCCTAATTGTACATGAAGATGAAAGGCTGAACTTGGCAGTCCGACCAGGTTCCATTGCGTGTGTATGACCACATGATTCAAGCCAGTGCTGCAATTAGTCACTTTCTCCGGCAATTCCAGACTACCAGTTAATAGGCTCTAATACTCTTGTATCGGAGATTCGCAATTTGTTGCCCTTATAGGGGAAAGTTGAGAAAAGTTATCTCGTGGCGCTTAGTTCAAAACATTCTTATCAAGAATACTGAGATCGTATGAACATGAACTTTAGAGTATATCCAATGAGTTTATCACAACAAATTCCAAGCAGTCTTGTATATAATAATTCCTATAAATAGAATTATTTACCACTACATGTTATTTGCTATTTCGTAGAGTAGATAAATATTGTTTAAACTTCATATCTACCAACAGCGAACTGTGATAGAAAGTTAAACAGTCTTAGGGCAACAAATAAGAAACGTCTATAAATCAATAACGAAGTTCATGCTCTTCCTACGTCAAAGCTCACCCGCTACGAACTAATTAATGAAGTTATTAGTGTAAGTTAATTGATATTTGAAAACAAATAGCTTCTAGGCACGGGCACACTTGACTGGCTTACTTAGACGTAAAATAGAAACCCTACGTTATATATTGTCAAGGGCGGGCATTTGTTGCGTAGAGAACGTCTATTTTACATAACACTGAGGTTTCCTGTCTATGGTATCGTGAGTGCCGTTGTGGAAAACTACGAGATTTGACTAGTTTTCCGACGTGTGCCTATATGAGTCCCACGCTGAGCAATGCATATTGGATTAGAGATTACTCAAATAACTTTGTCGTAATTTGTATAGTACAAGTGAAACGAGCATATCTCAAATAGATTTTTTTGTAGACTAGCTACTAGAAGCTAGTGGAAGGAAAGTAAACTAAATTGATGGAGTCATGTATAAAATAAAACGAGCTGTGTATTATGTATAATCGATAAATTATTATATTAATAATTTCTTTTGGTAATAAGTAATGTTTATTGTATATAATCAAACTTTATGAAAATTATAATATAATATAATATGGGACTACATCCACGCAAAGTTCTTCAAGTCCCAAACTAGGCAAAGCCTGTGCTATGGTACCTGATGACTGATATACATACTTGGAAATACATATATCCATACTTATATATATAATAAACACCCAGACACAGGAGATTAATAATAGAGTTAGCTTAAAAACATTCGTATTTGAGAGATCACAATAATTGTTTTCCATAGACTTAGGAAACCTTACCTAATATGAAAGTGATTGATGCCACCTACATTTAGAACTGAAATAGATTGTTGTTTTTGCGGAGTCTGGAGTTCAATTCTAATGGACTCCAATAAAAGGCAATTGATTTCGCGAGTGGGTTTTAATATCCTATGTCAATTATTTTGAATCACTTTAATAAAACACGAATTGTATGTACGAAATGCGCTTAGGTTAACATATATCTCATGAAACACATATAAAATCCAAATTCTAGTCATGAGAATACAACTTTATTATTGGGGGTTTACCCGCATTCTCTGAAAAAAAGGCGTCACTGTCTGTGTTTTTGTCTGTGTTATTTGCTAAACTAATGATTCTGCAAGTTTTAATGTGTAATATTGCTGGATTATTAACCATTCATATCTTGTTTATGTGCACAAATGTGGGCAATAGATATAAATATGAAATAACGAGGTTTTCGAGTTCGCGGCAAATCATCATAGAATCCCTGGTAAAGTGCACCGCTTTACGAGGGTATATGATGTGACTAATTTGACCACGATGACTTATTACTTGATATTTGGCTTAACTTGATTGATTAATAACTTGAAAACTGATAAACTTGGCGCTGGCAAATATACAAATCGTATGATGCCGTATATCAAAAGAAAAAAAAGCTTTATTGTTTACCAGTAGCTGTAACCCGCGCCGTTGCACACGACATACAAGTTTCAAACCCCCATTTGACCCCCTTACGCCCTATAACGAATACACTGTCTAAATTTCATTTCCCTAGGTTCAGTGGTTTAGGTTAATTGTTGATAGATTTTTGTATTGTAGATTGTAAGGTGAATCGTGAAGCATGCTGTGCTTTATACATATTTTTTGTGATTCTTATTTAGCACTATGGCCGGGGGCCGACGACTCTTTAATTAATTCGTCCCCAATATTATTTATTACCTATGAAGTGCTTTGATTTGGTTTCGCCTTCATCGCGTTCATCGTACAAGATCTCTAGATTTCTGCGTAAATTCAGGCTCCGCTGCGGTGCTTAGTGGTAGTGTTGTGTGTATGAATGGCTAGGAGACATCTCTTTGTATCGTTAGCTTAGAGTCTGGTAACTAGACGCTGGTGTTTGCGTATATACATGATGTATTTTACAACCAATTTTGTAGTAGTCGGTTGTCACGTTATTACCCGGCTGCGAAAGAAGGGTTATTTTTCGATGTATTTTTTTTTGGCATACCCTAGAGCCTAAACGGTTTGTCGTTTATTTATGTGAGTGATGTCAATAGATTCCTCTTAACCTGCAGATGGTCATAGGCTATACTAGCTGCATCCCGCGATTTCACTTGTTAAGATACGTGGGTCTAAATTTCTCAGAACAGTCAGGGATTTTTGAAGTCACTATTAACCACCTGTTGAAGTTATGACTATAAGGTATTTGCTAGGTATTTGTGTTTTCTATCTGATCTATATTACGAGCTATTATGTTAATACTGTAACGTATGTAATTATACTTTCCCAGAAATACTTCTGCGATTAAATAATCTCGCAACTTAATAAACATTTATCGTAATGAGCAGTTGCGCCGATTCAAACATCCCACAATGGGTTGAATAATATGACGTTACGTAATTCACTTAGTAAAGTTTTTATCATACGATCTACATTAGTGGTAATAAATATCTAACAGTCATCTAATGAATTGGCTATACTGTGATGATCTATCAGTTTAGAGTTGGATAGATATAAAGAATGCACTCTGGTCAACAACGGTCGAATCACGATCTAAGTACATACTATTAGGATGAGAGTACTTATAACTATTATGAGTATAATTATAATAAAATAGTAGTAAACTATTTCACAGAAATTGTCATTAGAAACAAAAAGTTAAAATATCTTTAGTTTGCTCATAAAAAGGTCCAATGCTATTTGTAATTGTATTTTTTTTTTAATCTCGATCTACTTCTGTTTAATTTAAATTTATAGATCATAATCAATGGTTATTAATTACATTGGTACTATACATTTTTAAATTAGCTATTCCGGGGTAGTTTAACTTGCTGCAACATCCTTTAATATGACACCGTTTACGACAAGCCTTGATTAATTGCGCGGTCGGGTATGGTAATTATAAAATTACAGGATGGAAATAACCCTTATACGAAGCTCTATCGAGACTTTAATAGCTAAAGCTTTCCTTCTCTTTAATATCTCAATATTTATAAATTATCCTTATTGAGAAATACATCTACGTTTCAATAAGGATGGGATACATAAAGAGCGCAACGACATAAATAAATTAATAATTTTATAGCCTCTTGTGTCTCGTTTTGGTTACGATTACCTACCTCTTAAGCTACTTTCGGTAATGACGAATTGTATAATATCCGGTTAATGTATGCTAATTAATTCGTGTCGATGCTAATCTTTACTTAGATGTCTGGGAATCAATCGGCACCATAATTATCCTATTTTATCCGAGTTCAAATAATTTGTTGAGGACACACAATTTGAAATATCAGCAAGCGGAGATGTACAATTTGTCCCGGAAAACCGTTTATATAGAAATTATTTTTTATTTTCGTTTTGGCTCTGATCTGATTGAAAACCGAAGCAGAAATTGACTTTTAACTAAACCGAGCTGTTTTTGTCAAACTTGATCTTGATTGGGGCAGATCAGCTGTGCAGCGAGTATTTTCAATTCTCACTGAACCATAGAATAATTAATAAAAGACTGAAAAGTATTTTGTTGTGTTAATTTTTTCCCAATTTTTCTGCTCAAGTTGTTTTATGCAAACTAAATCACAGAAGCAATACCGCCCACCATCGCTATCAAATAAAGAAATTGCCAAATGCGGAAACAAATAGTATAATAACTACCCAACTTAAAAAAGCCAAAAATTTAAGCATGTGCACCACCTTTGTGCAAGCACCTTTTCCTACTAAGCAAGCACGATTTGAACAGAAATCTAAGGCATATAACTTTACGTCGCGCCACCTTTCGCCAAGGTTGCTTATCATGTTCTTAGTCAAAGTTATGCTTCTACGATATCTCAGCTGTGCGATAGCGGTTTCTAAAGTGATAGCAGCGAGTGCGTCCGGCCAGGCGGGGTTTCGTTTCGCCGCAGCGACCGCGATGCAAGGCTGTTGTGACCAGTTTTTATATATACAGAACACCTTGGCTGTCTATAACTCAATTTGGTAAATAGGTCACAGTTTAACTATGATATAGGTACCTATTGTGTCTCCATCTGGCGTCTGGATCAGATTGGTGAAGTATCGAAAGTTTAACTTAAACAATTGAATGACGCTAACCTAAATAAAAAATCTAACAAGACCTTTATCGTTATGTTTTTCATTAATTAAATTAGTGTTGTGAAAAGTGTTATTTGATAGTTAGCGAACTATGATAATGACATCGACCCGGCCTGACCCACAAAAGCTGTGGGGTGAGTCGACTTCTGCTTATAAAAGAACGCCATGCCAGGTCAATGTACAGAACGTAATTAAACATGGTTCATTCGCACAAGAATTTGACACAAAAGTGCTATTGCTAAACGATGTCAAGTTATCGTGTTTCGTGTCAAATGTAATTACTTTACCGTTTGTTTTACGAACGTGACACGATGTTAACCTATTTAAAGTCGGGGATAGTTCGTCGGCAGTTTATGTCATTTGTGTTACCACACCCCTGTTGGATAATCCCAGAACAACAAGCTGTCAGGCAAAACTAGCAAGCACGAAAGCAAGAAATGGGTGTGGACATTCTATTCTATTCGGACAGCCGCTTTATTATAGTGTCGCGAAAAACTAGTCAGTTTTACCTCACTCTAATTTGTTAGGATCCCGAAGATTTTATTTTTGCGTTCAAGTGACGTTTAATTTCTGGTCCCGGTTGTTAGTTGACGTGTAACTATTGTAGGCCATATGTCGGCCGCGGCCCAGAAACTTACACCATTACGAATTACTTCGTAGTAAGACTAATTAATAAAAAAGACAAACCCACGTGATTTTTTTCACATAAAAAATATTATTTATAAGTGTATCCCGCATATCTCTGGCAAATATTATCGAAATCGGCCGGAAAATGACGTCGTCCCAACATTCAGAAAACCCAGAGACAATTTTTTTGTATAACTCAGTAAAAAATGGTTCGTATAAACACGGCATTTGGTGGTATCGCGTAATGATAGCGGCTTAAAAAGTGAAAAAGCATTCATGATGGTATTATTTTGACATCTCGCCCCTTCAACTCAAACCAACATAACACAATAGATACGTTCAGGTAGAGAATATATAGTGTCTAGTATACTCGTACTAACACATTTTGTCTCATGAAATTAAATGTCAAATATTATGTAATGTAAATGGTTTTGTCAGATTTCAAGCTAAGGAAAAGCTTTAATAGGTCAATAAAATTAACTTTTAGTAAAAATATTTTAATAAAGTTCGTTAGTTCCTTCTTCCGTAACTTCTTCCAGCTTTTGAAATGTCTACGGCCTTTCTAGCTCTTCACAAAAGTTTCTGCAACTGTGCAAATGTAGATGATTTTCTTTAGTTACCACTTACCAGTTCACAGTGCAGATTTCAAGTAATAAACCGTAATATTAACAAATTCATATTTTATCTACACGATGACTTTCCATCGACTGTCTAATTTGTGGAAAGCGTTTTCTTCACGCAGATTTTCGTTTCCAGTAGAAAAAGTGTTAAAAATAGCCCGATAAAGCTCAACATTGGTTGATTGACGGCCGCTGCAATAGGCTATTGGATTGTTTTATTTTGGTCGCAGCGACGACGACGCGCTCTACTTAATCACTTGTGTACGATAATTTAGAGGCAAATTCGTGACAATTAACCGTGACGCTGTCACATCACTATACTGTGCCAAATTACTTTTGATCGATCAAATTGTAAAATTAATCAGATCTACATAAAGCGTACGAAGTTAATTCTCGTTCTGATACAAGTTTAATCTAGTTTATAAATATAATTGGAGTGGAAGCTATAAAACTTAATGTCCGGTGCTAAGAATGGATACTAAGATATACGAAACTGGATGTTGACGTTGGTTTATAAGATAATACAGCTGGTCTGTGAACTGCAAGCTTTCGACTGGTTATCTTACATAATCTCCTAACAAAGTAACTTAATTATGTGCGCACGAGCGTACATCGACTCGATACTCACGAATTGTCCAGCAACAGTTGCATAAATTTATGTGATAATATCTATATGCGATCATATTATGTCTTTATTGCCAAATCCTATTGTCTCACACTCACAAATGTACTTAATTGATTTTTGTACTTTTGATCGATGTTGATTTGATACCTATGCACATACCAGCCAGCCATGCTGTATACGAGACTACTACCAAAGAAGATATAATAATACTACTAATACGTAGATGAATATTGTCTTAGCGAAAGTTTGCATCAACAATGCTTCCTCGATACAAACCATGTCGTTAGTTTGAAATCTAAGGCTTGCTTGCGGTTTCCCAGATAACCAAAAATTACGTCGTCGAAGATAAGCATCAATAAATTTTACAGCCAACAATATTATGTGCGCTACTGAGTAAGACATCAACTTTCAAATTCGCTCTGACCACATCCACCGGGTAAGTAATGTAAGTATCGATTTCTTTTCGATCTTCCGGTTCAATTTCACCCGACGCTGATTAAAGTGAATACTCCATACAATTCTCTTTGCACACATGTTCCGTCTGTTATATCTGCCTCTAGCGATAATTCACTCTTTAAGATTGATTTATCGGCTGGTATTTTTCGATGGTCATTAACGGAGAAAGTGACGTTATCGATAACCCATCACTCCAATAGTTCACTGTATTGGCTGGCGCCTTCATCGATCAGAGTTGAACGTGTCTGATCTCAGCGCCCATACGTTGACTTTAATAACTCGTGGTGCTCGTCAGAATTAACATTTATTGCGTGTTTTTATGTGTTGCAAGTCGGAGTTTTATGTGGCGCTCTGGCGTGCTCTATGACTCTCAAACAGAGCTGCCCGAATTGAGATGGTTTTTATTTGTGTTTATTGCTCTGTATGATGTCATCTAAAATGTAATATAGAGTATGTTCCTTATGTCTTATGTTACCAAACAGTCGTTCTGAATTTTGTTTCTTTAAAATTCAACATGGAAACCTAGAGAAATTCTGTAATCTTCTCGTAGTTGTTTGGAACTTTGTCACTACATATTTACAGCCTCAAATATATAGTAGTAAATTTGTAAACAATCAGGTATTCTGTCACGTATGAATCTAGCTAGACAGACGTCGCGTCGTAAGATTGTAATCGGCGAAAGTGTTGCGTGATGAGCGCGGACGCTGTTGTTTGATTGCCATGCTCGTAACATAGTTTCTTAAAAAAAAGTATATTACGATGTTGACTAAAATGTCCTTATTAACTCCCTTTTAAGGTAATACATTTTTAGAGACATGTTGTACATACTTACCGTTGATTAGTTAACACCTAGCCTCCATACATTGGACTTAGGAGCTTGGGACGCTACGAGTTAGACAGTGTATTTTATTTCTTAGCTATTCATAATGAAAGCTTTTCATGTGACTCGATGAACTTGATTAATATTTTGATTATTAAACTTTTTACTTCGTTACTTATCTGTCTGCACTGCCGGATATGTAAGTTTTTTTTTGTGAGACGGGTAGATAATGCATACCTGCAGCATTTTTCGATTTATTCATGTCCAATATTCACAAATAAAGCTATTTTAGGTTCTGTAATCTAAATTACGGGCGGTCAAAGCTTATGAGGAGAGCCCCTTGTAAATTGCAACATTTTATTATTTTTTGAAAGCAGATTTTTAATAAGAAGTAATTCGCATATTTCGTTTCTTTGTTGAGGCCATGTTTTTAGTAAATACATTGCACGAGCCAAACCACGTGCGATTAAACGTAATCTATATTAACTAGTCTACTTGTGCTTCACCTGATTAGATTAAAATCACAATAATTATAAGGCAATATAAACATGCAGTTATTGGTTATTAGATGTTTGTTTGGAAAAGGGAACGTGAGTCTGCGGGCATAAGATGATTAAGACATACGAGTAGAAACAGTTGCATGCAGAGTCGATCTGCAACCTCATTGTAAAAAAAGTTACCTATCGTTGAATGTACGTTACTGACGTACGTATTGTATGTATATTGTTTATAGTTAAGAAGGCTGTTGGATGCAATTGCCGACAGGATTGTTCCTAGTTGGTGGCATAGAATGAGAGACCATGCCTTGGCCACAGCAATGGCATGGGATAAGGAGGCAGCGGGTGAAGATAATGAAATAGATATTATAGCAACAACTCGAGAATCTGTTGTGGAAACATTTTACCATCTAAGTGCTACTCTTAACACGGACACGTGCAATAAAAGCAATACGATTTGTTGATCTATTAAATACAATTATTTTGAATCTTGTGCAATTTAGGTTAATTTAGTAATAATAACATGATTGTCTGACGAGATAAATGGTACGATTAAAATTGTGAATGTGCCTCAAATTGCAGTTAGTTAATTGTAAAGAATCTCCTATTCTGTAACAATCCGTAGTTTTTGATGAACCTATAAACTCGAAACGGGGTTCATTTTATTATTTATTTTTTATCGTTGCTAAAACATTCAATTACGATAAGACATTGCCATACCTACCGATATTTTTTTCTGCATTATGAAATTATCTCAATTTTCGATTGTGCGTACTGAGCAGTATAGCTTGAATCATCTTCCAGACAAAAGCTCACAAATCTACGTTTTGTAATATCGACCTTCGGCACCTAATCTGCCGCTACCAGATTTGCCATTGTTAAAGTATCACGTACTACAGTCCCACCTGTCTACTTTGATTGTTTTATTACGCGATCATACAACCTCTATCTATTTGTGAGGCTCGAAATTGCTCCAGTGGTATCATTACCGCATTTACACAATTCAACACTGTCAGTTCCTCTTGCGAAAGTAGATCGTTGTTAAATTGCTTTTCGTCATATGTTATAGAATATTACATCGCAATTGTGACAAATGTGTTAAATTGACAAGTGAGTTGTGTTACGAAGGCATCTGTATCAGTTGTGTTATGTCATGTTAAACGCGAGTAAATTGGCCGGCATGATTTCCAATGGGTAATTTACTTTTATGTACCTATTGATATACTCTTAGGTACGAGTAGTTTGTAACTATTTGTCGAATTTGGTGCAACTAAGATTGATTACGTGTTCTCTATTCGCTGATCTGTCGATCGGAACGGAACGTATGCCAGCTTAATTATATTGTTCGTCTGTTTTTATTATGTTTTTAAATACATCTGTACCTAATATTGAACTAGTGGTTCTGAGATATACCGACCTGGCGATCACACAACAAAATTGGAAAATAATCACTTGACCGGTTTTTTTTCATATTTAGAACTGTTTAAGATTGTGTTACCCATGTCTCTGTCAAATATTTTTGAAAATGGCTGGTAAATAGTGGTGTAACAAACATTATCCATTTTTTGAGGGAAAATCTAATATTGGTAGGTAACTATTTTCTTCAAACAATGAATAAAATTTGAACATTTTAGTATATCCTAAGATTTGTCAAGATTCGTTGGAAACAACCATCTTAACGCAAGAACTAACATCCATACATACGAGTACAAATGACAACAGCACAGACGCGCGGTCAATAGATAGTACTATTCAAATTCAAATTAAACTGTGTTAAACTCCGTCATGTTTTCATTTAATATAAGTACGTTGTTTTTATTGATTAATTATCTAGAAAGTTTAATGTATAACTCCTTTATAAAGAAAGGTTTATTATAGAGGTAGTAGATAATTACATTAAAACCCCTCCCTTTTCAATAGCTCCCATAAAATACTTGGAAGCGAATAAATAATTACTAGTATAGGTTCGTGACTGGTCGTAGTTAATTAAAGTAATGAAATGCCAATTTCCAGACGCTACAGTTTTTAGACAATATTTTTTCGCTAAATACTGTATTGTTATGTTACTGGCAAGACGTATAATTTAGTCTTTTGTATTAAATACCAAATGAAATCAATGAAATTTCGGATATTTCATTGACTCTTCTAAATATTTTTTTTGAAAATATTTACATTTACATAATAATTGTTGCCAAAAACGTCCTAGGGTCATTCAGTCTGGTGTGTGACGTCATCAGATTCACTCTCGCTTCTTCCATCGCGCATGTATGTGGGTCACCGTGTCACTTTCTTCATCTTTCGCCACAGATATTGGTCATTCTGATTTACATACGCATTTGGTATCATATTTGCGAAAGCAGAAATCTCGAAAGGCATAGCTAAATAGAATCACTCGCATCGGGCTTCCAAAAACACTTTGCAAAACATGGCATACGGAAAAATTCAGGACACCAAAAAAGTTTTATCGTATTTTTTTCTTAAATGGTTGTTGGAAAAGTGTTATATTTACCTTGATATTGTTGAGAATGCTTAATTATTATTTACTTTTATGCAAATTCAAATTATCCTTTGTCTTAACACTGGTGTAATCAATTGTAATCAGGTTTATTGCATATAATTAAGTATAAAAATAATAGATATAAAAGCGTTTAATACGGTAAAAATAAAGTCACGGTTAACACTTCGCCGCTCATGTTTGGCTTTATCCAACTCGCTTAATGCATCAGCCAAAACACGTTTGTTTTAATCACGTTGTGATGAGTATAAAAAAACTTTCTTCAAGCGCATTGTCAAATTTCTCTTTACGACCAGTCTCTCGGTACAATGAACAAATTAGCGTGTTTTCATTTGCCATTGTTACTTTACGAGGTTTAGCCTTGTTGTTATCTGCATTTGAATTTGCATCTCATCTCATCATCTCTAATTTTACTATTATTAAAATTTAATAAATCTTATCTCATATTCTGCGAAAGCATTTCGTATTCCATAGGAATTTTCGATACGTTTCTGTTTTAGCAATCCACATGCATGTATTCGGAGATGATTGTTATTTTTATGTTCCTATTTGCGTAACTCCTGAGAACAATTGGTAGACGTGTGGTTAATGTCACATTCAAACTCTTCATTGTGGTTTTGTGTTGAATTGGTTATGTAAAACGTTTTCTACATGATTTTAACTTTATTACTGTTTTGCAGAGCTAGTTTAGAGTCCGAGTAACCTTGAAGGATGCAAGCGAACTTGACCCATCGTGATCTGTTTATACATACGACTCCATAATTGGTCTTAGGTTAATGTATAGTGCAGTTAATTTCTGACTGACACGCCATAGTCACTTGACTGATTGATGACCGTGATCACCGTGATGCTCCTATAATGTGTTTCAAAAGTAGTGTTTGCTTCAATAAATATTTAATGTTCCACTTGAAATTATTGAGACCTGTAAAAAATTGCATTAATTAGCTTTAAAATATTTGCATGTATTATTTTATCATAGGCAAACGCGTTAGCAGCAACTTAAACTCTTTTGATACAATGCTTTGTAGATAAATATCGTAGGATTTGTCATTTGCGCAATATTTAGTGCTCATTAAAATTATCCTCGGAGCCAAAATGTCGAGAATGTGAGTACAGTTTATATTATGTTCTGCAATTGCAGAGTATAATCTGTGTCAATGCTAATACACATCGACTCGCAAACACCCACTCTACGCACTAAGGTTCGACCTTAGTTCGTAGCTTAGGCGAGTGAGCTGTACTTGAAAGACCGATAGGGTAATTTACTAATCCACATAAGTCTTGCATAGTTTAGGAAGTGTTGAATAAAAGGTTTATACATTTTGCGTTTAATTTACAGCTTATTAGTTGTAATTTTCGTATCTACATTACATTACAAAGAAACACACTTATTACGGTTGCATGTTGCAATATTTTTCATATTATCGCATACTGTACTCATTAATTTTCATTCGAAAACATGTAATTGTAACTCTAGCTCTCACAGTATTGCTATCTTATTGACAGAGCCCGTGAGATTCTCATAAAACAGGGAAAGTATACAATTCGCAGACCGCTGAAAGCTGGCGGGCACCGGTAGGTACCGCCCATTACCAGCTGTACACAGAAAGAAAGTGAAATTTAGACTGATAGTTGATTTTGAGGAAATGGCCGCTGGGGTGGACAGTTACGTAAATTAATGTTCTTTATTTTTGTGCCTTGATAAAAAGTACATCAGCAATTTATTGCGTAGAAGGGCACAATAACTCCTTCACGGTTGGTCGGGCGCTCCGCCCTCGCCGCGAGGCCTCTACGTATTAGTCTACACTGATTCGCACGTGCACCATACAAAAAGAGAACACAATACTACCGCGATACATCTACTTTAGCCGCATTATAAGGAAGTAATTACCATGCTCGGTAAAGTTGTTTGACCCCAAAACGAAGAATTGAGTAGAGCCAACTCAATGATAGATATAAGATGACTCATACGTTCTTGGCGCTCGAGTCGTTTGGGCGTTAGATTAAAATTTAGATTACATATTTAAGTCCCCTTTCATCAGACGTAACGGTATCTAAAGCAGGCTTTATTTTGTATGCGATACTTACAATTTAAGTTAAGCTTTTATGGACGACAGTGCAATCTATAAAACTTGTTTCAGCGTTATTTGCCTACACGAAAATATTGTAATATCTGTAGGCGGTGACGCCGGTGGCAGGTACCGAAGCGATGCGCCATAATTTACAATGCCATCTGATAAGCGAGCCCTGCCGATCACTGTTTTCGTCTGTTTTGATAATGTGTATTGTAAAATTACTAATGTCTCACGGAATAGTCCTGCCAACACAATCGCTCTCATGTTTTTATTCTATGCGCGTGTAGGATTGAGGAAGGTAAGGATTCGTGGGCTGATAATTAATTTATGTGGTTGCATAATAGACTTCGCATTCATTGTGTATATGCGAAACCTTACAAAATGTCCAGGCGATTTGCCTACACGCATTTCTTAACTCTAGCGCTTTCTGTATTTACACTTTAAGTAGACGCTGTAGAGTTATGAAAAACTGTCGCTCACACAGAAATAATTGAGTTGAGTTATGGTGCGTCCACATGGGTAGGTCCAAGAATTGCAATGTCGTGATTGGGATCTGCTAATAATACATATCGTGCGAACGCATCACGATATGATCGAGATCATCATAGTTTTGCGTAACACACTGTTGTACTTATTTTCTATCTGTTCCAACATAAAAGGTGTTACATACAAGTCGGTGCAATACTGGAATGTACATAGGGGAGTATGCAATTTGTTCACCTGATATTCAAGAAATATTCACGATACAAGTTAGCTAATAATGATCGACGAGGTTGGCTTCTTGCTTAGTTTTGCATAACAAGTGCGAATGCAATTACCAGAAATTGGAGCATAACAGTTGCGGTGCAAACTGTTGACAGCAATTAATTATACTTCGAGCGAAGTTTCCGTAAAAATATATTTATGAAAAAATATACATGTATCCACCACTTAAAGAATAAAACTTAAAGGGAGAACGAAACAGAAATAAATAAGATACAATAAATAGAAGAAATTATAATAGAGTACTTAAATTTTCTTTTATCTCAACCAAAATGTTCAACAAAAACCAAACCCAAAACCTTAGAACAAATTGAAACCAGAATATCATCCTCGTGATCTCATTCGTTATTGGAGTTCTTTTTGTAGAGGCAAGAAAAATAATGATTTTTTACTTTTTTTTTTTAATTTTAGAGGAGAAAGAGTTAGATACAACAAGTGGTAAGTCAGCAGTAAGGTTTATGTATCTTAATGAGAGAAACCGCGGGATGCAACATGCATATCATATGACCATCTGCAGATTAAGACAAATCCAATGACACTGTGCATATAAAAATCAGTCTACCGGTGTACGAGTGGGTGGTGTAGGTTTACAAAGAGTTGGACATACAGGGGTCGGCACTCGAAGTGTTACCAATTCAAAATGCTGTAATTTTGACAATTTTGTTTCTTTTTATTTATAAACTTCAATATATAGAAAAAAAACATTTAAAATTAAAAAGAAAAAAATATTGTTCGATGTGGCCACCTTTAGCGCGGATAACAGCATCGAGTCTGTCCGAGAAGACTTCACACGCTGCACGAATGTGGTCTGCTGATATTTTGTTCCATTCTCGGCGAAGAGCAATCTTTAAGGCGTCGACTGTCTCATATTTTTTTGCTGACACTTTGGCCTCTAGAATTGACCATATTTTTTTTTTCTATTGCACAAGGAGAACCCGTAAAGACTTTCCTTGATAATATTACAATGTAGCCTAAGTCTAAGGTTAATAAGTAATTTTAGTTTCACTTAATCGTCTACAAAATAATTTCTTTAAGAATTTGTCCATCGGCACTTTTCTTATTACAGTTGTTAAGGCGAAAACACTTTGTTAATGTGTTCTTTAGTCTTAGCACTTTCACTATTATATTTCACTATTTTACTTTTAGCACTACACTAACTCGAACGGTTTTGTTCTTTTTAGTCTTCTAGTTATGTCAGTGTGGTCGAGGAGCTGGATAGCCTCGACATTGACATGATGGTGAAGCCGGTTTTGGTGAGCGTCGGCGTATTTTTTTATCACTTGTTCAACGAATTCTACTTTAAAGTCCTGGTGAAGATCGTTGTTTCTTATGTACCAAGGTGCATCGGTAATATCCCTCAGTACTTTATTCTGGAATCTTTGGATTATGAGCCTATTACTTTGAGCGGTACAGCCCCACAGCTGTATACCATAAGTCCATATTGGCATCAGGACTTGTTTATGCACTAGCAGTTTGTTATGTATTGACAGCGGAGAATTTCTTCCAAGCAACCAATACATTTCTCTATAGCGTAAATCCAGCTGCTCTTTTTTCTTCTTGATGTGTTCTTTCCAGCGAAGCTTCACGTCAAGGGTCATGCCTAGATATTTTGCTGTATTCTCATATGGTATTACTTGACTGTTGATGTAAACTGGAGAATACTTGTGTCGTTTATTACTTAAGACTATGTAAATTGATTTGGATTCATTTAATTTTATCCTCCATTTCTTCGTCCAGTCATAGACTTTATTTACAGCCATTTGAACTTTTTCTGCAGCTTCTTCATGAGTATTCCCTACGGCCATGATTGCAGTATCGTCAGCAAAAGTTGCAATGGTGTTATTTTCTGGCTGTGGTATATCACATGTGTATAACAGGTACAGGACCGGACCTAATACACTTCCTTGTAGTAAACCGGCTTTTATATTTTTTAGATCTGAATAGGCATCTTCATGTCTTATTCTAAATACTCTATTTGTGATATATGATTCCAGAATATCCACGTACGATTTTGGTAGCATGTTTCGCTCGTTTCACTATCAAACCTTCGTGCCAAACTTTATCAAATGCTTGCGCCACATCTAACAACACTGACGAGCAGACTTTATCTTCCTCAAGGCTTTTCTCAATCATGGTTGTTATTCTGTGCACCTGGTCTATTGTTGAGTGCTTTTTTCGAAATCCAAACTGATGGTCAGGTACAAGTTTTAAATCTTCTATCACTGGCTTGAGCCTTTTCAGTAACAGTTTTTCAAGTAATTTTGATATTATTGGTAAGAGAGATATGGGTCTATATGATGTCGTTTCATGTGGTGGTTTACCAGGTTTGGCGATCATTATTACGTCGGCAACTTTCCATAAATCTGGCACATATTTCAGCCTTATAACAGCGTTTATAAGTGTAGTAAGTTTGACTATAGCTTTCCGCGGTAAATTTTTTAGCACTTCTCCGGATATTAAATCATAGCCGGGAGATTTACGAGGGTTTATACTCCTTTTGATTTCACTTAGTACTTCCTTTGGAGTTACTAGTTTTATATTATAACGGTCGCAAGAGTCAAATACTTTGAGAACGGGAATTTCGTAAAACTCGCTTTCATTTGGTTGAAATATTGCTTCTAGATGATCTGCGAATCTCTTAGCTTTTGCACGTTATTTTTTGCCCAAACTCCAGGCCTGATTTTAATCGTTGGAGAGTGGTCAATTGGCTTCTTTAGCTTTTTTGTTGCTTTCCAAAGTGAATATCCGGAACTGCTGTCACCAGTAATCCCTAAAGGAATTTTTTGTAGTCTCATCATTATAACTTTGAATCATTCTACTAAGCTGTTTTGTCATATTATTGAGTATTCTTTTATCTGCAGGGCTTCTAGAGTGCTGCCAAATTCGTCGTTGCTTCCTTTTTTCAGCAACCAATCCTTTTATTTTTTGCGGATAAATCTTGCCTTTTGTTGTTAGATTAATTGCATGTGTGTTGTTCCAAGCAGCATGTTGGATTTGTTATGTAAATATGTTGACCTCACTGTCTAGATGTTCTTTTGACTTCAAGGGAACTTTTAGATCTATGTAGCTATCTAGCTCTATTTTGAAGTTCTCCCAGTCCGTAAATTTGTTTACGAGAGTTGGAGTTTTCTCTATAAATAAGACTCACTCACTTTTTTCTAAGCACACGGGAGAGTGGTCCGAATTTAAATCATATATTTCATTATTTTCAGGTGACTAGACGACAAGTTTTTGTAAACGAAAATGTCCAATAGGTCAGGAATTTTTTTGGATCTGTAGGCCAGTTTGTTGGTTTTCCAGTTGATATTGCATCAGCATTTGATTCTCGTATGGCATGTAGTAATTGACCATATGGAAAAATCCATTGGGTTTAAGTCCGGCGAATATGGTGGCCATTGTTGCGAAAGAAAAAAAGAAATGAAGCTCGGAACTTTTTCTTGCAAAAAAATTTGGGTTTCACGGGCTTTGTGGGATGGTGCCGAGTCTTAGTCTGAGTCGAGCTGAAACTTCCAATAGTTTCTACCGAATTTCTTACGTGCCCAAGGTATCAAAGCATCGTTTAAAATCTTTTCACGGTAGATTTGCTGGTTTATCTTTGCACCCTGCTTAATGAAAACGAGAGGTGAACGTCCCGTAGCAGTTACCGCGGCCCAAACCATCACTGATGCTGGTGCTTGCTTTCGCAGAGCAATTCTTTGGTCTAAATTGTCGTTTGATTTAGACTTTAACCATACGCGATCATTTTGTTTGTTCACATATTGCTGAACCGTATAAAATTTTTCATCGGAAAATACCAAATTTTCAAGTTTGCTATCAACGTGCAACTGCTTTAACTCCTTAGCTCTTTCTAGGCGAACTGCCTTTTGTGCAAGTGTTAAGTCTTGCACTTTTTGTATTTTGTAAGGCTTCAGTTGTTGTTTATTTTTTAATATGCGTCCTATGCTCCGGGCAGATACATTAAGACTTTTCGCCAATTTAACTGCGCTTTGTCGTGGATTTAGTTCAATTCTAGCTTTTACCTTTCGAACCATTTCTGATGATGTTGCTGTTGTTGGATGTCCACCTCCATGGCGTTTCTTGATGCTACCCGTATCATTGTAACGCGTGATGGTCCGATACACAAACATTTTATTCAGATGTAAATGTCGTAGCGCATTAACAATGGCTGGTTGCGATTTTCCAGCCAAATACAAAGTAATGACATTGTGGCGTTTGAATTCCATCTGGATAACTTTTTTAGCAGCGACGAAAAACAATGAGCTTCTGTATGTTTAGGAACAATACAATAGACTTACGACTGTGAAGAAATGGGCGCCATATTGTAAACAGTTTGGTTGCTATAGCAACTTAAAGTTGGTAACACTTCGAGTGCCTATCCCTGTATATACTTCCCAATATTAGATTACGCTGACGCTTGCTATTTAGATTTAACCGAAGAGCAACTTGACAAGCTAGAACGTTCACAAAGTTTTTTCATTCGGTACATATTTGGTTTACGCAAATATGACCACATCTCGGATATCCGTCTAAAGCTCAAATGGTCGGTTACCTATCCTTCTTCTTCTACTCACATTTTGTCACTTTTGTACAAAATTTAATTTTACCCTACTGCTCTTCACTACTTAAAAGATATTCCACAATGGCATGTGTAATGAGTTTCATATTTGTTGAAACTACTGTTACGTTTCATATTTGTTGAAACTACTCACTCCACCTCAATTCGACCCTCCCTTACTCTGAAGATACCATTTCCTACTTAAACCTTCACTACCATTCCTCTTTTACTGTGCAGGCTATCACTTTATGGAATGCACTGCCATTGTCTATTAGGCAGGCCTTCCTATATTTCAGGACTTGGTATTCAGTCATTATTTCTCCTAGTATTGGTATATTAACGACTTTATTAATTTGACAGTTATACATTCTAAAAGCTTATTTTTTGTTACATAGTTTTGTTTCATGTATAGTTACTTCTTATTTTTATTAGTGTAAGTTTGATTGCACCAATTATTTTTTGTATAATGTAAGTTCTATCCATCCAAAGGTTGCCTGGAAGAAATTGCTTTAGGCGATAAGGTCGCACAATATACTACCTTTGTATAGATGTGTCTTGCTATATCTTTTCATATTTTGTTTGGTGTGCAATAAAACTATATCCATTCATTCATTCATACATACTTACATACAAATATACACTCAAAAAACATTACCCTTCTTTTTTACTGTCGGGTAAAACACAATTACTGTTAAATGTACTAATAATGTCAAATTACACATGCCATTGTGGAATATTATTGAAAAAAGCCGGCAAAAAACCCTTAGTTTCCCAAAAATTCCCGCCGGCAAAAAATCTAAAATGTACATAAATAAATTAAAAACATACTTAAATTCGCGATTGGTTGCAAAATATAAACTATTGGTACGCAAGTACCAACATACTAAGCAATCCAGACAACATACTAAGCAATAAAAAAATCTTAACTCGAAGTAGAGACGCTTTTTAAATAAATTCTGTAATTGACCAGTTTAGTTGACAGTTTGTCTTAACCTAAATAATATCGTTAATTATATTTATGGTTTTCATATAATACACAGTAATACAAGTTTTGTCCCCAGAGGGTAAGTAGTTACTGCAACATCGTAAAAGGCATTTACGAGACAATAACTGCTATCTCATTTTACAGTAGATACAGATTGCGTTAAAATTAACAGTGTTATATTAGAAAGTTATAGAAATATTTACAATGCTATAATCGCTATTCTTCCGGGCTTACATTATGTTGGGGGGCTGAGTGGAAGAAACTTTGATTACTTTTTGACTTTATTTGCTTATTTTTAACTTTTTGACTTTATTCTAGTGTTGGTCTATCCATTGCAAAATTGCTTCCTCCATACAACTTGACGTCACATCAGGTGACCAATTTTTGTATTGAAAACTAAATATTAAAAAAAATTGTTTACTATGGGTTCACTTTGTAGGGTAGACTTGCCCTTAAGTATTATCAAACCTTTCTGTTACACGTTGTATATATGTATTGCTTAGTTCAGAGCTAAGGCTTTTGATTGTTTTTACAGGTGGAAATGGAACTAAGTACGTTTGACAGAACGGCAACACTATTGATCCATTTAGATTGATGACGAAGCAAGCCCAAAACATAAATCTGAAAAAAGCAACCAGACGCATCAAATAACTAATTACTTATGTACATGTCCAAAAAAGCGTATTTTCGCACAACCGCCAATTTCTCACTTCAATAATTGAATTTGCATTTGTATCAATATTGTCACAGCTATGACGCACGGACGTGCACACAATTTTAAACTACTAATACAAAACACCACGACTACGTAAATGTCAATTTACATTAATTTCATACACTCTATTACATTTCGAAACACTTGTATTACGCAAATGAACGAACAACGGCTGCTTTGCATCAACAAAAGATGCGCTACTTCACGTTTGGCAGATGCTCTCAATTCACTTATCAAGTTTTATGGCACAATACGATAGAGATGATGTAACTCTTGCTATGTCGATGACGGGATAATTGCTACCTTCGTCAGTATCGTGAAATAAAATTGGAATAATCTTGATTAATACTGACCACGCCTACCTTTGCCTCAATCCATCATCACCTCGCACCGCTGCGCCGTCCGCCGTCGTTACGTCCGTAACTAGCAAAACTTCACAAATAATGTGTTATTCCGACACCGCTCATTCATCGAACATGATGAAATGTATATGGATCTTAATTGTACCTCCACGCTCTTTATTATTAAGAATTTGCTTTAGTATCGTATAATTACTTCCTACCATGTTGTTGTTGATGCTTTAGAAATTTTAATTAAACCTAAAGAGAGTTACATCAAGCTTTTAACTAGTTGATTTATTTATAAGCTATAGCAAAGAGTGTGGGTAGTCAGATAAACATTGGCTAAGTTAACCCTGAAGTAAAGAGCTCCCGTGCATTTTATTAGCCCGTTTCCTGCACACTTTCAAAGACCTGGGCGCGCTGTTCGTCAGTAATAAACAATGTCGTGCATCAAAGAGGCAATTCCGAGGATCGTTTAAAATGTGCACTCTCACTAAATATAGATGAAGCAATACATTTTGAGAAACGACGACTGGAACCTGGCTTGTTGTAAATTAGACAAAAAATATCAGTTAAATTATGTAGACGTGCGCGGCCTTACTTATTCACTTCCTCATAATACTCCTTGTTGGGATTCTGACACTAGTTAGTTACTCCTGTAATGCTATGAATCATTTTACGGTTATTAATACTGTGGAGTTTGATTCCAAGAACTTAAAAAGGATCTGTTTTCTCACTACTTGTAATATCTTAAAGTTAAATTAATTTTTCTTTAACTCAAATGATTGTTGCGCTTATGGCGTGTATTGCATCGTCGTATATCGTGACGATAGGATGTTTGCAGTTTCGCATTACAAATAAAATGTGGTCGTGCGTCGTGCCATCGTTAGCAACCATCGGGTCACTGGCTGCTTGTCAATTGTGTTCGACATTGTTGATTCCACTCATCGCCTCTATTGCTGCGGTAATTGAAAACAGAGGCTCATTCTTACACACTTGAAAACAAGTCGTAAAGGATGCAAGCCGCGGTTTGATTGAATTCTAATTGTTTAGAGGCCGTTCTAATATGTATGTACGTATGTAAAAGCGTCCATTACTTAAAAAATATTTCGATAAATTATAAACGTAAGCCAATGTAACCTTCTTATTCGTATGTCGAATGTAAATGTGATTAAACCTTCCCAGTTCGCAATTATTTACATACAAATTATATTAAAGAAGTCTTTAGCCATCATGAAATAAATGATAACTTCCCGCGGTAGACATAATAAGAAGTTCAACTCTATAAAAAAATAATGTAAATTAACATGATTTTTAATTAGCTACGGCGACCGAGGGTATTGAGCTTTTTGTTTCAAATGATGGTGAATAATGATCTTGTTAAGTTGCTTGCAAAGGTCACATTACATAGATGAATGGCAAGTGCCTCGTAATTTGCAGCTTTTGTACGAGAAACGGTTGGCGGTATAAAAAAAACAAATGTTTTAACCGGTCAGACGGCATTCAATGACATTTACATTATGTTAACAAACTGGACGAGTCACCTCTGCCTCTGGGACGTAAAAGAAAGTAGTTACGCTTCGATGCGACGCTGATATGTTGATATTGAACTCGACTGTCATACATACACACACTTTTCTTGCAATTTCTCTCTCGGTTAGTAGTTATTTGCGGCTATCAAGGCAGGGAAATCGATGACGGCAATGAAATCTACTTTGAACACAACTAGCAAAACAATTATGCGGGCTAGGTAATTACTAAGCTGTGAAGCAATAATTTAGCAGTGACAACGCATTTGGCAAAGAGAGTACTCAAAACTTCAGACTTCAGATTTAGCGTTGGTCAGTTTTCCAACGCTCTATCCGTTTGGCGGATTTTGTGATTCGTGAGCGAAATTTTCTTTATGCGAGTACTTATTCCTTATCTTATCTCAAAAGTTAGATGCCTTTGCAGATACGGATCCAGAGTCGCTGACCGCCTCCTACACTTTATCGATTGCGTCCCAGCTCTGTTCAGGAACTGTCGATGTTATTTCTATACCTACGGACACCCGCTGACGTCACTGTGCATGGCATCCGGCAATCCAATTAATGCGAATTCAGAAATCTGGTAGGGCCACTTATTTAGTCATTGGAAATTACGTGGGCAGATGTCGCCGCTTAGCTCTTCGTTAAAAACTATGGCTTTGAGGTAATTGACATTTAAGTAATATATATAAATCGGAGCAGTTTACTTCGATGGCTACTACAAATGGAGTAGGATTGGCATGTAGAATCTAGTTTCATTTTGTATAGTACTGTCGTCAATGTAGTTTTTGCGGTAAACAATTTCAGTTTTCACGCTTCAATGATGAACGGATGCTGGAGGAGAAACTGTGTACCGACTACCGACCGAATGTTCTAGTAATGTAAATGTCGTCGTTACATGCACAAGACAAGAAAATTCGATATATTTCTTTTTATCGATAGTATACGTCGTGAACTAACTAGCTGTATATTTTTTGCGTATTACATCATATTTTATCTGTTTTTCTACGAAGTATATTATTGTTCAGGTTTATCTGTCTATGTGGTTTGTCATTTGATATGTCCATAATCAATAGCGTTATGTGCATTGAGTTTATTCAAATGTTACAATGGTCATAGTCTTTATACACGCTAGGAACGCTATCTGTAGACACTACGGTATTGATATGTATTGTAATCATATTTGTAACGTCAATATTAACGTTGACGTCAGCAAAATGGCTTGTTCTTATTGTTTCACGGATTGTTTTTTTAAACTTTAATATAATCGATTAACTTACTATGTATGATTGATGTACGTAGGTAGGTATGATATATAATTAATGTTTCGCTAAAATGTTATGCAAGATGAACGAGGAACATATTTTCACCCATATTAAGTATGTAAATTTTAATGTTTTCTTAGTTGTTGCATGTCGTACCTAAACTTGGTGCAACCACCTTCAATAAACACGCATATAGGATCCATTTATACGTAGAAGTGCAAGGAGGCACGTCTAGTCTCGGCGAAACGTGACGTTAGCCGGCCTTGGCGATCGGCCCCGCTCGGTCTGACTCGCCAGCCTTCGGTGTCTGCGCCCTTCTCTTTCGCACTCAATGCTGACGCTACTCGATCTTTTTCGAATTTTCACAACCTAAGCTCGAGGAAATCGACACAGCTGTGCCCGGAGATATAATAAATAGACTTTATCGTTGTACATATAGAGTGCACATCGGTTAATGTGAGCAACGGTAGTTACGATTTTGTAGCTCGAACACGTCGGTTATAGCTGTTTCTTTCTTGCACAGAGCCTCACCGCTGCCTTCCGTCTAGTATGGTTAAAGCGGTGAAGTGACACGGACTGTTACGTTGTTTACATGCGAAAGCCATAAAACGATATCGAACGTAACGAAATAATACGATGTGATTTACCTGGGAAATCATAAATAAAATTCACGAATAATTTGCCGGTGTTTTTAGTGACGAAATATTTCATTTGACGGATAAGAATTGGCAAAGTTTGTTTGAAACTCGACGATACGAGCGAAATCGTGCTATTGTTTCCAAAACATGCGATTTGTCGTCGAGCTGGCGTGTTGTCGGATCAGTGTAATATGACTAGCCATACATTGAAAATTATTGAGCTATAGTATTGTATCGGTGAGTGCGTGTGTTGGATACGGCCCAGTGATTCTCAAGCCCCTATCTCCAGTGTCCCTAGTGAAGTCACATGCAGCTGGCATTATACGAAGAACCGGTGACTGATGGAGGATTGTGCAGTTTTAGTGGTTGTGGGAGGTCGTCATGCAGGCCCGCGGGGTTGTGACTAGTGGCACCAGACACCGGCAAGACGGCGGCCGCCGAAGCAGACCCAGCTATTGCACCACAGGTTTGCTTGCCTCTCTAATAAATACTGCGCTAGACCCATGACCTACGAAATTTCTATAAGATAAGGATAACTTGAGGTCAACGGATGTCAAGGCTCGTTGTGAATAAAGTTGGTTTCCCTTTGAATAATAACCTGACCAACGCTACCTACCTCATTCGTGCATATAAGACAATTTATGAACAAGTTTCCAAGGTAAATTGTGAAGGGATTAACCATTAAGCAATTGAAAAGATAAAGCACATACTAGTGTCATACGTGAATTTGTAATTAAAGTAATTTAAGTTTTTAGTTAAAACACATGTACGTTTACTGATAATATAACTACCTATGTTAGTCAATGTTAATACGGCGTTAACTCCTCAAAATCAGCATTGGATTTTGTTAAGTAGTCTTATCTTAGCTAAATACAATAAAAATGACTCACACGGTTTTCGGAATCATAACAGAATATGTATAATTAGTACAAGTTTTTAGAGTTTGTATCATATCTCTTTGATCACTGGAAATAAATTTACAAGATTTAAAATTAGAAATTCTTGAACTACGACATAAATATTTAACCCCAACCCCAAGAAAGCCAAACCATGGTCGTTAGTCAAACTACTTGAGTCATTTTAGAAAGTACTAAGTAGCCGCTGTTATCCTGATTCAAACAATGCATTTGGTACGTTAAATATACTTATTTCGTATCTTTTACGTACCTACTTAACCGACTCTTCAGAAATGAGGAGGTTCTCAATTTGATTTCTTAGAGATCGATGGGGTTATTTGATTTTTTCCTTTGATTCAATAGGCTATACTTTCCAATTACTCCCATATACATTTTATCTCAATCGGTTCTGTAGTTATTTGTTTAAGTATTACTCGTACTAGTATCTATAGTTTTAAAGAAAATGTAATTCACTTTTAACACTAGTTTCAAAGCCTCTCTTTAACCGTTATGTGCACAAAAAAATCCATAAAGTAACTATATGGATTTTTTGTGCACTTACGGATAATCTACCTACGCCCCGCATTTTTTCTGTATATTTTATCCTTGATGTGTCGACACAGCTATGCATTTTGAAAGTTAAGCACCTGCGTATTTTTTCGCACATTCATTATTACATTCTGCAAAGGCTTCATTATACCACAAGTGGCTTCTTTCGGTTTTTGTAAAGTTTTCTATTAAGTACATAAGTATTTGTATGTATTGGTTGTATTTTATTTGTTCATTTTATTAAATATGTTGATCAATTTCATATTTTAAGGCCTCTCTTATTTTGTATTATTCATTTACGTGCATGGTTGCCTGGAAGAGATCGCTTTAAGCGATAAGGCCGCCATTAAAAAACCTAGTAGATATCTATAAGCTTTTACTTGTTATAATTATTTATTGTAAAACTGTTTTTTTAATAAAGAGTTGTCTTATCTTATCTTACAACTGCTGCATCTACTCGCCCGCATATACTTAGTATGCAAATTTTAAAGACAAAAAGTAATGATTTTGTTTTACTACGTACTCTTTGACTCTGTATCTAAAGAGGTATAGTATGGGGAGACTTTGATGGACGTCTATGTCACGATACTCTTTATTTAAACAACCTTCACTGGTTTCTTTACCGCTAAGAAGATTAATGCATTAGGTTAGGACCACCCGCATAATAAATTGCTGTAATATAAATATGTTGACTTATATACGTTGTCTTGGTTTTTATTATTTTATAGTCAGTTTATCTAATACCACTTGACCTTTGGAAAAATTCTTCTTAATAACGCTTTGTTACTTGTACTTCATACCAAAAACATAACTGTATACTAAGGAGACTACAAAATGAGTACGCAGTAAACATTATATTATTTATATATCTAAATTCAAAATAGAAATAGATACCATCTTTGAACCGAATTATGTAGACATTCGTACCAATTGTGTTTATCTCTGTCATTCTTATCTTGAGGGATGTAGATAAAACTAAAGTGCAGATCTTATATTATAACAAAGACTGTTCTTTCTTGTGTTCATATACATTTACAGGGTTATCGTTTATTGGTGTACGAAATGGTGTCAACAACGTTTGTGTGGCCAATCCTGATATTAAGAAAAATAAATCAGCCGTTCCATTTGTTTTGTGAACGACGCGCAACAATAAATATTGCTTCGAAAGAGTTTTTTTTCTTAAGTTTATTATAATTTAAAACCCTTTTTCATAATACACTGCTAAGCAAAAAGCATAACGTTACGTTTAATAGTCTTTAATAGCTAAATCTAAAAGCAGCAGCAATCTAGGTGTTTGCAGCGCTGAATTAGTTACCAAAAATGGTTTCGATTTCTCTTTCGCTTCGAGCGATATCTGCAAACATGCTCACTCAAAGAAAGCAAAAAAAAGAGCGAGGCGTTCAAAAAACAATCTTGGTGACCAAAACGTCCAAACATAACATATTATAGATGTGGTTTGGAGTTACGGATGCTATCGTGACATTTGAGAAACAGTGACTCTTTTACCGGTGATATTGTTTTGTATCTCGCGTGACAGGTGGGCGCTATAACAAAATGAACTGCATCCGGCAAACCAGTTTTAAATAAATATCGATAGTACCAAAGCATCAGCGATGTTTTAGTAAGGTAGCGCATTTAATTACATACTTAACAATTAAAAGCAAAATAGCTTGATTTTTTGTATATGGGTACATATACCTTTTCTTTTTGTTTACGAGGGGGAAATCTTCAGGATAAACGATTGTATCGGGGTACAACTGGGTTATGTAGGGTTGTACCTACTAAAACTCCCCAAGGGAGCCTGCCTTAGCGCTTGACGGAGGGCACTGGGATCTCCGTAGAACGCACTGGTGGCCTCCTAGCACGTGCATTTGCCCCTTCTACCATGACGCACTGCCTCTTAGAGTGGGTAATACCTGGGTAGATTTGTTCGGCAATACAATTAGCTGGGACTTCATAAAAACCTATTGTCAATTGCAATGACCTTAAAGTTTTACCTAAAGCTATGCGGTTATTTTCCATCGTGATGTTAAAATAGAGAGCGAGTTTCACTGCTCTGCTCAATATATTCCCCCAAATCTTAGCCGAGAACCCGTGCTCTTCGTTCCAACATCGGTTTCTAATACTTAGCACAGTTTTATGATCCATTAAATCGTAATGAGATCGAAAATTAAATGTATTTGAATTGTCCGACAGATTTAAATAATTCCCTGTAATTTGTACCGGGAGAAAGCAGCTAGTTAGAGACAATTTGAAAGTGTTTCTCGGATATTATTATGTGTGCTTAGTTACTACTTACTGCACATTTATGCAATAGCCGATACCGGTGGAATCAAATTGGCACGTGGAAGCCGACCCGTGTTTTGCTAAGATCGCGATAAGACCTGGCGAAAGGTGATCGATTGTTCACAGGTACCCAATAACTCGTGCCTACTCTAATAATTCAACATAAAGCTTGTGAGCCAAACAAAATTAATGCGCTGTGAACTACACTACAAAAAGCAACCTGCTCAATAATGTTTTTCCAATCAAATTACACACCCAAGACCTATTTACCGTGGTAAATGTTTTATTCATAAATATTAAACACAATGTTGAACAGTTGTGTTTTTCAGGCAAAATATATTATATATTATTCATTTTATATTATTCATTTTATCTTTAGCGGCGCGCACACTGTTCAGCTGTCTAGGCGAAACCTTATTAACACGGCCATATAGCGTGAACACTAAAATGTCAGTGCTTAAAATCGAATTACACAACAATAGTCCACTATCTACATGCAGAGTTTCAAACCAAATATGTAGTGATGACTGAGGTAATGTTTGCGAATTCATTGGTTTCGTGAAGTCTGAATGCTGTACAGAGGCGTTTATCGTGAGAGGTGGCCTTGTGCTGTCTGACATTGGAATCGACCGACGATTTCGAATTGCGTTTTGAACCTGCAGATACCTTAGCGCCCGCGCACCTATCGAATCGGAATGATCTCATACCATAGTTTTTTTCGAAAAGTTAACGCACTGATGAAATAATAGTAAAGCCTACCTACCCAAAGCTTTGACCTAGGTTTATATTTTCAATCAATCATAAATAAAAAGTATTTTTTTAGTAATTAGTAATATTTGATCATTTAGTAAGTTGATAATTGGCTAAGATGATTCAGTTTGTATTGTGAAGCTAAGTGCGTTTCATCGGTTTTATTTGAGTCTAGCCAACGCGCGTAACGGTTGGTGTTGTTTCAACGGCGCTTTCTATATGTTATCTCGACATCGCCACCTCTTTCCTCTCGGTAGCCGATGTCGGTACGATTATAGTCCAGGATCCCTAGATTTTTTTTTCACTTTGATTTCTATCAAGTTAATTTTCCGTGAGTAGCTCGATTTTGATGAGACGCCCAACTATATCCTGTATACGACTCTCGAATATGGTAGCTAACAGAGGTAGCAAGCATGAAATATGTCCATTTGATGATTCTCAAATATGTATAATAACTTTTTTTTGCTTAATAATAAAAAATAATAATATGGGACAAGATCCACACAAATCTAATCTCAAGATAATTATCAATGTTATTCGCAAAAAATATTTGTCCTAGAAAATGTATGGTTTGATCAAAGAGTCCCCCTTTTCCAACATGTATCGATAACGAGTTCATCATAAATTATTGCTAACCAGCTGTTTTTTTTGTATAACTTGGTTAATATTTATATAATTTAACAGTCATATTGTCCTACAAATTACGTGGTACGTCCCGGGCCTACGCCTGAGAGTAGAAGAAATGATCATTGATGTAAAAATAATTACTATCAAGCTGAATTTTCGTGAATAGTTTCGTTTTAAAATATGCCCTTTATCTAATATTTCCTTGTGTGAGTAAGCAGTTTAACAGTACCTATAATGTTTCTTATTCCATCGATAATGTAGCGTTATATGACATATCGTATACCAGGCTAATGCCATAAACCGCATGCGAAGTGTTTCGGTTCTTTTGTTATCTACGGTGCATTCGTCTCGAACGGACATCGACCTAGCGTTTTATAATTTATGAAATCTTTTCAATCAGACACCATTTCACGCCTTACTACATTTGCTAGAAATGTTATTCCATGCAATTAATTATTGAGGCAATAGGCGTGATCAGCAACCGTCACACGTACTTCCGTTAAACACGCGTAATGTCTAAACACTTAGATCTTATTGTGTAGGAAGAAAATCGGATCCCGAGAGATTTACAATTATGTTACTCAATATTGCGACAGCAACAGTCACGATGGCGACGCGACGCTTGAACATAAATAGAAAGTGTCAAATGCCTCGCATTCGTTTGCCATACCGAATGCCTTAGACGTTGGTCTATGTACCTTCCTAATTACGTCTTGTTAGTTGCATTTTTAGAACCGTTTACGCACATTTATTTACCGTTGAACCAATAGCCACTAGTAAGTATAGTAGTCTATATATAGCACGCATTGCTCACGTATACCATTGCAGAAACTGCATCATCCTTATCAGTATATCAGTATACAGTCTATGTGAATGATTCCAAAAAATGCGAGAGTCAATGTCCAAGAAACTCAGGTTGAGGACGGCCATTGGATTTGATGCGAAAGCAGCAAATGTTCACAGGAAGATAAAGTTGCAAACACGAAAAATATAGTGATCGTAATAATTATATCGTCATCTATCCGGGTGTTGCGTGTTAAGTAATTGAACGTTATTGTACGTGGGGATAAATGATTTCCGTTGTGAAGGGAGATTCGAATGGACACTTGCGGACGGGTCACGTTCCATTGAACGAGACGAGGATATCGCTCATGCAGAACGGGCGGCGCTCAGCGACGGATTCAATATTGGGCACCACTTGAAACTGTATTTGTCATCAATAAACTACAAAATTTGCATTAATGTAGGTTCGCTTGTGTAAACTCTACGTGCATATTGGCATTTTATTTCTATCTGGCCAACACTCGGATGGTCAGTTGACTGAATTACAAGTTATTGCAAAAGTCTAGAGTTTATTTAGATTTATTAAGTTTTAATGTTTACCTATGTTGTTTGTCCCATAACAATAAAGCAACATCAGAAATTGATCTTATTCCCATTGATATATTAAAATACTCATTATTCTGAAAATTAGACATAATACATAGTGTGCAGTTTGTTTGCTTGTTGCACGGTTATTGTTTGCTCGGCGTACATTCAGCGTATTTACATGTGAGCTCTGCTTACAATGAGGTTCGTGGAATACATTGTCATTCCGTCTCGTCGGACCCTATTCTTGTTTATATATATGCACAATTCATACGACTCATACGATGTCACATTTTATACAAATTGTATTTATCGAAACATTGTAGATGTGTTACAATTTCTGGCTCACTGGGTAATGTTGATCCCGCGACCAAAGAAATTTTGCTACTTAAATATAACTTACAAAAAATTTACAATACGGCGTTGACTCTAGAACAGCCAGGTACCGTGAAAACCAACAAACATTTTCATTTGTGTGATTGCCGGTAAGCTATAGTATTTTGGACCTTATTTCACACTTCCCCATGTTTTGGGAGTACGCGTGTATTTCTCACAAAACTGGAGAAAGTGTCCAATCAAAATTCTACATCTAAAAATTATGAAAATACTTTGTTATTTCTGAGTTTTTCTCCCTTCAATTTTCGCTTTTATATCAGTATAGAAGTTAGTTTCGTACGGTGTTTCGCTTCTTGTCTTCATCTATCCTCGGTGACTTGCAGTACTTGCAGGCTGTGTTATATAAAGTGGTGAGAATCCGATCAGACAAAGTTTCAGATGAAAGAAAATTTTGCAAGCCCTGAAACAGACGCTTTGCTAGACTCACTAGTCAGTAATATCTGCTCTTGTTAATGTATGTCTAGCTAATGGAGTTTCCCCGAAGTAGATAAAAAAACAATTAGGCTGCCTGTTTTACTGGAAATAATTTCGTTTTCGTCAAAACGACAATGATATCACGTAAGACAACAAAAGTTACGATCATACTTGTTACGTCCGTATCAATTTCGTAAGAGATTATTGATATTGGAAAGCAGGTTAATCACAAAATTTTGATGGGCTATTTTTATTTACTTCACAAAATATGAAACCACTATGACCGGTTGCGTCATAATGAAGTATGTCGATGTGCTGTTATTAAAATAATGCTTACAATGCACATTGACGCAGTTACATAAAAAATGCAAAAACTCTAATAATCTAAAACCATGATGTAAGCTATATTTTTTTCTGAAATCATATCAATCGAAACCTGGTTGTAATTAAACACTCATAAGCTGGTTTTTTGCCGAGCCGTATAATTATTTGACTTTTATGCCTAGTAATTGAATGGTATGAGGTTTGGTAAGCCTTTGTTTTGGGACATGCTGTCTCGCGTTTCGTAAAGCGGTGATTGTGTTGTTCGTTCGTATTTCGTTGACTAATGGCCGGTTGCCAAGTTTTAATTCCATGCATTTCTTTTCATTTGCTACAAGATGAAATCTTGTGATTATTATCCTTCTTCATTACAGATAGTAATTATGAAAATAATACAAAACTTATAGGGTGCGTCTGCTGAAACGCGTCATATCTTTATTTTAATATATTATCGTACTCGGTACATCGAATGACGTTACAGAAAATAAATACAGTTAGGTAATAGATTAATCTACAATAACGCGATATGATATTTTTCAAATATTTCAATTATGAAACTTGGCCAAAAACTTCGAAATAGACTGTAGCTAGATAAATTGCTTAGACGCAGACGAATATTGCCTATTTTCTTACTTTGTCGCAGTTTTAAGCAAAAGGCTTAAAATCGCTGCAATTTTTGTGTTCGTGTTTGGTGGTCGTTTTGATGGTTCGAAATATTTTAGATCAAAATTTCCACGTACGCTAAGAATGAATTTGTTAATAGAGCGTATATCTGACCAAACTAATTTGTTGATCAAATCTGATACGATATTTTCTTACGTTTTTGATTTATTTGTTAATTGCCAATCAAGTTAATTATACTTCTCTCTTTACTATACACTTAATTATTTAAAAATATACTTATTGTTGTCCTTATTGTTTCAGGTAAGCACATCGTCGTCAATATTTGTGTAATCACTTTCACCACACGCACGTGAGTAGTACAAATACAATTCCATATTTAGCGGAGTTAACACTGCTGCTGAAGATATAAAGCAATGCTTAACTGAATACAAATAAAAATGTGCACATCCTAACCATCTAGTGAACCAACTGCGACATAACATCATACAACTAGCATATAGCAGATGAAATAGAGTTAATCACTGGCTCTAGGATGTGCACGAAGTTGAACAACTAAGATTAACTGTCTAATTTGTTTTCTAAATGTTTTATAATCAATATATCTAACAATGAGGGGTCACCAGGTGTCGTTAGCCGTACATTGTATCTTCGTATACGTCAGCTGAGTAATTCGATTACCGGCCCTGTCACAAATGGGTTAGTAGTCCGACCCTTCACAACTGTAACAAACGTTCACACACTGCGTTTTTTGATCGAGCGAGTGATGCATTTCTGCTTCAAGTCTGTCAAAATGTTCTTTTTTCTGTCAGTTTATATATGTATGGCCCGCAAAAAATACTCTGCTACGTACAGGTCGTTATTTTTGCATCCAATCTTGACGAAACTAGGTATATGAATTCTAAGAATATTTTGAGTAGAGTTGAGTTGACATTTTTTGGTAGCTTGAAATATCAAAGAGCATTGATGCTGAATGAATTATTTTTAAAGTAGCAATAATGTTGTTATCGCGAGTTCAACAGTTTGCAGAACTGTTAGTTGTTATTACTTACATCTTACATAGGAAGCTAAAAACGTTTCTATTTTTGTAGTTCATTTGAAATTCTATATAAATACTGCACCAAATTCCTACAAAAGACTACCGGAAGAAGACGACGTGCGTTGTCGTCTGATTCATAAACCCTCCCTCATCTATCATTTTAAGTGATATTTATTGTTAGTTTATAGGTCTATGACTTTTCTAACATAGTATCTTGTTTTTTATCAAGCTCCCACCCATAATTTTAATGAACAATTGATTTTCAACCTATTTTCAACAAGCCGACACAAAAGGAGGGTAATGTTCGTATGTAAATGTGTATGTATGTCTAATTCTTTCTGACTGTGTATTCTAAACTGGTAGACTGATTTTGATGTGCCAGGTGTCGCTGGATTTGTCCTTATCTGCTAATGGTCAATGGTCAGACTATACAAGTGCACCCTGCAGGTTCATTCGTTTAAGATATTGGTCTAAAGTTTTTGCAGTTGGGTTTTTTCTAAACAATTGATTTGTTGTTTTCGTTGTTGATACATAACCGTTATGAAAGGCTCTGCCTGGATATTAGCATTTAGCAAACCTCAGATTATTGCTTGTCCAATAAAATTACACACTACAAGCCTCAACTCTATCCAGGTCTATTATTACAAATGGCAAATAACCACTTTTGGTTCCGGATGTTAAGTTAGCCGGCCGGCATAGAGAACGTGAAAGTTATCAATTAATATTGTGCAATAGTATTCTCTATCATAACGATATTACGTGCTATCGAGATATATGTTAACATGCTATGCTAACATATTGGATGACAAACCAGTAAGCTTGTTTGCGTGATGCGTCACATTCCCTGCAGAGAGAGAGATGTAGAGCGCTAGTGTAGCTACCATTTGAATTCGATATTAAACCGAAGTTGTTCTCATTTATCAATGAACTTTCTAATAGTTTTTCTACTAGTATTTCTCGACAATAGATGCAAACCAGGTTAGATACCATTCGCTTTTTAGTGTAAAACTTGTATAAACAACCGAATTTGACCAAACTTGGCAAGTCAATATACGAGTAGGTATATTACGAGTAATGAAATCCATTGTCCTAACTTGCCAAGTTTGGTCAAATTTGGTTGAGGGCTTCTCGGCAGAGACACGACTCCAACATGTTTGTTGGTTTCCACGGCAACTGCTGATGTCCGTCAGCGCCTATGTTGTCATATTTTGCGACATTGAGACATTTTTTTGAACCGCAATATTTTATTATGATCGCGAGGTCAACAGTTCACAGAACTACTAGTTTTATTTTTCCTCGAATTTTGTTTGTGAATATTTTTTTGTACTTTTGTCATTGTAATAAAACAGAGGATGTCACAGCAGACCGTCGCGGACGTTACGCAGTTCTGGCGCCGGATATAAAAACTCAAACTATGCTTTTTGTGTTTGCTGTAAGTGGTATTGGTTTAATTTAACATAAGTCAGCCATGCTTAGGTAAAAATTGTTTATCGATTGAATATTTTTACAAACGTGCCTCTGGACCGACAACTTATAAATTCTTATATTTTTGTTGCAGAGTTTTTGTTAGTCGCTTTGTATTTGAGCTTAGAATTTGCATGAGTCATAACTGCATGGAAAAATATAATAATCCTTTACATAAACATTGCAAAAACAATTTTTATCGTATCTCGAATAACCTCAATAGTATCGAATTCTAATCGCCTTGAAATGTCACGAGATATTTTCTGTTGATATTCGATAAGCAGATCTACTTGGATGTCGCGTACACAAACATATCTTATAACGTTTCAGTTATTGGGACATCTAGGTACACAGTTTAAAAACAATATGTATGAATTATAATTTACTATTAAATATACCTATCTCCTCCACCTGCGCTCGAGCGTTCTGCGGGAGTGGGCTTGATGACGTCACGTCATAGAGCGCGCCCATCCCATGGACCGTGACGCTTCGCTTCCGCCACTATTTCCGCCTTCTACAAAATTATGTGAACTGTTTAATCCGACTTCCATGTTGTGATCTGGCTCAATCGATTTGACGAAATCAGACTACACAATGACCGTAACTATATTATCTGCTCCAAAAATATAAGAAATCATTGAACTCTGGGGGGGCAATCGGCTATTTGTATTGCTTTCAAAGCTATGATGATGGCGATGTCTAGACTCAAAGCAGTAGTACTTATATCGTGCTAGCCGATGCCAATATCTGTCAAATATATGGAGTCATTGCAGTCTTTTGTTCACTTAGTGTTTTGAAAATTGTCATCGCATTTGCTGAAAGCAATACAAGGGTCTTGCTTTCGTAGCCGATACGAAACTACAATATTGATTTCAAGACTATAGCAATACAGATAGACGATAGCCCCCCAGTTAGATTTTTATTTATAGCATCTAGACAGAATTGGATGTTTTTTTGTTTACATGTTTAAAGTGTGTCGGTTAACTTCAAGAAAATCCTGCTAAATTCTAAATTCTTCGAAACTCTCGGTAATCGCTTTATCGCTGGGGGAGACTGGAATGCAAAACACGTTTATTGGGGATCTAGGCTCAGCAGCACAAGAGGGAGACAACTGAAAATGTGCACTGACAAAAACAACCTTACAGCACTAACAACAGGAGATCATACATATTGGCCAAGTGATCCAATGAAACAGCCAGACCTACTTGACTTTTTTATCTCCAAGGGATTCACAGGACACTATTTTAAAGTGGAATCTTGTCTTGATGGCAATTCCGATCACACTCCGGTGCTCCTCACTTGTAGTAGTCTCCTAATAGAGTATGCTGAAAATAAAATGCTATACAATAAATATACTGACTGGGATTCATTTCATGAATATTTAGAAACCAACATTTGTTTAAAAATTGCTCTAAAAACCATAGATGAGATAGAAAGCGCCGTCAAGTATATAAAGACACTAATACAGGAAGCTTACTGGCGGTCTACTCCAATAGTCAAACATATTAGAAGGGATAATATTCCACTCCATATTAAAAATATGATAAAAGATAAGAGGAAAAATCGGAGAGTGTGGCAACAAAGTCGCCTATACGAGGATAAAAAAGTTCTGGAATAATCTTCTAATACTTTAAAAAGAACGATACGCGAGTGGCACGACAATACACTTTCTGCCAAGTTGGAGTCTATTACAGGCACTGCTGCTACAAATTACTCACTATGGAAATTCACCAGAAACATGAACCAGCCACAAACTATGAAACCGCCCCTTAAAACTGATGTTTGGGCAAGAACTGCACAGGAGAAAGCCAATGTATTTGCATCGCACTTGTCACAGGTGTTCACTCCGAATGAGTCTATTGACGAATCAGCAGACAATTTGGTCAATTCGGTACTGGGCCAAGATCTACAACTATCCCCACCTCCAAAGCCGGTAACTGTTAGGGAAGTCTGGAAAACAATTCGGGAACTAAAAGACAATAAAGCTCCAGGATTTGACTTAATAACCAAAGAGATACTGAAAAACCTACCAAGGAAAGCAATAGTGTTTCTTACAATGGTTTTTAACGGTATGCTGAGAGTCCAGTATTTTCCGCAACTATGGAAAGTTTCATCTATAGGTATTAATGATACACAAACCGGGTAAGCCACCATATGAAGTCAGTTCATATAGACCAATCAGTCTTCTACCAACCATGTCTAAAGTATTCGAGAAAATATTGCTTCAAAGACTAACTCCGATACTAGAAGAGAACAAAATAATTCCTGATCACCAGTTTGGCTTCAGACAGCAGCATTCGACTATAGAGCAAGTGCACAGAGTGTACGAGCATATAAGACAAGCCCTGGAGGAAAAACAGTATTGTTCTTCAGCATTTCTAGATATCCAACAGGCATTCGACAAAGTCTGGCATAAGGGACTACTCTACAAAATAAAATCTTATTTACCACACAGCTACTTTCTTCTTCTACAATCTTATCTGTGGGATAGACTATTTTTCAGGTACGAGAGATGAGTGCCTCATCACTATTTTATGAAATTAAAGCCGGAGTTCCGCAGGGGTCAGTGTTGGGACCGGTCTTATACACTATATACACAGCCGACCTTCCTCAAGTAGAGAAAGTTACCACAGCAACATTTGCGGACGACACTGCTATTCTCGCAAGCAACGTCGATCCTAAAGATGCATCTACAACACTGCAAAAAAGCCTTGATGAAATAACATCCTGGTTGAGAAAATGGAGAATAAAAGCAAGTGCGACAAAATCTGTCCAAGTGACTTTTACTCTTCGAAAAGGAAATTGTCCACCTGTACAACTAGAAAGTGTGACATTACCGCACTAAGAACAAGTTAAGTACTTAGGCGTTCATTTGGACCGACGCATGACCTGGAAGCACCACATTCTAATGAAAAGAGAAGCTCTCAAAATAAGGTATCATGCATACTCCTGGCTTATTGGCCGAAATAGCAAATTGTCGACAGACAATAAACTCCTGATATACAAAAGCGTGCTGAAACCAATATGGATGTACGGTGTCCAATTATGGGGAACAGCTGCAAAATCCAACATAACAATAATTCAAAGAATGCAGAACACGATTCTAAGGACAATAAGCGGCGTATCTTGGTACACAACTAACACTGAAATTCACAAAAATCTGAATATAAGCACAGTTAATGAAAAAGTTACAAACGCTTCTAAATCATACAGGCATCGCTTATCAAAACACCCTAATCAATTGGCCGGCGAATTAAAAACACGAGCCTACACTCCACGGCTGAAGCGAAAACACGTGACACCTAGCGTGTGATCGCGGGGTTCAGAGATGAAGATCAGGAGATGCTCTCACTGGAGGGCACACTGGACACATGATGATACACTCACTACATCCGCTTATAGTAGAAACTGACTGCGGATAAAAGCAAACAAAAAAAAAAGTATGAGCTTTGCTTTCTATTATTTTCTGTTAAATTTCTTATTCGAAAATCTGGTTGCCTCCGCTATTAAATTACAGTTTGATAATTATCAAACTGTTCTTTTTCATTCGATGTTCAAATACCCGTATGAAATGATATTGAGAAAAATATCATTTTCTATGTATATGTAAAGAGTAAAGTATAACAAAAGCATTCTTCGCACTCGTCAATCCTTCCAGGAAGACCTATACGCTTCCATCCATGTGGGGACGTATCCAGACATCCAATACTTGTTGTACTCAAGTGAGACCGCAAGAAACCAGAGCCCCGTTCGGCCGCGGCCCGTTGTCGTTTCGAGTGACACAATTGCCACACGATACCGTCTTATCGGATTTCGACGTGCACTACAATTAGCGCGTAGAGAAACGCTTGCTGGTTAATCATTGACGCCGATGTGAGTGGTGGATGTCTTTGTTTATGGTCTAGTTATGTGCCTGTTCTGTACTTTTGACGGTTTCTTTCACTTACTGCTCGTAACTCGTGCGCCTACTCCGTGAACTCGAAAATCCTGTATTTGTATTCTTACTTCATGCATTATTTATATTATGCGCCGAATCTGGTCGACTTCATTAGTAATTACAACTTGTAAGCTTTTATTGAAAAAAAAACGACATTAGAGGTGCGTTTCGGTAAAGTCCGTAAGTTTGGATTTCACTGAAATATGAACCTGTTGATAACTTCCTACGATTTTTTATTTACAACCAATATAACTTAATATTATTCAATATACTATTCCCTACTAAGTATATTCTTACATAATTCTGATATTACTACTAACCAAGTTTTCTGTCAAATCGGTATAACCCCATAAAAACTCGTTGTAGCGCTTAATCTTATCACCAACAAAATTGTCTTTTTATGAGTCATAAAATAAGACTCGTCTACTTACATATATGAATAGAAAGTGTCGACTCCAACAATGTGCTCGAAGTTCTTTCACTATAACCTTTTCGAGACGTGCCATGCATGTGAATAAAACATACAGTGCACTACGATTTTAACAGCTTCAACATAACTAGTTGGATTAAATTATACAATTTAGAATTAAAAAGGCGTGAGCCAGGGTTCCACACCGGTGAAAGTGTCCCACTCAGAACAATCGATTGTCGTTCTTTGAAGTGTCACTAAGATATATGATAGATCTCTCAGACTTCCTAGAAGCTTATGTTGCAATGCAATATGCATAAGGCTTTCGATACGATCGGATACAATTTCGACACGTCTTGATTTATGATCGCTAGTCTGTAACATCCTTTTTACATTAGTTTATTGCGGTTCTACCAGTTGTCAAAAGAAAAGCAGTAAAAAACAGTTGATCTAGAATACCTTTCTACGGCATCAGCCGTTTCCGTGTTTACACGAGAAATAGTGTTCCATATCCAAAAAAATGTACAAGTTCCCTTCCCAGCCCTATAAAAAGAAAAATTAAGCACAGACAGTCGCAGTCTTCTTGATGCTTTTACGCTTCATCAAACGTAATGACTACCATCCGGACTCTTTAGCTTTTATTATATTCACAATTTAGTTCTTCCTCATTTTGCTCCCAGAATCTCATTTAGTACTTCCTTGTGTCTTGTACAATTGATTTAACCATCATAGTTTTCGCTAACCCGAAAACATTGCTAGAGTTTAGCTACGAGTGTTGCTTAGTTAATATTTTGTTCCTAATACATTAAAGATATCTTGACTGTCCAAAGAGGGAATGAAACGGACTATTCCTTACGTTTACCTGAAACGTCTGAAGTGATGAAATAGTAAAGCGGTGCAACAACAACGGATCGTCTATTTTTAATTTCGGGAGCAGCGACCTACTGTCTAATACGTTTCATTCACGGCTGCGATGATTCACAGTATGTACTAGTATTGTCCACACCCACACTTTAAGTCAATACGCTCCCGGCCATGTGGTTTCAAAGATTTGCTTAGTTATCTTAAGTACCATGTTCTACTTCATTGGTACACTTGGACGTGCCGAAAGTGATAATGTTTATCTTTTGTAACAGAAGTGTTGGCGTTTTTGTAAGACTGTTCGTTAGTTTTTTACTTGTCATTGTTTGAATTGCTTTTGGCTGTTTGCTCGTGTTGCAACCTTCTCAATTGTTGACCTATTTGTTCATGTTTTGATCTTGTCACATTTTACTACAACAGAAACGTTACAGATAAAAAAACTTATCGTTTTGTTATTGATAGCTTTAGACAAAAATCTGCAGTGCCGATTGATTTCGAATATTTTTGGTTTACTTAATATTATCTGCTTCGACGTTATTGATTGGATTAATACATTAAAACACATATAAGAAAATTGTATTGCCTATCGCTTCTAAATTGTGTTAGGCCTTCAGATGGCCCATAAACTCGGACACTAGAACAAGATACTCCGTCGAATCAAAACAAAAATAATGGAAACTCAGCAGGATCGGAGTGACACAGATAAGTAACGCAAAAGGTAGAATCAGCGGGCGCTGTGACGAGGGGCTGGTCTCATTAGTTCCGTTAAGGGGCCATAAAGCGTGTCACCGTGCGATGTAACAGTAGGGACACCTAACCGCTGTTTAGATTCTACTGATGCGTGTATTGCAGCCGTAGTCTACTCTAACATAACCGAATAAATAATAGTCATGCTCTGTAGTCTGTATTCTACATTTAGATATGGAATGGGACCTTACTTTATACAAATGTCTTTTTTTATAATATTTTTTTTCTATAAACTGAGTAAAGACCGAAGTGGTTCTGCTTTAAAAAAAAAAGGTTCGTCTGTCAGTTTGTATGTTTGTCGGCAAGAAATTTCGTATCAATCCAATCTTGATAAAAAAAGATTGAACCCAAGAAGGGGTTTTCCCAAAAGAGGACGTTTCGCTTGAAAATGTAAAGAATAATATATTTTAAATTATAGTAAAATATATATTTAAATAAAATTCAAGTTCTTTACATTTTCAAGCGAAACGTCCTCCTTTGGGAAAACCCCTTCTTGGGTTCAATCTTTTTCTTCTCAAGACTGGATTGATACGACATACAAACTGACAGACGAACATTTTGTTCTTGGAAAAGAACCACTTTGGTCTTTTCTAAGTCTTAAACTGTAACAAGATCTTAAATACTGTAGCAATCGAATCAAAAACACGAAAAACGCAACTGGCGAGGAAGTTTTGGTAATGATTGAGTCAATCAAATCAAAATCAATCCCAAACAAACTGAAATAAATACATTGTAATAGCCGCCTGCACAGGTAAGCATGTAGATATTGAATGTTACCAGTGCATAACTAAAGCGCGAGTTAGATATATACCGTATTTTATATACATTTATAATACACTAGCTGTGCCCCGCGGTTACACCCGCGTAGTTCCCCTTTTCCCTTTGGATTGTCGAGATAATGGGGGAACTACTTTTTTGAAGTCGGTTAAAAAGTATCCTATGTCCTTTCCCGGGGTCCAATTTACCTGTGCACCAAATTTCATCCAGATCGGTTTAGTGGTTTTGGCGTGAAAGCGAAACAGACATACAGACAGAGTTACTTTCGCATTTATAATATTAGTTAGGATTATTTTACAGAGTGTAAAGTATACTATTACTATAGCCGCAAGTCTAAACACTTGAAGCAAAGAAGCGTTAATACAGTTTTAAGTGTTCATAAATATTTCTCAGTACAGTAGGCGCCATCAATTAAGAGACACTTCACAGACATAGCTAGCATTTTTGTCTTGAGGTGACAGTATGTAGGTTCGTTTCGTTAAAAGATTGTCGTCGTTCACATAAACAACGACAATCTTTTTATTGCGTTTTGATCGGTTTTCTATCTAGTATTTGCTACAAGACACCTACTTTTACGTACTGTGTTAGTTTGTGTGTGAGTGACTTGTGAAGTTAACAGCTACTCGTAGTTTGCCTCCTGACTGTATTGTTAAACTTTAGTGATATATCTGTATCCTGTAAGATACATATTTCGTATCTATATGTATAATTTTAAGTGCGAAAATACAAAATATGCATGTGCTATAAATAAAATATAATTGTGATTCGGATCTATGATAAAGGTGATCTATGTACAAGTATGTGTATCTATGGGCATTTAAAAGACTATTTTTGTTTTATTTACTTGAATACATATGATAAAATGCAGTTTTTATTGTTCGTAACAAAGTGCTTGTAGGAACACAATGCTCTATAGTAGCACAATATACGATGTGCAGTATAGTTTTTATACGATTCTATTTATGTGTGTCATGAATCATTACCCTATTCAATAGTGTATTGGCACAGTTAGCTGTTAATTTATTCGATTGTCCTTATGAATCTATCAATAATTCATTTGTATATTCTATTAATATATCGTTATTTATATTAGACTACCAACGCGGCCGTTGAACGGTACTCTCCTATCATTTATCATACTTTTTAATTTGTTAGCCTGTTGTTTGGTTTCGTCTGTTTTCTTGTCAAAATATGCCTAATCTATAGAAATAAATAGAATAGAAAACGTATGAAAGATGACTCTAGAGTCTACTTGGCCCCGGGGATTTATTCGAGGTGAATATCTGTTCTCAGATCTTGGTGTGCTGTGAATGTTTGTAAATGTTACATTGTACTTATCCCCGATATAGAATAAAATCCTAGCGGGGAGCTATGATTTGAAACGTTAATGCAATGACAAGTTACATCATATCATATGAATATCTACATAATCGTTGATGCGTCTTTTATAAAAAGTGAAAACATTGAATGTAAACTTGTTATTAAACCCTCTAACTTAATTCAGACGGCAAAATTCCAAGTTGCTATAGAAATTATTACTGAACCAGTTATACGGTAACTGTCGGGTTATTGAATAACGCACCCTTATTATATTTGCATACCGGACTTGAAACAAGCTCAGATTAACAATCTAAACAATAATTTAGTAAAACTACTCGCCACGCAGACATTCCGCCTGTAATTTGTCTAATTGATACGTTTGCTTTGGGGCCATTGTGAATGATAATTAATGTTTGTGAAACAATCTCACCAATTGTATGCTTATGTGCATCACTTTTAACGTCTAACGGGTTTTGTGATTAATAATTACGATACGTGTAACGCTGCTTTATGATTTATTAAGAGAGTTATTTTTATTTGCTAATACGTCTTCTCTAGCTTTTTTGTTATTATTGCAGCTAACCAGAACTTTATTACTCGTAGATAATTTTATTGAATTTAGAGTTTACTTTGTCACCTTTTACTTCGTTTTGATTTTCAACATCATTTGAGTCATCGTCATCAAAATTATCTTTAGTAATATTTACATTGCCCTCGATTACTGCAAGGACTAATGTATTTCCGTTTCATTGTGAGTATAATTGGGATTAATTTGCTTCGCACCTTGCAATCCATCAGCTGTGTCTAAACTAAACGTATGGGTGGGTTCAACAATCGGTCGCCTACGCACGCTAAAACAATGAAACATGAATGAGGCTCTAAACGTCTGCCTTGTAAGGCACACCAGCCTACGAGTAAATGCTGCTAATTTATTACTTGTGTGTTCAAAGCGCACTCGATTGTTCTTGCCTTGATTTTTTTTAACGCCAATGCAAAATGACCTTTTCTAAATGTCAACACAATAGGTTTCAACACGCTCGCAAGGAAGATTATGTCCCTAATTAGATAGCTTAGCGGCACCATTAGGCACTCTGATTCGATGCACGTGCTCCTATCGGCCGCACGAAACGTGCACTCCCATATATTCGAGGAACGTGACAGGTCATGTCTAATGCAGACCGATCGGCTTATATGTCCAAATTGGATATTCTCGTAAAGAGTATTGTTCGTGCCGTGCCCAGCTCGTACTTATCAGAAACGAATAAAAGCATGTCTGCCGTAACCGTGTGAACCGCATTAACATGACAGGTATGCTTGCATGTTTTATCGGTTAGCGATATATTGAATATAAAATATATACATAAAGTGGATGCATGTGCTAATCGTATTGTATAGATCGATAAAATAAGATTGCTAGCAAAACACTTGAAATGAAACTTGTGCAATTTGTATTATTTCTCACAGCTTTATCTTTGTTCTTTTGTCACCATTCAAATGTCAATAGTACAGAAAATTCAATTCCACGCACTGCATTATAGATGTAATACCGTTGGTGATCATGTTATTTTGAAACAAATCGTTTAACCAGCTGATTTTCATTTTCTATATATTTTGCTATGAGGTAAACTTTTTCCACTGCATTTACACTGTATTCACTGCATTCTCACATATTCTATTTAATACAGAGAGTCCGCGGGGCGTTGAAACAAATAAATTTAAGTTGGTCAAACATGCATCAGATCGCTGAAGTAGTTTTTCAATGGAAACTGTTTACATTCGTTTCACGCATGGAATTGTGGTTGGGCGTAGCGACTCCACGCTCAGTTGGGCGCTGGCATGCGTACCTTTTCCGTATTCGTGCACCAGTTTCAACCAAAATACATAAGTAATTTCATACGATGTGCTTTAGTGTCCACTTTGCCAGTACTCGACCACGAATTTAATTCCGACGAGATTAACATCGCATTACGAAAGTACAGAAGCAATTTGCCAAACTTTGCTTTCAAAGTCATCGGTGTAACTAATACGGTCTCTATGCTAATCGCTAGTATACGAGTACAAGGATTCATTTTTCTTTGGATTCGTAATATTTATTTCTTAATGTGTTATTATTACATATACACTCTTGTTTATGCTTATTAATTAGCTGTTACTTGTCTAAAAGCCGTTTAAAATTTAAGGACGTTCGAAAATCTTTCTTTTAAAACTAATAATATCACCAGCTTAACTGAGAGTGAAATCACGTAACGCTTGATAAGATCACGTTGCTCATCGCTTCTTTTTTTAAACGTCAACTTTTGTTAACATTCAATTTCGCGCTAGTTACACTTCTTGTTTATCTTGACTAGCGACACTAACTCGACCAGGCCGGTCGAAGAAAACGCAACAACATTCCATGATCAGCCTCTTCGCCCTTATAAGTAAACTCGACTTGGCAACACGGTGACTTGGAAATTTCAACTAAATATGAGATCAGAAATATCCAAAATGGAAATCAGTCTAATCTCATAAGAAGAAGATTGCCAGTGGCAGCGAGGTAATATGTTCAACTATCTATTACACTAAAGAAAATTCTAAGAATCATTGTCGTGAGATGTGTATGGATCTTTCAAGCGAAAATAAGTAATTTGTTTACTCGTTACAGTTTCGAAGAAAATTATTAGTAAATGGAAGAGTAAGTAGTACGTGGATTGGAAAAAATACAATATAATTTTTGTTAGAATATGCACCAAAGTCAAACATTATATTAATTTGTATTTCTTTCAAATTCTGAATAATAGACTATAAGGATTAGAAGAACATAGTCGTATGCCTAATATATTAATTTACATTTCGATTTATTCTTATTTCTTCTTATTACTAGTTCTAAATAGATAACACTCATGACTATCATCTTTTGTAAGACGTTTTCCTGTAGTCTACTATAGCACATTATGATTGCTACTCGTATCATAATAAGATTTTTGTTTATCCTCGATCTTTAATCACCAAATTATATTCAAACTTTGCCCTCTCGCTTGACCATTCTAAATGAGCAATTTTGTAATTACCGACAGTTCCCTGTGTGCTATTATTTCATTTTTTGTCAGTTCACATCACCGAATACAATGTTTGTCCTATTTTTTACACTCGCTATTTGATGACTACGCTCGGTATATATCGCGTGTCGAAACTCAATTCCGTAGCAAGGCAGACTATCACAGCTGGTACGAATGTTCATTGCTGTGTCAACTTTTATATCTTATGTGTTTGCGTTCAAAGAAGCGATTCGATTTATCAGCATGCTCTCTTGTTTCCTGCTAAGATACCTAAGTATTTTGCTTTATTAGTGTCACGATGCACAGAATGGTTCTCGCTACTGCAGCAACTATGTTATCGTGACTGTTGCTGATTCAGCACACCTTAACCGTAATATAGCTCCTTCTGACCATATAAGATTTTATTATGCATATTAAACGATTTACTTTGAAAGCAGAGAAAAGAAATAGAACATGTCTGCGTTACAATGTTCGTCGGTGCCATTATGAATTGTACGCTCGTCTGATAGTCGTCAACGGTAGCTGCTCATACTCCACGACTTCTAAGGTATTGTGGAATAATGACGAGACGTCTTTTGTAACGTTGTGTCACTTCACCACATGTGTTACACCATACATTATCTATTTGACTTTTGTGTCGAACTAACGGTTGAATTTATCGAACGACAATTGCCAATTTCAACTGTGCCGTTTCGCAAACTGAGTTCGGCTATACGGCGTCCACGATACCGGTCGGTTCGTTTGTGTGTCGAATGTAAAATTTGACACAAATTCTTTCGCTGCTAAATCGTCGAAATCGGCACACCTGTTAATATACTAACGCCCGCATATGAACAAATACATATTGCGTAGAATGCAATAGTAATGTCGTAATCGCGGTGCAGTCATTTTACATGAATATATTGACACAATTCCAAAGTAAACTTGTCGTTGAACGGGAATTACTAGCATTTCTAATTCAATTTCTATATCTAGATATGGCTTCAGTAAACTCTTCATACCAGATAGGGAGACTTGTTGTTCAGATATGGGATTCAGATTAAGTTTGATTAGGGATCTTGTATTGCAATTAAAACGGAAATATTTACTGCATAAATATTACTCAATCTAAGAAAATTTTATAACGTTAATTGTTAACAAGCTTTAAAATTATTTGTCCGGGTTTCTTTTGACGTGGTTCTATGGTCTGATAATTTAAATATTTTGAAATAAATAAAGAAGAACCATATAGTTCATAGGTGTAATTAATTTAAAATCCTACCTAGCACATTTTCTAGACTTTTATGTGTTCGTGATGTTAATTGCTTCATTAAGTTTTATCGTCTCATAACTATTATACCTTTATATGCTCAATCACTAAAAGAGAAACAGCACAGACCCTATATTAATATTGAATTTAAGATAAGTTTTCTGAAATTCTGCTACTTGATGGATAGATTCTTTAACTTAATTAGGAATAATTTCTCATAAGAGCATTACATATGCACGGATCAGTACAAATATTATTCATATACTTTAGAATGTTTCACCTAAGTATATGGAGATTATTAAGCGCCGAAGGTCCACCTATGGAACGCTATACTTATACGTAAAATCGCACGTTACATTTTGCTCTCATATCGAATGTTCGTCACGTGCAATTACTATCATCTGTTACAGTAACTCTCTAATTAGTTTCTTTTTTCCATCAACATAGCTAACTCACCGTGACCTGTATACGCACTTCATGCTTCTTCTTCTTCGTATTCATTTATAAATAGCAAAGAAAAAATAAATCGAAATAGAAGTTTTTTGCCTACTTGATATCACCTACATTTAAATTGGTTTATTATGCTGAGTTATTTTTAAACTGATAAGCCAATTGAAACAACTTAGATAACTTTTACTTGAATGTTTTGGATTTTTAATCAAAGTTCGTAATGTTTATCACATGCGAAAATATACTTCTATATTATTTTATAAATTTTTAGTGCAGTAACCTTGCCACGATAAACCCACGTAAACGTAAAGCCACGATGACTCAAACTTCATGATTAGCAATCGTTCTTACCTGTGTTGGGAGCATGAACTTAGAAACTTTCAGCTTATAAAAAGAAATCTTTTAGTGTCAAAATCGCCTGTTCGTCTCGTTGACGTTTACTCGTAATGCGTAGGTGGTGGTTAGTTAAGCTTAGCAAACTTAGTTTGAAATGCTCAAAGGTTGATGGTACAGCCTAACGTCCAAAAATTACATCGTAATCTAAAATTCGTCTTGTTATATTATCTTTAAAGAATTTGTAAACGTCTTGTTGTTTTATATTCAACATTCCTAACACGCTATAGGAAATGCATTGCGAGAATTGCCTAATAGCCAAGTGACCGGATAATAACTTTCCGCGTTATTGTTCACTGTGATTATCCATGTCCCTATTCACAGCCTACTTATATTTATTTAGAAACATCATTTAGGTTCTATAAGTGTATGCTTCAAAGACTAATGAGATTGTGTTTTGTTATCTTTAGTGCTACCGGACTAGTTACTCATATTCTGCTTTCCATGTGCTGTTCTCGTATAAATATTGCATACGTATTCGATAAATATTTTTGGGATATTTATGTACTATGACCTTTTTTATATAAACATCGAATTTATATTTAACCGGGTTTACTCTTTAATATTGTATCTTTGAGAGTATAATTTTTTTCTGAAATGTGTAAGTCAATTTATACACAAAAACATATCTATAAAATTAAAGACGGGTCTGATTTATTTGGTAGAAATGGGAACATCACTTTCCTATCAACAACCTTTGATTGTTAAATCGTTACCATTAAAGATTCAAAATAGATGATGATTGCTGATCACGTACACAAACTATCTTTATTATAACGAGGAGCCGAGACCTATAAGAATAATTCTAAAAGATAACGTAAGTAACTCGCTAACGGTACAGTAATGCGAGTGATTATTCATCGGGGAAGTAGAGCGTCCATCAAATGTACGCTGCATCATCCACCAGGTCAGTGGCGTGAGTTGCGAGTGAATTTTTCAGTAGTCACATTTTAGGTTAATATAAATTAGACTTAACTTAGGCATTAGTTGGTATGCAGTTTTGTTTGCCTCTTACTTGATAAATCATTCTTAATTTAATGAGATTGTGGATGTATCGGATTATCAGATGCCTTACTCTAAATGTTACTGTTAAGAGTAGCTATTAGATTTTTGCCTCTTTAACGCATCGTTTCTTAGTGAGAGTCGGGCTAGGCAGTAAAGGTAAAATATACGAGTGTGTAAATAGTTTAAAAAATATAAATAGTTTATTTACATATAATCCTTTTATATAATAGGCATTCACATGTAACTTTTATAAATTCTGTTTAATCGTAACAATAATAAACGTATACAATTAATTGAATTTTAATCCCTGTATCTGATATGTCCTATTCTGTAAGGTTAAGTCCTTAAGTTGATCATCAATATGCCACTATTATTTGAAGTCTATTTCGAAAAGTAACATTCTCTATAAATATGTATATTACACGTTCGTACTTTGAGTACAAATCAAACGAAATCATTAAAATAAAAACCGGAATTATTATATCAATTTCTTGGTTATTGTTTGTTATCGTTACGTATTATTTGAAGGCGATAAGTGTTGGCTTTAAACCTGATAGTTGACCTCGGTTTACCTTAACATTCATATTGCCTTTGTGAGTTGCATCATTTGCATCATCTTCTTGCAAAGGTCTCGCTAAGGTCTAACAGAGGAGATTGAGCGCTTGACGGATAAATTCCTTAATGCTGTTTATTTTATATTTCGAAATATGTTTGTTAGTTTGTTAACACCGAGCGCACAGAACACCATGTCTCAATTGGCCTGGCGTGCGTGATTTATTAATCATTGTTATCGAATCAACATGAATCAGCCTGGGTTACGTTGACTCGTCATCTTATAACTTGACGCGGTGATTTAACGCACCGCTGTTTGTTATAAACTCTTTCAAAGAAACTGCTATCTCCGTGGAAATGTTTAAGCACGTTGTTTTTAAGCGATCGATCATAAAATATATTTGTTTACTCATCAACAAAACAGCGCACTCATAATTTCTGACACACGTGAAACATCCATTACGCTATGCACCTAGGACCGTTTATAATTTGCGTAAGTATTGTGTTAAGTCTCGCCGAGTGAAAATATACAATCGACAGAGCCGGCAGTTTCCTCCGTTGATCATTAATTAGCAAGTGGCACACGGCCACTTAATGTCATATAACATTAGTGAAATGCCATTAAAATAACACTAGATGTAGTGTTTAACGAGATGTAAACACGGCCTTGGTCTGTGTGACGCAACATGCCGCGTCGGGAAGAAAGTGAAACTATCAAATTGCTACCAAAACGCGGTGTCATTGAATGAAAACGTCGCTGCGCTGGACCGGCGATTGTTCAAGTGGTTTGTCAACAACCCGTAGACAAGCGATTACCACAAACAAAGCTTTCACACGCCGCTGGCCGTCGCCGTCCGGTGTCAATGGTTCCGTTAATTGTTAACAAAATATTCAAGATCGTGATTTCGTTATTAAATATTCGCCGGAAACGGAATTTGATTATATGCTGATATTAAACTTTCCTTTTCGGTATTACCCGCACGCACATAGCATTGATATGCACGCATATGAGTCTCTTACGTTGTAACCTAAAGTGGAAATGTATGTATGTTTGCCTTAGTCGCTGCATATGAAAAATTGCTTAAAAAAATCAAATCTCTTATCTTTCAGATCATTCGACTGCCAGTAGTTTTGTGTTATCCATTGTGTGATTCATGATATGAGTACAAGGTATCTACCAAACATATACACATATATGTACGATACAAAGTGATGATAGCTAGATGATTTTGCTACAAAATTCTTAGAAACACGAATACCTGTCACTAGGATATTGAAATTTAAGACACTAACACAACACCTTCGTGTTTTCTGTTTGTAAGAGTTTGACAAGTGCGTTATTATCAAATAAGATAATTCACCACATTACAATTTGTGATAACAGATATCGCTATTTGTCCAAAACGGATCATGTAGGCATTGTTCATGTAGATACGCTTTTGTGTACAAACATTAGTCAATACCTACTAATTTATGTACGTCCGTACGTATAATCATCGTTACGTATATTTACAGATGATGTATTAGTAATGAATCTGTTTTATTATATGGTGTTTCAAAGGTGCAGCTCTTTGGATCCATTTCGAAATTGTTAGATCTTCTAACGCTCCTTTTGATCTCTTCTCTCTACTCAGTTCCGGAACATATACATAATCGTGTATCCTCATGCAATTATACGTTTTTTACTATAGGTATAATATGTGTGGTAACGACTGATTCGCTCCTAGTGAAACTGTCATTAAAAGGGCGATATTTGCAATGAAAACCTTTTAGCCAGATGAGTAGTACGTTCCCATTTGAATTAAGGTTTAGCAATGGCATTTTTGATAATGAACAATCCATTGTCGCGAAGGAAGAGAGATGCCGTGTTGTAGAGCCGAAGCCCGGACGTTGGGCACTCGTCCGTGGCGCAATTTAACGGTGGAGCACACGGCAATACAACTCTGTGTTCCTTTGGAAAACCAACACTAATGACTAAGCGATTTATCCATTCTAGAACGATCTCGTTGTTGTAAAGATCTTGTAATGACTGGCACTGAACAAATACTCCTACACATATACGAATAGTGCTTCTAAATGATAATTTGAAACAAGTGGTCGTTACATTTTATTACTTCAAGTTTGCTCTGCGTTAAACAAATGGAGAGTTTTGCAAAATGTACTTCACAATCCACAATCTTTACTTACATCTCTTTGGGAACACTTCAACCCAGATGTGGTTATGTTTGTAGACCATTAAAATTAAGTTACGAGTTCGTCGATTAAGAATTATGTAAGTCGACAACAATAATAACTCTCCTCATCTGCAATAATTATGGGTTTCCTCTTTTGTTACGTTAGGCGTCTTGGAATTTTCTTGCCCTCCTAAATTTGCTGTGCCAGTTTCATTTAACTAGTATAATCATATAGACTTACATAAAATAACCAGTGTTCTTGAGTTAGCAGCTGCATTTGTCAAAAAATACGTTCTATATCAAAGTATAAAACGTATTTACTTTTTGGTATAGGCTGCCAGACACTTGATCAGAACTTCGTGTATTAATTATATAAAGGTCTTATAAAAGAATCGTTGTAAGTCAACGTCGAGCGCGAGCGATGTTTGGTTATTGATGTTATAGTGAATTACATGAGTACATGACTTCTTAAGACGCGACTTTGTAAGAATTACTGGAAAAGTGTTTATGTAACTGGGAGCGGAGCCCTAGACTTTTTATAAAATCTAGCCTGCCGCTTACTTGACACAGAATAGGTGTTCAACATGTTTAATAACATTCTCAAACTCGTGACTGCTACTTCGGCCTTCCATTAAGGCATGAACAGCTGTACGGTACTATTGATTGACGGTCTGTCAAATAAAATATTGTTTGTTCCAGACGGGCGGTGCCGACAGTGCCAGCGGAGGTTCGGGTGGTTCTGGCATGGACTGCCTGCCTCTGCGCACGCCGCCCGAACCCTTCCACTACCTCATATCAGAGCAGGCTAAGTCCCTCGTCGCTCTACAGGTCAGTACCTCAAAACATACTAAATAAGGGAATATGTATAATAAAATTCTTGCACTTGAAAATTATGGGTACACTTAGCTTGATTCAACTTGATAGCCAATTTTGATTATTTCTGTGTAGAAATGGAGAAAGGCTAGAAAATTATACCTGGCATTGACATTTTGGAGACAATAAAATAACAAACATTACGAGTTCCTTTCACGTTCTTATACTGCTACGAGTATCGCCTGTGGCGTGGGTGATTAGCGTTTCTCAATGCGCATTAAGATAGTTCTGTATAACACACTCTCCAAGCAGGTACACTCTCAATCTCTATTCCTCGGCTGCTTTGATCTAGTAATCTTTAACTTGACAAGCAGGGCTTGCGTGCCCTTTTAACCGGAACACACAAACAAAAAAGTTTTGATTCAGTGATTTCGACAGTGAAAAGGGTAAAGTGAATGAGTTGGGGAACGTAACTGGCATTCTGCGGATTGTCTGGTAACAAGAATGTTGTGTGAAATTGGAAATCGAGCTAACCTTTCATTCACTTGTTTGACTAGGTTTTTGCCATTTCGATTTATTTTTTTGCAATGCTATTTTCTGTTAAAATTCATTGCGAATACAGAATATAATCTAAGGTTCCTTTATTTATCCAATGTAAAGCCTTTCTAAATGAGCGCCCGTAAAACGAAAAACAAACAACTCTGTCGGGAACAATTACTTAGACACATAATCTATCTTGAGTAATATTATGGTCTGGTGATGTGGTTTACCACTTGGGCTTACATTACTACCTGAAATCTGTTGGAAGTGAAATCAAATAATTCGACTTTTTTAAACACATGGCCTCTCCACAATGAATTAATTTAAAAAAAAAACCGACTTACTTTGATTTATTGTATATATGGTATCTTCTAGACTTCTAGAAGTAAACCAAACGAACCTTCATGAAAGTACATGTGCACGTGTTAACATTATTATTTAAACTTAAGTTCATAATTAGTATTAAATTTTCTCGTTTGGTGTAGGAACTTCAGAATGAGGTCGGCGCACTGCTTGAGTTCCGCGACCTCGTCATCGAGACGTTTCCGAACCTGCGCTCGAAGATGCCGCCGTCGACTCCCGCCGGCAGTGCGCGCCGCGACTGGGAGCCCGGAGTGCGCGTGCGACGGAAGCTGGCCGCCGGGACAGACTCCGCGAGGACCAAGCCGCAGCCCTCTGTACAGGTATCTTGCTAAACAAATTACGCACACACTTATGGAATCACTCCTGTGTCAACACATTTACTAACACAAGTGACCTAGTCCCGGACACCCGGAGAATATGTTCTAATTCATCGTTTTGACACTTGCCAAAGCCAACAATATGACCTGGGCCTGACAAAGTGCCTGCTTTAGAAGAGAGTATGCTAACTATTAGGTATTAAGCCGCGGAGGTTATCAAAATAGGCGGCGATAATCTTCACGAGCAGATCGTCAGATAGGAATTTGTCGAGAAGTATTAGATCGGTAAATGTATGGTAAGGTAACATCAGCTCCCTGTACTAGCTAGCATTGAGATGGTGGTGCAGAGTGATTTATTTGGCAATTGTCACTTTAATAAATATACAATCCGCTGCTGTATGTAAATAATCAACGCTACAAACCTAAAATTTGTAAATGAATCTTTTTATTTCTCAATATAAAATCAATGTTCATAAGGAGTTAAATACTACATATAATTATTACATGTTTGTGTTATGTAACAGAGTGACCCAAGGTTGTACATGTGCAAGGTGCGTGCAATCTCATCAGGGCTACCGATTGACCTTGTGAGCTGGTTAAGTAGTGTGGTTACAGAACTTACACTTATGGAATTGCTCCACGCAATCAACTCTGTGGTTGTTACTATGCAATGGCAGTTGGCACTTGACAGTGCGTTAATCCGCGATTGCATAGCGGCATTCGCATCCATTCTCAAATAATTCGTATGCGATCAACATAATGGCGATGCTTTTGTCCCATACAAGTTTAAAAACAATAGAACAAATTCACAGCCAGACGAAATACATGTCGTACCCTTACATAACCTCTCTATAATCCATGATCTGACACTACATTTCAAACTTCTTCATCACGGGCTGAATCATAGCTTTGCATTAAGCGAGTTGCGATGATATGCAAGTCTACTCGCATTTACTATAAAGAGTCTTGTTAGTTTTAACTTTACTATAACAGGTTCGCAGAGTACTTTGCTTAAAACATGTAGGACATGTCAGAATTCTACAAGTTGTATGAGACTAATAGCAGTGAACATTGCCCCAGTTGTAGTTTTCACATTGCTCCTCTCCTTATTCATCAAGAAGCCGTTATTTGTCCAGGACTCTGGGTTCAGCACGGAGACATCATGCGGCAAAGACGCGCATTCCTCTGCGTCAGCGACCGCGTCGGCCTCCAGATCCAGGCCTCTGGAAGACGAGCTTTGGACCCTCCTCGATGTCATACAGAGAAAGGGCGGCCGGTTACGGGAAGAGGCGGAACAATTGCGCAACGAAATCGACGTCAGCGGCACCGCGGAGGAATCTTTCGCCAGAGCGATGCAGGCCTGCGATTGTGGAGATCTGCAGACGTAAGTAGTAGATATACATAGACAATATGGCAAATAATGATACCAATTTATAATGGGTATGAATTAGTGTTTTAGTTACTTTATACTACAAATACTTATTGTAGTCCGTTCTACAATTTCGTATGTGTAGCATAATGCAGGTACTACCTTGGGCAAGCGGCATTCAGTTGTAACTCAATTTCTAGCCGTTTTGTCGTCACAAAAATTTAGAGACCATTCATGCCTAACACCCATCTACATGATACTTAGCAACCTTATTATATAATCTCCAGGTTGCGAGACGAGCGAGACGCGCTGCTGGCCCGTGCGGCAGAGCTGGAGGCGGCGGCGGCGGCGACGTCCCCCGCCGCCTGCGCCCCGCGCACTCCTCTTGGCCGCCTGGACGCTGCACTCGATACGCCGCGCAGGCCGCCGCGCGTTGCCACACCGGACACCAAGAAGTTCGCTGCGATTCTACTCGAGAGCAATCCCATCGAACTGCAACGCCAGCTACTCACCTCCACCGTCACTAATCAGGTGGGTTTTTTAACTGTTAGGTTTGTTTTTGAAAGGGCATGAATATCTTCTTGCCAGACAATCGCTAAACTTTCAAACTAAGTGTAGTTTTCACCCCTCAAAACGGCCCGCGGAGTATTTTTTAGGCACAATTCCACTTTATATGAGGAGTGCCCATGCTCACCCGTAGGTCTCATAAGGCTGATACTTACACTTTTTTGTTTCGAGGCAATAGCAATACATTATTGTTACGTTTGCGCCCCTGAAACAAATAAAGTAGGACAGAGTTTTGCTCTTGTTTCCATTTCGCGTCGAATTTGAAACAATTGCAGATGTAATCAGTGGAACGTTTAGCCGTTGCGTGACGGAACAAAAACTCGCCAATTTGAGAACACTGTCGCGAAATGACGCCTTTCTAATTACCACAGGACTTGTCCAATCGCGACCTTGTATCCGCATAAAATTATTTTGCTCATACTTTAGTTACGTTTACGTTTTTACTCTACCTTAGTTGCTTACTATTTCAAAGCACCTTGTAATTACATACCTGAAACGGTTCGTCGTCCTGAGACAAAGTATAATAAACCTTCACCCGATTAGGGCTGCCAATGCCGGAACCGCAAGCCTACGTTGACTAACAAGTAGACAAATGCTCTAACTTACATTTTAACTGGACTCTGCCTTTACAATTAATTATTTTATAGAAAAACCCGTAATCCACACAAAATGATATAGTTATATCCAACCACATCACCAATTCCATTTATGTATTGATCCCACGCGACATAGTCGATTATCTTTTGAATTATAAAAAGCCCAATCGGTAGAGGAACCAAGGCTGCGCTTGGTATGACTCATGCCCGTGAGAAATCCTACTATCGTTTGCGAAATCGAAACCTGTGCGGATCAATTATAAAACGACTACGTAAGTTTAGTAGGTACGGTTTCCGTCAAACGACAAACAAAACTGTCGTCGCTCTAACGAGAACTGCGACACTGAGGTGACGCAAAACGTAATTTGGCCAGAATTACGCCGCACCGAGAAAAAGAAGCTAATGGAGTGTGGCCGAGATACCGACGTCATTAAAGTAGAAAAATCACCATTTTCGCAGTTTTAACGTCTTTGTCGGCGTCTTTGGTCAGTGTGCCGTGTGTTTTGGTAATGCATAATAGCATTTTGCGTCATGAGGTTCTAGAGTTTTCGTGGACGTTGACCAGCAAACTTAATCACTCACTGTCAAATGTCAACTTACTGCTCAGTATGCATGAAGCGAGTATTTGCATAAAATTGAAAGAGATGAATAATCGGGACGCGATCGTTTGCGCAACTGTCCATAAGAATGGACCTTTGATTTCATACATGCTGTGTAGCATCCAACAATTGTCTGCATCATCAGATATCATCAGTCTTTTATGTCCCATAATGATGTTTAAAAGTAAATTCAAGCTTATTTACATTTCCATTTCCACTCCTATATCAGCTTAATTTCATAATTTTCCAATCGCTTACCGCTGGTAATATGGCATGGTATGAGTCAGAAACCTTGGCCTATTCTCTTACAATTAACTGTATTTCCTTCATTTAAGTTACATTACTTACTATATTTTATTTATTGAATATTACATTTGTATATCGTAACGGATGCATTTACTCTAGAATCTACTAATTGCTTGTGGCTGTAACACACGTATTGTAATTTGAATTTTAATGATAGGAAACTATTTAGAGCTATTGTTGTTACCTGTTCTAACGTAATTACTAGGATATGTAAATTTATTTAACATGCGGGTTTACTCGTAGTGTCAGAATAAATACGTGTATTCACTCCTCAAATTCATCGTTGCGTTGACATGCAAAATAGTACAAGAGAACCTTAACGATTCAAAACCGTCAAAATTAGAAAAGTATAGCCAATTCCATATTAAATTAAAAACAAGTTTAGAATTTCACGTCACAAATCTCCAGCCACGTTTTTATCACCTTTCAACTTAGGTGTATGACCTTTACTGGCGCGCCAATCGTCAGAGTCACAAAGTTCTGTCGCCAGATAGTTCAATTTCTGAACAGGGTTGTTGGGTATCAGCTAGAGGTATATACGTCACCTACTTAACAGAGGTCACTGTCACTTTACCGATTGTTTTCAACTTCTATTATGGGGCAATTTAGTACAAAAATGTATTAATCTTCGACGAAATGTTTTGAGAAGTTGTTTATTTTGTTTACATTCTAAATATTTAATAACAATATGTATATATTAAAGAGCACAGTGACCCCCTTACCGCTGGGTACATTTGAAGCTAATAACCATGTACTCACACCCAAGCGTGGCCAGTTCAAATGGGTTACATGCATAATTTATTCCGCACTAACTCTTGCTCCGGTGTGCACGGCTTCCAGTTGATTTATGACAAGTGTTCTTTCACCATTTTTGGTTATGTTAACTATGCTGGTTTTTACAGGTTCAGATATGGATAATTTAGTTCAGATCTATCCGTCTGGCTTACATTTCTAAACCCTGACAAACTTGTTTAACTCTCATTTGGTTTACAAGTTTCAAGCTCTCTAAAAGAAGGATCAATGTCTCACTTTATTTTTAGTTAGAATCTCTAAGCCGAACGTAGCGCTTCATTTATACCTTTCCATCCATCAATGAGTGGTTGTTATACAGAGGGTCTTTGTTATGAATTAAACATAATTAAAGTTCTATTAAGTCTGAGACATCGTGACTCCCAAGATAAATCTTTAGCTGTGTTTTATGAAAAATGGTTCTGCAGTTTGATTTTGAACCGATTTTTGAATCCATCATTCAATATTAGATATGGGTATGTTAGTTTGGAAAATTATTAAGAATGCTTAATAATTTAATAATTCAATTCAGCATATTTAATGATTTTGATACTTCACTGCATTATGCGTTCTTAACAAAGTGCTATGTAAAATATTTGCTCTATTTTATGAGGCAGAACTTTAGCAAGTACTCGTAATAACTCAAAACCAAAGTTCATTGTCGAAAAAAATATCCAGCCTCACAGTTATCTGCCGTAATATATTTGGCAATTACTCATTCTTTAACGTGTAATTTATAACGTTTTTACAATACCAACCTTCGTAGTTTTTTGCGCTCATTTTGCCATTATAATAATATTTCTAACGTATATTTGGAGCGATCTAGCTTGGCACAAAAAGCAACGCTTAGTTGATAGATTTGGCTAGACTAAACAGGACCATATTGAATAAGCGAAAAGTGAACTAACGCAAGCAATACACGGATTGAAATGTTGGGTTGGAAAGGAGACATTTTTGGTCCACAGAACCATTATAATCGTACAGCTTTAAATATAAGCTTAACATATAATAATGTGTATAAGTATTTGGTATTGTATAGTATAAAGTCGTATATTTACTACAAGATAGTCAAATATCACTCATCGTTTTCTTAATGGTCGTCTCTCTCGGTCGACGAAGATATAATAATACTACAATATATAAGATATTATAACAAAACTTCTTAAAAATTGTCTCTCAAAGCGAAATATAATCTCACCATCTTTGAACTTATGACCTATGAATTGACCTCTATAACGATATTTACTATCTCGGCATCTGCTAATTTACAGATAAATATTGTTATTGTACAATAGCGCGTTTTGTTAAATAATAATTGCGTTAACAATACTTAAAAATATGAACTAGACTCAATTATTTGGTTGTTTAGTTTTAGTTAATGTTATAGTTATTAACCGGTTTCAAAAATAGGAATTTCGCAATTTGTTGGAATCTTTCTTGACGTATATACCTCGATTTTTCAGTGACGTCGGGCCCGATTTTGTTTGAACGGGTTAACTTTTTAGTCTACCCAATCCAACAAGATTAGAAAACTTGTCGAGATATTGAGGTTACAATGGATTCCATCTCATATACTTTTAAAAGGAAACGAAAAGGCTGGTTGTTTTGCAAACTAGCAACAGAAGAAGAAATCGAAGTTGATGTTTATCCAAATTATACCGAAGTAGAAAAATAGTTTCGTGTAAATTTAAATATTATTTTTACTTCAAAAGTAAATCAAAAAATCTTTGGTACAAAATTTCAGTGAAGCACCTTCATTGGTTTGCGACATCTAAAATAGTAGTAACTTAATTTTATTACCTAAGAAAATAAGATCAGGGCACTTTCCAACAATTTTTCTTTTTCTTAAAAATAATCTTCTCAAAATTGCGAGATATGTGGAAATAAAGAAGACCTACTCGTATCTACCTATATCACTTGTTGATGTCCACTGAATATAAGACTGCGGGATTATTATTCATTCATTAATCTAAAGCTGGATCGGCATGATGTTGGTGTATTCATTCACTCATCTATTAGTGGAACCATTGGCCGAGGCTATGCACATGTTCTATAACATCATTTATCACCTGAGCATGGCGTGCAATATAAGAGCGGTTCAGATACGATGGGACTGGCAAGCCATTGTCAACAAAAGTGCCAAAAAAAACAAGAACGAAAAAAAGCATTTCTCCTAGAAACAATGCATTGATGACGTGTCCTTGATATTTTCCAGGTGTTGTGCAACCGTTTGAGACTTGAAGCGGAAAAACGCAATCAACTACTAGAGAGGCTGGAGAGAGAGCGGGACCTCACGGATGACCTTAAATTCAGGGTGAGTTGCACTTTGTACCTACTACTTCTACTACTATCGCTTTAGGCGATAAGGCCGCCCAATGTACTTTCTTGTTTGTATTTTATTGTATAATTATTATTATTTTTTGCTGTGCAATTGTAAAATATTGTATTGTACCACGACAACTGTTTTTTAGTTTCTAATGGTTATTGGGTGGCTGACGTGTCGTGTCGTGCTATCGCATAAATATGCGCTGAAGCATTTTTGTACTTATCGAATAACTCACAAAGCTGGTCCAACATTCTGCTGGTTATTATTATAATGAAGGAATGATTTTTGTATATAATTTAAACAATTTTTTCTACAGCAAACATGATTTGTATCAAATTGTCTCATGCCAATTCTTAATAATGAAAATTGTGCCCAGTAGCAGTAAAAACCCTAATCTACTTTAATTCGTTAGATATCATGTTATTATAGTCACATTTAGATTCCCAAATAAAAACATCATTTACAATCATTATGACTCTGTATATTTTTTACATTAGTGGTCAATTACATAATTATTGTTTTTGATACATTACTATCTAGCTGAAGGTAGTAATGAAGGCAAACGACTGGTACTTTGAATTTCCTCATGATTTAAATTCAGGGTTAATGTCAATGTTCATCTAACATATGCTAGTTAACATCGGTTGCGGTAGCTGTTTAGTTTTATTGCTGGTTGTATGTGAGGTTCGTACCAGGGACCACCGTAGATCATATTATTTTGCCTCTAGGGATATACTCGATTTACTTGTATCGTAGGTGTTTAAACTTGTCGTTGGCAATGTTGTTTTATGATGTTTTAATTGGTTGATCAGGTCGTAATACCGATTTGACGAAATAACTGCATTTTGACTCCGATACTTTATTCAAATAGCTGACTTTTTCCCCCCGGTTTCTAATTATTGGCTTTGGGTCTTTAACGAGACGAGGTCTACATAATTTGACATTTTCCTTTAATAAGAAAGGAAACTTGAAGATGAAGAAGATACGAACAGTACGGGGCAAGTATTTTGTCGAGAGATGGCTGGTGTTCCGTCTATTAGAAGCGCATATGCTCGAAAAAATCCCCCTACCATGTAGCTTTCAGCACAAGATGTTTGTTGGACACCTCAAGCATCACTCTAATGTATCAATATGTGTGATTCCAGCTGGAGGAGAAGAGCATAGAGCTGGAGGGAGCGCGCGCGCGCGTGCGGCAGCTGGAGGCGGAGCGGGGCGTGGGGGAGCGGAGTGCGGGGGCGCGCGCGCACTCCTCCATGCGGGACATGGAGCCGCTGGCGCTGCCCGACGGGAGCGCGGGGGCGAGCGAGGGAGCGCGCCGCCGCCCCTCGCGCATCCCCCTTCACACGGCGCACAAGGGCGCGGCGCCCCGACCCCCCTCGCGGCCCCCGTCTGCGCACTCGACCCGCTCGGCCACCTCGGCGCGGCGCTCGGGCGTGCCGGTGCGCCGCGAAACGCCGCCCGACCCCAAGGTGCGGCCTCGCTCCTTCTGGAACACCTGGTTCTTTAAAGATTAACCGCCGTGTGAGACGCTCGCATGCCATTATGTCGATTGTGAGTTTTGGTTGGCGTTTTTATCATTTGGATTCGCTTGCGTCGTCGCCGCGTTTAGTTCAGTACGTACGGAGCGCTGGCCGGCGCCGGTCGGTGCTGCGACGGCATACACATCTCTATACCGATGTATACATGCCTACTTACACACACACACGGTTGTGCAGGGTGTACGGTATGGCTCACGCGCTATATTCAACCATATGATACTTCATGTTTACAAGTAACGTAAAAACTTCAAATCTGCATTAGTTCATTACAAAGAAAGCTTTTCGTTTCAATTATACTTAATTCGTTAAAATTATACCGAAACAGCGAGAACTTATGCGAATCACGCAAGCGAAAGATTCGCCTTCTATTATTAGATGATTTTCTACACAACTAAAGCAAATATTATCTTCATTACTTATTTTGAATGTGAACTGAATATAGTGAGTGATCATCCAGTCAGTGCTGAACACAGCCGTCGCGTTAGAAACGACGCTAACAAATATTCAATGAAATATTGGTATAAGATTTTGATGCCATCGCAATATATTACATGTATCATGTTACTTACTTTTAATTATTAATCGTCACATTCCTTGTAAAAGTGGTAGTTCGCGTGACCAGGGAGGGGCTTATAGTATATATTGCGATATATCTCTCCAGCTCCCACGAAATACCATTTTCAAATAATATTGGCGTGGGACACAACATTATACACCGATTTTATGTTTGTATTTAATTTCACCGATGAACTCATGTTAAAACGTAAATAATTTTATGCAGTGTAACTCTTAGCAGTCAAGTGATGACGCGGCGAGAACACACTACACTGTGGTAAGTGAAAACGAACATCGTTTACATTATATCATCGTAGCTATTCATATTATGCAGCTAATAGTTCTTCATATAGATGAGCTAATTTGCGTATTTATATTATATTTTTTTTCTTTATTTTAGTTTTCGTTGACATAGTGGCATAACGGCAACGAATTGTCTCCCGCAACGCAATAACGCTCTCACATGGTCGCAGCGCACTAACACTAACGTAGGTTAACTTGTACCTAACGCACTGTAACCACCGGACACGGTTTCTGAGTGAATTATACTCACAGAGCTCTTATTAATCCTGATAGTTGCTGTTCATTAACAACTAGTAGAGGCTGTGAACACGGCACTAGTGACGTCACTCGACCAACGTGCAACGACAAATGTACGTAATAACGAGTTGGCACGTTCGGCAGAGAGAGGAGTCTGAGGAGTTCGCGCGCGCCGCCGCGCTCGTCGCGGAGTACGTAGCGCGCGCCTCCAGGTTGGCTCCCCTGCTGCCTCGCCTGCGCCCCCTGCCGGCCGAGCTGGCCGCCCCCGAGCCCGAGCCTCCCCCGCGCTCGCTGGCGCGCGAGCTGGCGGACTCGCTGTGGGACGACCGCCCCCGACGGTACTTCGAGAGCATGCACTACGAGCGGGACCTCGACACGGACGACTACGATAGCGACTCGCTCGCTAACTAGTACCGACGCTCGTTATCACAATCATGATCGTATTACACGGAGTTTGGTGAATGAAATAACGCGTTTTTCTATAATATTGTGCTAAAGAGGAACTAAGAGGAGTAAATTTTGTTTTTGAATAACTTTGACTGATGCCATAGCCATATAGGGGTTTGATTTCACAGTAAGTAGAGCGAGCCGAAGCAGACGAATGCTCATCAACTTGTCTGTTATCCTAAATGTTCTTGTAAGTTTACGGCGAACGCATGATTACGTCGTCTCATCGTCTGGTCGTGTGAGTATTTGAAATTGTGATGTACTTATTCATTTTCTCTGCAGTGTCAAAGGTTTGAGTATTTCATGTGTGACGAAATATTTGTTCGTAATCCGTCTCGTGTATATGTATTAAATGAACAGAAACGGATTGATGGATTAAATTAATGTTTCGATTGTCGACCTATCTAATTATTTAATCCGATTTGCACTCATTACCTTGGAGTTCTAAACCGTGTTCTATTTACACTATTTTTAAGTTTCGACAAAAACGTTGTCGGCATGTCCCTAGGTCTAGTGAAATGTTTATCTAATATGTAATATAATCCTCCATATTGAATTATTATCTCGGGCTTATATTTAGTAAGTCGTGTTTAAATTATAATAATGCATATGAATTTAAGTATGTAATGAAATGTTTTAATTTGTAAATTAAATATAAACGAGTTATCAGATGCTATGTATGGTGTCGTCACTCGTTCTAATAAATGATGTAATGTTAGTTAGATGTCGGCCTGAAGTATGTCCGCCATGAGCCGCGGATATATATAATATATAAATATAATCATTCCTAATTACTGTATGTGAGTGTTACATAATGATAGTTGAGACTGGAAAACGCCGCTAAATTTAAAAACAGTTTCGTTTCTGTAATTTTGTCCTGATAGTTTAGATTAATTCGGTTGAATATTATTAATTACTAACTATCAGATTAGAATTTAGAATTATCTCTTAATAATTTTGGATTTACTACACATATTATTTAAATTTGACGACGTTTTCCAGTCTCAATTTGAGTTAGCCTAACTCTATGAATGTATTAGAGAGAAAAAGAGAGAGAGAGAGAGAGATCGAGAGATAGATAGATAGAGAGAAGGAAAGAAAGAGAAGGAGAGTGTGTTGTATCGACGATTGTACTGTACTGTAGCAAGGCTGTGAACACGACGCGTGTGCTCGAGGTTGTTCCGACGTCATGCACTACGTTTGTTACTCGATCATTGTTATTTATATTACCTATGTATGTACACTCGCTATATCTAATTATTCCGTGTGCGAGTCCACTCGATAATGAATTATAATTATCATACTGTTGTTAACTGTACAAACGTCCATTGATGTACGTCCGACGACGCCATGACTGCCTTCGACGAACATTTATGTTAATATCGTGTAGAATCACAACATTTTATCAACACTACGGCAGAACTCGGTAACAAATAGTAGGAGACTGATTTTGTATAAAAAATAGTGATATGGCTTTATACCAAGTTAGAAAACTCCAAACTCTTCATTTCTGTAAGTTATTTAAGTGATCGCCTTCGATCCTAATGTTATAAGTGTAACTTAACTATGTACTACACAAACAATATTCCAATTTTCTTGTATAATGACTAATGTTATGTAATTAAGAGAATCGTGTAAGTTTAAAGTAAATATTTAAGTCAACTGTTTATGTACAGCTTCCAACCACGCTATTTAGTATTTGTAAATTATTTAAGCCACTCCTACCTATAAATAAGATACTCATATAATTGTCTAGTTAATTTGAATCTAGTTGATGAATTGTATAAAGTTGTACAGAAATCCATATCATTATTATACAAATTATTCAAAATAAATTGTTCATATCAAAGAATATCTTTTATTTATTTACCACAACACTAAACATAGTAGGTATATAGGCACAGAATATTGCAAAATATGTAGGTAGGTGTTATGTATCTCGTTATTACTGTAAACTACTAAATCACGACGAGCAGTAATACGAAGGTACAGCGACGGGTAAGATCAGAGATGGTCGCTTCAGTGTCATTATGCGGTCTAAACTCTATAAGAAACAATGCAAGTATGGTTCTATAGTTATATTTATTACGGCCGGTATGAAACGTTATGCTAGAACGTTTATTGCAAGTACCGATCCTGGCATCGATAACTGATTGATAACAATTTGATTAGAAATCTGTTTAATCCATTTGCCATTAAACGTCGATACGTTCGATATTTATATATCTAAACTCTGCTGCATGAGTTATGGTTTATTATTAATACAAACACGTATCTAGTAGGTCTGTGAGTTTCACAATCAGTTCTTTATTTATATAATAATTCGTTTATATGCGTATTCTGTTATGATTGAATGCGTTTATAATTAGACAATTCTTACATAGATTTTTTATTGCAGATACCTATTTCAACTATAACTATTGTAACTATAAAGTATGACAATCATATTAATATTGAAAGAAAATATACATGTTATTTTGGTTTTAGTTTGTGTACAAACTGAAGCATACATATTTTAGCTATAGACTATATCTATCCGACAGTAAAACATTTGGAAATGTTAGGTTTATCTCAGTCAGCTATGGATTATTTTAAAGTTTCTGTTGTTATATTGTTCCTAAGAAACAAAACATTATGACTAATAATTTTGGTAAAAATAACTGCGTGGTGAACAGTGTGAACGTAATGAAAAAATACAAGTTCTAAAAATCATCACTTTAGTTACGTAGTACTTATTGCCGATTATAAACAATAATGATTCCAAAATGGAAGCTTGAAGTCCTATATCCAATATTTCCCGAGTGTCAGGACACTTGATGATCGTAATAAATCCATTTAGCTTCAATTCTGAAAAAAAAGTATAAATAGTATCTAGCTATCACCGACGGCATTGCACGCAATATAAAGAAATGTCTAACTTAAGACCTCCATTTGACCCTCACAGGGATTGAATTTCCCAAAATGCTTTCTTAGTAGGTACACCCCAACACCATATTATTATGATTAATACACACTTCTCATTTAATGTTTCTTTCTTGTACAACGGTTTAGGCTCTGAGTTAATTCCTAGCGAATGTGAGTCAGGCCCTTGTAGTGTCACATACGCGTATGGTAACATACAAAATACGAAAAAGTCGTCTTTTTAATAAAAGTTTTATTAACTTACTCAAAATAGAAGAAAAGCACATTGCCATAATTATATTCTTGTACTGTTGAATAATCGGTCCTCTCTCGATGAGGCTCTGTACAGTGATTCTCTCACCGTCTCGCCTTTCTTTAATGCGTTTAACTATCTTATGCAAAGTGAGTTCTGTTCACCATTGGTATCTGTGGGCCAATAAATGGTGGGATATGAACCTATTCCGGACATAAAGCTATCTCTAGGTTTAATTTAAACAATTTTTGTTTAGCAGATTTACTGTGTGAGGAGGAACAAATAAACTAATTAACGTTTGATCACGCAAACTTTCGCGTATATAATATTAGGATACTAGACGAACTATTTTGCATCAGGTCTCGTTATAGGTAACTCGAATGTTGTAATCTAGTAAATCTAACATTCTTGTATTAAAACTACGTACAAAAGTCAATAAGATAATGTCTCAACATGCATTTACTCAATAGCCCGATTCAGGTAGTGTTTTTGACCGGATTCGAAACATTGCAAAACTAAAATGCAAAGCTCGGTACAAAATCTCAATCTTTTAATTGTGATTATTTTTCTTGATTAGATCTACAATCGATTTTCAACGCCATAATTTAGAATCTTGTAACAAGCTTTGCGTAATTCAAGAAGCAAAGTTTCGAATCCTAGCTACCTGAATAACTAACTGGTCAAAATAAACTAATGTTTTATAAAATTTCCAAGTATTTGGTCAATTTTACAAACCACCTTTCTAAATTATTGGCTTTACTGTATTTTTAATTCTAAAAAGAAAATCTATGCGGCTGGGATTTTTTTCATTTATTTTGATTACAATTTTGATATTATTATAATAAGTTGATCGCTCCAGGCATCGCTGAGATAAGATAAGATAAGACAACCTTTTATTAAAAAACCAGCTTAATTATAAAATATTATAACAAATAAAAACTTACAATATATACTAGGTTTCTCAATGGCGGCCTTATCGCTTAGAGCGATCTCTTCCAGGCAACCATGCACGTAAATGAATAATATAAAATTAGAGAGGCCTTAAAATAATACATTGAACAAACATATTTGAAAAATGAACAAATTATACAAACAAATGGATACACAGATAAACAAATACCTACATATAACATACGATACAAATTAGGAGCATGGAAATACATAATATATGAATTACAAATTAAAAGATGTCGGGTATATACATAAAAAAATCGATTAATTATAATTGAGATGATCCCTTCGTTTAAAGTCGATTATAAAACTTACTAAATGAATCTGGTCGAGTCTGTTGTCGATTTGGAATTTCCGAGCGACACTTTGGTGCTATTTAAGCTGCCATGTTGAGACTCATCGCTACTTAGTGTCCTATCCGTTGTTGGTAATCGCGGCATTTGTGTTTCTGTGTCCATTCCTTGCGGCGGCATGTCCGGCATTACCACCGGCACATCTGCTAAGCCAGCTTCTTGCAACAGTTGGGTCAGTCGTCTGACGTTAGAGCTTGGAGCCGATACAATCGGTCTGTACATTTCTGGTACGTTCTCTTTGTCCGTTTGCATTGTGACCGGCTGTATGTCGACTCCTGTGGATGTTATAGAATTTAGTCGGTCGGTCGTTTGGTATTAGATATCAAAGGAGATTGTTACGGTGTAAGGTTATCATCTTTTTTTTAAATATGCTGTGCCTCAATCACTTGAGAACTCGAACAAAATGCCTTGACAGTAAAGATTTTATGTAATTTTAGCGGATCATGGGTTTCGTCAATTAATGAAAACCCCCGGACACTACATAATAAAGAAAAACCATTTAAGTCGCCAGTTTGGATTGGCGTCTATCTTGAATTTGAATCTTATCGTACTGTAAAGTATTCTACTAGAAAACCCTTTTCATTTGATTTTGAGGGAATCGTGAAATATTTTGTGGTTCGCCATTTTGTTTGTAACGGTAGCCATCTTGGACCGATTTTCGTCAAACATGGTTAAGAACAGTCCTGACTAACTCACCTTCCAAGGAAAAAAACGAAATCTAAATCCGTTTCGTCCATTTGGGAGCTACGATCCACAGAGGCGCACACAAACACAAACAAACTTATAACACCCCGTCATTTTTGCGTCAGGGGTTATAAATAATTTGTCCTAATATCGATATCGGTAAATTCAGGATCAAACGATTTTTTCCGAAACCATGTACGTGAGTGTCTTTAGTGAAGCGTTGTTGTTTAGTTTTGAGTATTGAATTCTAACGTTATTGTTTTTTTTTTAATTCTTTTATGTTACACGATTGTAGTTTTAATAGCTTCACAATACTTATTCGATAGAAGTGAGCCTTATTCACAATCTGAAATAAATATTTTCTAAAGTACCCTCTATGAGACAAATTATGTATGACCACGATTTGGGTCCCATAAAACTTATAATTTTTTTTTGCTTTACATTGATAATGATCTTTACTTCACTTTTTGAAGTTTCTGATGATTTGAGCAAATGCAAGTTCTGCGTCTTAAGAAATAGTAAACAACTGTGGGGCCTGATTCTCTATTGACCACAAGATACCATGCTCCAAACTCGTGACGTCATAACATGCTAGAGACGCAAACACGTCTTTTCGACCGCGCCATGACGTGTATGTGCAAAACTTTATTCTGTATGCCACAAGATAGCTTGTCTACGCTCTTTGTTTTCTTTTTATCGATAACAAGGTGACGTAATATATAATCATATAATCATAAAAAACCAAGATTAACTTCGGCAAGACAGCAGAGAAAATTCAGTGCAAAAATAACAAAACTTCAAAAAGAGTGTAAAAAAGTACAATTAGAGAATAAACAATTACAACATCAAATTCTAGAATTACAACTTAAGTTTGATCAACAACAAAAAACTAATTTTAGTTCAGAAAATATAGAAATTAAACATCGGTTAAAAAATGCAAAGGAGACAGGTGTACAGGAGACTAAGGAAATAACGAAGACACAAGCAAGAAAAACAACAATATTTAATAGAAAAAAGGGACAGATCTTTCAATGTTATAATATTCGGATTAAGCTATGACAAAATTAATGATTTAAATATATACCACATAAATAAAGAAATAGCATTTTTAGCGCGTATGAACAAAAATGTTAAATACGTTGATCCCAATATGAAGGACAATCGTGGAAAACTCTACAGCTATAGCTCGATGAAAAAATTTATAACACAAACAATCGTTGTATCAGTTCTGTCTAAACAATTCCAAGGATCATCTACACTTAAATTTATTGAATATCAGCATGAGTCAGACAGTATTACATATCAGAGAAATACGAAGAATTTTCAAATCAATCCTCCCGTAATAGTGACATCGTAATTCTACATGCGAACATACAAAGTATTCACAAAAAATATTTAGCAATTGAAGATTTGCTAAATGATTATGAATGTGACGTATTATGTCTGACGGAGACATGGGGTCAAGACGAACGAGTACATACGATGGTGATTAGTGGATTTGAACTTGCGGCATATTTTAATAGGAAATTTTTTATGCACGGCGGTACTGCTATTTTTATCAGGAATAATTTAGAATATAAGGTTAGGAACGATATAAACAAAATTTCTTTTGAGATGAATTTTGAACTTACTGCAATAGAACTTAGATCTTCAAAAATAATCATAATATCAGTTTATAGACCCGATAAAGATATTAACTTATTTTTTGATTTACTAAAAAAATTATTGCAAAAACTCCACCACGAAGGGAAAAAAATTGTACTTGCTGGAGATTTCAACTTAAATATATTAAAAATTGATAAAAATATAAAAAAGTTTTTAAAAATTAATGACGATTTTAATTTTAAAATAATTTTGAATGAACCGACTAGAATAGAGAAAACTAGTGCTACATGTATTGATAATTTTATTGTAAACTTTGACGAATGCACAGGAGATGTATTGAATCGTAAACTAGCGGATCACAAAGTAATTAGACTAACAATTTCGATCAGTAAACGTAAAACTTTATCAAAAACAATTGCATTTTCTCGGCAAATATCTGTTAATAATATAAATTATTTCAATTTCTTACTAAATCAGGATTTCATACATTTAAAAAATCAGATCGTACTATGTAAAGAACCAAATTCAAGAATGAATATTCTACAGGACGCGATTAGATTTTATTACGACGTAGCTTTTCCAAGAAAAAAACGTGTAGTACGTAATAGGGTTACCAAATATACAACCAAAGGAATAGATATCTCAAAAAATAATTTAGCTAAGATGGAAATGATGCAGGAATCACACCCAGATAAAGAAAAGTTAATGTATATAAGAAAATACAAGAAAATTTTGAGAAAAGTTTATGTAGCAGCTAAAAAGCTACAATATAACCACAGAGTAAGAACTTCAGGAAATAGAATAAGAGAATCATGGAAGATTGTGAACGAACAAATCCGATATAATAAGAAACAGGTAAACAATAAAGGCGTAAAATTAATTAAAAGAGAAGATGGGACAGAAACATCTATCTCAAAAGATATAGCAAATGATTTCAATAACTTTTTCGGGAATATTGCTCGTAAATTGACGTGTAAAACTAGTACAAATATTGATGAATGTAAAAATTATTTAGAAATGTGTGAAAAACCTATCACCACTGTTAAATTTGATCAAATAGATCTCAAAGAACTATGGACGACAGTAAAGAACATGAAAGAGAAATGTACACCTGATATGTATGATATGAACTCAAAAACATTGAAAAAACTGATATTACAAAATGAACATTTAATGGAATTGCTTCACATTGTGATTAACGACTGCTTAGATGAGGGAATATTCCCCGACAGCCTAAAACATGGTAAGGTTATTCCACTGCATAAAAAAGGAGATTGTACAGAGCTAGGGAACTACCGACCAATATGTATTTTACCGACTATATCAAAGATATTGGAATCATTAATTAAAAGTAAAATATTAAATTACTTCGAAGAAAATAATCTCTTTACTAAGTCTCAATTTGGATTTCGAAAAGGTAGATCTACTGAAATGGCGATAAGGAAAGTAATTTACTACATATTGGACTCTTTGGACAAATCACAGAAATGTGCAAGTATATATTGTGATTTGTCTAAAGCATTTGATTGTTTGAGGCACGACATACTATTAATGAAATTAGAGTACTATGGATTTCAGGGCCCCGAACTAAACATGATGCGTACTTACTTACAGAATCGGAAACAGGCTGTGTATGTTAACGATACAAGCTCTAAGATTACAAATGTAGATATAGGAGTGCCCCAAGGCTCTATATTAGGACCATTACTGTTTCTTATATATATAAATGACTTATCTAATGCTATGCCTGATTGAGCATATACTAGTTTATTTGCTGACGACACGCACGTAGGAATCAATGATAAAAGCAAAGACAAGCTAAATACAAAAATAAACAAAGCTAAAAGTATATTGAAACAGTGGTTTGATGCTAACGGTATCATACTAAACGCAGATAAAAGTGTTGTAATGACATACCAATCCAGGAAAGGTGTTGATAGTAATTTCGTCTTAGAAGAAAATATATTCTTGGGATACACAATAGATTACACAATTACTCATTCAAAGCATATTGCTAAATTGTGTAAAAAGATGTCAAGTGCCAATTATGCATTGGTGAAATTAAAGCCATTATTAGATAAGCATGCAATGTTGTCCGTGTATTACGCTTACACACATTCTATTATTAGATACGCAATAACTGTCTGGGGAAATGGTACAGATGTAATAAAAGTACTAAGAGCCCAAAAAAAAGCTATAAGAATTATATTTGGATTGCGTAAACGGGCGTCAGCTAGAAATTATTTTAAGAATAATAGAATCATGACGGTTATATCTTTGTATATTTATAATTGCCTCCTAGAGATCTATGAAGATAAGGATATTTTACAGAAACAACCATATGCGCATAATCTAAGAATGGATAAAAGACGAAAAGAGATACTATGTAAGCCTAAAACACGCCTAGCCAAAGTTAGAAAACAAGGAATTTATATTAAGATATGTATGTTCAACAAGTTGCCCCATGCCGTAGTTAATCTTCACGCGAACGATTTTAAACAAAAAATAAAGCGGTTTTTTGAGTCTACCCCAATTTACTCGGTCAAAGAATTTATGAACATGAAGCTGACTGAATCTTCGTTCGTGAGTGAGCAATCATAATTTTATAAGTAGGTGATAGCTAAATTTTTAATAAGACTTTCGTCATTGTTTTTTTCTTTCTAATAATTTTAATTTAATACTTAACTTATACTTAATTTATATAACATATTGTCAAATCTAACTAAACAATTATAGTCAAAACTCACAAACTAATAATGACATTAAAGTATCTTACTATATAATGACTTTATTAAATTCTACTCACATTAATGTAAACTATTTTAGAAGTATTATTATATCAGTAATATATCTATTAATCTATACTACATAATCTTATTTAAATTATGTAATTAAGTGAATTGTAAAGTTTTTGACATAGGTACATTTTAAAATTTACTAAATTAAGTATTGTGTGAAATATTGTAATGTGACTTGCCTAGTATAACATAAGTGGTTATAAGGCCAATAAATAATTTCATTTCATTTCATTTCATTACGTTAAAAAAATCTTACTTCCGGTTTAAACGGACAAGTACCGGATTTTTTAGAAAAGCAATTATACTGATAAAAATCAATCTGAAATGAATTTATTATCTCTAAATGACTGAAAAAACATTAAGTATATGCTTGCTCGTACGCTAATTTGTAGTATTAAAACGAAAATAAATGTTAAACTTTATTTTAATGAAACAAAACATTTACATTATAGTTTTGAACGAAATTGTGAACTTCGCTATGACAGTAAAATAGTCAAGTGATTTCACATCATGCTGTCACAATCTCGTTTTAATATCAACAACAACAAAATATGTAAAGTTTATAAGTTAAAACAAATGTTTTTACATAAAAAGCAGCAAGATAAATGCGAGAACAACTTTACAAGTATTGACAGTCGGTTTCACGGGGATCCGCAGATCCAATTTCTACATTCCAAGTTATACCTACCTAATATTAAAATGCTTCATCTCACGGATCTATAAACGAAGATATAAGTATAAAAGGCATGTGAAAACGAAATAGCTGGCGCAAAATAGCTAGCCAACATCAATTTAGTGCCTGCAAGAAGTTGTGGATGCTGATAAACTCAACAATGACAAAAAATCAATGGATACGTACAAGAAATACTTACCGTTTTAAACTTTAGTTTTATAAAACATTAGATGAAATAATTGTTGCATGTATCGGGACATCATAGTTGAACTCTTTTAAATATGTGTATAGGAATGTAAGGCTATGTTTATTTCAATAAAATACGGAGTTAAAGCTGCATTTTCTTTTATTCACTAATGATATAATAATCAATAAAAAAAATTACCATTTAACCCTCTTACAGAGGAACATACTTATGTCTCTCAGGGGGGTTATTTTAGAGACCGCAATCACCACGCTGGCTCAACGCACTACGAGCATGCCAGAAATTTACAACACCAGAATATTAGGAACGGATTACGTAAATAAATTATTAGAAATCTCAAAATTCGGTCAAAATCATACCAAACGCGCCTCTAACATGCCGGAGAGCAACATGTTAAATAGACAGCTGACAAACGAGTGTTTGACTTTTTTTGTCTAAAAATTTGACGTCGACTTCTCGAATATTGTTCAAAGGTTTTACCACGAGCTTAACGTAACAAACTCGCGTTTCGTGTTAAAGTGATCATCATCAGTGTCAGGTCAGTGAACATGAAATCACTTACATATTTCAAATTTAGAAATAAACTCTTCAATTGGCTATTAGAAAGATTTTTTTACTGGTTATTGTTATATATACGTTAATTTATGCCCGTACAGTTACTATATTTAGAATAACTATGACTTTTCCCTTAACCGCAGTTTCCAAATATCCCCCAACAACATAAAAAATCCCCAAATTCGAGGGAATTCACCCCAATCTGGCATCAGTGCACACGACGCTATGATTCCTGCCTAAAATGAAATCATAGACAATATGCAACTAATTAATAGCATTAGATTATCTTTTTCGTTTGAGATATAGCGTCATACTTTTTGTATATTTGCCATCTGGCTAACGAAAGCTGAGACTGATTGCGAATGTGAGAAAGTGCAGCAAAGAAGGATGGCCAGTTTTAACCAGTCAAATATCGGTTATGAAATCCTCGTGTCTCAAGGTATATATGCTTAAAAAAGCTTATATTTTTTTATTTGCAATTCATTAACCAAATCCTACACACCGTACCGAAAAAGAAATCTATTTTATTTATGGAAAATTTATTAATTCGTTAAACACGAACGTAGCCATTCATGATTGACGTGGAACGCAATTCCCCTTAACGTTTTGATTATTTTGCAGAGAGGAAAGGACGCATTAAATTGTTTCACTATGTGTTTATTTAATCTTTTAGATTCTTTTCTTATAATCATTTTACATATTAGGCTATAATATGTAAAAAAATCAAAAATAATGTATACATTAGTGCATTATATTGGGAAATACGAATCATTCAATGTAAACCATAGACTTACAAATGTAAACAAAATAAACTTCTTTGGTTAATTTATTTATGTTTATATAATTAAGTAGATATTACTTCCGTAACACTATGCAACGTCGCCAACGGTACAATTGTTTAGGTTAAAAATATAAAATATCTTACAAATTAAACACAATACAACTTAAAATAACATTGCCATGTTTCGACTAGGGACATGTGTATTTGAAGAAAAATTGCAGTCGGATGTAAAAATCAATCATAGTCGAGTATTTACTGATTTTCTTTTAACATTATTATTGCTTCGAGACTTCGGTAAAAGTAGAGACAGTCCACCACAAACTGTAACAATAAGAGATTATGTTTAATAATTTACATAATATGCACAAATACGTACTTAGTCGCACGGGTGTAGAATCTCTTTCATGCAGTATAAAACCTATTTTCGGCAGTGGGCAACATCCGCAACCTTTATGTACATAGACCTACAAAAAGTTGTCGATGATGAAAAATTCAGCTTTATTTAGTTTCAACATATTAAAATTGAATTTGATAAAATCTCTATCATGGTCATGCGATATTTAAAAAGAATATGACTATCCTGACTGAATTATTTTTATGTCTGGTTAGACGGGCCAGTAACTTACGGATAAGTAGTCCTCCAAAGGAATAGAAAGTGACTTCGCAGGCTGCATTCAGCATCAACCCAGCGAGGTTGGTTCCTAATACCGAGCCAGTTCTTCCCAGCATCATAGACAAGCTTACTGCCATACCCCTGAAAAGTTTAAATAGCAAGTGAAGAGATAGCTTTTGAGGAATGAAGTTTATATCGTGACTTTATATAGTAGTAATATACAACCTCAAGAGTTATTTTCACTATTAATTTTCATATTTTAAAACAGAATAAGCTTAAACACTCAAAAAAATCTGTTCATGCGAGTTCTATACCAATATATACAACATTCGTTCAAGTTTTTACTTGTCGTTATGAACATTGAGCAAAACCGGCAAAAAATTACGTCTGTTACATGGGATCCCCCCTTAAATATTTATTTTATTTTGACTTAACTATTTATCTTTAGATTCAATATACAACTAAATTTTCTGAGAATAACCGAAGCGTCTACCTATTGCCGTTATTATTATCGAGCAAAGCTGCAAATAATCACGTTTGTTGTGAGTGAGCCCCTTATTTGTTGTTTTAGCGACAACTGAAATACATCATCTGTGAAAATGTCAACTGTCTTCACACGCTTCACACTTCACACAGTTCATAAGATACAGCCTGGTGACAGGGTCCCGCTTTTACCCTTTGGATACGGAACCATAAAAACACAAAAAATTAAAGATAAACAAGGCACCTATTTCTGGAATTATTAGTTTTTACCTTACTGCCAAAACCTAATATTATTCGTGTGTGATGTGCGAGATGTCTTTTAATTTGTATAGTCTATCATGTAGTAGCATTACTGAATAAGATACGGTACATAAAAGTGTTTTCTACTACAGTCATTTTATAGTCAAAATCTTACCTTAAATGAGTTGGAAAGATTTCCACAGCATAAGCATTCACTGGTCCAATCGCCAGACCCATAATAGGGAAGGAGGACAGAAGTACTGCGAAAGCCATATCTTCCGTGATAAAGTTGATCAAAATGCAGAAGGTTCCTATGAGGCAGTAGACTAGTATAAGGAGGTTCTTTTTTCCGATAATTTTGACGGTACTGCTCACAGCGACGGCTATGACTGCGCAGCTGATGTTAGCTACGGAATTGATGAGATATGTGATCTCATCTATCGTGTCGTTGCATTCGCCGTTTGTAGCTGTCTGGAAAATTTGGGTCAAAATCAGAGTTTGAAACTTTATTGCTACAACTGTGTTCATAGATGTTAAATATTTATCTCAAGTTTCAAAAGTTTGCCCTTATTGAGAGGCCAATATTATGAGTTAGTTAGGTATTTATAAACGCGAGTTAAAAATCTTATGCATTTAACATTTGCAAGTATTCCCTAATGCACTTTTGATACTGTGATTTAAAGTATCTAGTTATCAAACAATGCTGGGGCCCAAGACTTTTCGAATTATTTCAGAATTACAATTGCATTGTGTTATGACAGTCGTTTTGCCATGTAAAAGGTCAGCGTTTTCTTTCTTTCAAACCATAAGTAGGTACTTCTCCGTCACAAATCGCACTCAACAAAGCATCTGGTATGGGAAACTACAGCGCACTATTAACATCTGTACTGTACTGTTATTACAACAATTTCGTCGCCAAAGAAATATTTGCGTAATTTTTTTTTTTTTTAAATTTATTGATTAATATAAAAATACATGAGCTCAAATTTCGTTTCTGCCAAACTGCAAAGCAGTTTGTAGGCAGTTACAGTGTATATTACCCAGGTGCAATAAGGCCAAGGTCAATTGAGGACTTTTTAATTCCCACTTTGTTCACCCATGTGATATCTCCAAGGTGAACAACGTGAAAAATCCTATTTTATCACATACATTTCAAACAAACCTCATTCAGCCTTTGGGCAATAACTTGACATGCGGTGAGCCCAGCGCCTGAGCCAGTTAGGACCCTATTTAGTATATCTGGTACCCACATGTAGAGACCGTTTAATCTGAAAAATAACAAGTACCTAATGTTTAAGAAACTAAGAGACATTAGGAAATGAATAAGATCAAACTGCTACTGGAGCGATTTTTATAAAATTAATATAAGACCAACTATAGACAGAATAGGATTTTTGTAAACGATAAAAATAAAAACGAAAACTGGCCAAGTCTCTGAGAACTCGAGGATCATACAGAAAAACAGGAAACAAAAACAATCTAGACGCTTCGAACCTCTTCATTTTTTAGTCGTTTATGTATAAAAATCTACCTAGATTTAACTATTTTAAACCGACTTCGACATACGTGACTAGGTATAATCATACTAAATTTTTTGCTATTGAATTTCCTAGCAATTTAATTGATAATTAAGCACCCATTATTAAAAAAGTGTGTGAAACAATTTTTTTTGTGGTTCTTGTCATGATCTCATTGTAGATACTTAACTATACTATTAATAATAAATGAATAAAAAAATACAAATACAAAAAAATCTCGTAAAACAAGTAAGTAGGTATAATCACTGTTATATATTAATATATTATATAAAGTATTGTAAAATAAACTAGTAGGAATACCTACTACTGCCTTCCACTACTATGCCTAATAGTAGAGTCCAAAGAAATGACATAAAAATTTGTGTAAAATACTATGCAGGAAATAAGATACATGTGTATACTATACAGGGTTATCACTTAGCGGTGTACTAAACCGTGAGAGAGTCATTCTACTCATCCTAAAGAATAACTTTCACGATGGGACCAACAGTAAAATCGAGCAAAAATATGTGTCGTTTTATACATGTTGTCGACGATCGATAAACTTATTGTATGGAACAGCTGTTTTTTTAGAATTCAGGGTTGATCCCATAATAAAAATTGTTCGTAATTATGAATATAGTAACCCTATTTCGCTTAGTACACCCCTAACCGATAACCCTAAATAATGAATACAGATCGTAGGTACTTAATACTACTTACACTTCTGGGATGATTTATTATTTATGGATTGACACTTACACTGAAAATATGCCAAAAAGCAAAAATCCATTAAGTGCCATCCATTTCAGAAAAGGCGGTTTCAAAAGAGGGACAGTTTGTATTCTTAAAGAAGTTACGAAGCTAACATTTTCCTTTATACTCTCATCCATTTGCAACCGTTTCACCTGCAAGAACAATTAAGAAAATAATTTAGTAAATTAGTTATGAGAAAAATAAAAAGTTACTTAGAGAACTAATTAGAAAGATAGAAAAGGATATGATGAGTTCCGGTGTGGAACTGTAAAGTGAGAGTACAATATGACAACATTTTATTTGGTGGTCCAGTTTTGGGTGTATAAAGCCTAAGCAGGACCACTGAGTTACTCATCATAACGAACATGTTTTACCACGGGATCTACCCGGATTTTAAGAAATGCAGTTTCGATCCTAATGGGAATCAATAAATACTTAGTTTTTGACTGTCGACAATTAATAATGTATGCATTAACTGATTATGTTTTCTCAAATTTCATGTTAGTCTCAGATTGAAAGTCCAGTTTAGTTTAATCTGTTTAACTATTATTCTTGGATTTTTTCAAAAAGTCCAATAATTTTTGAGATCTCGCAACCCTACCAACAGCTGTTTGCTTGCAGAGGTTACGAGTAATGTCTAACAGACACAATAAGGGCACGAGCACCGTTTGATGAATTCAAACTCAGATACGAATTTAATCACATTTATTCACATAGAATTACTATACATAAGTTGATATAATACAGGTAACAAGTCAAGGAAGAACGTTACGATACGATGGTCGGAGACGGAATGATCCAGACAACAAATTTTCTTTTCTTAAAGACTCTAACTACCCATCCTTTTTAATAAAATCCCCGAGAACCGTCACTAGTGATTCTATTTTGTTTCTGATTGGTCTTAATACCAATTAGAAACATCTTACATTTGAATGTTGCAAGTACTTAAATAGAGATATTAATTCCAAATAAAATCTGGCAATACGATGTATGTAGTGGGATGTATTCTAAAATAGGTTTATTATTATCTACTTATTATAGTCATAATACAGGGTTAAGGATGTACTTAGCCGAAATGGCGTAACTATTGGTACTCATCATTACGAACAACTATTATTATGGGCCCAACGTTGAAATCTAAAAAAAATCAGTTCTTCTTAATCTTTTTTATCGGTCGTCGACAAAATGTATGAAGTAACTGGGTTTTTTTCTCGGATCAGGTTCACCTCATAGTGAAAGTTGTTCATTAGGGTATGTATGTAGTGACAGTCTTTCAGCTTATGCATTGTAGAAGATAAAGATACATACTTACAGGATATTCTTTAAGCGATTTTTTCTTGTTTCCTGCGTATATAGTTTGTAAGACATGCAGCGCTTCGTCATGTTTCCTTTGAGATATTAAATACTTGGGACTCTCCGGTCCAAAGGATAGTAAAGCCGCGGCTAATATAAAAACACTAGCGTAAACTATGACAAGGAGTCTCCACGATCTAAATTCGTAGGCTCCAAAGTCTGCTCTGAAGTTAAGTGGCAAAATACCCCAGGCCAGCACTGAAAATTATAAATTGAATTAAAGCTTGCATCGGACCCACGATGTTTTTTATATAACAAATACCCCGATGTTTTTTATGTAATGATGATTATTTATTTAATAGCAAGTTCTTTAAAAAAAATAGTCAGTACTGACTTCCATAACGGCAGGAGCTGCTAGAACTATTTCAGACATTTTGATTTAAAAATCAAACCTTGGAACCAATTTGGTTTTATAATTAAAATAGAACCCCATAGACAAATACCCTTAGAAACAAAATATTTTTTTCGAATCGGTCCAGTGGTCCCGTGTTCCGAATTGAGCCTCCTTTGAGGTACCTCCTCTTTTTCGGAAGTTGAAAAAGACGTTGCGACCGATTGATCGATTATTTAATATTCCGGAATCTTAATTATTGCTGTATCTCTGTACCAAATATTATTTAAAGGGGCAATAAAAGGCGCCGGGGAAAAGTCCGAATCAAATAACACAAACTTAAATTCAAGGAATATACACCAAATTTTATCAAAAATGGTTGTAAACTATCGAAACATACATGAAGCATAGGCGTTTCGGTCGCTTGGTCAATATATGATTGTATATTCTACGCTCAAATCAATTTGAACACAAATTGTAATTGTAACACCCACAAAGTTTATTTTAAGCAAGTGCGGTCCTAAACCACTACGTAATTAATGAATAGCGTAATTACACACATAAAGGTCTTGTTTATTCAAATTTTAGCTCTGCTCGCGGCTTCGCCCGCTTTATATTTTTACCCAGGAAAAAATTGCCTGAGGCGCTCTTCGACTTCAAACTATATCTGTGCAAAAATCAAGCCGATCCGTCTCGCTAGGTTGCAAAGGGAAAGAAGAACAAACAAACCAACACACACTTTCGCATTTATAATATATGTAAGTATGTTTCTGACCGTCTTTTGTCTTATTTACACGTGGACGTTCCCATTTAAAAAAATACGACAAAGAACGTTACAATCAAGATACGTTTGTAACAAAAGCTTACTAACATGGTACTAACGCTGAGCCAGTGATTTGTAGAGCATTGGTGATGGACAGCATGACGTCACGATTCCTCTGTGGCAGGATCTCCCCGATGAACGAGTAGGGGACAGCAGCGGGACACGCTATGCTACGCAAAACATGAAATATTATTAAAATTACCTACATCGCGTCATAATGGTAGTTTTTGACAGATTTGGTAGTTTGTTTACATTTTAAAGCATTTTTTTTCTCTCCGGGTTGGTCCAATACCTGAAGATGTTTTGATCAGTTAGTTGAATCCCTTTCGGCTTAGTACACCCCTTGAAGATGCATTATTTCTCTTACCTACTTACTAACTTATAATACGTACTTATATAGTATTTATAGGCGAAAAATAATTGTGTTCTAGCGTATTTCGATTAATGATAGATTCTTTATTTATATGCTTAAATATATTAAAAGTTAGTAGTTAGTTGTTATTGTATGTATGATATTATTATATGTATTCTTTTTATGTTGTATTTTTGTGGTGACAATAAAGAATTCTTGTATGGTATTGTATATTAGCGCTAGTAACAGTGATAGAATCTAGTAGGTACTTAATGCAAAGTATTGAGTAACAGGGCTTTAAGAAAAAAACATTATTTTTAGAGGCTTTTTACTCTATGTATTAATTTATTTATTTCAGGTTTTAATATATTCCCCTTCCATATTGCAACAGTCAGAGAAATATATTATAAATAAAAATATGAATGTCTCTAGCATCACCGCCCTCGAGTAGGTAATAAAGACTCGACATGGTGGATATTTTTAAAGATAATAATCTTTACTAACTTACCTACATCGGGAGACTCTCTTATTGTTTTCATACACCATCAAAGTGCACTTAAGTACTTCAATAAATTTCTTACGGGTAGATTTTTTGGTAACTTGAAATATAAATGGAAATATCACGTATGGGCTCAATCTCTCACAAGTTACGGATCAAGTTATTAAAAAAAAGAAAGTGATTACTAATTTCATTTCGGTAAGCGCAGATTGAACTTTTTAAAACCATTTAAAATCCAAACTTCTCAACCGACTTAATTAACTTACAATCAAAAACAAACATACAAAAGAAACACATTTTCTAGCTTTAGGAAGCCCAACTGGGTGCTACGAAAGCATGTACATATTTATTTATTTGATAATAATATACTGAACATGTCAATGGACATATTCACTAGTTAATAACTGTATTTTAGACACCAATGGTCTCCTCAACTATCACTACCTACATATATTAGGTAGGTGGCTATAATCATGACTCACTCTATAGACTCCTGTGAAACGATTATTCTGAATGAAGTATTTTCCTAAACTAATTACATATCTACTTTACGAGTAAGTTACAGATGCCTAACATTAATTATTTTATTTTATTATATATTGTGTTAATTAATTTCATATACTTTAATTTACTCGTAGTTTGTAAGAACATTGTTTGTATAAGTAAAGGTGTTGCGAGAGAACTTTTATTTAAATCTGAAACAACTATAGTACCAAGTCCCACATACCAATAAATTATTTCATTTCATTACGTTTATATTTTGTACAAATCCCTATCATAAAGTAAATTAAATAAAGCGTCTGCGCGCCACCGGATTTGGGTTGGTAATTCATAAAGCCCCGTTTTACTGTTATCCTCAATTTTAAAATGAGCCGCGTTTTACATTACTTATTATTTTTACGAGAAATACGACATTCTCCAACCAGTTTTGAATAAGTTTATCGTCATCATCATTCGCTTCCTCCTATATCCCATTGTTGGTTATAATGAAAAGATTAGGTGAACTTTTGCGAATGTTTTGCTATTTATCAAGCACTAAGTCATAAGCCAACGGAGGGTTTTAGTAGGTATCATCCTGCATAACTCGGCTGCACCTAAATGTAGCCAATATCTATCTTGTGAAGATTTTCCCCTTATCATCATAAAGATGCAAGCTTGTATCGAGTGATCCTTGCATATACATATCTTCTCATGTTATGCCATCTGTCTTGATTCAGTTGATAGTCCGATAATGTGTTTAGCAATATGACAAAATCTTCAGTAATTAGTTTTGTAAATATGTCTGAAATAAGGACCACAGTTCAAAGAAATGATCCTTACCATAGTGAAGTGAGGAACTTGCATATGGTAAAGCTGATGACATCTGGCATAAAGGCTGAGATCATACTGAGGGTTCCTGCGGCGAGGGACGCGTAAATCACGACTAGCTTCCGACCTTTTGTGTCGACCAAGTAGCCCCATGGATAAGACGTCATTACTATTCCTGAAAATATATACACTTTTTATAAAAAATACTGTGACAAGAGGCTTGATGCATATAACTCTATTGTGTTGCATCTTTGGAACAATGCATGAACCCTTCGGGTCTCGAACCGAATTTACACTGGCCTTAATCTTGACCTAGTACAGGTTTTCCAACTAACTCAAACCTCAATACAAACACGTTACAAAACAAGTACCTATATGGACGGACGGATCTCGTTCTTACCTTCTAAGCAAGGAACCTTACAACCGCAAGAAAATATTTAAAAAACACTTAAGAAAGATGTCTCATTTCAGAATGTAATAATAAATAAAGAAAAAATTAAAGACTTACTACAACCAATAACAATAAAAAATATCATAAACGTCTAATTACGGTCGCTAAAAACAAACGCTAACTACGTATTTTATTGATGAGCTAGCGTGCAAGGTTTGTTTCAGATAACGCAAAAAAAAAACAATGAAATCCGATTCGAAGTACTCGTAAGTATCTAATCATCACGATTATTAATTCAAGAATCCACGATGCCACGGCCAGGAGACTAGCAATGATCTATATTTTTTTACTTACACTATTAAGGGCAGTCAACAAAAAGACTAATTCCATGACCTCAACGTACCCGACGTAAAATAGCTTACAAATATAATGCGAGACTACGAAGTTCTATATTTATCGAGTACTCGTATAAAAAAAAATAAAAAAACAGTAACTCAGTGCGTGTTATACGTATCTGAATAATTATAAATTAAAGTAAAAAGTAATAAAACATTACTGAGCGCTTCGATAAACGGTAAGTAGAGTAACGACAATGAAGCAACTTCCTTATTACGAGTATGTTCTCTTTTAACCTGAATACGAAAATACTTTTATTTGAAATGTTTATCCGAAGATGCTTTCTGTGCCTAAAAGAGTATGTTTCTCTGGGCTCAATCATATGCTAATTGATTTTATCTATTTTGTTGCTCTGCGGATACAAAAGGCGTGTAGTGTCACAATAATTTTACTACATATATTTAACTTTAAAAGTTTAAATAGTACTTTATAAATGTTATGGTCAGTAGATTATTGGTAAGAATTAATTTTGGACGTGCGTAAATTTATTTCTGTTACTCAAACTAGTTTGGCAATATAGGACATCAGGAAATATATATACCGCAAAATAAAAGTAGGAAGGCATACACTGTGGGAGTAATAAAGATCTTCTGATATAGTGTAAACCATAGCGTTATAGTTCCCAACGGTTTTACACCAAAAATCATTTGGTCGTTTTAATTTTCTTTATATGAATACATAAAGAAAATCGTGAGCAGACAATTCTCCTCACGATGCTTTCAGCAAGTGACAATTAACATCAGAGTCACACACATACATAACCTTATCTTAGTTATAAAATCTGAGTTATTTATTTTGAATAATTAGTACAAAAAATAATTTTACTTTGTAATATTATTAGTTTGTTTGTTGTTGGTATGCTTTTCAGTAGGTCCCATAAAAATTTAACCAAAATATGTTCAGTAGTATTGTTTGTAAATTAAAATAACTTAAGAAGTTTATGTCGGTTTTTTATTTTATATGTACAGGGTCACTGGTACTCAATTGCCATACCTACTCTTAAGGGTGGGTTATGATGACCATAAGCAACATTTTTCGTCATATGACTTATGAAAATCGCACGAAAATACACGAGTAAAATCAAAACTTAAAAAATGTGTATTAATGTACCAGTCATGCCCTTTTATTTACAAAAAAATAAAATCCATTTTTTCGTAGCAGCGGTAATTTGGACCGATTTTCATCAAGCATATCTAAGAACAGCCCCGAATAATTTACCTTCAAAAAAAAAACGAAATCATAGTCGGCTTATCCGTTCGAGAGATACGATTCCACACACACACTCACACACCAGACACGTATCGCAAGGTATAATAGCACCCCGTCGTTTTTGCATCGGGGGTTAAAAACAGATGTTCTATATATACATTTGGCCGTGCGTCAATGATTTTTATGTGTGAAAAGTAAAAGTTGTTTTTTGCGAATTTTTCAAAGTCCTAGAACAAAATTAGTAGCTTATGATCATCAGATTCCACCCTCAAGAGGATGCTAGTTAATTACCAGTGACCCTGTATAGTATTAATTGTCATTCACCTATATAAGGTACCGAAGCTATGAATCCTCTGACGGAGTCTGTCATGTCGAGATCGCAGACCGCAGCTGGAAGCACGAAGGAATACCCAACAGGCTCCACTATAGCCGCTATTAGGAATAATGACAACACCAGGCAGTATTTCATGTTGTAAATGCCTATACCTGTGGAGAAGATAGCTCTTTAAGTAATTCAACAGTATAGAAATTATAGAAGTTCAAAATTGTAAGCTTGAAGGAAAATTGCTTTCCTAAGGTGATACATGTCCAGTAATTGTATTCATAGCCTCAGAGTTATATTTTGAACCTTTGAACTACAGCGGAGTTCATTTTAAAATATACTTAGGTAATTCGCTAACTCGGGCCAGAAATTTAATTTATCTATGGATTTAATTAAATAATCATTCTATACCTATATATAGTGTTTGTCAAGATTAAAATGGGAAGTAAATGAATTCTGCAATGCCATTTCATCCTAATAAGAATTGTCATAAATTATTTAATTGTATTGGTATGAAAGTATAAAGTTACCTTGGAGAACTTAAAATAATTTCCTGGTTTGCGAGTTTAACGATGTATCTGTTTTAGTGATTGAAGGAGTAAAAAATAAACGAACAATTTCCTGTTAGTAAAGTAAAAGTGGTCAAGTACCTTTACAAACGAAAATTAAATGACTAACTACAACAGCTAATCATCGGCATTTTTTAAATGAGCAATTCGGCCACCGATCTAGGCGTCTAAACATCTGCAGATATTGCAATCACTTCAACCCATTCCCAATTTGAATGTGGAATTTAATTTACTTGCTAAACTCGTAAATTTACTAGCAATATCGTTAATAAATAAAGAATTCATTTTGGATGAACATAAGTCAGTTTGTTTTAGTTATTACCAGTAGTAGTATCGCGTAACGTTAGCGGCGAAAAAAGTGAAAGCAATCTTGGTTCCTTTTGACAGTTCGCCCCTTCGACTCTGTCAAAATGAAACCAATATATTAGGCCCACACTGACACCGACAATTCTTTAACTTTACCGATTATTCGTATGTTACAAATATTTTGATAACTGTACTGATAAAAAAATACCGACTCATTTAGAAATAACTGATTAGTGCGCGATAGGTAACTACAAGTACAAAACTTAATCTTCTATAATATAAAAATGGATCGCTGAAAGTGTTGCTAAGCGCAAATCTCGAGAGCAGCTGAACCGATTTAACTAATTCTTTTTTAGAATATTCCTTGAAGTACGAGGATAGTTCTTACGAAGAAAAAAACCTTTAAAAACATCCTGGAAAGGAAAAATTAAAAAGAATCGACTGTTAGATGGTACGAAGTTCGCCGGGTCAGCTAGTATAAGATTAAAAAATAATATCTTAGCTATCTTAGCTTGAAGTAATTTGATAAAATCATTATAAACCGTCTATAAAAACTTGTAGCAAAAAATATATTAATCAAGTTGTCTAATGTTTGCTAACGCTGCATTGCCACAAAAGAGCCAATTTTTTTCAGTAATTCAATAAAACTTGGCAGCTTAAGAATTCAGTGCAGCAGAATTATAATAAAAAAAAGAATGTTTCATGATTTGCTTAGCAATAAACGAAGAAATATAATCTTTGCCATAAATCATAAATTTTGCTAAGCAATTCTTTGTTTCTAGTAAAATTGATATTGTATTTAGATGTAGATTTAACAGCAACAAAGGCAATATAATTTAACTACTTAAAACTTACTAACTACTGTAGTGTTAAAGGCAATTCACCATCACCAGATCCCAAGATTCGTCACCGAGTTCGGTCTCCAGGTCGTTCCATTCAGTTAATTGTCCAGACAGATTTTTATAGGTACTGAGCAGGATAACACTCGTAAAAAAATTACCTGCTACGGCTAAGGCCTGATCCAAATCTACCGGTGATTTCTCATCAAGGTCCACATTTTCAGCAACAGTAACCACTTTTATATTTTCTGCCATTATAAAATAAGTCACAACAGATCACATTCGAGAAATTCTTATTTAAAGAACAATCACATAAACACTGCACAACTGAGTGTAACAAAAGTCGAACCCTAAGTGGTATGAATTAAAAGCTGATTTTTATTTTGTTTACAATTATCTCGAGCGGTAGACCGGTCCAATCTTGAGACACGCTTTGTCGGCAACACAGTTATCCTTAAAATACTGAAATCTTTCACGAGTATATAAATACAAAGTACAGTTTGCCTTATCAACGACTAATCTTAATCGTTAGATAATTAATCGTAGCCTATATTACTGCTGAGCATTACGTCTTTTGTGGTTATAACCTCATGATTTAACAACCTCACATAACATTGTTGCTCGTATCTAGTCATAAACTGACAGTTTATCTATTTTGTTTTACCGCTACAGAAGTGATAAGACTGCTAATTTTATTATGTTTGCGGATTATGTTCAAGTAAGAACAAATAACGTCTTCCTTTTGCTAAATCATGAAATCTACTAAAGGATAATCTAATTTAAACATTTAATTAGTTAGTTGGAATCTTTTCTGTTATTATGGTAATTATAATTCGCGTTGATTATAAATATCTGTAAAGTAAGAGGATGATTATACAACGATTTACCTTATATACAGGAACAAATATCTACGAGTTTTTCATAAAGCAAAAGCAAATAAGAAGTTATATTTTTTATCTAATAGATATTTTTTTCTAGCATTTTAAACTAGTTATTTATTTGTTCCATAGAACAAAGACCAAAGTTACGAATCTAATGTATCTATATAGATAATTATTTTGTTCGCAGGTACCCTTATGAGCTAGTAGGTAATAGTGATGTTATTCGTGTGCTAGTGGGAAAAAAATCCCATTAGTTCTGTCAACAGAACTACTTCACAGAACAGGTGGGAATATATGGTTTAAATAAGTAAATACATAATATAAGCCCCCAATCTGAGTAGTTGCGAATAAGTACTAATTAAATTAATGTTAAAACTAGGTCGTTGAAAATATTAAATTTGGTTGCTTGTAAACTTTAATTTGGACCCGTGGCACCCTCAGATCGATTAGTAGTGAATAGTACTAATGGATCTGGATAATCTGTAGTTACATTTTCAAATTTTTAATCGTAATTTATAAGAATAAAGTTTGGTATAATACTGCAATCGCCTAAGTAGGTACGTGGTTTCTAAATGAACTTGCAAACCATAACTTTAAATAAACTTATCGGTCCTTACCCATCCACCCTAGCTAGTATATACTGAAAAGTCATCCCAGTCTGTCACACTAGTCCCAACATGTAGTCTCATGATGGGACAACAGAGACTATTCTATTCCCTTACTCAATTCTCAAATGATGAGGACTCTATTCGGATATACCTAATAATAGTTCATTATTTTTGTGAATATTTATTGAGGAAGTAAGACAACGATAACGTACATACAATTGTATAATTATTACTATTACCTCATCGTCGCGTACGGTATTATGTACAAAAAAACAGTAGATAAGGTGTATGTAACCCAGTTTTTGTCATAATCTCTTATTGATAGCACTAAATTAAGGTACACAGTATTTAGAGCGTATAAAATTCATTTTCAAAGGGTTTCAGAATGAGAATGTGACAAATTGGGGTCATCTAAGATTGTAAACTTTTTCATTTATTTAATATCTTTTGAAGCATGCGCATCTTTTATTAGGATTTATCAGACGTATGGATCTAGACCGTTTTGGAATTGGTTTTAGAACTCTTTCTTTGATTTTATTTTGGTAGGTCAATGCGTCAATATCTAATCGTAATCCTTTGATAATGTCTTGTAGCGGGACTAATTCCTCTTCATATAACGTGTTAAGTGCGTTGCGTATATCATCGCTCATAATCTCTTTATTGTTTTTGTTTAATTCCGATTTGTTTGCGATTTCGTAAATAATGTTTTCTTCCGCTTTACTACCTGAAAATATATTGTTCGTATATAAAATATCAATCATAAATACTCACTAGCCTAGACTTGTCCAAAATTCAAATAAATTTCGGAAATTTATAGGCAATTTAGAAGTTTGTTTTCTATCTACTCTTATAATATACAAGTGCATTCTTAGAATCTTTAGAATGCTAACAGTGACACGATTAAAACAGATCAGCTAATACATTTATGCGAAGGATCAAATTCTATAGTACCTGGTGATAACGAATAGATATGAATGAACATTGTTGCAATGTATAGATTTAGAAAACATATGGCTATGCTCTTTTTTCATGGGGGTAGGTGGTATAATAACATGTTACTACAAAGGATTTTATACTTTGTGGTTTCACTGGATTTTTGTTTTCTCTTTCACTCATCATCTCCTATAGAAAAGGTAGCACAGTTTATTTGTGTATAGTTCTCCATTACCATGATAAGCCTAATTAAAGTACTTTATTAGAATAAAGTTTAAAAGAATTGCTCTGGACTAGCTTGTTCTCTGGAGTTGCTTAGTAGTTGGAACTAAGGAATAACCTAATCTCAAAGTCATCGTTATTGGCAAACTCTTGTTTAACGAAAAGAGAATAAGACAGGAAAAAATTTATATTTGTACTAGTAAGTATATACGCATATTTGTTTTAAAAATCTTACCTGATCTTAGAATTTCCCTATTGATTTCCATTTTATCATAAAAATCAGACACCTCCCCGTGCTTTTTTAAATTATCCGTTAAAGTATTGCTACTTAACTCTTCTCTATGTGTGGCATTTATAATTTTTATACTTAAGTCGTTAAGTTTATCAATAGGTATCTTTATTTCATTTAGTTGGCTTCCCAAAGAACAGCGAGCAACTAAAAATGCATCATTGAGCTGCCGACGTGGCGTGTGTTCACTGTCAAAACTTTTTATAACTCTCTCATTATTTGCATTTGTATACGATTGTAAAGCTATATCAATTTTCCAAAGATCTATACTTTTACGAAGTACAGAAGTCGTCTGAGAAAAGTCAGAAGCAGTGCTTAATTTTTCCGGACGATCACTAGAAAACAACTGATCTGATTGGATAGCTATATGACTTATATTATCAATATTTTTGAGTTTTGGTGACGTATGATTAATTATCGTTTCATTGTGTTCATTTTCTAGTAGCTCAGTGGTTTGCTCAATAGTACTCGGAAAAGTTTTTAAACATTCGTTATCAGTTTCCTTTTCAGCTGTTTTATATAGTAAAGGTTGACTTCCAAATAGTGATAGGTTACTAAGACTTTGCATTTTTTTTACGTTATTTTTGTTAGTGACATCATCTTGTTCGACCAAAACAACTGAAGGTTTTTCTTTTTCTTGATCTAACCACCTAGTCTCGTCATTATAAAAGTCTGCCGTGCTTAATACATTGGTCTTATCAATACTAGAGTTAAGGCTCGCAGAATTTAATGCTTTGCAATTTTCAGAATCTGTCTCGTGGTTTAGCTCATTTTTTGTTAGCTCCAAAACTGAATTTAGATTTTTTTGTTTGTCAGACAATTTATTAACATCAATGTTGTCAAAAAATTTTTTATCACTGACAAGATCTAAGTTATTGACATTTCCAGAAACATCTTCATGTCGGTTTGCATCTTTAGTTAGGCCAACTACAGCATTTGCAATGCTATGACTTTTGGATAACATTTCTGCGTTATTTGTATGAGTACTAATTATAACGTGTTTAGAAAGTTCTTTGTTCGCAGCCGCAGTTTCTGTTTGGTTTTTATCAGCATTTATATTTATAAGTGTTGTAGATAATTCATCAACATTATTTAATTTTGATAGATTAACATTAATTTTATCGTTACCGGAATCTAGTTTTTTAAGACTTTCAGAAAGTTTGTTATTTGCTTCAATGCCTTTTGTATCCTTTACAGTATTAATATCTTCATCATTTACAGAAAGTTTGTCCTGCCCGACGATCTTTTTAATTTTATTTAAAGCATGTTCTTGTCTTACAAAATTTAAATCTACAAGACTTTCACTAACTTTTTCATGGCCTTCAATATCAGTTCTTATTTTTTTATCACTTCCAAGACTTGATTTTTTGCAATTGTCATAAAGTTCTTTGACTCTTTTGGAGACTTCTATTTGAGTAAGAAACGAATTTGTTTCTTTGGATATTTCAGATATAGTGTTAATGTCAGCAGTAGTACTAGTCTTATTGTTCCCAGGGCTTTTGAGATCTTCGTATAATTTCTTGGGATCAATATCGTTTTTAGTTTGTTCCTTAAAATTACGTATTGAATTTCTATCTTTTTCAAGCAGTTTATCAATACTCATACCATCAAGATTTTGTTCATTGCTAGTAATGTTTTCGGAATGATCTAACATAATATTATGTCTTTCAGTAAAACTATTTTTTTTATCTTTACTAATATATGTATCTGAATGATTTTTTTGTTTATCATTATTTGTGATTATGTATTCTTGCAAATTGTTACAATTTTTAGGATTTTTAATGTCACTGCTCTCACTATCTATATATTCTTCTATATTGTTAAAGTTAGTAACATATCTATTTTCAGAATCAATTTTGTGATCATATTCAAAATAGCTTTTATTTTTTATTATTTTATTGTCATCTTCAATGTATACATTTTCTTCATTTATTTTGATTTTATCACTAATATCAGGCACATTTCTTCTGACTACTTGTATTGTTTCACTTAACATGACATTTTTAGTAGATTTAAGAGGTTCTGTGTTATTTTCCCAAAATTGAGTTACGCTGTCAGAACTAAATTGATCGCTTATGATAATATCACTTTCCTGCTGTATAGGTTGAATTTGTTGATGAACTATAGGTTCTTTCACTAAATTAGTAGTGATATTTGATATAGCTAATGGAGCTACAAGTGCAGAATTGATAGAACTTTCTCGAGTTTTAATGTGTTCTCCTAAACTATTTCTGTTACCTGTAATATCATTTGAATCATTTTTTGTAATTATGTTTTCGTTGTTGGCTGTTAATAATTGATTTTGACTATTATCAGGTTTATTTTTTACAGTTGTTTGCAAAATCGGAAGTTCATCACTAGTAGAATCAGTTTTTCTTATTTCTACCAAAATATTTTGTGCCGATGATACACTTTGAAGAATCTGCAATTGGTTTTCTTTTCTAACAGTACCAATTATATTTTTTGTAGTGATAAGAGCTGTTTCTGATGCTAGTGATTCTTTTTTAACGATATGATCTCCTTTTGGTTGATAGTTGTCTCTTTTAGACTCATGCGATTGGAAAGATATTCTGATTGCCGATTTATCAAGGCTGATATTTTCTTTCGTATTAAAATTTGCATAATTAAGGTTTGATGAATTTAGTAAAAATGGAGTAATAACATCAGCTTCAGATGAGATTTTCGTATTATCTTCATTTTTCGCATGTTGTGAGTTTTCAGGTAAGTTCTGTAAGCAATCTTTATCATTCTGATTTATTTTACTGTCTAGCCTATCAGAATTTATTTCGCTTCGTTTCAGGCTTATTCTTTGTATTTTATAAGCATCGCTTTGATTTGACAAGTTTTTTGATTTTTTATGCACTACAAAATAGCTTCCATCTTCAATACTAGAGGTTTTTGACCTATCGTCATTGTATTGTTTTGATCTTGAAGAAGATTCTTCACGGCTTAATTTTTTCTCTTTACAAAAGTGAGTAGAATCTGATATATGTGGGTATGTAATTATTGAATCAGAATATTGTGAAGATATTTGATGAGTACTGATTTCATTAAAAGACATATCAGGTTCATTTTTATCTGTTGGATAATCATTACTGACTTGGCTACTATTCAAAGAATCTTTTCGTTTTTTGTTGAATACATAGTTCTTAAAAATAGAACTACTCCTTAGTTGTGTATGTTTAATTGAATCTTGTTTAGCTGGCTGTACTGGGTATTGCTTTACAGTTGTTTCACAGTTGGCTGGTTGGTATGCATATTTATCTTCTCCGTAAGGCGGATCTAAACATCCACCTGCATAGTAAAATTCAAATATGATTAATTCGTATAATGACTAGTTTTATATAAAATTAAGTAACTCAACCTATCAATAACAAGGCTGTTCAAATGTACTTTTCAACACACTTCCTCGTAAAAGACTTCTTATTGTCTTTGCACTTTACCATTGCACAGAAACAGTTTTATTAGGGTTCCAAACCCAAAGGGTAACAACGAGACCGCGGATATTTCTAAGCCCTCACTTCACACATATGTATTCCTTTTGCCTGCTATAACAGCAAATACAAATAAAATAAAAACAGAATAAAACGAGTACTTAAGAGGGACTCCTATAAAACAAACGTGTTTTTTCCGTTTTTTGCTCGGTAATATATAACGACAATAATAACGAAAACAGGTAGAAACTTGAATTAATGTTGTATAGGTACGGAACCTTGCGTACGTGAATGTGATTAACGGAACTGGCACATGGCCGATTTTTTTTAATATACGAGTGACACTCGTATGACAACAATTTTTTTATATATGACTAAAAATAGTTCTTTCATGAATGAATTGCACTCATATAATGATGAATAAAATTTGTTTGTTAAATTTTGATGATTTACATTTTATCAAACTTGAACCTATACGAAAAGTAAGAAATACCTTCATAAATATTAGAATATTACAGAACCCTTTTGTTCGCACCTTTTTTTTAACGCGCGTCGCTTGAATAAAGAAATAACGCCTACGAGAGAAGATCAGTCGCTAGATTTAACCACTAATTGATGTAGCTGAATTCAGTGAATTCTGAATCTTCGAATTCAGAGTTTGTCCCATAGTAAAAGTTGTTGTTTAGGAAGAGTATAGTGATCCCCTTTCGGCTTAGTACACCCCTACCCTTTATAGGTAAAGTTTTTTTACTTGCAAGTGTGTTAAGAGTCGTATGACACTCATGTCAATGTCACTCGCTTTCGGCCCGCGCGATAATACCGCCTCTGTTGTAAATATCAATTTTTACACTTGTATCGTAACGTAGGTACTAAAGGTACACCTATAAACCATCACATAGTCGGTAACTTGAAGTTACTATGAATGCATATAATAACGCCTGTGAATAATAACCTGGCTTGCATCTTCCAAATATATCTTTATTTCTTTTTCGGAATAATGGCGATCTATGCAACTTTGACAAAGGTGGATTACGTTCTTCATTGCTTGTTTCTAAGCCTGAAAAAATTGCATATTTAATAAAGCTTGCTTAATCTCTTATTATCTATCAATTACTTTAAGTAAAATTTGTTCTTACCTGGCGAAATTATGCTAAATTTTTGTACGTGGTTCTGAACCGGAATGATTTTGTCAAAATTAGCTTCCATTGCCATATTGAAATTCATAATAGTCTGATCACTGCTTACAAGTCGAATACGCTCTGGTATTTCATCTTTTTGAGGATTAACATTTGTGTCCACCACGGGCATGGATAGGACTCCGTTTAGCAACCCAGTACCTTGCCTTTTCCTAACCTTTATTTTTACATTGAGTGGAGTAGATTTAGATGTACTGTTGACAGCTTTAATACTTTGAGGCACTGCTAATACTTCGAAAGATAAACTTCTTACTATTTGATCCACCAGAGTTTCGCTGTCCATTATCCTGAAATCCTAACTATTAGTAAAAATACTACCCTTTCAAATGAGTTCACAAATAACGTAATTTGTTTAGTCTTTATTAAAATTTCCACCACAACAATAATAAAAAACAGAAAAAATTACCCTTAAAATTCACGTATAATTTCAACAAACTAAAGCTTAACTGTCAAAGACAAATGAATACACAACACGGTTACTTTTAATTTGTTTTTCAGAATTGCAATATGCAATGACTTTATTTGTACAAGTATAGTTTTCTTTCAATTGAACATATTTGGTATTCAATAAACCCATTATTAAACATTTTTTCAGTATATCTTGTAATATTATCTTTAGTGGCATTATTTCCATTTCCATCTTTTTCTTAAAATTAGCAACTCTAACTTCTGGCAGTTCTCTTTTGTATTTTTTTAAAACATGACTTGATATACTAAACGTATTATAATTATTATTATTTTTAATCCAAATGTTTTCATTGTTTTTATCAACCATAAATTCTTCTATATATTGATATCTTTTAAAAAAATTGCCGGGATCAAATATTTGTGAAATCACAGGATCTGACAAATACCGAAAGCTGTTTTGAACTGGATTTTCTATTGTATCAATAGAAAATACGGGAGTTATACTAAGTCTCCGTAATGAAAGTTCTGTGGTGGTGTCCGGAATAATGTTGGTGGCTATATTTTCATCACATTCAGTAAAACCTTCTTTTTCAAACTGAATTTTACCACAAGGAGAAGCGATTTTGTACGTTGAATCTACATCAGCACTATCTTTAATGGAAGACTGGTTTGTGCTAGCTAAAAATAAAATAAATGTTAAAAAGAATGGAAAACTATCAAAAGAAAAAAGTACAATGGACTCGAAGGTCTTACGAAAATGTTCTTATTCAATTTATTCACCGTCCATTTTCGTATTCGCCACTTTTTATTAACAAGTCAGCTGACAATTTATGAATAAATTTATTAACTGTAATAACGTCGGCATTCGTCTGCATATTGTTAAGGTCTTCCGTTGGTTTGACAACAGATTTGCAAACATTGTTAGCTGAATTTCAAATAAGTAAAAGTAAGATCGAGCAAAAGTGAGAAACAAATAATTGTAAAGCTGAAGTTATATGATTACCGCTACTTTTTGTGTTTTCATCAGCGGTATCAGTCTTTTGAATGAATTACACGTTGCATTTCAGATTGCTTATACTGTTTTTAGCTAGATTTTAAACAGTAAAATAAATAAATCTTAATAGACGACACCTAAAAAGTTCTAACATGTAGTCGACAAAACTATGATTAATTTATTACCGTTTACTTTCGTGTTAAAGCCAGTATTTGTATGATATATGTCACTTAACAATTCATACGTAAAATCGTTAGCTTCCATTTGTTCATTTAGATTAATTACAGATTTCAATTTACTTTCACTATTTTCAACCACATTTGATTCAATGGGTCTTAAATTATTATACATTAATGTGTCACTGATAATTCCCACTAGCTCACTGCAATCTAAATTGTATGATGACAAAGTGGGAGGTAAATCTACGCAAGAATGATATACTTTTGCTATGTTTTGTTCGGGTTCTTCTACATTCTGCCTCTTTTTGAGAATAATTTTATACGTCATAGGTATTGTATATTCTATGAAGTCGGATTTTTCATTCCATTGCAATCTATTAATATTTTGAATGCAGGTAACTTCTGGCACGATTTCCAAACAACATTTTGATTCATTTTTTGGAAACTCTTGAATGATAGGCGTAAATTTTATTCTGAGACTAGCTGTCTCCATAGTTACAAAAATCAAAACTTCTGTAAAGAATTAAAAAAATAAAAATAAACAAGCACTTATAAACAACGGTTAAATAAATTCTAAGTTTCTACTCTTTCAAAGAGTTATTATAAAAAAAAATAGGAAAGTTATAATAGTTCCTTGATAGCAATATTTTCTTTGGACACTTTTTAAATTGTAGTGTATATTATATTTTTATACGTAACAGATTTAGTAAGTTGTATTAGTTTTAAGGTGTGTTATATCCATCAGAACACTGTCTTGGCCTTTACTTTTAAGCTACACCCCCGTCATATACGCACTTTAAACACACATTCTGAGGTCAGGTAAGACAAATGTAACTAATAATCAAGTAATTCATATATTAGGTAGATAGATATATTAGTTATAATTAAGTTATTAAATTCTGTGGAACGGACCATCGAAGTAATGTATACTTACTAATGTAAAACCGATCATTAATATTAGATCAATCAAAGTAGTGAAACCTTGTGTACTTAAAATAATAAAACCATTTGTATTTTTACTATATAACTCAGAAAGTAATATAAGAACTTACTGTAACGGATAGAATAAGAATTGCTTTGCGAATTTACGATTTAACACATAATTTCTATTATTAGAACTAAAATTTAGATCATTATTTTGCGAATGTCATAGTCGAGATGTGTTCATGAAGTGTGAGTGTCCGATTGACAATCGAAATGAAAATTATTAAAAGTCAATATTATTCAAAAAGTTTGATATTACATGCGAAGTGAAAGTTTCCTTAAAAAGCTTTCCTTTTTTGCTGTAGCGTAGACAGAAAAGCCAGTTTGTAGCAATGATTATAAAAGTAAATATAGGGATTCTTTGACATTCTCTGGCCTTATAAAGCTAAGAATCTGTCTAATCCAGAATCTGTCCAATAGCGAACAATCGCTATAAATACTATTCCGGTGGTCGATTGGAGAGATTATATGCACTTGTGTAGAAACTCAATGACTATGTTTTCTATGCTAGATACGACTAATAATATAGTTAAAATAATCCCAAGTTCTTAACACATAGGGAAAGAAAGTACAAAATAAAATACTGTACTCTGTTTCTCAGATTTATTATTTTAATTTTCAAACTCTCGCTACTTTACAATTTTAGGTATTAAACCAAAATACGAATTTACATTTTACAAAATTTCATCACGATATGCGAACAAGAATTTATTGCTTCATAGTTTTATGTCGCGATAATAACTACAACATTTTATTATATTTACATAATAATACGTAAATAACTTGGCCAAGTCATAATCTTAGCTATTGTACAGAAAATACGATCACAGTTTAATGTTACAAATAAGTTTTATTCGTAGGTATAATTAAATTGCTCATGCTAATACCATTTCGTTTATCGACTTTAATTTTTTGTACAAAATTCCAACTGCATCTAATTTTTATCGTTTCGAATTGAATGAACGCCTTACATTAAATAATTCTTTATTTAAACCTACTTAAGACATAGATACTTAAGGTAACGTAACTATATACATACCTAATTATATTGAAGTGTACTTGGCAGTTCTACATCTAAAATATTATCTTTATGTATATTTTGTAAGGACCAATCAATGGTCTCCTTATATACTTCCTGCCTTTGAAGGTAAGTATATTATTCAGGGTTGTTAGTTAGACGTGTACTAAGTTAAGAAAGAGTCACCGCAGCAAAACCAGAACTAGAGAAAATAAATTAGCTCTCCTGACTGATAAGTTGATTTCAGGTTTGTCCCATAGGACTCATCTTTAGTTTAGAATACTGCCAGCCCATAACGTGTATTTGTCAGACTATTTAAACCAACACAATTTAAAAATATTAAAAAATTGTCAACCGAGTGCATTGTACAATTTTATTTACCAGATATGATGATTTACAAACCCAACTACTGAACCGATACGAGTAGTAGTACAGGGTTATCACCTAGCTAATAACCCTGTAGAACTATTTAGGAGTATATCCATCCAAACATTTTAACAAACCTAAATCGGTCTAAGCTCCTCTAAAAATAAGGTGAATTAATTTATAAGAAAATATCCTAATTTTACAACCCCGTCAAAAAAGCGGAGTGTTATACAGTTGACCGATGTGTGTGTGTGTGTCTGTCTGTGGCACTCATAAAGGAATAAACCGAATTGAATGAGTTTTTTTTTAATTCCTAGCGGGGGTAACAAAAACGTGTTTTTTAAATAAGGCCTATTCAGTGTGTCATGTAGCCTTACTACAAGTGGCCCCTTTACTCCCTCAGCCAAGCAACGTCAGCGTTGTTGTACCTTGATTTCTCGATACAGTAAAACTCGAGTTCTCATACATATGTAGGTATTAGAGATTATACGAATAAGAAACGCATTTAGGTTATACAATTTTAAATATTCGTTTAGGTGCTACAATTAGATAATACGAAAATTTTGAACAACATTTTTTTCGTATTGGTTACCTGTCCGTTAAAAATCTGAAAAAGTACTTCTACAAAATATTGTAACTTTTATCTAAGTACATATAGTATTATAAAATTTCGCGTTAATTACGGCATATAATAGATTTTTCAATTTGTTAAGAGTTAGTTAGGTATATATTTTGTTATTCATAGATAATAATCAAATTAAATTTGTATGAAAACACAGACAACGTCAACAAAATATTTCACTACTGCGTAATTCCGCATATGATCATTCCGTTTAAGATATACAATATATATGTACTAGCGGACCCGACAGACGTTGTCCTGCAAAAACCTAAATACCGACTACAACGCCATCTGCCGGAATGATTTGAGAATCTAAACCAACAACCCAAACGCATAAGAATAAAATAACTCAAATCGGTCCAGTCGTTTAGGAGGAAATCAGTGACATACAAACGTACAGTAGAATTAAGTATAATACATATATATAAAGGTACACGTTACATGTACCTGTATTTAAAAACTATCGCTTTCTATCTAATCAGTTACAGTAAAATTGATTGCGATGATTCAGTAGTTTAGATAATATTTTTCAAATAACGGATTAAATTATTTTGTAGGTGCCATTAAGTACAGTACAGTTATATATCCTTGGAGCTAGGTACTTAAATATTCTAGTTATATTTACATTATATGTCTTCACCATATCGACTAGATTTCTGAGATCATTTGGAAAGCCTAATTTTTATGTACAAGATACTATTACACTACCTATGATCTATATGAAATGATAAAATAAATATAATCATGTATGTCAAAACATAAAAACCTCGTGTTAAAAGGCATTTCAGTTGTATTAAAGAACTAGAAAATGGCAAAACGAAATATATTATATGTAAGTACTTAATTTTACTAATCGCCCGCGCCGGCGCCGTCCGCAATAAAGTATCATTTAAAAAAAATGTTTATCGGCTTTTATTTGGTTTTTTTGTTTGGTTGTTACCAAACAAACGTTGGAGTTTGGAGTTTGGCAGGTGCCGTTAATTTTTATTTAGTTATGTGACTGTATAAAATGTGTATCTAAAGATTATTGTTGGACATTTATAGGCTTATTTCTTCATTTTATGATTCATCATTTAGGACATCTCACACACAACATGATTGACATACTTTAACAAAACGAAAAAGATTAGATTTTAGATACCGAGCCTTCTGAAACATATTTGATTAAAATAAGAATAACTGTATGGAAAAGTAAACCATCTTTATGTTTCTTTACTCTACAGTTCATATAAATAAATAAATAAAAATCTGTATTGGTACTTATTTGTATTTGCTTAATAATATTTGACTATTTATAATATTTATATTGCATAATTGTCCCCACCTAGCGACGCGATCTGCGTCCTTATACATTCCTATGCCTACTCTCAAATTTGTAACTTCCATCGTGCTCTGATTCGCCATTTCTGACAAACTCATTCTGTGTGCAACTTACATTATATTAAAATACTAATGACATTCTCTCAAGAGCTTTTTACCAAGGTGTTGTCAATTATACTTATTTTCTTCCTTTTCTTTCCTAAGGTTCTAAATTTCTATTGAGAAATGGAATGTTTTTAGAAAGCGCGATTTTGTAATGGGGTCCACATAAAATTAAAGGAACGTAAGGGTTTACCTAATGCAGTGGAAAGTAGGTATTAAAGTAGGAGTCCCATCATCATAATTAACAAATAATAAGCTCTAATTGACTCTAGAAACCTACATTTGAATAGCTTTCTTACATTTTTAAATATAATGTAAGTTTCACACTAGACCTTACAACTATACAATAAGATTCACTACCGATCCATAACTGGTACAAAATACGCACGTTCTTTTTTTTGAAAAACTTATTTTTTTAAATTGAATCCTAGCCATTTTTACTTTCAAACGCAAAAGCAATCATGCATGTTATGACGTATCATAGCTAGAATATAGTTTCTGCTTTTATATTTCTAAGATATGAATCAGGTATAATGGAATGGTTATCAACGGTATCGATAGATCATCTTATTTCGTCTTTCCTCATTCCGATCTAATCTACTTACAAACAAACCCAATTATGCTTAGATATTTATATGTATAGGTTATTGATTGGACACTGTCATACTTGAATTGTCCATCTCAATCAAAAATATTAAAGGAATTATATGTACTGAATAATGTGGCCATTTTGAAGTTTTTAAACTAACCAAACAAACTAACTAAACTCTCGCCAGTCCATCTCTCTTTTGTCTCCAAACAAACTTTTAGGATTTTCTGGAACTTTACGTTTAAGTTACAGTTAAACATTTAGGAATTTTTGGTAATTGTAAGATAAGATAAGAAAATTACGTCACTTGTGTACTGGAAGGGACCAATCTGAGTCCTGTCTTAAAATAATTAAACAACGGTAATTAGTTCAGAATAGGTTAAGAAATATATCGCAAATACGAGATATACCTAAATAAAGTAGGTAGTAAAAAAACTCGTGCAAAATAAGTTGCGTTTATAAAAAGGGCTCAATTAACCAAAACTATTCCAGTTCTATAATTTGGAATTTTATTCCTTTAACGTCTTTATCAATATAAGCCTTTGGCCACATTTGTCATACTTCATTAATGACTTCATTCTTCATTAATTTACTTTTATGATTTTGTAACTAAAACAAAATATAAATACTGACGTACTTACCTAAGCTAACAAAATAGTATATACTTACTTGTAATGACTAGATTACATTTCTACTATTTTACAAATGACTAGACGATTCACTCATCCATACGCGTACTATAAGTTCTATAATATTTATGTTTACTCTAATTCTATAAAAGTTTAAGTTAATTAAAGCGACTATTCATCGGATTCTAAAAAACTTGATATCATTCATGTACCTAAATAAAATAGTCTATATGTATACATTCTTAGCCTCTTAGGAAAGGAAATATGTATCTATTTAATATACCTAACAGTCCGTCATTATCATTAGGTATTCTTATTTACAAATATTATGGTCTTAAGTGCGCTTAAAAATCGTGCTCATTTCTATAACTTTTCGATGCCTGTATTAATTCCTCAGAATTCAAAATTACAAGATAATCATTTACATAAAATATAATTAACCAGTGTTTTTTTGTAAGTCAAAAAGAGAGCAAACTGCAATTTATGAGATGATTAAGCCTATTTGCAATTTTTTTAAATGGTTAAATTGTAAAAAATATCTTTGCATTTGAACACTTGCTATGCACTCATTTCATACCACACCATAATCTTATTATACTAAACCAACTCAAATCAAACAACTGAATTTAACGCAGTCCTCGTATCCTAGATTCAGAACTTCATGACTACCGTCTGTTCTTGAAAGACGCCCTTCCCGCAAGCATCCTGTTGGAATGCGTTGATGGGCGTTGGCGGGGCTCAGGTGCACAGTCCAGAATTATCCACTAGCGACCTCGCGAGTACATCAGCCGCCGCTATATCACTAACTTTCCCTTCAAAATGTCCTCGAACGTGGAACATGAACTCAGCTTTACCAGTGAACTCTTGTCGACACATGAGGCACAGATGATGAGCGTGGGTGTGCTGCCTTTCCGGTGCGTAGTGCGTATGCCCGTGAGTGAAGTAGGCCCCATTCCCTCCGCCTTCGTTGACCACGGTGGCTGTCGATACTGAAGCGGTTGCTATATGGCCGTTCAAAATCTGCTGGTTCTGGTTGTGGTGATGCAGTAGTTGGAGCTTCTCTTGATTGGATAGATGCACTTTTTCTTGTTGCTGCATAAGATAAGAAACATAAATTTAAAGTTGGTTATGCCTCCAACAACGTTGAGTTGCGTTTTTAAATGTATTGTGACCAAAAGGTATGGTGGTATGGTAATGGGAGTACTGATGTGTAAGAATCCAACCCATACCTTGGACACGAGGGTTTGGGTCTAGGTCAGAAAATATAATAATAAATATAATATAATTTACCCAAGCCCAGGACTCGCGATGCAGTTACGCTTACGACTAGGCTACGGCCAGAGGACTGATGACTGAATATAATGTCCGATCTTATCATTGTTATTCCTTGTGCGAACATTGAGTCCTACAATGACGGTCCGCTGTGAGGGTGTTGTGCTTACTGCCCCGCCATAGCATCCCAACCAGCTCTTTTATCTCTCAGAAAGTAGCTTTGTGCTCCTAGCACACTTGCTTCTTATGTGAGAATGTGCCTAGTATCATGATTAATGGTCTAATACCTGATGTTGTTGAGTAGTCTGCTGAATCTTCTCCTGTAGCATCTTGTTGTCAGGCAGATGTGATTTGGCGTGTGCGCTCCATTCGTCCCTTGTCGCGAACAATCTACCACAGAGTTCACAAGACCACGACACGACCATTCCTGCAGTCGCGGCTGCGACCGCTGTGGCAGCGCTTGTATGAACTAGGTTTGTGTTCTGTAATCAGTAAGCTATTGTCAGGCATAAAGATTCTTCGGAGTCTGGTTTTTTGGACAGAGCTCTCTTTAAAACTTTACTAGTAAAACATTAAAAAATATGTGTCTATTGCCAATTAAATTTTATCAAAATTGCGATTGGTTTTGACGGACCGACGTAATTAGTGGCAATTCGAAGGACGTGTATATTTTATTGTGATTCCTATATACTTAGTTTTATTAATGTTATGCATATCAAAAATATGAAAATATGACGACTGAACTGATTGAATAGTATAACCTACTAAAGGTATTGAAATAAAATTATACGTAACAGAAACGTCTACAATAAAAATAAAACATAACGAAGATAGTTTGTGACCATTTTAAGTAAATGCTTATATCACAATGAACTGATACAACTACAAATAGCTGATTTGAGTAAAAAATTACATCGTAGACATTTCCTTTACAACAACGCATCGCTCAAGAGATAAATAACACATGTTTATTTCCAGAACTAAACGAATAAATGACTAAAAAAAATAAAAATCTAAGTTGAAACGAGCGCAACAGACTGAGAAATGAAGTTCATCCAAGCCATCAAAGGAAGAAAGTTATACGAAATTCTCTACGAACCATGCGTTGAATTTTCATTTGATTTACCGAAAAGTTGTGTCCAGGTACCTGGCAGACTTGAATAGCCTGCTGGTGGTGCTGCTGTTGCTGCTGCTGCTGAGCAACGGCTGCTATCTCTGCCTGACTCGGCTTTGTATCTTCTTGCTTGGTCAGCTGCGGTTTTACGTCATCCAGTTTTAGCGCTGCAAATGTATCCACGATTAACACAAGCATTATACATTTTGGTATAAGATTTAAATAAGCAACGGTCAAGACTGCGTTCTAAAATCAGCGTTCGGTGACTACCAATGTCAGTGTTGCCATTACGTATTTCACAACAGTCCGGTCTAAAGTGAGCTTATGACTGAGTTTAAAGCCACTTTTCAGTGTTGGTGTTATTATAAACAACATAATATCGTGAGGAAAAGCGGTTCAATAAATACAACTGCTACACTGACATTGTTCCTCATTGGGTACTGGTTTACAAACGCAGCCCTGAAGATACCTCATAGCGCTATACTTACGTGGTATCGAAATGGTACGTTTACCTAGCGGTGCTATGTTTGAAGGCGTGACATGTTTCAATTTGTTCATATGCAGGACCAGCTTGTCTCTTCTGGCGAAAGCTTTGTTGCATACCTCACAGACATACGGTTTTTCTCCTGGGGGAGAAAATAAAGAATAGTAACGTTTGTTGCTATCGCTATCAATTACCTATGGTTTATATTACGTATCAACACACAACGTCCCACTGCTAGGCTCTAACCTCCCGTATGAAGGAGGTGTAGGGCATAAGCCCATTACGCTGGGGCAAATAACGGCTTGAGAACTTTACGTATCCTCGAGATCTTTCCTTCATCCATGTTTCCTCGCGATATTTTCCTTCACCATTTAGCATATAAGTGGAAAGCTTAATTGTGCATGCCTGAACCTGGGATTAAATCAGCGCTTTATCGCTGATGAGGCAAGGGGTTTACCGACTAGGTAACTATTAACTTATTACTTATTAATTCTGTTTAGTTGTTAACAAAATGTTTAGTCGCATTTCATTTTCCCTATTTAGTTGTGGGTTGGAACATTTGGATTATTTGTTTATTAGTTATTGTACTAAAATCATTGCCTGATTTTATTTAAGTGCACGTTTTATTGGGTTGTAAAAATGTTTGATAATAACCTGTATGTATCCTCATGTGTATTGTCAGCTTATCTTTTCTTGCTAATCCTTTGCCACACACAGTACATTCGAATGCTTTACTTCCTGAAAACACGAAAAAAGAGCAACATTTATATGTATTCATTAAACACTTAATTTTTGTTAAGAAAAAAAGTAGGAGTAATGGAAACACTACTTTTGAATAATTGCTTTATTGCTTTAGTTTCTTTAGTTTCTAGTCTCTAGAATGTTAACTTTTTAATTTATTAGTAAAAGCGAAAATATTAGCTGTAGATCAGATCAGCACAAATTCTGTAAAGCTCGTTATCGAAATTAAGAATGAAATTAAAATATGAGTTCATTGCGATTTAAATCAAGCAAGATAATAGATTTTTTGTAATGAATTTGATGAGATAAATGACTATGAATTCTGAATTAATAATATAGGTAGAAAGTAATACAATGGTTTCTTTTATCAGACAATTACTTGGCAATTAAAGTCCGCTGTGCGTTAAGCGATAAATTAAGGATCTGATTTTTAATAATGCTCTAATATAAAAACAAAATCGCATACCGTCGTTGGTCGAGCTGGTAGCCTTGATTGCCGGGTGCTTCCTAACAACAGTTCCTTGTAATGCTTTCAGTCTTGTTCCAGGATGCATTGAGCCACCTTCGGCGTACGGTTCAGAAAACGGTATCAGGTTCGGCCTTGGTATTGTGTTCGTTACTTCGGGTGACCTTATAGAATGCAGAAATGGACGTTACGAGAGAGAGAAATTAAACTATATTATTTCACATAACACCAGAAAATGGTGGGGCAAGACGAATATTTTAGAAGAATTAAGGGTACGACGGGCTGGAAACCTACTAAAGATGTTCCTTTCCCAACTCGGTTGATTGTAATATCTAATAATTAAGTGGTCAATGATAAGAACTTCTATATTTTATTTGTCGTCAGTCCCTACATAGTAATTAAAGACACGATTAAAAAGAATAAAGGAGTTGAGCAAATTGAGACTTTAAATATTTCTGAAAAAGATTATCTCTTACCAATTTCCAAGACTTTGCAGCACCCTGACTCCGCCTTCGAAGCCCATGCCCACGTCATCTGGCACAGTAAACGTGCTATCAGGGCCGCCAGTGCTGGAGCTGACTTGAGGTACTTTGATTGGGGAGTTGATGGTGGTATAGTGGTGCTGCGTAGAACTGACAGTCGGCGGTGATGGGTGGCCTTGGTGAGCGTTGTTGTTTTGGGCTTGCTGTTAACAAACTCTGAATTATAGGAACATACAACGTTATTGGCAGGATGTGTTCGCCAGAATTCTCTAGCCTGACCTCTCAAAAATTCGGGTTTTCCGTAGAACGTACTACTGGTTGATTCTTTCCGTAGAATTATTTTTCTCTAAGGATAAGAAAGAAAAAGTAAAGTCGATTTGCAAATGCAACTACCAGATCAAAGCTAGAACCCGCGAAAACTTTTGTATAAGAATCGATGACAGTTTAACTACGAGAACGGCTCCAAAATGGTTGAGGCCTACTTCTGGTGCCAGCATAATTTCATCATCATTGTCGTTCATCATCATCGTAATCATCAGCCAGAAGACGTCCACTGCTGAACATAGGCCTCCCCCTTAGAACGCTATTCCGAACGACAAGCTGCTAACTGCATCCACTGGTTACTTGTAACTTTCACTATGTCGTCGGTCCACCTAGTGGAAGGCCTACCTACGCTGCGTCTTCCAGTTCGTGGTCGCCACTCAAGAACCTTTCTTCCCTATTGGTTATCGAATCTTCGAGCGATGTGGCCAGCCCATTGCCACTTCAGCTAGCAAATCCTACATTGACGTTCACAGACTTCTTAAAGATTTATTTCTGATTGTTGGGTATTGGCTTCTCGCCGTCTGTCTCGTCTGTCTCACTCTTGTGCTAATCAGGTTGGCCGTGTCAGCAATGTTTTCGTGAGCAAGACAATAACTTAATCTGTACATGTTAATGTCTTTATCTAAGCTGAGAAATATCAATAAGCCCTAAATAATAAATGTGACTAATTAAGTCTTCACGGATACCTACTTGCATTTCCTGATGATGTCGATTGGCATTGCTGTTGTTATTCTGTTGCTGTTGGTGTTGCTGTTGTTGTTGTTGCTGTTGCTGCTGTTGTTGTTGCTGCTGTGTTTTGTATAATGATGTTACCTGAGTAAATTTTAAAAAACTAGCTATATATAAATGGTTTCACTTCAACAAATTGGAGACGACTCGTAAAATTTCTTTAAATAACAAAAGCTGTGTCATTTAGTGCAGTCCGTTGAAGGTTTAACAATAAATTTTTGCCTATGCAGTAGTCGCGCTTTCACAGCTGTGTAAGTGTACTTAGTAATAATTAAAAAACCTGTTGTTGTTGTTGCTGCTGCTGCTGTTGTTGCTGCTGCTGTTGCTGTTGTTGCTGCTGCTGCTGTTGCTGTTGCTGCTGTTGCTGTTGTTGCTGCTGTTGCTGTTGTTGCTGTTGTTGTTGTTGTTGCTGCTGCTGTTGCTGTTGTTGTTGCTGTTGCTCTCGTCTTGCTGCCGTTGCAGCTTGAGCCATATGCTGCTGGACTGCCACATGCGCCTCTAAGTATGCCGTTTTTTGTGCCTCCGTCATTTTATCCATATTAACGGTGCCATCCTGTAAACAATATAGCAATCATAGATTTTCCTAATAAGTAGTATTGTAACGTTTTTAAAGTTAATAGTTAGCCCTAATTAGATTTACTTGTCTTTAGTATTATTATTATTTTAGACAATGATGAGACAATGAAATAGATTGACCAGTATATTATCGAATGGAAACAGTTTTTTTATATTTTTTAATTGGCCAGAGACCACCTATACTCCTGGATGAAATATGTAGATGGGAATAAAAAGTCATGGCAAAAATAATGGCATTTACAAAAATGATTTATTAAATTTCACCCATAATTAAATTCCTAAAAACAAAATATTTTATCTCAATTCTGCCCTTTTCACATAATATGCGATATAGCGTGGGACTTCAAGGAATTCTTATAGGTATTTCTCCAATATACCGTTATTATTATACCGTTGCCTTCATTGCGTGTCTTTGATGCGGTCGGAGGAATACAGGGAGGGTCGCAAGGGAGGCCACCCCCGCAGTGCATTCACCCCGCAAAAAGTGAGACCAACTCCCGAGCGTAAAATAAATATACGCAGATAGTTGTTCTACTCATTTTATTAAAACATCATATCTTTTAATCATCTTTTAATGAACAACTTAGTTTTAGATCAACTTTATACGTACGTCGAAGGTTTTATAAAATCCAAATTAAAATTAAAAACCTGACGGGCAATAGTCAGTTATTGTCGTAAGTTATAGCTTGAAGCACTGGAGATGTTTATATTGTTTCTACTAGTGAGTTTTGTTTAATTTCATTGAATTACATGTAAATACTTATTATTTTCTTAACATTGAAAATGAACATTACTAATAATTGTAGCCATCAAAGTCTTAACAATACTCAGGCTTGATCTTTTAACATAACTATGTTACGATTGTCAATTTAAAAAGATATGTATTATTAACTATCTTACTCAGGACTATTTAAAGATAGACATTTATATGTTTTGGTTGACTAAAGATACTGATACTTTTATTTTTGATCGATAGGCCTAAAAGATGTGTTATTCCTCTGCACTTATTTATTTTGTAAGCCGCGCACTTCCATTCCATTACACGTAAAACTGTTCCCCTGGTTAATTGTCCGAAATCGGCGCGTGGTGGGTTCAACGACCTCCAGAAATTGAGGGAAAGCGATGGACATCGTTTCCGAGTGAATCCGTAAGATTAGTGGAGGTCATTGACACAGGAGGGCAATAGGAGGAGGAGACATCCAAATATTTTGGTTTTATAGGTAAGAATATAATCCTGGATCTTAATTTTGTTAGCTTTTTTATACGACTTTACGTCGTCAAAGATATACCTACCTAGCTACATAATCACCACAAAACCGTAAATGTCAAATTTATACGGCTTCCCATGCTTTATTATTTCCATTATAGGTAACATATCACGTATCATAGTGTTATATGTATACTAAGAAACGGTTTTGACATTTTACTATGTTCATTTTCATTTTGTTTCAACGTTATCTTGTTCGATGAAGTGTAGGTTAATGTACTGTCCATTGACATAAGAATATCCCTAACTAATTGATTTTCACCACCTTATCTACCCCTACAGAGCTATCCATTATTCGTAGGCGTTATGCTATGTTAAAATCTATGCAATAGAAACATTGTATAATAATAAGTATTCGTATGTAAAGCTAAACTCAACTGAAACTTAAGATTTCGAAATAAGTAAATTTTATTCGATTGGGAAGTTTCTAAAGTTCGTTACAATATAAGCGCTACTAGCTCGGATAAGTTCACTTTTCAATGCAAGGTTCACAGTTGTCCAGTCATGGGACATCTAAATGGATTTATTGTAATTTTACACAGGTGAACAAAGTAGAATATACTACTGGGACAGACCTATGGGTATGGGTATGTTTTTTACATATGCTACATTCTCAATCAGAGCTTGCACCGACATTTCATACTTTTTGAGTTTTTTGTTTGCCGTTAGTGAGATCATTATATTTTCTCCCCTAGTCATTGAAAGAAATTAACTGTTAGGTCCCTAGTATTACGAGTATAATAGCTGCAACTAAATTTCATAGTTGCCTCATATTTCATATCTTGCCAAAACGGATCAAGTTTGCATGCCATTACGCGGAAACTCGAGAGTTGTTCCCTCTATTGGTAGGGAGAAGGGGCTACACCTCAGGGGGACACCACTTGTGCACTGATTAAAAACAAACTCCCTAAACGAGGGTATGCATATGAAGGGTGCTGAGAGGGAGAATTTCAAGATTTTTGATTTTGGTCTAAGGATGGGTGAAATAACGCTTTATTCTGAATTTGTTGAAATATAAGCGTAAATAAGTCGATCAAGACTGACAAGAAAATTAAGAATGGCACTGCCCTGTGTATTTCATCTTATAGATATTGGCGTTAAGATATAACCTATAATTAAAAAAATATACCACGACCATTTAATTTGAATAGTATTTGTACGATATAATTGGTGGTTGAATAACAACTTCAGATCTATAATTTATTTTCAATTGTTGGGCGCTTCATCGATGTAACGTCTGATCAGAATGCAGCCGGAATACTTCTATTGTTTATAAATTAAGATCGGAGATTGAAATAATTAAATTGCTATGGTTTAAATTAATTAATTATTATGTATTCAAAATATTGTATTTCAGATTATATTAGAGCAATGCTAAAATCTCAGTAATATTACAAGTAAGCATTCATCTTACCCCTAAGTCCCATAACTGCTTATAATACGAATTCAATAGCATCTTGAATTCACTGACACTTCATTAACACTTTCATTCCAATATCCTTTCTAAAAACATTTTCATTAGCGAAACTACCAAGCGTTCATGACTGTCTGAGAGATCTAAAGACCGCGGAGGAAAATCAAGGGCGCGAGTTAAAGCGGGCACCCTCCTCGGTTACTATGCACGAGTGATAAGTGCAAGTGAGCGGCTTGCAAGGCGTCGCCATCGATCGGACCCCCTGCCGCACCTGGGTTTGCCCGGAAAATTGTCTTGCGGGGGGAAAGTCATGCCAGACGGACTTTTTGTAAGCCCGTCGACGTCGAGACGGGGTGCTCAACGCTTACGTCGCCCCTTCCGCGTTGTACAATAGCAAGTTTTACTATGCGACTATATTCTATGAGATTTGTTTATATCTTTGTAGCAGCACAATCAATAAATAACAGCTATGTTACATGAGTTTATAATAAGTTCTAGTAAATCATCCGTCAATATGCGTCATAAGTGACTATTAATATCTCATGTATCGATCTGAATAGAATGGTCTGTACCAACGCGGTGCTACGTTGCTACGAACGTCGCGTAGTAGGTACAATATTAAGATAACGTAATGAGAGATATGATAAGATAACGTGATATGTTCTCTTCACCAATTTCAGATCCTATTAGTGAAAAAGTCAGCTATAAACGGCTGATATTTATCAATTCGGTAAATATTAAAGTGGCAGATTTGGCGACATATGAAATTCACTTTCACAGCTCCGAAATCACTAATTCCATGATATTCCCAATAGGTACAAGGTTAACTTATAAGCACACCCATGATGTGACGGGTAGGGTAGGAAGGCATGAGCCGTAGTGCAAGTGGCGTAAGGGGGAACCCCTCCGCCCAGCGTAGTAGGAATATCCTTCACCTCCCGCCTAGGTCAGGGTTAACGGGCCCCGGGCTGGGGCGACGAGCCACCTTCGACCTTGCTCTGATGCGTAATGCACTTCCTACACGTGTACCTACATCGTCTACCCCTTCTACACATCTACCTCAAGTGTACAATGAATTCGACATGCTTTTTAAATAGTCCATTCTCCATCAATTCAACAGAAGATATTTGCCCGTTTCGACGCCGAAGGAAGGAGATAAACAAAGATAACTCCAAACCCAAGCGTCAAGCTAACACGAGCAATTACAAGAAGCTCGATAAAAACAATAAGTACCTACCTACATTTCTGGACATGCGTAGCGGGCATCTCGAATCTTGTCTTACAGATATTCGAATGGACTTTATGTTGAATGGTTTAGAGGTGATATTCGTCATAGACATTGATCATTCCATAGAGAATCGTGATGGGTTTCGTTTGAGTCTGAAATCGTGTGTCGACGGGTAAGTAGTGACGGGGGTTGTTTTTGGTATTTTGTGTGTTGTTCCCGAGGGTTAAGGTTGAGATTGGCGTGAGGGGTTCGGGTGGGTGTCGGGTGGAAGTGGGTCGATAAGACCCGGGCGGCGACGGCGGGCGATCGATAGAGGGGCGAAGCGCCGTGCATCGCCCGCCTCGACCGATCTGCGTGCCACAACACAACAATACCTACCTTCCGCATGCTTTTCCCCCTAAGCCGCTGTCAACTAAATGATACGCCTTTCGAAAGAGAATCAGATTTGACAGGTCTGTCTCCTCTTATATCTGCATGTAGGAAGATAGCAATCACTTACGCTTGCCTTTGTTATACTGTTCAAAAGTGAATTCAGTCAGAAAAATGTAACCAGTACCGAAACCTGTTAGGTACGTGATTAACAGCTTTGTAACTACGGCTTTAAACATCAATTAACAATGTTTGAAATGAATAAGTGACATCGTCACGATGACTACATTCCTGTTAATTTTAACGATAAAAAAATTATCAAATCTATACGAGTATATCTAATGTGGGGCACATTTTTGCCGTAATCTTGGATAGTTACTTGATAATTTACACTATTGCGTAACTCAAAAGTTGCCCAAGAAAACTAATCCAATAAGGGTTAGGAGCTCTAGAACGACGGCTCTACGTTTGTTCAAGTTCTATATTAAGGCGATGCGTTCCTTGTTATGCTTATTCTAGGGCCTCGAACAGAGACATAAACGGGCTTTAATCAAATAATTTTGGTTTTATTCCCTCATGAAAAATTCATACAAATTTTAAATTAGAGGGCTTTACACATAGTCCATTACATATCTGTTTGTATGTATAATAGTAAGTATTAATTTCCTTGTAACATCTTGCAAATACACTGTTAATATGTGAAATAGAACAACCGAAAATTTTGGTCTATTAGTAGAACAGATTTGTTTTATGTTCCTGCTTGTTCTACTCGTGTTATAAAAACAGATGTGTTTTATTTTATTTACTTTTTCTACTGGTCGAACAAATAGTAACAAATAGCAAGAACACTAAATGTCTTAGTATTAATACTTGCAAACTGGTGAAAACTAGTTTCGAATAAATAAGTTTTCCTGTGTCTTTATTTACTATGAACATTTTAACACATAACGCGTCTTGTTATTTTAAGCACGCAGAATTCACGGAAACAATATTCACTAAGTCAATGGAAAATTTTATATGATGTCGTGGCACGAAACGCGCTTGTTTTGCACCATCAGAATAACTTATTGCGTCAAAATAACGTTAAACACGTTACGCGATTTTAATAAAGAATCTCGTTGTTCGTTGGAGAATAAGGGCCTGAATTATGTTGCTTCTTAAAGCGGTTTTGGCATGAAGTTACACGTATTAATAAATTTTAGTAAAAAGTTATAAAAGGTGTGAAAGGTTTGAGCCATCTTTGAGCTAGTCTTGCTATTTATGTATCCTAGCCTACCTATATAGTTAGATTTCCTATGTCAATATATATCTTTTGGGTGCCACGACATAGCTACATTGTCGAACCTTAGGTCAAGACACACAGTTTGAATCACAATAACCGATGACGTAAGTTGGATTAACAATAACAGCCGTCTTTGGCGAACAGAGCTCGCTAGCGCTTGTCAAGTACCTATACCTAGGTGACATAGACGTTTAAAATTTTAGTCTGAAAGCTAATGGTAAAAGCGATGCTGCTGACTTAGCATAGTTGCGTAACACCGAGTCAGTGCTCAAGCAACTTTGGCGCCACTCGTATAGTTGCTTTAGTCGAGTCATACACTAACCTGGAAGTTGATGGTAGAAGTGACGATGCGCATTGACTCGGCATAGTTGCGTAACACCGAGTCAGTGCTCAAGCAACTTTGGCGCCACTCGTATAGTTGCTCGAGTCGGGTCACGCATCGTTCGCAGATCTTCTTAGGCAGGAAGTCGTCCTTCGATATCTGCTGGATATATTCGTTTATGTTAGATTTAACGACCCGTTGATTTATTGTTAATATACTAAAGAATTTTATCGAAATCGTCCGTTTGTAGGTATAACGAATGCTTGAATGTATTAATGGTCATTTATTTGTTCATAGAAGTTGTTATTTACATTTAGTTTTAATTCTAACAATCTTGAATTTACGAGTACCTAAGAAAAGAAGAAATACTTAAGTGGACAAAACTTTTTGTTGTCGTTCGCATGAAACAATGAAAAGAAGAAAACAATGGCGACATGAGTATTAAAATTAAAGGTCACAGGTATATAGGCCAATAAAGTAATAGTACAGATTTTATATGGGTATTACATTATTTGACTAATATCAGTTCTGTTATTATCGAGGGGCCTATGGTATTATATTGACACAAAAATAAACAACACTACATTTCTATGGAACATCCTTGCACTACTCATACACGAACAAGTCACAACGTTAATTGAAATGTACCTTCGGATTAAGTTTAAGCTTACTTTTAACTATTACACATAAAGCAAAAGGTCTACTATCTATTTTGTGGGGCCAATTCTGGTGATTTTTTTACAGATTACGAAGTAGAGAAGAGAGAGTATTGGATTTATTTTTTGATGCTGCATCTTTGTGGTGACAGTAAAAAAATATTTTATTTTATTGTAGAGCATACACAAAGAATCTAAATCAAATCGCTTTGAACTAGAGTCAAGATAGTATTTTTTGTTCTTTTTAAGTTCATTTTTTAGTGGCAGTAAATAAAAGTGATTCAAAATAGTAGACTTACTAAATCTGAGTAAATATAACATCTATAATATATTTACTCAGTCATGATAATAAAAAAATAAATAATAACTGAGAAAACATAAAAGAAATAATTTAAGCCATCCAAACCTCTTCAAATGGTAGCAAAGATCAACAGGTATCGTGAGTCCGGTAATATTCCTTGTTCCGGTTTCCTTGCCTAGTGTTCAACGTCGTAGCACGTAGCGCGCAGGCGTCTACGAAGCTACGCATCGCTACGCTGCCGTAGCCGTAGGCAATAATGCAGTTTCCATTTACCTCCCAATACTGTTTACCCCAATTTTTATCCAACATTTACCTTTACTTTAGTTTAAAAATAGATCTTGTTTTCACGCGACCGATCGATAGCAAGACTCGAGGTCGTCGCCGCAGATAGTACACAGATGTCAAGGACGAAAGACAAAGAAGTGATCGCGAGACAAAAACACATTTTTTTAACTGAGCTCACCATAGTCGGCAAGCAGGTCCTGAGTTTAAACAGGATCTGCCTCTGCTCTGCCTCCTTATCGAAGATATGGAGCCTCGGTCCGCTTTTGAGCGAGCAGAGTCGACAGAGGTCGGTGAACGCCGTGAAGTTGAGGTCCTCGGGCTCGGTCATGGCGAAGCACCTGATGAGGAGGTCGAGGAGGCAAGAGTTGTCCATGTGTACGTCGGTGTGATGCGGGTCGGTCAGCGCGGCATCACGGGTGCAGGCAGGGAGGCGTCGCGCCGCCGCTGCGTCCGGGGGGGCACTGGCCCCGGCTCTCCCTGCCCGCCCCCTCACCCCCCGACCCCCCGGCCCGAGCGGCCCGCCACCGCGCAACGCACGCAGTCCCGAAGTTAATGGTGCAGTATACAAGCCTTCTACTTTTTGGATCGCTGCAAATCGCATTCTACAAACATATATACAATTATACATACATAGTCGTATAATCTAATCGTTTGTTCTTGATTGCACTACATGGCTCATCCAAAGTATGATCAATCCCCAAACTCTTTACCCGACTGTAAAAGAAGGTGGGGTTGGTATGTTTTTCGGGTGCATGTATGTCTGTCTGTATGTATGTACGTATCTACGTACTCACGAGAGCCTAAACGGCTAGTCGTTTTTTATGTGAGTGGTGTCAATAGATTCGCCTTAGTAGCGAGAGTGACAAGACATTGTGAATCAGGATATTTGACTTCAAAATAATTAATAAAATAAATTAATAATTTCAAAATACATTGAGTCTGGTATCAAAATAAAAATACGGTGAATACGAATATATATATATAACTTATATGTTTCATTGGAGTGTGGAATAGGAAATGCAAAGTTTAAGATACACAGGTTTAAAGATTTAGCAGTCGGGTTTTTTGAAGTCGCTTCTAAGCATTGTTTATAAAAATAGTAGCCTCATGATGGTATCTGGTCATTGTTACTCATAAATGATTGCATTTATTTTTATATAAGAAGCTGTTTAGCTTACATTATTTTGTTCTATGCCATAATCATTTGCGAATGTGACGTATTAGAAACAAAAATATGGATCCTTCATAAATATATATATGGTATTAAATGTACGGTATAATTTTTACGCTATTAAAATATCAAATTCACACCGCTCTCAAACATGTTTGTCCCAATCTCCAGTACTGCAATCTACACCTAGCCCTCAAGGGTGGCCCGTTTGGGTGGAGGCCGGGAAATGCGTGCCAGTTTTCCCACTTACCACCGCAGACGTCTGATGTGCAACTGATTATGACGTAGCGTGATGTATGATGGGACTAAAGAGCTGCTGACGCAACTCCTCCTTGAGATATAACATCTTCGAAAATATTAAAAATAACAATACAAATTATACACTACTGCAAACTGAACGTAAGAAGTCAATGAAATTTTCGTTGGAACACAATGAAACCTGTAAAATATACATATGCTCAAAGACACAATAATTTCTTAGGTATATATAACAATGAGTTACGACTATGTATGATAAAGAAATGGATAACAGATATAAATACAGAGTTTCAGTAAGGTATAAGATAAGAGATAAGCCGAAAGGGAGTCACTATATAAGTCACCCTAAGGAACAACCTTTACTATGGAACCAACTTCGAAATCGAGAGAAAAATATTTCAGTTTAGTCCATCCTTAACCGATAATTCTGTATAAGTACAATTCCAATTCACAAAATGTGAATCCAAGATGCCATCGATTGCCCATTCTAATGTACAAAAGTTTTTCATCTGCCGATTTCTAATTTTCTTCATCAATTGAAGTGAAAAAAGCTGATGGGTCATATTTATATAATCAGTTAGGTTGTACATAGCCAAAGGATAGTACTAACTCATCTTAATAATAGTTTTAACTATGTATATATTATATGGGGTTAAACCGAAATGCGATAAAATAATCCATTATTTCAAAGAAACACTTTCACTGTCGTCGACCAAACGCATTTGCTTACCTACTGTTAATTTATTTTTCTTGTATTCTGGCCATCCCATAGTGAAAGTTGTTCATTATGGTGTGTAGTGTCCCCCGTTTTGGCTTAGTACAATCCAACAGATACCGATAAAGTATAAGAACGTGCTAACCACACAAGTTCTTACAGAAGAGAAGGGGTAGTATATATTAAGAATGCAATTAAATTAACTAAAATTAATAACTATTTTAATTAGAAACTAATAGGATTTTTAATTAAAAATATAATTCAAACGTCTTTTAAAAATAGTCCGTAAGAATCAGCTCAGAACGGAGTTTCTATTACACACCTTTTTGTACGAGAAGCGTCAGTACCTAAGTAAAGTCAATTTCAAATTAAATATTTCGTCTCATTAAATAAACACGTTATTTCTTTCTAATTTCTCAAAACTTGTTTAATTTTTATATAAAAATTAGTAAAAATAACAATTTTAGCCGCTATCTTCGATCGAAGAGTTGTAGAAATGGCTTTTTCAGTAGCTTCAACAGAGTCTCAGGCTGAGATCCACTCGTACTCCGAAAGAACTCTGGCCCTCATCAAACCAGAGGCCATCGAAGATGCGGAAGCCATAGAGGACACCATAAGACATAATGGTTTCACTATACTTGCTGTAAGTTTTACTTTGAGTTTTGTTATGGTAGAGACTATAACCTAGGCCGCATCGTCATTTACACCAGACGAGTTGCAGCTAAGCACTGCACACTTGTACCACTAAAGTTGCTAAAAACGCTCGATTGAAGCGAGCACTCGGAAAGTTGACATCTCTTCTCATTAGAGCCTTTGTCTAGCGGGTCACCAAATCAGATCAGGTCAGAACCACGCCAGAGGAAAATTTAATTTGTTTTTGTAACTGGAATTGTAGCGCTATGCAACTTATTTTGGAAAGCGGTAATTCGACAGATAAAAGCTTAGTTATTGTTATCTATCGATTGCGAGTATGATATAGGGTTCCTATCTGGTAGATATAGCACGATAGGGGAGCGATGCCTCGAGCAGGACGCATGTCCGACAATCATTTCTACTCTACATGGGTACAGGCACAACTCTAAATATTTAAAGTACTATCGCGGTCAACCTGTATATTTAAATATCAGACCAAGCGATAGAATCGAGCAAATCTCTACATCATTGTAAAATTTTCTTTGTCCTCTCTTTCAAAAATTTTAATACCTATATTTGTCTGGATGCTGGTAATATACAGTTAGGTCGTAAACTTCAATCCATGTTGGTGAAAATTTGTATAAAGGTTCTATGAGTTTTAGTAGGATTTTATATCGCCAACGATTTTTACTGAAAGGGTGTTTCTCGAACAGCCCCACAGTTGGTTATGTCAGCCCCCAAGTTCGCTATGTCGCTATTTACCGGCTCATTTCAATATCTTCGATTAGATATATTTGGTATGTGATGCCATAGTATTTAGAAAATAAATATAATCGGTCAAGAGGTTGCCGTAGTATTTCAAACTTCAAAAAGGAGGTTCTCAATTCGTCAGAAACTGTTTTGTTTATATTTTTATGTTCCTCGTTTTCTCAGCGACGCCTGGACCGATTTGGGTAATTCATTTAATTTCTTCAAAAGATATCCTTTCAATCAAAAAAAATAATTATATGGGACCTCCTTAATAGGTAAGTATACACTTAAACATGTCGTCTATTATACAATTTTTTAAAATCAATTCAGTAGTTAGGTTTATAAATAAAAAAAAAACCATAATAAAATAATGCCATCGAATTCAAATATTTTTTAAGTTAAAGTTACTTGCTGCAAATACATTTTGTATGAAAACTCGATCTCACACCTTACTCGGGTTAATTCGTTATCTCCAAGCGACGCTGCACTCGACGGTACTCGTCGGTAGGGTTGGCGCGCGATATGCAAAACTCGTATCGGCATTAGTGTACGAGAGGGGTCGTTCATTATTCCACGTCACATGCAACCCTTGTTATAATAGGGTCGCCACGTTCGGCTCTATGATTTTGAGAAATTTTATAGGTTTTTATAGATATCCAATTAGTAAAGGCATAGGAACTATTATTTTCTTCTGTGGTGAAAGTCAGATTTTAGGCTCTATAGCATAATTATTTTGTCATATATTTTAAATTTTTCACGGGGTCAGCTTTTCTAATACAGCGTAGTCTTCAGGCGGTTAGTGTCAGGGTTCGTTAAAGGTAAATAGGCGTTTTTGAGGTACTATAGAGGGTTATCGATTAGCGAAGTACTAAGTCGAAAGAAGGCCACTATACTCATCATTACGAACAACTTACTCTACTACCACGCAGAATTCGAAAAAACAACAAGCCGTTCCATAAAAAAACTTAATCGGTTAATCGGTATGTTTTTTCTCGAATTCAGAGTCTGTCTCAGAGTAAAAGTTGTTCCTGAGGATGAGTATAGTGTATGTATGTAATTATAGTAAATTATTTATACTTATTTGTATCTAATATAGTCTTCTTAGGAACCGAGGTTTAATTTAGCTGCTTAAATGCTTCTGACATGATTTGAAATTGTTAAGAAACGTTCAAGACCTCGCAACGTTTACGCCGCACCAACGCAACGTTAACGTCGCGTTCTCGCCGCATATAGTATCTTGTGCGCGACGTTAATGTCGCTTTCAGCGGACGTTAGTGCTCGCTCGTAAAACGCCAGTGGGATAGCGGCCTTAGTGACATTCAGCAGTCACTCAACTTAGAATTTAACAGGATTACGGTTGCCACAATTTCGGTAATCAGCCGGAACACGCCTAGACAAACAAAAGAAAAAAAATGGCCAACTCGAAGAGAAGAAGCACCTAACGATGATTTTCGTTGAAAACCAGTGTATTCCAGACTAGGCATGCACCATCTAGGGTGACAGTGACACTTCCGTAATCGTGCGAGCTTGCGGTCAAATGCTAGATGTGCCAAATAAAAGAAAAGGAAGTCGCTTCTCTCGCTTCGTCAATTTCGACTAGTAGGCAACCCTGCAAGATATCTGCAGATATCTGAGCACCCTTTGCTCTCGGCGCACGGTCACTGCTTTTATCTATGGAGACCATAGAAAAAAACTAATTACAAATTCGTGTCCCGTTGTTGACGTTTCGAGGGGTCAGTCCAGCCCTTAACTTCGCTAGCCAGGAGCGATCGGACTTCGTTTAATTATTGAAAAAACTGCAACCCTTCAAGTTCCATTTTTAACTAGGTACGTAGTTTTTCTAAAATCAGTGTATCTTATTATCACTCACTTAGGTACATTTAAAATGTAGCACATTCAGGACGTAGGTAGAATATAATAGGTAGGTATGAATATATGAGCGAAGCGTCTCTACTTTAAACCTGACAAAATTTTCTTTCAACTATCAGTCTATAGATAGGTACCTACTCATGACTGTATGTTACTCATTACTTACGTTATTACGTTACTCATAGCTTTTAATTAATCTTCACAGCATTTGGTATGTATAATATAATACAGATTATAAGTAATTAACGACTTTCTATTGAGAGGTACCTAGGTATTTCTTCCAAAAAATTGGTAAGTTTACGACTATGTAAAGGCTGATTTATAAATATTCATTCCTGACGACAACAGAATTTTCAAAAATCGTCGCACCTATACCATTACTCATACTGATTGATTGAACGCTACGCCTATGTCACACTACACCTATACGCTAGTTAGCACCTCCAAACATACATAACAGAGAAAGCAAATTTTACTAGACTTAAAGCAGAGACTCCACGCGTCCTGTCAACCATAAAATGTATTAAACATGTCGATGGTTCCAGAAACGCACCGTCCACCTGACCCCGGAACAAGCGGCAGAGTTCTACAAACATCACTACGGCAAGCAACACTTTCCACACCTCGTGGCGCACATGTCCAGTGACAGCATTATAGCGATGGTGCTCGCTTGTAAGAACGCTATCTCCAAGTGGCGCACTGTTATGGGGCCGGCTAGGTACGTCTTTCAACTTCCATTCAGCCTTAGAACCCTGCACGAGAGGGAGTAAATGATTTTAACGCTGAGAAAGTTTGAGAGCTCATCTGCGTTATAACCTGCGTTTGCTGTCCTAGAAAAAGCGCTTCATCCGCACCTAGTCACTCTACGTTTACGTTTGATAGTCAGAGTCATCTCTGGCCCAAACACCCCAAGCAGCACCTACGTCATTGTGACTTCCAGTAATGAAGTAAAAATAATAATAAATGCGCTGCCGTTAAAATGGTCGGTATTTTTCCGTGGTCTTAGAGAGAATTGTAGAAATACAGGGTCGGTTAGGAAAGTACTAAGCCGAAAGATAATACTATACTCATCCCATGGAACAACTTTCACAACCAACTCCGAATTCCAGAAAATATAATCATATATATCACAAATTTTGACTATTTTCTAGAGATAGAGACCGATTAACTGTTTTCTATGGATCAACGATTATTTTTTTCGAATTCAGGGTTGGTTCCATAATGTTAGCTGTTCATGATGATAAGTACTACAGTAACCTCCTTTCGGCTTAGTACCTTGCTGCAATATTTCTCCTGTCCAGGGTACTAGAAGCTCAAGCATACTGGCCGGACAGCGTCCGCGCGAGCTACGGCCGGAGGTCACAATACGGAGATTACTTTAACGCTGTTCACGGCAGCGAAAATCACGCGGAGGCACTCAGAGAGATACACTTTTTCTTTCCTAACAGTAAGGGTTCAGTTAATCTTTTCTTGCTCGGCGAGCACACTCCGTGGACTGTGCCAGTTCTCAAGTTCGAAGGGTTCATTGTTACCGAGGAATGGGGTGGTATTGCATATATATAGCGACGAAATAAGTGAAAGAAAACTTAATTTGTTTTGACTGAGTAGAACCATTGATTATTTATGGGTTGACCGGAGATATGTCAAATAAAATAAAAATGGCCTCACTTCTTTCATCACTTACTTTATGCGATACCACTTATGATTACCTACACCAATACCTGGTTTAAAAATTTACCGAGCGAGCCAAGCGTCTCTGGCAAAATTGATTTGCATCTGTCAGTATGTATGTTTGTCTCAAATTTGTTGGTGGTACTAAAAACAATCTTTATAAAAAAACGTAAATTGATGTAGCTCTCCAACTGTTCTACGAAATCCGACCTTTTTTATTTTAGGGTTAACTGCTCACAAATTTAATATGAGTATTATGTAAGGAGAAAACAGTACGTTTAACTCGAATCCGTGCTTTGATGAAATTTCTTCAAAAATGGAGATGCTATGCTAGACTAGAAAGTTAAGATGGATTTCACCAATGCTTCACCAGTTTTGTTAATCAAATCGATGATTCCTTAGCAAGCTCCATCGTTTGTTCCTATTCCTTTTCCCCAGTGATTGTAGGCCCTGTACTCCGCAAGTGGCAAATCAACGACTACATCCAGAAGTACCTCACCCCCACCTTGCTGCCCGCTATGACGGCCCTGGCGCGCGAGCGTCCAGCCGAGCCGATACTTTGGTTGGCGGAGTATTTGAGACAGCACAACCCTAACGAGCCGGAGCTGGGGATGCAGCCAAATGAACAACGGGAAGACAGGAGGTGTCACACGCCCGTGCCTTCTGAAGAGACTCTCAGATAATTTAAATATTATGGATTATACTCGAACTTCGTTCATTGTCGTTATAACCGTCGCCGATTATATCCAATTTCAGATATAATTGCTTTTTCTAATATTTTTATAGTACAATGGACCCCGTCGCGTGCAGCAAAAATGTAGGAAATATGATAATATTAATTGCGAGACACACGAAAACTTTGAGTTTAAAACTTTTAAGTAATGATAAACTTTTCTTAAGTCTTAAACAATCATATTTAGTATCATGTGACAGGTTTAGCATGCAGAAATACTGTTTATGTTATCTTAAATAGGGCGTTAGGTAAAGATGCACGAAAGCTTGCCAAAAAAGTAATTTGCAATTTTGCGAGTTTCTTTATAGTTGCAATTTCAGCTCCAGAAAGCAATTTTGTAACTCAAAGATGTTAACGTTAAAAAAAGAATAAAATACATTTTACGTTTAAAACTTTATTTATACAAAAAACAGTTTACAAATGAACTATCACAGGCTAGCGCGTGAATTCTACTTCATTTAGAATAAACAATAGTTTTTAAACTTGGTTATTTGAATACACGATTAACTAAAGTATTGATAAACATGTATGAGACTCCGTATGAATGCAAGTTACAAATTCTTAAACTAACAATTCCCTTACCTTAGTTTAAATAGAAACAGAAACACTGGAAATGTCTGAAATATGAACTAAGATAAAGGTATTCCTCGAAACCTTATTGTAACTATTTACGCAGACTAAGTACAAAAATATTTTCATTTTTAAATATTATTTGCTCCATTTCCTAAGATAGAAATTTCAATACATTTTCAATAGAAAAAAATAGTTACAATATTGTTTTCGTAAAATTATATTTACCCTTAAAAAGATTTTGGTAAAAAGTTAATGGCTTAAGTAAAATAAAATGAAGAAATTTTTTACGAATGTAGATCCGTTAGCCAAAGTACCTGTAACAATATTATAAGCACAATGTATCACACATAATTTAAACAGGGTAAGTCAAGTTTGTGGTTACAGAGAACTAAAATGAGTAGTTATATAACCTATATACTTGGGATAGAAAATAACGTAGAATAATAATGATAAATAATATATATAGCTAGAATACAAACAAAAAGTATAAATAATAATATTTGCAAATATTTCTCATGTGTATAATTATAACACACAACTTAACTAACAAGCTAACTTACTAAACTAACCTAATTTGACAGTCCTAAAATGGTCTCCTCTCTTTTTGTTTCCAAACGTGAGAAAAGGATGGATATAATTTTAGGAACTTTTAGTTTAGTCAGTGTGCCTGGCCGAATTGGGATCACTGTTGTAAAAACTATTCATTAAATCCACATTATAATGCCAATGTTCGTTTAGTCGTACCGTGAGCGTTGTCTCATGGTACACGATATCTTGGATCGGCTGGGACCAGAGGTGTTATCGCCTAACGTTAACGGTGAAAGAAGTGACAGTAATCTTAGTTTCGTTTTTACGGAGTTGAAAGGACGAACTGTCAAAATGCAACCAAGATTGCTGTCGATTGCTTCACTTCTTTCTCTGCCAACGTAACGAGATATCACTAAGTGAAAGCGCGAGTATCATCCGCTTGAAATATTTTTTTTGCAAAATTTATATATTATATTATATATTGTTTCAACTACCGTATTTCATGTTAATTTCTCAACAGTAAAATATCAAATAAGATACGAGTGCACTAACACGATAGTTTCTTTGTGCTTAAGTCAAAGTTTAGCGCGGACCTCGAGCGTATGAAAAGTGCATTATTATTATTATATTTCCTATCTATTTTGTACCTATACCCAACCCAGAAATAGGCACGCTCCATCTATGGCTACAGTATTTCTGACTTTCGTGGTCGTGCGAACTTGTGGTCAAATGCCTAGCAGTGTAAGATAAAACTAAAAAAAAAGGATTGCTACAAACGAATTTCCTAGTCGTACCCATTAGTTCCGTTTCTCCCTGTACATGCGCACGTAGGCCGCGTTGTTCCCGGCGCAGAGTCCTATCTTCTGACACACTCCCTTCACGCCGAACTCCTCGATCAGGTGGATCACGCTCGCGCCGTATATCTCCATCATCGTGTGGCACTGCAACACATACATACGTATACAAGTTTACACAACAATTATTACCCACTTACATAACGGGTATAATTTAGACGGATAATATTTTTGGTTCCTAAATTGGCTTAAAGGTCACCAAATTATGACACTCCGAATACTTTCAGCAACAAGGACCGCAGTAGGTTCAGGTCAGTTTTTTATGACATTCTGAATTCTTTCGGCAATGAGGTCCGCAGTAGTTTCAGGTCATTTTTTTATGACAATCCGAATACTTTCGGAAACAAGGTTCGTAGGAAACGAAATTTGTACTTTTTTGTAATAAAATATGTACTTTTTTGGGCGGTTTTTAAACACGAGCCTCAGATAACGGCAAGCGCCAATAGAACTTTTCAGTTATTTCGATTTAAAAATCTGGATGTACTTATTCGATAAAATTTAACTACACAAGTATAAAATATACAAACGCCTTTTCAAGCATAAAAAAATCTCTTCTGTTCAGCCGTCTCCGAGAAATCAGGCAAACAAATACCAGCAAATTGAGCACTTGTTTCTTTTTGGTAAGTTGGTAAAAAATATAATTTCTTACCCTGTTGGAGTACTTAGCAGGCAGCATTCCACAGGACTTCTCGATGACGTGCACAATGTCGCGGTCAACCTTGTCGTTAGACAGCACCTTCTTGACAGCCAACACCACCGTCTCGCACACCGCGCAGTCGAGGACTTCCTCTGCAATACAGAACATTCATTGGTAAAAATAGATAAATTCTATATCTTTTTAAGGTGCCGTATCTATAAAGTAAAACGGGACTCTACTACTTAAACTTCACTGTTCGTCCGTCCGTCCTTCTGTCAGTCACCAGGCTGTATCTCTCGAGCCGTGTTAGCTACACAGTTGAAATGTACACAGATGATGTATTTCAGCTGCTACTATAGCAACAAATAATAAAAACAGAATAAAATAAATATTTTAGTTAGGTTTTATTTTTTTACTTTTTGAACTATTGTTGTTTAATACTAACACGGAAATAATTGATAGAGTCAGGCGTTACTTTGCGGAAATCCATTTATAATAGGATGGTATATACAAAATATTTAGTGTTTTTCCGCCTCGTCTTGATGTCAGCGTGAGAAATCGAAAAAATCAAAATTGCTTTCGAGCGAGCGCTTGAAGAGTCAACATCTCCTGAGGATGCCTTGTGCTAAGGCGAAACACGTGTCGAGGAAGTCGGATACTGAGAGAAAGAGAAATAATAAGGTGAGGTGTGGCGGTGGTGAGGAGGAACCACACCATAAAAACAAAAATATTTTTCGATTTCTCACGCTGACATCAAGACGAGGCGGAAAAACACTAAATATTTTGTATATACCATCCTATTACTAACACGGAACCTTTAATAATGGTAGGTAAAGGTGGTATAAAATAATGGTACGGAACCCTTAGTGCACGAGTCTGACTCTCACTTGGCCAATTTTATCTTCAGACGCAAATAATTTCAATCTACTTGACTATAATGACAAATACAGGTTTAACGGATACAGGCGAAAAAAGCCAAAATAGGCACCACAACAGTAACTATCAAATCTCACTAGAATTCGAGACAAAATAATACAGCTTTTACAGGACATACGAATAACGCCACATTCACAAAGTTATAAAAAGAGTTAATTACCTCTGACAGCTGTCATTGTGAGTCCGCTGGTGGGGCACAGCTTCAGCTCCTCGCACACCTTGGCCGGGTCGAGGTCTTGCGCCAGCAGAGAGATCACCATCTGTCCGTACTTCTCTACGAACTGGTCGCATTCGCTGCGCACTGACTTGGGCATGCGCTTACAAACGCCGTGCACGGCCGCCATTATCTCGTCCTGGAGGACATTGAAAATTAATTTATTTTTAACAACCAGAAAAAAAAAACAAAAGTTGGTTGCAAACTCTTTTTTAGGCTTGCGTTTGATCTCAACTCGTCTGATGTAAAGGATGTTAGCGCGTTTGCCCAAACCCAAATTGTAGTAAACGGGAAAGACAGATACAATAAATATACGCTATTTGGCAAATTCAATAATCAGTAGTAATTAGATAAATGTTAAGCGTGTTTAGTTATTTCGCATGAAGTTTACGAGTATATGTTATTTTAGTCAAGAAATTACATTTCTTTTAACAAATTTTCTAACTATTGGCAAAGCTGTTGGGTGATTCCTTAAATTTCGACTTCTGTAACAAACAAACTCGAAACATTCGAAATCAGGAAGCATTGGTCACAACTGTTTTATTTTTTAATCGCGTTCAACGTCACATATGGCACGTAGCCATTCTTTTCTTGAATCTTTTCCAAAAGAGAGAGAAAAAAAATTAAAACGTCATATTAGGCTAGTTTGGTAAGACTGTTGATGTGATACTTATTCTTACCGAATTATTCCGTATCCAACCATTAGGCCATAATTTGCTATATTAAAACAGACGGCTATGTATAACTATAACTGACCTCATTATGCTTATCCTTGATCTGGTCGTCGATCTCCTTGAGCACAAACTCGCAGAGCACACAGATGGTCTTCGGTCCCTTCACTGGAGTGACGGGGCGGCCGCCCACAGTGTTGTCTGGGATCTCGTTCGTTTCTACATAAGATTATAATGAAACATCAAATCAAAGCTTGTCTAGTTTCCTATAGCTTAAAAGAGATTGGGTTAGTCATAATATCAAGTAGTAGGCCCGCGACCAAAAAATTTTTTTACAACTAACAATTTATGTCAATTTTTGTTTGGTAGTACGTAGTAGGAAATTAGGCGAGAAGTAAATTCCCAAGAGACACATTCAAATGAAATGAGGTTTAACAGTTCGTTTTGAAAAAAAATTGCCAGAACTGAAGCAAAAACGCTTCGCTTGCTCGGTCCATTAACCCATTCATAATAATTTTCTTATTTCGCAATTATTGAGTTGCGTCAGATCAGCCTAGTATTTGTAGTAAAATTGTTTTTACTAATAACTTCTAGGGTACAACCGCCTTTTTTTTAAAATAAATGAAGGCCTTTTTTATAAATAAAAAACCTACTCCTTTTCCGAAACCAGTTAAAAACACTTACCGATATCCCCACCTCGAACCAGCATACTAGCCGGCAACAAAGACTTTCCTCTGAAATTGTTCCTGTCTCCTCTCAGCTGCGGTGTCTCGTGATATCTATCTATCCCTTTCACTCGTAGAGGATCGTGCAGCTCCGTGGGGCACAGTCTCAAGTAAACACAGATGTCCTGAGCGCTGATGTCTTGTGACAGCATGTGCACCAGCTGGTTGGTGTATGTGTCCACGAAGTCTATACAGTTGGTTTGCAGCTTGGGGGAGAGATGGCTGCAGAGGCCGTCCAGGGCTTTGCGGATGTTCTCCTGTAGATAAATTTCATTAATTTAAAACAAGAAATAAATTTTACATATTGACCCCAATTCGTGCAGTCACACTAACTAAAAGTTTCTAAAATGATATCCATCCTTTTCCCACTTGTGCAAACAACAGGTGAGGAGACAATTTTAGAACTGTCAAATTAGGTTAGTTTAGTAAGTTTAGCCTGACAGAATCGGGCTCATTAGCTAGTTTTTTTAACGTTGAATTAAATGAACGTTGAAAGTAAGTTAATGGTAGCGTGGTGGCTAAACATCTTGCATCTCGAGCGAGATAGTGCAGATGCGATCCCAATATCAGACTTGCATTTATTATTTTCTTTACCCAAGTATATACATATAATTAGGATTAATAATTTAATTCGCCCATCCCCTTTCTACAATCGGACGAGTACATATACTGCAAGACGCATGGTAGAGGTTCCACCAAACGCTTTGTGTCTACTTTTATTATGCGAACAGCTAGTTCTCTATTTTCCGAAAGCTATAATCTCGACCTTTTCAAATTACGAGCAAATCGGTTTTTTCTAGGCAAGCGTACTACATCCTAGAACACATCGTCGCTTTACATCAGGCGAGTTGCCGTCAAAAGCAAGACTAAAATTAATAAACAAAAAAAACAGTCATTATCATGAGCCCATCATGATCACTGTTGAGCAAAGACCTCTCTACCCTTCTTCCATGTGTCTCTTTCTAGGGCTGTAATTGACCAGTTTATGTCATATTTGTTCTGCATATCTCTCTTTAGCATTAACACTTGCTATACAAAAAAAAACGTGGAAACCAGATTGTCGGAAAAAGAGGTCTATCGAAGACAAGACAAGTAACCTACCCACAATTTGTTCAGCGTAGTGAACATCCCATTTATAGGAGAGACCGTGCCCATGTCATGAGAACTATTAAACTAAGAACTAATAGTAACTACTCGTATATAAATAAGATTTATACGTTTAATTTTAGTAGTAATTATTAATTAAAATATAATAAGACTTGCCTGTAACGAACGTTATTTAAAGGTCAGTAAATATTACTTTACTTGAGTAAAAACTCGTTAAATGTACCTAGTTAAGTTACAAACTAACCTCGCTTCTGTTGTTGTTAAGCATGGCCTTAAGTTGTTCCACGGCGAACAGACAGAGCGGACAGTTGGACTTTTCAGAGTTGATATCCACTTTACGGACTTCCTCTAGTTTGGGGCACAGGCCCAGCCCTGGACAAACCTGTACGACATGTCAATGTATAAGAAACAATTAAAAATGCGTTATTTTACTATTTATGTTTAACTTTTGCTATAATCTTATAAATGAACTTAAGAATAACCGTAACTTTAATAGAGCATGAAAACTTCGCAAAAACTTGTATGAGATTACGGGATAAAAAGCCTATTTGTTAATCCAGGATATAAGCTATCTTCGTACCAAATTTAATCCAAATCCGTTCAGCCGTGAACGTTAAGAAGGAACAAACAAACACACACATACAAACTTTCGCCTTTTTATTGGTGTGATTAAATATTTCTATTAGAAGTTTTGCACAGCCACAGTAGCAGCTATTTATATTTTAAATCTAACTGAAATTGGTACAGCCATTTTAACACAAATAGCCAGGCTTACTGAAGGATAGGCAGCAATATTGTTTTTCTTTTGTTAATAAATATACAAATCCAAATTATGAAATCATGAACCAGATCCAAATTGAGAATTCTTCAAAGCTTGCATTATATTTGAAAACAAAAACACACGAGTATTGTTTAACTTAACAAAATGAAATACTTGACACTAATTTTACTAAACGTACGAAGCCTAATAAATAAATAATAAACGTTTACACTTTTTACACTCATAGCTCCTCACTAAGATTTCTCCATGCCATGTGACATTTACAAACACGCGCACAAAGATACCCAGAGCCGAAGAAAAATGTTCAAACTCATCATTCGAATTGAACCTGGGACCGTCGCCGCATCGGATCTCGATACAAGCATACTCCATGCCATGTGACATTTACAAACACGCGCACAAAGATACCCATAGCCGAAGAAAAATGTTTAAACTCATCATTCGAATTGAACCTGGGACCGTCGCCGCATCGGATCTCGATGCAAGCATACTCCATGCCATGTGACATTTACAAACACGCGCACAAAGATACCCATAGCCGAAGAAAAATGTTTAAACTCATCATTCGAATTGAACCTGGGACCGTCGCCGCATCGGATCTCGATGCAAGCATACTCCATGCCATGTGACATTTACAAACACGCGCACAAAGATACCCATAGCCGAAGAAAAATGTTTAAACTCATCATTCGAATTGAACCTGGGACCGTCGCCGCATCGGATCTCGATGCAAGCATACTCCATGCCATGTGACATTTACAAACACGCGCACAAAGATACCCATAGCCGAAGAAAAATGTTCAAACTCATCATTCGAATTGAACCTGGGACCGTCGCCGCATCGGATCTCGATGCAAGCATACTAGCCACTAGACCACGGCAGCCGTTAAAATCATCAAATATAATCGCTAAAGGGAAATAAAACAAACTTTTTAAATAGTCGCACTTACACTGGCGGGGTCGATTTCTTGCACGAGCAAAGCGACCACGGCCGGTCCGTATTGTTCGACGAACTGCCTGCACTCCGCGTTCACTGAACTAGGCAGCTTGTTGCACGCGTCGTCCACTACTTCCGTCACTTTATCCTAAAGACAAATGATTCACGTTAATACCACAGCAATAGGCTGAAAACAATAATGTTGAAAGATAGATAGAAAGAAAATTTATTTGTTTCAAAATAATTGTTCTTATTGTAGAATTTAGACTAATAATAATTAATGCCTAACATAGTTTCCTGGGACGAACCAGCTCCAACTCAGAATAAAAAACTCATTGTAAATGAAAATCTAATCTTTGTGTCTGTGGGCGACTCATTGGTTCATTCTTTTTCGTTCATTTGCATTTCCAAAGCGTTCAGTACAAAATGGAATATAACGTCGATTTATAGTCATAGCGTCAGTTGACTATAATGTATGTAGATCGAATGATAAAAGATTTTTTTATAAGTTGTAACACTATATGAACACAAATAATTCTGTCGTAAATGTCACTAGGTACAAATCATATTAAAATTCATTAGTCTTGGTGTCCTGCAAGTAATGCTAATTAACGAGTATAAGCCAACAGCTTTGTTCTCGGGTCGCGGCACAAGAGAAAGATCTTGTACAACCGCAATGTCACTAGTAATTTGAGAATATTTTACTGATATAGCTCTCCAATAATAGCAGTTTATTTTCTCATAAATTTTAGAACACGTTTGGAGTTTATGGAAACGTTGGCGAAAGAGCATACCAGCGGCAATTTAATCTCTGGCAAAAAAACGACAATAGCAATAAAACAACACTCACAATAGTCCTGGTATCGCTGAGTTCAACTTGCAAGTAATGCAGGAAGTACTGGCAGAAGGAGCAGACTGCTTTGTTCTCTGGATGAGGCACCGACACGAACATCCTCTCGATGGGCAACACGCCCGCGATGTCGCTAGTAACTATAGGCATCGACGGCTCCTGGCCTATGACGCGCACGTTGGTCTGCTTTGCGATAGGGACTCGGGCTAACTGTAATGTAAAGGTATGGATGACGTTTCGCTGAGTTTATCGTAAGCTATAAATTGAAAACTGCGAATATATCAAAACGCTAAAATCTAACAGGTAGGGGAGAGGTGCTAAAGAAAACTAATTAGAACTTTATTGTCATATATAGTAATTTAATTTTTCTTAAAAAAGGCTCTAAGCTCGATAGCTAAATAGATGGTATTTGTATAAGATAGGCTTGCGTTTCACCACTGCCTAAGATAGAGCACGCCTGCCGATTCACTCGCGACGATCATGAAATAAGCTAACAGCGAGTACCACAATCTGGCAGTTTGCACAATGGAAGTAAAGTATTCGAATCTTTTAATATTTACAACGTAAACCGGCTTGGTTTACAGTGATGATGTGTTGGCACCGCGTATTCAGTGTATATGAACTACATCTTATAATGTACTGAATTAACTTTAATTGACCAAATCTCCAACGTTTTTTTTCCAGAACGGCTCAAGCCGCAAAAAGGGCAACAGTTAGCAGAACAAGTAGTGAAGTTAACATATTGTGTTTTGGTGTATTCTACCTTACATACCTTAGGCTTATCTTCACCAATCAGTTTAGTATTGATGGAGGCCGCCTTGACCTGTATTTCCCTCGGCAGCAGCGGTGCAATAGGCTCGTCCAACTTAGTCTTGCAAATGCCCATTTCTGAACAGATCTCTTCAGGTTTGAGCTCTTTAGTAAGATAGGAGTAGATAAGCGGGTAGTATTGTTCAGCCAGGTGGAGGCATTCGGATTTAAAGTTCCCGGTTTGCTTGCAGAGACCTGTGTGAAAATTTACAGTAGTTATAAAAAGATACGGGTTTAAAATCTAAATACTATTACTAGTTACTACTAGTTAGATTACTAGTTTGAAATTGTACCACAACTTTTTTTGTTAACTTATGTTGTACCACTGCTGGGTAAAGGTCTCCCCCTATTAATTCCACTTCTCCCTATCACACGCCAGTTTTGTCCAGTTCCTTTCGAACTCCTCTAGGCTATCATCATTATGTCTTGTAGAACTTGATGTGAACGTAAGACATTTGGCAGGTTATTTATTACTCTTGAAGTAAAAAATAGGTAATACGAGTAAATCTAAAACTGGAATGCCATTCTTAAAAATGTATTAAACTTGATTGGGTAATAAATTATTCAGATGTTTGTTAATTGAAACGACCGCATATTTTTAAAATAGTTTGACTTAATATTATCGATGGCGACATGATTTGCTCTCTCTCTCATCTCGCTCATACAAATACTAACCCCTTTTAGAGCTAACAGGCAGGAGCTTGTTTTTCAACGAATAAAGACAAATAAAGCTATAAAATTAAAGTATTTCATGCAAAACTAGCTTTAACTATTGAGAAACCTCTTATGTAGGACTTAAATACATCAGTAACTACTCGTATGTAGTTAATACGTCTTTCGTTATACCTTGCAGAACTTTGTAGAACTCAAGTTCGGTAGTATTAGCGACCATAGTATCTCTCAGGTGCTTGATCAACTGCTCGCAGAATTCGCACGGCACGTCACTACAAACAATAAAAAACACTATTCAATCATCAATTATTTATGTTAGTATTTTATTCGTACAAATATATTTTACATAATATCAAAGTTCTCGTCACAAAACACCCGCACAGTGCCCTCCTCCGAACGTGCCTAAGAGGCTGGCTGAGTATCCGCGCTGAATGGCCAGCGAAATGTGTTAGACCATGTAACGGCCAGACCGCGGATCAAATCCTATCTATCGAAGACGAAGCGATGATTCAGCAAAGAGATGAAACTTTCAGCTTCAGGGTCCCATGGGCAGTATAAATAATAAAAACGTTTGCGAAAAACTAATATTGTTAAATTTTGTGCCCCCATTTGACCTCCTTAGGGGCTGAATTTCCAAAAATCCTTTCTTAGTATACTCCTTATAATGAATACACCCTCCAAATTTCATGTCCGTAGGTTCTGCGTTGATTGCGCATATATCAGAGATTGTTTAAAGTCGAAAACCACTTTACTAAACAGGGCACGTGACGCGACTATAACTTAACCAGACGTCCTTTAACTTTTTTTTTTTATTTATTACATAACTTGATAAATGTTTAACTCGACGCTGGCAAATATACTCATTTTATAACGCCATATACGAGCATATACAAAAATAACTATATAAGTTTTATTCCCGTGAGTGTATTTAAGTGTTAAAGGTCTAAGTCTAAGGTAAAGGTCTTTACCTGACGGATTATTGGAGGGGTATTTTTCTCTATAACGGTGGAAGTTTACTGTACCATGCCATTTACTGGCCTATTTCAAAAAGATTTAGCACAGACATGCGGGTCTAAAAACCTCAAATTCAAAAAAGGTTCTTGAGTGGCGACCACAAACCGGAAGACCTCTCACCCCGCTAGGTAGGCCTCCCACTAGGTGTACCGACGATATAGTAAGTCACAAATAATAAGTGGATGCAATTGGCAACTTGTCGCTCGGAATGGTGTGTCCGAGGAGGAGGCCTATATTCAGCAGCGCACGTCTTCAGGTTGATGATTACGGTGAAGTGGTCGTTGTTTTCTTAGGCAGTGCATAAAATATTGTGGCCACGACGTCGACAGTTCACATAAGGACTGCTTAAAGTTAGTACTCACTCGCCAGTCTGCTGTTTAGGTTCAGGGAAGGTGAATTCATCGTGCGAGTGGAACTTGTAAGAGCATTGTCCAGTGACGTGGCACACGCTGTCTGACGTCAGATCCTTCTGCACTGCGCTCACAATGTTCTCGTAGTATTTGAACACCAGCATAGAGCAAGAGTCGGACAGAGAACCAACTTTGCGACAAATCTGGACGTAAAAAGCTAAGTAAGTGTCTGTTTAGTGTTAATGTTAAGTTTTTTAAACTAGTAATGTACCTCTACGGTAACGGTTAGTTAATAATAATATAAAAAAAAAACAAAGATAAATATTAAATGCAATAACCAGAAAGTATTATTGTACTTAATTTTACACAATTCAAAAATTTTTTATTTTTATAAATTTTACGAATATATGCTAATGCTTGTGGAAACCTCGTTCTAGTCTCACCATAACAAATTATTACTCATTACTAAACAAAGAAATCACAATGTAAATATTTAATATATTTACGAGAAATATAAAACTATATACAGGGTTATCGGCTAGGGGTGTACTAAGCCGAAAGGCGGTCACTATACACACACTCATGAACAACTTTCACTATGGAACCAACTCTGAATTCGAGTAAAAAAATCAGCTGTCCTATACAAATAGTTGATAGGTCGTCGACATAATGTACGGAACCGTTTTTTTTCTCGAATTCAGAGTTGATCCCATAGTGAAAGTTGTTCCTTAGGATGCGTAAAGTGACCTTCTTTCCGCTTATTACACCCTTTACTAATAACCCTGTATAAATAAGACTTTTAAGCTTAATTTTTTTAAAGTATTGTATAACGCCAAAGCAAGACTTGCCTGTAACGAACGAACGTTATTTAAAGGTTAACAAATATTTGTTATTCTTATTCTTAAGAAAATATTGTATTGACAGATATCAATATTTTATCATCTTATGTGTCATCCGACGTGACTGTTCTCACTTAGTCCGATCCATCCCAAGGTTGCCTGGAAGAAATTGCTTTAGGCGATAAGGCCGCCCAATGTACTACCGATGTTTTGTTCTTGCCTGTATTTTATTGTTTATTTTGTTTTTGGTGTGCAATAAAGAAATATTGTATTGTATTGTATTGTGTATGTATGCATTTATTTAATGACCTGAAGCCATGTTTATTTTACATGTTATCATAAAGTTGTCTACCTACTAATTTAATTATTTACACCTCTGCTACAGGTGTACATTTCTATTAATATTTCCATTTATTAAATACAAAATAAAATTTATAGATTGAAAGACCGATTTCAATTCAGCAGACTTATCTCAACTTCTGGTTGCATTTGATTTTATAAAGTAAAAACCACATGACAGATTTTGATAAAATTTCTATGGGAACAACTACAGAGCATTCTTTTTATTATGAGGTTCAGGTGCTGAAGAGTATGGAGAATATAATAAAAAAAAACCGTGACGAATTGAGAACCTCTACTTTTTTAATCCGGTGAATTGTGAAGTAAGCTACTCGTACTTTACCTGTAGTAGTCCAATGAGGAAATCTTCGTACGAAGTGGAATCGAATTTCTTACGCAGTCCATTCACGGTCATGGCGCAGTTATTGCAACCGCTCCTAAGCTCCAGACGGGCATTCTGAAATTAAAATAAAAATAATTCATCCCACAGATCATAAAACCAGTTAACGTATACCTTCTCTTTGTCCAGAAGATGAAATGTACGACCTACGAGTACCAACATTCAGACGAACATATTAGCATACAATGTGTAACAGAAAGTTCTGTGACAATACTTAAAGATGTTAGTCTACTAATCAAGGTGAACCCAATATAAAAGACAATTTTGCTACATTCCAAAAAAAAATAGGTTCTCCATACAAAAATTGGACACGTGATCGGTCAAGTTGTATGGAGAACGCAATAATTTTTTCTCGAATTTTGCAAAATTTTGTTCGTCAATAGATTTTCTTTGATGGGTAGACTAACACCCTTAAGTGTTGTCACACCTTTATGTTACACGTTGTATATACTGACAAACAAAATAAAGCTAGACTTTTGCCAGCGTCTCTCATAAGTCAATCCGATTGCAAAATGAACCATAGATGGAGATTTATCAGGGCGCCTAAACTGAGATTGAATATAACAGTAGATAGCAAAGCTTTCTTGCCTTGAAAAACTGTACGAAATAGTGTCTGCTGATTTAATCTTAATCTAATAAGTTACTTAAATCAAAAAAAAATATACAGAATGCGCTGTACAAAAAAGACCTTCTGTGTCAAATTGAGAACCTCTTCCTGTTTGGTAGATGGGTAAAAAATCTTTTATTTATTACCAACAACAACGCAACAATACATCTGAACTGCAAAAAACGATTTTCTTCAAATACATTTCAACACAAACATGATTTACTAGCATCACTTCGAACAAGGCCAAATCGCAACGTGACCAAACCAGAGCTGAAGATAACCTTATACGCAAATAGTTAAATTTAACGTCATACTATACAGAGTTATCTATTTCCTACGTTCATTTAAAAAAAAAAAACCCGTACCCATGAGAGGTTTTTTTAAATAAACTTTATAAGTGCCTTTTGAAAGCTGTAAATTATCACAAAATAGTACAATAAATTATTATACTAGAATAACAAAATATTGTCTATTATGCATATCACTTTCTACATGGACGCCTACTAGGTTTAAATTAACTTTCTTACCTAGCTCAAAAATCACAGAAATACAGTATTCCAGCTATATATAGGTAACTGTATGTAGGTTAATAATAGGTTACGTGTTCATAAAAATTCGTTAGATCTTTAGGTTGTACAATCAATGCATTTCGTAATGTTCAGCACTGTTGTCTGGACTTTATGGTCCATTTATTTTACAATAAACATGTTAACAAGTACAACATATAAGTATTTATTGAATAACATTTGTAATAAAACCAAAAGCGTTCTGATAACGTGATATGAAACAGTATGTTTGCATTTCCTGTGATAATACGTGGGCATGACCGTATAGATTAGCTAGTAGCGCTAGACTCTAAGTTAGAAGTAAATATCACTGTAACTATGTTATATGTACATATACATATGTATATAAACATATGTATATATATTAGTAGCAGTTACCCGCACAGCGCTGCCCGCAACAAATTTGTATATTAAGAAGTTTCAAACTTTGAACCCGTTAGGAGTTGAATTTCCTAATAATGTTTCTTAGTACTCCTCTACAACCTATAATGAATACTTAATCACTGCAAAAAAGAAGAAAACTTAAATCCTTCCAAATCAGGGCGTTCAACCTCTTTAGTCCCCAAATTTGGCTATTGGCATAGAGGAGTATTGAAGTAACATATTATATAGAGTTCAGATCATGTTCAAATATAGGACAGACATTTGATCAGCGAAACAAATATGGTTTGTTGCGCTCTTTATGCGTAGGTTTCAAAACGTACTGCGGCTGTACTATAATTAAAGTGATACTACTGCTTATGACTGAGCTTGTTTAGATTGTTTATACCATGTATTTAAATTCAAACCATGCATTCAAAGTGGTTAACGAAATAACCCGGCTGTAACAACTTTAGACCCACGTATCTTAACAAGTGTAATCGCGGGATGTACCTAGTATAACCTACGATCATCTGCAGGTGAAGACGAATCTATTGACACCACTCGCATAAAAAGCCGCTTAGGCTCTAGGGCGTGCCAAAAATATACATACATACATTCAAAAAACAACATCCCCCTTATTTTACGAAGTCGGGGAAAAATAAAACAAAAAATAGTAATTGGCCATCTTGGACTGTTGGCGGCCATCTTGGAGTAGAAATTTATCAGTTTCTAGTCAAGCCATTGGCTTGATATTATTGATATAATTGATAAATTATGGGTATCGAACCCATAATGAGTGAGTAATAACATGTAATCTGCCATTTTGTGGCGCCGACCATTTTGGACCTACAAAATCAATCACACCATCCTAAATAGCAACTATCAAAAGATTTACTAAAAAAAAAACTCAACTTTGATCATATTGTCTCGTTTTATACAACAGAGATTGCCACGCGCCCAGCCATGTCATAAGACCCAAAAAATTGAGACATGTTTACATAAGGCAGTATATGACTAAACTCACATATTCGACCAGCATGCGATCGATCTTGGCGTTGTTACACAGTCCCGCGACAGAGCACACAGTCTGCGGGTTCATTTCCGAAGACAAAGTCTCCACCAGCTCGGGAACGAAGTCATCGGCGAGCTTCATGCATTCCTTCGCGACTATCTTGATGGGAATCAACTTGCACGAGCCTTCGAATACTTCCTTCAGTTCCTCCTGGAAATTTTTAACCGTTCATTAGTAGAACTCTGCTGATTGATTCTTGCTGACCTTGTATGACCTCTACAGAGCACGGGACGTCCGGTGAACGCAAGCAGCGCTTGAACCTTGGTGTTGTAGGAAGCTAATGCAAGGGCACCTCGAGGGTACTGTTCGGGGTTTAAATGTTATAAAATGCGAAGTAACATTCAGTCTAGCTTTCCATATAGTTTTCTAGGGGTATCAATCAAAGGTGTAGCTTGGGCTTGGCAAATAGATTGGGCTTTCTCGACTAATTCGATAATTTCTCGACTAATTCGATTCAGAAATGATGAAAATTTATAGTAGTCATTTATATCGTAGCATATTGCATTGTTATAACCATCGAGGTAATATTTAGGCTTACATTTAAGGAATGTTTACATGAATAAGATGCCTTAAAGCTATCATTTCTTCTTTGCTTTTAAAAACCATTTAGGAAGTCGGATGCGACTCCATCTGACAAAGATTTCATTAAATATTGACCTTTATTTGACACAATGTTCAACTCGATAAAAATACACGCTAACTTTAAAAAATTATAATGTATTTTATACATATTTATTATCAGGATAAGTTTCTATCCGCTTTAGTCCAGCTAAACAGTGACCGTTAAATCTGACCTCACTGATCGTAACAAAATCATCCGAGGAATAAGTAGCGCAGCAAAATTATCGGACGTTGACTTGTCTCCCGAGCGATGTGGGGAGTATGCGACATGTTTGTTTCAACTGATAACATTATGTGACAAAGATAAAGGTCATGACTTGAACGGAAGGAATTCCATAGTTTGTCGATCCTGTTTTGTTGCCAAGTAAGATTTTATTGGGAAGGTCAATTTGACGAGTGTATCTAAAACACAGTCGCATTTTGATTGCGGGAACGAGAACCTTTTCTTAGTTCAATACGTTGAAGCTATCGGCGGTGACCATATTTTGTCATACAAAATATGGTCACTAATTGACATCTAAATGGATTCCGATTCCATACAGATTAAATGTTTAATAACAAAGAAAGTCTACAGGATGAATGTGTCTTAACCTTACGTTTCACATATAGCGTAAGTAGGGCATAACCCTAGTTAGGGTTAATTAATGTGAAGATTAGTTAATAACACCGTGGTTGATCGCTGGCTAGTGTTATAAATCGCAAACTATAATTCAGTCAATCTCCTAGCAGCGTGTACAACTTCAAGGTTACTGATTTACTGCAGGAATAATAAATTAGTTTCAAATTTAAGCGCCTTTATTTATTGTATTTACCTGTGTTTCGTTGCTTTGTAGCTGGTCGCGCGCCTGGGTCACCATGTCGGTACAGATCTTGCAGATGCTGTCGTTGTCTTCGGGGAAGGTCGCCTGTGGCCATACTCGCGTCACGCAGTGGTGGATGGCCTTGCATTCGTGACTTGTGCTGTTGATGATAAAGTGTTTTTAGGTCTTCAGAAGAAAGCTTAACAGACTATACAAAAAAGGACGAGGTACTCAATTCAAGGCGTACTTTTTTACGTCTTTTGAATATCAAACTCTTTTTTGGTGTAAAAGCTCATACTGCCTATGTGGTTCATGTTATATTTCACTAAAATTTGTCTAGTAGTTAGGTCTTTAAATTCAAATAACTGAAAAATGTATATCTAACTGAAGTGGGATTTCACTTTTTTTAATTTTTATTTGTTTAACTTTGTTTGTGCTATCTTAGTTTTTCAATATAAGTATTTGATGTTATTTAAATTATTTGCTCTGAATTTAGGCTCAACCTTAGCATAACATTTTGAATTATTTCACTAGCACTTTATTCTGGATATCTTATGGTAGTGAGAAAAAAATATTAAAGACAATTTAAGTAGTGAACAAATAACTATATAAAAATAAAAGAGGAATAAATAGATTAATTATGAATCTTAAACAGATTAGAACAGCATGTTGACGAAATGGTTGATTATATCTTTTTTAATTAGCAACGGCAATCGTGACCAATCAATTAACCGTGCTGTTGTATTTCAACGATTCGACGCAAAAGTTATGTAGAAAAATTGTAATGCTGTTTACAGTTGTAATCTAACAATTGTAAATCTTTATTCCGAAACATGTTTATCAGTAGCGTGCTAACAATTGCCTACTCAGAATGTAAAATTTATCCGCTCCGACAAATAGATTTCTGGTCAACAACATCAAAATCAATATAAATGAAACAAACCTATAAGTATAAGAACAGGGTAATCGATAAGAGATGTACTAAACAGTTAAATACACCCGTATTTAACTGTTTTCTTCAAAGGTGCTCTAAAGGTGCCTGTATTTATTTTTTATGTTATTTTTGTGCTTACTATAAAGTGTTTTCTAATTGTAATCACTGTTTGATGACTGTATTTTTTATCGGAGCCACTGAAAATTCGAGAAAAAATTATTAGCTGGGTCATAGAAAATGTTTATCGGCCGTGGACAAAACACATGGAACAGCTGACTCTTTTTCTTGAATTCTGGTTTGGAGCCATAGTAATAATTGTCTGTCATGAAGGGTACGATGACCACCCTTAGGCTCATTTAACCTTTGGCTAGGTGTGTACTCAGCCACAAGGGGGTTACTATTCTCATCATCACGAACAACTGTCTTTATGGGGCCAATCCTGAAAACGGGCAAAAAAATCAGCTGTTCCATAGAAAATGTTTGTCGATTATCGACAAAATGTATGAACCAGCTGTTTTGTTTTCTTGAATTCAGTGTTGGTCTCATACTCAAATATGTTCATAAGGGCGGGTACGGTAACACCATTTGGGCTTAGTACATCCCTATCCGATTACCCTGTATATATCTTTCTATCGTACACCTTGAAATATTAGATTATAGTTATTCTATGGCACATGATTAACTATAGTAAGACATATCTTTATCAACTAACGAATTTGCCGTAGACGCGAAAAAAATCAGAAAGGTTGCGTAGCAAATTTTTCTAATTTCATTCTAAGTATATCGAATCACATTACGCTATAATAGCAGTAAATGAACCGGTTATACGACTAAACCATTGTGTAATTGTGTTTCGTAAGGGAGTTGAATGAAGCCAAAACTACAATCCCGAGCAAATTCGCCACGCAGTATTACGAATGGCCTAGATTAGGTTTGATGCAGTATGCAATATTTTCAATTAGCATCGATAATATTCGGTAATACCGTATCAATAGGTTTATGCTTACTAACGTTTCACGTGTATTTAAAACTATGTTTTCATATAAATCACTAATAATAACCAAACGAATATTGAATGAAACAACCAGTTTCGTGCGAGCCATAGTTGTGATCATCAAATACTTACTATCTTTTTTTTTCTACACATATAGGCATTTGACCACAAGTTCAAACGACCACGGAAATCAGCGATACTGTAGCCCTAGATGGAGCATGCCTAGTCCGTAGTAGAATACACTGGTTCTCAAGGAAGGCTGCCGGAACACACCGTTAGGAGCTTGGCGACAGATTGAGAGTGGTAGCTAGCACAGGCGAACTATTGGAAATTCCCTACCACCATGCTATGGTTTCCTCACGATGTTTCCTTCACCGGTAGCTCAGGCTCCTTTTGCATATTACGTGGGATCGAAACTCGTACCTTTTGCACGACAATCGACCACACTAACTACTCGACCATCATAATGAGTTAAACTTTTACATCATCAGTCATCTTCCTGACCTAATCCCACTACGTGGGGTCGGCACAGCATGTCTTCCATTTTTTCTATCAGCCGTCATTTAAACTTTTACATGATATATATAATATTTACACATAAAATTATGTACAATCATTATAACAATGTGAACAATACCTGATATTGCTGCACCAATAAGACGGCCCCCAAGAGCATTGATGGCTTCCCAACAAATGAACTGTAATAAAAATACATACAATTTACAATAAATATATACATCGCATCATCCATACATTACCTACTACATTATATACGAGTATATACTGTTTACAGAATGAGGGAAAATAACAGGAAGCGTACTAATTGCTTTGTATTGAAGTGACAAAAAACAAAGGTTTTTTGTTGAGTAGCTATTTATATTCAAGCCAACGAATATGTTACGAAAGTTTTTAGAGCTTCAGTAGATCCTCTGTCATTTAAATTTCGAATTCAATTTCAAATCGGGTCTCCTGAGACAAAAAAGTTTTGTCTATATTGCCCGAAGCATATCATGTGTTTAACCCACTAAGGGTTTAAATACTCCCGCGTAAAAAAGTATGGTTTGAAATTAATGCGTATTTTATATAGACATATTTTAAGCGACTCAAAAAAACTTTCTCAATTCGCCGTAATATTTTATTTTAAATGTTTATTGACTTACATGTTTTTTCTTCTTATTTTAAATAGTTTTTTAATTATTATTTTTTTACTTGGACCTATAACTATTATAAAAATCGCTCCAGTAAGTAGTTGGGTTCGTTAATCAAAATAACCGAAACATATGTATTGTGTATACCTGCAGAATTGGAAGTTCATTGTAATGTTTGTGAAAGTTTTACTAATGTGTTTAATTATTACATTTCTATGAAATTCTGCCCGAATCGTTCCGTCTAGTTTCCAACGTTAAGTACCAAATAATCACCACAAAACCTCAAGCGACAAACGTCATGTGAGAATTAGCGGTAACAATAGCTCACGTAAACATATCGGGTGGCTCACACGTTGACAGTTTGTGGAAATATTATTCAAGTTTTAATGTAACAATAGAAACGGAATGTTTATAAAGTTACAACGGTAAACTACAGTGTTTAAGACATCTATAGACCGCCAACTTGTCCATACAATATGACAGCTTTTTTCTACCTTTTAATATTGTCCGATTCCAGTGGGTTTTTTTCACGTAGCTAACACATTATTTACTAGACTTTAAAGTTTTATTTTGTTCTGTCTTATATTACTATAAAGTTACAAGCTTCCTAAGCAGTCATGTTTTTGCGCTGATACGATGCCTATTAAAAGTCTTTATAATGCAGGATTTAATAACTTTTTACTGCAAAAATACATCGTAGTGAAGCGATTGACACCAATAACAAAAATTACGTTACAATTTAGGGGGTGAAAAGAGGTAGGCACCGGAACGAAAATTCTATCAGAAACACGAAAACAGTGGAGGGTCGGAATTCCTCTTAAATGTTGGTTCGTTGTCTGTTACGTATCAATACATAGAGTCTCACTGCTACTCACGGGTATCCCCTATGAAGGGGTCGTCTTAAGCCAAACGCTTTGATAAAATGGCGAGTTGGCAACTTATCTTCGGAAGTTACCTCAAACAGGCACGGTTCTTCGCGATGTTTTTCCTTCACCGTTAAATGTAGTGGTAATTAATTCTATTCAGCGCATGCATTAAAGTATCTGAGCAAAGATTCAACTAGCCACGGTATCCTGGAGGGACAAGATGAATCCAAGACATGCTATCTTTTAACTTGCAGATCTTTTAACTTTCACGTTGAGCCTTATTATGCAGTATTTATACATATAAAAAAACTATGTTTCACATAGATGTAGAATTTATTTAGAATGTTCCTTAAACTTCCAGCTTGCCATTCCAAATTTATAGAGCCAGCATTTTGGAAACTCTACCAATTGATAGCGGTTTAGATCAAAATTAGTTTGTTCCTAATGTAAGTTTTTTTTTTTTTAATTGTATTTATTTTCTGTGTCGGCTTATTAAATATATTCTTTGTATTTACTCTACTTAACACATTCAGATAAAACAATATATAGTTTTAACATTTTTTAGTACTGTTTAGTGTACGCTAATTTAAATTAAATTTACTAAAACACATTCTAGGCATATTTTTTTAGAATATAGGGTATCCCGTATGCTAATCTAAACTATAGATTCTAATATGGCACTTACCCTTCTTAGTTGGACCAGCTTTCTTTTTCTGCAACAAACAAAACAAAGTTAAAGTATTAAATCCGAAAATATAGTAGGTACGATTTCTAGGAAATATTTGCATTATAATTTGTCTAAAACGATATCTAGCAAAAAACTTAATGGCGTCAAATCGTTTAAAGTAGCATTATATAACACAAAAACATAATTTCTTAGCTATAGACGTTGCTTAAAATTATAGGCGTGATAAATACAACAAGCACAAGCAAACTTTGCTTCAAGGGTTCAGTTTCTATCAAGCCGGTTTCCTTGAGAAGTTTATCTTTACAATTTACAATTGAAAGAAAAAGCAATTTGAGCCCGAAATTGATCGCAACGTGTTTTTGCAAGAGAGGATATCTTTACCTGACTAGGTGAAAGATATCCACTCTAGTCGACAAACTCATATACATGAATATTCAACGTTATTTTGTTGTAGTCCTTAACTAAGTAAATTCTGTTTGGGTGGCTTGCAGCAGCACAGAAATCAAATTAAAATCTAGAAACAAGGAATGAAAACTATTATTTTTTACTTATTTCTAGTTTAAAGTGATTAGTCCACTAATTTTGTTTTAAATGTGTAGTACTTGACATAAAGATGAGCTACTCCATTTATACGAAGATGATGGTATACTTGGAGTGGCTCATCCTGATGTCTGTATTCTAGGTTGCCCTATCGCCTCTGACACGCTCTATGGTCCCTGTAATGCGGTAAATGAATACTCACGTTCAAAGCCAATGCGTTGTCCAACTTCTCATTATTGCACATGCCGACGATGGAGCACATGGTTTGGGTATTGGTCTTGGAGTTGAGTACGTGTTGAACGTACTTTTCCAGACCAGCGGTGTTTTGCTTGCAGATAGTGGCGATGGCAGGGTATGGAACGTCATGGCATGCTGAGGCCACACGGGCTGCCACATAGTCCTGAATAGCGGAGGGTATAATAAGTATATCTAATATTTGACCGCTTTTCGACTAGTATAAAGAGATGACGTACAGTAAGATGGAGCAGGCTTGTCCGCAAAGAAACCAATTTAATCACGATTTAAAAAAATAAGTATGTTGGACCCTTATCAAGCTATCCGTTAAAACACAGGCGAATGAGCTAGAATTGTATTAATTATACTAAATATAACGCAATTATAGCAATAAAATATTTTCTTATTCATTAATTGGTCAGTTCTTACCTCATTGATAAGGTCTTTGATATCCTTTAACTCGCTAAATAGTTTCAGAAACTTGTCGGAGACATCGTTGCTAGAAACCTTCACGCTTTGCGTCTCCCATACCGTGGACGAGCAGTGGCCGACGGCACCGCATTCAGACGCGATCCTGGGTAAAAAGAATTGCCCATATATGTAAACGGACTCTACGCACATAATCAGTCATATTATTAAAACTCATAACAACGACTGATCATTTGAATCGCACTGAAAACACCAAGCGATGAAAAACCTTGAAAAACCTGTCTTTGAGTTGGCGACGTTAAATTAGGTCCTGACTTTGTTTAAATTTGCTATTTCTACCATCACTCAACAACCACTTAAATCTAAGTTGATAAGAATTTTGCTGGTCGCCTCATGAGTTGTATTTTTAAGGAGATAAAGACTATATACAGACTACTTATTCGAAGAGGATTTTTTTAAGTTCCTTCTAGTTCGCTCAGGGAGTGGTTTGATTTTGTCCCTACTAAAACTTCCTCGCTGGTTGCGTGAACGCCTTTTGAACAGCCGCCAGTCGTGCATTTGCGGGGGCACTTAGCTACACGAGTTACATCACCACATCGCCTTCTTTAGGTCTGTTTAGAAAACCCGATCAGCAGCCTGATTCAACAAGATTTGAATAAGAAAAGCTTCGGAAAATCTTCCGTCTCCGCAAAGTATACTATGAACACGGGAGACTTTTTCGAAGCTAGTTGTCGATTCTAGGCTTGCTGAATTAAACTGCAGAACCCATTTTATCATTTAAATTTGTAAATCTCCGTATAACTTTTTAAACTTCCAGCAGCATCCTTCTGACTCCACAGTACTTCAATGTCTGAGTCACCATGTCCAATCATCACAGAATATAGAGAATAAGGACGCAATCGAGCCTGCAGTTTGAGGAGTAACATCAGCACACCCTTTTAAATAATTCTTTATATGTAGGTAAAATATGACACATTTCGTATTTATTGCATGAATCACGGATAGCCAATTTTCATACCAGGTTTCATACCCAAGTAATTGATAAAATTTACAACAATAAGCACTGTTTTTGATTTGATCTAAATAAATAATGTTATAATGTAAGCCATTAATCCGATAATTACCAGTGATTAGCTTAGATTTTTTCCTTTGTTTATTACAATATCATCAAGTGATTTAATGTAGCAATTGAAGATACTTGACCTGTTATTATGAATCATATTGAACTTAGCATCATTCTAGTTTATGTAAATACAATGGCTGGGTCAGCTGACGTCATTAGCATTATAATTATTATTGTATAGTTAGCGATAAACAAGTATTTCATACTTGGAATGTTCAATCTGTCTAGAAGAATCCATAAGTCAGTATCATTTCTATTTTGACTAAGGTAATTGAGTATTGCTAAGCCGTAACAGATATAAATACAATTAAAAATGATGTCATCATATTTATTACTTTGGTAACTACATACTTTGTAGACTGTAGCATATATTTGATCCAAAATTCAAGTAAAAAATCGAAGAGCCAATTTCTTAAAACAATTGATTTCTATAATGGACTGTAATCTGATTTTAAAATTTTCATATTTTGCATACATAAAAAGTTTAATTTAAAAAAACTAAATTATGTTATAAAACTGGATTCTCCCATTATTTACAAAGAAGCTAATTATGGAATCATTTTGTTATATTCTTTCAAACTTACCTCAAACTTTGGCACCAGTAAGAAGGTCCTTTAGAACATTCTTTTGGCACTTGCCGAGCAAACGAAAGATCTGTGTAGAGAACAAACAATATATTTATCTATTTTTTGAAAACAACAATGATAATGGGAGGAGACAAGTGAGGTCATGCTTTAAGTTAATGATAATTAATAATGTCATTAAACTGAAATGAGTACATTTAGTTTTGAGATAAAGAGCTAGTACTGTTGATTTTATTTGCAGTTTGGGCAAATAATACTTTCAAACTCCCCATTAGAATATTTCAAATGCCAACTGAAACCAGAAAGCAGACCACTAGAAAACAGACCATTATTGGTCTAATCAGTCTTATGATCGGTTACAGTGAGTTTTACTTACAACTAAGCACATACCAATATTAATATGACATCTTCATGGTATGCTGTAGTAATCGTGGCTTTGGCAACTAAAATTCTGACAATATTATGAGAAAAGTACCCTAGAAGCATACTTATTTCACAGTGATCAAACGAAATAATCAATTAATATTATTTTTCCCTACTGTATTTACAATGGAGAATAAACTGATAAGGCCCAATAACAAGAGTTTAATATAGTATTATATTATGAACAAATATGGTAAACTAAATAGATACTGGTAATAACACATTAAACATTTAATATTCATATAGAACTTTGCTTTAATATTATAATTTATTATTGGTATTAGTAATGAAATATAATGTTTTTTTTTATTTCAATTTCATTTATTTTTGCATACCTACATATAATGTTAAATATGGCCTAGAGCTGGACCTTTATTGGGGCATTAGTGGGGCTGTGGACAACACTGAAAGGGCCTTTACAATAAAAACGTTTGCAAGACTACAGAAAAATATATAAAAGATATAAACAAAAAATGTGAACTATTATGAACTATGTATTATCAAAATATTGCAGCGGGTGGTGACTTGCCACCCACTAAATGGGGCCCCCAATTAAAGACCTCTGCATGACCACGCTGGAGGGGCAACATTGATATGTTGGTTGGGTATGTCCCCACTTATGTGTGAACAATCTCACATATTATAATAAAACATACAGAAGCCAGCATCAATTGGCAATATGATTTGCTACCACATACTGGTTTGTTTGATAACAGGAAATATGATCAGCGTAATGGGCTGCAATACTGATTTATAACAATGTGAATCATCACTTGTTCACAATTACTCAAGTATATATAGGTATGAGATTCAACAAAAAGTAATTTAAGTAGTGTTGGTTGACTTCTGCTTCAATGCACCTGACTTACTAAAATGGTATATACAAAATAGGTGCATAGTCTGCTTTCTGAATAGTGTCAGAATTGTATTTAAATTTGAACTTATATTAAAATTTATATAAAGATCAGACCAGAAAATCTATCAGAGGGGTGCAAAGTTTACAAAGAACAAAATACGTAAAGCTCAAAATATTTTACAACTGGTTACAAAACATATACATATGTGCTGTTGTAAAATTCATATTTTGTAGAATGGTTATTCATAATCTGTTTTCTTTTGTTCTTTTTTACTTCTATTTCACAGAATTCAATTTCTTATAAATACTAAATTAACACAGAAGTATGTGCTTATTTTATTTCTGTTATCAAAAATGATTAGTAAAAAGTTAGTCTAGGCTTTCAACACTTAACCATATGAATTAGCATTCAGGATTTAGGTATTATAAAAATGTTTGAATATAAAAATATTTGTAGGCTAGACTGTTGTTTCTATGATAAAGGGCATGCAACCAAATGTAGGAGTACAATGAATGTGTTGTTGCTTGTACTCGATACACTCCGTACTTGTATATGTTGTTGTATATGTAATAAAAATAAGAGATATCTCCAGGACTGTGCTGAAATATGCACCCAGACAGAAAACTATGTGTACAGAATTGATACAATGAACTTCAACTATGTGGAATGTTTTCAGTAAATCAGACAACGTGTAAAAACTGCAGACGCTCATTAGCATAGAAACAAACAACGTTAATTACTTGTTGAAGCAAGTTAATGTAACTATTTGCTGGTAGTTGTGTCGTTTTTAATTAAGGCGGTGTAACAAAAAAATCGCATAAGTCGCAGTCGGTTCCATAAAATATAAAACAGAAATACACGCATGAGTTCTCAGCGACTAGACAAATATTACAAGGACGTTTGCTGGAGAATTATTCCAAAATACATAACAAAAACAACTCACTTGTACAACAAATTAGTACGCCGAGGAGACAAACACCTAGCGCGTTTGCCATGGTTAAAGTTCACAATTTATCGGGTGAGGTCCAGTTTTGTCCTCGGTGGTTCAATTACTAAAATAACACTACAATTTCACTTTGTTTGGAAGTTATTGCGTATCGATTGATAAACTATTTTGACCAGTCACCGCGGCTGAACGACAAAATAGCAACTGACTGTTGGAAGTCTACACTGAATAAAATGTTTTTGTCAAAGTCAATTTGCTGACGATAAGAAAATGTCAACGTCACATCAAACATTACTTTTTACTCTTTCTTGATTAGGCACTACACTTTGAATGTGCCAGTTTTCAAGTTCTTACGTCAAAATATGTTACTGTCACATTCAACATTTTTGTGTACCTTTTTTTTCTACTTACCGCTAGATGGCACAAACAATTAGTGTCTATTGCTCTGCTTTGCCACTCGTTCATAGATGGCAGTTTCAACTAGAATCTTTAACTTCTTACCTACACAAAAGATGGCACTAAGTGGTATTATATTTCCTTTGAGATTTAATTTTATCAAGCAAAATATGGCACTGTTCCATTGTGATACGATTTACGATTTTATAATTATACCTACCTACCAAAAGCGTAATAAAATTAATATATCAATGCCCTGCTTACTCTAGTTTTTCTCTATTTGATTTTATTTAGGTACGCTACCTAGTTTTGTAATTTTAAAAACTTTCTTGGTATATTCGAAGAGGGATTTCAATTATTTTGGAGCTTTAGGTATTATAGGTAACTATTTAACAAAAAAATCTAAGTTTTCAATTCAGAAAGAATATTCTTAAAAACATGTCAAATAATTAAACTCTCTGTCAAGGTTTTTATGTCAAAGTTTGCTGTGGCGCTATTTACAGCCCGATTAGGTACACTGAATGGGAGTTCTAAATGTGAATAAAATCGGTCAAGAGTAGGTTTTTTTTTTTTTATATTTCAGAAAACGAGGAAGTAGAATAAAACTTTTTTACATTTGAAAATATTACAAATTGTACCTTGCAATTAAAAAACCGTCTCGCTCTTACGTGCAATAAAAGTATTTAGATACCTTTCCAATACTTAGTTATATTTGTTCATTTATAATATATTACATGCTTGCAGTAACTCATAAATCTTATTCGATGATCTTAATATTTTTTGCTACCTATCAATATTACAAATGCTAGTTCAAACGATATTTAGCTATTAAAAAATAGCGCCCTGTAAAATAAATAGCAAAATATGTAGTCTAGCAAAAATAAAATTCCGTCAACACGAGCTAGCATATTATTCTCCGACTAAGTATAAGTAAATTAAAGCTGTCGAAGAGTAGGCACATCATACTTATAAATACCTAGGTACTTTAGTTAATTTACTAGGTATATATGAGGTTTTATATATACCTACGTAGTTGGAGGTGCATTAAGACAAAATTAAGATACTACATTTACTAAGGTTCGTAGGTATAGACTATCAAAACAAGTTAACAACTTTAAAAATCCTATGACCTTAATACTAAGCTAAACGCTAATACTTACCATGACGGATAATTATCAACTACTGGGACCAGATGGGTAGGTACTCAAGAAAAAATACTTTTACTACAGTAACCTCAATTCGGACCACGTGGGACCACCAGAAAAGTATCCATTCAAATTAAATAACATTTAAAGTGGTCATATACTCATATTAATTAACGATTTTCGGTATAAGGGCCATACCTCACCGAGATGCCATGGCGACGTCGCCGGCCGGCCAAATGGCTGGCTACTCAGCCATTTTATTTATAAAAATTCTGATCAGAATACTCGTAATCTTTTATTGTGGAAACCCATAAACATTATTATTACATGGACGATTATGAATTTCTACTATAAATCTTTCTGTATCGTAACTCGTTATGCGTCCGTCTTGGTGGCCGATATGACACTGAGTGAGTGAGACGCAGCTTGCTCGTTTACATTTTACTGGAGATGTCGCCAGCTCGCCACTGTCTCCAGACTCCACACAGCGAGCCGACAGTCGTGGCTACGCTTCCATATTGGCGACGTTGCCAAACCGTCGCCTAGTGAGATAACTGTCATACTCGTACATCGTAATATGAATTGTTTGGATACGTAGCCGGAGACGTCGCCATGGAGGGCCCTTAATTATACTTATTCTCTCTTATAAAATCAGCAAAGTGCGAGTCGGACTCGCGCATGTTGGATACATTATTTACCTATACAACAAAAGTTCAAGTTTATTTCAACATAGTTTTTTTTCGACGGATAGACATCGAAGTCTTTGTAATAGGATCCCGTTTTTGCCCATTGGGTACGGAACCCTAAAAAAATAATATTCCTAATCGGTATAGTCCCATATTATATATATAACGCTTCTGAAAAATCAGGGAACATAAGAAGGTAAAAGTAGGTAGGTACATAAAAAAAATATTCGACGAATTTACTAAGTCCTCTTTTTTCAAACAGTTGACCTTACCTTTACAACAAGGCATAGATCCTCAGAATAATAACCTTATTTCATAAGGCAAAGGAGTTTCTTTTCTAACGAGTCCAAAGATCTTTGCATAGAGCACACAACCCTGTATAGTACTTGCAAGTACCTAAAAGGAATAGGTATTACGGGCAGGTCGGTACCCAAGACACAATTAGGAGGTTTTCCTCTGGGAACGGGTCTGTAATAAAATTAAGGAGACGTTCGGTCGCGCACTCTCCTTCCGTGGACATAAAACAAATCCGCCCGCGCTGGCCCAAGGGGACAGAAGCTCTATAGATTGGCTTTGTATTACATAAATTTATTTATAACGTATTTACTTATCTACATGCTTTGCTGTGGTTGTTTCACGTTGCTGATATGCAATCCGTATAAAGTGTATAGTATCTATAGAGATGCCTGTGAACTGAGTTTTTAGCCAGGTGGTCAAGTCTATTATTTGAATTGCCTCAGAATTACTATTGCGTTGTCAGAGTTAGTATTACAAATCTTGTTTTGTTTAATATTAACTGTGGTCTATTCTATGCCAAAACTGCTATTTTGGTACAATCCAACCGTAATTCTGAGGCAATTCAAATAACAGACTTGACCACCTGGTGTCGCATTTTAAGGCGGAGTTTTACACATGGGTATAACTTCGTCATCCATTTATTATTTAGCCAGATTTACCTAAACAAAATTGCATTCAGAGTGGAAAATAAAAGTTACCATTTATTTGTAGATTTAACGAAAACATTCTTTAAACAAGCAAAATTAAGAATTTAGGAACCTGACGGCGTCATTTCACACACATTTTGTGATAGCGGTCATCTTGGATTTTTTATTTAAAATAAGTACCTAGTATATATGTACTTACTAGTGAAGTTCTGTAATTTAATTCCCATATTGTGAAAAAAACAAAAAATGTAACCCGCTATTTTGTGACGGCGGCCATCTTGGACCGATTTCCATAAAACATAGCTATGAGCAACACCACTGTAAAATTCCGTCATTTATGCGTCGGTGTAAAAAAATATCAATATACGTTATCGTCTCCACGCCTGGTCAGTCTGCTAGTGTTCACATATTCCGTCCTAACGCACTGGTACATATCCCGCGCCACGTGACCGGACTGGCTACACCATCACTACATGCAACTCTACCACTCACCTAGTGTTATTGTGTCCTCACTTGTTTAGAGGTTGTTGTATTGGACGCACTTGCCGGAAATATGGCATAGTGGGTCTATTTGAGAAACGAATTCGGTAGCGACTTAAAGTCTTGGTTATTTGGTTCTAGGAAAATAAAAAATTGGCGTTTCTTGGTATGAAGCATGCATTGTCTTTATGTTATTTTTTTAGATTAACATGCTTCCTGCGAACTAAGCTGCATTGACTGCTATTATCATGATCGGTTATCCGCTAAACAAATTGTGAGTAGATTGTGCCAAAAAAGGAAATAGAGGATTGATCCCTTTATCGGTAAAAACTACAGAGAACCTACAGGATATTTAGTCTTAATATATGTATCTCTGTCTTTCTTATCTGGTCTTATATCTAATCAATAAATTGCAGTAGGTACCTTATCCACTACAAAGCCATATAACGCCAACTTAGTAAATTGCGCCACCGAAGTGCATTCTAGTATTTGGCACACTTTATCCTTTCGAGAGGCGCCACCTGTACTCTAAAATATACGATCCTCGGCCACGGCTATACGAGTCGCGAAGTTCCCGCAGTTAGGAAAGATTTGTCGGCTAATGCTCTACTCCTCTTGTAAGTAAAAATTATGATTATCGCCCACCGAGAGCTGAGCCCTTGATCCCTAACTAACGGCCGGGGCGGCGGAGACGCGAGACTTTCCTTTTCTTCTCAACTATAACTCTTTTTTATTGCCTGAGCTAGTTGCAGCGAGCCACCGGCCACCACTGGATTACGAGTGGACCTAACTGATAGCCAAAGTAAGGACTCTTGAGCGTAGTTTATTTACAAATCGCTCGGTAAGGATTTGTTTTTTTCTGGAAGCGAGTTTGACCCGGTTCGCCGTTAATGTGACATAGGACGGACGCCGGCCGAGGACGGTTCGGTTCGCGATTACTTTTGTGACGTCGTAAAACTCACCTTCACGTATACGTAACTTTCAAATTACTCTCGGTTCAATTGGAAGGCTGAGGAACAAAATGGGGTATGAAAATGTCGATGCCTTTTTAAAGCCTTGTCGAACAATACGGTCTAAATTGGCTTTGTGAGGTTTTCATATTAAAAAGTATAGTAGTATAGAGTAGTGCGTAGAGATAGATAGCTGTTTACTTTAGTGATATACCTAATGCCGATGATTAATGATTAGTTTAAAAAAAACACTAGTGAAAATCATACTTACTGTTTATAAGCAAAGTAGTACTCAAATTGCCTCATGGGATATTGCATTAAATAGATGGAGTCATTAATTTTATTTTTTAAATTATCAATTAAATACAAATACGAATGTTTATTGTACCTAATTATAGTACCTACTACGTGCATTTTAAGGATACTTGTTCTTGTAAGCTTAAATAATCGTTGTAGATTAGATAATAACGGAGTAGGTAAGTACTTACATTTTTTATGTTACCGAGAAAAACAATGTTAAACAAGTTAGAAGTGTTTATGGTGATTTCAATATTTTAATAACATTTAATCTTTTAAATTTGGTAAGGTTTCGTGAAATATTAAATCAAAGAGTGCGGGAAAATGAAACCTCTAAATTATAGGATAGGAGGTATATTTAGGACCTTTCCAAGAATCAGGTAGGCGTGAAAACCCGTCTTAAACAAAATGAGACAGTTAATGTATTATTATTTATTTGCATTACACTCTCGTACGTGTTACATCCAATATATATATCCAAATTGACAGTAAAAGTCTCTCTGCCAATTAAACGGCAACAAAGCCAAACAAAAAGCTTACCCAGCCATTCTATTTTCCAAACCAAACCAACATAAAACACAAGTGCAATACGATACATAAATGAGGTTGTGTCCCAGACGAAGGCTGCGACGGTCGATTAAGGAAGCGGTGCACCGTTGCCTTGACGACGGCGCCATCTTGAACCCGCGGGGGTCGGGAGGGGGGACCCGCACCCCCACTGTAAACAACCGCCTGTATCGCTGCACTGAAATGTTTAGTTATATTATGAATAAGGAATTGTGTTTGTTCGTAAGAAGGTATAGTAAGTATTATTTGCTTGAGAAATGTAATACATAAAATATCTATATACACAAAATACTTTAATGGTGCTCCTGTAGGGCAATACTATAAGGCTTCACTAAAACAGTTTGGGTTTGACCACATCGAGCCTGGTGGTCAAGTCTCTCATTTGAGTGTCTCAGAATTACAATATCATTGTGCCGTAATGGCCGTTTTGACATATAATAGGCCACCATTAATGTTAAACAAAACATAATTTTTAATACTAACTCTGATATATTCTATGTCGAAACGGCCATTTTGGTACAATGTGATTGTTATTCTGAGACTATTCAATAACAGACTTGACCACTGAAGTAAGGCGAAGATGGGCCGAAGATGTAGTTCGCTTGACTGGGAAAAATCGATTCACTTGCGACTTGTAAAGACCAGCTACCTCTAGATCTCTTCCAGACAACCTTTGTAGGAATGGTAATGAAAATTTGAGACTCAAGAAACTAAGAAGATAGATAGATAGGTAAGGTATGATATTGTGCATTATATAGGCCATTTAAGATGTCTTTAAGCGACTTAAAAATTCTGTAACTAATGAGATTATAAACATTTACCTATTTAAAGTTGCGGGAAAAGCCGCGAGCCAGAGCTTGTCTATCGGTACGATACATTTAAAAGGCTGCCTCGAGTCTCTCGAATCGCAGTCGCCGGATAAAATTGTCAATTTATTGAGGATCAAAAAAATGTAATTGAACGAAACTGGCTTTTGCCGCTCATGCTTCATGTTGATAGGTATTTTTGCACTTTTGTTATGAGTTACATTGAAACATAGACTTCTACAAATTTTACACGGACTAAAAGATTTGGACTTATTGCATACTATATAATGTATTTTATATTAATTAATTAATCTCATTAACGTATCTTTATTAATTTATTTTTGTGTGTCTTAGTTTTTTTATTGCCATTATTCTTATAATTATATTAATAATAGATCTAATTTTACATGCCAGTTAACAGCTACATTCATTTTAATATTAGCCTATTTTTAACTCTTCGAAGTGTCAAAACTAACGGTACTAGCTAAAAAACCGTACTTGCGCTGTGGTCTGTAATATTCACAGTAAGTAGGTATAACTGTAAAACCTGTGGTCATCTGTCTACGGGCTGGTAGATACTGCTTGTAAGAATCACCTTTTACACATGTCGCAGCTCAGCTATATACGAGATTGCTACGAAATGTTATGTTAAACCGACTCATACACGTGGTGGTTCTCTTCCCAATTTCTTGGAAGCTCTTAGACACATTTAAAAACTTATTTTTGTTTGAAAGGTTTTTTATACGTTACAGCTGATCCTAAAAAGTCTTGAGAAAATAGTTCTGGTGGTTTGGTTAATCACAATAACTGAAAATCTTTTACTTACAGGCGCTTGTCGAATTGAAGTTTATTGTCACTTTAAAAGTCATAATTTTAAAGTTACTGTATCATACTTGTATCATTAGAATTTATTAGTTACCTGAACAAATACCCCAGATTTTTTATTACTTTATTCTTTACGCCTTGCCTTAGCCATCTCTAATAATTGTAGGTGTAACAAAGATTACAAATAGCTCTCAAGTAAGTAAAGCTGTTGGTTAAAATGCCATTAATATGCTATGCTAGCACCTAACTAATACAGATCTAGAGGTACGAATTCAATATCTAGATTTGAACTATTCAAGCTGCGCTAGTCCAATTACTCCACACGGTTGTGAAGATGAATAGTAGCCATTATTCAAGATTAGGCATACCGCCTCCATTCGTGATGCCTAAGGATTTAAATCATTTTTATTGCTTCTAGGTTGCAAAACTAGTTCGCTTTGTTATTTGGATTTTCATTTGTAGATTTGACTAAATATATTTAAATCAGAAAATAATAGTTGTCAAATAGTTATAGCTTAACGCCCATAGAAAAAAAAATACGTGTGGCACTCGGGGACTGCCGCGGTAAAGCTATTGCATACGCATACGTCTAGTTGCACGCACACAAACACCGTGCCGAAGTCTGCCGATCTGAAACGACGTTAGATGAGTGTTAGATTTATTTTCGTTACGGGATTTCTTGATTCGGTCTCCATAAAAGCCCGCAATAAAAGCTATGCAATAGCTTAAAAATCTTTTTTATTGCTTGCAGTTTAGGTTTTTTTATCCTACACAGCTCAGCTATACTTTAGCCCGCATTTGACCACAAGTTCGCACGACCACGGAAGTCAAATGGAGTATGCCCTAGATGGAGCATGCCTAATCTGAAATACACTGGCTCTCAAGGAAGGCTGCCGGAACACACCGTAGGGTGCTTGGCGACAGATTTTACAACTTGAGGGTGGTAGCTAGCCATATAGTATAGGGTGTTAGCTTCATAGCTAGCTAGTCTAGCAAGGAAGGAGAACGATAGGAAACGGCCTACCACCATTCTATGGTTTCCTTACGATGTTTTCCTTCACCGGTAGCGCAGCCTCTTTATACATGTTTCATGGGATCGAACCTGTTTATGCACGGCAATCGACCACACTAACCACTCGACCATCATCGATATGTTCTAGCGGTGATATTTGTATGTCTTACTTTTGATATACTGTGATTTAGGTACTTCAGCCCGTAATATTTTGTTCTTAGAATAACATTTATTTGATTCAGTGTTCACATTACGCAAATAGCCAAAACTTCAAAGAACATTTGCAATATGCGCATAATTTTACATAGCTTTGAGTGAAATTATGTGTTATTCATACGTTACATAATGATACTTAGTATGTAATATACAAGGGGGCCGTCTTTCTCCATGTTATTAAGGCAGAAGCCAATCTGTTCAACGTTTTAATGTATTATGTAGTATTATAAAGGCGTAAGGCTCCGCTTCTTATGATTTATTCATGAGGCGGAGAAACGTTAAATTTCAACATGCCCGCTTGTAGGTATACAGTTTTAGTTTGAAATTTTGAGCAGATGATTATGTAATTTGTTTTCACTAATTAATTATGTATTGGGAAAATGTGTCGTGAACTTTTTGTGAAGGGTATGATAATGAGATCTGTGTTTTCATGTTAAATTGTATAAAAATGTACTAGAAATACTGTCATTAGAAGAAAGTTACTGTTAGCTGTTTATTTTTGCACCAAATTTATACAAAATCTATACTTTAAGAATTATCATAAGATATTTTCGATCTCAAGAGTTAAAGGAAAAAACATTAGACATAGATGGTTGACACGCTGCTTTAAAAACTTCTAAAAGCTTCAAAAGACCAGAAACCTTTCGTTTTAAAGTTATATTTACTTAATAGTCGTTTATTATTGTATGTCTCAGAAGACTGCCAAAATAGATAGTAGCCTCTAGATACACTTTAGCATCTGACTACGTTCAGGTAATGAAGAAAATAATAACCAGACAACGACACAAATACGTAAATATTAGATTTTGATAGTTAAACCAGTTAGTGTATAAATATAGCGAGTGGTATGTGATACGAGTACTATATAATAGGTAGAAGGATACTACACAGGGTTCTGCAGTTAGGTAAATGTGCTCGCTAAAGTTTGTAATGCATTTTGTTGCCGCGAACAAAACTTGAAAGCTCCTTGCGAGTGCAATATACCACGACATAAGTTCGCCCCCGCCGGCTTCCGCTACTCCCAACATTTTATACACATAATATTTCTACGAAAGGAAAACTTCTTTGAACTCGGGAACAAAGCCAATCCACCGCGGTTATCCCTGATATTTTCAGCCGAAGCCGTACCTTATTCGCAAACATCGAATCCCGTATACAATACAGTGCGAAACGAAATTCGAAGGATAGATAATTTCGAAGAGAAAGAAATAAGGCGAAAGGGAAAAAAATATAAATTGAATAGTCGAATACACGCATCCCGGCATTACCATAAAGGCAACAGGGATCAAGCGGGATTCCTCTACGAACTTTTTTATTTTCCTTCCACCTCTAAATCTTCCAGGAAAGCTTCGCGAATCTGCAAATGTTGATTTGATGATGTCTTGTCGAGGCCGCTTCAGCTCGCAAGTTGTCGTGTCGCGTCACGTGGTGTCGCATCACACACGTCACGTGTCGCGTTATTACTGACCCGACTTTATCGGCCGTTTATGTCGTCACACGTCAGCAAGCGTTCACTACCCTGATTTGATTACTTGCACATTTATTGCCTCGACTCCCGGATTTGTAGCCGTCTCGGGGCTTGATTAAATCTGGCCTCCGCTGAAATTATACGAGGTGCTTTCGGCGAGATCTACCCAGAACAATCGAGTCTATTGTCTCGGGTAATAATATGCGAGTATACATTAGGTAGATAAAGTGTAGGAGCGAAAGGTTGCGGGCGTGCGCGTCGGAGGGCGGATTACGGTGCTCATCCATTGCGGTCATTAAGACACATTACCCCCTCTATCCCCTCCATACCTCCGGTGCCTCCCTCCAAACAAACCCAGTTTTTAATTCAACTTTCCGCCTTCACCAATTTGCATGATTACTTTCGTTTTTATTATGCTCCTCCACCGCCGCTGACTCGGGCTCTATTACGCTAAAGTATCGGTTATTCGGATAAGTCGCAGTTTAAATACTGAAAAGAAAACCTTTTCCATTTTCTTGCGGAAAACGAGTTGAATGAGTGAAATGAGGTCCCCTTTGCACATATTTCTCGATTGTTACGTAAATGGAGTTGGTATTCGTACGTAATCAAAGCTATTGAATTGGAATGGAAGAATTATAAAACTAATGCTTACTACTTATCCGAGCGGTTCACTTTATTAATTTGCCGCAAAATAGCTCCTTTACAGCCATAGGTAGACAGAAGTCATTCAAATAAACTGACTATTGCGGGCCGTTATTCCGGATGAGCACCTCGAAACAACTATCCGGGGCTTCAATTTTGAAACAATTACCTCCGGCTCAATATCGTAAGATTAAGAAAGTCCACGGTCGGAATTAGGATTCGGGCGAACGACGGCGAACCGTCTTAACAGCCCGACTCCACAAATTGCGGACCTTAACGAGGGCATAAAACTCGAGTCGCACTCCCGGAGACGCCGCAGATTGTACTCAGTCTTAGTTCAGGATTAATGGTGTAGAAAACAGATTATCATTGGCTGGATTTCCATTAGTGAGGACCCCTGCCACCGGCGCGTGAAAACTCCTCAGATAACAGCCACTCCGTGTTATTATTTTCCACATAACGGAGCAGCGCGTCTCCCAATTTAATTCTATTACGTTCTGTCGCGTTTGAACGACGGGACAATAAAGTTGTGCGAGACGCGAGCGAAGCGAACGCTGGCTCTATCTACGTACCTACTGCTCGTCTACGACTCAATATAGTTGGGTTCAGTCGATAGCGGCTTCGCGCCTTTATTGAATACGCTGATTTGATTTGGGTGATGTTTGTTTTGAATTTGGTATGAACTTTGTCTTGTATTTGTACGTTCTCGGGTCGTTTTCGTAGTCACGAATTGGAAGTCAGGGCGGATGTTTTTGTAGTGCTTGCTACTATTTCATGGGTACGACCAATTGTTTGAGCTACGAGTAACTTATAGATCTTACGAATGCAGCCTTTGCCACGGACGACTAACTTTTTTATACTTGTTCTACCTACTTAGTGATTTTGATAAGTAATTACTAAGTAACACCTTAATCCTTTATAGGTAGGTTATCTGAGCAAGTCTAGCAAGAATGAAAATAATGTCATCCAAACACTAAAGTAGGTAGTAAAATATTACAAAATAGATACTCAATACTTAGTATACAAAAGTTGCTAAGAGTTCCTATTATTATTAAGTTTTATATATTACAATAGTACTCATTCCAATTTCTCATCGGGAATCGAAAAATCTCCCGGGAAATTAAGTCCAGATTGAGATAGAAAAATAACCGCAAGAATTTCCCGGAAGTCAGAAAATATTTTTTCTTACTAACTTTGTGATTTTTTGCCTACTTCCCAAAATAGGAGGAAGTACTAAATCCGACCTAATTTTTTAATCATTGTTATATAATTTTTCTATTAAACATATTTTAATAGTATTTTTTTTTTGTTTGGAGCAGTTCCATTAAATTTTTATTAAAGTCGGGTCAGCCGTTTGATTATTAAATCAAAATAACTAAAAAAATATATATCAGCGCCTGCTGAATAGAAGTCAGTAATCGCTTTTGTAAAGTAACCTGTATTGTATGTTATCACTTTTGCAATGAAAAAGAAACATTTTGTGTATTTATAGTTTGTATAAGGGTTGCAACTCCTCGACAAATTGATTTGGGTATCAGATACTGAAGAAGGTAACCTGCTAGCATCATAAGATTTGCATTTGATTGATTAGATTGATCAGATTGATTAGCAAATATAAGATTTGAGTCCGATTCATTTCTTAAAATAATTAGATTATCAAAATATGTCAAACCTAGTTTTTTTAATATATATTTTATTAACAGATATATGTATAGAAGAGTTCTGATTGATTGACCTACTCACTGATTGAAAGGTCATCAATGCAGAACCTGAACTGAAAATGTAGAGTGTGTATTATTTTTATGGTGTAGGGGTGTATAAGAAAGGATTTTTAGAAATTCAATCCCTAAAAGGGTGAAACGGTTAGGTTCAAAAATTATATGTCGCATGCAGCGTGTACTACTAGTGTATATATATATATATAATCGAGAACATACCTACAACAAACAAGCACCGTCACTTTACAAAACAACGCCTCATTGTAAATGCTGTTAGTTCGTTTGAAAACATAACACGTGCGCTGTGTCGCGGTGTTTTAATGAATACAAATTACATTTGCAAATGTGGTTTAATCCACAAATTAGTTACGGCAACCCGTCTCCCCGCGCCTCGCAGCGTAACCCTCCCATTCGCGAATACTAGCAAACTTTTTCATATGATAAAATGAAGAAGAATGAAGAAGAGTCTATTTAGAAATTAAATCTGGTCAAGTTGTTACAATTGACGGCTGAAGGAATTGTAACAACTTGGTACGAAGTCATAGAGTACACTAAATACTCTCATGTCATCTGTCATCTGATCGAAGTATACCAGTAACTCTCAAGTATTTCACGGATAAGATAATATCAACTTTAATTTTTTTGCTATAAAAGACGAGCGAAAATTTGGCAAAACATATTCTTGAACACAAAATTTTTCACGCCTGGAAAAATTCACGTCATCATCCAATATGAAGTCCATAAAGCATAAAACGTAACAAATACATCGTTACAGCGCAGGTTTATAGGTATAATAACCAGAATTGGGCTGCTTTCCGCCTCATCTACCGCTCGTTATAGTAGGGGCACCATAATTTCTACTGTTAGGAAGGACAAAAGCAATATTTTTGTGTAGAATTACTGAGTAAATTGAAGTCGGTTCTAAAATCCGTCCCCTGAAATTGTCAATGAAGTACTGTTAGACTAATCTACTATCTGCGTTATCCGTCGTCGTCCTTCTGGTGGCGGCCAACTCTAGGGCATATACCGGGTTTGGTTATATCGAATAAAAACCAGAAAAACCTTTATTTTGTAGCAGCCATCTTAGATTTAAAATCACCATAATGTATTAGTATTTTATTAGTCAAGCCTTTTTATTTGATACCCAAATTGATAAAGTGGTGAAAAACTTTTTATTTCGATATTTTGTGGCGGCTGTCATCTTGGATTGATTAAGATGAAATATATATAGATAGCTAAAAACACTCCCGACTATTATTACAACTTTCATACAAAAAAATCAAAATCACTCCATCCGTTTATGAGCTATGATTCCACAGACAGACAGACACACACAGACATTATAAAAATCGTTTTTGCGTCTTGGGTTAAAATGAAGGATAACAATTCAACTGTATACTTACTTTTTTGAGCCCATATACAATTTTCTCCAGTAAATTACTGAATAAATAGCAGCCCCTACACTGTCATATTTAGGTCTTTGGTTGTTTTATCTTTTGAATTACTGCGTACTTTGAACGACTGGGGTGACGCAGTGGTTATATAGGTCTTCCTTCCCGACATAAACGGTGTTACTTAAAAGGAATACGTAATTGCCAGTCTGCAGTTCCTGAATTTCAACCGCAACTTAAACCTCAATGAAATAAGGGTTAGATAGAGATGAAAAAATGAATATCAGTTTTATTTCTTTTTAAATAAACATTTGTTTTGTCTTAACTTTTCACACAAATCTATTGCCCCCCTAGTCATACGGGATCGTAAATCTTCATTCTCGCTTCCGCCCCTCTTGATTTGGGCGCCCACCACTCGAGGGATATCACATATCATAATGATAGTGGTGACGGCTCAAATAACTATGATTTTCTGGGAAAATCTTCATAAGAGAACGTGTTGAGGAGGAAAATGCTCAAAAAACTCAGACACTCGGGAAGGTCGTGAAGACAATCGTTTTTGTAGAGCCTGTTTACACATACATAAGTACTTTTATAAGTAAGTATGTAACCCTTTTTACCCAGCCACAGCCACGTCGAAGCCAAGAGGAAGGGCACTTTATGTTGGTACGAATATATGTATATTAATAATGAAACTGACGTCTGATTTATTTGATTAGTTTTATAATACAGGTTGAAATGAAAAACAAAATAAATAAAACAAACTACTGGACTGTCCACAGATAACTGGAAAGCTTTTACGTTACATACTCGGAGTTTTCAAACATTCAGATACATATGTATTAGAATCCGTATTATAAAATAAATAAACAAACAGTCTGTTCACGTTTCTATTTATATTCTGATTAACCATATCCAACATACATATTCGCCGTATTCACCATTTACAACATATTCAATTTTACTAAATATGTTGACAATTGATTCTATGTTATAACAGTCGCGTGACATATACTACTTTGTATTTATTTATTGAACTAACATTAATTTAATTACAAGTTTGTAAAAGTATGAAGTACCAACTAACTTAGTTTACGATTGAATCATATTCTAAATCAACAATAGCATACTATTTTAGTTAAATTATGACAATATTAGGAATTTTCTTAAGTAATTTGGCTAAAGGACTATCTATCAGAAAGGCCATACAGCTTCCAAAACCTTCTGATCAGTTTTGCCTGTAATTTGGATTCATAACCTGCCATTGAGAGCACTGTTCACTAAAACCGTCTGATAGTTTGGTTAGTATGTACATAATTAAGGAATAGCCAAGGAGAACATAATATGAGTAAATATAGCATATAAATAATTCTAGGCTATAATAATTCACCCAAATTACGCCATAATCCCGCAACACATTAAAGAAACATTTCACGAGTGTAATGTATCTATGCTAGTGTAGTAGTTTTCGCAACAAATCCTCGTAGTCGTGTATTTATTTACTCCCGCCCGCCCCAGCCGTCCGCCCAAGTAGCTTGCCCGCCCATGTTGCTGTATGCTGCGGATAAAATTTCTTCGATATGTTTTATGATCAAATTTCAATCTTATTTTTTTTAACGTATAAAAAAGCTGGTGCTTATTAGGACAATATTTTTTTACAAAAGTGGCACACTAGTGTGTGAATGAGTGATGCATATGTCCTCTTTGGAAATCTGTAGAAAAATTAAATGACTAACTGCAATATAAAATGAGCTGTGGGATCACTCTTCATATTCTATCTGAGCTTGAGCAATGCGATTTAATCGTATTTTTACACACCTTCCATTAACCATATTAACTTTTAAATGTTTAAGGGTCGCTTTTATTCCAAACCTGAATAATGGCATTGTACAAAAAAGAGACTAAAACAAAGGCTATTTAAGTTTTCAATAATTTTAAATTGTTTTTAATAACTACTGAATGAATAAAGAATTTCTTTATCTTATTTAATGCGGGCAACAGAAACAAGTATGTAGTTTTCGTTCAGTATAGGAGTAGGTAAATAATGGAAACGCAAAAGGAAGGGATGTACTAGAATTTCAGCATGTAAGAGACAGATACCAACAACTACTAAATCTAGTTTATATTATATTATATATATTAAGATTGATACATTTCAATCAAGTGTTTACCCATACATATTTGCAGAACCGTACTGCGTCGCACGCCAAGCGATATTATTTTGTAGTCAGCCTGGCTTCAGGCACGGAGCACAATTAACTTGTAAGATTGTCTGTGGAGGCTGCATGCACCCTCGCCTCCCCATCCATCTACCCTCCCTTCCAAACAAAACATCAATAAACTCCCCACTGCAACACAAAACCTACTCTATCCCCTCTACATAACGTTCAAAACGATTCATCGCTGAATAAGTTTTATGTGCCGCATTTATTTCGTGTAGGTATAGTCAGTCCAGTTACCCTTGATTGGTTGTCGTTTCTCTAATCCCGTTGTGATCCTTTCCACCCGAAACCTAGCCCTCTTCGGTCCTCAGTTAACTATTGATGTGTACCTGTATGTTTGTATACAAACTCGTATAATTTATCTCCATACGGGGGACGCTCGGTCAGCGATATTTTATTCTGATTTTTCGAGCTTTGTCAGCTCGTAATGGCGGTTTTTCGGCGAGATGAGTTTTAGTGTTTCAGTCTGTGTTAAAAATTTGCGTCCAGTTTTTTTTTACTACTGTTTAACGTTACAATAGCATAATTGTAGAGTAAGTTGTTTAACTAAATAGTCAGTTTTTGGAAAGCAGTTCTAGTCATTCGCAAAGATCACAGTTTTTCAAATGTTGCAATCACCTGACGTTACAAAAAGTTAAAAATTATTAGCTATTTGGCGTTTTAATTCACTTTTACAATTACACTCACCTTCTACTGTACTATTTATTACAAACTATTATACAAGAGTACTTGTTATTTTACCATGATTGCAGTAAGAACCTGAAGGTTTCTTTTACAGGTACTTTTTTGTATTCTACTACATTTTTAATTTTATTGATATTCGCCCATAGCTGCATCGCAAGCTCTCCGTTTAGTAACTCGTTAAAGTTACGTAGCTGTTACATCTCACCTTGTTTGCGAGTAAATATTGTATAGGGTTGATATGATAAGGTACGCACGCAGAGCCCAGACTACGGTGACTAAGGCGATCCTTGATAAAATAAAAAGTTAGCTCGATGTTTGCTACCATAAAGATAACCAGTGACGCGGTGCACCGCTGTCGACCACCGCACACGTGCCGCGACGAAAAACACGAACAAATACACACGTACCCTAATTATACAGCAAATACTACAAACTCGACATTGACTCTCTGATAATGAGCGCTTCAACAAATAATCGTGTTCTCGAAAACAACCAAACCCGACCTTTGACGTCAACGTCGCGATCTCACTGTTTGAAGGAAAGAATCGTCGCGGGAGCTCGACCAAAAAGAGCAAAGAATTGGATAGCGATACGAGCTAATCCCACTAATCGGGGAGCAATTGAAAAATAAAAATGTAGATGGCGGAATGATTCCATTTAGAGCCAAAACGATGCGACAAAATAATAAAAAAGGTACGGGCGGAACGGAGCGAGCGGACCGGCGCGCGGCCGGCGGCTAATATTGAAAGCAAATCCTCAGCTAAATCCTTAAAGCGCCAGGATTGAAGCACCTGGAAACTGTGTGTTTCCACACTCCTGATAATCATTTGCCGGATTACTGTATACTTTCCGCCTAATGTCACACGATTTGCGTGAATCAATTGGTCGATGTTTATTAGCTTTGCAGGATTTAGATCGGTCGTGATTTTTTACGTTTGGTTTTAGGCTTTGGAGGGATTATAGAATTTTGTATGTGACATGACGAGGGTTGAATTAAGACATAATTATGAAAAATCTATTGATTTGAATATAGATCGATTCGAGAAGTGACAGTTATTTCCTTCGTATAGATAAAGATTTGTTCTCAAATCATAGGTTTTAGTCTGTTCGAAGGCCTCTCACATGGCATAAGATATAAGGCAATCAGAAAATTGTGCTTTTTTCAGGAAAATGTAAAATAAATATAAAAAAGTTACTACGGACTTCCATCGCGACAGAAAAAAACTAGTAACAAAAAGTCGTGAAAACTAGTAACAAACATAAATAAGAAAGTCGAACTGTGTACCTCTATTCTCTTTTGTGGGAAGAGGTGAAAAATAAAAATATAACATTCAAGAATTTAATTTCTCCTGATATGCGTACATGTAAATGTATGAAAAAAGCCTTCGACATCGATAGATCTGTTATAAAATTGATGAAACTACTTTTGTACCTACCTGTGCTACCACTGAGCTTAGTAATTTTTTAACCAGGCCAAGATGAGTTGTCAATGTAATTAATTGAAAGAACTCTTTATAATATTTTTTAAAATTTAAAAGTCGACTACAAATTTTTCAGTTATTTTGATTTACAAACTACTGGAGTGTTGTGATAAAAATTTAATGAAAAAAGAGAACAAAAAATAATTTGTCAAATCAGTCTAGGCATTACTGAGAAATCTGGCAACATACATTAAAAAAGATTCCGACAAATTGAGACCTTCTTTAAAAAGCAACTACACAAGTAAAATGGATTTTTTTTAAAAAACCCCGTGATTTGTTGTGGCAGGCATTTTCGATTTGAAATTGTCATAGTGGAAGGGCTTGACTAGTAGAGTACTAGTCTACAGCATGCATAGTTTTCAAGTCGCGAGTAAATTTGTAAATTTCTTCTGAGGAAGCGCTACATCCTAGGCCGCGTCTTCCCATTACATCATTTTGTAGTGATGATGGTCGAATGTATAGTGGATTCGATTGCCGTGCAAAAGGTACGAGCTTTGATGCTACGAAACATGCAAAAAGAGCCTGAGCTACCGGTAAAAGTTGTAAAATCTGTCGTCAAGTACCTAACGTGTGTTTCGGTAGCCTTCCTCGAGAGCCAGTGTATTCCAGACTAAGCATGCTTCATCTAGGGCTACAGTATCACTGACTTCCGTGGTCGTGCAAACTTTTGGTCAAATGCCTAGATGTGCAATATAAATAAAAAAGAAAAAAAAGGTGAGTTGAGCCAAGCGTAATTCCTTAAAAAATCAACATACAATACAATATTACTATATTGCACACCAAAATAAAATAAACAAGAACATTACATTTAAAAATACATTGGGCGGCGTGATCGCCTAATGTGATTTCTTTCAGGCCACGTTGGGATGGATCGGACTAAGTGAGAGCAGTCACATCGGTGGAGCACCATAACACAAATATAAAGAAGATATACTGTATATAAAAAAACTGTACCACAATATAAAACAACAAAATAACATTTGTAACAGTTTATTCCATACTAGGCATGCTTCATCTAGGGCTACAGTATCGCCGACTTCCGTGGTCGTGCGAACTTGTAATCAAATGCCTAGCTGTGTAGGATAAAAAAACATTTGAAAAAGAATCAATACACATACCTAATATATACCTAAATACATGTCATATTCTTCATAATCATACATACCTAAATGTCCCGGTTAATTTATCAAGAGATAATGGCTGTTCAACAAGTTTTTATATATATAAAGAGATTTAGCCTGTCTGTTCTTTGAGGAAACGTATTCCATAGCAAGATAACATATGAGGAAAGTATTCTATCCATGGTAATTCCGACCAACCATGAATAGTAACAACCAATCATGGGTGGAATTACCATGGAACACTTACTAAACAGAACACATACTAAATAACACGAATCACACGTATAGCTCACCACTTGGATTTGTACTGTGTCGGAGATGTAACATTTACAAACACAAACCCAAGACACGCAATTCTAATGAGATATTAGGTCGTTACATATGAAATTGGCGTTTTGTCGTACTGGCTACTTTGATCTCAAATATCTCTTCTTTGGTTAGGGATTCCAATTTCAAATTTATACAGCTATTTATTCATACATTCGTATTTTGAAAACCGCAATTCATTTGTTTTGTCCTCGTTTGGTTTTTTCTTTGCGTCACGCAGTTTACAAAATGGAAAACTTGAAATATCGCGTTATTTACGAGTACGAGTTCCACCGTGGTACCAGTGCTGCAGAAACGGCTCGAAGAATTAATGATGTGTATGGCGGCGGTGTCGCAAAAGAAAACACAGTGCGTTTTTGGTTCCAACGTTTTTGTTCTGGAAATTTCGACCTGCAGAACAAGCCCCGTGGACGGCCGGAGACTAAAGTTGGTAATGAAGAATTGAAAGCTATTACGGAAGCAGATCCATCGCAAACCACGTCCGAGTTAGCTGCAGGCTGCGGTGTTAGTGATAAAACTGTTTTAATCCACTTGAAGCAAATTGGATAGGTGAAAAAGCTTGAAAGCTGGGTATACCTCATAAATTGAGTGCAGCAAACCGACAAACGCGCGTCAACTGCTGCGTTACATTACGCAACCGGCACAATAATGAAGGGATTTTAAATCGGATCTTTCGGATATTTCAAGTTTTCCATTTTGTAAACTGCGTGATGCAAAGAAAAAACCAAACGAGGACAAAACAAATGAATTACGGTTTTCGAAATACAAATGTATGAATAAATAGCTGTATAAATTTGAAATTGGAATCCCTAACCAAAGAAGAGATATTTGAGATCAAAGTGGCCAGTACGACAAAACGCCAATTTCATATGTAAGGACCTAATATTAGACAGCTTTCGTTACTGCACTCGTCATTCGCACTTTCCCAGGCTTGGAATCGAACCCGAGACGCTCTAAACTGACGAACCAAATAGTATTTTTACCACAATTACCATTTTTAGTCATATCATCGTTTACCAGTTGACAGTTTTACAGCCAAAAAAGAAAAAAACACCTTTTTAAATATGATTTAATAATCTTTATATTATAAAGATTTATTTGCTTTTATATCAGTTTGCTCAATCCACAAGCTCCGCCGACCTGCCGCTCAGTTACAGCTTACTCTGACGAGAATTTTATTTCAATTTCAATATATTTTGCTGCTGAAGCAAGCCACTAGCTCGAGGGGTTTCTCGCTGTTGACTGACAGCTAACTTAAAATAACTATGCAATTTTTAGGAAATATTTGCTGTGAACTATACCTAACCAAATATGTCTAACATTGCTACAATCAAAGAGCGTTGGACTCCTTGTAAAAGAAGATTTTTCTCTAGCTGTAATAGTCTAAGTGTAATAATCATTTTATTTGAATGACACAGTAATCATTTAGTGAATATATTGCATCTAGGCAAACGTGTTTTGTCAGCCACAAAGTCTTCCACTTACTTAGATATATCAAGCAAGCTAGAATATGTATGACTTTGTCTTAGTTTCCTTAAAAATAAATATAAGACGTCTTAAAACAACACTTATAATGTATATTCTACTGGAAACACTTATAATGTATATTCTACTGGAAACACTTATAATGTATATTCTACTTCCTATCATCTAAACTTCAAAGTATAATAGGTCTATTCTCTACTTGCTCGAGTCTATAGCTTATATAGTACATTATCTAAGAAAATTTCATTTGTCTAGCTATCATGGATCATGGGATATGGGATACATCCTAAAGACAGACGAACGCACTAACGGATGAAAGGACGGACAGCAAAGTCTCAGTAATCGAGTTCTGTTTTTTTCCTTTGGGCACGGAACCCTAAAATGTCCACCCGTGCAAAGCCGGGACGGGCCGCTAGTACTTTGTTTTGCTGTATTACTATTTCTCAATGTCGTTCTTTCTTATCTGCTGTTTTACGTTTATATTTAGAGATGTTGCTCCTATGTGGTTATTGAATAAAACTATAATACTTAAAAAAATTGACTTACACTATCTATTTAGTTCCTATCATGAGAAATTTAGAACTTAAGTATTTTGTTTTGTATTAGCAGTAAATTTTTAATTCAAAGCCTCTTTGAAACTCGCGTTAACTCGTAGTTATACAAACAGTTATGCATAAAACGTTATGTCCGGTCCGTATTGCACTATGTGTCTACCACGTTTTATTAAAATCGACAAATAAACTAATAACATGCTTCGCCTAACTTAACCTTTACAACCATTGATGTACATCTACTAGATGCGTACTAACCGCCTCAATGCATTGCTGCTTCACTTAAGGCCACAGCCATTACCTCAGCTAACTTCAAATCAGTGCCTGGGGGGCTATCAGTATTGCTATAGTCTTGAAAGCAATGACAATTTTCAAAACAATAAGTGAACAAAAGGTTGCAATGACTCCATATATGTGACAGATATTGGAATCGGCTAGCGCGGTGTAAGTACTACTGCTTTAAGTTTAGACATCGCCATCGTCATAGCTTTGAAAGAAATACAATTAGCCGATAGCCGCTGGTGTGAGGCCAAGCGAGCGAAACCTCTTCAAAAAATATTTCGAAATGGGTAAATGCGTCGTAAATGTATGTGACTCAATCACTCAAATACACAACAAATCCAGCGAGGTTACTTTCCACAGGTAAGTTTATTGTTTATGTGTGCATATTAATGTAAATAAAGCAAAACTCAAAACCAAAAAATATTAATATAATTTAAGTATTTGGTGTTGCCCTTAAAAACATCGGGATGGGTTCCCACAGTAATGGGAAGTTATGAATGCATAAAATAAATTTCTAAGTTACATCTGTTTTTCTGTTAAAATAAAATATGAAGGGTGAAATTGTATTTCTTTGATTTCCTTTTTTTACGAAGAAAACTTTTGACGCTGAAGTACCTTGCAAAAAGTTCTTGTTAATGAATGTTTTTAACGAAATTTAGGATAACTTTCTACTAAGTAATTTTAATAAACCCTAATTTAGTCCAATAAGTATAATTTACGCATAAAAATATTAAACATAAACAAGATAGAGGTTCTGGATATTTCGTACTAAAATGCTTTGCGTCAACTTTAATTGTGCGAACTGCCAGATTGTAGAACTTGCTAACAGTTTCTCTATTTCCAGATAACTATAAGTAATGTTTGGTCTTTTTCAAGTCCAAAACTGAATACTTTTAATTTGGATTTAAATTTCTACTATGCAAGCATACAAACATACTACAGCTACATCGTAGCGTATTACATCTTAAGCCACTTCGTCACTTTACATCGGGCAAGTTGCTGACAATCACAAACATAAAAAAACGTACTAAATTAAGTCTTTTTAATTTTCTTTAGGGTAAAATTTTGGCTTGAGTTTACAATATCTGACGCGGAGTTCGAGGTTCGTAACTTTTTTATATAATCCTTTTATTATCACAACAATACACCCAAAGTCGTTTAGTGCAGAAATTTATAGTTTAGGATATAATATTAATTTCCAAAAATCGTAAAATTGTATTATTTACCACAACTTTCATAGCAATTACCACAGATTATATAGATAATCAGTTCCGTAATACGCGCGAACACCATTAACCATATTAGTGATAGAGTAGTTTCATTGAATTATGTTACGATTATTAAGTTACGACATTTCGTAGATACGTAAAACGGAACGCACGCCACCATAACAATAATATAATGTATAGAATACTCAATTAACTTTACTTTAGTCAGGAGTTGAGCTACAGATCCGATTTGGTTAGTTTAGGTCGAGTGGAGAAGTAGATCCGACTCTGATAGATTAGGTAGAATTGAGGTCTTGTGGCCCCAACCCCTAGAGTGAATATAAAAAGCGCGGGAGCCAGAAGCTCAAGGGAGGTCCTGCTATGTGTGGGTCTATTACAGATATTAACCTAACCAACTGATCTCGGACTTCGGGTGGGCTCCCGCCAGAAGCTCTAGCGGTCGCCCGTGAGTGGACCAAGCCAGACGAAGTCAATTGAAGCGAAGGGAGGAGGCGGAGAGCGAAGCGAGCCGGCGACCTCCGTAGCGTAACGAAGACCGAGTTATAGAGCTTCTGGCGGGAGCCCACCCAGAGTCCGAGATCAGTTGGTTAGGTTAATATCTGTGATAGTCCCACACATAGCTACCGTTTTCATGTTTTGAGAAGGGACGAAATGCATTATTAATAATGTGCTGAAATAAAAACCCCTCTGCCCCTCCCCCCACACCCCCTCCCACACTTAAATCGACGTCAAATATAGTAAAGTCGTATCAAAATGTTCTGTGGTAGGCAACACCAATGTTCAGCAGGCATGTTCAAATGCGCGTCACCAAAATGGTTACACTATTCGACGCGCGGTAAGGAAGTTTTCTACTCTATACATATATGAAACTCTTTGTTTACAACATTATGTATCTCGACTGCTTCATGAATTTTTATCGAAAAATAGGACTGTAGCAAACCCTCTCTTTTTTAATTCATTATCTTTAAAAGACTCTTGAGATTCGCCTAAATTTGTTAAGAATACTACTATAGGTACCTATACATATACGCCATTCCAGACATCCATACTGACGCTAGCAAATTTGCTACACTTTGATCGTTCAATCAATGGATATGAGTTGTTAACTATAATGATACACAACTTGAGATGTATGTTAAACTGGAAATAAAACTATTTAAATATCAGTGATATTTTTATTATGACTAGAGGTTTAATTACAAAACAACCAGTAACCCATTTAAGGGTTTTTAATTCCCAAAATAATTGCCAACAAACCTTACTTGCAGACATTTTGCTTGATATGTATATAAAACGAAAACCTCGAATTGTTTACAATTAATAGTATTATTGAGTAAATTTCAATCTAATAGGATAATATTTACAATTTTCAGTATGTAGTGTTTCCTTCACTGATAAATAGGCACACGGAAAGGTATTCTAATTCGTGAATTAAACTAAAATCTTGAACAGTTTCACTTTTAAGACTGTTATTATCATAGTATTATATTATTTTTTATAGACTTGCAACACTGCTTCCGAATCAAATAATTCAAGTAGGTAATCAACGTAAACATGAATTTATAGGAACATTTTCATTTCTCAAAAGCAGTCATCAGACTAGAGTTGGCACTCTAGTTTAATGCACTATTTTATAGTTACGATAACATTGATTGCCACCAGAAGATTACAATCTTCAGAAACCCTCAGATATAAATATGACAAATTATTGCAATGTCATTTGTCGTAGGTATTTCTGGAGTAATTTTTAAGCAGTGTTATCACTTAAAAGTGAAACTGTCTCCGTTTGTAGTTAATATTTAAATGCTAAATACAATGTATTTACACTAAACTCTTGTTGTTAAGTTATAAATATTTTAATAAATATTGAGATCCTGGTTACATTAATCTCATTCTTAGGCGGCTATTTTGAAGTTTAATGTTGTACGGATCTAAGTTATTATAGGCAGGTAAACACGTTTAGGTGGGGTTTGTTAAGTTTATGTTGTTTGTGAAATCGGGCTTATGACGCGCCTATGTCTTCGGCGATAACACCTTATAAATACACCTAGGTCACGTCTAAAGATATGCGAGTAGGTATGTAACATAACATAGTGTCATAACTAGACGAATCCTGACAACTGACATGCACATGTCATAACTTACATGAAAAATTCTGAGAGACAATAGCGGAAAATCTTAAGTCCTATAAATAATTTAGAATAAACGGCGAAAGCGACGTACTTTAGACGTTATATTATGACAGATGTGATTATAGTGTGCCCAAAATTAATAAAATTAAACGAACCCCACATCTTAAGCAGGGCGGACCTCTCGGGGGGAATTTTGACCAATTTGTTCGGAGCTAGAGTTTACATAACTCACGAACGAACTCAACGAAATTGCAACATGAAAGTTTGATTGATTGATACCTACCTACTTCGTGTGCTATGTGAGAGTGCACTCCAATGCAGTTGAAAATTTAAGTGAATAGTATGGAATTCCGGGGTTTTGGAGTCTCGATCCGCCATTGCACTTAGGGTCACACTACGACACGATTCTCAATTCTTTTGATCAAGTTTTAAACAATAACAACTCAACATAATTTGTATGATTAAAGAATCCGGTGCATTCAGCATACCTATATATTATACAGTCCGAATTAACTCAGATAATAAAATTCTAGGGATCAGTTATTTGTCATTGTTACTACACTATAATCTTAATTATTATGACATGCGACACATAACAAACAAGTCAGTTTTTTTACCAGTTCTCTAACGGTGCCTACCCGCCGTGCCTAAGTATTTATATTTGTATTTTTTAGTCAACAAATCCATTCGGTTTTTAATTACAGTTTCTTATTGTTGTTTACAATAATTTTGATATGGAAATAAAATAAATGCAATGAACTCGTTTTTTTTCTTGTACATAACATAGATTGTTAGCACTGGTAAAGAATTGCTTTAGGAAGTGCTTTATACACTTACTTTACTTCTATTTACACAGAAACGTGTTGTTTTCATCGAAATGCCTCATTATTCATACAACAAGAAATTAAAAATGAATAATGCGCCTCTATTGTACTTATTTTCATATTATGGTATTATTAACTTTTGTACATGTACACATTACAATTATTACCTCAAAATGCTTTCTCTATAATCATATTATTAAAATTAGCTAATACATATTTACAACAAATGAAATTTTACTACTACTTAAGTCAAAGTAAATCTAAGTACAGATTAAGCTTGTAAAAATTGCACACTTGCTTTGGTATACGTACGTACATAACTACATATTTACAGTTACTACATAATGACATCGTTAATTTTATTGCCTGAAGTTTCATAACGAACTTTACAAACTAACTTTAGATAGGATTTCATGCAAAAGGAACTCGACTTCTTACATTGTGCTAAAATAACTTATTTGTAATTGATGTTTCAAAAATGGTAAATTTGTGATCGCTATATAACGATAACAATCGTTTATAATCGGACAGTACAAGTACATACGTAATTTTACTGATAGGATACAATACAAACGATATATCTTTCAAGCTGTTTCAATTAATTTATTAGGAATATTTACATCGCTCGTTCGACACGTGATTGGAACGTCTCGATTTCGACTTGTTTACAATTAAATTTTATAACATGATCAGACTAGCGCCATCATGCCTGACGCTGTAAATATATAATTTTAATTTCGTATGAAGATATAAGTTATTGCCACTGTTGAGTTCACTGTTCAATACACAGACGCTCAGTCGAACCAGTCCCACAGGTAAGCAGGGAGGTAGTCGAGAGTGCGCGCGGGCGGCGACTAGGAGGCGCGCGCGGCGGCGGCCAGCGGCGAGCGGGCCTCCTCGCGACCTCGCGCCTCGTCTCAGAGCACGCGGTCCGACACTCCCACACCACTCGCGTACTGACACGCAGACAGCGGGGCCGAGCCAGCGCGGGACACCGGGGACACGGACCCGTACGCGCCGCTGTACGTGTGCTGCTTCGCCTTCAGCCGCAGCGACGCGATAGATGACGACATCGCGGGACAAGGCTCCGCGCGGTACATACTGTACGGATTAGGCGGAGCCGTGTAGGGACAGGGCGCCACGCCACCGCCGACTCCCGCCGAGCCCGCCACGCCGGCCATGCCACCGCCGCCGACGCCGCCCATCGACGTCGCCGTGTTGAAGCAGTTCACCGACCCTGCGGGAGACGGCTTTACTTTAAACTAGAATATAAGAGTACTTTAAAACGGAACTGGCGAGTCGATGGGCGATAGACGACGTGATACTCTTCGCGTTCTGGACTTAAACCTTATCCTATGTGAAGGCACAATGGATAAGGCTTACACCCAGTAGTGGGTCGAGACGGGCTGGCGATGGTGATGGCTAGTGGATTCGTTGGCGTAGCAGTTCGTCTCGTACCAACCTTGGTGGTGGCTAGAGGGTACGACCGACCCTAGTGGATTCACCGGCCAAGGGAAACTCTTCGTCCCGAGAGGGCTGGGTACTTTGGCCGCCCAGTTGTTGTAGGGGTACGATGAGTAAAGCGCGTCCGTGTCCGGGAAGGGTTGCATGAGGCCGTTGAACTGCGTGCTGAAACCGTTCTTGAAGTCTGCGGCCGCCGCTGCTGCCGCGTTCATGGCGTTCCGCTCGCGTTTCCGCCATTTCGCTCTTCTATTTTTGAACCACACCTGAAACAACCGAATTTCATTATAGCTTTCCTAAAAGTTTTGGAACGGAAGTTGCGATTCGTTCGTCCTTAACGCGTGCGTGCATGTCCGACTGCCTCTTTATCGGAGAAAGCGAATTCCGAAGCGAACCCTACCTACAAGTTTTAACGAGATTCAGGCATCGGAACGCTGCGTAGTTATTAACTTTGCTCATTACAAAGTTGACAGTGAGACGGTGGCGGCGTATTCTCGCCACGTAGAGAGCCCCGCCCGGCCGCAGCCGACGACCCGTCTAATTGCGACCACCAAATGAAGATAAACGAGCATCGCGATTGGGCGGGACGGGTCGCAGCCACTCGGCGCGGCGCGGTGCGGTGCGGCCGCAACAAACGAGCGGCCGATCAATGTTGTTGTTTAGCCGAGGTCCGAGTGGAGCGGAGCGGGCGCGCCGAGACGATAAGTCGCCGTGAGCGCAGATAACGCGCGCGGTGATGGACGGCGTGCGTCCGTCACCCGCGATCGATCGCCGACGACACCTCGCGATAAATTGCGCAATCCACGTAGTGACTGCAATAAATATCGCGACGGCAGCGGTATTTGTCTCGCTCACTGTGGCGGGTTCACCCGACCGAAACGGTAAATAATACCCTCTTTCCTCGGTTAAGTGAACATAAACGGTCGTTTCCACCCCATATACGATCGTTTATTTTTCGAAACATAAATTTCGCGAATTCGCATGTGTGCATATTTTGTACACCAGATGACACAGGTAAACCGCCATCACGGCGACTAGTTTTGGAAAGTCATTATACCCTAGTAACATGAATAAGTACAATAATTATTAAGTTTAACCAGCGATCTCTGCTAAAATAGAGAAAAATATCGTTAAACATTTTCTACTTTACAACTACATAGTATAAAAATATATATATTCTCCTGAATAAATCTACAAAACTTTAATAAATGTTACATAGCCAAAAATAAAAGCTTACAGAAAACTCGTCAGAGATAAAGAGATAAACCTAATCCCATTATAGTTGTATTATTCCAAAGTACATTACAAAATTTTTTCAACGATCCAGTTTCCAGAGGCATTTTTCAAATGCTACAATCCTGATACACTTCATTCGTTTCTATTTTGATTAGGTAAAGAGATACATAAACGAAGTGTAAAGCACATCCGCATCCGTTGTTTCCCAGCAAACCACGAAAAAACGGGTGAAAATAGCTCCGCAGCGCATTGGGGGGCTCAATAATGACAACAGAATGATATTTATTTAGGTGCACATATGTGGAAATGATTTCCATTATTTGAATAGCGTCGGACGCGCGTCGGAGGGTGCGTTATGGTAGGGTTATCAGATGGTGTTCTATATTACTAAGGGTAGGTGTTATCCATTTAAACGTCGATTAGCGAATAACATTTGCGGTCATAACTATTATTTATTTTTAATAATTTAAATTAACTAAAGTATGACTAAACAAATAGATTCAATTTAGGACCTAATATTTCGCTTGTAAGTGATATTATAAAACAATATAACATAACAAATGTAACCTTTCAAGACCGAAAACGCAAATCGTAACAATATAATTTCAAACTCTTCTAGAACTCAGTAATATTAATATTTATCATGAACTACTAGCGATAGTAATTTATAGATGCATAGTTTACTTGTAATACTAAGCAATTGATACAGACGCTGAACACTTAAAAGACATCTAAAACGCAACAAAATTAAATAAGGTTCTCAAAAGTTAGAAATATGAAATGTAAAAATCCAGAATCCGTTTTATCAAAAGGAACCGAGTTGGCACAGCCCTAATAAAGGAGCGCGAGGGTCGCGATATTGCGACTGGCTAATCCTTTAAATATATTATTTTAGAATGTGGCCCCCAAGACTAGATGTTTTATGTCCTAATCGATACTAATGTTTTGTAATCGTTTATGGAATGTGCTGGTTACTTAGCATTCACAAAGGGTTGATGTTAAAGTTATTCGTGACATAGTTCTTTACAGATTAAAATCGCAATTTAACTCGCAAATCCAAAATTATTATTATTTTTAGATTTTTTTTAATTAAAAATACTTTTCGTCCAACCTTTCCTTCTTCGATAAAGCAAGTGCGGTAATTAATTTTAATATGCACATGACCAATACATCCAGAGCTTTGATGATTAGAATTGACTAACTCTAGTTACAGGACTCTAATTAAATCCTTCAGTTAATTAATAACAGTACCTAGTCTATAGCAATAACAACAATCAAGATGACATAGATTACGTAAATCTGCCGCACACTCCTGAATATAACTATGAGCTAGTTTACATCTCCCTGATCTAGCAGATTTGTCTAATCAAAGCATGCGATTATTATTAAACTGAGTCCTAATGAACCGCTTCTAGTTACTGCAATTGTAATTTGAGCTTTGGTAATTGTAATGTTGTACATAATGAACAATTTGGAGGATAAGCTTGAATGGTCATGTTCATTGTAAGCATTAAGGTTAAGGATACAATGATTATGATCATTAGGAACGTTACGGTTTATGTTAAGGGAAAATAGTAGGTAATATCTTGATACAAGACGTTCTGAAAAATGAACACTAACAATATCTACTGAAAAATATTTAATATCACTTACTTCAACTAAAAATTAACAAAAAAAAAAAATCAGACGTAAAAAAATGCCTTGTGTACTTGAAACAAGTTAGTGTTGTTTTTACTTTTACTTATTACAATGGTAAATTCAAATTTTCGTTAAAATAGACTCAGTATGAGGTCTCCATCTACTGTCTATCTACAGTAAACGTTAACATACGTGATACTACGAAAAAATGCGTAGAGGTTCTACGTGCTACGAAATAAAACCTGACGCTGTGAGATGTTAGTTACTTTTATTTGGGTCGGTTATTTGTTGTACGATGTACTATTGTTTATGATTAATAGTTAATTATTGATAAGCTGGTTATTAATAAAGATTTACCTTATCTTTATTTTTTAATTAAAAGAAATTGCGGTACGATGGATCTTTGCAATACTTCCGCCCTTCATCAGCTAGTTATATAATAGTCGTAGTGATGAATGATGAGCCACCCCAAGGCCCCATAGTAATGAACCATTTAACGGTCAGCGGGACCGCCGCTAAATTGCCTTAAATTTAAATTAAACTGGAATCACAGTTTTATTAGCACCATCAATCAAACTACCGGGTCTTAACTTGCGAAACTATATGGAACACACTGTGCAAACAATAATAGACTTTATAGTGAAGGAAATAGGGGCACGGTAATTGGCTCAAGTAGAACTATTCCGCAGTCAAATAAACACACGCTCGTATGAATGGATAGAGAATATAAACTCGGAATTGACACGTGTGTGGGACAGGGTTGGTAGGGTTTCGAAAAATTTGGTAGTATTCGGTAAAAATAATGCGCTTCATGAAGGGTGTCATTTTTGTTCAAAATAGAGATTTGTAATTAACTGTTCTTTATCATTATCAACATCTTTGATTTTCATCGCGCGTACTGTCAGATCGTGAAACTCCCTCTGGCTTTCAGTTTCTCTTTAACAACTACCTATCTGGTTCTTTTTCAAATAGAGAGACATGCGTACATCATAACCACTATTGTACGTGTCACTGTACATGAGACGAGTTACAGTCAAACGTTAGCCTTTTTATTTCAAAACAAAGAAACGCCATGACCGTAGTAGGTTCGAAATTTTAGTCTGTATTTAGGTTTGAAACTTGCAAAATACATTTAATATAAACTTAATGATATTATATCGTCTCACAAAACCGTATGTGAATTCTATCGTTTATTTCTGTCACAATTCCACCAAGACATTTTCCGCGCAGACCCTATGAAATTATGTCATTTCCTTCACTCGTGTGACAAGTGACAGCGCTGTAGGGGGTTGTTATTAAATGCACCCCGCCGGGTATGGACGGCACTGGCTTCCCTAACATTGCTACAAGATACCATTGAGCTTCCGATACCCAGTCGGGTGATATCTGTCGGTACCCCACTATAATGTCTTTGTAAGGAAAAAGGTCACGGTCAACATATGTACTTTCAAAATTAATGTAAACACATAATTAAGACTTCGAAAAATAAAGTTACACCGAGTATCGAAAAATAATAATATTTTTTCTTACGCACCAGGATGACGGAGCTAGGCGTAAGTTAGCTAGGATCATCCGTGTTCAAACATACCTATCTAGATTATAATTCGGGACATAATTAATCTATAAATAAATATACATATGTACAACGTGAAATAGAAAGGTGTGACAATACTTAAGGGTGTTAGTCTATTCATCAAGGTGGACCCATTGTAGAAGAAAATTTTGCAATAATCCAAGGTTTTACGATGTGGTAGATTATTTATTTTTGGAGAATTTCTATAGAATTTCGATAGTGCGCTATTTAATAGTTTCCAAGAATATTTCACCGGATATACCGGATTCGGAATTTCAACCGGAACAAGATTTTAAAAGTGGATGAAATCGTTATCGTACAGGAATTAGGATCACTGACCTTTCACTGTTTTCGTGTTTCTGATAGAATTTTCGTTCCGGGGAGTACCTCATTTCATCCCCTAAATTGTAACGTAAATTTTTGTTATTGGTGTCAATCGCTTCACTATAATGTATTTTAGGCCTACACGTTTTATTATTTTGAAAAAAGTTATTGAATTCTGCATGATGAAGGCTTTTAATAGGCATCGTATCAGCGCAAAAATATAACTGCTTAGGAAGCTTGTAACTTTATAGTAATATAAAGTACAGAAAAAATAAAACGGTAAAGCCTAGTGAGTAATGTGTTAGCTATGTAAAAAAACACTATAATCGGAAACATTAAGAGGTAGAAAAGAGCTATATCTTATTGTATGGACAAGTTGGCGGTATATAGCTGTCTTAAGCGCCTTCACAAGTATCATCCTCCACAAAAATAAATACATACAATACAATAACATAAACGCGACAATACCTCGGTATTTGTCTCATCAGAATTGATTTAATCTTCATCCATCCACAGGATAAAGTTATGTAATTTACGGGGCCGCATTGAACTGGTTATTTCATACAGGTATGCATCAAATGCACACAATGAAAGGTGCATTATTTATTTTATGCCGGCCCTCTGGTCGCTATCCGATTTTTGTAGCTATATGCATACTTTATTTTTAAAGTCAGAACGCACTGGACCCAAAATTGCATTTTGTCACGTAACAACTTATTCATGACTGAATGCTTTGTATAATAAAACAAAAAGCTTGAAATGTAGGTTAGTTAATTTTTTTAAACTTCTCGTACTCATTAATTAGATAATTTTTCATACATAACATACGTGGTTGTAATATTAATAAAGAATTTCATTTCATATAGTATGAGTTAAGTCACTTATGTTCAGTAATACAGTTGAATGTTATTTTAATTAAGTTAATTTTGCGAAGTTTTAAGACCCATGCATTAGAAGACTGCGTTACTACGTCACTTGTACAATCTCAAGGGCTATTTGTCGTGAGTTAGTAGTAGTAAATGTAGAATATTTAAATATATTTGAAGTAAAACGATATAATATGGGTACTGCCTATTGGAATGCATCCTTTCCTTTCAATAATATAAGTAAAGTACACCAAACTCGACAAAATGCTTTGCGTCAACTTTTATTGTACGAACTGCTTTCTATTTTCTATTTCCATAATGCTATATTATAACCTCGATCTATGTAAGTCGGAAGCAAAAAATTACTTCTAGGCAAGCGTGCTTCATATTACTATATATTATATCTCGCGTGATTTTAAGCGATGTGGCCTAAGCACATCGTCGCTAAATCACGCGAGATGCGGTAAATCGCAATTATTTACTATAAAAAAGCAAACTACACTTTTCGCTCAAAATATTTTCATTAAGCAGGTCGCTGCGCCGACTTTGTGTTTATTAGTCGTGTTTCAGTGCTAGTGCGCTAAAACTTTCAGGTACATACTCTTTTTGCAACGCTTTTAGTGCGCGTGTCGGCTGTCTCGTTGGATGCAAACAGTTTAGCGAGATTTGCCTTGTTTTTACATGGGACGATATTGCACGAGCGATGGTGGTCAATATTTGACGTTCTAACGGCCTGCAGGTTTTGAATACTCGCTACCGTATCACATTTTACTAATGTTTGAACAGCGCATAGTTATAAAGATCATAATTTATTGCAAAGCGTGTATTATTTTCCCCAAAATTTGTTATCATTGTTATCACTTATGAACAAAGTTAGGTAAAAATACATAGAGTAAAAGCAATCAATGCTATCGGCGCTTTGTATCTAAAACACAAAACTTTTAAGTTGCTTATTTATCAAATGATGAAACTTCTTTTTGTATAGACTACCTATTCACTATGTCTTCTTAGGTTTTATAGTTATCATCTCTATTTCTAACCAATTTAATTGGAATATTATTAGTCATATTTCAATGACATGTAAACGCATAATGTGTCCCAACAAAGTTGTTAATCCCGGAAACATCTACAATGACGTCGCGCTAAACTCACTGCAATTGGAGATTAAATTATCAATAGTACTTAAAATTTTGTAATATTGTCATTCTGTAATCTCATCTGGCTAAAGTCCAAAAGTGATATCATCATCCGATGCGAAGAATTTGTTTAGTTAAATAAGCGTATTAGTGACTTCAATTTCAATATTTATTTGACATGAATCGAGCTTGCCAAATGTTTGTGTTAGTAGGAATAGAGTTTTGTGTATGTTGTTTTAGAGTTTAAAATCGCGTAAGTCAGTTGTAATCGCTTAGAACATAGATGTCAAAAGAGATCCTAGTGTTTTGACGAGATCGACTATCCGTGTTGTGTTTTGATATATCCAGGATTTTGTAAGCCTTACTGGTATTTGAGCCAGTGAATGGTATTACAACTAATACAGTATCGAATTGTATAGCAGGTACATACATATGTATACGAGTAGCTTTACATACAAGGAAGTATGTATTCATATTTGCGGGTAAACTATTTGTTACATTCTTGTAATCATTTACCTAAATATAAACCAAAATTGTAGCAGAAAGATTACCTATAGACCATTTAAGATCTACAGATAACCAACCACCAGAGGGCAAAATTAAGTTAAGTTTACCTAAATTATGTTTTTAGGATAACGATCTTTTTAATTTAGATATAGGTAATGATATAAGTAGAAATTATAATTTAACATGTACATTACTAATACATTAAGAATTTACTAATATTACTTAAATAATTCCACGATTACGATATTTTATAAAAAAATAACCAGCATAATAAGTAACTTCAATTATCTTTATGTATTTGGTATGGAAGACTAACTAATAACTTTCTTCTATCCAAATTTGAAACTGATATAAAAGTGAAAGCGAATAGATAAAACCCGATTCTTCAGTGCTGTGGGTGTAATCAGGACCGAAATTCTGTCCATATTGGCTAACACATGTCTACTTAATTTTCGTAATAAAAGTGTGATATCACGCTACTTCACTCGATTGTTATTATTCGATAGCAGATAGCCGTATCGAATAGATCGATGGTCTAATTCTATAGTAACGTTGTTTTTAACTAGATACTTTATTTTGGTTTTGATGCCGTCCTAATTTCCAGCGATTAATTTAATAATGGTTATAGGTAACGATACGATTTTACAGAAAGCCAGGACACACGAGCAAAGCGTCTCTGTTTCGTGTGTGGCAATATTTCTTATACTTGTCAGTTAGTTTGTTTGTATGTCTTCTGAAATTTCGTATTCGCAGTTCAACAACAAGATCTTTACTAACTACTAGTTAGTAAAGTATCTGACTCCGGGATTTGACATTAGAATGAAATATACCGATATAGGTGCAAACACCGCTCAAAGTACTATCAATGTTCTGTTAGTTACGTATTTTAACTGACTTAAAAAAATTAACATCTCAACTATTCGTTTTTTTTTATTTGAATGAGTTGTTAATTAAATTCTGTTTAACATTGTTGTTTCTAAATTAAATGTTAAAGTATAAAATTGCCTGCCGAATTAAAACTGGTTGTAATTTTTTTTAAAGTACTGCTCTGCTATACATCTAAAACATTAGTAGTACCTCGGGCGGCCTTATCGCCTAAAGCGATTTATTCCAGGCAACCTTTGGATGGATCGGACCAAATGCAAATAGTTAACGCCGGTGGTGTACCAATAAAAAAAGAAAAACAACGAGATGGTACAAATACTGTACCACAAAAAAAAACATAAAATACATACATATATATTAAGCACATACAACAGATACATAAGGCATATTTGTAATAATAATACAACACAAAATGTTCCAATTAAGTTAATTAAGAGAAAGATAATGAATGTTCAGCAAGTTTTTGAATATAAAAAGGGATTCAGCCTGTCTGACTGACAAAGGCAGCGCGTTCCATAGAAGGATAGCTTGCACAGTAAATGTAGTAGATGTAGGCACCACAAGGCGAAATTCACGTGATGGCCGCAACGAAATAGAATGTGAAGCAGTTAAAAAAACATAATTGTCTTTTAAGTAAGAGGCAGTGGTAGGATTAAACAGTATTTTATAAAGAAAAGACAGAATATGAGAATTACGGCGGATATCTTGTATCTTGTTTTGACACGTGACGTTTTCTATTAGATACAACATAACTAAAGATGCTGAAAGTTGAGATGCGTTTATTAATAAGATCGATATTGTATCGCATCCAATTTACAAAAATATGTGAATCGATTGTATTCTGAGTCGGCGCTCGTCAATTCATCGAGTGATTGGTGGCAAATGAAATATGTCAAGAGTTGTTTCACGGACGATTGCCGCCACGACGGTTCTTGGAAGGGAATGATAACATGTGCGAACGCGAGTGGGTATGCACTTGGTAGGTTCTTGAGGCGTCAATCATGATCTACTTGATAGAGAGTTCTGTTTTTATACCTACTGACATGAAACGATTTTGATCATTAGAAGGTGAACTTTTGAGTTCATGAAATACATGTGATTATAGCTCTTATGATAATTTTGGTTTATTTATATTTTTATGTGTTGTTTGCGTACTTTACGATTTTAGAAAGTGTAACTGCTTATTTAGTGTACCAAAAACCAGACGAAGGTAATTTTATTTCTTCTTTATCTATTGGCCGCCACTCTGCTTATTGTGCCAGTCCACAAGATCTTTACATTTAAGTTGACTTAAGTAATAGTTGTCGTTAACATGGTTAAAGCCTAGTCATGTACCCTAGAAAGTAGAATGGTAGAGGCATTACTAGAGTTTCTATGGAGATTTCCCGCGAATACGAAAATTACGTTATTCCTTCGTTAAATCTCGGGCTCACAATTGTGCACATACAAAAGACATTATTAGTAAATAATAATCTACTATTGTTACACAAGAATCGCTAGTTTTTCATTAAAATATTGACGAAGACGCCATTTTGTCGGCGAACTCGGGAAATCTCCAGAATTGCCGATTAATAGTGTAATTTGAAGTGTCATGCATGACCCTAAAAATAAGCTGTCTTGCTCGTTGTATTACACATCATAAACGATACTTACATTATACGATTATTTATGACATTTATCAAAACAGTAACATATTAAAATAACAACTTCTAAAATCGTCCGCTTTAATAAACACGCGAATGACTAACACGTCATGTAAAATAAAATGTGGTTTGATTTGACAATTGCAACTCGCGTGAAATACTGTTAAGAAAACAACGGTTGTAATGACTCTCATATTTTTTACCGATAAATAAAAGGAGGAAGTTTCCAATTGGACTTCATGCTTTTTTACATTTGTTACGCGTTAACTCCGCCAATAATGAATCGATTTTGATGTTTTATTTTTTGTAGCAAATAGCCACATACTTCATAAAATAGAAATAGTAAAGTATTTATTTGTTGCAGAAATTTTAATACACAATTTATATACCTAATCAAATTAATCATCATCATAATAGTGGTCGAAACAAACCGCCCCTCTATCAGCTAGAGTTGGGTACGAAAGAGGTGAAAACAAGAGCATAGAAACTTGGTTTCGTTTTGCCAGCGTTGAAACGGAAAAACAAAACCAAGTTTGTTAGCTCTTGTGTTCACCTCTTTCATGCCTAACTCTAGCCGATAAGCGGACCAACACTGCGTTAGTAGTCCCATAGATTGGTCTAATACTCAATTTGTCTGTATTTTTTTACATGAATGTTACCTGATTTCTCGGAGACAAGGGGAATCGATTTCAAAAAATCTTATTTTGTTTGAAAGGGTATATTTCCCATGAGGTCCTGACTTAATGTTACTGAAATCGGTTAAGAGGTTTGTTTATAAATTGATATAACTGAAAAGGTTCTACAGGCGCCTGCTGTAATGGAAGCTGGTAGTCACATTTACTTAAAATAATTGCTAAAGTTATATTTTTAGTGATTGTAATTGATTCAATGAGCAGGCAACGACCCTAATGAGGTGGTAACAAAAATAATGTGGGACGCATGCGAGGGACGATTTATCGGATGCGCGCGCGCACTGATTTATGTTGTAGCGGAGGAACGGAGAGGGACGCGGGGGAGCGTTTGCTAATCCCTGGAGCAGGGCTGACTGATCAAGACGGAATCTTTCTGTGTTAACTACTTGTTATTATATTTCTTAAATGATTTTTATCACAGAGGAGAGAAAAATGTTGAGCCGGGTAGGCAGTTTGTCATAAAATTCTATGTAGCCACCACACTCGCTAAAGGATTATAAGTTTACTATACTCAAAAAAGCCATCATTTGTGACAGAGCGAGCATAGCGTCGTTGCTGCCAACTGTCAAACGAAAAATATTGCCAATTTCGTTTGGGATGTATGTGATTTGCTGAAATTTTACACTCGCGTACAGGTAGTAACATATACAACCAATCTTGACGAATGTTCGAAATTTAAGAAAACGTTAAATGCGTAATATAACGTTTTTTTAGCTAAATAAGCAATTAATAATAATAATAATAATATAATTTATTATTAATAATAATTAATAATAATTTATTATTAATAATAATTAATAATAAATTAATTTATGTTATGTAAGTTAAATATTAGATAACGTAAGTGCTGGCAATATTTTGTAGAGTATTACTCCTTTCAGTAAGTACACCCCTAGTGTAAAACTACCGAGAATGTTTTGAAGAACACACGCGTTCAATCTGGTCGAGAACAGAGGCGAGTACTTGACTCCAGTCGGCCGGTATTTAGCGCAAGTATCGATTTACACGGCCGTGGAACATCAGCTGCCAAACTCGATTGATTCGAACAGATATCGAGTCATAGATTCTTTGTTAGTTAACCAGTTAATAAGATAGAATTTTGAGTTTGAGTTGAGTAACAGAATGTGAGAAGTTCACTCGTAGTGATATATGCGTTAAAATACTAACGCATTTAAAATTGCAATAGGTTGACAGTTCAAGGATTGAAATCATAGACCTCATGTGAAAGACCCTTAGATAGATAAAAGTTTAGTTGGAACGAGCTCTAGGTGAACTGTAGGATGAGCTACTTTCATAAATAAAGACGAAAAGAAACGTATTTAGTTAACATAGCCTACTTTCGAGATTATAATTCACCAAAACCTAAAAAAAAACAATAGAAATAAGATGCTAAACAATTTAGATATCAGTCAATGAGAATATTTCCTAAAAAGCTCAAACTAAATCCAAATATTCACTCAGCAAACATGTATGAAGATTAACCGAAACCACTGTCCGAATACCAAAGAAACCAAATATTCTATGAATTCGGAATCAAACGAGTACAAATACGTCGGAACCGCAGAATCTAGCGGGGGCCTTCCAAAACTATTGACAGAGAGTGTGGATGCGATCAGACTTAAGCCCGGGATTATGAAGAGACCGAAATAGTCGCATCAAATCCTACAGGATTAAGGGATTCCGTGTTCCATCCGACGGCACCGGCACGGCACAAAAATACCGCGCGCGCGCCGGATGCGCCGATTAGCCTAAACATCTAGATCGTTAAAATATTGTAATGCGCTTTTTCTCCTGTCACACAATGTAAAAAACTACATGAAAAAACTTGCTCCAGTGTTGGTGACGTGGCGTGAATATGTTTTTGTCGTTTATGTGCTAGAATAATGATACTATTTGATTTTCTTATTTTTAGTATTGGTTAGCATTTTTTCTCTACGATTAAGTATTGCAACACTGTTAAAGAAAACTAAAACTTCTTAGTCCGAATGTAAGGATAGTATGATACAATTACATACTCGTAGTAACGATACAATTATTAAACAAGTAAAATAGCAGCGACTAGTAAAATTTTTATATATGTCTTAGTTTACATCCTAAGATTACTTATGACCCAGTAATGAGTGAAACATGTATCAAATAGATGTATGTCTTTCTACGTACGATTAGTTTAAACTCTAAAACATTTATTATTATAACTTGAATGTGTGTCTATGACATAAGTAGGAATGAACTGTTTTAATTTTTATTTCTTGTAAGGTGACTTAGTAATTCTGCTGTTTGATAGTTAACAGTCTTTGCTATGCAAAAACTCGAGTGTCTCTTTTTAATCACATTATTTCCCTATTCCGTGAAATTCAAAACTTGCTATACAAAGTCAATATCATAAAAACCAGCCTAGAAAGTACAGTTGAGTAAGTACTTACTCGAACTCGAGCTTCTGTAAGATTCGTCCACATAGCTATCTCTTCTCTCGTCGACATATCAGGATAACGGTTCCTAGCGAACGTAGCTTCTAACTCTTGCAGCTGTTGGCTGGTGAAGTGCGTCCTTTGCCTTCGTTGGCGCTTGTTCTTCTTGTCTCCTTTATCGTCAATGGGTTCGTCTGGACCCACACCCGGAGTTGTGGACTCTGTCTTGATCGTCGGTTCTGATGTTAGAGGGCGATTGCCTGTGGGAGTAAAGGGAATATTTTTACAATTAAATATGTGACTGAGCTTCATTTTTATGCTGAGTGGTTGTGTTAATTTCGTTTGGAGAGTACTAAAGTGTTTACAAATTGTATCACAGCTGATTTATGTAAAAAATGCACAAAAAACTGATAGATTAAGAAATAATCAATCACATACTAATATATTTTTTTGAAACGCTAATTCTTGTAAAAAAAAAATTTAAAAGCTACTCTAAAAGCTGCACACAATCACAACAATGTCTCGATAACCACTAACCAGGAAACATATATAGCATCATGTCATATACATAACCAAAATAGAATTTACTACATTGATATAAATAATAGTAAAACGTGACGTGCTTATCGGTGCGGACGAATTTACAACAATGTTATAAAAGTATTTGGAACTACGTGAAAGTTAATCCAGAGTATTACGCTCTTGCTACCGGTTCTGATTCACTGATACCTGATACGATGGGTACTTCCAGGTATATTCTGTACAAAAACCTACACTAAATATGTTAATAACTTTCGTTTGTAAAGTTTCGAGAGGATTCGTACGTCAGTTCTACGGACCTATTCTATCAAATGAATTTTCACGAACCCTAAAGACTAGAATAAACGTAATAAATAAGTTTAGTAATTGTGATATCGCAATAGTTAAAAAACTACTGTGACTGTATTAGTTTTCTTTGTATCGTATGAAATTTTATAGAGATTAGTTCTATTATAGAGCTATTACAGATGTTGTCGATGTCGTAGTCGTTTCGCACAAACTATAGCGTGTGAGTCGTTCAACTTTTACTTAACTATTTTTTTTATTTGCTTAGTTTATAGGCGCATTAACTTTGAATAAAAATACCAAACATAAGTGAACAAAGTCCGTGTGCGCTGAACTTGCACACAACCGTTAAAATCGAAGCCGATATCTGAGGGGACAAGTGATATGCTGTTATTACATCAATTCGTTACTGATAAGGCACGCGATGCAATCAAGCCGCATATTGGCTTAACAGAAATTCCTCATCGATGTGACTGTCTGTCTGTTGAAACGACGATCGGGCCTTTACTGGTTTTGGAGTTATTATTTTACATTTATGATATTTTTTGAAGAGGTTTTGTACTGATCTGTTTTAAATACTGCTCAGATACACCACACATCAGAAAGCATATATTTATATATTGCGGCAAGTTGTTGTTATTGCGGTAGTAAGAGGTCAATAGTTCGCAGAACTACAAGTAAATAATATCTACTCGTAAAATTCGTAAATCGGATATAATTTAAGGGAAATACAGAATTGTTGTTTTGCTCTCAGTTTTGGAAATAAAGCATTTTTTAACTATTATTCTTTTAATCTTTTAACCAAATGCGGTCTTTACTTCACTGGGGATTGCCAAGCTCGTAGTGTGCTGACAGTAAGTTGTTGGCGACATCCACAATCGCGCCTTATAGATTCGGGCCTCAGCTGGAGTCTCGCCCTGAGGAGGAATATCAAACTACCTACAGCTTAAAGGAAAATTGTAAACTTGTCTAAAAACTGTTCTTTTTCACTTATAATACCTACATTCATGTGTTTTTTTCTTTTCATTTTAGTTTCTTTTTATTTCGGTTTTTTTTTAAATTTTTTGACATTCAAAATCGGCCCAAACTACGTTAAAATCTAAAATGCTTAATAATATTCCTAAAATGTAAGGGCTAAGATGTATACGATAAGTTATAAATTAGTAGTAAATAAAAATAAGACAGTTTATTTTGACATCAAATAATATCAAAAATATGATATAGATGATAGTATATTAAAAGCTTAGTGTATTATATATTAATATTATGTAGGTATGGCATGAATTTCTTATTAATAAAGTAATTATAAAAATAAATTACTGATAAAACAAAGCTTTCCGTCAATTAGGTATATATTGTGTGGCTAAGTAGGTAAAACAAGGAATTGGTTAGAAAATCCACTGGAATCATATTTACCACACAATCTTGTTTGTACGTACCTACTTTAAACAAAAATGTTGAAACTGATTATTTATCATTATCAATAAAACTGTTAAATATATTTATTATCTATAAATAAGATTAATTTTAATTATTTTATTGCAGGCGCTTTATCTTGATTGAGCACCATCAAATAATCTTTGTTATATATATATTATAGACAAGTACGTATAAATATATAAAACTAATACATAATAATTACTATTATAAGATGCTAGTAGCTATCACCCGCGACTAAAAATGCAACATAAAGAGTTTAAAACTTTGAACTCAAATTTTAATACCCGTTTGGGATTGAATCACCAAAAAAATATACCCTCAAAATTTTATGATTCTAGGTTCAGTGAATTAGGCTCTACCAGTCTATCTCTTTCATTCAGTCCGTAAGTCAGCCATGTCAGTTATTGTGAAGAGATTTAAGTAGAAATTTAACATAAACCGTTTTTTCTTTTTACATGATTATTGTAAAAGGCCCTCAATTTCGAAATCTCTTCGACGTACAACAGACAAGGCAGGATTGTGTTCTGAAATTAAGGAACGCTACCATAACACGTAGCAAAGTAGGATTGCACTACGTATTTGTTATAAAATTAAATTACAGGGCTGACACTTAAAAATAATAATGTGATGATTATTTTTTTATTCTATTGGATGTAGGTTCAATACAGGAAATAACACTGATCTGTTTCTTCAAAAAATTATTTGCTATATTTATATATGTTCTTTCTTCAGCGCTTACTAAATATTAACATTTTCTCTGACGCTGGGCACTCCAGCGAAAACGTAATAACTATTTATGTTTTTTCTGATTATTTTGTTATAATATAAATTGAATAAATACTTAAAATGTCGTGATAACACTGTGATGATTTATTAATTAATTAATAAGGTGGTAAAAAAAGTATAAACATATGAGAGCTTCATTGAATTTGAAAACAGTTACGAATATATGTCAAACAATAACATATCTTATTTACATAATAGATGAACTGTAATGTAATTATTCCTCCGTTTGTTTCAAAATACTTGTTTTGCTAAATACAGAAGTAGGTGAAGTAAAATTAAATTAAGTACTGAATGTCATCAACATTATAATGAATGTTTCTTGACGTTAGTAGAGTTATTATAGCAATAACCAAAAATATTGTAAGTAATACATATAGCTAGCATACAAAAAATGTGTGGGCACGGTATTTATCTTCCGAACTTACTGAAATGACGTCAGAAATACCTCATATCACATATTAATTTCAACGTAAAAACAATTGAACATTGAGATGACGTGTGGCTAACTAATGAATGGCAACTCGGCAGCCCTAGATACGCGTGATAAGAGTCGATAGCACCGATAGTAGCTATCGAACGCGCTTTGAACGAACGCCGCCCCATCCATCAAACGACTAGCCTTTACCTCAGCTAATCTATCCTTTGGTTGTACCGACACTAGTCGATACAAGCAAACAAACAACAGTTACATGTGTTATGATATCGTTACACACGTATGCCACTTCACTACATGATACTATATTTCCTTTCTACTTATCGTTCTTACAATGTACTGGTAGCTGCTACGATTTTTATGAGGGGATGAGGTTATCAAGCTCGGGATTATTTTTGGTGTATTGATTTTGCTGCTTCGTGTTTGGTCAAACGAGTTTTTTGATGTTATGTTGTATTGTCAGGGTCAGTGTTGTCATCAATATGATAGATACGAGTATATAGATGAACACGTATATTGTAGAAACACAAAACATAAAATTACAAAAATATTTTTTTACTTGTAGTGCCACAAGTCATTAGATATTACTGCTAGAGAGTGTCGTATTTTTTATTGCTGCTATTTTCTTTATTTTATTTTTACTTTCTTGAGTTTAATCGAGGTCGTAGACAAAACTATCGACTTAAATGTAAGAAATATTTAGTAAGATATACAATTTACTGGTTAATCTGATTTTTTTACACAGTTTTGAAGTGGACAACTCTTAGTATGGAAACAAACCGGAATACGAAACAATTACAAAAGTCTGTCGCATATTCTGTGAGAGACTTGTATGATTTTTAAGAGTTCTGTGAAAGAAGTCTTTACTTTTGTCTGTCGACTAAATATAAGAAAAAATTGACCTATTTTCTGATCGAAATCCAGATTATTTTTATACTACAAGATGAGTGCCGCCATTTTGGCTTAGTATTGTATATACACCGTAGCAAGCTTCCAAATAATTTTCAAGTTCATGATACCTTTTTGCAGTTTCTTCAAGATTAATTAGAAACTACAACATATTCGCTAGTCTAGCACCAACCAACATACTAACAGACATATCGATAAAAATTGTTGGCAGACTAGAAACAGAGACACCTTGCTTGCTCTTTCAATAAATTTTTACTTGCAATGTAAGTTTCAGAAACAGTAGATTCTGAAATCGGATAAAAAATATGTATAAAGACATATGTATTAAAGCCTTAACACGCGCATTATCATCTTTTTATATGTTTTTTGGTATAGGTAATGTCCCATCACGCGATTTTATAAAATTTGTTATCATATTACTCTGAAGTGCATAAGAAAATCTAAAGTGCATGCTTACTTACATATCTACTGTGATAAAATCGTGAGAACACAGAGTGGTTGTTTATTTTATTGGTTATCATATAGGGGAGTACGGTTCCTTATATATCTATCTACAAAGTGTAACAGAGAGAAGTTATAATACTTAAAATATATAAATTGAACCACTTCTAGAACACAAGATCTGCTAAATATAAGAAACAGTATTTACTGCAATTTTGCAATATAGGCCATTAGGCTGCATGCATATCATAGGTATTCCAGAATCCATACAAAAGCACCGGACACTACTAACCATAAACCGTAGAACGGAACGCGTCAATTAAACAGATTAGGGCGGTTACACACTGCGCCATTATCGCCGTTCGCTTCGCTGCAGCTCTGTGTTTGTGAAAGCATTAGAATCGCGCGCGGCCGTATTTGCCGTAGATTTGCCGACGCTTACTGCGTTTGCTTTCAGTTTTAAGCTTGTCACTTTGTGTGGTCCGCGCCGATGTGAATTGATTTTTATTCGATTGCTCACGATTGGTATCGTGATTGTATTTTTTGGAGTTAGACGATGTGTGATGTGGATTAGTAAACCTGTAGCTACTTCCGAAGACAAATAATAGAGAGTATTTGCTTATTTTCGTAAACGTCTTACTTTTTACTTTTCGTATATGCGGAATGTTTTTCACTACTATTAGAAATGTTAGACCTAAAAACCAATGGATTGACCTGATGTGTTGACCTGACTGATTTGCGAAAACAAATAACTGTGATTTATGTAATCTATTCTGACCCATCTTCGTAAAAAATGACTATAAGTAACCATATAAGTTCTGAAACGTTATTTTGATAAATCAAATTCATATCTCTTATTTTTTCTCTATCTTGACAAGTTTGTACATTGTCCAAGGATAAAGCATTATACTCACTGTCGTCAGTGTGCTTCCGATCCCTGCGCGGGCGCGGCGGCGCGTACAGCGACTGCTCAACCGCGGAGCCGGCCGACGCGAGCGACGAGTGCCCGCTGTCCCGGAACTCCCCCGTCTCCGCCCATACTGCCGATGAAAACACTAGCAAAGTTTATAAAACGGCATCTCTACCAATCATAACACGTGAAGTATATTAAACAAGTATTTTAAAGTGATTTCTAGACTTCAATTGCTGGCGCCGACACAATATTTTCAGTTATTCAAAAACTAAACTACTAGACCGATATTGACTAAATTTAAATAGGAAAACTCGAAACATTCCTTTATCCTTTCAAAAAAATATATATTTTGACCAACTGACACACCAGCAAAGATTATTAAACGGTTTTTCTGCTAGTCATTTAATATTTTGTTGTTTAAACAGACTTCAAACAAGAATACTTACATAAGTTCTATGAGAACTAAAATAAAATATAGAAATTATGAGAAGTGTATCTCTTGATCATATATATCATTATCATATTCTACGTTTGGGTAATGTGATTTGCCAGCGTGCTAAAGTTATTTGGCCGCCCGAGGGTTTTTAGCTTCTTATACGGCCTAATTGTGTCGACCACATAAAGTACTTATTAGAAGCAATAATTATAGCGTCGCCTACAAAAACTTAACAAAACCCCTTTACTTTAGACATGCAAAACAACCAAACACTAAAGATGTATTACAATAAAAACATCATCTTTTCACAAAACATCTTCGAGATAGAACGGTAGTCCATAAATAAAATCGAAGTAACAAATACGGGCATTATTTAACAAGGATAAAGTTAATTTATGTATTCGTTGAACGGCAATGACGCCCCGTCGCTTGTAATTAAGCGTTCCGAACACTTGTTAACAAATAAGTCACTTGAGATGGCGTCGGTGTGCGTACGCCCTTATAATTAAAGGTCTTTAGTGTAGACGTCCTGTATCAATAGTTCATTCCGTAGATCGTGGTTATTTATAAAATCATATAAATAAAATTACGAGTGATCAAACAATACTACAACACATTTTTTTAATGACTTATTAGAAATAATGTTGTCTACAAAAACACATCACTGTTAATAACGTAACGTTACATTTCAAGCCCATTGAGGTTGATAGATTTCACAATTCAGAATAGTCTACAGCAAAAAAATATTGACCTTCGATCGTGCAATATTTTTCCTCAAAAAATAGCTTCCCCGTAGATTTATATCCCGTCCAATTAAATATAAAGTAACAATCAATGAGAGCTCGCAAGCATTCCCCATTTATTTGAGTTCCAATGTTTATTTGCATCAAACAATACATTTTTTCGTTACAGCACAGTTTTTTTTATTAATGTTTATTTAAAGTCTTCTCTACATTGTGACGTGTACTGAGCCTGTTGTTTTGGGAAAAGTCACGAACTCGCGCAATTGATGGCGGAATTTCGATTACAATTGCAATTACAGAAAACATCATGTGGTAAGGAGATTTCTATTTCATTTAAACGACTATTCATTAAAGAAACGCCAGTACTGCAACTCAAGAGTCGTTAAAAATGCATGTGTGCATTAATTGACATAGGAACTTCAAGGAAAATAAAGAATATTAAGTATATAACCACCAACAATTTTTTTCTCGTTGATGTATAGAATCCTACATAAAGTAATGATAACCGTTTAATACCTAAATTAAGCCTGAATAAATAATACGCTACGGTATGACATACTCAGTAATCGGATCAAAGTGTACAACAAAAAGCAGCGGGTCTAAGCTAATTGAAATACATCAGTCCTTTGCTTCAAAAACAAGAAAAAAACTAAAAAAAAACTCAACTACACATACATATTATATTACATGAACATTCTGCGGAAATTGTCTATGTATATAAGATTAAGTCCTAACTGACTGATATATGCTACATAAAGCCGAAACTCGGGCCACTGAACCCACAGATATAAAATTTGAAAAATGTATTCCTAATAGGGTAGATGTAATTTTTTTTTAAATTTATCCTCTTATGTGTTCAAATAGGGGTTCAAAGTTAGAAACTTCTTTGTGTTAAATTTTATGTCGCGAGTGAGATCTACTAGTTTTATAGTAACCAAAAAAATAACACAGTTAATCTGTAAAATCGTAAATAAACTAGAATTAAATGGAACAAATAAGTGTTGAAATTAATCTAATTTATGAAAGAAAATAGTGTGTTATAAAAATATCGTAGGCATCGCCTTTAAACGATGACATTTATGATAATAAACGAGTATTCGTAAGTTACGTAATACACTCTTTACTATTGAATTGTATGATAGAGAGATATCACATCGAAAATAAAATAATAAATTAAGAGACCTTGCCGTTGCAAGACATATCTGTACTAGTAGTTCCGCGACTTCATTCATATTTATAATATACTACTCGTAGAGTTTTCCGCGAATTAGTTGAATATTAAAAAAAATCAAACATCAAAACCCCAAATTGAATTTGAAAGAATCCTTTCTTAGCACATCCCTACACCTTATAATGAATTCACCCTCCAAATGTCATGTCTCTAGGTTCAGCTGTTTAGGCTCTACGTTGATTCCTAGAAAATATCAGGCAGGACTTAATCTTTTATTTATAATATATTAACACTGGGTCTAGTTTCATGCTTTCAGTGAACACAACAAAAATCCTGAAAGCTTGACTTCTCCATGTAAATAAAAAAGAAAGCTGTAACATATATATGTATGGCGAACCGTCTCGATTTTAACTGAATATATTTGAATGAATATTGTACTTCTGAATCTACTCGTATGTACTTACAAATATATAGAGGAAACTCTTTGTCGTTACTAATAACACTGTAGAACAGCTGTTAATGTTTCTTTATCAATTACAACAGTCGTTTTACGTCGCGTCGGTTGTAACAAACGTTTGTACAGAACGACACACGCTGGGCAAACATCATCATGTGTTTGATCTGATAGCGATGATAACAGCCTTTATTGTTTTATAGTCGGTTTTAAAATCAGTATTTGCTGAACGTTCTTACTAAGGAACTAGAAAATTGATACAAGATATCCGTAAAATTTTGAAACAATTTACAAACATACAACCGGCAGTACCTATTATCATAATTATCTTGGTAAAAATCTATCCTTGTTTATAAATAAAAGCAATTGCATGATGTGACATATTCATAAAGCTGGTATTATTATACGTTTGTGGTACTGTTCGTCGTTAGGCTATACAATATTAAATAATTCTAGCTAACTAATTCGAATAAAATACAGTTAGAACTGTAATTTACTCCAATTATACCACCTTTTCTCTTTGAATACCTATTATTATGCAGTATCTAATTACTCACTTAATATTATTAGAAAAATATTCCCAGTTTTTAGTGCAACCTGAGTTGCTAAACAATTAGACAATAATCGACTGGAAGTCTGTTGTAATTGGTTTACAAGGACAAACTTTACTAGATTTAAACCTTTAAGCGCTGTCTACAAAATAAGCACACACAATCGAACTTAATAAGCGTTGCATTTAAAATTAAAATACATCGTACATTCTCACTTCCAACACCAAAATTAAACAAAAATGTATACGCTCGGTCCGCTCACGGTGAGAGTCATAAATTATATGAAGTTATCAGCGGCGCGCATATTTGCGTCTGCCCACTATCTATCTCAATGCAAATAAAGCATTTTATATTTTTGTACGTTTTTAAGAGTTTCATTTTTTTGTTGATGCCGTATAGCTGTTTTAGAATATGTAAGTTTTAATTGGGCACGTCTAGCTGGTTTTAGGATCCGCGCAAAAAATACCTTGGAGGTAATCATTAGCACCTTCGACGTTATCAAATATTTTTTGTGCACGTCGAAATAAAAATTAAAATTGTGCATGCAATTGCAGCTGCTCTTTCATTCTTACTTTTCTTCTTATATTTTTATATAAATGCGCTTTAGCCGACTTAGTGATTATTTTGTAAGAAACATAGTAAATGTCAATCGGATGATTAACTATAACATCATGAAAAAACTTAGTTTAGGTGTATGGGGTAGGTATGTATCACATCCCATACGTTTCAAAATGTTAAGATTTGTTTGTGTTTTAGAAGATATGTTGGAATAGACAAATTCACGTTCATTAACGATAAAGAAATTACACTACTTTTCTCGAGCACTCGTTCGTAAAAATACTCTACAATATAATGATATGTTAATCTGAACAGATACAATTATAATATTATCAGGACCACCGGTGAGCTGAGATCTGGTTAATAGCATAATCCTGATAGCGGAGCCCCGAGGGCTTGCTTCCGGTGCACGATTGTTTCATACTACATGTCTGATAGGTAAGTGATGAGTCAAGGTTAACTTTACACTACACACACCTCAACAACTTTAACTCTACTCTACTTTACAATAATTTTAACTTTGGGTTAAAGTCAAGTAAGGAAATGATTGCGAAAAACGGTATAAAACTATTATAAAAAAAATCGGAGCTTTTTTACGGAGTTATCGGTTAGGTTAGGTTAGTACTAAGTTAAAAAGAGATCAATATGCATCCTAAGGAGCAACTGTCACAAAGAGATCAACTCTCAATTCGAGAAAAAAAACTGCTTTCTTATATATTTTGTGGGCTACCGATAAACTTGTTGTTTAGAACAACTGATTTTTATCGAATTCAGGGTTGGTCCGATAATGAAAGTTGTTTGCAATGCCCCCTTTTGTCTTAGTACACCCCTAACCGATAACTCTGTATAGCTGATGATTGGTGGGTTTTTTTAAACCAATGTTTTTTCTAACGTTTCACACTCATAAATTAGGCCTTTGAACCCTTTCAGTCACGAATTATTAATTTCTTGTATCACAGTTTTATACACCAACGGTCACGGTGACGACAAGCCGGTTCACATAGCCCACATTTGTGTGATCGCTCTTAGTAACACAAAAAAACAGGGAAATATTAACAGATTTTGTAAACAAAAATGCACAAAAAAGGTGTGGAATTTATTAGCGAAATGTTATATTAACGGTGCTAAAAATTTACGCATACAATTTAGAATCACTAGTATGTTTTTTGAGTAATATGAAGACGACGTGAAATACTCGTATGATACATGGGAAACAAAAATTGTTTCTATACTAGATCACATGAGATCTTTTAGGGTTAAAGTTGATTCTTCATACACACATTTGACCTACTATTTACTATATGCACTTTTTTAGTAAGTACTTACAACTTCAAAACATTGACTGTTAAAGATTACGAGTTAAAACAGAACCTTAGCAAATTTTAGTACACTATTTTTATTCATTTATTTTACAAATATAAAATATGTTTGTATGAGAACTCGATGTTACCTAACAACGTCAGCATGTGAAAAGTTTGGTCGCTGCCTATAAACGAAGTATACGGGTATTTCTCATGGAATCTTCCATTTTTCAGAAACAGCTGGACCGATAAGAAAATTATTTTTTGTTCTATAGGTGAATATTTTTCAGTGGTGGTATAAATGTTACCAAAATCGGCCCAATAACTTTGTATATACAATTATAAATAATAATTACTGAACCACTTCTTCAAATACTTATTACCATAAATAAATATGAATGTAGCTCATTTGCTCCTGCACGTCATATTATTTCTAGTTTTAACCTGTGATGGTCAGTTGTACTTCGCCACATATCAGCTGGTGAGGATTATCAAAAGCAGTTGTTATGGGCACTTGAGATTAGAAGACCACACATGGATCCAGCCACGGATTTTAGACATCACTGCGGTAAGATGATACAATGATATTTAATTTAACAGTGTTACTAACTAGAACTTCCGCGAACTGTTATTTAATTTAGGTATTCTAAAAAAAATACGACAACCATTTGTCCGAAGCAAACTACACCTTTTTTTGGGAGTAATACCGCCCCAATCAAAAATCTCTGATGACTGAAATAATGCTAAAAATTTATAGAACCGATACACTAAGTCTCGTCAATAAATCATTTCAGAAAACATACTAGCAGACAGATGTATAAAACATTTTGCCAGACTAGAAGCAGAAACGCTTCGCTCGTTTGGTCAACTAAGTATATAGATGAAAGTCCACATTTAATTTGCCATAATCAAAGCTTCAATCTAATGAATTTATGAAGTAAATCCAAATCAATATGGCTGCAGAAGAATCGGTATCAATACAACACAGGAAATAAAAATGCAGAAGTATTACGTACGATGTGGCTTAGCAAGATTAGATTATAACCTTTAGATTGATAAGCGCGAGTCGCGAGCCGCAGTGGCTGCCGACCACCACCGAATGCTCTATCTCCGACCAATCGCGACGCTATTCATGAATTATCGCTCAAATTAATGGCGTGTAAGATATAAATGGCCGGAGGATTAGGCCCCATCCATTTTATTCCTATTTTACCTACCATAAAGAACCTTCATTGAAAACGTACACAAATTCACGGGAGCATCCGCTAATTTCCCTCAACACCGTCCTTTTCACACCACGGGCCAGTTCTATACCTGTCCCGCTTTCAAGACCCTTTCCTCCGACGCGATTCATCATCATTTCGCGGTTTACTGATTTTCTATTCAGGCCGTGGATTGGACGTCGCACGCCCCGAAACGTTCCTCGCTTCCAGCAATTACGTACCGTTTATATTCGCCGCCGTAAAATATCAGCGCAACATTTTTCTACAAAATATCTCTTCTGGGGTGGCTTAAAAAGGCGTAGATAAGACGTTCGGAGTCCGTACGACCCCAATTAGTATTCCAAATAGCCGACGACATATCGTACACGTTACATAAAATGTAAAGAGTGGACCGCTTCGGAGGCACGAACGTCGCATAACTTTCTTGCGGATGATTCGTTCGCTTTCAACTTCAATCTTAAAATAACTGTGGTAAGCGCTAAAGTTGTTCGCGCCCTGTTCGAGACTTCGCCCCAGACGTTGTTTCTACTTCACCCAAGCAATAACAGTCTTACGGTACTCGGGGGTAGGTTCAAAACGATGAGGTCTCGGCGGGCCGCGTCGAGTGCGGGACTTTGAGGCTTATGGTAATTGTAATAAAGCGGAGTGCAGCAGTTATGGGACGTGAGAGGTTCTAGACCAAATCCCGAGTAAGCTGTAACTTCCTTTTGGATTTTCGGAAGCCATTTATCAGTCTGATGTGGGCGTCTGGAAATTTTTCATGTTTTGTTATTGTAACGCTGCGACATGACACGTACGCCTCGAGGATTCAGCCTTTGTTTATTGGCCACGTGTCTATCGGTCTCAAGGTCGTTTACAGGAGCTAGCTTTCGGCGAGTCTTTACGGGCAGTACGTTGCATCTCTGGCTGACGCTGACTGTTTACGCACATACTTTCTCGTTGTGGTATTTCATCCGAGTCTAGTTAATCTTTTTATTTATAATGATCATAGGGCGAACGAGTCTGTTAAATCACGAGGTGCCCTTGTGCTACGAAGCAACTAATTTGTGGTCTAGATAAATTAGTGTTTATGGTTATTCGCGGCTGCTTGGGGCGGAGTAGTGGATCCCCGGAGGCGCATTACAAACAAGATAAATCAGCAGTAACCCTTCCGCCTGAAGCAAATTACCCTCCACCTGAGACTTGTAAAAATCCCCACAAAATTATTAGCAGCCGCAATCTGCGGTGGCTGTCCAACACTGGGGGAACTTCTCATTTATTTCATTGTACTTACTAAATCTGGAGCAGATTTATTCGGTAAGTCGGTGCAATTGAATTTACTGAGTAAAATATCCAGAGGCCAACGAAATATGCAAGTAATTTTGGCTAGCGTTTGGTGTGCTGAGGCCTGACCTGATTTTCTCTCTTTGTGAGTCTTTCGTTTTAGATTAGATTATATATAAAAATAAACTGCGACTAGTTTAAAATTTAATACATTTTCATTAACCAAGGACAACATTGTTTATATTTCATACGTCTTCTTAAACATTTAGAGTAGGTACTAAGGTTGTTAATTTACTTTATTAACTTATCGTCACGAGGTACTAAGGACTACTATATCAAAATTAATATGACATAATATAACTTTTTCAAACAAACTATCTAACGTGCATTCTCGCTACAATATTAAAGGTCTAAGAAAAGAGCAGAGGGTTGCGAAATTGGCCACCAAAAGACCATTCCGAGGGTCGAGGGTGTGCCTGTTCAGAAGGCAATCACAGGTCCCATATGGACACAAATTACTTCTTCTATTTGCCCTCAGATACTACGATGACAATGCGAATGGGGTGTTGTGGTTTGATACGATTCGGTTCCGTTCACATTCAAAGAGTTGAATGTTAAAAATATTATTTCTTGCACGCAATGAAATTAGAACCTTTGCTTTTAATTACTTTTTTTTACTTCATATTCAATTCATACATATAAAATGTGCCTATAAAGAAAGAACAGTAAAATATTAAGTAAAGTAGACTTCTCGACTGAACTCGATATGAAAATAACTGTTTCAATGCTGACATATGTCGCTTTAGAATCCTCTGCAACGGGATTAGGGTCGTAAACGATACCATTCGATGCATTTTCAATTTGCATAAATATTACTAGAGCAATAATGTCATAAATATATTAGTGCGGTGATACAGATTTTATGGTGATTACAAAATTATACGTGAAACCGCGGGGAAGGGTCGGTCAGGGTAGTCCCTCGTCACCAACTTTATTAAATGATGTTTGCTCGTTTTATAAGATAAATGTTATGAGATTTAGGAAATAGTCAGAAGGAGCTAAAAATATTATGAAGGGTGCGAAAGTAATAAGGTTTTACGGGTAAAATGTGAAGATACAATAAGCTATCTCTGCCTCGGAGGGTTTGAGGTACAATATTTTGGGAATAATGTGAAGTCATAATATAATAATTACGGGCCCCGACGTGTTTCATAAAGCGGCGTCATTCGCCATTGTTAGACTCGGGGTCATATATCACATGATGTGTCAACGTATTTTATACAAATGCCTCATCAGGATCTAAGCAAAACTGAATAGGGCTACATTGTTTCTTTGTTCATGAAATAATTTTTTGCTGAAATATTTGCCTGTATGCGGCCAACAACAGTAAAAATCATCTTACCGATCGAAACCCATCTTCTCAATAAGGTTATACTTAATATCAAGAGTATGTCAATAAATTCATAATCTAGTATAATCTGTTGTATATTAGTGTTTCTTGTTGATAGAGTTACATGCTAGCGACCCTAAGATTAATTACTTAATTACAACTACAACACCAAATTAATGCATAGGCTAAATGTAGGTATACATCCTTAGTGTCATTGTTTCCAAAAATATAAGGATTGGGTTTTAGCTTACTTTCTCATGATACTCTTTACATTGCATTGAAACATTTTTTGCTTCTCCAACTGCCCCAAATACGATAAATTAGACCAATACAATGCTTTATTTTGTGTATTTAACCGATATTGCAAAAGGGCGGCATTATGTTTTTGTTTACAAATGGTTAGTGTTGTGACATCACCGTTGGCCATCAGCCATCATAGACCATTATGTCGTTATTTGTTCTAGATCCTTTGTTGCGCCAACTGAGGGTTACCGTTCGCACTGACAACAATTTGTCATAAAATAAAAAGATTTATAACCATTCCCCGATGCGCGCTACGCCACTCTTTTAACAACCGTTATTCTTCCCTTTTATAGCGTCAAATAAAAATGAGAATAAACGAAAAGTAATATTATACAAAAAGATGAGGGCATTATTTTAGAAACGTATTACCTGAGCTGTAAAAATCGGCTTTACAGCGACGTTGCTTTTCATTAGTCGTAAAATACACGTATGTTTGTTTCATAATTTAAATCTGAAGGAGTTAACATCTTGAACATCTACCAAATTTTACGACACGTTGCTGTCATGCAAGACTTACAATAATGTTGTTAGTATTTTCATCAATTGCCTCTTGTTTACCGGTACAGGAAGATCGTGAGGAAACATGGCTCAGAGAAGATTAGAAACCAGTTGACCAACTTCGTGATAGGTCGTATGGCCACCCATTCGAAGAGTCATGTCGCCCAGTACGCTGGATTGATATTGTTTTTGGGTTCTCAGCTACTTATTTTGTGGTATTTAATATGTGTGACATTTTGAAGGTAAAAGCAAAGTTAGGACAGATTTACTCACTCAGTAAACAGTTATAACGAAACGTCACTACAGATCCCGTCTTCCCACAAATCATTTCCCGAAATGAGTTTTTGCGGGTGTCCAAAGGGCGGCCGGTAGACGCTAACTGTCTCGCTGACCATTATAACGGGTGAAGTGACAGATGGTCGGTGCAAGGGTTATCTCGATTCCATCTGTCAAGCACAATCAATCACGCGCCTTGTAAATATTGTGCTCTACCATAGGCTTCATTGTTTGTCGATTTGTCACCAGCAGTCTGCCAATTTTATTTTTGTTTACTTAATCATATTTTTTGGATAGTTATAAGAGTTTATAGGTATAATAACAAATTTTACTAATGTACATTTCTTTTTAGAAATGTTGTGTTTGCTGCTGTCGTCGATTTTTAGCCAGATAAAGATATACTTATTTTACCATTTCAGTGAAGATATATTTATTTTAATAAACCTGTCGTTGTGATTGTACATTACTGGCCAAAGTTTATATATGTACGAGTAGTTTTGATTTAGAATATAGTTATATATTTTTTTAAATTACAATCACAACTTACATTGTGAGCCAAGCGTCGCTGTTTCGAGTCCGGCAAAGATTGTTTTTAACTGTCAGTTTGTATGAATGGATGGTCAGGAAAAAAATTCATACTCGCGTAGGTCGTATTTTTCATCTAATCTTAAAGAGATTTGGTATACATGTTCTACGGATTTTTAGAATTTATTAACCGTCAGGGATTTTAACTGTGGTAGTATTTCCTCTAAAAATAAATATGTATAAAACAATTTGCTTGATAATACAAAAAAAAAACTATATTAATAGATTTTTTTACGTGTAATAGAATATAAAATACTGTTGCTAACCAGCAATGACACGAATTAAGAATGTTTATTTCCATCGTTACCGGCTGTTATACCCTTCAACCCCGCGCAAGACATTTTTAGAAGATCGAAATATTTTTTAACTTAACAGATCAATATGAATTTGGACGAGTATAAAAAATGACATCAGAGTCAACATTTCTAAAAAATTCATCACATTTTCTGAACGCGGGGCGTGACTGCGCTCAGAGCGCGACAGATGTCTTTGCATCCGCCCTCGAGTTGCATTCGAGAAAAAACCGTTCGAGAAGGCGTGGTAGCAATAAATTTTGTCAAAATATGCTCGACACAAACACTTCCCATTTCGTGCCCTATTAGAATAACAGAACAAATCGGTTTAATTTGTTAACAGGCGTTCGGAATTGGTGTCACATGTCTCGGTGGGTGCGGGGTATGCTCTCGGAATTTATTTAGTTATTTAGTTTTAACGGTACTAATTGCCGATGACAAAGTTTAATAGCTCGTGCACATGTTAATAGGTGGCCCAACTTGCTTGGGAAAGATATGGAAGCGTTCGTGTTAATAACTCTTTACTTATTAGTGGATGAGGCGTATATTTTTAGTTTCACTTTTGAGTAATGTTCAGTGTTTGTTTAAAAATGGTAAACCGTTTTTAAAGTCGACGCTGATCAATGTTTCTATTTTAGTTTTGTTCTAAGTCTATGAATTAACCTTACAACCATACAAAACCTTACTTCGCTTTGTTTGTGTAAAGCTTAGTTGCCGTTTTAATTTTACGTTTTCTCGCCTTCACTCCAATTATGCTAAGATTATTTGAATTTCCGAGTTCTCTATTTACAGATAGCTATAATCTCGGTCTCTTCAAGTCGCAAGTGAGTCGGTTTCTTCTAGGCAAGCGCCCTACATCGCATCGTGGCGATTTACATCAGGTGAAATGCGGTTAAGTGCAAGCCTATTGCATACAAAAAAAAAATTGTTCCAATGTCTAATTCAGCAAAGGGAAACTATTAGAAACAATAGAGGAGGACTTTCTGCCAACCTACTAACAATAATCCAAATAATCTTTAAAAGAATGCGTTAGTTTCATATCACTTATCTCTCTTCTATCCAAGTTAAGAGAGCGTGCTGTAGGCAAAGCAAAGGTGCAGCAGTGTTGAGGTGTGAGGCCACGACACCACAAATATTTGTCTAGTTCATGTCTACGAGATTACTTTATCTGACTGCGCCCAAATCTGACCAGACCGTATACGCAACCAGAATGTTTGAATTAATCTTAAAGATACAGGATACTGAATCATGCTTTGAGATTTTAGTTGTATCCGCTTCTCATAAACGTGGTCATCTATTGTTTATTTGGGTGACCACCAACTCTATTGATATAGATATTTTACCGAATGTAATGATAGTCTCTGTTAGCAACAATCAGTGTTATGTGTTTTGGTAGTGTATGTTTGTTTGCTCCTTATAAGTTAACATGAAGACGTTCCAGTTTGAAACTTCAAGTATTTCAGCTCCTACTTTTCATCCTCAGCTCTTGTAAAACCTAGAATATCACTTACTTTCTATAAACATTATGACAAAATCCATGCATCAACTAATAATAAATAATAAATAAACATAATGCAGATTTAGGCCTTATTCATCCGGAAAATAAAAAAAAAACTTTGGGCCATACGGCTGCTCAATAGTACGATAAATGTTTTATTTTATCTGTATTTTACTGGTTATGTTTTTGGAATGCAATAAAAAATATTGTTTTTTACGAATTAATTTTGCTTGCAGTCCATGATTTGCCGCAAAATATTTTGTCGCTAAATTATTATTCAGTCACTATAAAGCTCGTGTGAATTTAAACTTATGTATAAGGTCAGAAGTGAAGCTGAAACATACGACCTCACAATTTTCAACAGTCAAATATGTTTTACACCCACCTTTGATACAGAGCGGCAGCCGACTACTCGTATTACAATTTTACAACTTCAGCATAAAGGTGTGATTTATTAATACAAAAACTATTAAGCAAAAACACGGTGCCACACTGTCTGTTGGACCCAAGTTGCACCCTTAAAAGCGCGCCGGTACAAGGCAATATTTTTTCTAAAAAAAACTGCTACCCCTAAGTTGTAAGCCCGCAGGGGATCCCAGTCGCCTCACTTTGATGTCCTTTATTATAAATTATTTTTTATGTTAAATGGAATACGTTTTATTTTGTAATTTATTTTGCAAAACTATGACAGAGATCTGTATAGTTGTAGAGGTAAGTAAAATAGGTAAGTTAAGAATGTTTACACGCAATAATTAAGTAGGTTCAGTTTTCGAATTCATTAAGTATATCAATACAGAATCCTCTAAAATATAAAACTTTCTATGTTTTGTATAGCTAATGTACTCTAGCAATATAACTTTGGTTATGCGTCGTAATGTTATATCTAAAGGTTTTAAAAAAACAATAAATTTGTAATCGTTTCCCGAAAACGAAATATGCAGGAGTCCCTAATCTATTCTACAAAAATCTTGAGAATTTTAAAAGTTTCAACACTATAATAGCACAATAGCGTTACACCAGAACTTGTTGCTTATGATCATCAGAAGCTACACTAGAGGAAGTTATTTGATAACCAGTAACCGTGTGATCACGTTTATTAGCCTTTTCAGAGAGGTGATCAAATTAGGACATACAAATTGATTTATTATTATATTTTCCTATGTATCACTATGTCAACAAAAAATGTCTCTGTGAAACAAGGAAAAAATTAATTCAGGTCTAAGAGGGTTAAAGACATCTTTACCACAGCTAAAACTCTTGTCATGGTGCAACTACCCATTGAGTTCAACACCTAACATGAAACATGTCACCGCAGAAACAAAAGAGCTCAGCTTTACGAAGTTGTAATCCTTCAAATCGCAAATGGTCGATTACGTACACCTACGCGAGGCACTTCCGCCGTTCTTTGTTTGACAAACTTCTCGAGCTCCAAGAATTGTTTGTTTATTCGCGAACGAGTTATTCTCAGCGACGCTGACAAATATAGACTACATCTGCCTATTTTTATCCAACTCTTTTCATATCTGAAGAAAATGTGCGACCTTTTGTCCAATTAATTTTCATTTCGACCCGAACAAATCTGATAATACGATGCTCTGCAGCGAAATCCCAATATAACCTAGAGACACACAAAAAAGGCCAGCCAACCCCACATAATTAATTTTCCATATTTTCCCAAGGAAATAATGAGATCCGTTCTCGGTTTAGCGCCCTTCAGCGAGGAAAAAAGCTCGAACGAGGAGGCTTTGTAAAGATTCCGCAAAACCTGATCAATTTAAAATTAAAGCCACGAAACGTGTTTTTCGCCTATTTTATAAAAATCTCGGGATATGAGGACAATCTTCAGCGGATAAGCTCGTCGATATCACACGCAGCACTGATGGAATTTCTTCTGTCGAATATGTAAAAAGAATAAAGTGAACTTTTTACAAGAGTGTTTCGTAATCCAATTTTGCGAAAATGAAATCGGAGACATGAGAAAATATGCTAAAGCAAAAAAACAACTACGTTTGTTATTGCACCAATCAATTGTTAAATACCGTTTTGCATTTGGGTTAATAATTTTGTTTATTAGATCCGTGAGTTACAATTATTAGTTATTATATGCGAGAGATACATATCAAGCGTAACCAGAATATTCAAAGTTCAATAAAGCCAACATTAGCTATTATTCAGACACTACAATAGCCAAAATGACGACAGCAATCGCTTAATGAAGTAACGCACAATAGCGTTTTAATAAATAAAATGCACAGCAACGTAATCCCCCATTTAAATTCAATGGCAGTAGCAAGTGCAAGCTAATCATCGCAATATAATGCTTCGCTGATCCACGGGGGTTGTTTTTTTAATGTTAGACAAGGATAGCCATATTGTAATCGATCGTAAAAAAGAGATAGGGCATTCATTCGATTTGACTTTAAATGATTGCCTGTTGCCCTTTTTTGTTCGACGGTGATGGATTGCAAAGTTCTGCGTTTACTGAAAGCTAGATAGTAGATAAGTACAGAAACAGATGCGGTTATTTTTAGTAATTAAAAGGAATATTTTTGTTGCAGCTTTATTTCATATTAAAAAATAAAGCGTACAGGTGCATTTAATTTGATATAATATAGCATTATTCAGCAACATAAAGTTTATAGATTCTTATCTATTATTATTAATAAATATTTTCCAACTTTTAATATATTCTATATGTATATACGTAATATACAAAAGTATCAAAAAAAACATTTTAAGAAAGTACATGTGTATTTGAAACTTACTAATTACGAATATTTAATTTTTCTTTCCATCTTAATCTTTTTATGTAGAGCATATCGTATTTTTAGCGCAGAGCATCTTCCGAGTCGTCCCGAACTCACCCCAGACGCATGACTAATTGCGTAACTAAACATCCGAGGGTAGTAATCCGATACTGATGTGTTTGTAAAAACTATCAGATTAAACGCGAGGGGGGCCAGTGGACGGTGGTGCTTTGTTTGTAGAGCTGTTGCAGGTGGATGAGCACTGATGATGATATTCAGAATATTTAGAGTTCTTAAATCACTTATTCATATTGCAAGTAAGTACTGTGCGGGTTCATATGACTGTAAATTCTTTTCTACAGTAATAAACTTAATTATATCTATATAATCTTGTTTAAATAATGTTTTTTCTCCTGTCATTTTGTATGTTTGTGTGGATGTTGTTTATGTTAATTCTTTAGTTGTCGGATACTTAAAATTGGGAAAGTTTTCCGCTAAAAATAGAGGAAGTCGGCTATGGCGCCATTATATATACGATATACTCGTATATATAATGGTATTTACTATATTTACTTACTCTCATTGAGCTTATTAAAGCAGCATTAATAAGCCACTTCAATCAAAACAATTAGATTGTCATATGACTTTATAACGAAAACTATGATAGGTATAACTTAGTAATTTTATTTTACTTTACGGATAAGTAGTTTATTTTATTAATAATATTTTTTTTGGTATATGATGAGTATAGCCTCTAATGGTGCAAATGTGCGCATGACGTTAGCTACGTTATCAGTCTGGATAGCTACGGTCATGCAGGATAGTATGTTCTGGAAATAAAGCTAACATTTGCACCAAAAACGAGAAGGAAATGATTTCACCACCTCCTACTATAATCCTACCACTTATCTCACGAACAAAATCTAGTTTGGAAAATGTAACCAATTTTATTCTTAGGAAAAAATTGTTAAATTCGACAGAATATTACATTAACAAAAGCGGATACTGAGAGCGGCAGACAAGTGCAGGGGCCCGGGTAGGTGAATAATCCCTAATTTGGCACACAAAGGGCTGCCCACATCGTCACGGGCGAGACGGCTGATTGCCTGTGACGACGTCATCGCTGTTTTGTGATGCTATTATTCATAATGTATAGATATTGACGTTTTAGAGCACGTGCGCTTTTTCTAAAGAGGGACAATAGTCGTCTGATATTTTTATCGATTTGCAAATGTTGCGAATTTTTACTAATTTCAAAACTTAATGGTTCTCTGTTTCTTGAATTGGTTTTTTAAGCTGGTTATTTTTTTTTAAACTCTTGTTCTGTACGTGATTTTGTAATTTTACTAGCTCGAATAATGCAGTAATTTATAATACATATACCAAGTTATGATTGTAATAAAATCGACCGTGCTAACAATAAGATTTTGTTACAAGAGTTAGTATATTTATTTTATAGCTCGTTAGTATGTTTCTCTGTTTTGCTTATGTACACCACGAGTAATAGCGAGAAATAATTTTACAAGTAAATTTCTAATGTGTTACTATTTTTAATTGCCTGATTCACTGTGACTTAAATGTACTACAGATAACATGCTATTTTGAAAGAAACCCAATGACAGATATCAGCTATGCGTATCTGTGAGTCTGTGAGGCCAGGCCACATATCTTCATGAAAATAAAACGAAGAAACGACTCAATCGTATGCGAGGTCTTGTCGCCTGGAACGAAAGTCCCTTTTATTTTATTTACTCCCGATAGAGTTTAAAACGGAATTGATACGGCAATATAAAAGATCTCCGACGGCGTTACGCAAATAGATCGATTTTATTACGGAATGTTTGCTAATGAATCTCGCATCAAAAGTTTAAGAGTTATTTGATTTTATTAAGAGTTATTAAATAATTTGCGAGAATTCCGAAACACCTACTGCTCAATTTTAAAGAAATTTTCCTTTATTGCCCGTGATCCCTGTCTCTGTCCCTGGAAGGTACCACGGGAAGTATTTTACTCGTGGTCCCTGAATTTAGTATAAGCCAACTAATTTAAAAAGGTAAGTAGAATAACTTAACTGTATATTATTAAAGGCAACAAAAACTACAACATAAAATTTTATTTTCATAAAACGGAATATATTAACAAAAGTTCTGAAAAAATATGCCCCCCAGTTTCTTGCCGTATCTTCTGGGTAGAGGTTCTTTTTCCGATACGGTAGTAGAGTCTGATTTCTAAATTTAATGAAGAACTTTTGTCTTTGACTTTGAGCACAAACGCATGGAGTATATATTATGTAGGTAGCATATACTGTGTTTTATTTTGTTGTTGTCTTTAATAATATACTATATTTAAGTTATTACACTTACGTTTTTAAATTAGTTGGCTTATACTAAATTCAGGGACCACGGGTAAAATACTTCCCGTGGTACCTTCCAGGGACTATCACACGGAACACGGGCAATAAACGGAATTTTTGCAGATAATGCGAAATATGAGTGCGGTGTTACCGTTCATATATTCATATAATGCTGCTCACTCTGTCCCGGAGTGGCCCAACAGGAACTTCGTAACAAAAAAATTAAATGTTACAAATTCTAACCCAAAGATTAGATACATCATGTCATTTCTGTGTTTTATTATGAAAACTACGAATGTTTGATTCACGTCGATATACTCGTAGGTATATAACTAACATCATCTTAATTCCGATGAAGTTTGCCGAATGTGAACGAAACTATGCAAAAAATTAAACTAAATAAAAATTGTTGTCTAATATAAATACAATTTACATGTTATAATTTAAGTTCTGCCGAACTGTAGAGCTTTAACTGACTGATGTCAATAGAAAGTCTACAGAAGTTTTAGCTCTATAATAAACTATGTAAAAAGCATGAATAGCAACTCACATTTCAACTTCTCGAGCGGTTCATGATGTAACGGCGGTGCGTGATGCAACGGCGCATGTTGCGGTTCATGATGCAGCGGCGCCATGAGGCTCGAGATAGCTGAGCCAACTGACGCCGCGACTGACTCGTGGAGGTGACCGCTGCTGTGCAGGTCTAGTTCTGATAGACACAGTCCGTTCTCGCTGAGCGGCTCCATTCCGGCCGCCAGCGCCTCCTTGTACACGCGGAGATGAATGATGACGGCTTACGGGTCGGTACGGGAAAGCAGGGCCGCTCACGACTGCATTGCTGCAGCTGAAAAGATAAATATTATGTTACTGAACAGAAATTGGTAGGTATATTTACGTCGAACGTAAAAAGATGTACTAGATACTGTAAAGGCAGTATCTAATAAAATCGTATGCCATAATCACTAATTTATCTAAACAAACTATGATACTCTATAATGCACATCCAAAAGATTCCGAAAGGAAAATAAATCAATTCCACTTATATAACGACATGATTTAAAATGCGTACACACGACGTTGTTTGAGCAGTAAAAAAATAAGCGCCATAAAAACTGGTGGGATGGAGATATATAACTTTACAACTTTCATAATTCAAATAGCCCGTCAGTGACCGAGGATCGGTGTTTCAGTGTGCACATAAAACTCTGTAATGGCTGGAGGAGAAAAAAATCCCGGGAAAAAGGCGCTCATATGTGATTTATAGGTTTAATTGCCTTTTTTCTGTGCTAGTGCCTATCGGGAATTCAATATTCAGCAAAAAGAGCAAAGCGAAGTGTCGACGCGCGAATGTGGCGCTATGCGAGCGGTTGGTTTGCAGTTATCCGTATAGCTTTGGAAGGTTTCTAAAGTGTTATAGAAAAGTGCACTCGGATTTTCTATTTTTAATCTGTGTTATGAACACAGGTAGGTATAGTATCAAACTGAAATATTAATTGCGTTCGCCATGTAGAAAAAAACGAATACAAATATATTTAATATATTCTTTTAATCTTTCGATTTTAAGGTTATCTGAAGCATGACTTGATATTCCTATTTAAAACAAATTTTAAAAAATAAAATTTTACACAATATAAGTGAGACTGCGATCTTACATTTAAGTTTAACGAATTAAAATATCGTTATAGTTTTCGTTCCATATTAAAATATTTATCAAAGTAGGCAACTCTTAAACTTTAAATAGGTATAGGTAATGGACAGTAGGTAGCCTAATTCTGATCACGTAGTAATTTAAAGCTGAAACGCATATTTTCCGATTGTTTGTATAATTTATTACATATTTTTATAATTATGTGCTGTAAATTAAAGTTGTAAATGTGTCGGCGATCATATTTTTGGAAGATAAGAGACAGAACGGTTATAGGTATCGCGAGTTAAGGAAATGTACGAGTAACACAAATATTTGTGCAGCTAACGTAAAAAATATAAATAAAATTGCAAATTTAAAAGTTAAATACGTCACCTTTTTAAAATATAAAGTAGCAGGTTGAACCAATTTTCATAAATTAGAACTAAGAACATCTTATTAGGTATTTTTGTACAACAAAATCTGATAAAAGTTCTCTTGTTTTTCTTCGGAGGGTGAAATCAAATATTTGTAATATTATATGTACCTAATAGCCGACTCATATCAAAACAATTCCGCCGGCAAACGGATCTACTATTGCACATCAAATACGAGTAGGTAATGCGTAAGATATGAAGTGTTGACTTGTCTTGAAGTAAATCACAAATCTCGGTCTTGGAAAGTTCTAGTCATTTTATGTTTCCTCACAATTATGATATACATATAGTTAATTTATACAGACAATAAAATTTTAGGTAGAGATCATTTTGATTTAAGTAGCTATTAAACAAAGAAGATAGTGTTAGACTTTATTAGGAATGAGTTAAAATTATTATTTTACACAACCGATCTCATTTCAGTTATTCTACTTTAGCAGTTACAAATATACTTATAACGCGTAACGTAATTCAATAAAATTCATTATCATCATTTACTTGATCTTTTAATTTAAATTGTTCAAGTAGTGCATTGGTTTGTGAGTGGTGGTACGTAAGTTCTAGGTAAATGGCACATCTCCAAGGCTTACGGACCAACAAGTTTATATTAGCACGTCAGTGACGCTGTTAATAGTAGTAAATATTTATATTGTCCAAAAATGTAGAAATGCGTTTGTTACAATTCGAATCGCATGCACAAATGACAGAGACGTATCTATCTGGTTGTAGATAAAATTTACTATGTTAGTTCTGATTATTAACACACGCTGAGTTAAGTACCTACGATCGCAATTTAGTTATTTCTAGAAATGGTGTAACAATGTGGCAGACGACGAATAAATTCAAAATATAAGTTATTCAATAAACGCAAATAACTTCCGAATCAAAGAGCTCAAGTCTCGGGAAGTCAATCTGGCGACGTTGGCGCGCCGTTAAATCGTTCCTAATACAACGAGATACTAATCTTAGCCCGACTGAGTAATTGGGCAAGCCGAAGGCAGCAATCGGCCCGCTGGATCCACTGTTATCCCTTTAAACCGATGCAAAGCCTTTTTTAAGCCCAAAGATTTAAGTTGGTGAAAGTGCTTCGCTCTATTAAAACACCATCTCTTTAGGATTTCACTTCGAACTCGATCGACGTGTTTTGGGGACTTTCTTTATGGCATTATGAGGAGTTGGATGAATCTCAAGATTTAGGCAAATTGGCACGTTCAAAGCGCCATGCGTGAGATAATTGATTTTTAATTAAATGATTTTATTTACCTCTTCTTCCAAAAAGTAAATAGTGGGGACGAGTAATTAAAATAAACTGAGTATGTGTAGACTAGAGAATAGAATAAATAAACAAATAATTAAAATAAACAAGTAGACAAGTCTGTTATGGACGTGGAAAGTAGTATTTTTTTGAGTTCCACCTTAAGGGCAAAAACGGGACCCTATATTACTAAGACTTCACTGTTCGTCCGTCTTTTTGTCAACATGCGGTATCTTATGAACCGTGATAGCTTGGCTGTAAAAATTTTCAAAGATGATGTAGCTATTTCTGTTCCCGCTATAACAATAAATACCTACTCAAAACAATAAAATAAATATTGCAAGGTTAACCTTTTAAATTTATACGTTTTCATTTTTGTAGTGTCTATCTTCTTCCATCATCTCCAAACATTACAGCATTGTTCACTTGCCTACTGACGTCGGTTATCAGACTCTTACAAGTTATTTAAAATAACGTCAGGAATTGATTTATTGACTGAAGTTTGATCGCCTTTTGTCATAATTATTCTAAAAAAAATATCAGGCGACATTACAACACAAAATACTCTTAAAGTTAAGATACGTTTAAACAAAATGTCTAAGGAATTAAGATTTAAAGGTGACCTCAGTCTGCTATTTAACGGTCATAAATATTTAAAGTAATTTAATCAATTAAGAATTTAAGAAACTTAGCGTAAATACCAGTCCATTGCAAGTTTATTACATTGAAAATAAACAGGCATTATCTTACAAAGGACAAAACCTACCTATTTGAAGTTACCGTTGTCATATTTTACTCAACAGTCTTATGTAATGTCCCCAATTGATATTTTTTCTCAATCACATATTATTTTCGAGTGATGTTTATAATATACGAGTAAAATATAAAGTAAATTGCGTTAAATTCTGCAAATATAAAACAAGCTGTATCTTCGGCGTATCTATCGAGATAACATATCGTGCTATATAACCAAGCTATAGCTTTGTAAATTTTGTATTGTCACAGATTCTGTATTGTCTTCGTTTTTTTTTTTGAGAGAGCTTAGAAAGTTTTTGTTACAGTGGTACCAAATCAATGTTGATTTTAGAAAAACATATGTTTTGTTTTTACGGTAAATATGATAAACTTTATTTTCTATTGTCGAGTCAGGTTAGTAAAGGTGCTATGTCAATTAATTTTATGGCCTTATAACTGCAATTTTCACACTAAAAAAGGCAACATGGGACAATTAGATTGGTATAACATTATGTAATAAGTTTTCCGATGAAAGAGGAATTATAAAATGAATTGCAAAATTTAAAAAAAAATGTTCTGTGCAGGAGTATTAATTTATGGTACAATTACGGAGGTTTTTAGTCATGTATTATATACAGAAAGACATGAGAAACTTTGCAAAAATATTTTGATCGCCCAAAACATCGAACGAAGTATATAACGAAGTGACGGCGACGGACTTTTATCCCGACGGAAAACAGATTGGGCAATAGGCGATGTCGCGAGGACTTATACGAGTAGTTAGTCATATTAAGACCTATTAAAAAGAATATATTTATTTTTGTCCGTTATGAAATAAGGTTAAACCGTAAATTTTTGTACCTCCTAGATAATCAAAAGAAATTGTACTCGAATCGTGAATCATTATGAAAAGGATTGGCAGACTTTCAAATTTCATATAAATTAAATATAATATTGAAATTAATTTGTTTAAATGATATACACATACTTAAGTAATCAGGTGTAATAAAATAAACAAATTAACCAAACTTACCCTCGCCAAGTCATCATAACAAAACTGTGAGAAATGAGTATTTTTAGACTAAACTAAACCCTATATCTAAATCCTGTAAAGTTCCCTCAATTTAAAAGGCTTTATTTCAACGACTTATAACATTAAAGTATTAGTATAGTATGACTTCTAGAGTAATCTAATCAATAACAATGTGTGAATGAATGGTCTAGCTGTGTTTATCCGAGGATCATTTTATCTAAATTCTGTAAATCTACTAGTAGCTAAGAGTTAAGTCTTGGCCTAGTGAACTAAGCTTCAGAAAAACAAACCAAAAATTACATTTAATCTATGACATCAGGTGTTCTTGTATGGAAATTTACATACAAAGAGTCCAACAACCATGTAGTTGTTACAGTATTAACGACTTGACTCGATGATTCGAAAGGCTGAACATGAAACAAAACGAAATTATTTTAATACTTTCTAGTAGTCTATAATCTAAAAAAAAAAAACAGCAGACACCGAATACTCATATTTATAAACCATAAATTGTTTATTTTTTCAAAATAATAAATGTATATTAATAAATAAAAAATGTCTGAAAAAATTTAGGTTGGTACATCTCTTTGTACAAAAGTAAAACATACAGTACCTACTTGATTTCTTCAGTCTTATGGTTCCAAAAAACTGAATACTAGCACGTATTTATTATTTTCATTTGAAACCCGATAGATTGACTTCAAACGCAGTCAACCGGGCCTTAGAAAATTGTCATTATAAACTAGAGTAGGCAACTAGTTAGGTACATAAAGTCCATAGCGACGTAATTTCAATTTATCACGCGGTACTAAACGTATGCGTTATCAAGTCGGCACGATAAATTATTATCATTCACTAGATAGTGAGCTATGGTTATCCACACAGAAAGTTTTATAACACTTTGTCGTTATAACATTTCATAGACTTGACTGGGGTTCATAAATCAAACGCATCAAATGTGAATTGAACATAGTTCTAAAATGGTGTCGTTTTTTTGGAGGCGACTGTACTACGGTGACATTTTTGTGCAGTATTCAATGCTTAGACACCATTTTGAATGTTTTTGTTGTAATTTTATGCCTCTATATAGTACTTAATAACTTTGTGTAATATTTTTCTTTATATTAACTCTAGTATTTGTCAATTAATGTTACCTAAAAGCATGATTTTATCAACAGGTATCACCACACTTTTTTGCTTAAGTCAAAAGTTACATCCATACCAGTTCGGGTAGTTTATAATCCAGTTTTTTATTAATGCAACATCTATTATAATTTGAATATGGTATATATCGGAGCCAATTTTCAAATGAGGTAGGAATATCTCGGAGTGGTCTAATTTATTTGTAAAAAAAGGATTAAACTAAATGTTAAATAAACAGTGTTTATGAGTAGTTGGTGGCTAAACTATATAAGAAGTAGCATTAGTTTAAAACATAAGAAAAACTAAAATAATATTTGCGTGGTGTGTAACAGTAAACCAACATTCAATCAATAAAAATTGAATGTTTTGTCGCAGGAAATTTTGATAAAAATATGAGTGAATTATCAAGTTACTAAGGAACGAATCAACGCATGCGTGTGTATTTAATATCCCGTAAAGAATATCACGCGCAAATACGAGTATACCTATGACAAAAGACTATTAATCATATATGATCGTCGAAAAGGTTCATCAATAAATTTGTTCACATGCATTCTGTGCACTTCTTCAGGCTTTTATAATGAAGCGTTGGTGTTTCAGTTGATGACGTGTGTACGACGTGTTAAAGATGTGAAGTAAGTCAATTAGGTAACTCATTTTTATGAGTTGTGAGTGACTATTAGTATGAGTTGAGTATGAAAAACCTATGACGACAGCTCGTTGACAAATATTTGTACTTAATCTACGAGAGCAATGACGTTAAATTTAGCTATATTTTATCTGTATATCATGTTTGTATAATTTTACCAGCATGATCGTTTGCTGCAGTCGAACACTAATGCGGCAAACGTATTGTAAACGTAAAGTATTAAATTCAATCTATGTTACTGTAGATAGTCTAAGATCTCGATACGAGTATACAACGACCTTCACCGAGATGAGATATTAAATAAAATAAAACGTATTTTATATTAAGTTTAATATACTAATAAATATATTGTATATGAGTTGCCTATCAAATTTCAGTCCAGGATATGATTAATTAATAATAAAAAAATACATTTCACCGGTTTAATTACTAATAATTACTTATTACATTACTTATGCTTTAGTTTCTCTCTATCCAAAGGTTGCCTGGAAGAGATCGCTATAAGCGATAAGGCCGCCGCTTGTTACCGTAATCATAAGTTTTATTATGTTTATTATATTATTTATGTGTGCATACAATAAAGAGTTTTCTTTATATCTATCTATCTATCAAAGTCCATACCAATCTAAAGTATGAAGCCCATAGAATATGCAAACGTTAGGTTGCCTATTCTTTTCCCGTCACAACTCTCGAGTAGCCAGCTATAAACAGATAAATCAATACTATCATTTTGCACCGGTCTGATTATTAATGATATTCTATGAGCTTCATACTTTCGATTGGTATGGAATTTGTGATATAATGAAACCGCTGAAATGTTTATTTTTTTATTATTAATTAATCATTTCCTGGACTGAAATTCGATAGGCAACTCATACGCAATATATTTATTAGTATATTAAATTTTATATAAATACGTTTTATTAAATAAACATCTCGGTGAAGGTCGTTGTTAACGGGATCCTACTCGTATACTAAGATGTATTTTTTTTTTCAGATTTTACACATTCTTAGCACTAGAATAAAAATGACAGAATGTCAATGTTGCATTGCTGTTAATATAATATAGAAAAAAAAATAGCCGACGTTCCAAAATGAGGATAATGCTTGTGATGTGAGAGGTGTCATTGAATTTGTCTTTATCTGAACATGAGCATATTCTATACTACTTGTATCCCTCACTTTTTCAATCGTTAAGGTACTGTGGTCCGCAGTTTATGCATTAGATTTTTTTTTGAAGCTGCTTCTAACCACTTGTTTGCAATTGTAATCACATTCGCGAATTAAGAAACCGATTGGTGTTTTTCTTTATATTTAATTGTTTTCAATAATAGTGATATAAAATAAATAATTAATACAAAATACAATAAATATTTAAGGGTGGCTCCCATACAACAAACGTGGTTTTAGTCGTTTTCTGCTCGATATTAATAACGGACGTCAACAGGTAGAAATTTTAACTTATATTATTTAGATAATGGTACGAAACCCTGAAGAACCCTAAACCTGCGTTTATTGGGAGAGGACCTTAATAATCATTATTTTTTTTTATGTGCAATATATGTATCTGGCTCACCTAATATGCAATGAAAATCCCTGTCAATACAAAATTGTGTAACTATGTGGCCACATTAGCCTAAACTATAGGTACTGTACTAACTGAAGAGTTCTTACCAAATGTGTCATACAAATTACTCGTTATATCACTTGGTATCAAAAATAATATAATATATTATATACGAACTATATCATGACGTATTTATTGTATGAAGTTAAAATATTATTATAAAATTCTAGTACAGCGTGCGTTGATGTCTTTTTCTTTGCATAATATACAAAAGCTAAACTTCATTTTTAAATAATAATAATAATATGGGACAACATCCACACACAGGTCTTCAAGTCCCAAACTAGGCAAAGCCTGTGCTATGGTAACCTGATGACTGAATACTTAGAAATACATATATACACACTTATATATATAATAAACACCCAGACACATTACTGCATGTTAAATACTCTTATGCTAGATCTTATATAAATGCGAATAAAAAAATTCATCGTTTTTTAGTGTGAAAATATACTTTTATCCGATTTCAAAAAGATGGAGGGTCTCAATAGTCACAGATTTATTTGTGATGGCTGGACCCATTTAAAAAGAATATTTTTTGTTCAATAGAGTTTATTTTATAATTGGTTCTATATTTTTTTGTCATAATCGGTCCAGTAGTTTGTTTTCCCTCAGAATAACTTATAATTTTGACTACATAGATGACATTCTGTAATGTTAGTTTTGCCTGGCAAATTGAACTAGGTTTCTAGGTAATAAACACTTGATTAATTTTCTTACTGACTTGAAAAACGGAGAAGCAATCTTGTTCTCAAATAAATCTTTTTCGATAATCTTAAGACGCCTAGACTGATATAGAAAATTCATCTTATCTTTAAAATTATAATTAACATGTAGTCTCATATAAATTCTCAAGATCAGTTAAGTTGTTTGGTTTTAAAATAAGTCATTGAAAGTATTTTTTATCTCATATACTTGAATATATAGGGCTATGCTTAAAACAAAGTAGGTTTGTTTCCTATCAAAACGGAACACGCTCTAAATGTCCATAAATACAGTAACACACCAAGAGCAAATCCTTTTTATTGCTGTCATATCATTTTTCTTGATAAAGCATTTGCACGGTATGTATAGCTAGTTTTTATTTATTAAAAATACTTTACTTTACATTGTTATATATATCAGTATACCTGTATAATTAATTTAAATACCAACTAAAATAATTAGGCAAGTTATTTATTAAATAAGACCCAAAATATTGTATATTATAATTTTTAAATTCTTATTATTTTTCTGTAATTTACGATATTCCTTAATAATACTACACTTTGACCTGAGCCAATGAATTATTTAATTTTAACTTATATAAACTTCTACAAAACAATGTCTTTAAAAATGTGTCCATCAATACTTTTTCTTACTTGTTTTATGAAGGGGCAAGACATCTAAATCATGTGCTAACAACATTCAACCAAAGATTAGTCTAGGGTTTGCGCATTAATATTCATTCTGTGAATTCATTTGCTAGGTTTACAATAAAAAATAGGTGTACCTAGTCAAGTGTTGAAAGATTTAGTTCAAGGTCAACCAATGTATCTTGCATTTTGAGATACATTTAATGATTTGAACTCCACTAAAGAGTAGGTATATTATATTGTTATGCAGATTATCAAAATGTGCACATTCGTTATAGTTGGCCGGCAAAAAAATGTACTTTCGTGTGAATTTCCATGTAACTATATAACTTACATTGACTGATCCTAAAAATAGGTAGGTATTTGTACAGCATTTTGTCTGTGCTAGAAGATATGCATTAATAAAGATATAGCTGTCTTCGCTACATACCACAATCTCTCCAAGCAGTAACTGTATTTTTAAGATTTCAGACACAAACACTTCTTTGGCACTCTGAGTAATTAATGACTAATCAATAATCTACAACTGTGTTTACAGCTTCGATTTCGACAATCACACGGTATAACGACGCTCTCAATTTAAATACTTACTATTAACAATAAATAAAAGCAGATTCCTTTGCCACGACTACAGCAGCTGTCGCCGATGATTTCCCGCAAGTAGGTTCACAGAGTGCGTGCACGAAATCCGACGATATCCGTCATAATCTGATGCAAGCCAGGGATTAGTCGCGTCCACCGACCGGCCGGCCACTAACGTAAACACAGGAACAACCGTATCCGATACCGATAAATCAAAGCGCGATCGCGGCGACGTCGCGCTTATCCGCTAAATCCTGGCGGGATCGCGTAAAAAATACTAGTATTAAAAACAGTCTTAAGTGGGCTTACGTACGCGGCGCGGTGCGGCCCGCGCTCACTCTAATCTCGGCCACTTCCCGGAGCAATTTGAACCTAACTCCACCACTCTATACATCATCCGAACCGCCCATCGCGCCGGTCCAAGCCGCGCCTGCTCATACGACCGTCCCCTTCGCACGTTTATATTTCACCTATTTTTGTCTCGTTTTCTCTAAAATCTCGCCACACTGAAAATTCCGTGCGTACGTGAGCAGCGAGGGGCGCGGGACGCAGTCAGCTGGACGAACTTGTGCGAATAAAATCGACTTTTTATCGGCGCGATGACGCCGCGTGACGTCACTGTTTACTTCCGACGGTCGAGTGTGGACACTGGATCTTCTCGGGACTTGTGACGTAACGTGGCTGGGTTACTTAACACTTTACAATTACGGTAACTATCATAATCTTCGAGAATAGTCTTCATACATGCAATAAAAGGTATATCAGTGTAGGTTTAATCAACAAAATACGAATTAAATTCAAAGCGTTCATAATATTAAGATGAGATTAATGCGCCTCATCCATCTACATTTAACAAATTGGTCCTGGAAAAACTCATTTAAATGTTGCAATATGTTTTCCTTATAGCGTAAAATAATTGCAGTTTAAATCGTGCCGTGCAGCGGAGTCTCGCAATAAATAAACCCTGGCACGTAAACAGATCGCGCGCATTAACCGCGCGTCGGCGTACATAAAGAGAGCGGTATAAATATAAAGTTCCCACTCGCCGCCGCGCAAACTTAGCTAAACAACGCCATAATTGCCTTCATTACTTAAATTACTGAAATTATTTATTCAAAAAGCTGGCAACATCGGGTCCTTGCAGGCCCCGCCCCCGCATCTACTACCGCCCAATGGGAGCGAGCGTCGGTGAGGGGGGCGGGGCGTCATTCAATATGGCGGCAACCTTCCCGCGCGCTGTTTCAGTCTGTTCCCTACGCGGATACTTTCACGTGTTTTCGAGTGGTTTAATTACACACGCATTATAATAAGAACTAAATTAGTGAAACGCTGGGTAGTGTTAGCTACGCGCTACGGGACCCTTGCTTCGAGTCTACGGAGCTACTACGCGGCTACGTGGCTACGGCGGCCGACGGACGGATGCGGTTGCTACGGCCGACGGAAAACAATCGACGCAAAATCTATAAAGAAATAGTATTCCAAATTCCGAAAAGTATACTAAGTTCAAAACTAACGTGTATAATTTAAAATAATTTATGCAAGATTAAGATTAATTTTTTAAATCATAGACAGACGACATTATTTTCTAGGAAATTGGAATACATTTACTGACAACAAAAAAGTGTAATTCTATGATACTTCAAAAGGTTTTTTGCACGAAAAATTACTTAATTTCGTACCTATATATAGGTATGTACCAATCTTAATATAGTCACAATTAATAAAGTAAAAAAAAAGTGAATAATTTATATCTCATCATCATAAAATAAAACCATTTATTGGTACCTTTGCACGACTAGGTAATTATAGTTGTCTTTGATTAAATACAAATTCTCTATCTTCAACATTAGGTAGGTATAGGTGCCTACAGAAATAAGTAGGTATACCTACTTAAATGTTAAATTAAGAAGATTACCTGCTTAAACAGGGTTATCGGTTAAGGGTGTACAAAGCCGAAAGGTAATAACTATACTCATCTGACTGAACAACTTTTACTGTGGGCAAACTAAAATTCGAGAACAAATTTGAGCAGTTTCATACACTTATTAATATAAACTATGGAACAGCTAAATATTTTTCCTCAAATTCTGAGTTGGACCCATAGAAAAAATTGTTTGTAGTGATGAGTAAAATAACTCCCTTCAGCATATTAGGTATATATATTTTTAACCGATAACCCTGTACCGCTGTATCAAAGGTTGTTCAATTTTTGATAACAAACCTGTTTGCGTTAATGTACCTATAAATAATAATTATTATTTACTTATACCTATATTAAATTACAATAACGACAAGATAGATATTAGCTGTCTTCAGGCCTGAGTGTGTTGTGTATTGCGGTTATGAAAGTTGCTTTTTTATTTCCGACACAATAAGTCTATATAAATTCTAATGAAGAACTATACTTTATATGTTGAATGTGAAACGTTAAAAATTGTTTATTTCGTAAGGAAACAAAAACATTGCATCTTTTTGTATGAAGATATAATTTTGCAGATATTTACTAAGTAAGTAGTTACAGTACGATAATGGTAAGGTTAGGTAACTAGGTTTACTTTAGATTAAGTACGTGTTAATTGCAAGCATCTAATATGTATTTTAATTAGGCCAGTATGAACAAATAATTTAAAAGTCCAGTCTGCTGAACAACTTTAAAGTAGACTTTATGTAGGTATTGTAATACTATTATAGAGTATGTAAGGAAAGAGAACCGTCATAAGATTCGAGGGCGCATCTATGTTTAACGTATTTGCTATTTTGACAATAAATAAATAAATGGTTATCTCTCCGCACAGACTCTGCGCATCGACGAGTAAAAGAATAGCGTAGCTATGCGCTACGCTTACTACACTTGACAATAAATTTGAAAACTTACTATGAATATAAACAAAAATCTTTTGTAAGTATATATCTTATGTGTCTACAAAAAAGAATGGATGAATTAATTCATGAATTCATAGTGGAACCATTAAAATATATCTACTAGCCTGATGTCGGTAACAGATGTATAATAGGGTCTTGTGTTATTCTAAATAATACCTATGCTATATTTATTCCTATGAAATCAAAATACAAATATGCATCTAACTAAAACATAACTGCAACAAAAATCCTCCTTTTTTCGATTTATTTATATTCCTTATAATTTACTATACTGTGTTTATGAATAAGTTGTAACTGTCTTTATAACTTGATATACTGTGTTTATGAATAAGTTGTAACTGTCTTTAACTAGTAAGTTTACGTGAAAAAGTTTAAGCTAAATAGTACTTAATATACTTACTGTGATTTATGTCAATATACTTAGTAATTTTAATGCGATAAAAATATCGTACCTACTAATTAGTAATAAACTTAAAAAACGAAACTGAAAACTGACTTCGATAGATTTTAATAAAAGATTGAGTCCAATTATAAATTATATTACAGCCTAACGAACAAAAACATTGTTTATCAATAATAATTCAGTCTAGTTGTATCAGTTTTTTTTTACCTTTTCGGTTAATACTCGTAAGGACAAACATCAACATTTAGAACTTAACTTGTAAACAACTAGAAAGTTTCAGGTTGACAAAATTAACTTTTTTAATTATTATTCACCTTACATTACCTAAATGAGATCATTACAATTCATTTTCACTTATTTAACAACACATACAAACAAATTTATAAAAAGCATTTATCAGAAGTTGTCCAAAAAATAAAAAATACCTCCATAAAAATGACGATTTATTAGATAAAATATTTGGTGTGAAATGAAATACCATTTTTACGTTTGATTTATAGGTTTTTGGACAAGACTTTAAACGAACGTTGATAGGTAATAAAGTTATAACAATGTTTTGATGTTCTCATTAATCTAATGTTCAGTGCACATTGGGACTAATTCTGCTGAAAGCTTTAAGTTACAGTTTCAATTTAAATACTTAAAGCATATTAAATCCGTTGTTTCTATTCACTTAAATACCCTTATTTAAGTGAATAGAAACAACGGATTTAATATTCCATAAAATTGCATAAAAATTTCAGTCGCTGCTTTTTTGTTTAAACGAAGAATTTATAATACGAGTACATAATACAAAACTTTGCACTTTTCTCTAAATTGGAGCAACGTTGTTTTGTAATAACAATTTGTATTCGTATTTTTGACTGTACTACCGATTTTATGTTCTTCTCAGTATTTTTATGATTATATTTTTTTGTGTACAGAAAAAGAAGTATAGTATTAAAGGAAGGATAAATACATAAAAATACAATGCATTGCAGCCAAATAAACTGATATTAAGTATATATTACCACTATTGACATGCAAGTGTCTTTATTAACATAAACAAAATGACTAACTACGACAAAGAAAAAATATAGCAGATTATTAATTATTATTAATTTATTCATTGATACACAAAACAGAATACCTACACTTGGCTGGGTGTCCACCACTGCTGCCTCATCCTGCAGGCCTGTAGTGAGAAGGTTGCGCGATGTCAAGTAAACATCTGGCATTAGGATAAGATAATAAACTACTAAAATACTAATAACTTGGATATAAACATTATGAGATATACAAGTTTTAAATGTTGAAATTTTGGTATTAATACGTGTAAGTATTTGATTTCTTAGCTATTTCTATAAGTTTCTTATAATAATATATACAATTTTAATATTACTAATGTTATGTACTTTTATCATTAGTTTGTAAAGATGTAAAACTACAAACCTTAATAAACTTATTTTTCAAAACTACGTTTTTTATTTAAAACTAATCCAAGCTTGAATTTTTGGTTGGCTCATTTAATTTGTTTGCCATTATTAGCTATAAAATCGATTCATTTGTTTTAAACATTAAACATATCATAGGTGTTCGCTTAAAATAACAATGTCTAGAAAAATAATGCTGTTTAATAATTTTGTCCTTTTAAAACTGATGTACAACTTATAGTTGTGTACCTATTATTTATTTTAATTATAAAATACAACATGAACTAAATTGAAAATTAGATTTTTAATTAAGTATGTGTATAAATCTGTATAAATAATCCACGCTTAATATTTTACTGAAATTTATATTCACTTATTTGTATTCCATAAATAGGTACAACATTCATTTGTTTCAAACATTACAACCTATGATTAATCTTAAACATAGCAGATGTGTGCTTAAAATAGTAGTCTCTAGGTCGATAATACGTCGTCTCTCCAGCTTCGAAGGGCAACGGCCGCTAAGCCCCCGTAATGGATAGTGTTTATGCCCTTTTTTACAATCCGTAAACCATTTGTATTAAATTTAAATTTATGTTAGCAATAGCTGCCAAATACGACTAACATTAGTTTAGTTTTTGCTTCGTAAAACGTATTCTCGCCCATTACTTGATTCACATTAGAGTAATAGATGGTAAATAATATAGAATACAAAATAAAGCTGCATTTCCTTAACTTATAATTTACAAATAGAAACCATTATACAGAAATGATGTTAAGTGTGTGAACCACTCTCCTCGTACGGAAAGAAAGAGTGATTTTCCAAGATAGGACGTAGATGAAGATGTTTTATTTTCGTGCAAAGTCATGATGTAAGTAAGTACTTGCCTATGCAGAAAGCAAAAATTTACAAAAACTTCAAGTTTAAAAAGTTCTAGTTTTATACTTATGCGTATCAAGAAATGTACTGCCAGGGCAAAGTCAAAATAGTGAGATGTTTAGCAGTAGGCAAACGGTTGCTTTACCGCCAATGATTTTATCTTCCAGACTCAGTTTTTCTTTGTACCTTACCATGCACGACCAGAATTTTATAGTTTGACGAGACCTTTAAATAACATAGTCGTCGTGTGACTACTGCCTCGAAGATTAGAACTAGATTAACGGTAAGAACATAATCCCGATACGACAAGATGAACTTGACCGACAACATAGATATATAGATAGGTAGATATAGAAATGTAGGTACCTACTTAATACAAAACACGCTTATGTATCAATCTACGTAAATTACATCTATATATACGATGTGATTTCAAATTGACTGCTTATATTTTTACCACGCAATCAGCAGCGCTGGTTTACCAAAAACTGGAAAATATTATAGAACGCGATAACACAAATCCGGGTAATGAGAACGCACATTTCGTCGCCGTGAACTAGTTTTGCACCGGGGCGGCTCCGCTGCTTAATGTCCATGAGTTTCGCTTTCACTTTGCATGACTTCAATTGAAGTTTTCTCAATATTTTTGTACTAAAGTGGGTTAAGCAATAAAACACTTGTATTTAATTTTTTTAAGTTCTTTCATTATACTAAATATACGCAATCAATTTAGAATCACTCTGTTATACCAAATAAAAATGTAAGTTCTAATTGACTGTCTGCGACTGATATTCGCTAGGAGTCCACACAGAGTCTAAACCGTTGTAACTAGATATGAAATTTGGAGAGTGTATTCCACAATCGGGAACGCGTGAGAACCTAGTGAAACGTGTTATTTGCATATGTAGGTAATATTCCTAGTCACAAGTAATGTAGAAAACAAAGCTATAATTCATGAAAACTGGTCTGACTTTTTATGATTAGGCTACCACTAACTTATGTACACATAAACGTACGTAATAAGCAACCCATAGAATTCCTACTGCTAAGCACGAACCTAGACAGGGTCATCAGTTAGGGGTGTACAAAGCCGAAATGTACTGTACGGACTGTAGTCATCTTCAAGAACACATTTTACTCAGAGGCCAACTCACGAAGAAAGTATCAGTTGTTTCATAATTATTTTTTCTGTAGAGCTGTTTTATTTTATCGCATTACTAGATGCTCCCAAAAAAAAAACTCGTAAAAGTAGCGATGATGGTCGAGTGGTTAGTGGGGTCGATTACCGTGCAAAAGGTACGAGGTTCGATCTTACGAAACATGCAAAAAGAGAGAAACCATAGCATGGTGGTAGAGCGTTTCCTATCGCTCGCCTGGCTAGCTGCTACCCTCAAGTTGTAAAATCTGTCGCCAAGCACCTAACAGTGTGTTCCGACAGCCTTCCTTGGCATGCTCCATCTAGGGCTACAGTATCGCTGACTTCCTTGTTCGTGCGAACTTGTGGTCAAATGCCTAGCTGTGTAGGATAAAAAATAAATAAATTGAAAAGTCGTTATTTAGGATTAGTGTAGTAGGCTTTTGGCTTGGTACACTTCTAGCCGATAACCATTAAAGGTAGTGTAAGCCATAGTTGACTAATAGTACATTATGATACAAGTGTGTAAAGTTGATCATCACAGCAGAGGCGGTACCATCTCACGAGCCGAAGGTGAGTGCGATTAGAAAGCTGAGGCTGTAATGATCAATGCACACGACTGTCATACGACGTTTTTCAACATACTAGCGAGTACAAAAATAAACATTTATTATCATTTTAGTAAATTATCATTAGTAAATGTACAATTCAGAAAAGTACATTGTTTAGTGTTTTCGGTATTTTTACATGTAACAAACTATCATACGCGTTTCTTGCATCGGCTAATATATCTAGCGGCACATCTTCCGCACTCGTAGTCGACATTTTAGATATTATTAATAACAGTCAACAACAAAGCAACACGAGTTATGAAAAATCGAGAATATTTTCCCACGTGCGTTATTTTTCTTTTTACATCAGTGAGCTGCGCGCGCATGTCAATGAAAGTGCGAACGAAAGAGTTCTGTTACCAACCTTAAAATAAATGTATCCTATGTTTTTGTATTTCTTACTTTTTGTGTAAATCTAATAAGATAAAATGTGTTAATGTTCATATATTAAAAATACATAAATTATTTTTCTTCATTATTAATTAAATGCAATTCATTCCTTAAAATATTTCAACTATTTTTAGCCGCATAAAAACTCATTAATGCAAAAATATTTAAATTTAAAAATATTTTAAAAAGTTATACCTGTGCAAACATGGTAAAGTGAAAAAGGCGAATGTGCATAAAGAGATGCATTAAGTGAATAAAATCGATACAATACGAAGCATTTTACGAGGAAGTGTGTTGAAAAATAAATAAGTACGTGTTGACTAAATCTCTACTCGCTTGCTTTTATATATTTGCGTGGTATATAATAAATAAATAAGTAATAAATAAGTACATACTTAAAACAATTTAATATTTTTCAGTACTTATAATATATTCGGTATGATAATGTTTGAACACTTAAGAACAACCTTAAATATTTTTACGGCCACTCATTTTATTTAGTGGTTATAGGTATGTTTTTGTTGATATTGTCCTGATACTTATTTGAATTGATAGTAATATGATGCAATCTAATATAAATGAATATAAAATAACATTATATCTCAATATAAACGTACCTATTTCCTTAACATAAACAATAGGCTTCATAATTTCCTTCGGCAATTTGTTTTGTCGCTTTTGTTTAGGCGCTTACTCACCTAATTTATTCCCTTTTGAATATTCAGACCGTTAGCCGCTCAATGCTCGTTTAATTTTCTTATATAGGAGTAGGAACTCTGTAGATAATATTTTGGAGAAATCACGGGCCTTGTACGTCTCGGAGTAGGGTGACGTTGGATCTCAACCTTGATATTGATACCATACTTACAAGAAAGGCTTTAACTTCATAAGATATAATAACGAACATCATATAAACATAAAAATTAAAGTACGAATAAACACTCCATAAAATATGTAAAGAAGTCCTTTTTTAAAAAAGAGTTACCGACTTTTATTACGGCTGGCCCCGATGGAACTTCTTCAGTTATTTCGATTTGATTTTTAATCCAACCACAGAACTGATTTTGATAAAACTTTAAATGGGACTGAAATCGGATATACCCTTTCAAACATAAACACTGCAACTCAGTCAATAACGTCGCATAATGTGTAAATATAGTACTTACTTACACGCTGTATGGAGACTCTTGTGGTGGCTCCACACACAGCGCGTAAGTTGTCTCCAGTGGCATCAAAAAGATTAGATAAAACACCATTAAAAAATTCAGCATCTCATAATAAATAAGTATTTTTCCAATGCCTCCACAAAAGCCGAATCCATGGCAACACCATCGTTGTAGGCTCCAAATCCCCATTATTAATCATTTCATTGCTTTAATTAATGGAAATTATGCTGATTCAGATTCTCTGTCACAATAGAGCGATCTTTGCGCGGAGATGAAGGATTTAACCTAATTCAACAGTAGGTGGTACCTATATATTTGAATTGGGTAGCTTGGTAGGTATTGAAAGGTAAGATAAATGTTGAGTAACGGGCAGTTATTTAAGCTAAACAAATGTTATTGGGTACATAAACGTACCTATAACATATTGATATATAAGACACATCAAAAAATAGGATAATTCCTATTGTTGATGTATCTCAATACTTAAGATACTTAGTGCAAGCGAGAGTTAGCGCGAGTAAAGCCCCAGCAAGCCGAAGATTACAAAATTGAACCACGAGCGAAACCAATTAACTAGCTTGTATATTAATAAGAAAATTTAATAAGTTGTAAGAATTCATCAAAAACTTCGCAAATTGTGATTATTATCTTTTAATGCCACTTGGGCGGCAACCAGTTGTCCCATAATTTTTCTTATGGAAGAGCTTGATAGCGTTCTAAACTTAGCAAAATTCATATCAGTCGAATATAAGTACCTACATAATTATTTTAGAAAGTCAATAAATTTTGTAATTTTATCAAATTAGTAAATTTATCGTGTTTTGAACACATTTTAATCGATGCCCCATTTATAGCTATTGTTTGTGTTTTGTTCATACGAATTCATTACGACATGAAACCTTTTTCGACCTACTGAATTCGAATCAGCCATACAGAGTTAAGTAAGTCTTAAATACAAGATTTGTAAAAATATTAGGTTGAAATCGAGACATCAATACTGTTAAGGTCGATTTCGTTTTGATTAAATTAATCGAATCAAAGAACTTTAAAAAAATACAATTAAGTTTACGTCGACTAATATATCCAATTGTAAAGTATTTTAATGAAGCGAATTTTTTGGTTGTATTCTTTTCCTATTTACACGTTTTGGAGATACTTTAAGTGGACCATCGCTTTCTTTGACCGTATATATGTAGTATTATTACATCTTCTATGCTCTGATCTCAGGTAAAATCAAATTCGGATTAAATTATGCAATAGTATTCGTAATTGCTTAATCTCGCGCTATAGATAAAATATTCGATATATCCATGGACAGCGAACTCCGCTGTAAAGTCTCCAAACTCTTAATTTGGAACCATATTTAAAAATAATGTAAAATCGGCTTCAATTCGGCAGGCAAAACTTACCTAATACGCTACGTCACGGATCAAAGAGCGTATATAGCGATTCTTGATTCTTTGCGCTACGTTACAAAACAGAATGTCATATATTTAAAAACATGTATTTTATTTCAAAAATACTATTTTGATAAGGTCAATACACCCTTTGGAACAAGAAAATAATTTTTCATTTCGGACCAGCGATTTATTCCTCACCTTGCGGGTCAGGTTGGGGTGAAAAACAGGAAAAAAAATCCTGTCTGTCAATTCACGACTAAAACGGGGACAGAAAGGAGTTATTATTGTTTGTCAGCATGCGATATTATTAAGGTGACAAACAGGAATCAATTTTCCTGTTTGTCCCCTTGCGATATTTTCAGGGGGACAAAAAGGAATTCATTCTTTACTAAAGCAAAGCTATTACTTTGGTCAAATAAATAATTATTTATATAATTAATAAATATTTATTTATTTGACATTGTTATTCATTCACTTGGCTCACAGGAAACATGCACGCGTTCAATAGGTAATTGATATGTAAACAATATTTTTTTTAATATTCGGGGATTTTAATTAGGGGGTGAATTTCTCCCAAAAATACGAGAAAGTTCGCTACGACGCCATAAAGAATATCTCTAACAAATTACCATAACTATTTCGGTACTTTTTATTATTATTGAACATATAGTGTTTTTAGAGCGAAAATTTAGGTAAAATTTTAAGTTTTGTAATTGTTTTATTAGTTTCTTCATTAAAACTAGTTCAATAATCATAATTAATTTTAAAATTTCGTGTGCCTCTTAATAAAAGGTATCCAGAGAATAACTCTGTACAGTGAAGGCATGTGAATGGTAATTACTTCCACTGGATATAAGTAATTACTGTTAAATTTACGAGCTCAATTGTCTTACTATTGCCATACCCAACGTTAAGGAACTACTGTTTTAGTGCGCTCCGTTATCAATCCACACTCACATGTTGGAAATGGGACTTTCATAAGGAGCATGATGAAACTATATGTAGCTAAAGTTCACGAAACTAGCCCGATAGCTTCAAGACTATAAGTACTTTCAGAAAAAACTTTTTCTGAGGTTCCTCTCCTGATTCTCAGGTTTCTTTGTTCACAAACTCGCAATTTCTTCACACCAACACTTATTAAAGCGAAAGTTTGTATGAGTGTTATTCCTTGTCTTTGTGCTCAAACATATTACGCTGCGCTAATTTTGAGTAACAATCTTTGAAAAAATCAAGGATAAAACAGTGCAACCCTTTCCAGATTACTAGATCTTAAGTAAAAAGTGGTTAGAAGCGACGTCAAAAAAACCCGACTGCTAAATCTTTAAAACTGTGTATCATCCTTAATTATTTTTTTAAACTTTGATGAAGATACCCAATGTCACTCACGACTGAGACGAATCTATTGACATCACTCATATACGACAAACCGTTTCGGTTCGAGGGCGTGCCAAAGAAATATACTCGTAGGTAGGTACATACACTCGAAAAACATAACCCTCCTTCTTTCGCAGTCGGGTAAAAATAGTGGTATCACCTATTCTCTGTGAAAGTCAGTGTATGCATGCATACAGCGCCTGAGTTCTCCATTATTACTTCCACTACATATAATTACAATTAAATTTACGACGCAAGCCGTCTAACTATTGCCATTAGTGTCGCGCGTCAAGGAAGATATATCCACTACTGAAGCGTGTAATTAAGAGCTATTTGTTGTCATTTAATTTATTACACCTATAAAATGTAGATAGAGAGATGAACGCTTTATTTTAGACCACATAACAAACCTACTTAACAATACAATAATATAATTTTACATATATATCTACTGCCACAATTAGCGGGTTTATCGCAAAAAAGGACAACCTCTTCCAGGCAACCTTTGGATGTATCAGTTGATCTAAGCAAACATTTTGTAGGAGTTGGAACTAAAATCTGTTTCCTTTACGTACGCCTTAAACGCTGTTCAAAAGTTTTTATAATTTCCCTAAAATGCCTATTTAAGTGATTTAGTAGTTTCTGTGAAATTTTATTCCCTTCCAAGACTCGTATCAAAATCGTAAAAAAGTTCCAAAACAATTAGTTATTTTTAGATTTGGGTTTTACCGTATACCTATTTATTTATTTATCACGCATCATAAATATTTTAACTTACACCTAAAACTATTTTATTAAACACAAAACTAAAATTAAACAATCAATATTTGCAATACGAGGGGAACTAACCGCAAAATTGCTAGTCATTACCTATACAGAGGGAACTACCGAATCCATAAATAACGTAATCCCAACGCGCCGCAGAATCAATCTATTCCAAAATGTGACAAAATTAGCGTGTAATATTTCCTGTTCGAATTATAAATGCCCTTTTTCGCGCCAAAATATTGTTCGCAGATAAAGGCGTTCGCACACTGACGCTCCGGCACGCGTCACGCACGCGTCTCGCACGCGACGTCCAAAATCCTACTTCCAGTATTTATTTTACAACTATCCTCTCATTTGAAACTCGTGTCGTTCGACCGATGAAGGCAACGCACCGTGTAAATTCAGTTTAGATTTGATCAGCGACACCCCTTGTTCTCATCTCAGAACAAACATCGTTCTCAGATTGCATTATTTAATTGTTTCGAGTGGTAATATCTTTTGTTGTTTCAATTGCAACGTGTAGAGCTTTGTGAACGCAAACGGGATGAGTAAAGATTATTCTTTTCATGTGTCTAAGCTATATTTTGAATTAAGTTTACAAAATTACTGTGGTTAAAAATGTTTTGCAAGCTGTAATGATAAGACACTATATAGGTACATAGTAGTATAAGAATTGACAATTCTAATGACGCAATGGATACAGCACTGCATCCACATGAACCGTATTAGCACAAAATATTTACACATGCCTTTGACAAGTATTTGAGTTTAAGCTTCAATTCATTTCTTACTACAAATCTATGGTTTTAAATTATTAAGATATAACCACTCCTTTTAAGTTTATGCAACCACAGAACCTTCTTAAACTAGAGTCTAACAAGCAATTTTGACATTCGATTCGATTTTGTATTTAATCTACTTAGTATATTTTTGTAGGGAGTTAATAATTTTGACATTCCTTAGCAAAACTATGTTAGCTCAAAATATTGATACTTAATTTAGATTATGTTTATAAATCATTTGTGGTAAGACTGTAGGTATAAATTATTGGTAAAATCCGGTGAAAAAATGATCTACGCACGTAATATTTATAAGTGATTCCTTGGCAAACAACCTGTGAACAAAACTGCGCTTTCATGGAAAAAAATAGTATAATAAAATATGTAATATGTTATTGCTTATAACGTTTAGAAATATATATAAAATCGATTTTACTCGTAATCTCAGAGGAATCAAGATACTTACATCTTACTTACTTAAGAAATATTCATACCTAAGCTATTCATGAGACCCAAGCGCTCTTGCTGATTCGAAAGCCAATATTTTAACACCAGCACCGGCAGTTGCAAACTAGCACAGCCCATTGTGTATAATAACCGCTCCCAAAACGTTCATTAGGTTTCGACCACAGCCGAGCATCTCTCGCCATACATCACACGCCTCCATTCTAATGGTAATGCGGGATATACGCGCGCCGATATTGTGCGCGTCCCTTCCGCCATAACAAATGTTTATTTTATACACAACGCCACTAACAATAGTGCGCAAATACCTAAACACCGTAAATGGTGGCGCGATGCGATTTAGATGATAATGCCCGCCAGAAATAATAACGGTGGCTGGTTGTAATTTTGCCGAGTTTTGTTCACAGCGGTCGGCACTCGGTGTGTGCTTTCTATTGTTCTAAGGTGATTCGATTTGAATTTTTAAGTAAATTTAATTGTGTTCCTTTTTTGTTTGTATTTTATATTATAATCATTTAATAAAAAATTGACTTAAAGGATTACGACGTGGTTGATAAATTTTAATAATGTCATGTAATTGCTCTGTAACCCAATATACCTACATCTTTTTTTAATGGAAATTTGTAATTTTTTAGCATAACCTACATGTCTAGAAAAAGTACATACCTAGTACCTATGAACTATTCAAAAGTATACCCATACAGTATTTCGCGATAGTATATTTCTATAAGGCACTTCACACAATATAGTCCCAGCAGAATCAACGTCTTTAAAACGAAATCAGCGTTGAAACCATCATGTTTTATGTATGCTGCAGGCACAACGCTTACATGTTTAATTTCATATTTAAGGCGCCTCTCTGGCTGACAGCCCGAATGCTCATACATATTCATGCTGCGTGATTAATCATCCTACCTCCCTTTACCTACGTCTAAAATACCTACCTAAGATACATAAATACAATGTTTATAATGTGTAACGCCCGCTGCGATGCTAAAATTGTGAGTTATTTGGCAAAATTACGTGAATTATGTAGTGCGAAACGTAATTTGTCTGCTAGTAGGGATGTTTGTACAAAAGAGGCTTCGTAAAAATGTTTATGAAGGTTCTCACTGAGTTATAAACTTCGTTTTTCTAGCAGACATGATATACTTACTTAGGTAGGTAGGTAATAATACTATTAGGGCGAGTTTCGTAAAATCTTTTGAAATGTCTAAATCAGAAACTATATATGAAGACTGGTCATAGACTTACATAATAACACTAGTTTTGAACGGGTACGGCACGAAAATTTTGGAAGTTGCTAAATTAGCAATATTTAATACCAATGATCCAAAAATATGATTTATAATTCTCTAAACATTTTTTACCCACAGTCTGAAAAAGCACGTGCCCCACATTTTTTTTATTCGATAAAAACACAAAAAGCATGCTGAACCATCCATAAAAAAATTACCATTAAAACAGAATTAGCATGCGGCGCGTCATTATAAACTTTGCCTAAAAGCTATGGGCGGACAGGTTAGAAACATATATTCAAATTTTATGCTAATTAAAACCTTTTACTAAAATGAATCTAGTATTAAATCGTAATCGTAACGTTGTTTAGGGATTTTGCAATTGTATTTCACCTTGTAAAATTACAGCTACACAAAAAGCTACTAAATCTAAAATCTAAATATCTCGCTGATAACATCTAAATAATTTAAAGTACAACTATAATAAATACAATAAAATTAACCATCTGAAACATTTATATCTATTATATATTTTTTTTATATATTTTTTGTAATTTTGTTAAATTTTGCAACAGTAACTCTTGATTTTGTGCTAATGTCATAGTTGTGTGTTAAAATGTTAAATCCTGGTAGCTTGAAAATAAAAATATTTTAATTTGATAAACAATTATGCTGCTCAATTTTATATTAAAAAACTTTACATAATGAATTTAGTACCAGCCTAGTCGGTAAAACTCTAGCCTTACAAGTAGAAGAGGATATAGTCGCGTGGGTTTAATCCCGTAGGTTTATGCATGCATCTCTGGTATTTTCACTGAGGTTGCATATACATACTTCGATTTTCATTACCACTTGCTTAAACGGTAAAAGAAAATATAGAAAGTAAACCTGCTCGACAGAGAAAATTTCGAAGATAAGTGTTAACCCGCAATTTTGCTAGTGTGATGGACCTACACACATATGAGAGGAGACGCGTGCCCCGCAGTGTGACGCTAAGGTCATTGAAAAGTTAGGTATTACATACCTACTCTTAAATCAATAAGCACATAAATACATCATAAGCGTCACTCTTGCTTTTTCGTATCTGACGATGCAATTTCTTTCATAAGACATGACAGGTAACATCACACGTTATCACTAGCAGGCTGGCAGCACTTCACACGTGAGCGTTCTCACAGATTAGAACAAATCAGAAGGTTAAGTTTAATAAAATAGAGCATGATAAACCTTGCTTCAGGAAGAGTATATATGTAACTGAATAATCTACAGTATAGAAAAATTAAGAAAACCAATGTCCCAAAAACCTTCAGTCTACCAATAAATATACAAAATTTACTTAAGGTGATTTTAAGTAAACGTACCTATTAGTTGTGAACTAAAATCTTTGAAATCGAAAAAAAGTAATGATTTTTATCTATTCATGCACTAACAGTTACAGGGTAAATTAACGGTCGCAATAGTTGCTACTATTGCGTAGGGCAGCTGTTAAATATACGTGATACCAATAACATACAGATGCTTACAACAAAACTACCAGTATGCTTAAATTTTCACATAACCTAGTATTATTACTTTTATGTAAGATTTCTAATATGTAGGTACATAAGCGTAGCTGGAGCATTTCACGTAGGTGCGTAGGATCTTTGCGTGAGCTTAATGTAGGTATGATTAGTTACACTTAAAGCCCACACACACTACATATCTTTAATGTCAGATCAAATAACGCTTTACATAAGTGAATTCAATGCGATACATTTGATAAAATAAGTTAACAATCCAATACTTTTCATAGTTTTATGTTTTACTTCAATCATATCTAGGGAACAACTATCACTAATGGACCAAACCTGAAAAAACAGATGTTTCATAGAAAAAGTTTAACGGCATCGACATAATGTATGAAACAACTGATTTCTTTAACTCGAATTCAGAGTTGATCCCATAGTGAAAGTTGTTTCTTAGTATGAATTATATTCGATGAGTATAGTGACCTCTTTTCGGCTTAATTCACCCCTAACCTATAAACGACGAAAATTTAGAAACATCCAATACATGGATTGGATGTGGCTAGATTTTCTTCGAACGAGTTATATATCTGTCATTAATTTAACATTTTAGTGTGAGCATTTTGGCGGGAAGTGAGCGTCGGCAGCAATCGCGCGCCAATCCGTCAGCATGCGGGTCTCGCGGGACTTGCACCCGCGTGCGCGTGCCGGACGATTAGTGTCCGATCACCCTAATATGGCTCATTTGTGAGCACTATCTGATTGATTAATATTTAAATGTAGAGGGAACTTTTAAAAAGATACCTTTCTAAAAGTTATCTTGGTACCTCTTTGGCAGGTTCGATAAGAATAAAATTCCAGTGACTTTCCTTTTAACAGATTAAGCCAGGCATAGATATTTTTATATCCTAATCAACAAATTATTCTTAAAATTAATAAGTAGATACTAACAAGATAAGTAAGACAAATGGATAGTTACAGTAATTAGGTCAGGTTCATTTATTTCCCGGTTTTTTCAGTCCAAGTAGGTACCTATCTACCTAGGTGCATATACTTAGTTTATAATTTACTATGCTTAAAATATGTACATTTTTTCCTTTTAACAAATAATCATATCTTTGTAGTGCCTAGTACGTTCAAATCAGTGGGTATATACTTATAAGTATGCACTTACCTAACTAGGTATAGGTAGGTAGTAAAAAGGGTTTGTGTCTGGTCTACACCCTCCAAAATTGTTCATGGAAGGTATAAAAATCATTTTCCAGTCGACAGAATCAACACAAGCCCAATTCATCGGCGGATGGTGCACAAAATGCCGTTTATCTTTTTTGTTTTTCACTTGCCAACGCTCGCTCGCTGTAGTGCGTTGACAGAATTCATTTTATACAACGAATGGATTACGTTCGACGCAGTCATTTGTGAATTCAACGATTTCTGATGGATAGGTCTTTATTAAAGCTCAGAGGTAGGCTTACTATTATCTAGGTATAAGTAATTTCCTATTAAGTGTTTAGTTACTTATTTAAAAGAACTACCGAGACTAGACCTAACCTTCTGGAGCCTTCCCAAGCATAAAAAAACCTAAACATTCGATGTATAAATCTGATGTTAATAATATAATTTAATGTACTTGTTCGATTTAAAATTTGTTTTTAAATGGTATTAATTTTTCAATTCATACGAAATGTTTTCATGCTTGCGGCGACATCTATCTAAGAGTAGCAGAACTAGCAACCAACCATAACAAAAAGTTATGGTACCTACCTACTTAAATTAAATGTAGCTCTTGGTTTGTCCAGTCTTTGTTAGATGTCGCTTTAAAATAGACCTCAACTTTTTTTCTGGTAAGATTTATGGTACGGCTACAGTATATTTAGTGGACTATCTTTACAAAAAGAAAGTACTACCACTAACAATAACTTTATGAAATGAGTTTCTTTTACTGAGGTCCAACACTTTTTGTACTACGAGTACCTTTTAATTATAGTAAAATAATCACAAGGTGTGGAAAAGGGTAAATCGACAAGAAATATTTTTTGGTCTTTAATGCCGATACGAATAGTAAATATCTACTTAGATTATTTTGTTTCAGATAAAAACATAAAAATCTGAGTCTGGTATTGATTCCTCCGCTCGTTTAAACTGTATTTCACCCATTTCATTACATTAAAAAAAGATGTTATTCAAGTAGGTACTTATGCGCTTGTATCAGACGATTATTCGTCTTGTCAATGAAACCAATACCACTGAAGTAGGTACAAACTAAACTCTTCCCAAACAGTGCAATATCCGATCATATCATTATATAAGTACCTACACAAAACCATACAAGATAATTAGGTAATAAAACAAATCCAATTTAAATTACAATTTATTTTTCCATATTTTTTTTCTTATAACAAATCCCAATCCCATTGACAATATGTATTCTTACCTAACATAAACATGTAAGTTTATAACAAATATATTTTAACGCCAACAAATGTAATGATCACAAAATCAAACTCTTGCAAAACGTAAAAATCACAGCATATTTTCTCAAAATAGGATGTTCGTGTTGTAAACTTATCTTCGATTAATTTTTCTAACTAATATTATTACTATTGTACCTAATACTTATTTTTTCTTTAAACTTAGTAAAACTATCGTAAAATTGGCTATATTTGTCATAATCGTTATAACAGATCATTATTCGTATTCACTATTTAATTATCAACTAGAATAAATAAATGAGCAAATATCCAAAGAGTGATAACTTGCAAGGATAAAAGCAATGATTATCATGAATCAGTTCTTTATTACTACAACCGAGTTGCCTTATTGAGATACATTAGTGTTTTCAGTCATGGAATGTAAAGAGAGGCATAGCACAATTCATCATTAACCTTTTTTAATAGGATATAAGTAGGTAAATAAAATAGAAAAAAATAAAAATAAAATATTACACGGAATGTTGTAAATAATTAAAAAGCTGATTCCTACAAACAAAATGTAAAAAAAAACTGTGTTATTGCAGGTTCGCAAGTTTCAAAACGTCTAAGAGCTAATCCAAATAATGAGTGGGCCCTATCAGCTTAATTTTAAATAATTATTAACACAGTTAATGTCCCTGAAAGTTTTGAAAACTTTGTGCATAATATTTGTGATTCGTGATTTGTGAGTCTTTCGGACAAATAACTTAAAGAAACTACGAGTGCATTTATAAACACACTGCAAAATACTAAGGCCAGTGGAATCACAATTATAAATACTATCATAATATAATATTGTCATGTAATTTTAGAGCTAATAACTAGCACAATTCTCGTGATTATTCTCTGTTACCTCTGTACATTCTTACTTCTTCTTGTTCTTCTTACACAATTGTCAAGTAACTGTAATTATGACCTCAAATTGACGTTATTTTCCTTTAGGTACATCATTAAAAAAGATGTCTGAAACTTATATGAGGTATATGCTCATGTCAGGCTATAATGCTACGAGCACAGTGAACTAGATAGAGCAATGCTAGATACCAAACAATTGTGGTTTATTATATTGATAAGTATTAGACAAGATCTTAAAGACTTTATTCGAAGGCATTTCTAAGAATCCCAAATGTATTTTTCTTACTAGATAGGTATGATAAAGAGAGACGGAATGAGTTTAGCGTGCTTCAGTAAGATATAGATTTTAGCATTGGACCGGCGTAGCAAGACCTGTCATTTCTATTAAAATTTATTAATAGTGCCAGCAAATAGAGGTTCATATTATACTGGTGAAATATAACAGAACACACTGGCCATCCAAACTAGACATATAATCTCCATTAAAATATCCTCATAGTGTTAGCACACCCGTGGTTCATTCTATACTGGACATACATCATGCCAGAGTTATGCCAGTAGTACAGAGCCCCTAATACCAGCACATGCCACCACTGATGAGAGTGACCTATGTAATCCACCTTGCCAGGGAACCAGCGTTCTGGTACCTGTCAAATAATAAAATTAGAATTATAATGAACATGAAACAATCAGCTTAAGAACAGGCTAATTGATTAGTAGATTTCATAGCTTTATTTATTTTGTGACTTAACATATGTAGATAGAAATTATCAAATAACCTGCTTAATACATTAAGCAAACACAAGTCATTAAATAGAAGGAAAATAAAAACATATTGAAATAATTTTGTCTTTTGGTAGTTTAACAAATATTTGTAGGTATTTTGACGCAATTATGCGTCATTCAGTCAGTAGGTATTTGATTACAATTGAAATCAAAACCAAGAATTTGAATAAACGGTTTACTTATTTAGTAGCCTAAAGACCAACTAAGAAAGTAAAATAGAATGTAATTACTTGCTATATTATAGTTTTGTGATTGTGATTACCTGTCTACATCTAGTAAATATTGAGGTACAAATTGAAAAGAAAATACAATATGGAACAGAGGTGAATTAACTAATAAGCGCGGTAGCCTGGTCGGTGAACCCTCCCCACTAGGATTTCTCCTATGTCGGGCAAGGCAACTTGCAACTTTCACAAACAAATGCAAAACACACCTAGCTGCGTAAAAAAGTATACGAAATCATTGTTCGAAATCTACCCAGCCGAGGAAAGAACTCTAGAACTTCTGATTTCAATGAGTTAATAGGAGATGAACCTGTTTGGTGAGCAAGATTTACGTTGCTGATAAAAATGGAAAAAAGATAATAATTGACCAAGCGAGCGATGCATCCGTTTTGTGATTTTTTTAGTAGGGGATTTTCAATTGGGAATAATATTTGGCTGATACATGCAATACACAATCTTCAATTAGAAATTTTATTAAAATCTTAGTTTAGAGGTTGTGTTTTGAAAGTTACAAAGGGTCTCAATTTCAACAGAACTGCTACAGTTGTATATGTTACAGCTTATGTTAAAACACTTTTTTGTACGTTGAATAGCTACGTTCTAGAGCCAGCTTCTTTTCAGTTTTCTGATTTAATGATTACATAATGTTTCTTACCTTGAAGGCGTATATTATAAAAGCAGTGCCGCTGATGACGTACATTCCTATCACTCTAGGAAAGAACATCTGAAAACAAATAAATAGAATAATGTTATTTCAACTTTTACAAACATCGAATAAAAAAAATACATTCATACAATACGGCTGACTTGATTAAGTATATATTTTTTGTTTGTAAGCGTGTATACCTCAGAGGTGTTTCCATTTTAATTTTAGAAAAATTAGAGCAGTGGTTTGGTTTTTAAATCGAAATAACCTTAAATTTAGAGATGGTCCTATGGTAAAAGTAGTTCCTTAGGATGAGTATAGTGACCCCCTTTCGGCTTAGTACACCCTTAGCCGATAACACTGGGAATGATTCGTTAAGACATCGTTGGCACACAGCACTCAATAAGCTAAGCTACTATACGCTAGTAGATATAGTATACAGGTGACTTTGGCGTTCAAAAGGTGAAATTTGGTGAATATTTGTTCAATACTTTAATTCTAGCTCCAAACTTTATTATAGTATACAAAAAATCTTGGTTAACATCGTGTGTTGTCTTTTGTGGACTTGATAGTATCAGGTTTCACCTCTATATTTACACACAATCACTAAATATAATTAAATAACAATAACGTATGGTAATTATTTCTTTTAAATAGTTCGACGCTTGACCTTTTTATATCCAAGTAAGGTAATATTTTTTTACGCAGTTACTTATTACCTTTATGGATTTAATAAGTATTAGTACATTGACACAAGATTTGCGTATCTTATTTTCATTGCACTAATCTTGTGAGATAACTCTTTGTTTTTAATTGACAAATATGGAAAGATGCTTTTACAGTAGGTACACCGCTGCAATAAAAAAGGAATATCTAATATTCGGAACTTTTTTTTTGATTTTATAAATAACGTCTAATTTTCATGTTTCTAGGTTCATCGATTTATCCTAAGTTAATTTGAACAGTCAGATATATTATAATAAATTCAAGATACGAGAATATAAATGAAAATAAGCATACATTCGTGCACTAACTGCTTAACTTCGGCACCCTAACTGCCCAAGGTTTCCACCGCAACAGCCACAAAATGGCATTGCACTTTCATAGCCACATATTTAGGTATATAATTATAATATATGTAAAATATAAAAGATAGAGCTGACAAACCTATTTAGTTTGTTGAAATAAATTACCATTTCCAAGTAGGCTGACCGTTTATTGCGACCGATCGGATAGTTAGGAAATACCGCCTCTATTACCCCAACTATTCATAATCAGTGCCACATCTAAAGCTATTATTATCTATCCTATGTTATTAACAGCAAGGTATGCGAAGGATGTCCGTAGTTATTTCAAACGATCGCAAGTGACTCTAAATTGACTTGAACTATTACCTACGCCGTTTTATATCACGGCCATATTTTATAAAGGTGGTCTTCGTAGTAGGTTCCATAACTGTGTAGGTTGTCATGTTAAATATGTCTACCTGAATTTATATTTAGAAGGAACACTCTGAGATTCTTTATAGAGGTATATCACAATTTGTTCTTGGTTTTTATAAGGTTATTTTCGTCTACAGCTTTGGACGATAGCGTGCCTATTCAAAGGCACGCTTATTCTTATTCCCTATTCTGAGCTTCTAGTATGCTTCTTCGTGCTGCTGGCGAATAATAATTAAATACAAATAAGAATATAATCACCTGCACCATAGGGTTGTCGAACCCTCCCATGGCGTACGTCCAGTGCAGAGTCGGCAGCACGCCGTACGCCGCCCAGCCTATAAACACACACATCTTCACTGGATAAGGCACGTTCAGACTCGGGATCTGAAGACCCATCGCCACCGCAAATATTAGGGTCACTGACGTCATGTAGAACAGGCGGAGCTCCTGGAGGAACAGAGGATATTACTGGACTAGTGTTTTACAACTTTATAAAAAAGAGAATTAGTAGTATGTCGGATTTTTTTATGTATTGTCTCCAAATTTCATTCATACACTCGAATAACATAACCCTCCTTCTTTCACAGTCTGGTAAAAAAATATAAGTAAGTATATAAACTTTAAAAATGAGTGCGTATCAAAACAATATTCGTAGAAAGTAAAATCGGCCAAATACAAGACGCCCGTGTTGCGCTCGAAGGGTTCCGTACCAATGTCGAATATAATACAACATTAGTTCCTTTTTCTGTACTTGTCATCGTTACTAGCAAAAAGGGAAAAATATCACGTATGTTTTATGCGGCCCTCCTTAAATATTTCTTTTATTCTGTTTTTAGTATTTGTCTTTACAGTGGCAACAGAAATAAATTATCTGTGAAAATTTCAACTGTCTTGCAATAATGTTGATGAGATTCAACCTGGTGATAGCAGGAAAGTGAAGTCTTAGTAATAGAGTCCCGTTTTTAGCCATTGGTTGGGTATATACGGGACCCTAAAAACGGCGTACTTAAATATCGCGTGATGTGAAAATATCGCAATCTTTGAATCGGATGCAAGAGCAGTCAAATTTGAAGGATAATAAAAGAGTTACGATACAAATTAATATTCTAATGCTAATTAAATAAATCAAATCTAAATGAGAAACTCAATAAGGGAAGCGAATTATTGGTCATACAAAGCAAACTTTGTGTTCATGTAATGAACACAAAGTTGTAATGTAATGAAAACAATTTATTATTTCTAAAGAAGCAGAAACATATAGAAACGCTTACTGATATAAACTGAATAATCCCCGAAAATATATTTGCTGATTACCAAGTATCAAAATCAAGTTTATTAGCAGAAGGCCGGACGCAGAGTAAAGGAGCTCAAGTGAAGGTGGGCAGACACACATTGTTCGACTAATAGATAAAGAGGCAGACTGGAGCGATCAGTGATGTGATGTGATCGACGTAGGACCGGAAATATGATGTGATAACAAGTGGAAACGACTTCAAAAATACCGACTGCAAAACTTTAGACCAACGCCTATTACCATCTGCAGATGAATACCTCTCCAATGACACCTCGCACACCGACATCGGTTTAGGCTGTAGAGAGCCACAGAGTTGGAAATACATACCTACAAACATACAAACGAATACTCGAAAAGACTACCCTTCTTATTGCAGCCGGGTAAAAAGAAGTATATGTCCAGTAGCAGTTTAAAGTTGAGGTGACGTTAATTATCTTCCTTGGGAAAAGAAACTCAAGATTAAGATTCTCATTACTTTATTTAAGTTAATTCTGTACTACGAGATAGCGCAAGACTATAATAATCCATTGTCTCAAGAGTGCTTCTTAGTGTGTTTTACACGTAACCACACGAAACAAACAACGGAATAACGTGATTTATCACTCGGTGAAACGCAAATTAGGGTCAGTTAGTAACAACATAGCATTTCCTAACCCAGGAAAAATATAACGAACAGATTCTTTCCTTCTTAGGAAGCCACGGGATACAGCTAGTTGTAGTGAAATATAATGTAAGTGTAAGTGGTTCAAGAAGGTCATTGTCGTTGCAGTATTGTTACAAAACTGCGGATGCGTCGCGCATACCTAAAGACACTTTATCGATCGAACGAAGCCACCACATATTCATCGTGTGTTTGTAAACTGGCCCTGTTCTTGACCACTACGCATTATTGCTAAACACTATTGTGATGCTAAACACTACGATGTTCTGCGGTTCTTGAAAAGGGTGTGGTTGCAGGTACTGTCCATTCCCTTGATTTGAGGTAGTTGACCTTGGTAAGATTGGACACATATAAAAGGCTTTATTTTTAAAAGCTATCAGATATGTATGATCAGATTAAGCGGATGAATGCGAAGGAATTCTAGAGTAGAATTAAATAAGGTACGAAAATAGCGTTAAATTCTCAACGTATAGCAAAACAATTCAGAAGGATGTATAATAATAGGTACTTAACTTGCAAGTGAAGCTACTGCTGCAATTGCATTTTTCGCTATTATCGCAAAATTATAACATGATTACGAAGATTATGCCCTCTACTTGAGACCTGCTTTTTAATTTATTTCGTTGGTATATCAACAAACACTACCGCATAATGACCAATGCATAGATCTGCATAATAAAGACGGTCAAGGCTTCAGCTCACCGCAGCGAGCAGGTTGCAAAATTCCCACTGCCGCCGCTGTGGTATGAGGGCCGTAACGGGGAGGATCAAGTGATAAACAAGTCTAAAGCACAAGCAAATGTTGCATAAATAATCATGCACGTTTATGGAGAATCATTTTTGATCGGGTAACAGTTCTAGTTCTGATCCCCATTTACGTAAAAGAAAAAGATACTGAAAACGATAACTATCTTAGGTATCATTCTACCGCATCGAGCTTAAGCCTATAGAAAAATAGAAAAGAAACACGAGGAACAAAGTTATTGTATAGCAAGACAATATAGTTTTTCATTACAAAACCATAATTTATTTACGAAAGGTGACATAGACAGGTGGCGTATAGACAGGCAGGGCTTTGAACTCCTTGCTCAATGGGCATCATCACTGATCACTACTTTTTACCACAGATTAAAGAAGAGTAAGTAGCGATTCCTGATTCCCTATGGTTTATAGAGTGCCGTCACGTGATAATCATCATTTTCTAGATATGTAAGTACCTACTTGTTTAGAATAGCAAGTAGTCTTTCCCCGTTGTCCATGTAAATGGTCAAATTGCGCGGAAACACAACATGCACGAAAGAACGTGACATTTGAAGACAATGCACTATACTCGGAATGTGCTAAATTATGCAAAATCAGATAGAGATTACCCACGGTAATTCAGTTTCATTCTAGCCTACTAAGGAAAATAATTCTATTAAAATTAACGACTTAAGCCAAATAAACCTGACAAAAACAGAATAATTGCAATTGTATAAGAGAACTAAAAAATTGATATTTCACAATGATCACATGAACAAAGCCAATTGTTCGATTAAATTATTACCTATAATTTATAAGAATCGGTTCAGCGATCTCATGACCATCTTATTGGTACCTACTACTAATTTAAAGTCTCTAAATCTAGCTGTATGGTTTATGAATCTAAACCCATCAAGTCGTATCAAGAAAGTCAACGACAACGACATAAACGCCATAGGACTCGTAGACAGCAAGTGAAAGCAAGTTATTAAATCCGTTATCTTGCCAACAGTGCATTCGTATTATTATTTGCTGTAACCATCGGTTAGACCTGTCGTTTAGCGTATGCAGCACCTTTCTCTTTCGGTTATTTACAACTTATTTATATGAAGACTTGATATATAATAATATTGCATAGGTAAGAGATTGCTTAAGTTAATTGGTCTGAATACCAGCAGTATCTGCTCTGATTGTTGTCTAATTTGTGTCTGGGTACTAATCTGTCATGATTTACAAGATTGCGGCTAATCTGATTTCATTGTTCGCGGTTAGAAACATAGTTTTAATAAACAGCTCTATGGATTGAGACTTTTACTTAATTGCTCAAAACAATAGCGGCTTTCTGTAGAAGACCAATTTGTATAAGTACGGCTTGGACCTTAATAACAAAGGCTTCCTTTATACAAAGAAAATAATATCGGTATGTACTAGCTAATGACATATTTTGAACTTTATGTTCACCGAAGCTTTCTAAAAATTAAATTAAATTTCACAAGATAATATGATGGCCCCATGTGGAAAATGACTAATAATTTCAAGCCGCTAGTAAAAATCAAGGGACAAATATATTAGTACCGAAGGGAGTCTAAGGAAACCGTTATTATTTAAATATACCTATAACAAAGTCCTTGAAGTTGCGCAAACATTCTCAAACATGTTAAAGCGTCATAAAGTTACAAAACGGGTCAGTCAGAAACAACTGCGGAATTGTACCAAAAATTGTATCAGCAGCGAGGTTATTCAAGTTCAAATTGTTTTGGCAATGATTTACATGTTGTATTAATAGATGACGCATAATGAAGTTTTTTATGGTTAGGAGATGTTACTGAGAAGCAAAGTAGGTACACAACAAATTCCAAGTTGGCGTAATAAATTTAAATAGACTGGTATTTATCTTTAACATTTTACATGTGTCTGTAGTTTTTACGTTATCTGGATATTATAATTGCACATGTATTTATAGTTTTAGTTGCCAATACTTTTACTTTTTTGGCATTTATCATATTGTGGCATAATTGGCGGCCATATCACTAAAACCGATCTCTCCTAGGCAACGTTTGGAGACAATACAAAAATATGGTACAAGTACATAACGAGGTGTTATGTAATTACCGTAAAAATATAAAGTATTATATAATTCTCTGCTGACCGCCAGTTGACCAAAATTCAGATGCCGGTTGTCTGAATCGCTATGATCGCGTAATAAGCGCTTAATGCGTAAATGGCGTGACAACAACGGTACATATTTGAGAAAATAGAACAGTCAATTATAACGGCTATTTGGATATCCTAACTATTAAGAACTGGTACTACCCATCTATTGTAAGTACAACTATTTACCACGGTTTGTTAAAAAGGTAAGTATAATCAGATCCATAAACAATATGATTTTTTGCTACAGAGCGCAATGTATCGTCATCATTTACGTTTTTGTTACCTTGTAGCGTTAGTATAAATGGACCTAGGCAAATTATAAGTATTATACTGTGTGTAATAGAGAAACATTTTTAAGTTAGATTAGTCATTTAAATAAGTTTTCGCGCAATTTCCAGCGTAAAAATAATGGTTTTGCAAAGACTCCACTCTTATTGTATGAGATCGAGTGAGGTTTACCTCGCCCCCTAAACACCCCACGCAACCAAATATTAAATTCTCGGTAAAAGTAAAACGCAAAGGCTTCTTGGAAAGGGTTATTTAACCGTACCCTACATCCGCCCGCACCTGGCCTGACGAGTTTAATTGTCGCAGCATGCACGTATGTTTCTAATTGACCGAGCGAGCGAAATGACTCTGCTACAAGAAAAAATTCTCTTACATCTGTTAGTAGGCCAGATGAACACCAACTTTTGGGTTACGCATCGTATCTCTCAAGAGCTTTGATGAGTTTTGGAAAACAAGATGAGCTCTGGATGAAGTAAATTAAGTACTTCACATACGATCCGAAGATCAGATTTATAGTTACTTAACTGTTTCTGTTTTTTTTTTTAAATATGGACTTTTAGGGAATACATCACATATGATCATACTGGCATTACGAACAATGGACGCTATGTTAGGTATTTCTCTCAGGGATTTAATACGAAACATAGAAATTCGCCGACATACTCGTACAAAGGTTGAAGACGTTGTTAGACGAATCACGAGGCAAACAGTCTAGCCAGACAAAAAGTGACAAAGGTGGTGAGATCGCCGCAGTGGATAAAATTAGCACAGGACCGGGAAAAAAAAATTACGTGTGCAAAGAGTGACCTATATACTATAATAAGTAGGTACCAAAGTAAAGGTTGGTAATGTATAAAGGTAACATTAACTTACATAATGACACCAGAACGCGTAGTAAACCCCCGACGTGTAGATCGCTAGCAGGGACAAAGCGATGCCGAAGAGATCGTACATCAGAAATGCGTGGTAGTCATGCTCTGATCGACACGAGAACGTGTGGTACAGCGCAGAAAGCGCCATGCATATCTGCAACAATCATTTATGTAAATAAATTAATCTAAGTTAGTGTTAGTCGGTGTACCTACTAGGATCAGACATTTCTGAGTATTCACTAATATGCTTTGTATGCAATATAATTACTGCTTTTAAAAAAAGTTATTATTATTAATTCTTCTAACAAGTGAATTAATCCATAATATGACAAACAGGGCGCACTATGTCATACACCCCCTTCACAGGGCAGCCTCAAGCAAAGCAGTGGGACGGCTTTAGGTAGGTACGAAAAAACATAGTTATGTGTCGTCTTTTACAAAGAGTTAGATTAAACTTATTTAGGATGTGTAGCAATATTCTTAGATGTGCAGTATATATATGTAATTGAATACGTAACTAGTGTTAAGTATCAATCTGTATACAAAGTGCCTAATTCTGATCCAATAGGTATAAATTGTTGCAACAATAATGGGCTATTTGGAGGGGTTATTCGTAATTTAATTAAATCTTTGCCGCTAATGCTGCATGATGTACTATTCTATTACAAATATGCGGAATTAATGGTAAAAAACCACTGTTATATTTAGACACAAAAAATACGAGAATAATTTGCGAAGTTTTAAGGAATTTTCTAATCGAGTCTTCGTTAAATATGTCAGCTCAATGTTGAGGCTTGCTTATGTAGCGTTTACGATTTAATAGAATGTTTGTATCGGTATTACTTAGGCCCCTTTAGCGGTTTAGCTTCCGCGTATATTAATTCATTAGAATAATAACAAGTAATACCAAAACTTAAGTAGAGCTGGTAAAATTACTACGCCAATCTGGCTAAGATTGATCTAGAAGATAAAGTCTTTAGTGATGATGATACCTTATTCGCTTCCGTATATGCAGAATAAATATAAAATGTTATGTTTATGTAAATTAGCTCTATTTCGCATTTGGCTATTTGGGCGGAATTCCGGTAATCAAATAGATGCATACTTATTAGGGTCACACCGAGTATCAAACCTCAAGGTTTAGTAGTAGAAGCAATTCAGATTGGTCAAAACTCAAGGTGTTTGGCAAAATATTAATTATATAGTAGATTATTTGGTAAGTATAAGGTTGTATGCTTACCAAAATTTTTCCTCTCCTTTCCTCTCAACGCCACATGCATTGACGTCAAGAAACCACTAAACTGGCTTGTATAGATTGCTGTTCAAATCACTTACGTCGTTACTCTCGGATTTTTATTTTTCATCGCGTCTAGCAAATTGAATATTAATATTATTATTTAGTGGAGTGAGTCGATACTTTTACATTATTAGGTCAATACAGTTCTACTGTAGCAACTTTTTCGATAAGTATGACAAACATAAAAGAAAGTAATATTCTACCGTAGCACCTACAAATATATGTATATTTTGGTTTGCAATAAAGTTATATTAATTTATTAATTCAACCGATTCCATTAAAGTCCTCATTATGGCCAAAGAAAATATGTTACGGCGTGACAAAGGCTGCATTAAGAAAAGGTGCAATATTATTATTTGACTTTTGCAATTCGGTTAGTAATTACTTGTAGGAAACTATCTTTCCCAATTCCAAGATATATATCCTATTATCTTCTTCTGTGATAGGTATATTTAACAATCTTACGAGCTGGAAAACATAATAGCCTGCTGTTATTTTAGAAAAACCTAACTGTTACCGAGTATACATTTTTCATACGAACAATGAACGAAGTTGCAAGAAGTCAGCTGTATCAAATTGAGCTAAGTAACTTTTACGAGTTTTGTTATGTGGCTTTGATCAATAACTAACAATAGCTTCATAAGAAGCTCAGTTATGTAACTCGTGTGGCATTTATAATTGTCAATATTACATATAATAATTTTGAAACTGATCGATCGAATTAATTTTTTGCCGACGAACGGTCAGTAAAAAGAACGGTTTATTTCTCCATCAATGCATCAATGCCCCATATTAGTTTTTGAAGTGGGCAAATCGATATGGGACATTGATTAAATTTCAAAACGCTCATCTCTCCGGTCAGCTATTCATCAAATGTGATCCTTAGTATAGCAATGAAAACAATTTCGCGCTACAACTGTCGGTAGGTTATAATGGTATTTTTTTATTATTTTACTTTCACTGACGCGAGAGAAAAGCAGGTCGGGCATCTCAGCTTGCTTTCGAGATGTCCGACCGAGTCCGTCAGCCAATGGCGGCGGCGATGGATAGTGCGGTGGATATGTCGTAACTGTGACTTCACATCATGGAACTACGTATTGCAATACTTGAAGCCAAATAAAAAAACCAACATTAGTATAAATCTGGCGATAGATAATTTGTTTACAGAAAAACGGAAGATTAGGAAGTTGTAACGTTTATATTGGCGAAGAAAATCTTAAATATTTGTAGAACTTAGTTTGCAGTTTATGTTTTTTGTTAATAATTAGCAATGATTTTAATTGAATAAATTAAAAATAGGTCGTTTCTATGTAGGTAATTCTATCATGTTACGAAGGTTTTTGTCGTATTTTCTTTGGACCGAGACCTAGACAAGCGTACACCAAACTTGATGAATATGGTAAAGATACCGGTTTTCTTATTACATAAGACTTTTGTGCCTGCTTCGCAGATGTTCTCGTATGCTAAGGTACGCCAGTTCCATATTTTGCATTTTAATTTTGACTAATAAGTAAACCCTTACATAAAATGTATTATTTGAACATATAACCATATGTTTTGGAAATTAAGACACCACCACCAGGTTCCAGGTACCAGATAAAGCAGTACTTACTATCTCTAATTATGACAAATAGTTCTCCTGTAAACACTTAGGCTGTGTTTGAAAAGTCAAAGACTATGTATTTAAGAAAGTACTGGTCAGTAGGTTCCTCCTTTTCGAAGGCGGTATAATAAGTCTCGTCAATAAATTTTGAAGTGTTTGGTCGCTGGATAATACAGTGAACTTTATTATAACTAAACTTACTAAGAAAGATAACTTACTAAGAAACACGAGAACAGCAAGCCGGCTACGATTTTGTCCGCGACCGTTGCGTGGATATTGATTAGCACTAGATCGTTGACTGTCAGGAAAAATAATAGGAAGAAGCCAAATATGTGAGTCCAGATGTTCATCGTTTCGTTCGTCCACCAGAATATGCTGAAACAAGGGTAGCACGTAAGATTCTGATAAAATACTTGTACTGTTCGCAGGTTTATGTTTCTAACGAAGAACGAAATACGTACTTACCTACAGTATTACCTACTTATGAACAACTTATGTCTAAGGAGTTCATCACGACCGACAGTGTTTGCTCTATCTTGGCAGTTTTAAAATTCTGTAGAAAAGGATCACATTTTCTATATACAAATTCGTTAACGCGCGGCTAAAGGACACTGATTTTTCATAATAGTAAAACATATTAACACTTGGATGAAGTATCTCTACTTTGATACTTGGTCCTAGTATTAACAAAATAAATAATAATATAATAAGTTGTTGATTTTACACTTACGTACTGAAAAGTCACGTCAAGAAAACAATTAAGCTAGGACAAAGCGTAAGTTATGAGCAGTTGGTTTTTTACTCTTTATTAGTTGGTCTTATTTATGGTGTTTAAACTTACCTTAAGTGTTAATCCAGTTACCTACCAGCTTTAAACAGATTTTATATTACTACTATGCGTTTTCCGCGAAAGTTGACATAGATAGGTACTTTAGGTATAATTTGTAATATTCCACACTTTTTTTGTTACTAAGCTAGGGACCCGGGTAAGGTTACCGTTCCCGTGTCCCGCCAGAAAACGGCCGCGAGTGACACCCTGGAGTTTTAGTGGGTAAGACCCACTTAACTTCTCTGCCTTCCCATGGTGGAGCAGTACGCTTGCAGTATTTCTCCACGTAAAAATAGTACCAAATTAATTACAATAACATGCTGGCCCATTTACTCACTGCACCTTTGCAAGTAATAAATGTACCAAAGTATTTCACGGCAATACATGAAACCTTATTATACAGTCACAGTCTGTTTTCCACAGTACATCAGATACTATCTACTTGCAATTTTATTACTGCACGACTTCCTTAGGTGAATTAGTACTAGCATAACTTCCTTATTTAACAAGTCTACTGTTTAAAATTATTAGGTAAGTCAATCCTAACTAATGCATGTCTATAAACTGAATGAACTTAAGTGTCTCTGCTTCGAGTCAAGAGCTTTCAAATTTAAGATACTTTAGTCAGCACCAAGAAAAAAGCTTTCATTATTATGTATGTTCTTTTTTTCTTATTGCAGCTATATATGTCTTTAGAAAAATCCGTAAAAAAATCCTATCTCTTTGTTTATATTAATAAACAAAAATTATTTATACAAAGGTTTTATGGAAAAGTAATTTTTTTTTAAACTTAGATAGTTATTTAATGTTATTATCAACCTTACCTTTCCCAGCAAAGTTTTGTTGGCAGCAATTTTCTATACCCATCTCTTATAAATGGATTATGCTGTAAATACTCTGGGGCTTGTTCATATTTCAATAGCTGTCTATAGTTAAGGTATTCTTCATCTTCTTTAGTAATGTTGTTGTTATCTTCTTGTAGTTTCTTCCCTCTTCTGAGAAGAGTACTGCCAGAGCAGAAGCTGTCGGTTTGGCAGTCATCTTGTACCTTGGACACAGATTTATTTATTATTTAATTGCCAGTTGAGGCCCTTAAAAAACTTACACATAATATGATAATGTTACGACAAAAACAAACACTGTTAGAAAACAGAGTAAGTTCTGTTTTTTAGCAATTAAAATTTATTTTTACCCAACTGTCCAAAGGTGGGGTAATGTTTTTTGATTGTATGAGTATGCCTATGTTAATGTCTATCTATGTTTTGTGACCTGCCACAGCCTAAACTGATTACTGAGTAGGCTGATTTGATGTGAGATGTTTCATTAGCTTTGCTTTTGCCTGCTGATGGTCTTAGACTATTTTGTTGCATCCTGCAGTTTTTTCAGTATGCTTTTTAAAGTCGTAACTAACCACTTGTTATTTAAAAACTAAAACTTGAACATACTTTTTGCCAAAATTGGTGTAGTAGCACCAATTTTTGGCAAAAAGTATGTGAAGTTATAATATTTATTTAATGTTGTTTGCTAAGTTTAAGTTTCCAAAAATAACTTATAAGCGATAAGGCCGCCTTTAGTGTCATTTTTTGTTGCTATTAACCTAACAAGTGCTATTGAATCAAGAATACTTTTACTTTTCTAGCATAGTTTATCCATGCTCACCTTTTCTATACTCATAAACTGTACGGTTTCCGCTTGACATTCACTCACTTTTCTGGTCATAGTTAGAGTCATTTTGCAAACACTTATTTACGAAACCATAAATTAAAAAATAAGAAGCAAATAACCAAATATTTTGTAAACCAGATCAGGAATAGTATAAGCTTTAAGCAATGCAATATTAAAGAAGACAGTATAGACTATTACACATCTCCATCACACTTCAATTTTTGTTTTATTTTCAATAAATCGTAAATTATTAAAAAAAAATAAGAACACAACCACCACTCAGTTCGGATTTTGTGAAACTGTTTTTTTTTTCGTTCAGATTGCAGTCTGCAGATTGCCTATTGCGTCAATGCGATGTGTTTGTCAGTGTCATATTTATTTATGTTTTTTTCACTACACTACAGATAACTTATATTTGTTATTTTTTAATTTAGCGTCATGCAATTTATTTATTTGCCAGTGTCACGTATAATTATTAATATTTTTGCTTTATTGTCATTGAATATTGTCATTCAAGTGCACTGTGAAGATTTTCGCGAAAATCTTATGCGTTATGCTTACTCACAATCATTCGTTAATTTTAGTAGGGTGATTCAATTACAATAGTTTTTTTTCCGTGACCTCTAGTAATTTGCAACAAAGTTTTATAAACTTAATTACACAAATTTTTTGGCGAGCAGAGCTCTTGATGTTCAAAAAAGAGAACTCTTGTACAGTGTTATGAAGTTGATAGAAAACGCAGTCAAATAAAACTGGCATAATGCTATTATCACTGAATATATACGTATTCTAGGTACCTATAAAAATACAGAAATGAGCACGTGTTGGCAAGGAGGTATGTTTTGTATTCAAGGCTTTTTGAGTTTTAACGTTTTACAGCACGTTTTGTTACTCATAGCCTGACTCATAGCATTACTGAAAAAAACACAATTTTACCTGGGACAGTTTCAAATTGCAATATGTAGTCCAAAATAGCTGGCATACCTACCTACTTCTGTGTAATGAATATCCAAATATTCCAAAAATAGCGCCTATCCATCGAGATTATCTTCTGGTATCGACGTCATTTCCTATAAACACTAGTGTTGCACCAACTGAAAATAAAATTACGGATTATTCGTTTAAAAATTTCAATATTTTTCATAGTAATCGTACTTCATTATGAATTATTTTACTATGCTCTTAGAATTAATTACATCAGGTTTTGTCCGAAATAAGCTTCAGAATAATTAATCAAACTTAATTTTAACTTTTTTGGCAATGAGAAAACCTATTAATTAACATATGCTACACTACAAAAGGACTACCATAGCTACATGGAGTTTTTGAACGTCCTTTAAAAATGGTCGATTTTCCTGTCTGCCGTTCTCCATTTGCTCGAAGTGTTTAATTTTGATATTCCTCGTGCTCTAATTTTATTTATATCGTTTGATATTCTAAGTTCTTATTTGATTTAAATTAAGGATTTGAAGTTTTGTTTAAAGTAATTAAAAATAATATTTTTTACATAAAACGACTTTATGTGGTACTATTGCGTTTAGTCGGGAGCCATCTTGCAATCTCTAATCAAAGGTCCTTGGATCACAGTTTCGTTGTCTAGTTGAAAGTCAGTTTATTCCATCATAAAATAATCAAATGGCGTTAAAACGAATTAATAGGGTACGTATACTGTTATAGAATAACATATTTCATTGTTTGAAAAGACATAGTTGTGAGTGTTGTAAAACTGGTATCGGGCTCCGTGAATGTTTCGTCATTGTGAATATCCATTATTCGAAAAATCTTCTGGATTATTCTGGTGTGGACAATAATGTTCACCCTGTTTTGTCAAAAAAATATTCCATGAAGTTCTATGGCCTGTTTATCCAAATAACGGTGCTTTACTGGTGGATGTAGGTGACAATTTAGTGCACACGGCGTACATAAAATGTCGGAATTATGTGCCAATTTTGAGGTTTTCTTGTCATCGTCGTCATCTGTGATGTCAAAATATGGTAGATGGTAACTCGTGCTCCTTTTACATGATGAAAATAAGTGGTTTTAGCTGGTCCATATCTGTTGTTTTGGACAAAACAATCGACCCTCATATAATCGTAGTGATGATGTGACAGTGTCTGAGTGGCCCTATTGTTTCCTGTATTGTTTTGTACACATGTTATTTTGCCTGTTCAGGAATTACAAGACCTGGGCAGAGATCCACCAGCACAATGTTCGGCAGGCCCACATGGTGAAGATCGTAAGTACCTATTGATCTATTTCATGCTTATTTTTGTGACTCATTGTTGTTGAATAATAATAATACTGGGAAACTGTCTCCTTAATTTGGTAGACCATGGAAACACAATTGAATTGAGGGGTTCATTGGTTTTGCTTTGCTGAAGATAGATATTAGGTATAAAGTTGTACTATCGACACATAACAGAGATAAGAAATCCATTTTGCCAGATTTTCAAAACCTAATAATAATGTTCTTGAAGTGATGTCCTTTATCTTAGTTTTTTTAGTAAGTAGTCATTGTTAATGTGTTCAACCTACTATGAATGTCATTTCACCAGTCAATGACCTTGTGCAATTGAATATTGTGTACCAATGTGAATAGTTTTGGACTTGCTGTCTTCTGTGTAAAGCTAATCCAAAACCTCACCTGTTCTTTATATTTTGCTCACCAGAATGTTTCTTTGAGTTAAAATAAAAGAAGCATTCTCATATCGAAGCTTATCATACTCTGTCATCTCACCAAACTTGCACAAGTCACTGGTATATTTTATCAAAAGGTAAATAATTTAAATCCTCATAAACAATTTTTTGCTATTACAGTTTTCCACTGGCAAGCCACAATTATGGGACCAGTAAGTACTTGATTTTTTTTTTGTAACAACGGCAGTGTCATTAGATTAATTTTTGGTAAATGCTACTTTGTAAATTTACATATTTACAGCTGTTATGCAATGTTTTGCTAGACAGCCAAAAAAGAATGAGAATATTTTCTATATTTATGTGTATACATTTTCCATCTCCATTATTTTGACATAATTATATTGAAAAAGTTTAGTAAAAAAATCAATGATAGAAAGATATTAATTCTCACTAGATTACTGTAAACAGAGTTTGTTGCCCTTGTTGCATTTTTAATGTGATTAATATGGAAGAGTGTAACTTTATAGGATAAGTAATCTAACCTTGCATTACTGTTGTCATTTCCAGGTCGACAGTCCTTACCAAGGAGGAGTATTCTTCCTCACCATACATTTCCCAACAGACTATCCATTCAAACCACCAAAAGTTGCATTCACAACACGCATCTATCATCCCAATATAAACAGTAATGGTTCCATTTGTCTTGACATTCTTCGCGCACAGTGGTCCCCAGCTTTAACCATATCCAAAGGTAACTGTTGTTTTTTTTTTAAGTTTTAATTCTCTGCTAGAGACAGTATAATAAAAGCTTGATTGATTTTTATCGCCCTTCATACAAACTTGCTAGCTCTAAGAATTTCTGAATGACTAACCCACATAATAGTGATCAGTAGGTCATTTCAAAAGTACTATAGACATGACTCATAATTTTGCATCATATAAGTATTATGAATAGTTTTGATAAAGCCTAGAGCTGAAGTTGATTTTTGAATTTCATGTCGCCTTTTAAGGATAACTTTAGAGCACCAACAAAAGGTCTTGCATTATCCTCAAAATGTGACATAGGAATGACTTTGAGTTATTAACTAAATATTCACAAGCATTATATGTTTGCATAAACAAAACTTCAGCACACCAGACAAGCTTAGACCATCAAATATTGTAATCGTTATTGTTTGGTTGCTGAAATTCACACTAATAGGTACTAAAACTACTTACTTAACATCTTTAGATGTAGACCTGTTCTACATTTCTCTGATTAGTCATGCCAAAGTATGCTAATTATAATATTGATATTAAGCAATAACATTCATGTGTAGTTTTTAAATAATTTCAAAAAGGAGTTTCTCAATTAGGCTATTTTTTGTGTGAGGTGCCTGATTTCTCAGTGTGTCTGAACTGATGAGGGTAGTGTATGTTTCATGTGCTCTAATATAAATTTAATCAAAATTGGTCCAATAGTTTGGTTTCTAAATCAAAATAACTGACTTATGTTATTGTGCATGTTTGTATGGGTTGATGTCGGTCGCCTATATCCAATGATCTATTATTTATTATCTATGCTAAACAATAGTGTGTGAATTGAATATGTTACTTTTGTGTGTTTCAGTGTTGCTCTCAATCTGCTCACTGCTATGTGATCCAAACCCAGATGACCCATTGGTGCCAGAAATCGCTAGGATCTATAAAACTGACAGAGAAAAGTACAATGAGTTAGCTCGCGAGTGGACAAGGAAGTATGCCATGTGAGAGTCAATTGTGACATCCGACAACATACACACACATCGCCACAGCCCGGGCCCTGATCCTGTTTCCTTCTCTTTCCCTAATTCCTGTATCCCATTCCTATCTTGTCCCCATCAATACCAAAATGACTGGAAATATGTGTTAAATATCCATGGTCACTTTAGGATCTGCCTAATTTCTGTCGTTTCTGGTAATTTAAACGCGAATTTAATGCATCGTTAAGTAAAGTTGGTACACATGTGCAAATATAATTTTTTTTCTATCTAATAAGACATTTTCTTTAAGTGCAAAATTAATTTCATTTAATGTTGATGTGTCAGTAGATGTCTTTCACTACTTAGTTGAAGTATGAATATTAGTTAAATTTACATCGTTTCATTATGTAATTTGTGTAACTATTTGTACTTTAACTAGATCTAAATTGCGTTGTGGAGCTGTACAATAGCCATATGTTTAGGAAATGGAGCGTACCTTACTATTCACTTGTCCGATTCACTTGAGAATTTGTCGATGAAATGTAAGTAAAGCTCATAAGTGTTAAGAACATTTTGGGTAATGTAAGTAAGTGGTATTACAAAATGAGCTCGTTCACAGAGTCGAGTGAGTGTTATTTTTTTTTTACTAGAAAACAACTGTTTCATTTAGTGAATGTAGCTTGCTACGGACTGTCATTGTTCAGTCAGTTTTCTTTCATCCACAATATTTACACGGAAAACGCTCCAATAGTAACAACTCGCAGTATAAATTACAGTGTATCTCATAAGGTAATAAGTTATGATTAATCTAGATTTTTTTCAATATGGCGATCTTTATATTATAATTTTATCTAATATATATTGTGGTTGTAAGGATATGTGAGTTGTGATTTCCACAAGAGTCCTATCCATTGTTCCTTTCCCGATGTCCTCTGACGGTATCGTTACGAAGTGATAGAGCCGCGGCGCAAGTGGCAGGCCGGTGTGTCATACGTTCTGCTGCTGGCAGGAGGAAGCGTTTGTTCACTGTTACAACACTAAGGAGATTAAAATTTAAAGCTTTTAAAATTGTAATCAATCAACAACATGTACTATTTTAGCTTCATTAAATTGTAAGAAACAATAAATTATTGTGTATGTAAATAAAATATTGAGCTTTATTTAGGCAATTTCCTAGTAAACATTGTGGATAAGCAGCGGTAAAAATCGTTTCGTATTTGGCACAGTTCCTGATGAGGTCGTTGGCCGACATTTGATTTATTACGCCTCAAGCTTCCTGATCTCGACAATTTCTGAAGCTACAATAATACACTTTGCTTTTATTTTAAACTTCATTCTTTGTAGCAAATAAACTTAAATTACATTATTTTAAGAACTTGTTTATATTGAAAACTAGGCCTATAGCAAGTTCTAAATTATTTCAGTTTCAGGAGTCGCTCGCATCCATTTTGTCTTCATATCTGCATTGATTGATTCAAACCCAGTTCCATCTCATGCATAATTCATTGATTAAATCGTCAACAATTCTCTCAAGACGCAATTCCTACTTTTAGAACGCGAGTTGTCCTCTGCTTTCAATTTTATGAACTACTGCCAGCCTGAGAATGTTTGCTTGTTTGATGGGAATGGGAACGTTTTTTGTCTGTTTTTAGTCTGCTATTGTTTCGTAGCTATGAAAGTAGATAGGTATTCCTATATTATATGGAGTTGTTGAAAGTTGAAATTTTCTTCGTGTTCATAGAAATAATGTTGTGTGTATGCTAAATTGACTTACATAGTCCAGGCAAATCAATATAACATAATTTTAGCGGGAACTAAGGCTAATGGATTTCAGAGGGTAGCGAAGTTAGGGCTATCTCACTGGGATACCTAACATTTTGTTGGTAGTGCGACCTGGATAGGGCTTTTACAAGCAAAGCTTCCCTGTTAGGTAAGGCCATAGCTATTTAAAAGAGCATTAATCATACGAGGCTTATGCGGTGTTAATGTTGAAGTTATATATACAATAGTGACACTGCACTACCTACTGAAACTATGATGCAACGGTACAATGCCCTGCGCCATTTTTCCTGGAGTTGGCGGTTGAGTGATATCGTTCTTTCATCCTATTTGGGTGTCGTGATGCGTCACAAGGGGGGCGGCGCGGCGCAGTCGGTCGCGTCATATCGTCCTATATACTAGCATTTATGCTGTGACTAATTTGATAATTATGTCTATATATTTACAAGTATCTATAGCTGTTTCAGGTGTTGGTATTGTGTTGCAGTAAGGAACATTACATCTCCTCGCTTATTTTTTTTTTCTGAGGCATTTTTGCAGGACCGAACCTGTACCGAAGATGATAGTACCCATACCTTTTTTTCCTAAGGGTCAATGATAAAGGGAATTTCACTACCTAACGGTTTAACCAATTCTCTGGTATTCTACCTATATATCACGGAGAAGAAAATATTTTCCTTTGTCTTTCTAAATATACCTTTAGAATGACTAGTGTTTCTTACATGCTTGGTTTTGGTTTTACGAGAAGGGGTAAACTCGTAAAAGTACTTTTGCCTCGTTTGGTAAGAGTTGTGTGCGTTATCTTTCACTTATCTATTCTGTGAGTCATTTGGGTTATTTTATTTATAAATAGACATAATCTTATATATAAAAATGAAATGCTGTTCGTTAGACTCGTAAAAACTCAAGAACGGCTGGGCCGATTTAGCTGATTTTGGTCTTGAAATGTTTGTCGTACTACAGGAAAGGTAAAAGGTGAGAAACATAATAACTGTTAGGCGGTACGACGTTCGCCGGGTCAGCTAGTAAAGATAAAAAAATAGAGCAAGGACGTCAAAATATATATTTTTTTGCTTTTGCGTAACTTATATACTATTCTAACTATCAATAAATTAAAGCTCCACCGGTATTACAAACGTGTTTAATTACCAAAATGAAAGTAGGTACATAATTTACAAAGGCACATACGTTAAAAGCTAAAATTACAGTTCAGTCGTTTCCATATTCTTTGCGTTCTTCATTTGCTCCAGTTGTTGGTAAAAGTCATATTTCGCTTGGTTGGTTTGTGGCTCGGTCTCCGTCGACTCTATAGAAGGGAAAGCACCGGTGGTAATGAAGTAAGGTTTTTCGTTTGATAGGTCTTGGTCGACCGCGTTTTCGTCGAGCGAATCTCGCTCGGAGTGACTGAGTTGGTCGTCGTTTTTGTACCAGTCGTTTTCGTATGCGTGGAGCCAGATCGGGTTGGATCCTTTGGTGCTGTGTTTGTTGGTGTTTGGGACTCTGCCTCCGGAACTGCGGATCGTCATGTCCGACTCGCCTGGGGTCGGGGACGCTGTCAACAAAAGCAGGCGTTAAATATAATGTTGACCTCAATTCCGAAAGATTTTAGCTACTCGTAGTGTAGCCAAAATGGCATATGAAAAAATATAGGCATAGGTACTTTTTTCATTATTGTATACTAAAATAGACCTGATATTTTTAAGTGTGAATATTCTTATTATTATAATATATATATATATATATTGTTGTTGTTCAGAACAACAACAACAATCTTAGTAACATAAGAATAAATAGTCTTCGACTTCTCCGAATAGAGGTCATTTGCTTGAAAACTTTTTCTAACTCGACCGCATTTAGTGAAATGAAAACAAAAGGTAATGACCGCCCAAAAATCGTGACTTATTATGTGCTGATCTACTTGATAGCTATTTATTAGTTATTTTTAAGTTAATTAAACGAAAATGGGCTAAAACGTCACTTTTAATTGAAAAGGTTCATTGATCTAAGACATTGTATAGAGAAATTAATATTTTCAGGGTTACAGTAAAAGTTGTATAAAACAATGACCCCGGCCTACAATTCAGGTTTGTTAATTAAATTGCGGATTAAATTCAACTAACTCACTCGTCAACTATCACCCAAATAAAGTTAGTTATGCAGCCGGTTGGTAGAAACAACAACTAGGATTACTAGTAATTAAATGTATTGTCCACCCCAACAAGTGGGATAAGGGAAGATGCAAGTACGAATCCTGCCAAAGGGAAATTTAACTGATCTAGCAAGCATTCCGGACCTAAGGTACTCCTGGCGGTGTCACGGGAACTTGAATTAGGGCCCAGGTAAATTTTTGATTTAAAGTTTATATGCCATTGAGCCCTGCATTGGCTAAATCTTGTCCGTCTGTCCCATTACTATTCGATATACCTAGTCGTATATAAGGACTAGTCAGAGTGTTTCAGGTAGCGTTTCTGATCGGATTCGAAAACTTTGCATCACAAAAATTACGCAAACGCTTTGCGAGAGTACAAAAGTCATACTTTAATATGCGACTATTTTCTTATACACTACACCTACAATAAAATTTTAGTCATTTTTTACGATCTAACAAGGTTTGCGTAATTCGAACCCGATCGGATACCTGAATGTATAAAGGACGGGTACCACGGGTCAGAATTCATGTTTCTCCGGGTACCTTGGGGTCTGGAATGCAAGAGATAAGGTAAGTAGTTCACTTACAATAGGCAGTGGCTGTGGCCGCCTTCAGTCTTCTCATGTAGTCGGCGCGTTGCGACAGACACGTCATTACAGAGAGCACTAGCAGTACAGCGAGGAACAGCGTGGTCCACACCAGCCAGAATACAGTCTGGTTGCTGGACAGAGACTCCGCCATCAGAGGCTGGTATTCTGCTGGCTGAGTGTCTAACACGTTAAACTCCTGGGAACAAAGAGGATAGGGTTTATTTTAGCATGGCTATTTAGAACTAGTCAGAAGCGTTCTCATTCGGATTTATTAAACATAAATTCTCAAACTTGTGTTGCAAACTGGAGCTCAGATCAATAAAAAAATCGCAATCTAATTTCAGAGGTCATTGTTATTATTATTCGAGCTGATTCATGTTCAACATAATTGAATCCAATCGAGAACTATTCTGAATGGTTAACTTTTAACGCTAATAGGAAAAAATGTTTTCGAAAATATGAAACATCGAGATTATCGAAGTGATGATAGTGGATATTATATGTTAGCGGTGACGTCAGAATATTAGATACCTTGAATAGATCATCCAGCTGTTCAATATTATTATCGACAATCTTCAACACTTGCTCCACCTCCAAAACCGAATGATCTTCTCCATTCACTAAATGCAGGTACAAATCAGTCTTCGTGTTATCAACGGAACCATCTTTATTAGCGTGTACGCGCACGTCGTCTATGTTAACTACGGAACCCGTGACTTGGGCCAATTGTTCGCGGAATATGTGTATTTTGTCGCGTATCTCTGAAGGATGGGAGCGAAGGACGAATCTGACTCTCTGGTCTTCCCTAAGGAGATAGATGAAGACGTGCGCTTCGTCCTCTAGACCTCCTGTATCGTTCGCAAGGACCTGAGAATAATAATTTTTGATTGTTATTAGGTTTAGTAATGAATGGGATAAGCATGACGAATGATAGGAATTAAGTGTTAAGAATTGATTACCACACGTTTAAACGGTAAAGGACAAACATCGGGAGGAAACCTGCGTGTCTGAGAAGAATAATATATCTTTTGAAGATGAGTGAAGTCCCCAATCCGAAATTTGACAAGAGTGACATACCTACACCTTCTTTCATATGGAATGTCGAGTTAAACACGAATTTAGCAAAATGTTAAAGAGTTTTCGATCGGTTTTTGTTACCGTCATCAAAAAACAGGAGGATTTCAATTCGTCAAGAAGTTCAAGAGGATGTCTCAGCGACTCCAAGATCGATTTTGAAAATTCTTATCTACTTTCTAGTTGCACATACCTTTTAATAAAATCGGTCCAATAGTTGGGTTTTTACCAAAATAACACCGAACATTGTTTTATGTAGGCGTCTGCTAAATTTATAGTAACTTATAATCTTATAAGTTGTGTTATCTATTGCAGTATGTTTAACAATGATTTTATTTGAGTAAATATAAAGATGCAATGAGTTAAGTCGATACATAAAGAAATCACTAAATGATAGGTACTTAAAATACTAGTTTGACTAACACATTGTGAATGGATTTTAAGGAATTTCTGCGACTCACACTAGGAAAAATCCTGTGTCGTGAGACTCAGCGCCTTCCAATCAACTATTTATCTTTGCCTTCAAGTAACTATTTTTAAATTGTAAATTATCAAGTACTACTTAGGAAAACTCCGCTCTTTAGAGAGCAATTATAATAACTCAAGGAATAATAATAATATTTATGTAATAAACAAAATAAAACAGTACATAAATTATAAATAGCATTGGTGTAGGGAATCTGTGGTAAGTACGAGTTATCTTTACAATCACCTTTGCACGAATTGTCTCTTTGTAACGTTTTCCTGCATTTTATGTACAATTTATTTAGGTAAATTTTAATCGTGAAAATAAAATATGTACCGTACTTAAAACCTTACGAGACGACTCCGCATATTCTTCAACCATAAGCAATACCTAAATACCAATAGCAAACCCATCATGTCCATGTTTGGAATACTGCATATGTATAATAAGCGAATTACGTAAATGTAAATTACTTGCAGGTTATGTGGGTGTACATTCACCAGCAAGTCTTTTTGAAAAAAAGTGGTTGAGTAACCACTTTTCTTATCGGTAGGTACCTCCGATACTATTTTACCGACTTGAATTCGGTAAAATAATATCGGCGCAAGCTATTTTATAGCAATTTCATTGTAAACCTACCTAAACCAACAACCTTTCACACAAAAAGATTTTTCAGATCGGCCGAGCCCTCTCTGAGATGTCAGGTAACATAAAAAGTACCGTTAAATAACTCTTTTTTTAATCGGAAAGTCGGTAAAAAGTAAGTTCTTCGTTGATATGTTTTGTACGCGATGAACTGTTGCCGACTCAAATTTCATTTTCCTTAAGGCCCGTATTTACAGCATACCGCGTAAATACGTAGTTTTCCACGTTCAAATTGTATACTTTGCCTTAGTTTTTTTTATTTGCAATAACTCAATCAAAGTATTTTGTTATGCTCTTCTTGAACTATCATATGTGTATTTAATTTTTTTTTACTTATTTAAATATATTTTTTCCCGGTACATGATTAAGCTAAAACTCGCGCAGACCTCATTAACGAGCTCTATTTTGCAGATTCTATTGAATGTAGTCCCCTAAAAAAAATATTTTGTCTCTACAGATATCATGAGCTTTGATTACCAAGATTCATATATTGCCTGGTAGCCGTAAATAACTGAGAAAAAAAAATCTATTTTAATTTTCAACCAAAAAAGGCTCTGAAACATGTCCTTAAATTTCCGAAGTTCTTCTTCCTTTTCTACGCAACTTTACACCAAAGTATTATTTGGTTTGTGCTGAACACATAGACATATATATCTTTTTTTAAATGCTGTATCTATTTTTTATTTAATTATTTAAATGTACTATAATTTCACTGCGCTAGCAACGTGCGCTCAGTCGCGTTTGAGCGCTTGTCGAGGACAGATCTGCGTTCGTCGTTTTCGCGCGCTTTTTTGAAACCAATTCTATCGGAAATGTCGCTGGCCTTGGCGTAGCGCTTTGATTGTGTGCGTGCTAGAACAACATACACTTGTATGGACCGTATTTGATATTTTATGAGAATTCTTTATTTTTCATGTTTTAATTCATCATCATCAAGTTGCTTGTTACATTTTAACCGACTAGATAAAAGAAGAGGTTACACAATTTGATTGTTCTTCCTGTATCAGAGATGCCTAGATATATTTTGGAGATTCTTTTTTGCATAGGAGGTTACACAATTTGATTGTTTTTTCTATATCAGAGATGCCTGGATGGATTTGATGGTTCTTTTTACAACTCAGGGACAAATCAGGTGCAAATCAAATGCAGCTCAAGCGAAACTCAAATGCAGTTCAAGTACAACTCATGTGCAACTCAAATGCAGCTCAAGTGCAACTTAAATGCAGCTCAAATGCACCTCAAACGCAGCTCAAGTACAACTCAGATGCAAATCAGGTGCAACTCAAATGAAGCTCAAGTCTAACTCAGGTGCAACTCAGGATCAACTCAGGGACAACCCAAGTGCAACTCAGTGCGGTAGCCTATTAAAACAAAGTAATTTTAATTAGTAGTTAAATCTTTGTTCATTCAAATTATAGATTTGTGGTGGGTCTACCGCTTTCCGCTTTGAAAAAAAAAACATGACTTGAAAAGGCCCAGGTTAGCTTGCGAAAAATTAAAAAAAAAAAACCTTACAATAAAAGCAGACGCAAACGTTAGTCAGTTAAAGGAAATACTTAATATTATATTGATATTACAAGGTACAATATCCAGAGCTTGATGCTGGTTCTACTTGGGTCATTTTTGAGTCCGTGGAACTTCTACCATCCTTCACCATCTTACCTTGAAATCAAAATATCCCTTCATTCCCTTCTGTGGATCAAAATTAAGTGTGATATCTCCAGTATTAACATTGACTATGAAAGGTGCGACGGCTAGATTCTCCAAGCCTTCGGTAAGGGTTTCCTTCACCTCACCTACTTGGTAGTAGGTTATTTTGGCATTATCTCCCTCATCTGGGTCTATGGCCTGGAAGAATAGCAAAAGTAAAAGAAAGAAAGAACATTTATTTTGTTAAGGAAAAATTTAACTAAACCATTTGAATTAAAAAAAAATTAACCCGAAAAATGTAATATGTAAAAAAAATTACACCGTTTTACTAACACATATTTTATATTACATTTTTTATAGACATTAAACAGGTTTAAATTTAATGAAATTTTATTTAACATTTTTTAAATTTCAAGCGAACCGGATTTTGGAATTAATATATTTACTGAAGGGAACTTAATAATAGTGATGAAAACTAGTAACTTTGCTTAGTAAGTACCTACACTTAGTGTAGCTCCCATTCTACGTCGAGAAAATTATGTAATACCGTAGTTTATATATACAGTACATTATTTAGTTTATTGGTTCACTAAAATATACAGTACAAAAAATATAAAGTGTTCCTCTATGGGCCGTAGCCGAGTGTTTGTAAAGCGCATTAGCTCTGAAAGTCCGCTATGTGTAGACTATTCTATTAAGCTATTGTTTTTGTCGTGTCATTAAATCAAAAAAAAAAAAAAACAAAATCAAAATGTTTTTATTTCAGTAACTAAAACTGTTTTTACATATAATCAAGGTGGGGCCCCTCTTTTAAGTATAGAAATACTTGTGACAGGGGCCCCGCCCTTCCATATCTATTCACATATTATCAAAAACATAATTGTGTTAAAATTAATTATAAGAATTTAAATAAGTAAACTAAATAACAAAACAACATATTAATTACAAATATTCGACTGTCGTGTGTATATTTGTGTGTGAGTTTCTGAATATCAGGGTGTGTATGTATGTGTGTGAATGATTGTATATTTATTATATTAGTCTCTATCCCGTATCTTTCGTAAGTGTTATTGATGTAAGTAGTGTAGGTAATTATAGTTGTACTCATCTATTAATACTTATTAGTGCTTCAATCTCCTCGTAAGATTTAGTAAGTATCCAAGTTGTAACAGCTGTTTTACATTCGTAGCGTGTCATAGAGTGTATGTTGAGAGTGTTGTTTAGCCGGTTGTACAGCCGCGCTGATGTCTCTCATACTGCTTTCCAGCAAAATATGTTTTGTATGTTTTGACCGGTGCAGCCAACTGCATTCTTCTTCTATTACTATTGATATTTGGAATGTGTGAATGTAGTGAACTATACAAATTTAATTTAAAACAAAATCTAAAGCTACCTCAGTACTAAGCTAGTAAAACCTATAATATGATTAAAACAAAGAAGCCAGTGGCGCGTCACATCGATGACGTTTGCAACAGTGAAGTTCTCCGAGAATAGTTTTCATGGTTAGAGTTATTTACTCGTATTAATGAGTCACCTTGACCTATAAAATCGATACCACCGTCGACGACCGCCGGAATCTATAGCCACTGAATATTTTAACGTCATTCTACGAGTCACGGTATTTAGTTGATGTTTACGTGTTGGTTTATTACTGTGTGACGGAACGTTCAAACAAATCCTTGTACTAACAAAAAAATATCAATATTAGAATTTTAGCTTGAGGCAAAATTCTTGGATATTGAAGTAGCTGTACTTAACGAATGGATTTCGCTTAAATTATAATCAAAGGTATCGTGTAACGTTAGTAACATCTACCTTGGTTCCATTATGTCAGTTCCCCATTTTTCAACTCTGTCAAAACGAAACCAAGAATGCTGTCCCTTGCTTCACTTCCTTCGCTGCTATCGTTACACGATACTTCCACTGATCGCATTAAAACATATATTTTTTCTCTATAAAATGATTACATGCACGCTTTGAACGCACTAATCTTTAGGGAGAATTTTAATAGATGGCATACAAATAAATAAAAAAAATTAAAATAAAAATATTTCAACGAAAAAAATCACACTCACTGTTTTGCATTACAATGTCTTATAAAACTTCTGAGTAAACCTATTATTGGTTAAATCTATTTAATAATGCTCTCTATTATTATAATCAGTTGTCAAGTAACTATGCTTGAGTGACCTTGCATCAACCTCATCCCTAAAGAAACCCGCCAAGGAATTTCATTAATAGACAAAATCGCATACTTAGTTACTATAAAATTTTCAAAAGGTTTGCTACTCTAAACTCTAGTATCAAAATTACCTTCACTTGCATAAAATCAATACCAAAATCAGCCTCGGTAGTGATCCCTCCGGTAAATATTTTGCTCACGAAAGTCGGTGCGTTGTCATTGACATCTTCTACTTTGACATGTACTGTCAAAGTACTGGCCGCGTCTGAACTTTCTTGATACTTTGGATTTGACACACAGTCTTCTGTAGCAAGGACGGTAAGGGTGTATGCAGGTTGCATTTCACGGTCTAGAGCCGCTAATGCAGATAGTCTGGAAGTAAGTTTTTTGTATTAGCTGTCTTTCTTATTACTATTTGTATTCTGTGTGAGGATTATGACGATTTTTCATGCAACGTTCAGCAAAAGTGAAAAATTAAGACCATGACGAATTTTGTATGTGTTGGTATTAGTTTGTTACTCCTTCACGCTCAAACGGCTTATCGGATTTTGATGAAATTTCGCAGGAAGATAGCCTATACCCTGGATTAACACATACGCCATTTATCCCTGAAAATTGAAGTGTTCTCATAGGATGATGAAATATCTACCGCGGGTAAAACCGCGAGGCACAGCTAGTATTCCTATATATTGGTTTGGGTTACTTAATCTAAACGCAATGTTGGACAAGGTAAAACTATAATTACATGCATGTAGCCTTTTAAGGATGCGAGTATACCTATGCAAACTATGTATACATATTTTGTAATACATAAAAATATATGGTATACATTAGGCTGGTAGAACTGCAATCGTCATCTATTGGTTTAGGGTTTTATCTTAGGTTATAGAGATTATCATTCAAAAATAATGCTATCAGCAAGTTCAAATATAATGAGTTGATAAGCAACTGAACATGTGTTTTCAGAATTTACTTAATATATTATAGACTCTGTTCATAACGTTTTCCATGTAGGACATCTTTCATATCACAATTTTAATCATTGGGCGTTTCTCTCCTTAACTTTAGATTTACTAAGACGACATGACCACTATGATAAGAAAAAGATTGAAAATGCAAATTATCTAAGTGTTTGGCAACTGGATGAGTAAAAAGAAAATATTATCTCCTTTAGAAACTGGTTGCTAATCTCAGTTACCAATGCGGAATGGGTTATAAGTACAAAACCAAACAGCTAACAATTTAACGTCGCATCCGACTGACGCTAGCGCTCAGTCGTAAAATCCACTCCACGGTCACCCATCCGCAAAACGCCCGGGTTAAAGCTTGTTTAACATCATTTGAAAACACGACCTCTACTTGCAGTACCATGAGTGCTACAAAAAGTAAGTCTGTTAAACGTATGAGCCACTTACCTATGAGTATCTCTTTGCAATTCAAACAGCCCTTCTTCATTGCCTTTCACAATATAATAACAAACTGGCAACAAGGGTTCATCTCCTCTGTCTATTTCATCCCTTTCCACCACACTAGGTAAGTAAACTCCGAAACTTCTAGAGTTTTCCGTAACGTTCACGTGAATATTTTTCTCTGGAAATCTTGGACGGTAATTGTCTACGTTTTGTACGTAGATTGTGAGGTCTAGGTACGAGCTTAGAGGCGTTGGCAGCCCGAGATCGTAAGCTTCGATACGTAGCTAAAACAAAAGTTTTGGTAAAATTCAATATAAATAAAAAAGCGACAGCTAACTTTAATAGAGTCAGTGAATTCCGGCAAAAAAATTCAAATTTTGTAGAATAGCTTGGACAAATATAGAAAAAAATATATTTATTTTTATTTACAAAAATATACATGAGGAAATTAATACGGTTTTATTTTTCAAAGAACGCTACGCTACTAATAAGATGGTATATAAAGAATATCTAGTGTTTTCCCGCTTTGTCTTGATGTCAGCGGCAGAAACAGAAAAATATTTTTATTTTAAAACTTAAGGGATTCCTCCTCACCACCTCCACACCACACCTTATTATTTCTCTTTATCTCAGTATCCGACTTCCTCGACACGTGTTTCAATGAGGAGGAAACACACCATAATTATTTTTTTATATTTCTCACGCTGACATCAAGACAAAGCGGGAAAACACTAGATATTCTTTATATACCGACTTATTATAGATGAATTTCCGCAAAGTGACGCCTGACTTCATTAATTACGCTACGCTACTATTTACTTGTATCTGACAAACTTTCGATATTTACGAGCGTTATTGAATTCACTGAATTCACAGAATGTCAGCAGTGGCCTAAATGGTCAAGGCATATGGGCGTGTTACCCAGGAGCTGCAGGATCGAATCCTTCCTATCGTGAAATTTTTCGTTCGTTCTCTTATAAGTTTTCACTTACCCTGTAAGTAGTCTGTTTGTCCCTATCCAAGGTGTGCGAGGTCCGCAAGGCGCCCGTAGATGCGTGTATTGAGAAATGATGTGCGTCCCGCAGTCGAAACCTCACCGCACCGTTAGGACCAATGTCCGCGTCTATAGCTCTAACTGTCACCACTACTGTACCTATTGTCGCATTCTAAAATAAATATATACAATATTTTAGAAGTATAGGTACACTAGCAAATATATAGAATAAAACACAAAGCAAGATGTGATGTCATTCAAGTTTTTTTCGTATTTTTCTCAACAAGCCATTTTATTTTATCCATTATGGACGCGCACAAATAACTAGCCAGCCATCTTGGATCATTCGTAATACTGGATTTAGAAAGACGTTTGTCAAATAGATAGATAGACAACTCTTTATTAAAAAACCAGCTTAACAATAAATAAAGTTAGTTAGGTATGGAAAAAAAAACCTGTAAACAATACTTTTTAATGACGGCCTTATCGCTAATTTGCTTTTTTATGGCGATTTCTTCTAGGCAAGGCAACCATGCACGTACAAGATAATTACATAATATTAAATGGGCCCAAAAATATGCAGAATTTTATTTCAATCGGCTGAAGATAACTGGTTAAAAATATTTCTTGCAAGATTTGATATAACATAAACAAACACATACGAACATTGCAAGTGTAAAATTACTTGAATTCGGCAGGCGAAACATACGTTAAGTGTAAAATTACTTGAATTCGGCAGGCGAAACATACGTTAAGTGTAAAATTACTTGAATTCGGCAGGCGAAACATACGTTAAGTGTAAAATTACTTGAATTCGGCAGGCGAAACATACGTTAAGTGTAAAATTACTTGAATTCGGCAGGCGAAACATACGTTAAGTGTAAAATTACTTGAATTCGGCAGGCGAAACATACGTTAAGTGTAAAATTACTTGAATTCGGCAGGCGAAACATACGTTAAGTGTAAAATTACTTGAATTCGGCAGGCGAAACATACGTTAAGTGTAAAATTACTTGAATTCGGCAGGCGAAACATACGTTAAGTGTAAAATTACTTGAATTCGGCAGGCGAAACATACGTTAAGTGTAAAATTACTTGAATTCGGCAGGCGAAACATACGTTAAGTGTAAAATTACTTGAATTCGGCAGGCGAAACATACGTTAAGTGTAAAATTACTTGAATTCGGCAGGCGAAACATACGTTAAGTGTAAAATTACTTGAATTCGGCAGGCGAAACATACGTTAAGTGTAAAATTACTTGAATTCGGCAGGCGAAACATACGTTAAGTGTAAAATTACTTGAATTCGGCAGGCGAAACATACGTTAAGTGTAAAATTACTTGAATTCGGCAGGCGAAACATACGTTAAGTGTAAAATTACTTGAATTCGGCAGGCGAAACATACGTTAAGTGTAAAATTACTTGAATTCGGCAGGCGAAACATACGTTAAGTGTAAAATTACTTGAATTCGGCAGGCGAAACATACGTTAAGTGTAAAATTACTTGAATTCGGCAGGCGAAACATACGATAAGTGTAATATTACTTGAATTCGGCAGACGAAACATACGTTAAGAAACAGAATGTCATCTATACATATAATTATATGGGACCAATTGAAAAATATACCTTTCTAAACAAAGAAATATTTTTTAAATCAGTCCAGACATGATTGAGAACTTTCTCTTTTGAAGTTGTTATATTCTACTTACTTCAGGTACTTTGATGGTGTCATTTTGTTTGGGATGTATAAACACAGGCGCGTGATCATTATAATCAGCCACACATAGCTTCAGCTGTCCTCTCACTATATTAGAAGGTATTCCCAAATCTCTAGCTTCAATTGTAAGGCTGTAGTTTCCAAAGCGATCCTTGAGAGACTGCTTGGCGAATAGACGACCAGTGTTTGCGTCTCCACCTACTTGCTCGAAGCGAAATAGTTCTGTGGGAAAATAGGATATTTTAAATAGGCTGTTTTATTTTATATGCGGCGAATTGTAGACGTTCAGGATCAGGACATTGTTAGCATTACGTTAACGGTGAAAAGTAATAAGCAATCTTGACTTCATTTTGGACAGAGTTGAAGGGTCAAACAGTCAAAATGAAACCAAGATTACCGTCACTTGTTTCATTTCTTTTGCAGCTAACGTTACACGATACCACGATACCCTGGCCAGAGGTAATAATAAAGGGGAGAGATTTGGGCTTAGAACCAAAATCTACTCTAAGAGCAAATACGAAGTACGCAAATTCGACATAGAACCAAAGCTTGGGACTTTGGGTAAGCTGTCATGTTTCTAAAGTGGAACTGGGGAGAACATTAATGAGACGAAGTGATGAGAGATATTAGTGGATGTAGCAATGGAGTTTCTTAAAATCGTTATTTTTGGCATCGTTTAACTAATTACAAAGCTGACCTACATTCTATAATATTAAGATGTATTTTTGCCCACTACCATCAATAGCTCGTATATGATTCACGTGGAAAATCGTGACATGTGCCCATAATGTAAAGAAACATGAATGAATTTGCCATCTAGAGTATTAAACCAAACCATACTTAATTCAAATAAGGCTTGCGTGAGTCGAAACAATAAGGAATGGAATAAAGAACAACAAGAACTTTAGAGGTCTTGTAAATATTGATTGCATCATAGCTTGGTTATGTAACCGATGACGCAAAGCAGCCTCAATATTTGTGTCTTATCACTACAGTAGTCGAAAAGATAATTCAGCCGAGAGTCAGAAAGTAGCACAATATACTCGTAGTTCAGGTTAACGCTAGTAAAGCTATATAATTTACGACACTTCAGAAAACTAATATAAGATTGGCTTTGGGATTTTAATAATGATGCACATTTAATAATTTCCTCCTGCATTAACAGGTTTCATCACGCAAACGTAAAAAAAAACCACTTTCATTCGGCAGACAGTCTTTCACTTATTCAGATTTATTAACCTAACTACTTGATCGTTTTTTATTCATATGTGACAAATATGTTCGGTATACCTTTTAGTTCGCCACTCTTTCAAACAAAATCTTTTAAAAACGGCCAAGATTCAATGAAAAATTTGAAAAAATACGTTACAGCAAATAGATTCCGACGAAATGGGAAATTCCTCCTTTGTTGGAGTTGTCAATCAAAGAGGGCTTGTCGAGGCTACATGTCAGATATTATTTTGTATGAAAATTTTAAATTACGTGTATATTTGTATTCATTATTTTTAAAAATTAATTGCTGTTCGTTTGTCTCGCTAAAACTCGAGAACCGCTGAGCCGATAAGCTGATTTTGGTTTTTGAATGTTTGTGAAGGTTCATGGAAGGTTTAAACGTATATAACTTAACAGTTATAATATATATATAACTTAACGTTTAAACAGTTATATACGTTTAAGGCAAACTTGGTACCGTACGTTAGGCGGTACGAAGTTTGCCGGGTCAGCTAGTCTGAAATAATATACTATTATTTATTATTGTATGTTTACACACATACCGTATCCCTTCCCACCGACCAAATGGAACTGCACGCGTCCGTTGGGCGTATTGTTGTCGTCTGCGTCGGTCGCTGTAACGGACACTATCGGCTCTCTGTGGTTGTGGAACTCCGTGATGGTTGTGCACTCTATTGGCATTTGTAAGATCGGTGGGTTGTCATTTACATCTTCTATGTGAATCCTGAGGATAGAATAGATTTTTGAGAGTAGGATCTTATTTATTCTGACTTCTAAATCCATTTTTTTATACGCGGGCAGTTTTTTCTCATACTGAGTGTTCTGTATAAGGCTTTAAAATAAAAACTATCAAAATTACGTTGCAGCCATAGCTGCTAAACTGGGCAAAATCACCCGCTCGTGCCATACGTAACAACATCATCATCATTCCCTAGGAAGTGATCATATAACATACACATATAATATTGCACAACATGAGTGATATTTTAATATGTTATGCTAAAATTACTCATAATATACTGGACAAGTACAATCGACAACATTTCATTTTTGTAAAGGGATGGAAACTCAAAAACTATTTCGAGATAATGTAATGAAGAGTTCTTATACTAAAAATACCAGATTTTTGTATCCTCTTTCTTCAGAGTTATTTACAAAAAACTGAGAAAAATTACTACTTATGCATCTGTCATCTGTTAAAAACTGGCAACTGTCACTGGGTGTTTTCAAACAAACAACAAGAATACAGATAATTAATGACATCATTATTTTACGAGCTTTTGACGAGAACAACATTATGCTGAACTTTTCTTATATTTTCGAAAATCTCTAATTATTACATACTGAATAAAATCAAAAAAATAGGAGTAAAATATTTTCATTTATCGTTCCATTATCGTAATAAAAATGAGGGGGGTCATAAATTTCAAATGTTGTCAATACCAATGTTTTACTGTTTAAAAAAAACACTGAATGCCTTCCGGTCATCTAAGCTAATTATATAGACAAGCTTACACGATTTGCTTGAAAGCGTTCCTACTGTCTCCCGCTTGCCGTCCGAACTGGTAGTTGTCCCACGCCTCCACGGCCAAAGTGTAAGAAGATCGAGCCTCTCTGTCCAGCCACGACGCCACTGATAACGCACCCGTGTCAGGGTCTATCACGAATTTGCCCTGAAATGTCATGCTTTTTAACTGACAATCGTAACTAATTATTACATCAAAGCTTAGAAAATGCGCAATACTCATACTAAAATGCTTATAGATCAGGATCCCTGGAAAATTCCAGAGCTAAAAAATTTAAAAGCAAATTTTCTTGCAAAAAATTGCTTGATTTTGATGAGACGCCCAACTAAATCCTGTATAAAACTCTCGGTTGTGGTAGCTAACACAGATAGCAAGCATGAAATATGTCGATTTGATGATTCCCAAATATTATTAACTGTTTCTTTTTTTGCTAAATCTCAAGATAATTATCAATATTTAAAAAAAAAAAAAAGTTTTTCCTACAAAATACATGGTTTGATCAAAGAGTCCCCTTTTTCCAACATATGTCAATAACGAGGTCATCATAAATGATTACTAACCAGCAGATTGTTTTTACTTAGTTGAAATTCATATAATTTAACAGTCATATTGTACAAATTGCGTGGTACGTATTAATCAATACGAAAGGGGTCGACCAAAAGGCAGAGAACAGCTTTTTGTGAAAGACAGTATTCAATGGAATCAGAAAATGTCTTGTGCAAGGGTTATTGCACTAATCGTTTAAAACTACTTTTATCGTGATGTCAGCCCTTAAATTCCGTAAGAATCAAAGTTTTCAATTTTTTTTATACTTGGTAATGTTTGCTTATATAATAGATGATATTTTTTTACATTTGTAAATAATGGCCGGTATTATTTTTTACATTTAGAGTTGGCCTAAACACAGATCATTCGCCATAATGAGTAGTGTGAACTCTTGGAGTAAGCAAGCAAAATCACGGTCATTTTACGAATCAAAAGGAATATTAAATTAAAATATTAAAACGAGGAAGAGATCAATTTTCATCGATAGGATTTCTGATAATAAAATTTTGGTGGCAATAAAAAGTTTAGTAATTCTTAATGTAATATTAACCTGCGTAGAAGTACGATCAAGCAAGTAGGTAATCTTTCCATATTCCCCTGAGTCAGCGTCCGAGGCGGCTATATTAGCGACCACCGTGCCGGGCTCTGTGTCTTCAGGTACACGGAACTCGAAATTTGACGACTCAAATATTGGATTGTTGTCGTTTTCGTCTAACACCTGGGAAATAAAAGTGATTTAATGTTGAATATATTGATGGTCGTAAAAGTTACCGCAGTCACATATTCTACAAATAGAAAAATTTACACTATGCGATTCTTCAATCAATTAGAAGAAAGTCACACAAGCAATCATTTTGGAAAAAAATTTCACTTATACTACACTAAGACAATGGGCTATCGATAATTTTTTTTGTCTTTCTATTTAACTACTCAACTTCCGAGAGTTTCCGAACTTTCAAGAGTTTACGAAGTGATCAAAAGCGTAAAGCATATAGCTTATGCATCGATAAACTGTGACGTTTAATATTTTTAGAGAAATACTGAACTGAAACTAAAACTAGTGACACTACGCCAAAAAATGGGTGTTCATACTTGAGATGGGTTTCATTTATTATTAGAATCTGAGTTTGCAAATTTGGTATAGCATTTAATTAAATTATCCATTATTTTTCTGGTAAATTTATTTATTAATTATAGCTTTAAGCGATAAGGCCGCCACTTGTTACACTAGATTTAAGATTTTCCTGTATATTTGAAGTTTGTGTGGCTATAAAGAGTTAGTTCATTCATTAATTCATTTATTCATGTCTATATTACCTGTATTAATAACTCAACAAGGGTGTATCTCGGCGGTACCCCGCTGTCCACCGCTTTCACAGTCAAGTTGATCCACGGATGCTGTTCGTGGTCGATCTTATTCGCCACCACCACTTCGCCGCTTGACTTTTCTATGTGTACCATTTTAAGCAGATCTTCTCTCCCTGTAAAATAATAATGTAATGGAAAATGTTTAGCTTTGCGATAATTTACACAGCCTGCACTGTACATTAACTAACTAGAAGTACTCCGAACAGCTGTTAATCTTCGCGAGTACAAACTTTTTTACGACCATATTTTCGACAATCTCTTGGCCGATTCTGACCATATTCAAAATTCTTATTTAATGTGCAGTACTACATGTCCGTGCTAACAATTATTAAAACCAGTAAAAGCACTAATTTAAAAATATTTTCACTAGAAAATATATCATCAATAAAATGAACTCCTTGAACATATTCAATTATAATAATTTAAATCGTCAAGTAAATAGCAACATAGAATACTGCCCCATTTTGGGGGATAATAATATCTCTCCATTGAAAATCCCTAAAATAGTAAACATGGGGAAAAATTTAAGAAAGAATCCTCCTTTTTGCAGCCAAATCAATAACCGACACCGCCTAAAAATTACTCTAATCGTCTCCACTTGCTTTGCAGATAGGATCACCACTTGTGGAAAAATATGTATAATTAAACTTTGGTGTTTTATGAGAGTAAAATAAAGAGTTCATCAATCAATCAAGAACACCTTACCTTCTAGAAAGTACGTCATACTCCGATTCTTATCCGCGTCATCTGCAATTACATTTACGATATTCGCTCCTATTTTAGAGTTCTCAGCTATAGAAGTTCTATACACCGGCTTGCGGAATGTGGGATTGTTATCGTTTTCGTCTTCAATGGTAATGGTGAGGGTGGCTGAGGCAGTTTGTACTGGTCCATCGTCTATCGCAGCCATGTCTTCTACGGTGATGACTAGCTTGATGGTTTCCACTTTTTCTCGGTCTATTAGTCTGGAAATAATGTTAATAAAGGTAGATAGGTAAAAGCACTTTCTTTAACTGACACAGTTCCTCATGTTCTGTATATTGATATGTTTTTCTTATATCGTAATCATAAAGCGAAGGCTACATTACAGCTATTAAAGTGAAAATCATCCACTGTACTGTTCAAAATTACAAATAATCACAATTTACATATACTTAAGTTTTTTTTGCAAATGAGAATGTATTTGTTGTTTTTTAGCTAAATTGTATATTAGCACCAGGCATTTTACATCATCACATCTAAACCTCCGAAATATGATATGCCATAGACAAGTTGATTAACAAACTGATCGTCAAGTCGTAGACTTACACACTATCATAGACAATATGTAAGAAAACATCGTTGTTTTAGAACTTATGCTTAATAAGTAAAACTATTTCTTTGTTAAGTTGCAGATCTATCAGCATATATGATAGGTCTTTAGTCTGTACGAACCACGGGCCATTTGAACATATCAAATATTAGAAACAAAACAATGTTAAGTACCTATCTAATACAATACAATAATCCTTTGTCACCACAAAAATACAACTCGAAAAGAACAAAAAACAAATGACATGGCACAAAAGGCGGTCTTATCGCAAAAAAGCGGTCTCGTTTATTAATATATTCCATTTCTATAAAGGTTGTCTAACCTTTATAGAAATGGAATATATCAATAAAATTTAGGGTAGACGGTGGTGCGAAACATATAAGAAAAATATAAATAAAAAATTGTATTGAACACAACATACAAGAATACATATAATAATATCTTACTAATATTAAGAACGCGAAAGTTTGTAAGAATGTATGTGTGTATGTTTGTTACTCTTTCACGCAGCAACTACTGAACCGATTTGGATAAAATATCGTACGGAAAAAGCTTAAACCCTGGATTAACACATAAGCTAGTTTTTATCCTGTATTAACGCGGGTAACACCGCAGGGCGTAGCTAGTTATACTTAAAATAACAACCAACTCACAAAACACTTAATTATTTGACCTCACCTCATAACTCTCAAAGTTCCATCGACAGAGTTGAGTTCCCATAGCGAGAGGTAGTCGTACTCAGCCAGCGGTATTATAATACCGTCCTCGGTGCGAGCGGTGCTGACAGACTTGTCTATGGAGTATCGCAGGACGGGCTGATCGTCTAAGTCGAAGGCTTGCGCGCGGTACACCTGTGTGCCCACCTGCCGAATAAAAGTTAAGTACGGTTAATATGTAAGTTTTGCGCACCAATATTGTATTTTTAATTTACATCATAAAAAGAGGAACTTCTCTATATGACTGTATATTTTAATTGATTTGTTAGAGACGCCTAAGATTTGTTTGAAATGGTACCTATACTTCGTAGTACCATATATTTTTGTGAAAATCGCATCCACAGTTTGGTTATTAAATCCAAATCAGTTGTCACTTTGTTACTGATTCGGATCTGGGAATGTTTTTTGCGCCTGTCAGTAAACATACAATATGCTTGTGTCTTTGTATGTCTCCTGGAAATTACGTACTCGCGTACAGGACTTAGATTCTTACTTGATTGTCTTGAAGAAACGTGGTGTATGGATCGAACGAATTTTTAGGATTCTTTTGTCGTCCAGGATTTTTGATGAGTTCTAGTGGTGTATTTCTCCCAAAAGTTTGCAAAGGCGCAATTTGATGACCACATTCAATTATATTTATTACAAACATGCGTAACGCAACATTATGATTCCTGAATATTAAAATAAAATGATGGTGCAGGTGGTTGTAGTTTTTTTTACAAAATCGAAATAATATAGTCGCAAGTACTTCGCGAAACTACTATTCGAAGCGTGTTCAAAATTTTTAAGAAAGACAGGTAGCCTGTATAAGCTTTTTAGCTTAAACTTCTAAGTTAGGTATCAGAAGGTGTATTATGAGACATACCTGAGTGTTCTCTCTAACGCTTATAACTCCCGGCTCGACAAGCACCGGTGGTTTGTTATTGACGTCGACGATAGTGATGTTGACTAGCACAGCCGCGCTGAGTTGCTGCTCGCCGATACCGCCGTCTAACGCCACCTGGAGATGAAAAACGACAGTTCAAATCAATACAAACCCTTTAATCTCTCTAAGTACATCATTAATAAGCGTGTCTCAAATTTGAGCTTCTTTTGTCTGGTTTTATTTAATGAGCTCTAAAATAGTTGCCTCAATTTTCCATGTTCTAATGTAACAATGTTGAAAGAACAGTAAGCTACTTATAAATATTATAAAGTAGTATTAAGTGAAGACTGCATTTGGTTTAAAAACTGTTATAACGGAAAGTTCAGAAAAACAAAAAACTTTCTAATCATCCGTTTAACTTCCTTTTTAAGCTCAATTCTGAATGAATATTGTAGGTACTTCGAAGTTTATATTCTTATAGTGAATTTTTTCATTATCTCCTATGCTATCACCAAAACTTGACAATACCATTTAAGAGGATCACCGACCTTTCACTGTTTTCGTGTTTCTGATAAAATTTTCGTTCCGGGGCGTACCTTTTTTCACCCCCTTAATTGTAAGGTAATATTTTTTAACTAGTGTCAAGCGCTTGATGTATTTTACGCCTACACGTTTTATTATTTTGAAAAGAGTTATTGAATTCTGCATAATAAAGGCTTTTAATAGGCATCGTATTAGCTCAAAAATGTGACTACTTAGGAAGTTTGTAGCTTTATAATGATGTAAAAGACAGATAAAAAATTAAAACGGTAAAGCCTAGAAGATAATGTGTTAGCTATGTAAAAACACTGAAATCGGCCAACATTAGAAAAGAGCTATATCTTATTGTATGGACAAGTTGGCGGTCTCTATTCCTTAAAGCTGCTGTTTATATTATTATCGTCGATTATAACCTTCCCACACTCCATCCTAAGTAAATAACTTACAACAGTGAGAGCATATCTGTTGATCTTCGGGTTATTCTTGTCCGGGTCTAGAGTGGAGCCGTTAGCAACAGACACGACTCCGGTGCGCGAGTCTATGACGAACTTGTCGCTCGCGCCGCGCTGTATGCGATACACTATGCGGTTGTTGGGCGAAGAACCGTCGCCGTCGCGGGCTTTAACCTGTAAATATAAAAAAAAAACAGAGTGAACAATTATAAATGACTAGCTCTATGAAACACGAAACAAAAAGTACAGCAAGAAAATAACAAGTGGTCAGAAACAAGTTCGAAGAAACCCGACTGCCAAAAAAATTTATAAACCAGTGTATCATCCTTAATTTCTACTTTATTTAAATTTTGATGTACTTAGTTTCACTTTCACGACTAACAAATATCTATTGACACCACTCGCATAAAAATACGACAAGCCGTTTAGGCTCTAAGGCGTGCCAAAGAAACATACATACATTATACACTCCAAATACATAACCCTCCTTTTTTCGCAGTCGGGTAAAAACATATAGACATTGGGCGGTCTTACCGCGTAAAGCGCTTCTTCCAGGCAACCTTTGGACGGATAGAACTAATATTATCCAAAATAGAAACGATTTGGTGCAATCAAACTTATACTAAAACTATATGCACAAAACTAATGAATACGCATAAAAACAAAAGTATATTTAAGCTTGAAAATAAATTAATCTATATCTTAATATCAAAATTTAAGGTGGTCTGGAGAAGTTCGCATTTGAGCGATAAGACCGCTTTTGTACCAATGTATATGACTGTATGTACATATTTATTTTCTGATGTTGTATTTTTGTGGTAACACTAAGCAGTTTTGTAATTGTAATTCTAAAATGTAATGTTTCATATGTAAGCAAGTGTAAGCAAGTATCTCGTATGTAATGCATTTCTTAAAATAAGAGGGCCGCGCCTATGGGCGCCGTGAATTAATTATGTCAGACTGCTTGAAATTTCTCGAAATACAATTGATATTGTACTATTTGTATACGATACGTAATTTGATAATTACGTAGTAGCAATAGCAAAGAAGGAAAAATAACCTAATCTTCCAAATCAATAACAACATAGCCAGGCCTTTTATTTCAAATTTATGCCTATACACATGAGCAGAACTAAAAATGTTGCTAAAAAAGAGCGCAAAAAGATTCTCTCCGGCGGGGAATCGAACCCCGGTCTCCCGCGTGACAGGCGGGGATACTGACCACTATACTACCGAAGACCTTGAATACAGTGCCAAAATTAGCTATAACACTTTGCTATGAATAGTATTCCGTAATCTCCATAACTACTATAACAAAGCTAGAACGAAACGTAACAGAAATATAACCATCGCGCCCACAGTTTTTAGGCGAGTAGTGAAAATAAGTGGTTTACCTACAGTTACTTTTGTCAAAGCAAGCATGAAGTTGCGTGTCTTTTTGACTACAGATGACATGAATAGTTTAAAAATATGTATTTTGTCTCCTCCTAATTTAAATAACTTGTTTTAACACGCCAATGGGTATGTACTCGTATTTTCGTCAACCCCTTTTTAACTATTCGACGACCGATATCTTGTTCGTGCATGATTGCCAGAAAGAAATCGCTTTAAGCGATAAGGCCGCCATTAGAAATCTAGCATGTTTTTTGTATTGTTTTTTTTTTAATAAAGAGTTGTTTTATCTCTATAAAATGTATTGTATATTTCAAACATACTTTTCTGTATTACTATGAAACTATGAATGATTAAAACTTTATGTAAGTACACCTAACAACAACGAAAATACAGCATGAAATATTGGCTAAAACAATGTACTACATTGGATAGCCTCATCACGTAAAGCGATTTCTTCCAGGCAAACTTGAGATGGTGATAGGACAATGTGACGTTTTACCACTGAAGAAATTATCAACAAATAAATGTTTTAGTATGTCGACGTTTTGCAAACTACGTCATTCTCCCTCATTGACCGAAGCACATAAAGACTAAAATAATAGACACTAACTAACAAAAAATATATTTTATAAAATCGTTCCAGACTTCTTTGAGAAATAGGGTAACAAACATCAAACAAGTGGTTAGAAGCTACTTCAAAAATACCCGACTGTTAAGTGTTTAAGCCTGTGTATCATCTTTAATTATTTTTTATTTATTTCGATGTACCCAGTGTCACTCTCACGGCTAAGACAAAGCTATTGACACCACTCACTTAAATATACGACAAGCCGTTTAGGCACTAGAGCGTGCCAAAGAAATAAATACATACATACACTCGAAAAACATAACCCTTTTTCTTTTGCAGTCGGGTAAAAATACAGTAGAATTGCGAACCTGATCCTTTTTTTAAAACTACTTACTTCTAGTACGCTAGTCCCTCCGGGCATGTCTTCTGGTATAGCTCGCTTGTACAACATTTGCTGGAACATTGGCGCGTGGTCGTTCGAGTCCTGGATGTATATGGTCACAGGGACAGTAGACGAAAGTGGTGGTATACCGAAATCACGCGCTCTCACCTACAAAAAAATATTCCATTCTACAATCAGACAAGTAGAGATACTGTAAGGCGCCACCGGTTCATGGCAGAGGTACCACGGACTCGCACATGACGTTCGCGTCTAGTTTTATTATACGAACTACCAGGTTGTGGAATTCGCTGCCAAGTTCTCTATTTCCCGATAGCCATAATTTCGGTCTCATTAAATCGCGAGTGAATCCGTTTCTTCTAGGCAAACGCGCTACATACTAGACCGCATCGTCACTTTACATCAGGTGAGTTGCGGTTAAGCGCAATCCTATCGACTATAAAAAAAATTGGGTTCGATCCCCGGACAGGTCAAACATTTGTGTGTGTCAAACATGTCTGCTTGACCTGTCTGGATGTTTATTATAAATAAGTGTGTATTTATGTATATACCATAGTACAGGCTTTGCCTAGTTTGGGAACAGAAGACTTTGTGTGGATGTTGTCACATATTTATTTATTTTAATGGTCTTATATTTAATCCAACAGCGGATGGCTAAGGGTGTAATTTACTGGCTTTCAATAACATGTTAACACAGACATGCGGTACAAACAAACTGCAAGACAGTTTATCCGCAGTAATTACTCTCACTTATGTATTCTATAAATACATTTTCATCTATAAGCATGGTTGTATTAGAGCGTTAAGGCCGTCATTAAAAATTTTGAATGCGTCCCACGGTGTTTCCTCTAATTAAATAATTAAATGTAGCCTACATGTTAAATCTAGGATTTAAGCTGTCGTGGTGCCAAATTTCATCAAAATCCAAAAAGTCATTTGACCATAAAGGAATAACAAACATAAAAACTTTTACCTTTATAATATTAGTGTGACAGTTTTAATTAACTATGTACTTACAGTCAAATGTATGGGTCTGATATTGGTGTTGTCCCCCGGTATTTGTTCGAAGTCGAGTCCTCCCCTAGGAGTGATGATACCCAAGTTGGGATCTATTGAGAAGTTGTTTTTATACTCGCCACCCACTATTGAGTATTCGATGTGACTGTTCTTAGTACCTGAAATGGAACATGGAACATTTATAATATTGAAAACGACATAATAATAAATAATTATTTATTTAAGGCCTGAAATAATAAAGGCGAAAGAAATTGATTGCTGGCATTGCGCCCGCGCATCAGATTATTATTTCAGGCCATACTGTTCCACTGCTGGGCAAAGGCTTCCCTTTTCTTCTTTCCAGACAGCCCTCATTCACACAGTCTTATGCTTTGGTGACCCGGATATATAACATTCGTGAAGTATAAATATCAAAAGGAAAGTTATTATAAAATATTTCTATAACGCTAAATTTCTCAAAATTAAACTTCATAACTTTCTACGCCTCTATCACGGAAGGCTATGGGAAGACCTTTGTCCATGAGTGGGACAGTAAAGGTACTTACAAAAAATGAACATAAATAAAGTTTCATATGTCATATTTCAAGTTTTATATTTTATATATCTCCACTTAAGAGTTTAGATATTTTTTTTAATATCTGCATCCTGTGTCCCGCATTAATAAAAGGAATCTGGAAATCTATATCTTGTAAAACGTAATCCTTCAACATAACAGCTTGTTCACTTTATGGTTGTAATTTTTTATAAAGTAAGTAAAATGCAGTACACTCACCATTCAAGTCAATATCTCTAGCCTCCAATATAAGCGGGTTCTCAAACTGAGCTTCATTTTCCAGCAGTCTGGCCTCGTATTTATTAGCTAAGAACATCGGAGCGTTGTCGTTCACATCTTCAATGTTTATGATCAATTGCGCAGTATTTCTATTTCCTTTGCCGAGATCGTCCCTAGCTTCTACTGTGAGGTAGTGACGAGAAATAAGTTCCCGATCGAAACTGTCACCGCCGGCTTGCTTCACTGTTATTACGCCTGATATTGGGTTGAGATTCAACCTGAAAATTGAATAAGATTAGATTTTAGATAATTTTGTTTTTACTGAAAATTAGTATCCCACAAAACACTGGAAGATAAAGATTTTGGAGTTTAGTATTTAGTAACCAGCTTCGAATTATTCAGTTCTATCCTTCACTAGCTAGATAAAAAGCCAAACAAAATGGAAAATAAAGTGTCTTCTATTCACCTTGGAACTAAATCGCCCAGGCGAATATGGGCGACTTTTTTAATCATTTTTATGTACTTTGATCACATATATACAATATGTATTAGTGATATCACCCAGGTGCAATAAGTCCAAGGTGAATTAAGGACACTTCAATTTAAACTTTTTAAAAGTTTCACATGTATTATATGTGATACTATGAATAAGATACTTACAAATTAGCGATACTTCCACCCAGGCTGGTATATCGAATGCCCCTAGTGCCGTAGTTGTCTGAATCTTGGTCAAATGCTTGTACCCAGGCGACCGTGGTGCCCACGCCGCAGTTTTCTGGTATGGAGACAGTGTATAGCGTCTCGGTGAACTCGGGAAAGTTATCATTCTCGTCTTTTATGTGGACTGTTATTGGTACTACACTGGAAATTTATAAATTATAAAAATAATAATTAAGGGATACATTTGGATATTCTTTGAAGGGACGTTACAAATGAAGTTACGAGTAATTATATGTACGCGTGCTACTGCAAGGTGAAACGCACTTTATTGCTATGTGATATGAGTTCACAAGGCTGTATGTGTTAGCTCCACGCGTTATTTAAAAAAAAACTATACACAAGTTAATGATACGAGCTCATTTTAATTCTTTTTTAATTGCTGTTTTTTATGTATTTCAAGAATACTTTTTTTGCTGCTGCTTAAATTAAGAACAATAAACAACCGGCCAAGTGCGAGTCTATTATCTATATGACATTAGTTTAAGTTACTACGAGTACCTTTTGTCGTTATTAATATCGAGCATACAACGATCTCATCTTCAAACTGAACTCACTGCTGTTGTAATAGATACTAAATATTCCGTGAATATTTTAAGCTTGTACCTGTTGCCGTTATTAACATCGAGCAAAAAATAAGCAAATAATCACATTTGTTGCCTACCTTATATATTTATTTTATTCTGTTGTTATAGCAGCAAAAGAAATACATCATGAAAAAATCATGTGATTATTTCAACTATCTAGTTATCATGTTCATCTATCATCAGCTATCATCAACCTAGTGACAGACATCTGTCTGTCATAAATGGAAGGACAGCGAAGTGTTAGTAATAGTGTCCAGTTTATAAATTTTAAGTACAGAACCCTTAAACGTACAAATATTATGCACCTACAACAAAGCATATACATTACACTGTAACTCCACATGCTCAGAGGCTTACCTCATCTTCGGTTCTTTGGCAACAATTTCTTTGGCGACTAGACTGAAATTCATAACTGTTATTTTTTCATAATCCAATATTGATGCGTCATTTACTCTTATGAGAAAAGAAGCCTCGTTTATTCCTTTGAAAGGTGTTACGTCGAAAACACCATTATCTCCACTTAAGAATAGTTCAAATGTTCCATTTTTACCCTGAAAAAACAAGAATGCAAGCTTGAGCCAAGAAATATTTAGAATTCGGATAATGCAATGTGATCTATTGCATCTTAACAAAAACGTCATTTTATTGGAATTAGATTTTTTTCCAACCGATGCAAAAATCTTTTGTGGACGAAACTTGTGCAGTGGTGGTGGAAAAACGGGCATGCAATAATATTTGCTTGAAAAAAATTAGAACAACTATAGTAAAACTGATGGTGAGTACATACTATGTAATGAAGCTCCAACATATTCAGGTGTTTAGAAGTCAAAAGCTTCTAGGAACAAACATCCATATTAACTATATAGAAGGTCATGTTGTATCAGTTCCTAATAGCCGGTCACATGATTTTAACTAGCTTGTTTTAAAATTAAGCATAATACAAAGATGGCACCTATATTATCTTACTGTTTTGTTGTTATAGTTTTGTTCTTGACCATTTTTTTCCTTTCGGAAATATGTCAAAATGACAAAATTAGGTACAATCAGTACAATGAATTTATAGGTAAAAAAATTGATTTATACCTGATCATAATCAAACACCTCCGGTATAGCATCTTGTAGAAAGGTTATCGGAGTACTCTGCTGAGCATTCTCCAGTATTTCTCCTACATATCGATCACTGCGAAACCTTGGAGTCTCATCATTCACATCTGTCACAATGACTGTCACTTCTGTTGTGGTGCTTGGCATTGGGGATATCATATGAGACTCTTCTGTAGCCTAGGAAAATAATATTTATAATTTTATTAAATTCTTTGATTTGAATTCATTGACCAGGGTGGAATGTCATCAATGAGGGACACTCCACCCTTGTCGTGGTAATGAGCCACAGATGCACTCAAAACCTGGGTTGACAGATTCAACTAACAGTCCTGAGTTAATCCATTGTAAAGTAATTCTCTAATCTAAATCTCATAATAAGACGAACCAGAGTCATGGTACTACTACATTAAACCACTTTTCCTGGTAATTCACCAGCCTCTAAATGTATAAAAAAAACTTGTTTATGAAATATGTGTATCTTTTAATATGTAAGTTTTTAACATACCAATATTTCCAAAATATAGGCTCCATTGCTATTATTAGGGTCTTCTCTATCCAGCTGATTGATAGTGTAGACAACTCCGGAACTGCTGTCAATATCAAAATGCTCTTCCCCGCCTGATATGATGCTGTATGAGATGCGATTATTGATGCCTCGGTCTCCATCAATAGCTCTAACTAAAAAAATAAGAATTAAGAGTAAGTACTAGGTATATGTAATGAAAACAAGTTGTTTGAAAATATAACATGAAATATTTAACACACTATAAAGGACAGAGAAGTGTGACCACTTTTGTTTTGACTAAAATAACAGTATTTAAAAGTCGCTCTTTAGGTATCTATTACTTATACACTTTCATAGATATTATCCAAAGTATTTTTACTTGGGATACTTGCTAAACTAATAATTATGACTTAAGAAATTTGTTCCCAATGTTGTATTTGTACTAAACTTGATGAGCAGAAAGTGCTCATTTACCTTGCAAAACAGAGGTTCCGACTGGCGCGTCTTCACTAATCCTTGTGACCGGACTGGCCACAACAAACTCTGGAGGTTGGTCCTCCACATCTTGAACTTTTACTAGAATAGCTGCAGTACCCGTATTAACTCTTCCCTGGTTTGCGCGGTCTACAGCCAGAATCCGAAGTTGGTACAGGGATTTCCGCTCGTAGTCTAACCCTTTTGTAAGTCTAACGACGCCTTTCCCGTTTACGGTTTGTACTGAAAAACTTTCCACGTCTCCGTCTAGCTCTTGTAAGTGATATAGTACCTGGAAATATTTTATGAATACAGAAAAACCGAAATAACAATGTTTGTTTTGATTTGATTGTGTTTGGCGGAATTTAATTTGATGTTGACAATTTGAACAATTGTCAACTTCAAATTAAATGGCGCTTTTTTTTTGTGATCCACTCAGCTTAATGCATTATGCTATCTCTTAACTCGATTGGATATTTTAATTCCTATTAATTTGGTTAAGTCAAATGAAATATAAGTACTTGTCCGTAAGCTCCTTCGTCCAAATCAGTGGCTTCCACAGTGGTCAGAATTCCTGGAGAGGCGTCTTCTTTCACAGTGATAGCGGAGGGATAGGTTTTGAAAATGGGTTCGTTGTCGTTAACGTCTTCAACTAACAACAGAAAGCTTTGCGTGATGTAATTTCCATCTCCCAAATGCCCATCGGTTAATGTTAAAACAAACGAGTATTCATCACGAATCTGAAAATAATAACATTTTACTGTTTACACATCATGGTATAACGTTTACCTATGTAGGTAGGTACCTAGGGAAGATAGGTATAGGTACACTTAAAAACAACCGGTGATAGTGTAACAATTCTGTGATAGTTGGATACCTTTTTTATCCTACACAGCTAAGCAAATGACCACAAGTTCTCGCGACCACGGTAGTCAGCGATACTGTAGCCCTAGATTTAGCATGCCTAGTCTAGAATACACTGGCTCTCAAGGAAGGCTGCCGGAACACAACGTTAGGTGCTTGGCGACAGATTTTCAACTTGAGGGTGGTAGCTAGTCAGGCGAGCGATAGGAAACGCCCTACCACTATGCTATGGTTTCTAAAAAAGTAGTTCTTATTTAAAATACAGAAAGTTATAGAACAATTCATCGATTTACGAATAACTTACCTCTCTATCTAATTCCTTAACTAAATAAATATTAGCTTCGTTGGATGAAATGGCTTCTAATCTTAAAATATTGCTACCAACTTGGTCTCTAATGCCAAACTTGAGTGTATCACCATCGGGGTCAACGGCCCTCAGCCGATAGATTAGGCTTCCTGAAAATAACGGTTCTTTTTATTTTGGTTAAAGTAACAATAGTCGAGTACCTACTAATACCTTTTCTACCTATCTATCTAATACAATAGCTTGTCCGCCCATAAATGCCGTTACAAGTGATATTTAAAAATAGTGAGAATTGACTGCAAACGGCACGCAATTATTCAGCTTTTTTGATTTTGAGAAAATGTATACCTATGGGACCTACGTATATTTTGAAGCAACTCCAATTCACAGAAATCGGTGAGAATACTCCATTTTTTTTTGAAGACATAAAATTTAAGATCAAACATACGTCGAAGACGTGAAGTACGATCCTTACTTATAGGTACCTAGTGAGTCAGCACATCAGAGCTTCATATTTTTCAACATTAAGGTATTGCTTTAACGAGTAAAATATTGGAGAAAATCCCAAAAATCAATTCCCAAAACCCATCTATCCCAAAAACCGAAATGACGTTCCTAAGTGAAGGTTTCGGTTTACCTACCAGTTATCTAATTCTACACCTAAGTTTAAAACTTATATTTTCGGCACCACAAAGTAGGTAGCTTCCTATGTATACCTAATATATCAGACGTTTAAACCCATATGACTATTCGTTTACCTGTCCACTCATACAGTAAACGCGAAACGTAATAGTTTCCATGGCCCCTTTGATGACTAATCGTTGCGTAACACGATTACTACACTTTTGCGGCCACCTGTGCCAGGCATGGCTTCCCTTCCCCATGTTTGTGCCAGTCGTCCAGGCAACTGGCAACCCCACTCGCCGAGACAGGTATAATAATATACAGTGTCTGGACGAATATAAAGCACTCAGAAGCATACAAGTTCTTGTATGTCTGTCTATATTTTGGTACCTTTCTTTTCTACCTTCTTTGATACCCATGGCATTCAGGATTTAGTTAAAAACCAATCTTGACGAAATTACTACACATGTTCTACGAATTTGTCATTCAATGGGATTTTTGATCGAAGGAATATTTCCTACGAATTAGGGGAAAGTTACTTATGCCGCCATTTTCCGGCACCGTGACGTAACACAAGTTTTATAATAGGTTGTCTTTTTTACTTGTTACAAGGTCAACAGTTCGTAGAACTACTTAGTTCCAGAATAGTTTCTGATTTTAGGCGTAACTCTTTATCAACATATCACCTACTTCATCACATCAGCCGTAGCCGCTGTGCAGTACCTTATTCAAATAACGGTGTTTGTTCAAGGGGCCCCCATCCTTCGGCCCCATTAATGAAATATACCAGTCACAGGTACTTTGACCTACCAACTTGGCTACCCACCACCACAACCCACTCGTGCTCTAAGCGGTCGACAATTCGACAGACCCGAATGGTCTCTATGAATGGTCCATATGGCCCCTCCGACTAAGGAAGTTCTTGGACGATCTAGAGGCAGCCATTATATTGGTTGCTCTAGAGTCACCCAGATTTGGCAGGGGGTACTATGCTCGTCTGTATGTATTTTTTTTGTGTATGTTCATTGATATTTTGCGAACTGTGGACCGATAAAATTTATATTTTAATTCGAAAGGGTTAGTCCCAAATAAATTTTATCAAACTGGTCCATTAATTTAAGCTTTATTTAATATAACTAGAAATCTTCTGACGAAAATGACGACATCATTAGTAACCTAAGTTTTGCGTGCCGAATGGAAGTCTGTTTTCATTATTTTAAAGTGCTTAATGTTTTTTCATGCTGGCTTTCAAATTCACTGATTCTTATGAATTGTAGCGATTTGCATTTAATCTTGCTAGAACTATACCGATGTTTACACTGCACATTCCCCTTGCATCAATTTCCGGTTGTCAGTCCCCGACCCCTTGCGTTCCGGTGAAATGTGGAGTCGGAGTTTTGGAAGTGTGAATCATACTTGATTGTTCCTTTTGTGTAAAGTGTATGTAGCATGAACAATGCGCTTTTTATCTTTTCACGTCTTGTGAATGAAGAACTAAATAATTTTTTACACCAGTTTTACATAATTTCCCTGCTTTATATGTTTTAAAAAACCTTGTTTTACTCTTCATTGATAATTGCACTTTTACGAAAATAAATATCTTAATAAATAATTATACATAACACAGGTCATGCTAAAAACAATACTAGGAAGAAAATAGTTACTCGAAACAAAATAGTTACACGAAACATGCGATTATAAAATAATATGGAACTTAATCATATTCGTGATTTTTAACCCCTTCCCGATTGTTTATTTTCCGTTCGAATTTTCATAATACCTAGTTAAATTGACAATTTGATGTTCCTTGAGCGCCCTTTTGTCATATCTACACCTGGAAACTAAAAGCTCTATAAGAGGATAACACGTTTAGAGTTAACCATAAAAGATGTGAAAACAAGAGAAAGCAAACGTGGTTTCATTTTGATAGTTCGCTGCTTTTATACCGTCAAAATGAAACCAAGTTTGCTTGATTTTCTTTTCACCTCTTTAATTCCTAACTCTAGGGCAAACTCGTTAATTCAAAATACCTTATACCGTACCGTATTTTGTATGGAAATATATATATAGAAATCGTATACGATGTTCCTACTCTAGTCTTACCAACAGGAGTATCAGAGCCTTCCTTCAGCCTGACGACGATTTCTGACTGGCCATCTATCAGGAACCTGGGTGGTCGGTTCGCAACTACATCTTCTAGTAACAGACACCACACCAGACATTGTAGGAGTTTTAACCGCGCCCGTGGAAGCTTGGTCTGGCTTAGAGAGAGCATAATTGCCAGTCACCTGGGGTAAAATGGAATAAGTTCACTAAACAGCTTTAAATTTCACTCACATCTAACAAGTCATTCAGCTAGCATCTTATCACTAGTTATGTATAGTATATAAACCTCTCTAGATATAGCTTTTCATTCGCGCCACGAAAATTCGATGAAAGATTCCCAAAAGTTGCACAGCACCTTCTTCATTTTTGAAGTTAAGAGAAAGATCTAAAGAAGAGGCCGTCAAACAAAAACAAAAAGACGATCACTTACCTGACGCTCCTCCCCACATAGAAGACCATTTTCCCCAGTCCCTTCGCACGGTTTCTCTACGGTGAGCTCCTGGTGAAAGTGTTGTCACCTCGGTTTAACCTCAAGTACGTGATTCTCGCGACAACCTGCAATGAACATCGAACAATGTGTATTGATAGAAAGGTAATTGTTTTCGCGGACGAAAGTAAAACTATACTCGTATAGCATCTGCTACAAACGAAACGTACTTAGTGCTTGTTATTGCATAATGTATTATTCAAAACTATTGTCATTGTGGAAAACTGTAATTACTGGGACTACATGGTCAGACTGTTCGAGGCTGTGACTGTGTGGATCTCATTGAATAATTCTACAATTTTTTTTAAAGTTTTACCAAAAAAAACCGTTATCAAAAGTCCGTTACTGACAACTCCTACAATCGTGAGAGAACTTCGCTTCTGGTAAGCTCGTTTTGTCAACAATTATACATTATCAGTAAATAGGAACTTCAACAAAAAGTTCATTTTCATTAAAGTTTTCACTTAACTCCCTTGCCACTAGGTTATCTCCACATCGGGAGAATAACTAGCGCGTGCAAGGCGAGCATTGCAAACAAGTCATTGTATTGTTCTAACGCCTATGTAATAATGTCTTGGCACATACTGTTTGACTAATGAAGAAGCTTTCTAGACGATCGAAATCGTGATAATGATTTCATGTCTATTGCGACTACTGCCCTGGGAACCGAGTTGTTAGTCATGTTCGTTTCTATTTATTTTTAATCATAGTGGTTCCGTGATTTTGTACGCGTAAGCAGTTAAGATTACCGTTTTCTTGTATTGGACCGCGAATTGATGTAAAAACTGAACTCTATTTTGAAGCTCATTAAATAATTTGAAATTTCTTCTGTGACAGAATCTATCCTCGTAGTTTCCTACTAATATAAATTATGTGCTACCTGATAAAATATGCTTATCCAAGGCAACCGTGCTAATCTAAAATAGACTAACATAATCTGAAATTATGTGCTACATAGTATAAAACTGGTAAACTGTCAATCGTCCTTGCAGTCATCTACTTCTTAGAAGGAAATACTCTGTACAGCAATACGAGCTAACTAATTATAATACATAACTCTGCTAAAATAATTAAAAATTAAAATAAATAGTTTCCGGAAGGAGGAAAGGGCAGTCAGTACCAACCTGCTTTCTCAGAATAAATCGAAACAAGTTTCTCTACCATTAAAAGATTTTATTCAATTTATTACATAATACGAAAATTCTTCGCAAATTAAGATTTCTCGTTCGGGCATTTACTGCAATTCAATGGTGGGAACTGCAATATTAGCGACGATAAAATTCTTTTTATTATATTGCCGAAATGCGTGGGTACAAAGCACTTCTCGTAAACTTCAGAATAATGAAGTGGAATTAAAAATGTTACGTCAACTGGCCATTATTAGAGTGTGAGTCAATAAATGCGGCAAACGTAGTAGGTACATTCACATGGATGGAATGATAATTATACAAACAATGACAATTACATAAAAACAATTAGAAACGACCTCGTAGCCTCTGGCGGATATGTAACCTGTGTTTTGGATGTCGTTGACGCTATATGCTGTTAAGTTTTGGGCAGTATTTAGTAAGGGTTACCGCCTAATGGCTGGAAATCTTCCTTCACTATCACGATATGGCACATTTTTAGTACCTTACCTATTATAGAGCTAAGGCCGCGTGAGCGACGACAGCGTAAATGCATGGAGCAGGTTCGTATTCTTGCTGATGTTAAGAAAATGTCGAATTCACGACAAACACGCAGTCACACTTGGTTATCGTCGTATATTATGCTAAAATGAAAATTCACTATTTTCAAAAATCAAACGATTTCGCGAAATAATTTGAGAATGAATCTGTCTTACTCTTCTGGTAGACTAGCACTTCACTTTCATAAACTACTTTTTTATAAATTTTTTCATGTTTCTTTGTGGGTAAAAGCTTTTACCTGTCCTGGTGTTACCAGATGCATATTGTTTGAACATAGAGTCGTTTGAACGTTTAAGCAATTTCATTTTCATCTAATGGGGGCAAAGAGATCCCATTGTAAATTCTCTTAAGTACAATAATATGCAGTCATCACCAGCCCTAAGTCCCGTCTCGTCATCACACCATAAAACAAAAGGGTCAGACAGCATAACGAGTGCGAAGGCCATGACATGACTGTTGTCGACGTATGTGCCTCTCCGTATCGGTGTTTGACCTTACGCTCATTATGATGAGTGAACTTTATTGGACTTTAAATCAGCTTGCGAAATCACCATTGATTACGATCAATGCTGGAGCCGTGAGAAAATTGCTATTGAAAAAGAATACTAAAAACTTTCATTTACAAATTATCATAATTTCCGTATTTTACAATCCGTATGGTGATTTTACAATGATTATAGCAATAGTCCCTATACAAAGTTTGTTTGGAAGAAAACGATAATAACCTATATAATACAAATAATAATAATGTAACATTATATATATAATTGTATTTAATGTTTTGTGTGTCCTATTATTTTAATGTTATATTAAAATAAGTGTGTTTCTACATAGGTATGTATTGCAGAATAATAACAAACAAAAATAATTGTTGCTATCAATTATTACGGTCTCAAATTGAGTGTTAAAGATTTTATATCCATGAAAAATGTAACGATTAAAGTGCAGCTATAAAGGTCGTGGGAGAAACTATGGCTCTACTTTACTTCCAATGTTTTTTTGCTTATTGACGACATAAAATTTTGTACAAAAGTCATCATGGCCATAATATCAGTGTTATTTTTTAACGATTGCAATTAAAAATTACAATACCAGTTTATATTTATAATTAAGGGTTAGGTATGTTTGTTCTCAAATTCTAGGTAATTAAATGAACTTTTCAAACTTAGCTTATTTAACTTACCTTTCCTTGCAACTATATGATTAGCTTTACTTGAACCAGCTTAGCCTACGTAAGCCATACGAGCCTTACAACATATAGCTTAATCGCGCTAATTTTCTTAAAAGTATAAAGTTTCGTGTAAATTGACTGTAAGTGAATTACATCATTCTAAACTTACTTAACTGTATGTTATAGTGAATTGCCAGGTTTACAGTTCAAAGTGTTAATTATGAACTTTATGTGACATTATGATACCTACCAGTTAACCACTTTGCTAACAACCATAGTAAGTATAAGTAGATACGTCAATTTTCAAATAACCGCTATGAGTACCAATATGAGAACCATAATATATTTACTGCATCAATTAAAACGAAACTAAAATCATAATAACTTTCCTCGCTTCTGTAATGTTCCCCATTGAAAATTTTCTAATGAGGCAAGTCTTTTGGGATACATTTCTTTGTCAGTATTTGCATCTTCAACACTTTCTTAGTACTGAAGCTAGTCTATCTAAACTATTTCCTTGTTCCACTTTTGGCTTTTCTTTTATTTTCTAAGCGCTAATTTTTGTAAATTCACGTGTGTAACGGAGTACGGTAGCTTTCTCTAATTTCGGCGAGCGCTGAACTCCTTTTTGTACTTCGTTAGACGTCACGGCGCGTGCGCACATTGAACAAATCCAATTTCATATTTAATTTCAGATAAGTGACTTTTAATGAAGATGTGAGATATTGTTAACTAAATTAGTCTTGTTTAAACTTGTGTTTTATTAAATTTGTGATAGGTATAATAAGGCAATTATTTACTCAGTGTCACGAATAACATGTCCTTGTGGATTATTACCCTTCTTTGATTGATGGTCTTGAAGTGCTCAGTAACTAATTGACTCATTACAGAAATATATTTGTAACGATAAACAGCAAAATCTTATATTCGACCTAAAAAGTTTTCATCATCACCGACAGCATAATTTTATAGTTCCAAGGTAATCAGCATTTATTTTATTAGAAATGTAACTATCTATTTAATTCGTTTATACTTAGGTAAGAGACGTTTAAGCTATCATGAAAATGGCTATATCAAGTTTGACATGGACCTAAATTTTCATTTGATGTTTTATAGCAAAATAAAAAAATAAATTGATTCCCATTAGAGCTGCTATAAAATGATTTCAAAATCAATATTGGTATTTACTACATTATAACGGTTTCTGACTTACTAGGCCGCTGTTACCGAATCCTATTTGTTAAGTATGTAGGCTTATACCAATCAACCAATTTTGATGAGCGAGGTGTCATTGGATTTGCTTTATCTGCAGATGATCTAGGTTATACTTGTTACATTCCGCGGTTTCATTCGATAAAATTAATTGGTCTACAGTTTTAGCAGTCGGGATTTTTTGAAGTCGCTTTTAATCATTCGGTCTATAAGTACATACTTCACATACTTATTTATTATATAGACATAGTTATTTGTTAGTTTGACGTAATTACATTTTTGTAAAAATTTTTATTATTGTCTGAGCGTTCTACTGAACTATGTTCATAAAAACCTTCCATTAACGTTATTGCGTGTAAAAAGTAATCATTACTAACATAATTTAACAAAAGAGATGATACCTAGTTATTTGCTGACGAATTCGGTCCAACTTTCAAACACCTGTGTATAAATAATGCGCTCTTTATTAACGAGCCGCAATTTTAACGCAATCAAAACATTTCTATGCTCAATCGTTAGAAAAGCTCTGGTGTGTTTCCATTTACATCATACTAGGACATAATTAAATTTAAAAAAAAACGGTTGTCTGTAAAGTCGGTTTACTGAAGATAGTTGAACGTGACAACGTCATAAGAAAATACTGATGGAATGGTTTCATTTTTCAAAAGAAAATTTTAATTTTATTTGTTTGATAGACATTTTGTATCGAAAAAATCATTACCTTGATCGCCGCAATTATCGATGCTATTAACAATTGACACCACATTTACTTTTCACTGCACTTCATACTTGACGAAAACATGTAAATGTATTATTGTATAGCAGCTGTCCACGCGGACGCATCGTTCACTCAAGTAGGAGAGAGACATAATATGTCTCTCTCCTACTACATATTATGTCGAACGCTGCCGAACGCGGAGGCCGATTGTGCCACTTTGTCGCTCGTTCCGCGCTCTCGCTTGCACATCAAGCCTTAAATGGAACGCCTCAGAGCGAGGTAACGCCGCATTAGTCATGTTTTTTCATGCTAGAGCCGGCTCCATCGAATTATAAGATGTTGTCACGTCAAAAAAAAACTTCTTACAATTTTGTTTATTACACGTTACTTGCATTTCATTTTGGGAAAGTTTGTTAAGATATATGTTTATTTATGGAAAAATAAGCAAGTTTTTGCGGTAAAATTGCCTTCAGTTTTGTTTGTACTTTATTAGTTCAAACTAATTAGCCACAAATCATTATTCAGTTACTTGGCGCTGGTATTTTTCTACTTAATAAGTCAAATCAGTTATGCTTTGGAACGCATTACCTACAGACATCAAAAAAGCTTCATCACTCGCTATTTAAAAAAATAAGGTTTAAGTTCTATTTAGCTACTATCTGACCAATCGTTTGTTTTCTGCTGTCTGTATTTATTTATTTTTTGTTTTTCCTCTCTCTTCTGCTGTTATTATATATTATAGTCTTATAAATTTTGGTTAGTTAATATTCCTTATTGTATACCCAATCCTATACTTTTTGTAAATTGTGTAAATTTATTTTGTAAATTATCTCCATCCTAAGGTTGCCTGGAAGAGATAAGAAAATATCTCGTTTAGCGATAAGGCCGCCACTTGTGATACTAGATGTAATATTTTCTCTGTATATTTGATGTTTGTGTGTCTGCAATAAAGAGTTTATTCATTCATTCTAAATCTAAGCTATAATATAAATTTAAAATTTAATTCAATTATTTTTATCTTACGTCTCCATTAAATCTTCTCGTGTGTCATAAGTAACATCGCAAGCAAGATAGTTACTATCTTTAACTTTTAAAATAATCATGTCGATAACGTAGAAACCTAGACTTGAATAGTCTCAATACAAAGATTCTATTTAAGTACTGCATACTTAAAACGATATCAACAGTACTCGTGCGAGTAACACATCATATCGTGCCGTTTGCGTCAATGAAAACTCTCTCACGCAAGATCCGGTGTCGATAAAAACCGGGCGAACAGTTGAAGGTATCTGGGTCTCCACAATAATTACAGGGCATCTTCCTTATTCAGATTGTAGCGCTTTGTTTATGAAGATGAGACTGCTGTGCGTAGAGTTCCTGCTTCACATGGTGCTATGTGGGATAATGTGTTCGTTTTCTATTTCGTTCAACAATACATTTTCGATCTGTCGTTTCACTGTACCAGCCTGATTTTGAGCCTGTAGCTAAGTATTTTACTTTGTACTTGCATATTTTTACCCGACTGCGAAAGAAGGAGGGTTACGTGTTTCGAGTGTATTATGTATGTATATTTCTTTAGCATGCCCTAGAGCCTAAACGGCTTGTCGTATTTTATACGAGTGTTGTCAACATAATATTCGTTTTAGTTGTGAGAGTGACACTAGGTACATCAAAATTTAAAAAATAAAATGAGGATGATACACATTTACATGATTAATGATTTAGCCGTCGGCTTTTTTAAATCGCTCGTATTCACCTGTTATCTGTGTCTGTCTATCTACGCTTGTTTATGTAGTGATATCCTCTAATTATGATTGTTTCATAGTTTTCCATCTTAATTTCTTCTAATAAATCTGGCACTGGAAATATGACAATGACGAGGCACCTCATGTAACCTCACCTATAATAAAATTTCGACTCAGTTCGCAAACAGTCTCTATAACCCGTCAACATTTTAAAACTGCAAGGGCCATTAACCCTTCCTGGCCTTGTACAGGTGTGAGCTACCAGGCACAGATTCAGTGGCAGTTAGTGGGTAAACAGTGACCAGCCAGCGTATCGGCTCGTCGGACCGTGCCCGGGATAGGGCGACCACCGCATCCGATATCGATGTCTACGGGTTGAGTTACGTATGTTTGCGGTTACATGTGCTCTGGGAAGTAGAGCTAGGGTTCATCATGCAATTATAAGGAATTTGTTATATTTATATAGATCCTAGAATCCAGAGTAAAATAATAAATATGTTTAGATACCTACTATTTTTTTCTATCCCAAATTTATTAAAAGCTTTTAGTTAGGTCAATATGAGGTATACGGTTAAATGTCCGGGTCCAAGAACCTTCTGCAGTTAGAGTCTCGGTGCAAGGCATATCTAGCTATACGGTAGCTAGGCTCCAGCTAGAAGCATAATCTTCGTAAGTATATACGGTTTACCATGCCTACAGAATAAAACCGATGCTTTAATTTATGTCGTATGATAAATGCTTTAGGTAGGTTGATGCACACAAATTGCTACGTAATATTGCTAAAGTCTTTTGTAAATTCTCGATGAGTAAATTACGTCAAACAAAATCAATCACAGACCACCACCACAGAATTCGTGCAAAAACGGCACCGTTGTATTAAATATTTTTTTCCTCCAAATCCACAGATGGATGCAGATTTCGTGTATACTGTATTACTGTTATTCTTATTTTACATACTTTCGATTGCGTTGTCATTATGCAATGGAAAAATCGTTTATTTTTTTCTATGTTCATGTTTTTGTTTTTCGTTTATTGTCTGTTTCTTTAGAGGTCGTTGAATGGTTTTCTTATGATCGGTTATTTTCTGAGATTGCACTTCTTACGGTAGAGGGTGACGAATGTAACTGCTGTGACTGACTTGAAGAAGATATACTCGTAATAATACTTCGTCTGAGTGGCTTTAGATAATAGAGGTTTATTACTTGAGTTATGAAGTTTCGAGCTCTGCAAAAGTTTTAACTTAAACACTCGTTACGTCACTATCATAGAGTGCCACGGAAAAAAAGACTCTGTAGCTCTATAAGTTGCAGTACAACGATTAAGAACTTAGCTATCCTTATTTATCTGGAGGCATGGTAGTGCCCCTAGATAATGCCAAATCGAGCAAAACAAGGCACGGCCGTACCATACTTTTCTAGATTTTTTTTTACTAAAACGAACTATTTAAATTGATAGATTATCTAATACATTTCAAGGCATTATTTAAGCTTGAGAAACTGATAAAGAATGGAGGCTAAAGATTTCGATATAGAAGGTCTTAACGCAAAAACGTTAGATGCAAGCTTGTAGAATACAATCAATGGAATTTTATAATACAAACGACAATTTGAGAAAGAGGTACTCAATAGTATAGTAATTAGTAATACTGCAGTTGTTTTTGGATTTTTTAAAGTGATACAATCTTTACTTTGTTAAGTAGAAAGAGAGCATTTCAAAAAATAATTTATGTGAAACATGCTAATACCTTAATTATTTTATTCTCTGTACTAACAGTGTACGTCTAGATTAAATATCGATCAATCACGAACTAGACTTGTTTCCTTCATTAGAATGCTACAGAGAAAGGCAATAAGTCGTGTCGTTATATCAAAGTATGTAAATACATTCATTAAGTTGTCATAATGTCAGCTTTAGGCAGGAATTACAGGAAGTGGCTGTGTTAAGGAGAAAGGTGGATAATGTGGGATATTATTGACTACCAGTTTAACACGCTGAACCGTTTTTTTATACATACATACATTTTGTCGACGGCCGGTCAAATCAACTCCCACTGATATCAGACGTGCTTCTTCCCTAAACGCTTTCAAGCATCGAGTCCATAGCAAGAATCCAGACCTATCACTGCAACAATCGTGTATTTGATTTCTCAGTAAGTTCACTAATTTATCATATCCATACCTTTATAAAGGCTAAGAATAAAATTAAAGAGGCTAAGCAGTTGGTACAAGATATAGGCCGTAGAATCAGAGAAAGAGGTGGTGACTCCCGTTCAGGCTCTTTCTTGGTTCAAAGGTTGGCCATAGCCATACAGCGCGGTAATGCCGCCAGTGTTATTTGCACCTTTGCTCCTATTTATGTAAGTTGTATTTTTATTTATATAAATGTTTTGTTAGTGTTTTAATTTTCGTTATTTTAGTAGCCTTTATAAATTGTATTATATTAGGTCCTTACATATGAAATTGGCGTTTTGTCGTACTAGCCACTTTGATCTCAAATATCTCTTCTTTGGTTAGGGATTCCAATTTCAAATTTACACATCTTTATTCATACATTTGTATTTCGAAAACCGTAATTCATTTGTTTTGTCCTCGTTTGGTTTTCTCTTTATGGCAGCGGTGTCGCAAAAGAAAACACAGTGCGTTTTTGGTTCCAACGTTTTCGTTCTGGAAATTTAGACCTGCAGAACAAGCCCCGTGGACGGCCGGAGACTAAAGTTGCTAATGAAGAATTGAAAGCTATTGTGGTAGCAGATCCATCGTAAACCACGTCCGAGTTAGCTGCAGGCTGCGGTGTTAGTGATAAAACTGTTTTAATCCACTTGAAGCAAATTGGAAAGGTGAAAAAGCTTGAAAGGTACAAGGGTACCTCATGAATTGAGTGCAGCAAACCGACAAACGCGCGTCAACTGCTGCGTTACATTACTCAACCGGCACAATAATGAAGGGATTTTAAATCGGATCATTACCTGTGATGAAAAGTGGATCCTGTACGATAATCGGAAACGCTCATCGCAATGGCTGGATCCTGGCGAACCAGCCAAACCCTGCCCCAAGCGAAAATTGACTCAAAAAAGTTACTTGTGAGCGTTTGGTGGACTAGTGCCGGTGTCGTTCACTACAGCTTTCTTAAATCTGGCCAGACGATTACAGCAGATATCTATTGTCAGCAACTGCAAACCATGATGGAAAAGCTAGCTGCTAAACAACCGAGGTTGGTCAATAGCTCTAGGCCACTGCTGCTTCAGGAGAACGCTAGACCACACACTGTACAACAGACGGCTGCCAAATTAGAGGAGCTTCAATTGGAATGTCTAAGACATCCACCGTACTCCCCGGACCTGGCTCCAACAGATTACCATTTTTTTCGAAATTTGGATAACTTCTTGCAAGGGAAAAAATTCAACTACGATGGGGCAGTCTAAATCGCTTCCAAAGATTTCATTGATTCTCGTCCTAATGGTTTTATTAGTAAAGGGATCAATGAACTACCTATGAGATAGTAAAAGTGCATAGATAGCAATGGTACATACTTTGATTAAATAAATAAAAAAAAGACTTTATGTTCCTCACTTACAAAACGCCAATTTCATAAGTAATGACTTAATATTATTGTCGTTTCGTTTATATAATAATAATATATCGTTGTATAAATTGTACACTACTTTGATCTATCTAGTTATGTTTATTATATATTATTATGTTTACCTAGCTGAGGCCGTACAAAACTATGTGATATCTTGTACGTACATGGTTGCCTGGAAGAGATCGCTTTAAGCGATAAGGACGCCATTAGAAATCCAGCATGTTTTTTACTTTATTAAGTTGTCTTATCTTAACTTTATCTATCGATCAGCTGTTTTTATTTCTCGCATTCAGAGTTTATCCCATAGTGAAAGATGTTCGTAAAGATGAGTAACCCTGATGATTAACCCTAACCGGTAACCCTGTAAAAGAGTAAGTTCTGACTGACTGGCCGACTGATATTAACTAGGAATAAACGCAGAGTCTAAACCGCTTAACCCAGAAACATAAAATTTGGAAGGTGTATTTATTATAGAATACAGAGGACTTCTAATTCAGATTTTTTTTAAATTTAACCCCTAAGAGGGTAAATGGTGGTTCAAAGTTTGAATTTTTTTAATACATTTAATGTCGCTCTCAACGCCGCGTGTGACAGATACTAATTTGCTAATACAACGTATGCTAACAACTACCTAATTTGTAGTTTTAGGATTGTCCACAATACAAGTCAAGTTGTAAAATCGGTCGCCACGGTGTGTTCCGGCAGCCTTCCTTGAGAGCCAGTGTATTCCAGACTAGGCATACTAGATCTAAGGCTACAGTATCGCTGAATTCCGTGGTGGTGCGAACTTGTGCTCAAATGCCTAGCTGTGTATGTTAAAAATATACACTGCTCCCATAGATTTCAAGTCTTTTGTTGGCGAAGTAACAACCGATATATTACGAATAAATATAAATATAATTATGAATATTTTTTTTTACAAAATACAAACCAACATTGACTGTTATAATATCAAACTTAGTTTAAATTACCACAGCCTTTTGCTCTGGGTGTTTTGTTGGGAGGTTTATCCCTGCCAGCCTATCATAACCAAGCCAACAATTTAATATTGGAGTATCACCCTGGAGTACTGACTCAGCGGTACTTGTATTGCGTCAGATGTTAAAGTATTTTCTTTTTTTATAGGCTTTTTGTAGGCGCTTGACCGCATGCCTGATGAAATGCTACGATGCAGTCTATGAAGTAGAGCGTTTGCCTAGAAGAAACCGATCACTAGGGTCTTGAACCATTACTTTGAGACATTTATGTACGTGATCCTAACTATTCCACACTATTTCTTTTTTTATTTAAAAAGTAACTACTAGTCAAAAGTTTTTGTATAGAAAAATTAAATAAGTAAATACAACAATATACGAGCAGTTGGATTAAAAATAGATCACTAAAGATCTGCACATACCTAATCTAAATGCTCCAACCCACCACTAGAAGCCAGCGAATCTAGTATGCTAGCAGCATTACCACGCTGAATGGCAATGCTCACGTTGAATCAGATACTTATTATTTGTCTATCTAAGAATATCGATCATGCAAACAAGTATTGTTCGTCACGTGTCTTCTTTTCCCACGATTTCGAGAATCCACTCGATTTTCCCCACAATGGCTCGAATAGATACATTTCTGCAAAAAGCAGGAACTTATTATGTCGTTATATAGATAAATGCTTGCTTGTGCGCGGTGAAACTTTGCAAAAACTAATGACCCGCATGTGAGTGGCATATGGGGGTAGTGGGTGAACAGGTTGATAGTAAGTTGGATAATTATATGTTTATGCGACGTATGTACCTACATTATAGCTCGTAGTTATCTAATGTTATCCTATGTTAGGATGTGGACGACATTAGCATAGTTGTGTAACTTTCATAGACAAATGAAATATCAAAAGTAAATCATATGATTAACAAACACAATTTGATACCAATTTAATGTAGTATTAATATACAATTAGCTATTTTTATAACATTAGAGTTGTTAATTTGTCTATTTCTTGTAATTAAGCTTTATTCTGGTATCAATATTTTGAATTAGAAATAAATGAATTCGATACATTACTTACTTAAGCATAATAAATATATACTAGATGGAGTAATCGCGTAACAATCTTGCAAAAATCACATAAGTCTAATTGACAGCCTTCTCTTTTGCTGAAGTTCGTCTATGACATCTTTAACACAGGGTTATCGGCTAGGGGTGTTATAAGCCGAAGTAGTGTCACTATACACATCATAATGAATAACTTTCACTATGGTACCAAGACTGCATTCGAAAAATGGTTGTTCGTAATGTTGAATATAGTTACCATCTTTCGGCTTAGTACATACCTAAATGATAACTCTGTATATATAAAAAGTAAGTCAGTCCTGACTGTCTGATATTCTCTAGGAATCAACGCAGAGCCTAAACCGCTGAACCCAGAGACATTAAATTTAGAGAGTTTATTCATTATAGGCTGTAGAAGTGTACTGAAAAAGGTTATTAGAAATTCAACCCGTAAGGGGATCATTATGAGGGTTCAAAGTTTGTTAACTTCTTAACATCCTATAATATATTGCGAGAAACACCGCGGTTGACAACTTCTCGTAAATATAAATAATAAGTGAATATAAGACTTGCCTAGAAAGAACTTGAACTGGTCAGGCAACTATCGTTCACTAAGTGTAGGTACCTGAATCTGATTTGCAAATTATGTATTAGTACTTACATAACTGTTCTAGATCTGATATCTGTAGAGATTTATCTTTTCAACCGTTCAGTGTAATAGACGATACTAGTCTATTTAAATAAATAAACGTGTATTTTGATCGTTTAAATTTATGGGACTATAACACTAGCTATATGACTAACATTAGGTATATCTGCATACATTTTTACAAAACTATGCTGGCAATTCTTACTCCTGGGCATGTATGTATTTACTTCTTACCAATCCATCCGCAATACTTTCCAAGCTTTTTTGTTTTCTTTCACTTAATTGGATAAAATATATTTCAATAGCCTAAAAATTAGATATTTAGGCTTATATTTAAGAAAAAAATGCTATTTTGTATTTTTCAGCTCGTCCTGAGGCTCTATTTCACCACTCGCTAATGACGTCTCTTACGAACGATATGCAATAAAGTTGCATTTTTGAAAATTCATACCCTTCGCTAACAATACAAAATTACATTCACCGGTGATTTCTTTCGCACGTGAAGCTTCAATTTCTTAATTATTTGTTTATTTTATTTACTTGGCATTTTATGTGGTTATTAAAAATATTAATTTTACCATATATGTATTAAAAGAGATTTAGTTTAGTTCAATAATATAAAAATTACAATAAAGTAGTACAAAACAACAATCATGATATTATGTTACATTGCATGGAAACAGCAATAAAGGCTTCTTTTATTTATTTTTTATTACATAAAAAGAGATATGTATACAGAAAGTATGGTTTAGTATTAAAAACAATAAAATTATGGGAACGACCCAAGCCGGTATCAGATTAATAATAAGTTAATATACAGGGTTATTTATCAGAAACGCACACACAGGTACGAGTACAAACCGATATTTTGCAAACTAATTAGTCACTCAAATTTTGTGGCGTCAGACTTTTTTATAGAAAATAGTAAAAATCTACAAAATTCATTCAGAAGAGATAATATAAGTTGACACTATTTTTTTTATTCTGTTTTTACCTGGACAAGGGGACACCCCTTATTAAGTAAGAGAGACCATTATCTTGAATGAATTTTGTAGTTTTTAGGTGATAGTCCACGTTGGTCAACAGCGGGGTCGACACTTCACATATTTTCAAAAGCTTTGCATTCCAGGCTTCCTCACGATATTTCCCTTTTTTTTACTGGAAATACCTTTTACTAAAATTTAATCTTTTGAGTATTACGCATTATATATCAGCACAGCAGACATAAACTATTTAATGCAAATTTACTTGCAAAACCTTCAATTCCTTCAATTCTATTTTTTATTCTTAAAAGGGTAAATATAGTACTAGGTACAAACAAAACAGGGTATTTCAGTTTTGTAGTTAACATTAACTCTGTACATTATAGAATAATTTATAAAAAGAAAGTTGTGACTAAGTAATTAGTAGGCAGTAGGTAATAAATATAACCGTTAGTGTGAAGTGTTAAATGTTAATGTGCAGCTAAGTTAGACATTAGCAAAGAATATCTACTGTTATAAAATTATTTTAAAACTGACCCATCTTGCTTGTAGACGTCAATCGCAGGCGAGGAATAAACGGACTAAAGGATAAAACGGAAAGCGAAACGTCGGTCGACCACCAGCAAGATGGGTTAACGACATAAAATCTGTCGTTGGTCCTACCTGGACAAGATCAGCACAGGACCGAGGCAGATGGTATAAAATGAGAGAGGCTTATACCCAACAATAGGATAATGAAGGCTGCGGATGATGTTAATGAGCGATACAACTCCCATAAAATTATCATTCAGGTGATCTACGATGGTCATCAATAACAAAAATCACAACAAAAACCTTGTACTGTCAATATTAAGCAAAATATAATAATAAGACACCAGAGGTCATGGTTCAATATTATTAAGTATGTCAAAGGTATGTATATATATATGCAGGTCAAAAAAAAACATTTTAATGTATAGGTAGTTATTTTATTACTTTCTTCTTGTCTAAAAGTATCAGTCGGCAAAATAACCGCTGACCCATAAATTGAGATCTGATCTGTCACGATCTGATTCACGCCATAATTTGCTGTCCGACAGTTCATGCAACAAGTGATAAGTAGCCTGCATTGTAAGATTTGTTACATTTTAGCCCTTTTGCAGCAGACTTTTGTTTTTTTAAATGACCGCTTCGATACGCTCCAGCTTTTTCGCCAAAACTTTTTTACACAATTGACCAAAAAAATGGAGTGACACGTTTGGATGTGTTGAGTATCGTTGGGTTTTTAATATATTTAGGGATATTGACCAACACACATTGGCTACACCAGTAGCTTTCAATCGATTGATTGAATGACTTATTACAAATATACATTTATTTATGATTTATTGGCGAGACATTTTTTCATTTAAAGATGTAAATAACTGAATTGGGGTAACGTAGATAGCGCGATATTTTTATAATTTATTTCCCTTATTAGGTAAATACATTTTATACTCAGTAACTCTATAATACCTTCCTAAAACGACAAAAGTCCATCAAAATGTTTTTTTTATTATAATGCGATATACTTATAAATATATTTTCTTAATTACAAAATTAATTAGAAATCATTCACTTCAATATTGTTGGTTAAATTGTATGAAGGTATGAAGATAACAATCCCAGGTTCAGCTATGCACCTCTGAGTATTCATTTATTGTGAATAGTGCATACTGAAAGTAATTAATTACCAATGCTTAAGCGGTGAAGGAAAACCTCGTTAGGAAGCCTGCTTGTCGGCAAGGCAATAATAGTTTTCGAATATAAATGAAGTCCCCAAACCGCGATTTGGAAACTATGTGGACTGGTGAGACACGTGCCCAATAGTGAGATGTTATATATAGGAAACGACGACGACAAATTTAATATCCTTTTTCAATTTAAAATAGTCACTGTAAGTACAGAATAAATACAATACACTTTAAAAAATATACTTATTTTACTTACCAAAAACAATGTCCTTGACCGTCGCTAATCGATGAGTAACATTCGGCTTTCCAAATTCAAACTATAGAGCCGGCGTTCACTGCACTTCCTATTTCAGCGCGCCACAGACTTTATTTAGGCTTCGTACGACAGGCTGCATTCGTGCGTCACTGCCGCGTGTAGCTCGCGACTGGCAGGTTTCATAGGCTCTGCCGCCCCGGTGCTTTCGAACGCGTTATCAATGTATCCTCTTTACCCCTGCGTAAGGGTAAGTGTGGATGACACGGTAGTGTTTAATATCCTCATATTAAGAAATTTAAAAATCATGTTTTTGATATTAGTTGGTTTTTCTAGCAGGGAAGTAAGTGGAGGCTTTTTTTTCAGGATGATCTAGAAGTACGAAAATATGTGCAATTTTTTTTTGTACTTCTTTTTTAGTTCGAAATACAGATCACTGTAACCATACAAGTATCTGAAATTTTACTATCGAACACTTTAAGGTCGTTACTGTTACTGCGTGAAATTCCTGCCTCAAGACTACCTAATTAATGTGCCAAAATAAATGTATGGCATTGAATAAATTTAACGCATTACTTAATATCGATATAGGTATATTTTCTTTCTTTTCACCTGGAGGCAAGATTTCTTGTCTTCTAGTAGTAGTAAGTTTATAAAAGAGTGAAGAAACTTGATTTTGGCATTTTATTGTGAATACGAGTAATTTTCTAAGTTGTGTCTAAGTGTGAATGGTGAATTTGAAAGTGTTATTTTTGTCAGATGTTTGTAACTTAGCGAAATTAGAATGGTAATGTCTTCACTAAACGTTCACTTATTTCTTTTTACTATTCATTGTTTATAAGGAAGTTATTAGATAAAAAAAACTCTGAGATTGGAGGATAGTTTTGGAGAGCCCATTGTCTTGAATGGGATTAAAATAGCGTTATTTAGTATTGTTTGGTTTCTGTTTTGTTACGTTTATTTATTTGTTGTAATAACTAGGTAGGTAATTTAGATAAACAAAACTTTTTGACAACCTAGTCTGACGGAATAATACACTTTTGTTTTATGGCTTTTTTGAAGGATACACCGACATATCTCGGGGCCTTTTTTGAATCGCTGGCACGAATTCATCACTTGCGTATTAGTAAGTATATGCAAAAACACGCAATATTCTTGAAAAATTCATACTCTTCTCTAACTAACGAATAGAATAATAACAACTCGTATTTGAATTCTTCTGATACTCATTTTGACAGATTGTACCAATCGTGAAAAATAATTCTATTTTCTGATAGAAAGTTTCTCCAAAAATATTTTCCACGATTGGTCATACTGTAATCAGCCAAACTTTATATCGGTAAAATTTAATTAAAATACGAGTAGGTACTTAATACCATTCGTTATTTAACTAAGGGTAGGTAGGATTACGTATGATTTTTTCAAGAATGCGTCATGTGCATATACTAATTCTGTGACGTCATTAGGGAGTGATAAATTCATATGAGCGGTTCAAAAATAGAGCTTCAGAATCATTGAACCAGAGACTATAGTTATCCAACCGTTGTCGTTACTAACCAAACAAGGTTCTTGGTTAGGGGTATACTTACTCATATGTAGTCGGAATGGGGTAAATGCACTCATTGATATTAATACGTTTCACTATCCGACGAACCATACGGCCCGAGGAAAAAAACTGTTAGGAATAGAACGTGTTAATTTTATGTTTTGTTGAGTTGATTTGGTAGTCACAAGTAAGTAGGAACTGCTCATTTATAACCATTCCGTCCACATAAGCAAAAGTGTCTAAATTCTGAGCGTCATTTATATTTTTATCCAATACAAACACACTTTCGCATTTATAGTAAGTGTGGGGATACCTAGATGATCTCTAACTTATGTAAGACAAAACAAAAGACGTTCGACATCGGCTTAGCCAACCTTTTATAGGTATTACATTAGGTTTGCTCCATCGCACAACAGAATAATCTGAATAATAGATCACTCAACAACAAAGTATTTTGAAAAAGCTACTTAGCTTGTGGCATTTAATTTCTTTCCCGTTGGAGAGTGGACAGTGTTCAGCCATTGGAACCAAGGTGGCCAACTGCCTACTGGTGGCTCGCTGACCGTGACGGCTAACTAACCATATGCCGACTGCTGGTTCACTACAGTCACTGCTTGATGCCGTCCACCTGTGATGCTCTGTTGGACAGCACGTATTCAAATAACGTAAATCGGAATGGAAATTATAGACGGGACTCTACCGTAGCCTCACAGTGATTGTTCGTTGGTCTTGTGACTTTGGACGGTATTTCTACTTTGTTCTGTTATTCTTCTTATTTCTACGTTGACTATGGGCTACTTTTATGATGATTTTACCACCCTTTTGTCATTAAATCACCTGGGTTATATAACCCAGGTTCAGTAATGTATTTTACATCTCTCATATTCGGTAAGTAGGTCCTTATTACCCCCAAATGGGGCTTGTAGGTGACCAATTAGCGCTCTAGGGTAATAATGTAGCTAGAAAAGCCCTAGGGCGTTAAGTAATTAAAAAAAAACTTCACTCTTTCAAAAAGTTCGCGTACATCTAACCATCATACTGGCAATAGACATCATGCATTTAGCCCAATGACAAAAGAGGTCGCTTCGCTATTCAGCCTTGTCTTCGTATGAGTATAATAGTCATCAATTTTAAATATCGATCGGCGAAGCTCAATATCGTTCTTGAAAAAAATAATTTAAAAAAAAGATGAAAAAAGGCGGGAATAGAAAACTTTTACTTTAAATATTAAGATAAGACAACTCTTTATTTAAAAACCAGCAACAATACATAAAATATGATTAAAGAAAACCTTAGCCTGTATATGTATACAGGCTTTTAAATGGCGTATCGCATAAAGCGATCACTTCCAGGCAACCATGCACGTAAATAATAATAACTTATATCAAAGCCTTAAAATATTACAATATCAACTAAACAGCTATAATAAATACAAGCAATACTAATATAACTACACAGATACATATATAAAAACATATAAATAAATAGACAAATTATAAGAAATAATAATTATAGGAAACAAATTTTAGTGCTATAGCGATAGATAAAATGTATTATGACTCTCTGCTTAAAAACGTTCAACGAAGGAGCACGCCTAATGTCAACGGGAAGACTGTTCCACAACAAAATAGTGAGAGCTTTAACAGTGAATGACGACTTATAAAAAGTAGTAGAATGTGATGGAATAGATAACTTGAGATTTTCAGATGATTTTAAGGTATAGGAATGGGTAGTATGACAATATTTGAAACACTTCTGAAGGTACCGCGGAGAAGAAGGGTTAAACAATACATTATAAAGAAGGGAAAGTATATGAACATCCCGGCGACGGCGAATAGGGAGCCACGTGGTCATATTTGCGTAAACCAAATATGAACCTTATGCAGAAATTCTGAAGGCGCTCAAGTTTATCGAACTGCTCCTGGGTGAGATCAAGGTAACAAACATCAGCATAGTCAAGAATTGGAAGTAAGAGAGATTGTGCAAGCGCAGTTTTAGTGGTAATGGGTAGAAAATTGCGTAACCTACGTAAAGAGCCTGCGGAAGCAAACATTTTGCGGCTAACTTCTGTTAGTTGCGCTTCCCATGGACATGTTGCTATCAAATGTTATTTCTAGATTTTTCACGGTATCACTAAATGGGATTGTGACGCCATCAAAAACTACTCGCGGTAGTGTGTCCCAGTCTATCTGACATGTCTGACGAGAACTCCCTATGATAATGACCTGAGTTTTCAGTGGATTGAGTTTCAGTCCGTAGGATTTACTCCAGTCAGAAATGCGACAGAGGTCCTGATTCATTTCCTCTATTGCTTCGGCTATCCAACTGTGAGGAACCTGACAGTATAACTGCAAATTATCTGCATAAAGGTGGTAGGACGAAGAGAGATGAAGTGAAATAGAGTTAATAAAAATAGCGAAAAGCAAAGGTGATAAGACGCCACCCCGAGGAACTCCGGCAGATAGGTCACACCACGAAGAAAAAGATTCCTCAAAGCGGAACCTTCTGCCGTCGCCCGAACAGGTAACTATGAAACTAGTCGATTACCGTTGGAAATATGTTAAAAGAGCGAAGTAAAGCCAGAAGAATATCAAGGTCAACAGAATTAAAAGCATTGCTAAAGTCCAAAAGCGACAAAACGGTTAACTGACCATTGTCCATCCCCAGACGTATATCAACAGTAATTTTAACTAGTGCAGTAACCGTACTGTGCCCAGGGCGAAAGCCAGACTGAAATGGATTTAATAGGTCATTTTTGGTGAGGAAAATATTAAGTTGACTATGGACAACCGCTCAAGAACCTTAGAAAGAAAGGGTAAAATAGAAATGGGCCGATATTCAGCAAAGGATTTTGGGTTAGCCTTTTTTGGCAATGGAATAACTTGGGCATCTTTCCATGATGACGGTAAAATGCCATTTGAAACAGAGGAATTGAAAATGTGACAAAGGGTAAGGTATCAGGTAATCAAGAATAGGAATTATCATATTACGGCTAATCATGTCCAAACCGACAGCATTAGATGATATTGATAGAATGCTCTTCCTAACATCACAACTGGTAAATTCACGAAATGTAAAGTGGGGTAGATCTGGAGTTGAGAAATTTGAACGGCGCTGCAGAGAGCAGGTTTTTGTATCAATATCCATATTAGGAGACGCTGAAAAGTGCTGATTTAGTAGATTTATGTCTAAAGCTTTAGGAATGGTTGTCGCGACTTTTCAACTCCTAGTGATCGAAGGAATTTCCAGACTCTTGCTGGGCCAGTGTCTTGGCGGCGATATGGCGTCGTTGGGCGTCTCTACATGTCTTGTTGCAGTGATTCCTCAGTCTAATGTACCGGATCCTATTATGATCATCGGGGCGAATTTTATATTTAGTCTTGTTAGTTGTTAGTAAATATTGTTTGTTGGATTTTTTTATAAATACGAGCTAATTATGAAAAAAAAACATGAGTTCTGCAAGTGATGAAGATATAAGCTGCACTCCCGATTCAATGAAAATGGAAGCTGAAGCAGAAAATAAAATGTTTTATTATTGTAATGCCGGTTATTTTCTACTTACCTCACAATCGAGATGTAAAGCAGAGTAGTAAGCTCGGGTATAAGCATCAATTATTGACGTGAGGGTGAGGGGTAAATATCTCGGGCTGCAATTGATGCCTTACAGCCCTTGGCTACTAATCTACTATTAATTAATAAAATCAAAATACATTAAAAAAAAACACTAGGCGCCTGCCATATAAACTGGCTAGTTCATACGAGGTTTCCATAGGTGTGTCTGCCCTAGGTCGTTTTATTATCTTGGCTTATAAGTTTTGATTGCCAGCGGCAGCGATAATAGATTAAGTGAGTCAAGACAACCTAAGCAACTCCAGGCTTTTTCAGTGTAAATACTAGCTTTAAGTTTGTTCAGATACAGCTTTTTAAAAGTTTTAATTGTAATAAATACAAATACACCTACATTTGGGGGAAAACTCGAACTTTGGCGGAAAACCTAATAAGGAAAGATTTGTATTTTTGTATGTAAGTAATAAACTTAAAAACTGCACGATTTTAAAAATTCTGTCGCCGTTAGGTAGATGCGTTTTCACGGAGTAACATATTAACAATAAAAAAAATTAGGTACGCGGGTAAGCCCAACTAGTTTTGGTATTCAGGTTTATCGGCTAGGGGTATACGAAGCCGAAAGGAAGTAATTTGAACAACTTTTACCAATCATGGACCAACTTTGAATTAAACAAAAATAGGCTGTTTTATACATTTTGTCGATGACCGATTAACTTTATCTAGAGAAGAATTGTTTTTTTTTCTCACACTCCGATTTGGTCCATTAGTAAAAGTTGATCACTAAGATCTGACCTTTTTTCCTTAGCCGATAACCCTGTAGATGCTTATCAACAAGCCAATGGAAATTCTGCAATGAAACACACGAATACTTTCGTAATTCATTTTATTCGTATCCATAATAAGGTAATTATAATATCGTAGGTACATTGCATTTAACATAGCTAAGACTGTCACAGTTTACGCTAATTGCCATGTTACTTTCAACTCTAACCTTTAGTTAATGTTTAATGTTTTTCAAAACTTTCAAGTTAAATTAAGTTAAAAAATTGGTGATGTATCATGCTTATCATTAGGAACAACTATATTTAAATAAACAACGTTCACTACAGAACTAAACTTAAATTCGAAAACACTACAAAACTAAACTTAAATTTGAAAATCGGCTGTTCCATATAAAAAGTGTATTCGGTGTTCACACAAAATGTATGGAATAACATTATCCTCGAATTCAGGTTTGGTTCTATAGTGAAAGTTGATTATTAAGATGTGTAAAGTAAGTCCCTCTCGGTAAGCACTCTCCTAACTAAAAACACTGGAGATCAAGTAATGATTCGTTAAAATTTGAAATAGGTATTAAGTATAAGATATAGCATTACTTCGCCATTCTGATTTAGAAAAAATATTATTGAACATAAAATAGTACGAAGTTTGAGAAACTTTGCGTACAATAAGACACAATATCTCAAACATTGACAAGTCTACGTAATACATCCCAGACTAACGAAACAGGACTAGCAAGCATTGTGCTATGTGCCATTCATACTTACACACGACTGAGCACCATAAAACAAGTTAAGATTTCAGAAGATAAAGCAATTCAATATGTACCGCACCTCAGGTCAAACAGTGTCACAACTTATAAACTATTACTAAAGTGTACTATGTAAACGAATTGAGCTAGTTTTATGATTACACGAATTCCAATGATTGATTAGAAAATTAGAATATTTTTTCTTTAACCGACCTCAAATGAAAGACGATTATTAACAGTGTTTTTTTTTGACTTATGACACTCTTTAATTGAAAGTGCGTCATTATTTTGAAGAGAATATAAGTATTATGTGACGTATATTGATCACGGCGACTTTGAAATGATCTTTTGACTTTTATGATTTTTATACACATATAGACAAGTATTTAGGCTCCTCAATTCTGTTCAAATTTCTATCCAATAGTAAGTTTAACGCGAAATCAAGAGTAATCGTCGTTTGTAAAGTAAATTAATGAATCGAAAATAAAGTATAACAGAGAAAAAAAACAGTTTTTCCGTGGGTTGGCTTTTATGAAACTCCCAATGCACTACATACTCTAGTTTATCTACAACAGGCTATCCATGGCCATATTTCGTTAAATTTTATATTATTATAGGTCCTTATTATAATTCTAAGAACATATTCATTACGGTAAACCTAACACAATTCCATCACAATAATTTTAGAATATCAGTTATTTGATTCGTTCAGGTTATAACTAGATTAGGATTTATTAATTTTCATCGTATTGACTAACGCTAATATTTAATATTTAATAGATTTTGTCAATAAAATCTTTCAGTTTTAACAGATACATAATTTATTACAATTTGAAACAAAGTAACAACGTGTCTGAGAAATTACTAAAAGTTGGTGTAAAATTTGTTCATGTACATAATTATGGTTTTCTGTGAACAAGATATTATCCTAATTTTAGTAATAGCTAGTTTCATTGTTACACATATATTCAATACCACGCTAGCAATAATATATTTATGTATCACCCACTTAATTTAAAACAAAAAAAAGTTTTTCAATATTACGATATATTATTATAATTTAGACTTGTGTAGTAACTTCATTAAATTTAAATTTGACTAGATTTTTATAAGTGCCTATAGAGAAGTTAGGGATAGTTTAATTGTTTAATATAGGAGCTTTCACGACTCCTTAAAAGTATACATAGGCAGACACGAGCAGATAGAATTAAGTTAGGAAGGTTAAGGACTTATTTATATTCTAAAAATGTAACATTAGCATAATATTTCTTAAAATAACATATTACAAACGTAGGCACAGACATTTCAGAAAAATAAATACATCTTTTGCTTTCTTTTAGAAGACTTCATTAGATTAATTTAGTAAGACGATTTGATTAACAGTACGAGTAGATTTTTATATTCTAAATATACATAATAATAAAACTTAGTTAATTTACTTACTGGAGCAGAATTGATATGATCCAAATTTACAGGATATGATCCAACTAACTTTTACATTTTCATATTTATACTAAGTACCGCATAACGTTAGCAGCGAAAGAAGATCGCTGTCACTTGTTTTAATTCTTTCGCCCTTAAAGTTACGCGCGATTCCGTTACTGGATGACTGAGTTAGTTGGTTTGACAATTTCATTCTGTTTTACTGTTGTAATGGAATATTTCTTTTTTTATATCTTCAGCATTACATCAAATACACATTTAGATATTCATTAATTAAAAAACATTGTATAAATTAGACTTGGAAATTGATTATAATGCAAATTCAATAATAGCTCCTAAAGGCTAGTATTGACTAAGTGAAAGGTATGTTATGATCTTTTTTTCTGCAGTTTATTAGCCCTTCAACTTAGTCATCAAATCGACTTGGCCCAAGTAAATTTGGATCATGTCATGAACCCGAATTCTTGATGGATACTTTGTAGACTGTCTCACAAACTTTCTAGAATAGCTACTACCAGCACTTACGACAAACTTAATGTCTTTTAACTATTTACACTTAACTTCTTGGAATGGTTTACACCTTTTTATCAACGAAACCTACATAATGATCTTCGCAGATCATGGTGAACATTTCTCTAGAAATTGAAAATGATTGATATTAGTATTGTGTGATTCCTGCTCAACACCGCCACACCATCGTTGCTAAGCACTAGATATTTTATAGAGAACTATTTAACAGTAATGGATTTCTGCAAACGGCTGATTCAATTAAACATTTCGCAGATTATCATGATAATTAAAATTAAAGACGACAATCTACAGCAATTTATATTTTAGAAATTTTATTTGTCATTATTTAGTGGAAGCATCGTAAACTTTATGGGATACATTTTAAAATTAATGATTTTGAAAGGCAATAGCGTGTTTAAAGCTCAATGTTAAAATAATATTTTAGGATAAATAATATACTCACCTTCATTTTATTCAACAATCATAAAATAGGCACTCAGAATTATTTCAAACGCATACATTTACAAAAGTATGTTAATATCCGAGAATCGTTTCATCTAATATGACTAACTACACAATTTCCTACATAGATATACATTAGAAACTCTTATAGAGATCATATTTAATACAACAACGTTATATTATTACTTTGTTATTATATTTTTATATAGGAAACTTATTGAATAAGTAAATTTATTTCGTTTTCAAACATGCTAATGGCGGAAACGGCTACGTGAAGTTCAGGAACTCGAACAACTAATATCTACGAATATAGACGAATTGATATTTACACTTTTACAACGAATTTGAACAATCACACTTTTATTATTTTAGCATCCACTTGGCTAAGATTTCATAAAAAAAATGTATTACATGCGATAGTTAAAAAGGTTGGAATTCAAAGATTACAGATAAAAATTTACTGGTATTTTTCTCTGGGCATGGTTTGAAATTCTGGTCTTTGGAAATGAATTAGATTATTATAAAGAGTTAGCGCAGTAGCTATCGAGTAATATAATTCGAAAGACAACAACAAACGCCACGCCCCGTCAAGTCATGATAGAAAATAAGCACTGAATACCCAAATGCACGTATTACGCATTGTCTTCCCTGGGTTTTGACACATCATTTTTACTACGATACAGACAGATATCAACTTCCAACCCTAGTTATATTACTATCAAACGCATATATGATAGCTTCTGCATTAACTCCTGTTAAGTTAATCTATACATACTGACAGTATTGACAGTGTTTCTAGAATAAGGGAATAATACATAATATTGGTGATGGTGAGAAGCTTATTGCGAGCTAGGAGGCCGCAAAACTGTGATGCAGATCGACCCGCGCAGTATCCGCAGCAGGTCGATTACTTCGGGAGTCTTCATTGATGTTACGTTTTCATCGTTTACCTGAAATATTAAAATCCACTTTTAAAATCAATTCGTTATGTCACCGTGAGACGCATCTTCAACATCAAGCATATAAATAGGTTTTTAGCTTTAGCTCTGGAAACTTTCCTTCGTCTTACAGGCTGAGTGTAAGTAGCAGTTATAGTTCTGCTAATAACACAGATGTGTGATTATTTTCTTTATGATCGTGATTTACTCCATCCAAAGGTTGCCTGTAAGATCGCTTTAAGCGATAAGGCCGCCACTTGTGGCACTACATATAAAATTATTTTTTTCGTTTTTATGTTTTCTGTGTAAAGCATTCATCTATTTATCTATTGATACCAGTACCAAAATCTACAACCAAAAAATGCAACGCCTTTTCGGGTGACACGATGGGCCGATGAAATAAGGTCAGCAACGCGTAGTCTTTTATATGGCTGCAGCAGAATGACCATGAACTGAGAAAGATGGCGACATAACGGTTAGTGTATCACGTACAACAACGTACAATGTGATAATCACGACCTTTCTGTCAGAAGCGCAAAGAATACTTATACCCATACATTCCTCTTTCAAAAGCTCTGTATTAGTACCTGTAGTATAACGTCCCCGCGGCGCAGGCGTCCATCCCTCGCTGCAACGCTGTCATTATAAACAGCAGAGATATAGCTCTGGCCAGACTCTGGGTGGCTCTGCACGCTGAACCCAAGCCGACTGTTCCAACCTCGGTTCAGTTCTACCGTCACTATCTGAAAATGAAAGCAATACGGACGTGTAAGTTAATGGGATATAGAAGATTAAAACACATAGCTAGAAATTTCTGTTTAACTTTTGTTTCTGTCATCTAACAAGTTTTTTCTGAATAAGCAGTCCTGACATACAACGTAAATTTGTTCGGTCCCTAAGTTGTAGACTCGGCCTAAGACAACACCTTAAAGAATATTCAGACCGACTTCATAAATTCGGTTTGAAGAGCTTAGAAAGTCGCAGAAATGCTGCAGATTTATGTGCTGTGTACAAAATTGTTGTCGGTGCGTGCGGCAGTCAACTGCTGCAGAGTATCAACTTCCAACTTCAGTAAACAAGTTCCCACTCGCTCAGTACGTATAGAAATACCATTTAGCATACCACCTGCCTCTAACAACGTCATACACCTACTATAGTCCTATAAATAGAATGTGTCGCGCATACAACAACTTAGTGTTCAACAAGAATTTACAGAGATTCACAAAGACATTTTTACTTGCAATTACTCATATTTTAAATTACTAATTACTAGCTTTATTAATTAAAATACTAGTTTTCATATTTAAATGTAGTTAATTAAATTGTGTCATAAGATATATTAGTAAATCAAGTTGTGTACGGTTTTAATTGGAAATAAATAAATAAATAAATAGACATGTAATAATTATTAATTACTAGCTGCGCCCCGCGGTGTTACCCGCGGTGTTTTAAATGCGTAGTGATGAAAAACGGTTATGGTGATGATGATAAAATGTAGCCTATGATTCAATCTAAGGTAAAACCTATCTCTATTTTAAATTTCATCGAAATCTGTCTAGCCGCTCAAGCGTGAAGAGGTAACAAACATACAGACAGACAAATTTTCGCATTTATAGTATTAGTATGATATGAAGTATGATGATATGATATTTCATATTTTGAACCCCTGACGAAAAAACGACGGGGTTTTATAACTTGACGTGTATGTGCGTGTCTGTCTCAAGAGTATCCTGTACTACTTGGTCATATTGCTAGAAAGGACGCTGATAATCTAGAAAAAGTGATGGTCACCAGAAAAGTGGATGGCACAAGACCTCGAAGCCGAAGCCCTACACGTTGGTCCGACCAGATACGATAGAGATCCGCCGAGGATAAGGGTAGATGGCGTATCGCCATAAGAGACAGGCTCATGGGAGGTGGAGGTCACGGCCCTCAGACATGAGGAATGCGACTCCAGGAGGAGGTGTGTGTCTGTGGCAACGTAGCTCCTAGACGGATGGACCGATTTTGATTTTTTTGCTATAGTCGGGAGAATTCTTAGCTACATTTTATGGAAAATCCAAGATGGCCGCCGCCGAAAAATTACAAAGTACAATTTTTTCACAGCTCCCTCAATATGGGTATCAAATGAGAGGATTTGATTAGTAAAATTCTATATATTATGTTAACATAAAATCCAACATAGCAGCAACAACAAATGTCGGGGGTCGGGGGGAAAATTTCTACGATTAAAAGCGATTAAAAGTCGTATAAAATTAACCACTGACTCTAGCTTCTTTTGTATTATAAAAGATTTTGATACAAATATGTACATGGTAATGACCTTCTATGCTTCTAAAATTTCAATAATGCAAGAATACACTGCTCTGTCATTCAAAAGTGATTAAAACTTTACCGTTGGTTCACCAAAAGTGCCTGGATCATCACTGGGTGGATCTGGCTGGATGTTTTCTTTCTGGACGGCATCAACGATGTCAGCAGGCTTCGGCAGTGGTGGTAGTGGAGCTTCGTGCTTCACTTTGCGCTCGTTATCTGGTGACAGTGCTACTGCTTTCCACTTTTTCATGCCATTCACTACGAAATATACAATAATTTACAAACAAAGTTTCATTAAACCGTATCTTATCTTTATACAACAACTAGCTGACCCGGCCACGCGTTGCTGTGGCTATTTTATAGCGTCAACAACACGTGGTAATTATGCTGTTAAAATGTAGCTTATATGACACGTTCGTAGATTTACTATAACAGCGCCATCTATTGATTACTTACTCAACCCAGTCGAAAGGTATCGACATCTGATAGAATCATTTGGAGTTAACAGATAATTGTGACTGTCAAATAATAACAGACAAATAATTAGCAATAAATTAAAATTGCGACTATAATTTGAGATTTAAACTATCCTATCTCTCAAGTTGGATCGAACTGCACATGGTGTGCGAATTTTATTATAATCGGTTAAGTGGTTTAGGAGTCCATTGAGGACAAACATTGTGACACGAGATTTATATATATTAAGATTTCAGTCAATAATTTAGAACATACCATCTTCCTTATGTCCATCAGAAGTAGTACCTTCACTATTCGTGTGTAGAATAGCACTCTGGTATGCAGGGTTTGCGTGCTTGAATTTCGCTTCATCGCTCAAAAGTTCAACTGGCATAGATACTGGCTCATCAGAATCCACTGGAAATACGGGTTCCGTAAATCGTTGCCTGTTTATGTCTTCCTGATACACGCTAGGCGCATCCAAGGTATCGTTGTCCAAATTGTTGAGCTCGTAACCATGAGGTGGAACTGAAAATAATTAAATTGTGATCCTTGCTTTCTTAGTTTAATGAGAACAAAAATGACACAAACCTTATAAAAGAAAAGGGAAGACGGGTTATCAAGTACCATAGGCACAGTTAGCATTCGACAAGGATCGTGACTGCAAGCTTAAAGACAGAGGGTTGGAAGGGCTACATTATAGGCAAATGGCAATGATAGTGCTCCAGAAGTCTAACAACAATGGGTGCTCTGATCACGAAACGGTCTGGGTTCGTTCAACCGACAGTCAACTTCGGGTTGGAGTGAAGCGTGTGAATGTGTGAGAGTGCTTGGGCCGACAGTGTCTCACCTGTCAGGCTTAGCTTTTGCTTTCTACAAGAAGGTGGAGCTGTTGGGCTGATGACAGTCACAGAGTATCTCTGCGGCCTCTTCTCCACATCAGTTTGTGTCTTTAGCGTACTCATGTTGGTTGCATCTGTGTGAAACACCCTATTTACTTACCGTCTCTATTATAAACGGCTTTCAATTTTAATCGTATTCTGTCACTATTCTACGCGAGATACTCTCTCGGTTTTAACATGACAATATATGCTTAAAGTTGAGAGTCGTTTAAATATAGTATGGTTAGTGTGTTGCAGTGTCGTGTAAAGCTATTAAAGATGTGATATTAATATATAAAAATCATGTGCAAAACAAATTAACAGTTTGTCTCATAGACTGAATTAACTATTGGCAAATTGGTTCTGAGATTCCTAATAAGGCGTTCAATGATGAAGAACGTGACTTAAAGGAGGCTGTCGCTCCCTTTGACACTATTCTGCTTGCAAAACTACGCACAATAATATTGACGCTTTAGAAATATTAGTGGATCTGTAACTCAATATGAGGCCTGAAGTTTCAAATATAATTTGTCAACAGCAACCTTTATTCCTTAGCCTATTCACCTGATGTGTACTACAGATTTGTGGTTTAATTATGCACTTAGATACTACAATAAAGTAAATAACTTTACGTGTAAATCAGCACGTCTTACTGGCACAAGATACTGCAATTGGATCAATACATTCGAGCACAGCGTGAAACTAAATAATTAATCTGACCACAAATTGTATTGACGCCGTTTACTCGAACTTACGTATTGTATTACCTTGACAGTTCAATTAGGTAATAGGCAGGTCTAAATTGAATTCTCCACTCAATGGATTAACACAACATGTCCGTGACACGTGTTTGCCATGTTCATGAATATTATCTTAGCTTAGATAATCTTAATATAGGATATCTGTTGATCTATGGGTGATTACCTACGAAATTATTTTTGGACTTGGTGCGGTATACATTATTTGGTTTATCTAGAGATACAAAGCAATATCCCTATGGGCACAATTTTACCTCGCAGATTTTGAAACTTATGTATCTTCTTTGGCAGTAGTATTTACAAAATATTACCCCACTTTGGACAATGCACAATAAACACAGTACTTAACCTAATTTGAAAGCCACTTTCTGTATACCCTGCGCATCATTTAAAAACTGTCAGTTAAATTATAGTGTGGCAGCCCGAATTGGACTCAATGGTTTACTAAGTCTAGAAGTCTAGACTAAGTAATATAATATTTTTAACAGGTTAACAGGTCAGTAGCGGGCTGGCAACCTGTCTATTTTGCCAATATGAATACTTGATGAGAATTAATTAGCTTGATTTCTCTACGGGCTCTGAAGTTAATCAACCGTGTATCAAAATTTTCAGGCCTAAATGAAATTATTAAGTACAATCAACGTATAAAGTTAGTAAACTTGTGGAACGATGTGATAAACAACAATTTGGGAATGTACTGATCTACAACTAATTCTGGCTTGGTATTGTTATGTTTGCTTGATATACTTAAATCTGAAATTCTAATTTCCTATTTTTAAATTGCTACGTTATAAATAAATCAGTAGGTATATTTGGTATTATATATAAAGAAATTGCTTACAATTAGGGTTTACAAAGTTCACGCTTAGGCTAGATTTTGGAAAAAAACGTTGTGGACAATTATACATAGTAGTATATTTATATTTTATAAACTTGAAGCTGAGCTATCCCCAATCAAGTTAATATAGGCTAGTAATATGAGCTAGAATTGTAATATGTGCTAGAATTGTAATATGTGCTAGAATTAATACGTAACTTTTGTTATTAAATGACGTTTATTGTCGTCAACTAAGTATTATTTCTATACGTATTTAAAAAAAATTACACTAGCCTACGAATATGAAGACATACTGTTTCAAAGTCAAATTTTAATCGTATCCTTTCAAATTTGAACTGGTCTGGTACTAAATCAGGCTGACTAAAACATAAATCAGCTGTTTTTATTGCGAACTGTACAGTATGCTGTAGTTTTTGCGCCGCTAATGGGAAAATATTTTGATGGTCGCTTTGCTATATTGTGGCCTGCGGCGGGCGTTTATCAATAACTGTCCATTTTCAATTTGCATCAAAGCGTTTGTGGTACATTCTGTGAAAATAATTTTCATAATATTGGTATGAATATTCGTGCGCCGAACGGCCGAGAGCGGCCCGTCTGTTTTTATTACGAATATTGAATTGGATTGCTGCCTTGTTTTATTTCTTTTCAATGTTATTTTTTATCAGTTGTTTCATTAAATGTCTGAGAACATTATTTATATACTCTTTTTAAAACTTCGCTTTAGCGAATGCAAATAATAATTATCAAAATAATAAATATTCATCTCATTTCAATTCAATATTTGATTGTGTGTTCAGTGAATTCAATATCAGGCTGAGTGAATTTTGTTGAGATATAAAGATGTATAAGGTTACGTATTTCCGATACTTTTATTGATATTGCTTTTTCCATTGCTTCATTAAAATGTAACATTTAATATTTATGTAACAAGAAATCCCGTCAGCTGCAGCAAAAATTAGATCCTCTTCTCTCATCCTACACTAAAATAATACAAGACATTTACTGCAAGATTTTTGGATGATAAGAAGTTATGTAACCTAAAACGTGAATCCAAAAGTATTTATTAAATATGTAGTAGCGTAGCTTTAGAAGGTATCCTATTCTGTTTTCTGATTTGGAATTACTAAACCGAAAACCCCACACACATTTTTTTAAATACGAAATTTTAAAAAGACAATTTAAGGGACGAAGTAATTCTGGCTAGTAGCTAAGACCTGTATACAGTTATATTACACTACTACTCTCCCTTTAAGAGGCGGCTATTATTCTTATTCTTATCTAGACGTATTGATAAATGATGATAGCGATGTTCATAATAGATAAATACCACATCTGTCGGTAGACATTATTTTTAACCGATTTAAAAAAAGTATGAGGTTATCAATTCAACGAAATATTTTCTTTATGTATTTTGGCAGATTTGACAAAGCAAAAAACGCCTGGACCAATTTTTTGGAATATTTTTTTTGTATACATTTTACCGAAACATATCCGGTAGTTTAGGGCCTGCATAATAAAAGCTGGATGACACGTTTTTTTAAAGTAGTAGGCTACGTTCGCACAGGTAGGCGGCTAGATTAGTTATTCACCTCAGTAAAACCAACGTTCTACAATGTGCGCGGCCGACCGTACTGCGAGCTTAGCGCGTAGCTCCTACGAGTATATTTCAAATGAATGCAGGCCGCTACGGTCTAGGCGCTTAGCCAGCCTGCCTGTGCGTTTCCAGCCTGAGTTGTGTTAATCAGTCTTTTCTACCAAAATGAATCGCTCACCATTAGGCTGTTCGTAGTGGTTATTGTCCTTAGTGAGTTTCCTGAACTTGCGCGGCGATAGGCACGGCGAGCGCGATCCGTCCGCGGCGTCAGGCGTGAGACGACGCGCTGCTAGGTCGCATAGCATTGAGACCGCTTCAGCCCTATAATTACCATACATGAATCATTTATATATTATAAGTGGGCATTATAAATTGTTTTGTAAACTGTTGGGTTATAAAATAATGAACTTCTTGTCATGTTTTTTTATTAATAAGAATTTCTATCATATATTGTGTTCTTCATACTTCTGTAAAATATAATTGAAATCGGGCAAATGGGGCCATAGCAAACTTACTCGTTTTTTCGGGTATATACTCTCTCAGTCAAAATTCTCCCAAATAAATATGATGTAGAAACAGTATGATTGGTAGGTTCGTACATCCCGACTGACAAACTCTAAGCAGAGAGGTTTTGTAAAAATATACTATATTCGTGAATTTAGACTTACATCAAAATACCATAGTTATTGTTTGTAAAGCTTGGTGTAAACATTTTAAAGCAAACCACTAGATATTTGAATTTTGGGATAGTCGATACGAGAACCGGAAGCCAATGGCGCTACCGGACGGGACCGACGAGGCCACGATTTGAAATTCGAATAAACAACGTCGCTCAAATTTGAACTTCGAATACTTACAACAGGAAATAGGTGTACTGCTGCTAGTATTCTATTATCTAGGTAATTACTAGATCAATTTTTGAACTCTTAAAGCCTTAGGAGTTATTTGTATGCAATTAATTAATTTAATAAGTCCATGTTACCTTAAACTTTTAAAAACATATTTTTCTATTGGAGAAACATAATCTACTTGTAATGTTGTATCGTAAAATTATACAGATAACAATTTGAGGCTTAAAAATTTATTACAAGTGTCATCAAATCAATTTCTCATTACAAACAGCGTCCGAATTTCTGCATTTAAAATAAAAACCGTTTCCAGAATTTAGTTTAAAACAGTGAATCGTTATCGTACACTTAGTTGTCTCGTTTGTTCGTAATTAGCGTGTGTTCGACAGTCGTTAGACGAACTCGTGGTGGTTCGTAGGTGGTTCTAGTTCCGGCCAGTTTAAGGACACGTCGGTGACAGGTGATTATGATAATCGTGCCTTTAGAATTTATTTTATGAGACCGCAAACCGTATGAAGCATTGAGGTACGGTTGTCTAGCCTAAAAGTAATTGCACAATTCTAAAAGAAAATTGAGACACTATTAAGGTCACTTCTGATTGGTAATATTTTTGCAACACTTCTACCAAACAAATTTTCTATCTTGGATTAAATTTTTAACTAAAACTTACACTCTACAAAGTTATACTCTATAAGTACAAAATTAATATAAAATAAAACTTAAAGGTTCAGTTTAAGTTTTAATTTATATTCATTTAAGTTTTAATTTATATTCATTTAAGTTTTAATTTATATATATTGTTTATCTTTTAGAATTGTTTTTTTGCAATAGTAAATCTTATACAAATGATGAAATATGTTTGTTTGTGAAACTAAAGTACAGGGAAAAACTTCATATGTAACCCAATCTCAATGGACCAAACTTACTTTATCGATTTTGTTCCGGGTTGTTACCTGGTTGGTATAGTTCCCAAAAAAAAGAAAAACTAACAACTTCACTCGTATAGGTTAACGTAAACGAAATTTTCTTTCCACGATGATTTAGATCGTATTAGAAAATAGAAGGTATGAAATCTCTTAAAATGCATCAATCTCTATCTTTGGTCAACGTATCACTAGCCACATATCATAGTGGAGGGTACTTAACTATAGTTTTTATGGAGATTACCCGCCATTACAAAATCCAAATTATTCCAACGGTTTATTAATTAGCCACACTCTTGCACATACATACGACATTATCAGTCAACATTCCACCATTATAAAACGTAACAAGGAATTAGGTGAAGATGGATTATTTCAGCGAACGGGAAAGCTCTGGACGTGCTATGGAAACTGTTCCAGTACTTTCCTGTTTATGTTTCAACTGTCTGTGTTTAAGTTGTTATGTTCTTGTTGATGTTCGATGCTAATTAAGGTGTTTCCCGCAGAACTAAGTTTATCTTCATCCACTGTCAGAGGATTGTTGGTAAATTACGAGTATAAAATGTCAACCCCAAAGGCAAAGGCAAAGGGCTATTTAACTTGGGTGTACTGATATGGACTATTGGACTATGGTTTACGGAGTGTAAACACTCCGCTTCACAGGGAAGACCCGTGCCCAGCATTGATACGTTTTGAGTTTACAAGTACGTACGTATACATAGGTATTATAGATCTTTAAAAATAAACAGACTTGTTAGTGAAATTTATTTAAACAATATAAAGAATCTATGAAGTTAAATTCAACATGCCTCACATGAAGAACTTGATATTTGCTGAGATTTGAAGGGCAAAAAATACAACGTTTCTTATAATAAAACCAGTTAAAGTGCGCGATCATCACGCTCTTTACCTATAATTAAGCAAAGCAACCCTGGCGAGGGTTGCCATGTTTTATCTATAAAGCTAAGCTATCCCAATAGGTTTAAAATAATCCATAGACTATCAAAAAAATTACCTTAATGGTGGTTTCGGCCTTATTGCCAGCGGCACATCAGAGTCTGTAGGGACCTCTTCTTTAGGCGACATAGGGGACACCGGGGTCGCGGCGTGGTCTCGATACAGGCGCAAGCGGACTTCGCTTCCACACGCGCGTAAAAACGCTACCGCTTCCGCGTGTGACATATTCGACATCGGTGTGTCGTTCACCTGTACAAAGATTAGTAATATTTTGTTGAGATGACAAAAGAGTTTCTGACTAATATTGTTTTAATATTAATTAATGGTTTTCAGATCTGATACATCTGACCGGTAGGTCAAACTGTAGTGATGAAAATCACACCGAATGAGAAAAGAGCTATAGTTGGATATTTTCTACGATCAGTAAAATAACAACTTCAAATAACAAAAATTCCAGAGTATTTTTTATAGATAACAGGCTTGCATCTACCCTGATCACGCCTACGGTGTAGCACGGTAGCCTAGAATAAACCTAAATTCACTCACGACTTGAAAGACCACCATATTTGTCGCGTTAAAGTTAGTTCTCACATGGTAAGTGAAATACTTAGTAGTTATTCATGTTCTTGTAAGTAATAGCTAAGCGAAATATGTAATTTGGCAAGTTCTCATATTTTTCTACGAACACGTCCAAAATGGTACAAAGTATTATAACTTGCCAAATAAAAGAAGCAGTAAGACATTTTTATACATTGGCGCTGATTTTTTGAGCAAAATAAAGCAAATAAATATATCTATTGTACTTAAGTAAACATTTCTTAATAGGCAAATTGAACCCTAAAAAAGAAAATAATTTAATTAATAATGAAAAAGAATTCTTCATTACACTTTTCGTTTCAATTTTCTTATTGGCGTACACATTTTCTTGATACTCTTACGAACTATTCTTATGACGTCAAAGTATTGTATCACATATGTAGATAAACTGTCCACGTAGCCTGTTTATTTTACAGATTAGTTGACGCCATAGCTGACGTGTACATATACGTACATATAGTAGGTAAGTATGTGGGGGCCGTTGACCGAGGAATTAAGTGCAAAATACCTAGAGATGTTTGTATTCCATGTCATTAAACTCACGAGCGTGCCGTCACAAATATTTGTGCCTGAAGACTAAAAGCCTTGCAAAGATGCAGAAACTCAGAGTCTTCGTGATGAATTCAAAATATTACACTGTTTAACTGATTATAAATTGAAAAGGTACTCATTTCGTCGGAAGCTCTTTGTCCGACAAATTGATGAATTCCTTTTATAAAGTAAATAAATTCTACGTTAAATTAAAATAGCAAACAAATTATTATTATGACAAGTCTGCTGCAATAAAAACATAATTATATTAATTTATCGTTGCAATAAAACTGACTTTAATTTTAATGTCTCTATTAACATTCTAGAGATAAAATCATTGTATTAATTGTTGCTTAAAACTGGTTTTATTAACATGATGCTGGTTTTGTATCCGCACTATGTTCTCGTATATTCGAACTCGAATTGTTCAAAATTAAACTCCACACAGAGGTTTGTCGTCTCCATTTTTTTATAAAAGGCAAGGTGGCTTAGTTTTTAAACTGCCTCAAGGATAATAACGATTGCGACTCGTAAAAGCGCGTAGGTCTCTCCACTCTACTGTCACGCATCTAAATTCTGACCTACCTTGGCTCACTGGCCATAAATGTTGTGTGGTCGGTATGAAAAGTAAAAACGTGTTTTTTAAAGTTATTTCATCAATCAGTGTGGGTTAGTTAGCTAACTAATGTTGTTACCCTTAGGTTACAACGGGGCATAGGGTGGGCCCTACGCTCTGTATTTACTAAGACTTCGCTGTCCGACAGTCCGTCCGTCCCTTCGTCTGTCTAGCATCAGGCTGTATATCACGAACCGTGATGTATGTATTTCTGTAGCCAATATAATTATAATTACTAAAAACAATATAAAATGCATATTTAAGGGGGTTCCCATAAAGCAATCGTGATGTTTTGCTATTTTTTGCTCAACATTAATAACGTCAACCGCTAAACTCTTGTAATATTCACAGAATATTTAGTTGTTCGTTCACTTTAGAAGTAAATAATTAAATCAAAATAATATTAATATTTACTGGTGGCTGCCATACAACTAACGTGAATTTTGCCTATTTGCTAGATATAACGACAACAGGCAGAAATTTGCACTAACATTGTAAAGATAGTGCGGAACCCTTAGTGCGCGAGTCCGTTTTGCCGTTTTGCGCGTTTTTAGTTACGTTTTTCACTGCTTTGCACTTTTAATGAAACCGTCTCATCTATTTTAGACTTTAAACTACACTTTTATTCAACGGCTCGTCAACCCTTTGCTGACTCAACACACACAACAGCCGGGATAAAAGGCAAACACAAAACAATTAGCTTCAAAAGCAGTTTATATAACTGGCAACATTTTTATACGCGAAATCTGAGGGTTTAACCGTCTATTGTTGTTTACTTTACAGACCTAATTACATGGACGTTGTAAACACGAAAACAAAGTTTTATAACGTTTGCGAGATGTGAACCCGCGAGGAACTTTGTCAGTGTAAAAGGGACAGTTTGCTACGTCTTGCTTTAGACAGTCTCGAAAACAACGTTATCTCAGTTTTTGACTTTTGAATTAAATTGCTAGAAGATATAAGCATTTTATTATTGACACAGTATACCTCAATGTTGACCAAGCGGTTATCGACTACTAGCTAAAAGAAGACATTAATTGATTACAATCAAAGTGAATGACACTTTACAATAAGAAAGAATTAAGTATATTAGAGTCTGTACGGAAAGAGAACCTTCATAAAATATGAGGGCGCCACTCCGCCACTGTGTTATTTATAGTATTTGATACTAACTAAGGACTCTGTAGAAAAAAAAATTATCTCATTTACTAAGTTGGGACTGCCATATAAAAATCACAACGTTAGTTCCACCTTACGCCACCATGGTTCTCTTTCCGACTCTATTTAAAAAAATAACCAAGTACGTGTCGGACTCGCGCACTAAGTGTTCTATACAAGATCGAACCATCGAAATTCTTTGACTTACAATAACCGATAATCTGAATGCAGCAATTAACTTGAGAACTAAAGAATTTACTTTATTTATTATAAATTTTATTTTATTTGATTTACAAATATCTTGTTGGCTTTCTGCCCAGGGTCAGATAACCAGCACTGCTTGCATTTTGCAGCTATTGACGTACAAAATGTCCCTTGACCTATATAATAAAGTTCGGGAACTGCAACTCCTATGCGAGACTTTGGAGCTTTTGCTTCTTTCCTTAGTAGTGCCAGGGGTACAATGTTGGCGTAGGTTTATTATGTGACTGTTACAAAATACATGGTTCGTCTAAAGTTAGTCTATCAAAGAGTTTTTGATATTGCTTAAGTTTCCATACAAGTTTTAGTGCCATCCATATACGCACACATTTTTATCCACACTTCTTCATGCCTATCTATATCAAATATTCCTGATAAGCTTTCAACAGTTCAATCTGCGTATCTGGCCGTGTCTTATCAATATTGTGAAAAGCTTCCTGATGATACTTCCTACGGACCAATTTTTCGATCCCCCTATTGATTATCTCATTGTCATTATTTACCACGCCTTAGATACATACCTACCTATTTTCCTTATATATAGTAATCCTTATAAGTTTATTACAAGTTCATAACATATGTATTTAAACAAACCAATACGGCAGGGACCATCAAAAACAGCAGCTTTTTCTTATAAATTTGTTCAAAATTTATATTTTTAAACAAATTTGAATTCATTGAATCAATTATATTTTGTCAGAAACAATCAATTGAATTATGTCAGAATTTGTCAATTTATGAGATGTCTCATAAAGGCATCTCAAATCTTATAATCTTATAAACAAAATCTTATAAACAAAAATAAACAATGTTTAATATATATTTAACATAAATGAACATATCTACACGTATAAATGAATAAATCCTAAATATACTGATTGGTCACATTGAACGCAAAGCCTAAACTGTTGAACCTTAAAGCGTAAAATCTGCAATAGGGTAGGAATTAAAAAAAAAATGTAAATTGTTTTGTCTGTAGACAAAGCCAAAGAGTAACCGCCGGTTATCAAATAAAACAAATTAAAAAAGTGTAACCATAGACATTGTGATTTTTCTAAATCTATTAGAGTAACTTACCGCGACAATACGGTCTCCAGGCTGTATCCTCCCATCGCTGAGAGCTGGTTCCCTGACCAGCGCCCTCACATAGTGACCTAACGCGCTGTGATCTTCTTTCCGCAGAGTGAAGCCAAGGGAGCCATTCACTTTTGTCATCACAATGTCGAATTCCTGAAATTGAATAATCATTAATTAGTCATACTATTAACTTGTAAAAATTATAAAAATATAATGCGTTTACTTCATTCAATTATAAATTACAATGTAAATTATGTTATTTCAAGCCAGTCATAGCTCATATCCAATTTGATGTTAAGTTACAGTTTGCAGTTCACGGAACTTTCTATCGAGTAAAACTGCAAGAATCCTAGCAAATGCGTATTGATTTCTTGCTTAACTTGTTGCAAATTCTTTAAGTTGGTATACTTATTAGGATTCTTTCCTCTCGGCTCGTATGTACTGCCAAAATGTTTGCGATGAGGGGGTACGAAAGGTAGCTCAAAAAATAGTCATCAGATAGATCATTACGACCACGCATAATAATTAATTATAGTATTTTGTGAACTCTTTCATGAATCGCAATTTTTATTGAATAAAACTAAAGGGAATGTATTGTTATCCACACTACAGCTACAAAAATTACAACAAGCTGTTACACCGAATAAATCTTTACTTTTTAGTTACACGCTAGTTAAAAAAACTGCAAGCAAAAAAAGTCACGTAGTGTGGTAAAACACGCTACAACAGAGCATTTAATAAAAGCTACTAGGAAAAGTTTAGTAGCCGACGGTAGCAAAAAGTTTACATTGTGGTTAAACAGATTTCCCCGCTGGACGCTGTCGTAGTTTTAATCGGATTATTGCTTTTAAAATACGCGTAAAAACGTCGTACTATGTATGCTCTTGTATTATTATTGGTATTACGAATTCACTTGTAGCAAAAATAGTGTTCAACTGCGATAAGGAAATTATTATTTGAATTTTGTAGACATGCGTTTTGGATTCGTAATCATGATTGCATATTTCACTATTGTCGGACAAGTCAAATAAAATGATAATCGTATCATAATTATTATCCTCATAAGACATAATTTTATCGGTTTTAAGTAAAGCCTCAAAATGTTTGCATGCCGCACGTAGTAATTTTGTGTTAAAAATATATTGTACTAATAGGTAAAATACACAATTTTCTTAATAATCCTCCAAATCCGGAAGAGGATCAATGATTTCATTTTTAAGTGCTCTATCTTTATATCATTTGCAAGTTATAGTTGAAACTATAGTTGGACCTTTCCAACAATCAGGTACGCATGAAAACCTGTCTTCTTAAACAAAATGAAACAACCCCCGTTAGTTTCCTAAATAAAGTACTAAAATGTTCGTCTACTGCTTCTTTAATGACGATAGATCTCGAGCAATTATGGTATTTTTTTCTAGTGATACCTAAACTTAAAAGTAAGTTCTCTGATGACCAATACAAAGAACCGACAATCGAGATCTTAATGATAACGGACTTTAATCCCATCGAAATAATTCACTTACCAGTGATCCATCGTCCTGATGGGGGCGTGAACAAAAAGCTTTTATTAATTGAGGCCGAGTTTCATCAGTGTAAAAACATTACGAGCGCGGATATGATGTAGTAACATGGCTGCAGGCAGGACGGTTAAAATATTGTCATAAGTTAGGATTATCCTATGACATAGGAATGATAATAATTTTAATCTGTTCTTTGAAATAGCACATAACAGGATTCTAGAAATAGTGTCTTTATTAATATGTATCTGTGAAGAAATCCAGCAATTATTTACAAATTTAATAGTTATAAAACCTTTTAGCCATGAAGTAATTAACAATTCTGTCATCCTCAGGTACTTATTTTGTTAAGAGCAAGATAGGCGAGCGAACGTCTGCTGCTTCATGTGGGGTTAGGTATTTCTAATAGAGGTAGCAAATTTATTAATTCGCGAGAAAAACAGTTAGTAGAACTACTACTATTTTTGTGCTAATGGAATTAGGTGTAATTCTTTTATCAACTTTTTATCGCAAAACATAAGAACTTAAAAGGTTGAAACCCTATAAATAAATCCCTTGACAACGAAACTGTTTACAAAGGACAGTAAAAATATCAGCAAGAACAGTTCTGTATGAAATTCTGATGGAAGTGACCAATAAAATGATTCGGAGACTGTTTGGGGTATTACAGACGCGAACAAGGTGCTATTCTGGCTGTCATTGGGGCAAACACTACCGAGGTAATAGCGAAATTAAACAAACTTGACCGCGGACTTAAGTTAACTTCAGTCAAATATGCCGGTATCCTTTATTTAACAGACGTTAATGAGGAAAGCTTTAGAGGTAATACTTTTGTTCGTTATATTTGTAGGATAGGCTTACTTACTTTAATGGACACAACAATTTGTATTCATATTTTCTCTGTTGGGTTTTTATTTAATGGATACTAGAGTTGGAGTGTACTTTAATTACTGCAAACAATTTGTTATAGCTGATACTAAAACGAGTAACGACTGGCATTTAAGCTTTCTAGAATGAAGGTCCATAATAAATGACATATAAAACCTTCTTGCAGACATATACTTCTGTAATGTAATGACTAATATTATCTTAACAGAATGACGTAGGCAATATTGATATTAATATAAGAAAGTTATATACGTTAAATAAATAGTTGGGGAAAAGTTAGTTCATGTGTACTTCTGACAAAGTCAGTTCTATATAGGAAGACAGGTGACGATTAAACTTTGAAGGTGAAAAACCATGAGAATCAATATTTTAGATTTGACGATGAGCTTCATCATTCATAAGCCAATAATGATGGTTCAACTGTGTTGAGCATCACATTTTGGTCGGATCAGTTTTAGGTCCAAAGTCACTTACCTTCCTATATAGAACAACATTGGTTTCTGATTAACAAATCGCCGCTCTTGTCTCGAAAACACACTTTACGATTCGTCAAAGAGACCTCAAAATCGTAACTGCTGGTGATTGTATATAGTAACAAAACAAACGTATCGGAACGTACTCCGTAAGTGATGTCGTAAACTGGCAACGGGCGGTCGAGATCTGGTAAACGGAGTGTATGACGGTCCACCTCTGGGCTGGCTTCCCGGCGACCTCGTCCTTCGGAAGAGGACGTAGTCGCGCTGCTTGTTGTTTGAGATAACCTGGGGAAAAGGTGTATAATTGATTAGAAGATGTCAAAGAATAGATTAGAAGTTGGGAACTGAAAAACGTCAGCTGCTATATTGTGAATTTCGTTGCTGACTTTTCTGTATCCTGATGACTTAAATCTTAATTTTAATTAATTTACGAGTGTAATTGTTTCTTTCTCGGCAGGTGTATCGCATCTTAAGTTACATAATCGTTATGTATGAGGCGAGTTGCAACCTAATGCAAGTACGTACAAAAATGTTAGTATGATAACTTTAAACAAAGTAACTAGGGATTTTATTGTGTCAGGGATACCATGAACCTATAACCACAACTTTTTCGAAGCGAGTAAACTATCCAATAGCCACGGTGTTTGGTAGTGTAACAACAATGCTGTCGGCCGTATATTTTGAGTCACCTGGCATGCATCGGATGGCAGTTGAGAGGATCCAGCGGTGGTAAATGCGGCGGGTGCGGAGTTCTTACTGGGGGTGTCGGTGGGTCGGGGGGTGTAACACTCTCGAGTGCGTCTGGCGGCGGTCGGCACACTCGTAGCTCGACCCGAGCGTTTGCCGTCCGGAGGACTTCTAGGGCTTCCTGTTGGAAACACGACGAAGTTAAGCCTTTTGACGCATCTAAGTACCGTACGTGGTGATATTTTACAGGGTAATCGGTTAGTAGTGTTTTAAGCTGCAAAGGTTCACTGGCAATAATAATAAATATAAACTGACAACTATATACTAGGTCTTAATGCCGGTCTTATCCCTTAAAACAATCTCTTACAAGCAACCATGCACGTAAATGAATAATATAAAATTAGAGAGGCCTTAAAATATTACATTGAACAAACATATTTGATAAATGAACAAATTATACATACAAATGGATACACAGATAAACAAATACATATAACATACGATACAAATTAGGAGCATGGAAATACATAATAAAAAAATTACAAATTAAAAGAAGAAGACACGAATTTTAATGCTGTAGTGATAGGTATCTAATGGACTATAACTCGAAAAAAAAATTATTTTACATTCTGTCACTATGAAAATTTTAAATGAGATTGTTTATTTGCTTGAATTCTGAGTTGGCTTCCGTTTAAAAAAATGGTGTCTATACATACCGAAACAAAAAAAAAAAAATTGTAACTATACTTTGGATTGGGATGGTTTGCGTTCTGTACATATATTTCTAGTCTTCGCTACCCCATTTAGTACTCGTAAAATAAAATGCGGGTTTTCGGCATCACACTCATATACGAAGAGTCCTTCAGCTTAGAGCTTGCAAAGATTATTGAGCACCAAATAAAAGCTTAGAGCTTGCAAAGATTATTGAGCACCAAATAGAAGCTTAGAGCTTGCAAAGATTATTTAGCACCAAATAGAAGCTTAGAGCTTGCAAAGATTATTGAGCACCAAATAGAAGCTTAGAGCTTGCAAAGATTATTGAGCACCAAATAGAAGCTTAGAGCTTGCAAAGATTATTGAGCACCAAATAGAAGCTTAGAGCTTGCAAAGATTATTGAGCACCAAATAGAAGCTTAGAGCTTACAAAGATTATTGAGCACCAAATAGAAGTAGTTGCATCTCTCTGGCTGAGTAATCCAATCAATATAAGGAGTATTGGTAAGTTGTAGCAAGTTGCAGTTACTATTTACTAGTATGATGATAGCAATGCATTTATCTGAGAACTAAGTAAAAAGCCAACTAGAATTCCTTGCAATATTTCCGACGCTATTCTTATTCGCCAGGGGATGCTCATTTATCTAGCAAACGCTGGGGACCGGATAAAATTATTATAATCATAAGAATATAACCAACCGACTTTAGCGCTTTATTTTTATGCACTCAGAGTTTTTCCGATTTATCTTTGTAATCTGTGTCTTCTAATTTGTCTCCAAGCTTAATGATCGTAGTCCCGCGATGTTAGTACCACATTGTATGAATTCTTCTTCGTTTTTTTAAATGAAGGGGTTTGTTTTTGTTGTGTATTAAAGGCCATCTAAAGGCCTCTACGTGGTTTCCCAGGATAAATCCCTATGCTTGTCTATCCTATCTTTGTCTTCTAAACTTCTAAACTTTTTATGAAACTATATTCGAGAACGGGTCCACGGCTGATCCTAATTATTTAGGTAATTCGGTCTACCCAAATTTACAGTATCATCAACGAAATAGTTTTTCTTACAGCAGTGAATTAATTTCGGGAACAAAGGGTGGGACGACTATTTTTCAAGTGCCACAGACAGAGACCGCCCGGCCCGCCCAAATAAGTTAGCTCTACGGTTTTAGGGTTCTCTACCATCGAAAATACCTAGTAGCTCTAATTAACCACGAATTGACCAAAACATTGCAATAAAGCTTTTGATTACAATATGGTCAGCGAATGAATTGGTATAATTCCATAACTTTTAAAATATATCCAACAACAACAAAAATTTTACCTTACACCAGTTCTGTGGTAGGAATACGTTGGGTTTTGTAATATTTTGTATCATAATATGCTTATCTAGAGTTTGTAAACAGCGCAAAATTATAAAACTTAAAACATATACTGAGTTTGAGGCAGCTTTGTGCTACCTATCTGTGTTCGTATTCATTGTGAACACAGTACGGCACGGAATCCTCAATGACTTTTAACTCAAACTTGACCAGTTTTCATCTCTTGTGACACGTTCTTGTGTTAAAGGAACAAAAGAAGTAAATGTGGGTAAATTACCAACTTAATAGGAGCTTGAAAAAGTTTCAATTTATATCCTAGTCCTTTCGTGCTTTTTATATTGCAATATTACTAGCATTAATATGGTTTATTTGGCTCATTCTACTGCTACAGATTTAATTACGACTATTCTAAAAGATTTTTTAGTACTCATGATTTATAAACTAAACTAATAAACCGATCTTGAAAAAAATACGTTCCTGGAGCATTGAAGTATCACACAAAAGTATTTTTCCAAATCGGACTAGTATCGGGAAACAGACATAAGAAAGATACACAAGTATTGGTAACCTGCTGCTTTTTTGAGTGTAAAATGTAATTTTAGTTATAAAAATGACAATTGTTATGGTCATAGTTTGTACTTTTCTTGTAAATGGTTTTAACAAAACTTTTCTGACAGTTAGTTACAGCACTTAAATATTCTAAAAGTAGAATGTGGGTTATGTAATCTATATCTATATATAAACAAGTAAATCCGTTATATTCGTTAGGAATCAACGCATAGCCAAAACCGCTAAACCTAGAGACATTAAAATTGGATGCTCATATTCAGTGTAGGGGAGTACTACAAAAAGATTTTAGGAAATTCAAACCCCAAGGGGTCAAATAAGGGTTCAAAGTTTGAAACTTTTTTATACTCCATTTTATGTTGCGGGCAACGCCGCGGGTGACAGCTACTCGCATAATTTTTTTCTTCCGGTTTATCCAACACAATCTGTGTATTGTGCCAGTTCTCAAGTTCTTTCTAGCGTATTTATTTTTGGTGTTCATATCGTCACGTAGGTACTTTAGCACCACATTTTGTATGGAAAATAATTAAGAGAGTTTTCCCCGAACGCTTAGCAATAAGGCTGTTATTTCCGTGATTCGTCACCAAATTGTGTTCGTGGAGTTATGCTAATCTAAAATTGTAGGCAATAACAGTTCAACTCCGTTCAAATGCTGCACTCCCTAACGAATGACAGCGAAGATATTTGTTTAGGCAGTAATTGAATTTGCTGTTGTCGAAGTAATGGACCATTTATTTATAACATTGAGTTTGCTCAACGAATCGTTTTAACATGAAATCGATTAATAAGTAGCAATAGCAAACCACATTCCGGATTAGCAGTTAGACTATCCCGAATTGATAAATTAAAAACCTGTAACTAGGCACTTGTATGGGTGACCCATAAGTAAAGGTTTCAATCAATGAACCTCAAAATAAAATAAAAATATGTACTTCGAGATTGAAGTATTGCTTTTCATACCACTATATTACGAAATCACGGTTTTCATAATATATTCACCACAAGGACGTCTGGTGACAATAAAATCTATAATTCTTTATTTATTATAAAGTTTTATAGATGTTTTCTATAACTTAAGCCATTGTAATAGCAAACATAATAAATACTCGTATGATTAGTGAAGTGATTACGGCTATCCACAGAGCAGCACGATAACAAACGATATGCCCAAATAGGTATTGGTGCAAGCCGCTGCTAGTTAGATACTGGTCGCTACCTAAAAATGGCCGTGAAAACAAAGAGAAGAAGAGCTTTCGAATACACCTTATGATCAATACTAAAGGTTGTCAATGCTGTGACACGTGAAACTTTGCATTGAAAATCTGATTAATTTGTTTCTGAACAAGTCAGGTATTTTAAAACGCTTAAGCATAGTATGCTCATTACATAGCGAACCCAAATGAACCTGAATTTATTTTTTACCTTGTACTACGCTTCGTTCAATATTCTAATATAATATTGCAGCAAGTGTTTCCAGTTTATTACGTAGCGCTCGCGGGCTACCGAGGCGTTTCATAAAACTTTTTACGTTTACAACCAGGCAGGCAATGCTACAACAAATATCATTTCCAACCTGACTTACTGTTTATGTACCGACATCCAAAAATGAGGAGTAATTTTTTAATTTGTTACCTGATATGTCAGAAACGTCTGGATCGATATCAACACTATTGTTTTTGTTTGAAAGGATATTTAACTCATAGGGAGTTTAATGGTCTCATATAATTTTTCGCAAATTCAGTTCAGTATTTTAGTTATGAAATCAATATCCTCAAAGTGTCTCAAATTTAATTGTCTTATAGTCTACATTGATGGCATGAATTTACAGTGCAAGTTTAAAATCAACTGTAAAATTTTCCTACCGCATAGAAGTCGGTTGTAACTTTTCATCACGCATTTTGAAAGTAATACTTGTTTTGTCAAACACGAGCCCGTGTTTAACTGCTTCACTCGCCCTATCTATACACAGTATTTTTTGTAAAAGGACAAAGGTGTGCGTTGAATAAAAAATGCGCGAAAGCCCGTGGAAATGGGCAAATGTTCGAGGTAAAGATAACAGAAAAGGTTATCTAATATTTTGTATGAGCAGTTGTCTGGTTGTATTTAAACTGCAATATCAGCGGGACATAACCAGGCACACCATTTTTATTCTTTTGTCTTTTTTGCACGTGCTTTGCCTAAGTACCATCTTATTATTTACCCTCGTCTTATAGTTTTACTTTAGTTGAACATACATATAATTTCACCGCGAGAGTTGCTAAATGAGAAAATAACGAACTGCCTCTGCTAGGTACGGGTCTCCCTGAAGAGAGCAGGCCATATTACACCACACCGGTCAACATACGGGCTGTAGATTTGTAAATGCTTAGCTTAGGACAGTTTGGAATCTATTGGAAGAGATCGCTTTTATCGATAATGCCGCAACTTGTGGCACTAGATGTAAGAATTTGGTATATTTATCTGCAATAGAGAATAAATTCATTCATTCTGTTTTAACCATATACTATCAGTAGATTTCCTAGTCTTTTTTCGCCGGTACGAGTATATTAAATGGTGATTACTGCACATGAGTAAAAAAAAACTTCACATCACAATTTTTTTTTACTTGTAGATAATAGTCTACAAAAATCAGGATGGAAATTTTAAAGATTAAAAAAATCTCTGCCGCAATACTTACGCATAATCCCTAATTTGGCAAGAAATTTACTCGGATGACATAATCATTTAGGGCGCCAAGTGTTCCGAAACCAAGTCCTGCATTAAAGTCTCGGTTGGTAACTACGCTTTGTGTACCAGTTACGTAATAATGAGAGTAAACACTCGGAAACTTCGCGAAGTTCCTCCGGAAATAGGTAAGAGACTGTTCCGGTGCGCTATGAGTTACTTACCTAGTTCCAGGTCTTCTATGCCTATAGGTACCATACATTTCCTAGTTAGACGCTCAGAAGTATAGCCAAAACCCTAAATTAAATTCTAAAAGTGTTTCAGTTATTATGATTTTATTGCTTCTTGGAAATTACATATTCGAAATAGAAACTTCAGGGAAACAAAAATTAAGCATGCAAATCTAAATCTGGCCGGGCGTCCGTCGTGTTCGTGTCAAATTGTAAACCTTCTCCTTTTTAAAGTCAGTTGTAAATGATAAACTCGATTTGTGTTTAAGCTTAAGTATAGTTTTCTGTATTTAGCAAAAGGGAAAATCATAGTCAGAATATATCACAATCAGTTCAATTGGGGTAGGCAATGACCTTGTTTTTCCTCATGCTACAATGATGACAAACTTTTTTCTATAAATAACAGTTCCACGTTCCTATTATCTTCTCAATAGGATTTCCGTTGTGACGTAGTAATAGGCAAAACAGTAAGCTAAGCCGTAATACTATTATTGACCGAGAGATATTACTATTATTGCTTCATAACAGGCAAATATTTATTTTATCTGTCAGTATATCATAATAATATGTGTATGAAAACCCGCTTTCTTAAACAATATGACATAATACTCGTAATATGTTAGTTAGCAAGTTTGTCTATATAATTGTACTGCCATACAGGTTAATTTGTAAGACTTATTTTGACGAAATTGGTACAGGTTCTACGAATTTAATATTTGGAAGAGCATTTCCCCCAAAAAGAGAGGGAGTTTTCCCAGGGCGATTTCCCCGGCCGATTGCAGTATTATTTTGCTAATACTGAGTTGAAGCGGTGAACTGCAAAACGAAACCATGTTTGCTAATCTTTGTTTCACTTCTTTCATAGCTAACTTTAGACGATACCACATAGTAATCCGTACAAAATGTAAGAAGATCTGATGCCAACTTCTTGTATACTTTACATACCCTGTAATATTATACACCACTAAGTAAAGTGATACTCTCTAGAGGTCTGTTTGCCCACTGCAGCTATTCGTGACACATTAATTTAACGTTGCACAAGTCTGCATAAAATTATGCATTTAGAACTCAGAGTAATTCCATATGAAAAGCTGTTGCTACGTGCTTGACTGAAACTTTTCCTACAGGAGGGAAATCTTTTACTATAAATTTATTGTGGATATAAGATAAATTATAAGTTTTGGTAGCAGCAGTTTTTTAAGCGCCTAAATAGCTTTGTTTAACAAGTATCTAAAACCCAATTTTGACATTCGATGTCTAGCAAATTTTTGGAACTGTATATTTATTTTTTAATAACACTGCAAATAGATTGTTCTACTCACGTAAGTGCTAAGTCCAGCTAAAGGCACTCCGTTGGCAGACAGTAGCAGGTCTTTAGGCGCGAGCATGCCGGTCCTCCAGGCAGGCTGGGGCGGGTACAGGCGCCTGATCCTTACCAAGCCCCCTCCACCACAGACAGACATTCCCAGCCCTCGCCCATCTTTCTCCACGACAACTGTGAATGTGTTTTCTGTTGACAAAGAAGGTTATACGTGACCACTCAATCTTTTTGGTGTTTCCTTTCTGAGAAAAATACGATAAAACTTTATGTCCCTTGTTGTAAAGATACGTAATAACACTAAGTATCTTCGACAAAGATAATCCTGCCAGAAATACTAAGCTAGCATTTCTGGCAGGATTCGAAAACTTTGCATTTCGTATTTCATAATTTTTGTAGGGCATTGCGTAATTCGTGATTCAAAGTTTTACGCATCCGATCGCTAACTGCTACCTGTACTGGACTGTACTAGACGGAATAGAGGGTAATGTATGGATGAGTATGAAGAAATGTAGTCTAAAGACAAGATGTTTAGGATACGGTGAGACAGAAACAAAAGATAAGGAAAGTTGACATGATATAACGAAGGATAGTAAGTATGCGATAAACTAATGTTAGTCGAGATTTTACTTTGAGAGCTTATTATATCTTATCAGATTATTACTATCAGAGTCTCTAGCAGAATCTTTGCTTCTAATAATATTAATAAAATTTCGACATTTGTCGGGCATGCCGCCGTCCTGGAGAGTCTATCAAGCATATCATTTCCGGTTGTTCTCATCTTGCTAATGGTGAGTATTTGCACAGGCATAATCTAGTAGCCAGGATCATCCATCAGCAACTTGCTCTTTAGTACGGCCTTGTCGAGTCCGAAGAGCCGTACTATCGGAATGCACCGTTGCCAGTTCTTGAAAATGGTCGTGCGTTGCTCTACTGGGACCGCTCTATCATCATGGATAGGACTATTGTTTGCAATTAGCCTGATATCGTGCTGGTAGACCGATCCCAGCGCAGAGCAGTGCTCGTCGACATCTACATCCCACATGATGAGAACCTCGTGAAGGCTGAATAGGATAAGGTCAGCAAGTACCTTGACTTGGCTCATGGGATGTTGATTCGACGATCATTGTTCCGATAGTCGTTTCAGCAAACGGCCTGATAGCGAGAAGAACATCTTAAGAGGCTCTCGATAGATGGTTGGATCAAGGGTCAAGTACAGAGGGCGTTGATCCTCGATACAGCACGTATTGTTAGGAGGTTCCTCTCTCTGTAGTCCCTACCATCGGTAGCTTGGGTCCTACCCCGTTGCTGGTGGCACTCTAGGTTTAGGTTTTTTATAATATTTATTGTTTTATATTCATATTGTAAAAAACTTAAATTTAAGAAATAAAATGAATACGAAGATTATAATAATTATTGTTTAATCAAGGTCCAGTTGATCCAGATATGATGTAAGAGTATTATAAAGTGCAAAAAATCTTAAACCCTACATGGAAGTTAAGAACGAACGTCTGTAGTACTGTTTTGCGATTTCTGTATAAGGTACCTTACTTTGTTTTGTTCAATTGTTTATAAAAGAAAATACAATATCAATACGTTTCTTTTTTATATTTACCCCGATTTCATGAAGCGCGAATTAAAAAGAGGCCATTCGAAACAGCTTGCTAGCCCTGTCAACACAACGTGCCCTTAAATCAACCACAATAAACTTCATGACAAATAACCGACCTAAATGACCCGCTATGCCTTTCTTTGCGACGCCCACGCCTTATACTTAACCCTTTTCTAACGTAACAAAGGCACTGAATTCACACCCACCTAGCGCTAGGTATTACAAAGTCTATCTTGTTACAAAGCAATGATATCGATCGACAGGTCACCTCCGACAAATGCGGGTGTTGTCAGGATTGTCTGTCTATTTACGTACACGGTTCTTAAACGTACTGACTTTATTCGCAATAAAGTTTAGAATCTAATTCAGTTACGATCAGACTGTAACTGGTTTATAGCTAGGGAGCTGGATTCGTCACATTGTCTGATTTACGACGAACTTTGTGCCTCATCTGGAAAGTATGCCGAGAATTTATCACTTTTCGACCCTAAAACCTTTTCTGGGTAACAAATTAGTCATTTCTTTATGCGCTCTACGGTAGACATTCGGCTCAGTTCGAGTTCAATTTAAGGGATCTTTGACAAACATTTAATTTAATTTTAACATAATTTTAATATTATATTATTATTTTGTTTGGAGTTCAATAAAGTTCTTATTTTTTTCTATATTAAATAAAGTAAACAACATTAAGTAAACACAATACCTAAAGAATTAAATTACGTATATAGCTATTTATAGGCTACAAAATATGAATCATAGTAGTATAATGTTACGAGTTATAATAACAAAGAGAGTGAGTTTTTCACGTTTTAGTATATATATATTTGTGTTATGTACATAATAAGCACGAGTATAAGGTAGGCTTAGCTTACATCAAGTACAGGTGCATAAAATTATTATGACCGCTGGCTTGTTCCCCATATAAGCACACGTTCGTCGTAAAACCGCCATACAGTAGGACTTGAGTAAAGCTAATATAATTGTATGACGCAACCCACATTGGTTTGTTTTATCCGCGAACAGCTTACAAAGGAAGCCTCTTTGGGGCAAACCCTCCGGCTCGTGGACGTTACAAGGAAAACAAAAGGGCCAGGAAGTAAATAGGTATTACTTTGGAAGTAAGGTGATTAAAATAACTGAGAATTGAAGCTAAAATAGCTGAGATTTGATCAATATTGCTTTAGCAATTTGGTTTTGTCTGCGAAACAGGCAGTCACTCACGTGCAGGTCGTACTTTGCAACTAATCTTGACACAAACTTGGTATAAATTAGTTCTCCAAAATTAGATGTTTCAAATTTTTTAGTGGTCGGGAGTTTTGATAAGAGGAGTATTTTCCACAAAAAGAGTTTTTAATATTTGACAAAGACATGACATTGACACAGCCTTGAATAAAACAATATACATGAAAAAAAACGCCATGTATAAGAAAAATTTAAAATTAGACAAACAGACGGTTTCCACCGAGCCTATATGAGTCCTATCATTTTTAGGGATAGAAGGGATAAAAACGAGATCTTATTACTGTGACTTCACTGTCCGTCCGATTATCTGTTACCTGGCTGTATTACATGAACCGTGATAACTAGATAATTGAAATTTCAGAAAAAATTATTACTAGATAATGTATTTCTGTCGCCGCTATAACAAAAAATGCTTTATCGGAATATAATAATCATTTAAGGGGAGCGTTCATAAAACAAACGTGATTTTTGACGAAGTCAGATGATTTTTGGTAAAGTCCGAATCGCACTTGGCTGAATGTTATGTACAAGCCCCTTGCAATTAAGTTCTGGCTACGCCCAATCTCATGGTCCTCAGTATCAGGTGTTTTCATTTCGCATAAACCAAACGACAGGTAAGTAGGCCTTGTTTGTCCATTACTAAACATTGTTTATTCAGTCCTTTTCGTCTCCAAAGCCCAGATTAACTCAGTTACTTATAAACCTTTATAAAAGCCTTCTGAGATTGAAATGTACTTGAGTATAATTAATATCGGGTATCAATATTGCAAATGGAAGGTTGAATTGCCGATCCACGGTCAATTTAAGTCCCTTTTTGGCCTGCTACGGACATAGGGGTGTTTGACATGAATTATACATTAAGCTTGGCCAGTTCATACCCGGCAGTTTAGTGCCTACAGAAATGATTTCATTCAATTTCTTTGTGCCATTTCCCGTTCATTGTTTTCGTTCTTTTCTTCTTTTGTGGTGTCCTTTTGTAATAATTTGTTGAAATAGTGCTGTTATTGAAATGGATTGAATTGATTTCACGTCAATGAATTTTAACGAATAACCGTTCAACCTTTTGGATGTATTCATTTTAACGGTTTGTTCCTTTACCGGTTAAAATAAAACGATTTTCACGATCAGTATTTGGTAATAGGTTTTTTTTCGGTATCTTCGCAAAATGTGAACTTTTTCCGTCTGATCCTGATGGCAGAAAAATCCTATTATCTATGCCTCAAACCTACTTCAGGTATGAAGATTTATTTAAAATATCTAATACACGCTATAAGCTGCACATACGAGCATTAACTAGTATCATAAAATATTTTTAGGTTGGACATGACAGAAGAGTTCGACGTAGTCACCGGGCTCAAGCAAGGAGACGCATTATCCCCCATGCTCTTCGATTTAGTTTTAGAGCATGTCATCCGAAAAGTCACGGCACTAGATATTGGCGCACGGTTGAACGAACTACATAAAGTTATTGGATATGCAGATGACCTTGCTCTCTTAGGACAGTCAAAATAAGAGGTAGAAAGGTCTGTGCCAACTCTGATTGAAGAAGCCTTTGGAATTAGACTCAAAATTAACAATGAAAAAACAGAATATGTTCACATAAAACGGTACAAGAATCAAGGCGCAGACGCGATGATCTTCATGTAGGAGACAACGTTCAAAGGAGCTGCAAAATTTAAGTACCTAGGCTGCACTATAACGGACACAAATACGCGGGAGGAAGAAATCAATCTTCGGATTCACAACGCACTCCGGTGTAGCACTCCATAATTTGTTGATGTCCAAGTTTCTGAGCAGAAATACCAAGATTCGCATCTAAAAGACGGTCATAAGACCGATTCTGATGTATGGTAGCAAAGCCTGGGCATTAACCCTTAAGGAAGAAGAAAAACTCCTAGTGACAGAGAGAAAAATATTGAGGATAATTCTGGGGCCAAAACAAAGGGAAGACGGTACCTGGAGGGTCAAAAAAAACCTGGAAATCGAAGAGTTGTAGACGAATCCAACATCATGGGAGAATCGAGAGCCCAGACTCCGCTGGATGGGCCAACCAGAGAAAATGGGAGAGGATCGAAATGCTAGGAAGGCGTATCTTGGAATCCCAAAGGGCCGCTGACCTGTCGGCCGGCCTAGATATCGCTGGATAGATGCCGTAAAATCCGATCTAAGCAATCTCCGTATTGCCGAGTGGCTTGAAGCTGCCCAGGATAGGATCCAATGGCGCTCTCTTGTTTCGGAGGCCAAGGCCCACTTCGGGTCGCTGCACCAGCGGAGTAAGTAAGTAAGTATAAGACATTTTCCTGTTTTTAATAATGCAATTTCTAAAAGTACAGTTCACTGTAAAATACATATATGGGCAGAAATGCATTTATTGCAAAGTGAATATAATACTTTTGGATAGTAAATTTATTACTTTTAAAGAGAGTTGCACAGAATAATACAAATTTTATAAAATCTTATACATACACCTTCCCTTACAACTGATCCATTATAAATAATAAAATTTGGGAAATTATTTTCCGTTAGTAGTTATTTTAATTGATGGATGGAAAAACACTAAATATTTTGTATATACCATCTTATTAGTTATTTTAAATTAAAAAACGTTTATATTTTATCCATCAAACCGTTAGATTATGCACGCTAATGCTATTCGATGCATTCGAATCATGACGTGACAACGTAATTACGAATTTCATTAAAGCTAGCCATAAATCGTGACTGACAACTTTGCCAATATCAGTAAAGCCGACGCGCTCAGCTGTTGTCCTTCCCAACTAAACAATGCCCCAATCGAACCACGAAATGTTTCCCAACAGATATTGATTGATTTATGCTTCGTCACCCAGTTTAGTTTGAGCTGTCATGCTGTAGTACTAAGTTGTGTAAGTTAAACAGACGCGTCAAGGAGAATCTGCAGGGTAGTATTATAATGATTTCAAATAAACTTTACCGTTTCGACTAATTACTTGTATACCTACCTATCACAACTATATCCGCAGTAGAAGACCTGAAAGAAGTATTTACTATACTTACCTACACCCAAACCCTTATTAGCCAAATTAATCGTTCAATTCATACCGGTCAAGTTATATGAAAACCAAACAAAAATCGGTTTTAATATCACAATTGTGAACTAAAATCGTTGCGTATATAAATAAAACGCGCAAGTTAAAATATATTACGGAAAGTGATCTTTAGAGTACTCAGCAGAAGTAGAAAAAAAAATCTGAAAATACTTAAATGGCTGAATAGAAATCGTAGTCGTTAAATTCATGTGATTATTGATTCTTACTCGTAGTATAGATTATATTATTAAAATATCGCTTAGTAAAGATTCCAGCTGCCTACTAAATTATCGAAACCAACAAATAAGCCAATGTCAAAAGCGCCAAACTTAAGCTGACCGCAGTGAAACACGAGTTAGTCACAAATTGAGGCCTGTCCTCATTTATATCATAAAATAGGTGAAGCTTGTACTTTTGCCTTCGGAAGCGATCTGTCCTCATGATCGTTAAGTCACCTTAACAACAACAATAACCATCAAGCTAACGATACAGCCAACTAATATTTACTGCAACTGCCTCATTAAATTCTACTATTATTTAATACAAGCTGTAAACTGCTATGCAGAGGTGATTGGCTAACGTTACCTTTCAGGAGCTAGATTAAACTTAATGTCTAGAAGATTAGGGTAGATATTCCAATGAGAGACCGTAGCTTTGTTCGTAATTTTGTAATATGTTCCGGATCCTGTCGATTTAAAGCGCTAAGTCGCAATGTATAACTAAGTAGTAGGGGTTTCAGTGTCTTGAGACTTGGGACGTGTATCGCAGTATATTGTAGCAACTTTAAAGCTTGAAACTTACAGCCCTAGTTGATCACATTGTAATTTTCACAGAAACGCAAGTGCAGGTACTGATAAACAATGTTTCGATTTGTTATGTTCTAGTATAGTTAACAATAATTTTATATTTACGATTATCAGTTAGTAACTGAATATTAATCAATCAATTAATGTTTTAGGAACTAATAATTTCATCTTCTCAGTGACAAAATTCTTAGTTTTTAAGACTAACATATAAACGAAAGGAGGTTTTTTTGTCATTGTGTGTTTTGACAGACTAATACATACTTATATTTAACTTCATTTAATTCTGAGTTAGCTAATTTCCACTTTCAACGCTTTTCTGTATTTCATTTGGCCTCTAAAAAGTTATCCCAATGAAAAATGATAATAAAAACCGAACGAACACTCTCGTCGAATTTGAAACATTGTAGCTACATTCGCTCTCAGTCAACGTCCGTTCCTAAGCTCTCGCCACATTTTTATTTGATTCCCTTTGCGTGTTCTAAATACAGAAAAGTTTAAAAAACGTAACCTTTGCTTTTTATTTGCAATCTGAGCTTCAAAAGGCGGCGGGAAAACGCCGAAATGAATTATTATAGGCATGAAAACGCGCAATAATTTTCCAAGAAATGTAGCATTGTCATGATTATGGAGCTGTCAAAAACAAAATTATTAGCTAAAGTAACGTTTTTGTAAGCGGAAATTTTGCTTATGTTATTGGACTCGTTTTCATAATAAATAAATAAGAAATTAAAAGCCCAATTTGAAGAGTACGTGCATTTTTAATTGTAAATAGTATTTTTTATGGTGTTTCAGTTTATACGACTTTAATAACACGTGATGTATTATAATAATAATATGTTTTTGTTGCTGAGTATGCTTGATAATAAATAATTTTAACGACATTACGGATAACTGTGTTAAAATTATTTCGTTTCAATCAGGTACAATGATCACAATAATATTTGCACAATATTACTTAAATATATGGTTGAATATACCATAAAGTCGTACACCAGGCGGTCTCTGAAATAGAGGCCTATCACAACAAACTAGTAAGTAATATCAATAAATGTCTTCTACTCAAATTTGCTTTCACGTGATAATGGATATTTATTTAGAGAAACCTGTGAATGGCCGACTTGGATTCAGTTGCCTTTTAGCTACCCATATAGTTTACATAGGCAAATCACAGATAAACTCGCCTCAGATAGAGCTCTATTAAGATTTCAGTACCTTGTTGTTAGAGTGTAACAAACATACCAATCTCAGAGGATGACAGTAGTCAATAGAGCACGCTTGTTTTGCATAATCTGTCAGTGAGGTTGGCATTTCCGATGTGCTTTGGTGTTGTGTTGGGACGGTATTATGTACTTGTGGTGAGATATTCTCGCATTGTATGAGTAGAAACTACACAGTTTTGTCTATGCTAGTGCAGCGCTAAAAATACAAGTAAGGCGGTATATCTTCCATACTAGTTTACGTTGTTGTTGAAATTGTATTATAAGCATCGAGCATTGAGCATCAAGCATCCAGTCATAGCACATCACCTATCACTCTTACAATCAAATTTATAAGCGTGTATTTTATTCATCAGTAATTTCACTAATTTCTTCTATCCATACCTTTGTAAATTGTATTTTCGTATATATTTATATGATACTAATATATCGTTGTGTATGTATTTGTTCTATATCTCGTTAAGTACTTTCAATATTTTATATTTATTAATCAATTTTCGTCACGAAGTCTAGAATTTTTTAAACTTTATACGGCATGTATATTTGCCTGTTACATGCATATAGGTCGTAGGTTACAACCAATTTGGACAGAACTTGTTGTAGTGGGTGTTATTGTGACTATTTTTATGATGTATTTGTTTGTCGGGTAGTATTTTCCTCAAAAACGTTTGAAGTTTAATGTGGTGTCTGCCCATTCTTATGCATGCGAAACTCAACATATTAGTTAGGAAAAAAAACCGGTCCAGAAGTAGTATTTTCATAGTCAATAATCTATTGTGGTCGCGAGGTCAACAGTTCACAGTAAGTAAGTACTAGTGCAAATGTAACTGTGTATTATGACCACCTATCTTAATATCCTTTTCCTAGGTATATATCAGTATCTATCTACAATAGAAAGGCAGGTCACACGCGCTGATCCAGAACACGCGATAGTCGAATGAGCAAACGCTATGCGGTGATTACAATTACCATAATTTGTATAGGTAGTAGTAACGCAGGCGATTCAAGGGAAATGTTGCTACTAAATACAACTTTGTTCCGGGAAATGTATTGCAGTTGTAAATGAAACATGTCGCATGAGAATTGTGGCCTATTTTTGTTTCAAGTTTTATAGAAAATTTGTTGCTAATATGTAACAACGCATCGACATACAAAAAATCGCCATTTTTGGTGGCGGCCATCTTAGACTTGAAATTTGTCCTTGTTATATATTCGTACAGTTAGTTATAGTTATATAGTAGGTATTTTAATAGTTAAGCACTTTCATTTGATAAACCTTGGACCGATTTTGATCAACCATAACTAAGAACACGTCTGACTAATTCAACTTACAAACAAAAAATAAAACAAAATTAGTTCATCACAAACTCTTATAACACACGCTAGTTTTTAACTGCCGACGCTATTTGATAATTCATTATATATTTTTGAAACTCATTTAATTACTTAAGTATACAATTTCCGATAGCTCAGTGGTTGGCAACGACCAAACCACTAAGTCTATTAAAAATTAAGAAAATTGTTTTTTGTAACTTATTCATACCAAACTGGACACAATAAGCTTTTGGTCGATTTATTAGAACTAAAATGTACATATATAAGAAACTCGACCTTGGTCCACCATTGTTATAGATTGATATTAACAATCTGAAGACATCATAATAAAATGAGAATCGTTATTTCTAGGAAAAGTCCATTCAAAAGCTTGCGTCTAGTTTAAATATACTTGAAACATACAAGGTTTTTACTTAATTATTTCACCTCTCCGTTTTATAACGCGAACCCAGCAACACTGTAGCATTCAAACAGGCTACCAGGCAATACATTGTTCCGGTTTTTCTATAAAACTCGATTATAAATTCAATGTTCCCGCGAGCGTTTGTATAAACAGGCTCCGGCTGCGATGGCGGAAATTTTTTTTTATTGTTTAGAAATTGAAGGCAACTTTTGTTTGGATAAAAGCGCAACGGACGACGGCCATATTTTGATAGGACATCATATCTTGCGTTGAGACTAATACGACTAAATCTAGAAAAAACAGTTGCTTTTAAAAAAATACATATTTGTCAAATAAAGATTTAGCGGGCTATCGGAATACAGACATTACTTGATTCCTTGACAGTTGTGATTTTCTATATTTGCTTAGTGATACACAGTTTAAATGCGACGAAACAGTGTTTCGGAAACCTTTGCACCAGCTAGCATCGCTGGTAAAGTAAAGTAAAACGTAAAGATCGATGAAAGAAGTGAAAGCAAACTTGGTATCATTTTCAGAGTTGAAATGAAACCTAATAATCCTTTTATTTGTTTTGCCGCTAACGGGATGTCAACCAACAAACATGTCCAGCCAGCGTTTTTTTAAAAACACCGTTCTATATGGGTTTGTGATTAACTTCGTGAAAATTATCATTCCATTTTAGCTTAAAAACCTATAACAGGTTCAAATCACATAAGACATTTTCAAAATTTAATTTTGAAAAAATTTGTACTTATTAGCGAAATATAATAATAATGTTTTCATGGGCATTATATTAAAATTTAACATAAAAAATCCAACCTGCAAAAGTAAGCCACGTGGTTCGTTAAAAGACGCCACTAGGGGATAGGAAAAATTAATATAACAGCATTACGGGCAAAATTGCGTAATATATATATGTACCAACCCACTTGGCGGATGAAAATTTTAATAAACTGAATTTTAATATCTTTCTGAGTTTTAATATTAAAAATACTTACGAGCATGTTATGAAAAAAATATATTTTATTTCTCAACTTTTGGCTGTCACTCGCGGCTTTACCCGCTAGGTACATAAAATGGAACATGAAGAAGTTTCAAACTTTGAACCCCCATTTCACTTAATTAGCGATTAAATTTACAAAAATCTTTTTTAGTACCCCATAATGAACACAGCTTCAAAATTTTATGTGTATAGGTTCAGTGGTTTAGGGTCTGCGTTTCCGTTTCAGTCAGGACTAATTTTATATACAGTCGAACCTGGATAAGCGAGAGTTCAAGGGAGCACAATCTCATTCTCGCTTATAGAGCTTTCTCACTAACCCGAATTTTTCGCTAATGCAATAAACTGAGTAAGTCCCAAGGTACACAGGCACACGTGGCCATTCGAAAAGAATGCGAGAAAACAATACAAAAACAATGGTAGTAAGTTCCACGAAAGTTAAGAATGAGTCATAAAATAGCAGATAATAAATTTGTTTTGTCATTTGTTACTGTACGTGTGTATCTTTTTGTATGTATTTTTATTGTAGCTATAGTTCCTTCTAAATAATATAAAGAAATAAACTCGACTGTCGCTTATAGAGGTATAGATAAGCAGCAGTCTCACTTACGGAGGTCCATGAGGGAAAAATGACTCTCTCTTACAGAGGTTTCTGTTTCTCGCTAATAGAGGTTTTGGGAGCTTAAAATGTCGGGTCCTGGCTATTACTCTCACTTATAGAGTTTTCTCATTTATCCAGGTTCGACTGTATATATATATATACACCGGCACTTTGATGTATGAATGCTATTTATACTATCTACTTATATCAGTAGGAATTGACATTTATGGAAATAAGTAGTTGTATTTCAAAGCGAAAAAGAATAATTGTAGATAACTAAGAAAGAACCGATCATATTTTTTATAGTTTTCACAGATCTTACCTAGTAAAAGATAGTACCGCGAACATAATCTTCTAGTCATTTCTTCCGAAATAGACCTCTGCAATGGTTGTTGAAAATTGGGTCATAAAATAGAGGTCTGTATAACGAGGAGAATTAAATCAGATAGCAAGTAATAAAATAGGTTCCACATTCGGTAATTACGTGGAACCGCCGAGGCCGCCCGGCCGCATCGAAAAGTGTCGTTAACTCGCTTTACGGCCGCGTTGGTGATTGGTCCAATGGGCTGGTAATTTAAGTGGGGAGATCTAAGCTAATACGTTATGTCATACCTGTAACAATTTAAAATACGGGATCTTACTTTCTGTTGGACAACAAACTCTCTGTGACGGTACATTTTAAGTCACTTTTTGCTTGATAAAAATAAAACGTTTCGTTGAGAAAATGCTTAGTTTTGTTCTCAATCTGCTATTATAAGTATAGTAGCTGTGCTCGGAGTTGTTAACCCAGGTTCTTTTATTTTTTCCAATACTAAATGTAGCCTTTGTTTCTCAATGATAATGTACTTTTCTAATGGCAAAAGATTTTTTTTTTAAATCGGTGTGTAAAGTTTATATTTTACATACAAAACAACAAATCTTACCTCATTATAATACTAATATAGATTTATTTTTTAGTAAAAATATTTGTTTTTGTTCAGTGATTTAATTCCATTTTATGTCTCGGCTTATGTGATGGGTATCTGTTAGTAGAAGAAAACTATACCAAACTCTATGAAAATGAAGCAACGGGTATATTGAAAATGCCAGCGCCCCTAGTGGATATAAACGAAAATTCTTTAAAAATCATAAAAAAATAATCTAGAATATAAGCACTCCAAACAAATAATATAAATAGGCCCATGCAAGTCATACTTAGCAAAGCGTAAGAGATTTGCTATAACGTGTCAGGTCGTGATGAGGGTACCATCCCTTCATTACGAAGGGAACTCATAATCAACTTTATTCTAAAGTTAAATTTCAACAACCATTCACACGACCTCGTGCTCTGATTTCGTATTTTGTTAATTAAACTTGAGACATGCTGTTAATGTTTCCGTGGTCTGGTATTTGCTTTTATTTTTAACCTTTTTATTTAACATCGACATAATTGGTGCAACCTTATCAAACTAATAGCATTAATAGGGAATCCTTTAAAATAAGACACCATTCTTGGTTAGTCAAAAATACACCAGTTGTTCAATGAAAAAAGTTTATTTATTTCTTATTGCGAGTTGAACAATTCCAACGATAACTTTACATTGTACAATAGATACTATTCGAGATGGTTCCATCTTGAATATACTTTACCTACTTCCCTTAACTGAAACTTACAATATACCTAAAAGCTTTAGTATAACTTTAAACATCACCAATTTGAAAGTTTAAAAGTCATTAGCAGGTACTAAACGTTTATCAGCGGCTCAAAGGCTTAGAAGGCCAAAAAAGGCAGGATTATGTTAACTTCATGAATAAAGTATTCAAGTGCCCTGACAAATAGCTCTAAGTAAGTTGAAATATCGGAGCAGCGCCTTACGGAAGGTGAATTGTGGATCCGCGTTGGATATGCAAATTGATACCAAATTCTGAACGCGTTACTCGAAAAAACGTCTCTAAAATCTTGAATATTGAATTACACCCCGCTTCCGTGCCCTTTCTTCTAAAATTTTCAAACTGTAAGGCGTAGAAAAATGAGTTTATTTAGGCTAGATTAATAAGCTCTCGTTACCTATTTAACGATGGAGATTACTTTTATAATGTCTTTAAGCAACACTTACATCAGAAGATAATGAAATTGCCATTACCAATATATTTCTTGCTGTTATTAGAGCTGAGGATTAAGACATAATGTAACGACTTATTCTACATATTAAGTAAACAGCAGGATTTGGATCACTTTAATTAATTTAAATTCGTATTGGACAAATCCACGGCGTCCCACTGCTGGACACTTGTCTTCCTTTTGTAGGTCGTCCACCAGGGTGGCCAATTTGCGGGTTAGGAACTTCAGTTATGTTCGAAAGCTATATACTTTCTGCAAGTGATGCAAAGATGAAAGTGACAATTAACCCTATATAAGAATATGTATACACATGAGTGTAAAAGTATTTGAGAGATGCATGCTTAACATGTGATCAAACCCGCGCTCTTTCGCCTGAGAGACAAGAGACTCATCGATTACGCTACCACTAGCCGTTCTAAAACCTACGATTGTAAGTCCCCAACTGATAATTAGCTTAATTGAACAAGCAAGCAATAACAAACGTGTGTTATTATACAAAACCGTACACAAAATTAACTGCAAGCCAAGTTAATTTCAGTTAAACAATGTTAGAGAAAATGTTAAAAACTACTACCTACTAACAACCCAGTTATAACTAACAATGGCCCGCTGAAAGTGTTTTCGCAACGTTGCAGCCTCAAAAGCAAGAAATAAGAGCAAAGAGTTGAGTGCAGCTACAACTTTGACCGCGGAGTGTACGCCACAGCGTTCATTAGTACTGCTAGATGTTTCATTAAGAAACTGGCAGACAAGTCCCCGGAGAAGGCGACGGGCGACGAAGCGGTAAATAAATTATACTCCTTAATTTATGCTTGATAAGGTTCAAATTCTTAAATCAAATTATCTAAGCTTAGCAAAACTAGATGAATATGTGTTGAATAGAGTGAAAAATAAATAAAACTCTTTGGTAACATTTAGTCATTGGTTGCCAAGTTATGAAAATCCTTGAGAGGATCAAAGATAATTAATAATTTAATTTCAATATCACTGAAAAAGATTGCAATACGTGATATTATCAGAAACAGTTTCCAAATGTATAAAATGTTAAACATACAGCCTTCTTGAGTTATTCTACAAATAAAAGAGAAAATAAAGGTTGCGTACGATAAAAAACTAAAAGTATAAGTACTTCACAGCCAAGATTCAAACGGTCTCAAAAAACAATCATCGAACAAAGAAAAGAAAAATTAAAGATATGTAAACGGAATTTGCGTCGAGGCGCAATTGAAAGCGGGATTCTGACCGCGATGTACTGACGGCGTTGGACCTGAGCGAACAATTCAATTATACTCGATTTTCTACCAGAGACGCGGCACGTGGTATTTTTCTACTCGTATTTGTTCGGGATAGTGGTGAGCGAGTTCCCAATAATCGGAATAGTTCGAGTTATTGCGGATTGAAGAGAGCAACAAAAACTGTTCTGATATGAAAAGCCTTTCAACATCACACTCCGGCAGATTCCAAGTTTTTGTTGCTCTCTTCAATCCGCAATAACTCGAACTATTCCGATTATTGGGAACTCGCTCACCACTATCCCGAACAAATACGAGTAGAAAAATACCACGTGCCGCGTCTCTGGTAGAAACAAGGTCAATTTTGGCAGCTTAGAACCTCTCTTCTTATACTGATAATAAGACAGTTTCAGATGTTCGTAAAAGCCAACTGTATTAACACTGAACATAAAATCGAAAAGCCACCGAATAAAAATCAAACCTTTACTGCAAACTATGTCCCACGTAGAGTCAGCAGGTCTGGACCGTCACTATCCAACGATACGGGTCCCGCGTATCAAGGGAGCTTTAGACCGTGCATACAGATTGAACGTGTAAATGTGATAACACCCTATTTATACCCGGCACACGGCGGGTTACAATAAAACCGGGTAAAAACAGGATAACATCGGACAAAACCGGATAATGGGAATTCCTGATACAGCAAATTGTTTTCGCGGCGGTGAAGCGTTTCCTATTCTAAACAATTTTAACATCCCCAAAAAGCCTTTGAGAACGAAAATGCTGTTAGCGCATTAATTTTAAACGTAGCTCTTTTGTAAATGGAATTTGGTATGATGTAAGAATGGTACGCAGAATGCTTTGGAATTCGATGTCAAAACATAGCGAACTTTAGCTTCCCAAGTTTTATTTTGAAAGTAACTAACAATTAATTTACATGAAGCTGGATGCAACTTTTTCATGTAAATAGAATTCGAAAACGACCTTTAAGTCTACCCTAAAACCCTTATATCTAAAGCTGGCTGACTCCATTTTGTAGAATCCGTCAAACCAAATTTGTTGAACCATTCCTGTATTAGTTTCGAGTTTCCATCCCATATCGAACTTCACAGCCCATGTACTAAATACTGATAGTGACCTGGATAGTTCCACTGCCAAAAGGATTATCGCGGTACAATTTTTCAGTCACATTCAATTTTCAGTCAGACCAGTTTTCCGCTATCACAAAGCGTGAAATTTTAAACAAACAAAAATCTATTCTATACGAGAAATTTATTAAAAAAGTCAACATAATATATGCGACGTTTGCGGTAAAAATATTGTGAATATTTATAAGCTACGATATTTATAGGAACGGTCTGACGTAGATGTAATCTTTAATTACGCAGGGGCTGTAACGACGTCATCGGTTAAATGGGTAGAAGTAACGACTTATGACATGAATGAATATTTAATAATTCCTCATCCATAAGAAGTGTCGAGGGTGTTCATACAAATTATGTAAATCTTTAAGACATAAAATCATAATGAAATCGCGTTTCTGTTTATATAGCAGAATTACAATTATTAACTGATTAATAAGAACAACAAAAATTTTATAATTATAATGATATATATATATATCTTAATATATATAAATCTCGTGTCACAATGTTTGTCCTCAATGGACTCCTAAACTACTTAACCGATTATAATAAAAATCGCACACCATGTGCAGTTCGATCCAACTTGAGAGATAGGATAGTTTAAATCTCAAATTATAGTCGCAATTTTAATTTATTGCTAATTATTTGTCTGTTATTATTTGACAGTCACAATTATCTGTTAACTCCAAATGATTCTAACAGATGTCGATACCTTTCGACTGGGTTGAGTAAGTAATCAATAGATGGCGCTGCTATGGTAAATCTACGAACGTGTCATATAAGCTACATTTTAACAGCATAATTACCACGTGTTGTTGACGCTATAAAATAGCCACAGCAACGCGTGGCCGGGTCAGCTAGTATATATATATATTAAATATACTCGCTACTTAAGTTGTAACAGCCATTTGGATTTATAATTATTACAATGTATAGTATCCTACTACTCAACCCCTTTCATTTGATTTACATAGATATTAGTTCTTATTAATTCTGATTAAAAAAAAATGATTTCCTGAACATTTAATATCTAAAATGTATTTTTTTATAGATGATGAGAGATTTTTACAGTGTGTTTTCCTCATATCACGTGCAAGATTCTACGGTATATACAAATGAATTTCAAGATCGATAGGCGTTAATATGTGACCATTTACGACTTTCCGGGATATTTTTAATTATCAGAAACCGGGACTTTAAAACCGAGAACATTAATGGATTCATCTCACGTTTTGAACCAATATCCTGTTAATACAACGTCGGACATTCCGACGTCCCATTTTGTTGATATTGCCAATATTCCCTAGGAAATTGAATTTCGGAAGGTTTGCTGCCGAGACAGTCGGGAGATTTTTTTATTTATTGCCGGGACATCGATTTGTTCGGGACCAAGTTGGAACTTGGAGTAATTGTTTTTCTGCTTTTTTATCGAAATCTGATTTGTGGTTAGCTTAGTCGTCGTAGACCGGCGATAGAAGCATCTCTGCTTCGAGTTGAACATTTTTTTTCTTATAGTTGTTTGTCTGGATTTTTTGCATGTTTGGAGATTCGTTGAAAAACACAACCCGAGTACGCGAATGGCGTACGGGTTTATCAACGAATATTAACTTTGTATTTTAGTAACAGAGTAGTTATTGTAGTAATTATTTTTAGTGGTTATTGTTAAAGAAGTTATTGTATAATATATAATTATGCTGTAAGTGTGTATGTCACTGAACGTCCATCAAAACGGCTGGCCCGATATAAAAAGGCAGATGGCGCTGTAGCCGGTATCTAGGTTTTTGCAGGACGTCTGTCTATCCGCTAGTAGTTATTATATATTATACTAGCTGAGCCGGCGAAGTTCGTACCGCCTAACAGTTGATTCTTTGTTTTTTTTATACGTATTCTGCTACTCGTATTCGGGTCGCCGGCTCAACAAATATTGACATTAATATTTATACGATACTAACGTCACTCAATTGTTTTGCCTTCCCAAAACCTCTCCAATAACACAAACTAACAAACTTTATGGTATGGTATTAAAGTTCAAAATGACTTACAGGTATTATTACGAATCGATTGTATGGGAGTATAGAAAAGTGTTGTTTTTAGACCTTATTTAGGCAGTTTTTAAAATTTTTCTATCGTAAGAACCATCCTCGTACTTCAAGAAATATTCTAAAAAAAGAATTAGTTAAATCGGCTCAGCTGCTCTCGAGATTAGCGCTTAGCAACACATTCAGCGATTCATTTTTATATAATAGATACTAGGTTCTAGGATTTTTAGTGTTCGGGGATTTTCGATCAAGAACGTATTTATGGTGGCATGTACACTGTACAGGTTACTTTCCATAACAGTTAGCAGAGAAATGCGATAAGAATTATAAATGTGAACGAAATTAGCCAAGAGGCTGTTGATATGGTCACAAATATATTGCTTTTGTAACTACTTCCTATGATACAAATTAAACTTAAACTGCTACCAAATATATTCGTGAAGTTTAACTTGTGTAGTGTATGTAATCATAATGTTCATTTATCATCATGACAATCATAACTCTACTATTGTTAGAAAGCCAAGCATTGATTGAGTGTGACGTCATACACAGTGATTTATTTGCCTCCAATATGCGATGTTATGGCTCAAGGAAGTTCATTCAGCATTTCGTGTAATTACCCGTCCAAATGTTTTGGGCAGGGAATTAAAACCAAGCATTAATGCCTAAATTGCTATTCAATCAAGGATGTTAAAACAACCTATAGACTACCCGGATATACACTAATTTACTATCTACGCTTGTACTGGAGTAGATGTTAGACAGTACAAGTTACTTTTTAACCCCGGACCAAAATCAAAACAACTGAAATAGATTTTGAGTTCTTAATTATGTTTGATGAGAATCGATCCGACAGGGCCACCGCCACACGACAGCGACTTACATTTATTTATTATTTTAATATAATTTTTTTCCTTTGGCTTTTGAAATTTAAATTTTACTTTTTACACGTATGACTACTAAATATTATCTAAGTAGACAATGACAGTTTTGGATTAGATACATTTATCGATATGTTTATTTATGTAAGAGTTTTACAGTTACCTGTGACTTCGGGTTTGTTTTAGAAAGGCGATAAATTAGAGAAAAGTGGAATTTGTTTTTTCGTCTGTGCGGTAAAACGAGGCCCATATTATTTATTACATTCAGTTTAAAAGTTTAGGCGTCGCCTGTCTACTTCTGTGTAACATTCATTGAGCAGGTAGTAAAATATCGAATTGCCTAAAATAATTTGTATTGTAATAAGGGCAATAATAAGCAAGCTTAGTTTTATTTTAACTTCATTGAAGCGGCCAACTGTCAAAACAAAATGAAGTTTGCTTGCTCTTGTTTACACCCCTTTCATGCCTAACTCTAGCCGATAGTCTGGAGACAGTATAAGGGCTTTAAACATAACTAGCGCATTTATAACTTGATCATCGCATAGTATATTATTACTGCGTAGTGTAAACATGGTCACCTTAAGAACAACAACAATCTCGCAGGAAGCTAATATAAAATAACTTTTGTTCTACGACTTTGATTATTTTATTGGATTATACAAAAATTAAATGTCTGTCTGTGGCATCGTAACTCCCGAACGGGTGGAATGATTTTATTTTTGGTTATTAATGAAAGGGTACGCTAGGAGTGTTCATAACTATATTTGATGACTGATAAACGATAAGGGGGATGTGAAAAAATGATATTGACTAGTAAAATATTATGTATTATGATGGTCCAAAACGGCTGCCACAACAAAAGTCAGCGGTTATTCTAAAATTTTAATTTCACTAATTTATTTAATGTATTGAGTTATGTCAAAAGTCGTAGATCAGGTGTCGTTGTATATGATATGTATCTAGTCCTGCAAGTTTCCTGGTGTTTAAGAAGTAACCCTGAATCACACTAACAAGTATAAAGCCGAAAGTTTGTATACGTATGTGTTTTTGTATGTTCCTCCTTCACGCTTGGATTGGATTAATTGATAGGCTATTTTTTATCCCGGAAAATTGAAGTGTTTCCATGGTATAATCGAACATCCACCGGTGGTAAAACTGCGAAGCGCAGCTAGTGTAACATATTTGTATTATACAAGTTACAGTACACTAAAACATTAGTAATTAGTGACACTAGCTACTCGGAATAACATTGATGGAGTGATATATCGGAATGTCTCATTAGTTACTCGATAGTTCAATGTAATTTAGATAGTTAATATAGTCGAGATTATTAGTGTATAAGTGCATTGCTTACTCTATAATTATGTTAATTAAATTGCAATTTACCAATCTATGATTAGTCTTAGACTACGTTACTAGAGGTGTCAACATATAAAAGAGGTTTTTTTATAGCAATTAGGCTTACGCTTGACCGCAACTCGCATGATGTAAAGCGACGATGCGCTGGAAGATGTGGCATGCTTGCTTAGAAGAAACCAATTCACTCGCGATTTGAAAAGGCTGAGATTACATCTATCGGGTAATAGAGCACTCGGCAGTAAACTCCACAACCTGGCAGTTCGCACAATAAAGTCGATGCAAAGCGTTTAGTGTGAGTCCGTGAAATTTCTACCATATGGCGGTGGCGTCTTGCAGTATCTTTAGTAGTCCGATTGTAGAAGAGGGATGCTGGAATTAAATTGTATTATTCTAAGGCACACTCCCCGAAATGTATCCATCTATACTTATAATAAAACTGTAACAGGTCAAATTCTGTAGATAAAATATATTTAAAAATTTCTTTTGCTGGAGATTTTATTAACGATACAGACCCCAATTCTATAATTTTTTTCATTTTTGTCTGTCCGTCTGTCCGTTTCTGGATTTTCCATAACTCCGAAACCGTTGGATGGATTGGATCATGACGTAGGACTTTATCTACTCTTTATTCCGAAAATCTGAAGGGGCTCCCGTGGGAGGGGGGATGAAAGTCATATTTAATTATAACTCAGTAACGCGTGTTTTGATTTGGATGATTCTTTTTTTGTTAGAAAAGTCTAACTGATATGATGTTATCCCGAAAATTTGTGGGTGTTCCCGTGGGAGTGGGCATGTATTTAACTATAACTCAGTAACGGGCGCTTCGATTTAGATTATATTTTTTACTAACTAATTGTTAGCCCAAAAATTAGTGCCCGTGACACAGGAGATAAAAGTCATATTTAACCACAACTCTGTAACGCGTGCATTGATTTGGGACTAAATTGTACCGCAAAAAACGTCATCGGTTTTTTAGTTATTATGAAAATATTGTGGTAGACGCCTACATAAAACGTTATAGCAAGTAATTTTTGTTATGGAAATCAAATAATGATATAACTATTTGCATAGTTAGTTATTTTATTTTCGTAAGGAAGGACTTACTTATTGTACCACAAAAAAACAACATTGATAGGTATTGGTAGTTCATATTTTCGATAAACTATCGACAAGGATTTCTAATGGAAATCTAAATAAAACATTCAATACTAATCTTATTAGGTATCTCTGAAACAAACTAAACATATAATACGGCCACAAAATACTATAATCTCGAGTTTTTAGATGCGGCATAGATTATGATTGTACGTGTATCAATTTTTTTAAGTCCCCCTGACATAATTATGAAAGGTAAGCAACCGCGAACGAAGTCGCGGGTACAGCTAGTAGTAACTAGAAAAGTCTAGAAAAGTAGACTAGTAACTAGCTGTAATAAATAGATAATTATTATCTATTTATTACAGCTAGTAGTAACTAGCTGTACCCGCGACTTCGTTCGCGGTTGCTTACCTTTCATAATTATGTCAGGGGGACTTAAAAAAATTGATACACGTACAATCATAATCTATGCCGCATCTAAAAACTCGAACGAAGTCGCGGGTACAGCTAGTTACTACTAGCTGTAATAAATAGATAATTATTATCTATTTATTACAGCTAGTAGTAACTAGCTGTACCCGCGACTTCGTTCGCGGTTGCTTACCTTTCATAATTATGTCAGGGGGACTTAAAAAAATTGATACACGTACAATCAAATATACTCAATAGAAACTATTTTTTTCCGGTATAAAACAGCATTATATTAACCCAGCAAAGGTTCTTCGAGGGTTCTTCTGAAAAAAGAGATAATCTGTTTGCAAAGCCAAAAATTACGAGAAACGTTTTTTATGATTTTATGTTTAAAATGAAAAGCATGTAGCTAAACCTGCGATAGAGTAGAAATAAATCATCATTATAATCAAAGCTAGAATCCGTAATGAGAATATTCGCCGAAGGACTGGAGTTGCTTGCAAATTCTACAAGCTATGTCGGCAACATAGCTTGTAGAATTTGCAAGCTGAAGTGGCAATGGGCTGGCCACATCGCTCGAAGAACTGATAACCGATGGGGAAGAAAGGTTCTTGAGTGGTGACCACGAACTGGAAGACGCAGCGTAGGTAGGCCTTCCACTAGGTGGACTGACGACATAGTGAAAGTCACAAGTAACCAGTGGATGCAATTGGCAGCTTGTCGTTCGGAATGGAGTTCTAAGGGGGAGGCCTATGTTCAGCAGTGGACATATTCTGGCTGTTGATGATGATGATAATCAAAGCTGTGTCAATTTAACACATTCAACCATTATTTTCACGCTTTAATGAAATCAGTTTAAATACGTGTTTAATCACAATCGCGTCATGCCTCGTTTATATTTTATTCAATAGGTGAATTAAATATGCTGATTAAAATAAGCAAATATCGCGATACCAGTAAAACATAGAATCATTTAATTACGGTCGTCAACGAGGTTCTCAATTTCTCGGAATCTTTTTATTTTATACTAGCTGACCCCGGCGAACTTCATACCGCCTAACAGTTATTTATGCTCACCTTTTAAACTTTCCCTGGAGTACGACAAACATTTCAAGACCAAAATCATCTACATCGGCCCAGCCGTTCTCGAGTTTTAGAGACAAACGAACAGCAATTGAATTTTATATATTTGAAAGAAGAAAGAAGAAGACGATAAGTTGGACGATTTCTCAGACAAAAAAAAAATACTTGTCTGGACCAATAAAAAAAAATTGATATCCTTTTTTTCCAAAACCAGTCAAGTAGTTTATTGTAAATAAAATAACTTTGAATTTTCTTTAACTAATAATTAAAGTACCTATTACTTCTGTGTCTCAGTATTTGTACTAAAAGTTGCAGAAATTAGTTTTTTTTTCTCGTTTTGGTTCGTTATTAATACTTTTTAATATAACCAAGTTTGTTAGAAAGCTTACACATAGAGGATAAATAAGAGAAAAACTTTAATTTTATCGGACTCGTACGTCCATCACTAAATTGAATTTGTAAAACTTATGTAGGGTTGCTTCTTTGCCACACTTTGTGATTATAGAAAGATGGTTTGTGATTCTAACCAAAATCAAAAGGGGTCCTTTGTTACTTATATTTATTATTTTCAAACTAAGACAGGGTGTCCACTCTAAATCGTCAAAACATTTCCCTGACATTTCCCTGACTTTCCCTGACCACTTCTAAAATTTTCCCTGATCTTTATAGCTGTAATTTTTCAAAGTAAAAATGTTTCTCTTGCGAATGATTGTAAGAGACAAAAATTATGTCTTCACAAACACTCTTAGAGATTTATGTTATTGGCTTCCCAAGGTGTCCAACTATCAAGGTGAAAATTTTCAACACAGATAGATTGCCACACCATAACCATACCGTACCATACATACACCATACCCACAATTAATTATACCGAACACCACCTTACCTTAATTAAACGATATTACCACCAGCCATTACCTGGGTATAGCCTACGACAAGGTCAGCGTTACGTCCGTTTTTTTTATTATCTACATGGCAAAGCCTATTTGCGCTTGAAAAGGTATCGCTGATCCTGTCGTAGACTGTAAACCATGATACCAAACACCACACACCCTATTACAGGACTAGGCTAGAATAGGTATTAAACATCATCACATCTATGTATAAATTTTGGGTTGGAGGGATGCTAACTACGTTTGTTAAGAATTACCACCATATAAAACTTTGACATTTATTGAGATCAATAACACATGTTAGGAACTGAATTAGGAAGCTTCAACTTATATGTAAGTGCAATAATTTAATCAATTTTTCTTCTTTTCTCTTCCAGAGCGTTTTTCAAAGTTTGCAACTCTAAATTTTCTTTTTCTCTTTGTAGTTCCAATTTCTTTTTTTTCTCCTCTACTTCTCGTATTTTCTTTTCGATTTTGCGTTTTTCAGCTTGTTTCTGCTGTTCTTTAGACTCATTTTCTTTCTTTTTTTCTAGACACGCGTGATATTTCTTCCTAGCACTTCTGACAGACACTAGTAGGCTGTTACTCGTGATGTGGTTTTCAGGGCCATCAATGGTTTTAAGGTAATCATAAACAGTTCTTTGTGCAATCAGTGACTCTTCTGTCAAATTTTCTACCAACAGTGATTTGTTGACAGAAAACCCGCCCTCAACACTTGCATTACCGTGAGAAATGATAAAACAAATTTTCATGACTTTCCATATGTCTTCATATTGTTTAACTTCACCTATGAGTAGATGGTAAAACTTGTCCAAACCAACCGCATCCTCATTGAAGTCTTCGAACTTTTGTCTCCAAGTTCCCTGAGCTTCAGATAACATTTTTTTGTATTGTTTTTTGGCTCTGTCGGCCACCTCTCCTTGAATCTTGTCTTGTTCATGTAACGTTTCAAGCACTATGTCGACGCGATTCGATGCTATTTCGGAGTAATTCAAAATAACTCGTGGATCGAAACACGTCAAACCACGAACAAAACGAATCTTAATGGGACTTTTATCCAATAGTTTCACAACCGTCTGAACAATTAGTTTTTGAAAGTCGGATTTAAACGCTAGCTCGACTTGCGGACTGCATTTAGCATCTTTAAGCAGGCGCTTTGCTTCATATCCAATATCTGTCTTTTCTAACGGCAGCAGATTGTCTTTATCGTCTAAATCAAGGTTAATAATATTCTGACTCGAAGCCGTTTCTAGTTTGGATGGCTTTACAATCTTCGCCATGAGATTGTGAAGTAACTCTAGGAGGGCAGTGTAGAGAAACGAAGCCATAGGTTTCTCGCTTTGGAATCGGCGCAAAAAAGGTTCGAATTCGTTAGTCAAACTTTTTACAGATGATAGGTGGACTTTTACCACGGGATTCTTCATAATGTCTTTTAAGATTTTTTGATTATGGTTTTCAGGGACTGTACGATCATTGACAAATTGGTTGACCTTGTCATAAATTTTGAGAGCTCTTTCAATGCAAGGACCATTTTCTAACCATCTAATAGATGTGAATTTTTGTGGAAATACAGTCCCTTCTGTGATTTGTGTGTATAAAGCTCGTCGTGCTGGACTATCTTTAAAGAGATTGTACATAGTTTTCAGTACTTCAAAAGTCTTCCAATCTACTTTTTGATGACCTGTTTTGAAAGCACCATTGACAGTGTGCAATCCACACACACCTATGTCCAATAAGGGACTTTTTGTTTCCTCGGAAGAAAGAACATTTTTCAATTTTTTCAGAAAACTAATGTTCACATTGGGGCCATCCATAGAAACTTGTAGCAGTCTTTTTCTATCTAAATCAGCCAATCCTTCCAGAAATGAGTCTACAAGATTATCGGCTGTTTGCCGTCCCAGAAAAACAGAGGTCAAATATCTTGTGGCTACTGTGTTGGTATTAACGCACCAATATCTCACGCACAAGTCCATCTGACATTTTTGGGCCACTTTATTCAGGGATTCGTCAAATGAGATGACGTAATATAAGCATTCTCTAAGCAGGCTATTCAGTGTCGTCTGAATGAATGGCGCAATGCCATGGTTAATCATATATGACGCTTTTGTTTTACCCATGGTAAAGTTCTGGGCGATTTTGCTATCGGGAAACATTCTATTAAATGAGGTAGAAATTCGGTCACATGAATTCAACGATAGTTTATTGTAAATTACTTGGAGTGCCCACAAGATTTCTGACGATGTTACATCATTTTCATTGTAGGTTTGAATCACAACTTGTTTATGTGTTTTATTGTCTTGAGCTTCAACAGTTGGGGCACGTGTGGCTGTTGTTTCATTGTCACCTACATTAGCCGCTGGCGATTGTTTTTCCACCACAACTACATCTTTGTCTACTGCAGGAGCTGATTTTGTAAAGTATGAAATAGAGGGCTGTTTCTTGCGTAATTCCATATTTTGACGATGTTTAGGTCCTTTGCTGTGAGAAGTGATGGCCTGTTTTCCCATGTTACTAAGTTTGAACGTTTTATGGCATACTTTACAAAAAGCGCTAAGCGGGTCATTTTTTACTTCTTCTAGCCAGTCCGTAAAATCAGGATGCATAATAGGGTCCAACCATTGAACATTAAAGACTGTACTCTTTTTGGCACTCATAGCAACACTTATAATATAGTTCACGTTAGTAACAAACCTGCACCATAGTTAAGTTTAGGTTAAGTCAAATTAAGCGATGCATTCTCGACATTCATAACGACAAAATTCGGGTCGATGGGATATTGTTGTCCTACCTACAATACATAGAGTCGAAGCACGATTACTTATCAAACCGAATTTTGTTGTTACGAATGTCGAGACTGCCGGCCCAGGTTAGTATTAGCACATGTAATAGCAGCAGTTAAAAGAAAAACAACCAAATGAGTTATGGAATTAAGGGACCTGCAAAAGAATGCTTCAATAGTCTGGGTTAAAACAGACTAGAGCATAAAGGCTTCCCTCACTTACCGATCACTGGGAAAAGAGAAAGTTTGATAAATTAAATATACTCCAACAGCTAATTAGAGAGAGGGAAATGACAGCAGTTTGATCATAGATTATTTAGGTAAAAAAAAATATATTTTTTTTTTGTATTTTTTTTTACTTAATCTATGATAAAAGAACTGTCATTTTCCTCTCTCTAATTAGCTGTTGGAATATAAATATGTAAGTTTATAAGAAGTACTGATGACTGATAAGATAATATTATTTTTATTTATTCTATACTTTTTTAGACTTTTACATTAATTTTAAAGATCAATCATCAAAAAGTCCTGGTTTTCCCTGACTTTTCCAGGTAGAGAAGTCATTTCCCTGACTTTCCCTGACCCACAATAGCTTCCCTGACTTTTCCCTGACTTTCCCTGACCTTCCAGGTCCGTGGACACCCTGTAAGAAATCCACTTTATATGTTTAAAAGAATCAGTATCTGACTAAATAAAGTTCATAAAATTTAGTAGCATATTTAAAACTATCTTTTTTTCAAACTAACGTAGTAACGGTAGTAACGTATATTGTGTAAAGGGTGTGCTAGGCCAAAAGTAGGTCACTAAACTCATTATTACGAAAAACTTTCAATATGGGACCAACCTTGAATTAGAATTCCTGAAAATTTCAAAAAAAAAACAGTCGACGATAAAACGTACCTATGAAACAACAGAATTTTTTCTCGAATTCAGAGTTGGTTCTATAATGAAATTTTCTTTCCAATGGTGAATGAAACCTCCTTTCGGCTTAGTGCACTCCTAACCGATAAATGTCCGATTACTTATATCCAAAGCATAGTAAGCGATCCTCAGACCAACAGTTCCTTTACTTCAGTTCGAAGGCAATATAAAGGCACATTTACACAATCTTGTGCTCAAGTATCAACGACCTCTCTTAGGTGCGGCGGAGGCAAACAGTCTTTCTTCTTAGCGGTTCTGACGCACGCGGGTACAATAATTGCTATCGTTAATGGCACATTTAGAAAAAAAACATAAAGTAGTGAAACAATTTGCTCTATTAAGGAATAATGTTGCTAATGGAAGCTCGTCTATTTATTAGAATTTTTATTTGAGTCCAAAAAAACTTTATGGGCTCGAGCTACGCCTTTTTATCTGACTACCCAAAAGGAGGAGAATAATTTTTCTTTTTCTTTCTAGTGTATGTTATTATATATATAATATGTCAAACTCTTTGTGACCTTCTAAAGTCTGAATCAGTAGACCGATATTGATGTGCGATGTATCACTGAATTTGTTTTATAAGCAGATGGCCATGGGCTAAACTAGTTGCACCCCGCGCTTTTCGATCTTAATTTTATGCAGTCGGGGTTTTTGAAGTTACTTCTAACTAGTTGTCGGTGCCACAATTGCCAAAGTATTTTAGACGTTGTTCCAAGAGAAACTAAATCCATATTTGTAGATTTGTCGAAAATTTTGCATTTTAAACTTACTCCTTTTTTGGGAGAAATACTCCCTTAATCGAAAATCACCCGTTAATTTAAATGAAAACATAATATACGCGTTTTACTTCAAGTACTTTGGATTGTTACTATACTCGCACTTAAAGCACTTAATCTTTGAGTAGCTATATATAGTAATCAACCTCACAGTCTATCTACAAATATTACGAAAAAACATGCAGTATTGCAAAAAAAAATATATCATCACAAACCAAACAGTGTTTCGGGCGTGTCAACTTTTTACCAGTGAGTGTATGAACTGAAACCTAACCAGCTTTAACTAAACACTCGATCGGAGTTACGTACGAGTACTGTAAAGGACTTTTTGTGAGTGCCAAGTTAGCTTGGTGAGTCTTTTCTTTCACCAACCATTACGAGATTGAGAAAGTATCGGTTTCATAATACTAGTTGTTATTTTACTTGCTTAAGTTCTGATTAGTTTGGCTCTTGCTGCTTTGATTTCTGCAGTATTTTGTTTAGTCAATTAAAAAACACTCTTTGTTGATACTACAAAAATATAAAATCTGAGAATAAAAATAACAAATATCAAACACAAATAGCGATATTTTCACACAACTTCTTTTCAATTAAACTAGCTAGTTAGTTTACTTAGTAGACAAATAGATTCTTTATTGCAGACACACAAAAAAATCTTATGAAATTTAGTGCTTTAAGTAGCGGCTTTATCGCTAAAAAGCGAAATCTTCCAGGCAAACTTAGGATGGAGACAATTGTGAAAAAAATAATTAATTAGCTTAGTATCGTAGACAACAAAAATTAGTCTTTGTGTAGGGCATCGCAACGTTTCCCAGTAATCGGTTGTACGACCTCTCACACACCAAATGATAGTTAAACTTTCATAAGTTACAAGGGTAAAATGATAATAATTATAACACTACAAATTATATTATATATAAATACAAAGTTGTCTGACACTAACCGCGGTTCCTACTCGGCATACTGCATAGTTAGAGGTAAGAAATATTCAGGAAACACATATTATTCCCTAATTTGATTCATTTGAATCTATCAAATAACAGTAATACTTACCATCTGTGATGAACGGATAAACAGTCCTCAATTCTGCTTCATAAGCTTCAAGAGATATGGGAGGCACGATGGGTGGTACGAAATCTTCCTCCGGTGATCTCTCCGATCCGTATCCTTGGTCAAATCCAGGGTCTTGCAGCTTCCACACCGGTTCTGCATCAGACCCTGGAAAAAATACATTACTCAGGTATTGTATAAAATATCACCAAGTTATGAACACAAAAGAGAAGAGGCAGAAAGAGAGTAACTGAAAAATTTCACCTAACGATAGATTGCGTAAACAGAACATGATAATAAAAATAAATATAAAATACAAAAGTACGAATAAATAAACTACAAATCACGGAAAATATATGCGTTTGGAGCAAAATTCAGACTAAACTGAAATACTCCAACTTATTTGGCAAAATAACAAAAACAATCATGACAATACGTTAGTTACAGTCGCTTCATACCTATTTTAATTTGCTGTGTTATGTAAAGTGGTTACAAGAGACAAACAAATTTCCTTTGTTAAGATAACTCCATAGCTAAAAAGCATAATATTTAATTCGTAAATTTAAATTTACGAGCTCATACGATATTTTCGGGCTAAAACTAGCAAAAGGTTTATGCCAGAACATACTACGAGTAGAACAAAAATATCGTTTAGTATTTGACTTTGAAATGAAATATATTTCAATACTAGATAAATTTGTTCTTGTTTGTGTTTTATTGATTATATTTTGTTTTTGTTGTGTAATACAGAAATGTTGTATTGTATTGTAATATAGTTTCTACACGGGCCAGGAATATGCTTAAGATTAATACAAAGATAACACAAATATGTTCAATTGCTCACCAATACTATCAGCACAGTAGTTAGTTTAAACATAAAATTACACGTAAGTAGATTTTTGAACGGGGTAGAAAAATATATACTTGAGACCAAAATTTTAATGTTTTAGAAAAAATTTAATGTTTTATAAAGAATTTGCTATAAAATAATTAAATAATAATTTAATTAAAAATATAATAAAATTTTTTAGCCCCCGAAATAATACACCAAACATTTTTGAATAAAAAAGACCTTAATTTCTTGTCACATTTGTCGTAAAATCCGATTAGCATTACATGGCGTCATACCAAAAATTTGTGGTATACGACAAATTAAACTGGGAATAAAACACAAACTATCGCATTGGAGACCGAGCCTCAGACTAAGTTCACGTCGATGTGTTACGAGAGCGACACCGAAAAATGTTAGCCTAGCCCTTTTCTGTGACCTTTTTAAACTGAGGTGCGCCCTGTCCTTTCGAAGCAATATATTATATCTATGATGTGAAGCTAAGAGTTAGTCTTTTAACTCTGTATATACTATTACAAAATTCCATTTTACAATTTCACATCACTCTTTGATATTACGATGTAAGCCCCGCACGTTGCTGCTGCTCTCATAAATCAGCACTCGTATATCCGTAGAGTATTTCAATCACGTAGATATTACTGTTATGTATGACGTATCCAAAAATGGAGCGAGCGATTTCCGAAGAGATTTGCAAGATATAGGTCATGACTGGGCAGCGGTAAGCCGCTGTGAATGAAAACAGGGATGTGACAAAGATTACAGGACAGGGGCCGTAGGCATTTATAAAGATTTAGTAAACTTATGAGAAATCTTAGTAGCAGATCCCTTTTCCTTGAGATTATTATTAATTATAAAATGACTTAGAAAACCTGCTTGATAAAGACTAATAGAAGTTAATAAATTTCGAAGGTGAAGTCACAACCCGAAATTTGGCCAGAGTGGTAGATATGCTCCTCTTCGTCAACACGACGACGACGATAAGCATTAGTTTATACGATAAATTACTAATATACATTTTGTATGTGTTTTCAAGGGTTTGAATAAATTTGGATTATTTAAGTTAGGTTTATTAGGTAAAGAGAGTGTTGTTCACTGCACTGTTTGTAGCAAAATTAAACGATTAGCATTCATCTAAGTCAGTGAATGTTATTCTAATGAAATTATTATATTTCTATAAATGTTAATCTTTAATTTTAAGCGTTGGCCCCAGCGCAGTGTCCACTGTAGTACGTCCAACAATAGAACATACGTAACTTTGCACTAGATAGCTGCTAGATCTGCAGACTGAATAGTGACATTGAATGGCAGACAATTCACAACTTGACACACTTTTTCAATTGCTGCCATTGTAGGCTACTTGGATTCTTTAATAGAAGCTTTTGGTGCGCTGTGGTTACGGCTGACAGTTGAAAAAGTTTAAATCGGATTCATAGGATATGGAAACACTGAGATTCGTAAGTTTAGTTACTATTGTACTTTATGCTTGAATATTCTCATAGAACTATCTTCTAAATAACAAACATAAGGAAAAAATGTAGATATTCTATTCGGAGATAAGTATCCAAAAGACTATCAAAAAAAAAAAATTGCATTACAATTACAATACCAACATTACTCTAGACCTGTATTCTTATAACACAGTAATTTAAATGCTCATCAATCACCCAAACGAACCAAAAAAAAATTCTCTACTACGCTTTCCGCTTTCCGCTGCTTTCTTTTTTAATGAGAATGATCTTTCATCCTCTCAATATCTTACTTACATTTACATTACAGTGTTTCACGTCTTTTCAGCAATATCAGCATTGATTATGTAAATTTATTCCACCGTAGGAATGTTCGTTTAAGAATATCCTACTCGGCAATGTATTATTTATGAAGGAGTGTGAGGCAAATATCAGGTTGCGTGCTTCGGACTAGTTAGGGGTCTATATTGCTATATAGGCGTGTGTTACGTTGATTTAGTGGCTCACTAGAGCTGGTAAAACTACTTTAATAGGATCAGATTCCACGAGGTCTAGTAAAATACACTGAGAAAAATGAACATCATAAATGACATGAATTCATATACAGTACGGATTTGGAATATACTGATGTCACCAAAATACATGATTTACAAAATATTTTGACTTATTTACTCTAACAAATCGTATACATAATACATAATAATATTGATTTATTGTCTCCTTATTTTAGAACGACGGAAATAATTTTCCAAATAAATAGTTACTGTCCTTAGAAATTTTTCGACTGATGAAGTGTTTTCCTCAAAAAGTTTACTAAGGTGGCATTTAAAGTCTGATTTCAATAATATCTGTTGGAGACGTAGATAAGAATTTCGAATATGAATAAAATCAGTTTAGATGCCATAGATATTTTGTTTATGTCAAATATACGCAGAACTACTGGTGTATATATTACATATCTTTGATATTGTATATAGCAAGGTTATTTAGTATTTAAAGAACACCTGTTTAAATAGAGAAACAACATATGAAGTTGTAACATTTACAACGATACGATGTAATAATTATACAGACAAAAAAAAATAGGTAAAGAAAGCAAACAGTTTTACAACTGAACTCAATAGTCCTTTTTAAGAAATATAACAAAATTCAATAAAATAATGAGAGGAGCTTATTTCGTTGTCATTTTTGCCATTTTCGCAGCGCAAAAACAAACAAGAACTTACATAATACGAGTACATAAGAAAAGATAAAAGGAAAGTAGGGCTGGCAGACTAGCTTATGTTTACCGTAAGAGTTCTAATCAATAGTCAAAGTTAAGATGTTTTCTTCTTAAGCCGGTAAGGTTAAGGTTGGCGCAATTGGTAGCAACTCTGCCTTCTGCGCCGCTGGTCCCGGGTTCGATCCCCGGACAGGTCAAACATTTGTGTGCATGAACATGTCTGTTTGACCTGCGTCTGGGTGTTTATTATATATATAAGTATGTGTATATGTATTTCTAAGTATGTATATCAGTCATCAGGTTACCATAGCACAGGCTTTGCCTACCTGACTTTTTTCTGACTTTGGGACCTGAAGACCTTTGCGTGGATGTCGTCCAAAAAAAAAAGAAGATTGTTTCACCCGCTATTGACCTGTATTTGTTTTCAAGTATACCTTGACATTTACTATTTATTGTTTTTTTAAAGAAACGCAGAAGAGAAACCTAACATGTAGTGTCGTAAGTGGAAGCCTTATCGCTAAAAGTCTTTTTATATTAATACTAGAGAATATATGATTAAAACATAAACTACAGTGACTATGAAATATCATTTAAAATCAGACTATCGCTAACAGCCGAATTATTCAGGCCGTTGTATTTAAGAACATTAAAGATTTAGTAAAGAGTAATCCTATAACGGATGTCGTCGGTTATGAGGTTATAAGAAAGATGACACTCCTTCGACTTATACACCCTTACCTGATAACCCTGTACAAAGCTAAGAACCTAAAATTCTGATGCGAGACCCGAGAACTCTTTTAACAAACAAAGCAGCCATTTTCACAATATTACCGCAAATTGAACAAGGAGATCGTGTGTCGCATAGGAAAGGAAATATTTAAATGGAAATAATTGGCAGTTTATTTCGCGTACGTGTTTATTTCCACTCCGCAGCTGAAATAACAAGAGCCAAAAAGGTCCTAATACTGAAATAGTGAGTTTTGTGCAGCTGGAAATTCGGCTTTTCCGAAGAGAATTTTTAAGGCTTTAATAGGAAGCCCGTACGGCCTCAAACCGTTTGGTAGTGGTAAACAGCTGAGTTGTGGGGTCGCGACTGAATGTAGTTTTTACGAGGAAAGTATTCGAAATCCGACTATATACGTTTGCGTTGCTTTGCCAGTAAAAAATCTTGTTGTTACTTTATACTCGTTTAGGCTCGTTAGAGAAGCTTAGGCAAACTCAGCAGCTATGACGCTATATTGCCATCTACATAAAATATAATTGTAGGTACAATATTTGATTTATGGACTTTGGTTTGGTAGTATTTTTATTGCATAAGACATGTAATAATAAAGAAGAAAAGAAGAAATTAGTTGTACTTTAAACAAGAACAGAAAGAAGAATTACATGCATTTTTTTATTGCTAATAAGCTTGCGCTTGACCGCAACTCGCCTGATGTAATGCGACGATGGGGTCTATGATGGGATGGGGGTATTCGACAAGTTTATGTATCAGAATTCAGCAGCGCTACTAACGGGCGTGAGATGAATTATGAAATACGATACTATTTATTTATAGTTTAAAATACGACAGAAGATTACATAGTACACGGCACAAACACACAACAAAGACACATGAAAATAAATTCATTATTACATTGTTGTTTATAAACATCTATCAATTAACTTCTACAAACTACACTTTGAAATTGTCAATCATTTCTACAGAAACAACATTTTACTTAGACTGGAAGTGATTTTCAGAAACAATAAAACTAAGAGCCGCCCTTGTAACTGAGTTAAACTCGAATAGAAGTTTGTTTCAACTAAGGAATGACGCGAAACAATCTAAAACTTATCTAATTTGACCGAGCGCTACTCTAAGGCGGCCGAGATTATTTATCTGTCCCTCTCAGGTTGGTAGAGCCCTCTAGTAAGCCTGAGTCCTTGAATTAATAGCTGCCACGTATTTAGTAAGTATCATGTCCATCATAATTTAAGTATTGACATATTTTACAGATTTTGATAAGTAATTATGTTTTTTTTTTTAAGTTTCTGTGAAGAAAACACATACTCAATAACTTATATCGTTATTAAAAGCTCATATCCAAATAGTGGCTTTATCTTGAGTTTACAACTATCTGTTTATTTAGAGTTTTTAAAGTTTAAAAAAATTTGTTTTTTATTACGTTTTGAAGATTTAACGATTCGGTTTGTTTGTAAACGACTATCAGCACCTAGTACTTGACATCTTCAAAATATCTTTGTCTTAAATTACAGAAAAACAATAATGTTGAAGGCTTTAGAATAATTACATAGCCATCGTCATTTTAGCTGTCTTGAAGATTGTATAAGGAATAGCCATTGAGATTGAGCTGTAATTAAGGTCTATCCTTTAAAGTCTATTGAATCATATTTAAAGTTCAGTAGCAATATAACTTACTGAAACTACTAACTGTTTAGATTAGGTATCATATGAATGTTTATTATTATCGCTATCGTGATATAGATCACGGGTGACAAACTTACATTTTTTTTCATGTAATCAACAACGTACAAGATATATTATTATAAGTAACTTATTTACTAGACTAAATAAGGCCAAAAACAATTTCATGTATTTTAAAAATAAAATTTTGCACATTGCGACTCTTATATTGTATATACCTACTCGTAAAATAATATTATGATAAAGGTAATAAATATGCACTTATTGCACGATACACCACTCATTGAAGAGCTTGTTTGAGATGTGCGTGTATTGCATGTTTCTGGGAAGTCATGAAATATGAAAATAATAATGATGTTTAGATAAATGAAAAGAAAATTAGTGATCGAACCTGAGAGATTTGTTAATTTTAATTATAAGAGCAATTTTTGATAAGTGAGTGATGTCTAGATTTGAGTAATAAAGATTATATGTGTTAGCGGCACGACATAGAATTGAGTTCCGAGCATAGTTAGTAAGTAGGATAGGGGCGTGAAACAGTGGCGGGATGAATCTCGTACTGCCGATTGGTACCCGTATTGATATATTAGGCAAGAGCTCGTTGCAATCAATTTTGCCAGAAAATACGTCGTGAAGAAAAACAACGTCGTGCTGTTTTCGCCGCTGCTCCAGTGTACCCATGTTGAAGTACTTACAAGATTCAGAGAATAAAAGTAGTAAAAATTTAAAAATTTAAAAAGTGGACAAACTTTTATGGAATCGACTCTAACTTTTGAATATGGACACATTATAACAGGGTGAACAGATGCTGCATGCATATTCCAAGATGCTCCTGACGTATGTGAAGTACATAACTGATGCAGTCTATACTTTTTAAGGGCGTACAAACACGTTTAATACACGTTTAACACACTGTTTATAGGCATTGTCTGCAATAGTATCAATGTGTTCAATCATTGATTTTCTAGAATCCAACCAAACGCCTAAATCTCGCAATGAGTCAACTTTTTAACAGGAGTGTTATCAAAATGGTATACTTTTGCTATAGGTTTTAGTTTCCTTGTGAAGGATGTTTGGACACATTTAGCTACATTTAACATGATTCATATATTTAGGTACATTGGAAATCTAACATTTCTTATTCCATTTGTATAAATAATGTTTAAGCTTCAGCAATGAAAGAAAGAAAGAAAGAAGTTGAAGAACTAAAAATCCTTATTCTAATTTTATATTTTTCAGCTTTCTACCTACCTGTACCTAGTACAGGTAGAAACTCTGTTAGAGCAGAAAATACTCAAAAGGGGATGAAAATACCACAACCTCCGCACGTGACGAGGGTGACAATAGACACGCCCCACTGTCTGACGCCCAAACGGTACAGCCGTCTTGAAAAACGATTATTATAATTTAACTGCCAAATCACGCACGTTTTTATGGTGGATGGTTATCCGAAAATGTAAAAATGAACCGAAAAAAGACGGTAATGGGAATATAGCCGCAGCGATTAGTTTTCTACCAACATGAATGCAAAGCTCGTGTTAATGGTACGAATAATATCGTTAAACGGCATTTAGTTGTGTTATCAGTTGTAAAATTGGCAGCAACGTTACAGGAACGGAACTTTTTGTCTAAATCTAATTAGGCTACGCTTAAACACAAAGACGTGTTTTGAGATAAGTTATTTGAAAAAAAAAAGAGATTAACAACTTATTTTGGCAGCTATCAATTCAGTTTTTTCGGAGTTTTGATTTTAAAATCAATATTCTAAAACGATTTTGAGAAAATTAAATGGCAACACATCAGAGGTAGAAGCAAAAAAAAATTCATATTGGTGCAACTTTACTGTCTCCGAGGAATCAGGGCACAAACAAATAAAAAAACGGGGTCCTCCTTTTTTGGAAAGTTATTAAAAATGTTAATAAAGGTGAAGAGAAATTTAGTTAGTTTTTCCTCGGGATGGTAAACATTTTTGGATTTTGCAGATAGAACTTTGACGTTTTGCGTTTGGGAATGTTCGAATCAATGGCTACATCAATATTAAACACAATACTGTAAATAGATACCTGGTAAAAACAACTTTTTCGATCCGTACCCAGTCTTTCCCAACGCTTTTGTCTTCAAGTGTAGTCAAAGTCGCTTCTGACATGTTGTGTTTTGTATGAAGAACGTTAATAGGAACGTCCGTACTGTTGTAAAGAGCCGCATTGTTTTGGCAACGATTATAAATAGAATCTTCTCTAATTGCGTCTCTGCTTGAAGTCTAACATGGTTTTTATATTATTTGCTAGTACGTAGCTTTTACTGATGTTGAAATTTTCATGCAGTCTCTATAATATTATATAAAGTATTCAGAAAGTGAGACTGTACCAAAATTCCCTCATTTGAGAAAGGGGATCCTTTTTCCGGAATCACAATTTACGACGCACTAAAAATCTTTAAATTTGATTACTTTGTAATATCTTTAGACATGTATTATCTCCTTGAAAATGTATAAAAAATACGGCATCTCTTAAATCAAATTCGATTGTTTCTAATCGTATTTATTCATAGGACGTTTTAAGTAATGATAAGTATTTGACTGCAAAGGGCAAACAAAATAACTGTCAGCCGTCAAAATTTAAATGATTAAATTAAGCATTAAACTCCTTTGAAATTACTAAGTAAACCATTTGCAAGTTTATCAAGAGCGTTTCCCACTGTCAAAACTTTTGTGACGAACGACGCAACTTTGATCATTTAGCGTCATCGCACTCATCTTAGTCAGATGAAAAAAACTCGGCAGAGCCGGTCGGCCCTCACGTATATCAATTACTGAAGTAAGTACATTATATGACAAGACTAAAAAAAACATTAGCTACTTTAATTTGGCAAGTGCTGACAGACTTTTCAGTTCTTAATCTTAATTTAAAAACTAAGCTACTGGGCTGATTAAATAAAATTTTAAAAAATACTACATGTAAACAATACTCTTTTAAACTATAAAATACTTTTTTTAATCCATCCAGCCGTCACTGAAAAATTACGGAACAAACGTAAATATAAAACTACACACGTCTTGAGTACTTCTACTTTTTTTTGGAAAGTCGGTTACAACACCAACAATACACAATATTAACGAGTTTAAGTACTCAATTACACCTTTACAAATGTTTAACTCAACTAGAACGTGATAGCTAAATAGCTCATAGCTACGCCAAAAACATCAATGCTCTGTATTCGGAAAACAAAATGGATTATCCAATTATGGTAACTAAACACCGCAACATTTCCTACATAAGACATGCTCATTATGTTACAATGTTTTGTAATTAAACTTGATTAAATCCGGCGTCTCCCCATTGCTCCCTGCGCTAAATGAAGTTTTAAGAAGATTAATTCCGAGTCTTGTCATGTACCGTGTACCGTAAAAGGCGAGAGGCTTTCAAAGGCGTAGATTAAAGTGCGCAAAGGTGTATAGAAAAGCTTGCAATAGAGATGGGCGTTTTAGTTTTTTACGCAAATGAAAATTTTATGTCTGTAGCTTTTTTCATTATGCTATATTGCGTATTCGTGCCAAAATTCATGTATTCCCTTATAAATGAATTTTGAAACATACGATACTTTTACAACAGCTTGACTGCATTCAAAGGGATGCGCTCACCGCCATTCTCATTATATCTTTCGATGACCGATCATGGCGCCAGGCCTCCCTGCCTGTAAGGTTTGGAGGCTTAGGCATTCGCAAAATCTCCAGTGAGTCTTTGCTAGCTTTTCTTTCATCAGCCCATAGCTCGAAAAAACTTGTTAGAGACATTTTAGCTTCTTCAATTCCAAATTTTCAGTGTAGTTTTCTTGCTGAGGCTTTGGAAAGCTGGGAAACAATTTGCCTAAGCGGATCCCTACCAAAGAATCCGTCTTCCCAACGTCAGTGGGATGGGCCGCTCTGTCTATTAGAGTACGAAAATCTTTTAAGTTCATCAAGCACTTTGGCAGAGCGTGCCCGTCTTCTTGCGGCTGCCCGTTGGGAATCCGGACTTTTTCTACACACACTACCATCAAAAAATATTGGCACCCTATTAGAAAATAACACATTCAGCGTGGCTGTATCAGTGAAGAGTAGGAGCCGTATGCCAGGTCTAGCACAGGTGCAGCTGCGGTGACATGGCGGACCAATATGGCCACCACGCACTATCTTGTGTCAAAAGTGCTGGGCGCATTGAATGGTATCATCCGTCGGGCTCTAGTCAGTGCTGGCGTCCCGTCGGTCCTAGAACCTAATGGACTGATGCGGGACAACGGTAAGAGACCCGACGGTATGACCCTTATCCCTTGGAGAGTGGGACGGCCCCTAGTGTGGGATACTACCTGTGTAGATACACTGACTCCGTCCCACCTTCCGACGACCAAGATTGAAGCTGGCGCTGCCGCGGCTAAAGCCGAAGCCCTTAAGCGGCGCAAATATATGGGTCTAGATAGGACCTATATATTTGTGCCGTTTGGAGTGGAGACACTAGGTTCGTGGGGGCCATCCGCCATGTCTTTTTATAAAGACCTGGCAAAGCGTTTGGTGGAGGCGTCAGGTGTACAGAGTGCTGGCATTTATTTCGGCCAAAAATTGAGCATTGCCATTCAACGTGGCAATGCTGCCAGCATTCTGGGCACCTTTCTCTCCACCTCAATAGGCCTTTTAGAATGATTTTTAATTTAGTTTAGATTTTAATTTAGTTTTAGTTATATAAATAAAGTTTTATCTAACTTAAAATATTATAACTCCGTAATTATTCATCACCACAAAAATAGAACATTAGAGAAAAAATATATCAAGGAACAAAAGGCTGTCTTATCACCCAAAGCTATCTTCCAGACAACCTGTTTAAGAATAGAAAATTAAATTAACTTGTACATGTGAAACATTTTTTTTAATTTGTTGTACCTTGTCCTAAAGTATGCGTGTCTCGCACTTGACAGATTTATTTATAATAGAACAGCACATAAAAAAAATATTAAGGAACAAAAGGCGGTCTTATCACCAAAAGCGATCTTCCAGACAACCTGTGTAAGAATGGAAAATTAAATTAACAAGTAAATTTTTTTTTTTGTTGTAGTTTGTTTAAAGTATGCGTGTCTCGCACTTGACAGATTTATTTATATCAAAGTTCGCAAACTGAATTACACATAATATCTAATGTTGAACTTTTATTAAATCCGTGCGTCATTTAAAATTATGTTTTCAAAAGTTTGCTTTTGCATCGCGCAGGAATATGTTAAAGTTTTGCATGTCACCGTGGTTGGCGGTACTGAAATTCAGATAATATTACTTACGAAGTCTTATGTGCGCAATGCTAATTTACATGTCTTACATGTTTGTGGTAAAATGTTCATAAAATTTAAGAGCTCAACTCAGTATACCAGCAAGTATTTAAACTATTAAAAATGGAAGATTGGTCGTGAAATATCGATATTTTTAGGGTTGGTATTTTACGTTTGTGGTATTGTAGTCGAAAGGTATACGCCTTGTTAAATGGCTGGTGATTCAATATATAAATATCATGTATTGCTATACATCATATAGCTGCTGTGATTTGACAACCCCCGTGGCGTAGTCGTCAGCATAGTCGCCGCGAGAGCCGGCGGTGCCTAGTTGGATTCTCGGCAGCAGTAGGTGTTCGAACGATGACGTGTATATTAATATTGCATGGTATCCCCGATACATGAGAAATTCTAGTAGGGAGCTATTATGAGTGTGAAAAATATTTATTTTAGGTAGGTAGGTGAATAATTTTAGGGATGCGTGAAGCGTAAGTTGACAACTCTTCGCATCGTAGGTTTCGGTTGTTTCGATATCAATCGTCAGACATGTCAGAAGCCTTAGAGCGGTCTACAGTCTGACACTAGGGCGAACCACTGGAAACATAATGTGTATCTCTCACTATCTGAGAAAGTTTACCTGGTAGACTTTTATAGATAAATAAAAACTAGGCTACTTACAATCCCAAGTGTTCTATGGGCTAATCCAGTTAGTCTCGAATAATTTCTCGCTAATAATAGGGCCCTATACTAAGTATCTGTCTCGTAGCTTCACGGTGCCAGTAAGTTGTTACGTATCGTGCGATCGCTGAAGAGGGTCGTTCCCGCGCCGGATCCCTATGGGATAATCTATTCCTTCCGAATATGGGTGTATTCACAAAAGGAATCTAAAGCTATGGAAAATTACGTGAAATATTTTCCCTGGGAAATAAGAATAGTGCGTCTTTTTTATTTGCATTTGACTGTGGTGTCAATTTTAAAGTAAAATAGGTGAAAATGATAACCAAAGAAAAACACGCTCCCTACTCACGGCTCCCTACTGGGATTGTTTCTGTGTTGACGATGCTACAACTCACAGAAAACAATATAACGTAGAGGTTGTTTAACGTAGAGTTTTCGACTATACTTCATGAACTTAGTAGTATAAAAGTCCTGCTAATACTCGTATTTTAGCTGTCGAGTATTTTGGATTACCCCAAAAAAACGGCAAATTATAGTCATAAACGGGAAGTGAGTTCACTTATATTTGGGAATGACGTACAAGTATTACCACTAACTACTACAACTTAGTCAAAATAAACATTCTTACCAAGAAAAATAGGCAGAGAAAAATAGCTAGTTGAGCTTCAATCCAAAAAAAACCTTGACTGACCGCAGAACTATTAATCGACAGATATAGAAAACTAAGACAAAAACCTAAGTCACTTCTTCCACACACGTTACAAAGTAAATAACCAGACCAAATTAATTGAAGCACAGTTCGGTATCTCGTTTCTTTGCTTTGTAAAGTAGAGTTCATCCTCACAAGAAGTTGATCTAGGAAACATCGTCGGGGAGGCGAAGAGAAGTAACTACCCTTGTACCGAACGTCGGGAAACTTGCAATTTTACACTACTGTACTGTTCGATAACTGTACTGATACAACACTATCAAATATACTTGTAGTAAGGGCTGACGTAAAGATATATATTATTAAAAAGGTAATTTTAGTTTTAAATCGCTTGTTTAAATTTATAGCAAATTGTGGACCTCGATAAATAGAAAATAAAACAAACCTTTTTGCTTTACCAGTAAATATGATTGAGTTTGATTGATCTTAATAAGACAAGTGAGATATACCCGAAGATTGCAATGATGGGGCCTAGGACAGTAAGTACATACGACAAAACGAAATCAAACTTTATAGTACATCAGTAATACTTGTAGCTTGACCTGCATAAGAGTTACCAATCAATTACCAAAGATAGCAACGTTTCGTTAGATGGGTGGGCTTTGTTGATTGGGTCCAAGTATTGGTCGCCGTCAGTGGATATCTAAAATTTAGTGCTGCCGTGGGTCGAGTGACAAGTTTAAGACTTGGATATTGTTTATGCCAGCGCCTGATTGGCAGATTGACTGATAGGCAAGGCATAGCTTAACCCCGATGGATTTAGCTACTCTCGTGTTCTGGCCTACGACGAGGATTTAGACCCGAGTGACTAAGATTGAAGTTTTTAAATTTCGCATGCCGGTCGGCTTCCAACAATAAAGATTTGGGCAAGCCTATTGAGCAGATGTTTCGGTTCATTTCTTTATACAATTTGGCTCTCACGTGATACTGAAACTGCTCTGTTTTAAATTTAAGCTAACACAAAACCTTGTTAAACTATGGTTCTAGTATGTTTGTTGAAGTGTTTTAAAATTGTCGTCATTCTTTAGCAAAATATTCGTTTAAACAGTTTTAAAATATTGTTTTATGATAACACCGCGAGAGTTTTACTCGTAGATTAGAGGCCACCATTGGAAGTAGTCATCAATGACTACTGCGCTTAGATGTTAGCAAGTATTATTACAGATGTTGTTAATGATCACGTTTGTCTACTATTGTTCTAAAATATATCAGGAAACATTGTGTTTTGTACTGGTATAAAATACATTTTTTTTAAGCTGTAGGTACCTACTACTTATTCTTCCCGCCTGTGAGTATTTTTAGATTCTATTGTTTGCACTGTTTCAGGGTAAATTTCACATACCCAGCTAATATACCTTAGGTACGAGTGTATAGGTAAAGAAAACTGTTCATATAAAACCTCTTGGACGACGAGGAAACTTAAAACATACCTGGCAACATTAGGGTGCAGCTGAGTTATGTAATTGTACCTATTAAAATCACCTCCAGCTGACCTGCCTCAGTGCTCAGTGCTCTGGGATCTCTAGACGTAGTAACCGGTGGTGCTCCATAGGTAGGTTATATAACAGAGTAAATCTATGCTCTAATCAATTTGGAAGGTCACGGAGCGTCCTTACTACTTGAGTAGCAGAAGCCGTCCCTGCGACGAGATTATATCGAAGTGCTACGTTAAGTCGGATCCGATGGTATTAACTTAATGTTTCCGTAAGTGCTGCCAGCTCTATATAATGGAGCGAACTTTGAGATCTACGAGTTTCAAGGCAGGAGTAATTAAATTGAGATCGCAGGATGAATTGAAAGTGTCAGGATCGCTTTGGGATGCTGGGAATTTTGACACATGATGTTTCACGCACACTTTAGTAATTAATATAATTAACACCAGTTTCGACAAATACGCTTTGTTATTGATTTTCTCATTAGTTTAATCAACTATGTCAAATTGTTATGTATTTAGTGTCGAATAAAGTTTTACAGAAGATAAAAACCAAAATTGTTCGATTTGGAAAATCAATATTGATGCTCCCGTCTCTATACAGCGGCCATCTCTTACTGACATTAGGTATAGATAAATTTACGACAATAACTTTACCGATTTTTCGTACTCAGTACTATTCCTTATTTCAGACTTCTAAAAAAACTTTGAAATTAAACTAACGACTTCTAAAAAAAATTTGAAGTATCGTAAAAAAAAAAATGCCCATAGGGCAGGGTAAAGCCAATTAGGTTATACTGCCTTGTCTCCAGTTTATATATGTTCAGTCTCGTTCCCTCATAAAGTGGTGGAAACTTTACCAGGATTTCTATGGAGATTTCCCGCGAACACGAAAACCTCGTTATTTCTTTATATCGCTTGCCCATACTTGTGCACATAAACAAGACATTAATGGTTAATAATCTAGTTTACAAATAAATACACACACAGAGACGCCATTTTTTCAGCGAACAAATATATAATAATGGATTTAATTACTCGTGAAATAAGTTCCAAATACTGTGACTTCGTTGAAAATACTAAAACACGAATCAAATATGTTCGTTGGTTTCCACGGCAACTATGTCTTATGGCTTAAAATCATTTTCTATTATAAAATACCTCGTAAAATTATTGACTTCGCGGTAAAAAGTTTGCAAAGTAAAAAGTTTTATCATTTGCAAAATAGGATCGACGAGTACTACTCTCTACTAGCTCTCTTCCTAAGTGACAGTTTACAAACAAAACATATAAAGGCACTAAAGAACGTTAACAATGTCTAATCGCATTACCCATACATCAACGTCGTCGAACAGATCCGACGTCACGCCAAATTGGGATTAATAAAGGTCTTGGAACGTGGCTGGAGTAAGGGGTAGTTTTAGGGCATAGGACATAAGATAACATTAAGGTCATGACAGCTTTGCAAATCTCTCCGCCAGAATATGCGAGCACAATTCATTTTTAACAAAAATGAGTTGTTCAATTCTATTACATTCTTGTATGCACATTACTTGATTTCAAATATGTCTGAGCCGGTTTGAAAATCCCTCTTTTTATTTAAAAGGGTATATATTCCCATGTGGTTCGAATATGAAACGTATTATGTGTCAGCTAAACTTTATGTCCTATCTATATGTGTATGATGGATCAAATAATATATTTTTCATGGACTATAGAATCCTCTGGAATTTTCGCTCTCCGGGCGCCCTGTCATATACCCTTAATCCTTCCCGGTCTTTGAAAAAAAAGAACGCCCGTACATTTTCTCTACTGATTACAAGTACAAGGTGGCAAGACAAATCGGGGATGAGAGAGGAATAATCTAGAGTTGTTTTTCTTTTCTTCTGTGACGGATAGGAGAAGCTTAGCTTATTTTTTCTTTTACAACTGAGAGATTATCACGGTTGTTTAATTAAAAAGGTTTGTGATGCTCTAGGGATGAATTATTATAGACATTAAACACTTCCACTTTTACTCAAACATTTTAAGTAGGTATGTATTAATTTTTTAAATTGTAAGTTATGTTTTGAAAAGAATCGGCCAAGTGCGATTGGACTCGCGTACGAAGGGTTCCGTTCCATTATCTATATTTTTTTATCTAGTTCAAGTTTGTAATTGTGGTCGTTATTAATAACAAATAATTAAAGCATAAAACGGCAAAAATCACCTATATCGTATTAGAGTCCCCTTAATATTTATTTAATTCTGTTTTTAGTGTTTCTTCTTATAGCGGTAACCAAAATAAATTATCCATATAGATCAATATATTCATCATCATGAGGGCGCCCAAAGTTTTTTTGCTGTTACTTTTGTTTGTGAATAAAAGTTATATTCATTCATTCATAACATTGAAATATACTCAATTTAACTAACCCAAAATTGCATTTCTTCGAAACAATCAAAACTGCCGAGCAGCATTGAACGAAGATCGTGCCAAATTACGCAATCATTAACCAGGATATATATAAATGTGGCCTTGTATAATTTGCTTTATGCAATATGTATAACATGCATTCTTGGCAAAGATGCCCATTTCGGATGTATTGTGACGCCACTATGTTTGGCAGATTTTTTATTAATCAGAATGGTTGTTTCTTTGGTAAGTCGGTCGTATTAACCCATAGCATACCACTGTAGGGCACGGGTTTCCCATAAGGAGAGGGTGAGGATTATACTCCACCACGCTCTAGCCAAATTGCGGATTCGGGAGTTGACTTAAGTATAATCGAAAGTTTTTGCGACAAGCACGATGTTCTCCTTCATCATTAAAGCCTGCACATAAATAAAAACTCAAAAGCCTGACCTGGGATCGAATCTAAGTCTTCTCGCTTGAGAGGCAAAGAGTTCACCGACTATGCTAACACTTATTTGGTTTAAGGGGCGCGTCTACTGAAACGCGTCATTGAACTTATACGGTTAGGTAATAGATAAACCTAGGTAAACCAGATATTTTTGAAATGCTATTTAGTTTTTGAGAAAAGATATTAATCGAAACTACTCGACACTTTCTAAAACTTCAATTTCGATGGTTTTGATGAACTTAGGTAGTTAATATTTTTCTAAAATTAATATTATTTTTATTTAAAAACTCAACGCGTTTCTATAGACCAATCTTTTTACAAATTGTATATGTTTTGCAGTGACTCCAAATTAATTCAACTCTTAAGAATGTTCAATGTATTAATTTCTTATTTTGCTCTGACGCAGATGCTCCCCTTAATGTTCAAGAAGAACTCAATGGCGACTGACATAACTTACGACTATTATCCGAGTATTACTAACAACCGGTTACCTTTAACTACTTAAGACAATGAAAGAAGATAACTATTTTGCTTTTGCTTGGATATTTGATTTGTTTATTATGTAAGTTAACATGTTGTCCACGAATAATTTTCACTAAGATATAATACAAAACCAATGTCTGGTTTACTGGAGCAATGTTTTCGTAAGAAACCCTAAAAAGCCTTACGATCGCTACTCTATTGTTTTTATTAGAAATAACAAGTAGGACGTTCGTCCCTCTACAGGGAATGTAATGTAATATCTACTATCAATAACGTGTAATACTAGGGAACTATCTTCACCAAATATCGCGTACAGTGACCATCAGAACAAAATACACATCACGGATTGGTCACTACAAAATGTAAGGGAAGTAAGGTGGTTCTTGGTGATAATAATTTTCTTTACAATCGTTACTAATTTATACTAAAGGTTTTCTAAACACTTATAGCCGTATTGAACATCCAGGCATGAATCTTTAAAAGTTTTAGTGCATTTGCATTAGTCAAAATATGCAATACTTAGGATTTGCTTTGCATTTTTTTACAACTGATAGCGCATGCTGTTTTCTAGCAGAACTTGATGCCGATATATGAGTATGGGTTGTAACGATTATGTGCAAAAAAATCTACTTTAATCTCTACATCATTCAGAATCACTTTAACATTTTCAACTAAAGAGGTATATATAGTAGATCTATGTAGGTACTAGAGAGATGCCATAAAACGTGTCAGTTCAGTGTTTTGTTGGACCCTCCTTCTGTCCTTGACCCGGTGCGGCGCTATGACGTCAGACCGGCCCGCGGCGGGAGCCAAAACATGTCACTGCGGCTGCGTGGCTCCTTATAAACTATTTTTATATTTTACTTGAAAAAGCTGATTGTATAGCACTAGGTATATACGACGTATAGACGATTAACAAGAATAGCATTTAGTGTTTTTATATGTTGTATATCGAATTAAAAAATTGAACCGAGCAATTAACGCAAATTCTAGACATTGTTGTAAGTTAATGGATATCTTCTACTATATCTTTAGGTAGGTATATCTCGTTTTTTGTTGATTCTCATTGTAACTCAAGTTTGTACACTTTTATAGGGACTTTGTTTTACTTTCAAGTATGTTATAGAACCATACAATACTTACATAAAATATGTTGTAATGATATGAAATACACTTGTAAAAAAAGGAAATACAAAATAGACATAGGTTTTACGTCATTACCGGACTACGACAGAAGGAGGGTTATGTTTTTCGAGTGAATGTATGTATATGTATGCATGTATGTATATTTCTTTGGTACGCCAGAGAGCCTAGACGGCTTGTCGTATTTTTATGTGAGTGGTGTCAATAAATTCGTCTTAGTCCTGAGAGTGACACTGGGTACATCAAAACTAATAAAAAATACAAAAAGAAGGATTTTTGGCGCCATAGAGTAATATCTAAAATTTATTGTTTTCAAAAATACATCGAGTGTGGTATCAAAACAAAGTTTTTTTACTGGTGACTACGAATATGTACATATAATTTCAATGTTTAGTTGCAGTCTGAAATAGGAAATGCTAAGTTAAAGACACAGAGGTTAAAATTTAGCAGTTGAGCTTTTTTTAAAAAGAAAATTATTTTTCGCTTATAACCACTTGTTTGAATTACAATACAATACAAATAGCTTTATTACACAAAGAAATACATATATTTTAAACAATTACACACTGATCTCCACACTAGGATTCCCTGTCACGCGGGCCCTGAATTATCTACATGCAATTTTTATAATATAATTTGTTCTACTAACATTTAAAAATGTTACATCCAGTTTCAACTCGGCAATATACATTTTTCAGTTAATCTGTCTTTAGTAATCGAGAAACATACGTTCAAAAAAGATCTCGCCTAATTGAGAACCTGTTCAAGGTCGGTTAAAAACCACAACAACCATATACGTAATTCCAAAATATCATATAAGTTGATGATTATTATAGCACCACTGCCATTTTATCAAACATATCGTTAAAGTCTCGTTTTACATCACATCACTCGCCAGAAAAATTCTCCACGATATCTAATGACTGAATCATTTGAGTGATGGTAAAAAATAAGAAAAGATTTACGGAGAAAAACATTCATGTAGCGTCCCATAAGGCTCTCGGAAGATTCTATTACAATAATGTAGCCCATTTTTGCTCACAAAACAATCTTGAGGTGGGGTCTTGAGGTGGGTTGAGATGTAAGGAGTAGGTATAACCGCTGTTTTCAGGTCTTCAAAATACTTTAGTGTACGATAAAAAGTGACAAAAAAAAATTATTATATATATTAAACTTACAATACCTATACGCTCTGACTTATTAAGATTAGGATGAGTATAAATTTTGATCTCTTACTTTGTTTTCGTAAAATAAACACTTTATATTGCGGAAACCGCAATCAACTGCTTGTATGTTTTCCGTGCAATAGTGAAATTTGTGTTTTTTTTGTTGTAGGTTATAATTACCATATCACAAAATGCTAAGCCCGTCGGAATTTACATTCTTCGATTCCAGCCCAGCGCGTTAAACCTCGAACGAAACTATTCTCTCTCAAGATGATCGCTCATTCGCGGTTGTCGTCCGCATTACTTATCTAAAATAATTCTGCTTCAGTTTTTCTCCTTTCAAAAGTAGTCAATCTGTACATTTTTGGTCTGTGGCAGCGATGATCGATGGCTCTCGCGGCCATTAGGATTTTTTTTCATATTTTTTATCTGCCTTGCTCTGCCCGGGCCTTATTGCCCGATCGAGCCCATCTACAATTCAAGTGGCGGTTTTCAAATGAGCATGCTACGGATGTTTTTTGAGTTTGTGAATAATACTCAGTATTTTCACACTTTCAAGTACTCACTGACATAAATATTGACAATTGAAATGGATAAATAGGTGAAGAGATGTTCATGTAGTTTAATATAAAGATTGAAGTTCAGGGAACTGAAATGCTTCGAAAAACTAGAGCTTAATATTTTAACTCTGTGATTTTAAATCAGGACACTTAAATTGAATTTGCATTATATTGAATGGCCAAAATCTGCGTATTTCATAATAACAAACAGCAATAAAGAAAAGAAAATAACATAACTTATACAAATAGGTAGCAATACTGAACACGTGCGTCTGCCTAGACAGATCACCTTTACTAATTAAAAATGTGTAATATCTTACGCAGCTCCTTATATTAAGGAACGTTAATCTTTTTCTTTGAAGATATACCAATTAAGGCTTTAACAAACGCCATTAATTTCTCGACGCAATTTCTAGCCAACTGCCTGACCCTTTTTGTCGCTACGAGTAAAAGCTATAAAATCAACGCGGTGAACTTTAGAAATTATAGCTTGACATGCTTTACTTTAATTAAAATTATGTTAACGTTTTAAGTTGCGTCATTTTCCTCACCTCGTTCATTCTCAGATCAAACAAAAATAGTGCAGTTTATTATATCAGTATACGGTAAAAGTTCTGAATAATCTGGCGCAAGTTTAGTGAGGTAAGTATTGACAAAAATATTTGAAATACAAATAAAATGGAACGAGTGCTCACCAAAACGGCATTTGCAATTAACATTGTAAAAGAAACTTTCGTTTCTCAATGAGAAATAAATGATTAAATAACTATGCAAACATCACCATTCAAACATTTCTCTCGGCGTCATTTTGGCAAACAAAGCAGCTTTTGTTGAGTAAAACTCACCAGATTTGCTCACACGATATCGCAGACCTCTTCCGCCTTTCGGGTGGCATCTGTTATACGTTCCAAACTCCGCATAGTTGTTGTTCACTCGACTGTAGTCAGCCAGGTGTCTGTTCCCGTCCAGGTGGTTAGGAAGGGATCTGTTCCAGCCCATAACGTCTCCCACAACTGAACCGCATACTGAAGATTCTGTTTGGCTCTTGCTGTCTCCATTGCAAAGGTCTCCACTTGACCTAGCTCGGCGGCCCTTGAGCCCCTTTGAGGAGTGCTGGCTGATATTTGAGCCCATAGCTTGGCGGGACCTCACGGGGGTCCCGCCGACCGCATCGCGCCAGCTTTTAGATGGACTCTCGCTGTCGTGTTTGCTGCAACTGGATCGACTGTGATCTGAAAAAAGAAAAAGCAATCTTTAGGTAATTTAATTAATGGTATCGTTACTGGTATTCGTTTTTATGATATAGTTGCAATAATTTTTATCATAAATTACCCGAACATCCAAATAGGTATAAGAACTAATACGAAAGGTAATTCGTAGCATATTTTTTGCAACTCATATAAGTGATGCCGCGGTTTGAGATTTAGCGATAATCGCACACGAAATACTTTTTATTATTAATTTATTATAATTGGCTTGTAATATTATGAGAACAAAGGTGCAAAATTGCACGATTTAATGAGAACATTTTGACTCAGTTTTGAGATGTGAGCATTTTACATGGAGACTGTCAGTGAGATGAGTGACAGAAGACAACGACCGTCTTCTCACAAAAGATTTGGATATACCTATTGAGCAGATGTTTTGGTTCATTTTTTTATATAAATCTGCGGCTATCACTTTCTTAGAGATAACCGCTCCGTTTAAGTTTATACAACAACAAAACCTTTATCCTTTTATTAGTATCCTTAGCATAGTAATACCTAGTTTACGTTTACGACATCAAAAAGTTACTTTAAAAATAATACTCCAAAAACACAAACACGGTCATATTAATAAACCGTTTTATCCATTGGAAAACGTCACACGTCAAAACAAGACAAAAGACGTTTAAAGTTAAGACGCGTTTATTAATAAGACTGACAATTTTAAAACGACTGGCCAGAAACGCGTTGAAATTTTTAAATATATTAGGGTTTTTAAAAATATCGAATTCGGTTTCGACTTTTAGACCAATGTCATTATTTTATAACTATATGTTTTTCATATATATCGCATTCCATTACGTAACCGAGCATATTTTTTGTGACGTCATTCGATGTACCGAGACTTATATTTTTTTAAAGCCTTACGTCCCGTTTCAGAACACTTAAAAATATATTTCGTATACGAGTACAATAAACATCAACGTGTACCTTCTCCTATGCATCTGATATTCGTCAATGTTAATGCTTCAGAGCTACGAGTATGTGATTAATCATCCCGAAACTAATCGGACATCGTTAACACAGGAGCTATAGTAATTAGTATTAGGTTGTATATGTAGTAGGTTCGTAATATATTACGTTAATACAATGCTAACCTCGTTGCCTTGCATACCTACCGATGCATAATTAACAGTATTAAAAAAAAGGTTTTAGTATTTTTAATGCATTTCCAAGACTTCAGGAAATATATACCTGTCTTGTTGCTAATAGCGCTTCATTACTTTGAAGCTACGTCTTCTCAAAGTCTTAATCAATGAACGTTAGGGGAGCTAACTGAAAACATATCTCGTGTTTCAGATTCAGATTTAGCATTGATTACATAATAGGTAGCACCAAACTTCTATAAATCTATAGCGTGCTCCTGTTGGGTACGGGTCTCCCATATTAAGGGAAGCATAAGCTATAGTCCACCACATATACGAGTAACATATGTCCACATTACACGAGTAATAACGAATAAATTATACAATTTTTTATACAGATGATTAGGTTTGCACATGACTGCATCTCGCCAGATGTAAAGCAACGATGGGGACTAGGATGTAGCACGCTTCATCATAAACTCTAGAGAGAGCAGAAACGTGGAGAGGATAAACTCTCGTAGATTTGCCTCTGTAGATAAATTTCGAGGAAACGTTTCATCCCTCAACAGCCATACATAAATCGTAGCCGGTATATATATATCTTCCCTGACATCCCTAACACCAATTTTCCCCATATTTCGTGCAATTCCTGCAGTGTGGCACCTACATTAACGAGTAGGTACCTACACGATCCTGGCATTTGCGGTCTAAGCCGTTAATGAACTCGCAACGGGTGAAAGATTCATTAAATCTTCGGAAACACGTCACGGAACCACCGCTCATTAAATTTGCTGGATAAATTTTCGGGGTGAAATTTGCGATTTTAATAGCTTGGGTTGGGATGAAGCGTAGAAACCAGTAATGAAAAAAGAGAATGAGAATTATGTCAGTAGGCATACAAGTGATCCGAGAAAAAAGGCGAATGCGAAAAGATACTTTAGAGATATTGATTATTAAACTGTAGAATAGACGGCAATAGAGGTCGGTTTAAAGAAATTACTAATTTTATTTTAACCATCCCCAAAACAAAATATCCGTTTAAATACACTTCCGTGCGTCTTTGAGTGTTGGGAAGACACATCTATTCCAATTTTTTTTTATTTTAAATTGGTTTACGAAGTTTCCCCATTTATTTGTTAACAAAATCGGACAAAAGTTTAGTTTCCAAAAAAGGCGCCTGCCAAACTGAAATAGGTTGCCACTTTTTTAAAGTTGTTTTACGTCTTGGCCAGTTCTAAAATTAAAATACTTGTTTTAGGTGCCTATAGTCAAAACTTTTAATGTCATTCAGTATTCTAGTCAATATACTGTACTTAAGGCTGACATACAATGAGGTAGTAAAGGTCATTAGCAACCTGACACACGTGAGAAATCGATACTATTATGATTCATAAGACATCCCTACTAAGTTACCATAACTTGCTCGTATGCTGTAAATGATGCCCATTGCCCAGTAAGTAATTTTGGATAATTTATCATTAAGGGCATGTAATTTGTACCGTCAGCAAACACCAGTAATTCTAATCGGATTCAATATAAATCAAAATAATACCAAAATCCATGAGTTAACATTTATTATCGTCAGAAATAGTGATAAAAGCAATAAAACCAGTAACTTTTGTTTACAGTGGTAAGATTTTATGTTTATTACTTAATGCAAAACTGTAATAAAACTAATGTATACGTAAATCAATTTGTGGGATTATCTAATTTCGGTTATAATTTGAAATTAACACAAAATGTTACCGGAATTTCAGTGTGTCCAACCAAACGCATATCGCATTTCGAAGTGGTAATGCCGCTAGCATTTGGAAACGCTGTCTTCTGGTGGTGAGTTGGTGGTTGAAACTTATGGATTATCTGTCGATATTTAGTTATTTATCTATGGGGGATCCAATTGCTCACTTTTTGTTTTGGTTAGATTATTTTCGAATTATGATATTAGTAATATACAAAAATAAAATCCATGTTGTAATTTGACTGAGTAATTAAGTGAAAAATAAAATAAAATACCATGTGCGTGTCGGACTCTCGCACATAGGGTTCAAGCTACTACCTGTTTATGTCATTATTAATATCGAGAAAAATCAACAAAAATATCTCGTTGGTTGTTTGAGAGCCCCCTCAGAGAAATATTTATTTTTTTAATTTAATTATCTGGTTTAGTTTGAGTTGAATATACAGGGTTATTGGCTAGGGGGGGTACTAAGCCGAAAGGGAGTCACTATACACGCCCTCATGAACAACTTTCACTATAGGATCAACTCTGAATTCGAGAAAAAAAATCAGCTGTTCCATACAAAAAGTTGATCGGTCATCGACATAATGTATGGAACGGCTAAACATTAAGCCGTATGAAATGGTTTGTGCAGCTAACAAAATAATTGGCCACACTAAAACAATTCAAAGAATACTAATTAGGGCACCATAATGACAAAGAATTCACACATCATTCATGACCACCACTTTGAAATCCATCCAAAACGTTTAATTTTTATAAAGTTTGGCAATGTCCGACAGGGTCGTTTCTAGGACAAACTACTGATCTTTTGCCAGGGCTTGTAATACGAGAAGAAAAATGGTGCAATTTATCAATATTTGGCCGAGGCCATCAGCTGGTGCGCCTTAATTTATCAGCTTCATTGCCGTCTTGATAGCAAGAAGGTACAACGAAAAGAGACTCTGAAAACTACACCTAACCTAGTAGGTACATCTAGTAGTTCTGCAAACTGTAGACCTTGCAACAACAGTAATTTTACTCTTTCAATTAAAGAAAAAACCTGTAGGCTTTTCTTAGAGTTTCGAACCCAAAAAGACTCAATTACTAACACTTCGCTGTCCGACCGTCCGTCTTGCCGTATCTGTTACCAGGCTGATAACACATTTTTAGATGTATGTAAAAATTCTTTAAGGGGGCTCCCATACAACAAACGTGATTTTGTAGTGGTTTTTTGCTCGATATTAATAACATCAACTTGAGTCTTCATCTAATGTTGTATGGTGGAGTAGGTACTGTACTATATGGTATGGAACACTTGGCCGATTTTTCGAACTCTAATTTACTTAGTGTGTTCAGCATATCCCTGACAAATATTATTCATATTGTTCAGTAAATGAAATTTAAAGCTGAACATTTATAGGTACATGCAAACTGATAGACGTACTCAGTCAATCAGAAAAGTCTCTTAAAACTATACCTACGTAGCATACAGCAATATACTGAAGTATCAAACCCAGTATACTTCACATTACCATTCTGAGAGTACATAGCACATAAACAAATTCAATAAATAATGCAATAAATCCCCTCACAATACGACTTCCGAGTAGATTTCTTATTCAACAACAAGACAAACAATCTCAGCGGAGCCGGTGCACGGAGCTCATTGTTGACTTAAACAATAATACGACGTAGTTATAAAAAGATAATTTTCAAATTACGAGTAGACTAAAGACATTCTTGACAATTTTCTCACGTTTTTACTTTAGCGGCCTCGAGCATAGACTGTTGCTAACGAAAGTACAGGACCAAAGCTGAATCTTAAGAAAGTTCCAAGTACATCTAAATTACGACCTATATTATATCTACATCCTTACTTAAAACGTAGGGAAGATGGATAATACTAAAATCAAAAGGTCAATAACTCAATAAAAACAAAAAACAGAAGAAAAAGAAATATTAAAGATACAAACAATTTAGTTACATCATCTATTGGCAAACCATTTGTCTAAAAATAAATTTTAAACGATGGAAAGGTATGTACAATTTAATCAACGAACGTCTATAAAGATTCACCTAAGCTGGCTCATGCAACATCATTAGAAGAACAATAACTGACCCAAATACTGCATTGAAGACCAAACGAGAGGAGGTATCATTCTACTCGTACTAATTGACGCAGCAATCGAAGCGCGTCGTTTACTCCACGAAGATTGATTGGACTCTAACAGTAGGATATTAAGTAGGTGATTAATCAAGACTGTGTGTTTTGTCAGCGATCGCTGTAAACATGTAATTAGCTTGATCATGCGTTTCATAGCAGTAGCGAGACGTTAACAATCGTAGAATTAAAGACATTACATTACATTACGAATTACAATTCACTGTGAAATTATTTTTCTACCGTTACAGTTTTCAAACGAGATAAAAAGACGAGTACGTATAGTATTTTCAAGGTTCATGTAATGGAATATACGATTATAACTCTAATCTAGCACCACTATTAAATGTCTGAATTATAAGTCATAGCGACCTTAGGTCAAAATAATAATTATAATAAGTACTACGCTTAGCACTTTCAAATGTAATAAGAATCATCTTTCGCTGGACAGGTTCTCTTTATACTAATTCTTCTTACTAATTCAAAACTTTCCCAAACGCAACTTCAAACAAGACGTTCAATAGTTTTTAGACAATTTTAAATAGTTTTATTGATGAAGAGTTCGGGACAACTCTTTTAATTTATTTCAGCGTCTACATTATGAATATTATTACAAAGTTACCCTTCCATTCGCAGACACTGATAAATCTTTGAAAAATCTTATTCTCATCCTCGTCACGGCAAGATTAACCATTTAATATTCAAAGTGATTTTGTTTCGACAACACTTTGTTCCATTTTGCTGAGCACAAGGGGACTTTGGTTATTGAGTAATGGTGCGTAACAGTGACCTTTTTGTCTGCAGTGCTTCTATTGTTTTCTAAAACCATTTGTTTTACGTAGATATGCTCGTGGCATTGTGCATCTGTATTGAATAGGTTTTATTGTAACGTCATTCAATGTTATCAGTTTGTGGTGAAGTCAGTTTGGTTCTATATGTTCTCTATGTTGAAATACAGTTGATATTACGCTTCATGTGTTATAATTGGACTGGAACGGATTTGTATTTTAAATTAACGTGCATAGTGCTTCTCATGAAGCGTTGGAGATATATTCCATGGTCCTTAATACGAGTATAAATAAGTAAATAGTACTTGTGTACGTCTGACAGATACTAGAAAGTATTCTAGCTGATTATTGCTGACAACACACAGTAGTCTGGTGTAAATAATACTCCGAATGAATTTGTATCATGCAATCGCCCTATTTATTTCTAAAGTACAATATCTATGCACTTACATAAATTCTAACAAAAATAATACGAAATAGAATTCCAAAAGGCTTATTATGCCAGGCTCGGCAAGTCTTGCGCTCAAAAGCTTTAGATTCCTACTCTACTCGTATTAAGCGAAAGAGGAAGTGTGAGCTCATACAGAGATTTATTAAACTGGATCCGGAAGAACTGAATCCGCCCGGAACGCAGTTCTGATTCATCCGAAACGAAACCCGGATTTGGAGCGAAATAAATTCTTACTGAGACAATTACGTGATGACAGGAATAACAGTTTACGAAATGAATCAAAGCAGCCGACACATTTCTATGAAAGCAGAAACCGGTTAGAACCGTCTTGCGGCCTATTGTCTTGCAATTGAGTTTGTCATTTGGGAAATACCCTCAGACAGGAACCTGAGAAACAGTATCTGGATGTAGGAATGCAATTATAGAAGTTGTCCAAGTCACGTTTCGTTATTGCTACAGGCCTGATTTTTGTTCTTGAGCTGCAAAACTTTGTTCAGTCTATGGAGAACTATTGTCAAACGTCCAGTTTATATAAATAGGTTGCATGAAAGTTTTATGCACGTTTTTATTTTTGTTTGGAATGCAATTTAAATACCTATTATTATAAGTACAGCGTTAAATCTTAATTACTTCAAATTAAAAGGTATTTTCTATATAAAAAATTTTTGAATGATGGTTTTAGAACTAATTAGACGTTATTCATATATGTACTCGTATCTTCTCTGTTAAATACAGTCATTAATATAATTTTAACATAGTTATCTCTCAAGGCAGAACCCCGACTGCCTGGCGCCTTTGATCCCCATTCCATTATTTACTATTCCAAATCCAATGGTTGAGATAAAGCTGGTACTCCCTGGTGTTTTAAGTAACAGGACGTATTAAGACAAATGGCTTTACTCCCCACCCGTTAGCCGTAACTATAACTTTGTACTCTTGATGTACATTAGTAACATGAATTCTAGTAGGAAAAAACAAAGTACTATAGTCAGATGAAATTGCGGACCATTCAAGCTGTAACGGAACTAATAAATTCATTTTAATCTTTAAACGGTATATTTTCCGTTCTGAGATCTTTTTTGGAGCTTTTTTTACACATTTTTTGTGTTTCTGATGGATCTTACAGAGCGAACTAACTTTCTCGTTCTGGGTATGACAATTTTTTCTGTCATATATAAGTTAGTATGTTAGTGTATTTGTATATCTCCTAAAACTTCGTACACTCCTATACAGATCGTGGTTAGCTTCGTGTCCCATACACCCATGCAAGTGACTACACCCATGCATGTGACTGTGTATAAAGGAGAAAAAAAAAACGGAATGAACCAATCGACTTATTAACTTTTTTATTTTAAAATCTTATTTAGCATACATCTATTTTATCTAAACGATTGCAATCCACATCTTCAATAATATGGAATACCTGGCCGGACGCCGTCCATGTATTTGTTAATGTTTGAGCTATAAGTGTAAGACGTTATTTATTATATGCATATAGTTTTGTTCATAAGCAATCTTTTTTTGTAGTAGGTACCTTTTGTAACTAATAAAGCACTTACTTTATCTTAATAGCCGATTTAGTTTAGTTTAGATTTGTTTAGCTGTTTAGTTGTCATCATTATCAGCCAGACAGAAGACATCCACTGCCCAACATATGTGTCTTCCCTAGAACGCCATTCCGAACGATCAGTTGCCAAATCCATCCACTGCTGTTTAGTTATTGGTTGACAATATCAATATGTATTTAAAAAAATCATACAATTGAAAAGAATCTACACATATTTTTTTATAAGATAGAGAAAACATGAGAGACATCTGCTGGTAAGCGGACATTAACGTAACGGCACATGCAACATCAGTGCAAGTCAATTGAGCATGTACATATCTTTCATAACATGAATCGTAGATATTCGATCATATATTAACATCAACAAGCTGATTTGGATCAAGAATTCAATAACTGAAGGATGTTGTTTGTGAAACTTTGAAAAGAAGAGAGTAAGAGCACCAAGTGTGCAGCTATGCTAATCTGGAAGTAGGAGTTCCAACACCAAATAATAATTCCCCTTCATTATTCAAAACTCTCGGCCGATTACACCGACCAAAGTTTTTCGAGTACAATTAAGAACGCGTAAAGTTTACAGCATTAAGGAGTAAGGGTTAAAAGCCTCGCCTTGCAATTTGGCAGTCCCCTGCTTTTATTACGAAGTGTTCGGAGCTTTTTTTATTCCCGGTTTTTTCTTGAAAGAGTGTGAAATATTTACGCTGTAGAAGCTTTTATGTAGCAGTGAATGCGAGATTATGCAAAGCTTGTTTCTACATTGGTTATGATTTTGGTGTCGTTAAAGTTAGATAAAAATCGCTTTTAAGGACTAGCGCCACCAATAGTGCCTGCTTTGTAAACAATATTATTTAATTTATATTTCGGTATGTGTTTTAAGCATAGATTTGTAGTTTTGCATCCAATATTTCAGTTCAATTATTAGGCAGCGCTCACATCTGAAGATTTGGATTTATTCAATTTAGAGTATGACCAAATAGTCCAGGTCACGACCATAAACTTAGTTGGAAAACAGTTATTTCAACTGGTTATTTGGATGATTTAAACATTTACTTTTATTGTTAAGTTAGTAGTAGCCTAGTAAGTAAGTTAGTGTTAGCCTAGTCGGAAAACCCGTTACCTCACATGCTAATAGGCGCGGGTTCAAATCCAGGTTCAGGCATGTACCTACCTCTGTGTTTTTCAATCATGTGAATTAATTACCATGTTCTTAAGCGGTAAAGGAAAACATCGTGAGGAAACCTGCTTGTCAGAGAAGGATAAATAACTTTCAAAGATAAGTGAAGTCTCCAACCCGCAATTCTACACCCTCCTTCATGGGGAGACCCATAGAGGTTGATACGTAAACATTACTAACCCAGCAAGGAAAAAGCGTTATTGCTTCGAGTTTGTTTGGACAATGTAGTATTGTAGTACTGGTAGGTTGCAGTTGTGATCTTGGTACACAGTTTCTATGAATTTTGGGAACTTTTCAACTTTATAGAATCATAGTAATCTAAAGTTTGTGAGAATGTATGTATGTATTATGTTTATAACTCTTTCACGCAAAAACTGTTGTACCGATTAGGATGAAATTTGTTACTGAGAAAGCTGAATATAAAAATTTTAAATTAGGCGAAGTGGTTGTCCTTCCTCCCCACAGTGTCCACTCGTAGTATAATTAAAGATATTTAACTCACTTCTGTGACCAAGAGTGGAAAATGGGTCATGTGGTATGGGTAAGTTCCCTAATATTAATTCCACAGTAGCAAATTGAAATAAATATCCCAACAAAATGGCTGCGCACTGGCTAGACTGTAGACGGTTGTTCCAATTTGAGACACGTCTCTCTTGTACATTAAGATGAACGAATCGGATTTGACTTTCAAATCGAGTATGAAGCGTTAAAAGATCCAATACAGATTTTCTGTGTCGAAGTGCGATAGGAGAATTCGTATATTAAGCTGATTTATTGTCGAGTACGCAAAAAAAAAGAATATAAATTAAGAGAAACTTGCCTTCACAGATTGAATAATTATTTAATAATTGTTTCTTAAGAGTAACTTGTAATCCAATCGCATTTTCATAAAGGTACTAAATAATAATAATTAAAATTACACCTAAATATGGTTACTAAGTCATTATTTTACCATTTAGTAGAACAACGTACTCGATGAACTCGTATCTCCTATAAGCTATCAAGAAAATCATAAACCGTAAAAATTATTAGACAAATAAAATACTCGCACTTTAAATTATTCTCGGGTGTGCAGATTGATCAAAGATTAACTTTGAGATCGTGATCTTTGGCTTTTAGTCAGGTTTTTTATCGTCTATTCCTTTTGTGCATACAAAGCTCTCAATTACAGTGGAGACTGTTAGTTCTCAGAATTCCCGGAGAGCTATTCTCAGCGGGCGGTATTCCCATCCATTTCATTTGTCGCTAATTCGCATTTTTAATGGACGCTTCCTTTTAAAAATTCGCGGAATTTCTCCGAACACCGATCGAGTTTCGAATTCCGAAAAGCTGCTTGTAAAAATAATGTTTTAAAGTGTTTATATCAAACACGAAACTCGAACTTTATTGCTTCTGAAAATCTCAGGTTTTAATCAATTTTCTTGTTACTTTCTTGTTTCTTAGTCGTAGCAAGTTGCCGTAGTCACAATTCTTCACTCCGTAGAGTACAAATTATTAGATTAAAAAAACATCTATCATTCGAAATTGCTCAAGTTATCATTTTCATAACGTGTTGCGTCTCCAAACCTAAAAGGTTATTAAAGCACTTAGCATCACCTGATACTAGATAACTGCGAGAGGGAATAACGTAATCAACGTTACTTTAATGTTTACATTCTGATAAATTATGCTTTAGGGACATTAAATTTGTCATTTAGTCGTAATATATTGTAACAATGTCTCGTACCTTACAACATATTTATTTTGATTCAAAGCTGATTAAATAGATTTCGATAACATGAGTGAGTTAACAGTGACTTAAGTAAAGTTATTGGCGTAACGTTTTTTAAAAAGTTTTTTTTACTAAACGAACGTGCCATGTAAAGCATCTTTGCTTCAAGTCTAGCAAAAATAGATAGATAGACAACTCTTTATTCAAAAACCAGCTTAACAATAAATAAATAACATAGACAAAATTGTAAACATATTCTAGTTTTTAAATGGCGGCCTTATCGCTTAAAGCGATCTCTTCCAGGCAACCAAGCACGTACAAGATAATTACATAATATTAAAGAGGCCTTAAAATATAACACTAACAACTTAAAAACTCTCAATACAAATATATAAATATAATACATACATATATAAATACAAAATATTGATGCTTCAATCTATCAGCATGTGCAGTTTGCATGTTCAATCAACACTTGTTTACAGGTAGTGTGTTCAGTTGAACACACTACCTGTAAACAAGCTAGTCAGCCCAGATATAAACAAGGTTCTATAAGAGAATCTTTAAATTTTTCAACGATTTTGATTTTTATACATCCATAAAAAGGGGAGAAGTTCGCTACGATACTCTTAAAATATAATATATACTTAGTAGTGATGATATACAAGAATCACAATACAATGAGTTGATAATACTTCACAAATATTGTTCATTTGTTTATACGTGACCTCCATCACCAGTAAGTTATTATTATAATATGCCTTTAAAACTAGTAACCCTGAAACGGAAAAACTTTTAACTCAAAAATTTGAGCGTAGTTAACTAATTAGTAATTTATCAAATGAGTAAAACTTTTCTAGAATATGTTCAACAAATCATACAAATTTCGAATCCGATATAAATAATTAAAAGTTAATCAATTACATAATCCGATTTCTGAAAAGGAAAGTGTTAGCAGATCTGAGAATCCGCTTAGTTAAGTTTTATGAATATTCGAATACTTAAAGTCTTGAAAGTTTATGATTTAATTAGTTGCTAAAATTTATTAAAATCTTTAGATATGTAATTAAATGTTGTTATTTTTTGTCATGAATTGGCTTGTATGTGATTGTTTTTACAATATAAAAACATTTTAACATTTAAATATTGACGGAAATGCAAGGTTTTCTTTCATCCAGAGTTATATGGAAATGTTTCATATAGCATACACAGATTTATAAGTATTTTAGACTTTAGGTATTATTATAATTTTTTAACTCGTTCATCGCAAAACGAGTCATATTTTTGCGTTATAATAAAACAATGAATGATTTACCTAAAACATTGCGAATAAATCATCTCCTTTTTTCTGAGATACGAGTAACTCAAATAACCGTACCTACTTCCTAAAAAACCTTCCAGTCAGCGCCAATTTGTTACGCCGCGAGGGCATGTCATGCCGAAATGAAAAGGTGTCGAATAGTGTCGATATCAAAATTGAACGCGTAAAGATAGACTACACATTTAGCTATTTTTGTGTTCAGTATACGAATGTGAAGAGGGAGTGGGCGACGCAAATTGGTTCGCGTCACGGATTAGTGATGTGGTATTTTGTAATGTTGATGTCGATGTTTGAGATAAAAAAGTTAAGAAACTGCCAAAGAAATCCATACAAGTTTAAAACATGCCAGGTATTAATTACTAGACATTTAAAATGAATGTTTCAGTGAATTTGACAAAAAACCCGCAAATTCACTAATAACGTCACAGTTCGTTAGAAGTTACCAAGCCTTCACCTGTCAGGGACGCTGTGGGTTGACGAATGCGTAAACTATATAACCGTATATATCAAAGGTAAATAACAATATAATTTGTACATTTACGACTGTCCAAATTATTTGAAATCATAACTTGGTAGTGATGTAAAGATATACTGTATCGATTCATTGTATCGATGCAGTTATCTCTAGCCCAGGTATTAATAGCATCGGCGCGGTGGAATGCACGTCGTCTGTCGAGCAAGCGGTTCATATAATAAAACCACTGTCAAGTTCAATACATTCACTATCAATAGTGAATCGATTATGATTCGATCTTGCTTGTTTCTTCTGGTTACGTATTTGAATAATTAAAGTTATCTTGGATTTCTCATTTTCATGTCTACTTTTGATTTAAATGGTGTAGGAATATATAGCGGTTTGTACAAAACAACGACAGGACAAGATTTAATATAGAATATTTTTACTACATTTCTTCTTAAACAGTTCATTACCATTTATTTAATTTGACAATATGATTTATTTTCAAATAAATGCTCATCAGAAACACTCGTAACGTTAAACTTGATTTTTAGCTCAAAAATACACTTTGGTCGATACCAAATCCGATCCTGTCTAGTTTCTCTGTCGTAAATCGATTCACTTTCGAGAAGCGTTCTCGTTCGAAATTGCACGGTATGAGACTTTGAATTATCGTGCTTACGAGTAGTTCAGTTTGTTATCTCCAAAGATGTGACGCACGGTAGTTCGGTAAACTAACTAATTTACCGAACCCTAGAACTCTTTGAGTCTCGCTTATGAAGAGGATGTAGGCCATAGTCCACCACGCTGGGCAAATTGCGGGTCGAGGATCTCACTAATCTTTGAAAGTTTCTCACGATGTTTTTTTTAACCGTGTAAGCATGTGATAATTAATTCTAATAAGCACATGAATGAAAAAAACTCAGAGGTGCATGTTTGAACCTAGATTTGAACCCGCGCCCTTTCGTTTGTGAGGCAAGGAGTTTACCGACTAATCTACCAACTAACTTATGACTACTACTGATTTTTTTGATAATCTTCGAATCATCTTAGAGGTGCCATTAACGACTTTTTGTGTTGCGTTTTCTGGTAATGCAGACTGAAGCGAATGATGCAACAGACCAGCTGCTATGATTATTTAAACAAAACCTAATCAATTAATTATTTATACAGTTAGAAAAGTAAATAATTTATATTGAGAAATGGTGGATGGGTAATTATTTTGTCATATATAAAGAATTATGTATTTCATCAAAAATTGATACGACTTCGGCAAGGTTTTTTTTGTAACTTCTACACATATTTCGCTAAGAAATTAAAATTTCGTTTAGATATAAAAATGTGTAGCTGCCGGTTACAGCCAGGAAACTTAATCCGTATACTATACTTAACTCAACTTAAGATACGTAAAACAGAAAATGTAGAAGGTGAGTTCACTTTACAGTTTCCTTTACGAAAAGATCAAAAGATTTACGAAGGAGTCCTCGGAGTTGGATGATTTCTAACGTAAATAAATTTACTTGGCCCAGTTAATAAAACCACCTTAAAGTTCCACGTGTACCTAGTAAATAAACTTTTATTTGATTGTACGAAATTTATTATTATAATACGAAAAAAGAGAAACAGGAACTGAACCCACGACTTTTCGCTTGTTAATCGAGCATTTGCCACCCTATGATAAACACTTAGTGATTTGTGTTAATATCATGGTCGTTTATTGGCTGAGAGCATTCTCGATAGGTACTTTACCAAGTGTAACCGGGCCATTAGCTGCTACCCAACATCTTACCGAGTTTGAAACAAAACTCCCACTTTATGAACAGCTGAGAACTTTGAACAATGTCTTCGTAAGTTACGCATGACTCGGATAAAGGATCAAAGTTATGTCTGTTGTTTGGCGTTAGTTACCTTCCTATTATCAACCCGTATTGTGCCCGTATTTTATCATTTTCATACAGATATAATATGTGTTTAATGATTCTATTAGAATCATTAATCTTTATTCAAAATCTATAAATTAGAATACGAGTATCTATCCCACATTTTGTTCAATTCTTCACGCAATCGTTTATTTGCAATTGATTATAATCGGCAAGTTCCGTAATTGATTAGAAAAACTTTACTAGTAGTAGGTAAAATACTGATTTCACTAATCAGTGAATTTCACATGAGCTTTAGCAGGTGCCAATTTCGATCTCTAGGCAAGTTAGAATCACTTTCAGAAGTTACACCTCTCTGTCAAAGTATCGACCGACGGACGGTCGAAGTGAAGTTCCGACCCAAAAGTTTTAGGTGTCTGTAGTATCACCGATATTGATGATAGATTTACTTTACACAAAAGAAACAAACGAATAAGTTAAATCCGTCACCATGCTTAAAAATTTAAGTAACGACAATAAATCAAGTAATTATGATTCAGTGTCTTCTTACCAATCGATTTTTTACTGTGATACTTAGCTGTTTTTGTCATGATCAGTAGTGTCTGAGAGGTTTACTCATTCAAAATTAAGAATCGATGCCGTTGATTGCAATAAATGGAAATTAAATATTAGTGTCACTAGTCATGACCATAAAATATGATGACATACCATATGCCCCATGGGGCTAGTAGGACAATATATTCTCAGTAATTCTATCAAGGGACAACACGATAGAAGCAACAGCGCTATCGCCATGTACAATTATACCTAACAGTCATTTTGAGTTTTATAATCCGGCTTATTGCCAAGGCAATTTAAGAACTTTCAAACTTTGTAAAAAATATAATTAAAACGCCATACTATAATAAAAATGAAACATATGTATATAAAAAGTTGTTACAACAAATGTTTAGTTACACAGTGAATCAAGCGACGAGTGCCAAAAAGTATCTATAACTTGTATAATTTATAATCCGGTTCGACAAGCTATTATTTAATTTTAAATAGGTCGACGGAATGTATCCTTCGATAAAGGTAGATATTGAGACCGTGGCATCACCGCGCCGCTGGTACTACCTTGAACTCCCTGGTACACCCTGGCACAAAGCGGCCTCTCGCGATTTACCAGTCAAAGAATTGTCTGTATAACTTATAAAATTTTCAACAAAATATCCCCTTGCAAACGTTCTCAAAGGGAAATAAACTCCGCTGAATGTATCTTGACTTCTGAGTGTGTAATATGAAAGGATACGTTTGGATGAAGATTATGAATGTTGTTAAGTTAAGTTAACATTGAAATAAAGCTGTAGTAAATTGAAAGGAATTTTGCAAAGTACACAATAAATATTTAAGAATAGCTTAGTGAACATCGTAGACTATTTAATTCATAAAACATAGTTCACAGTGGTAACCTAGCCGAACCTTGATGTGGAACACGCGTCATCTCTTTTTGCAGACGCCAACTTCTTTCTATATAAACGAGACAAATCTCTCAAATAGATACGCCACTATACGTCGAAGATATGGAGGCAATCCATAATACTCCGGTACCGATATGTGTATTGTAGCAATGATGAGTGGATAGTGTGGACTACTGCCGTGCAAAAGGTACGAGGTTCGATCCCACGAAACATGCAATAAGAGCCTGAGCTACCGGTGAAGGAAAACATCGTGAGGAAACCATATCATGGTGGTAAGGCGTTTCCTATCGCTCGCCTGGCTAGCCAACTTCAAGTTGTAAAATCTGTCGCCAAGCACCTAACGGTGTGTTTCGGCAACCTTCAATCAATTGCCTAGCTGTGTATGTAAAAAAAAACCTGCTCAATACAAGCCCATAGGCATTGACAATATCAGGAGATACTGCCAAGAATATCCTCATAACTGTCATAATACTATTTGAACAAATGACTATATTTTTTAAATTAGGCATACATACATACAAATTCCAATATAAAAATAACAACGTTACTATGATAACGCCTCGTCTAATAAATACTAAAGACAAACGTTCAATGAAATAATTTATGCAAATTTTCTCTTCCTGCATCGATTTGTTTCTTAGAAACCGCTTATTGGACAGTTATTCGCAAATATTATGCAAAATGTTCCGGAATCTGCGGCCCAATAAGTAATTTAAACAATCGTTGTGAGACCGCTTGTGCAAACTTGAATAATAATAGTCTCGAATACCTAAAGAACATTTGCCAAGACATTTGGTGAATTCACAGAATACGTATACCTACATTGTGTATGATGCGGTAAATGTGTGTTTTATTTCATTTCATCGCGAATTTTTCTTTTTAAATGAAACAAAATATGAAACTCAGAAATTTCTTCGTAAACTACTTAGTTATATTCACATCGTATTATTATTATTATAAATGCGAATGTTTTTAAAGTCTGGATCTATGTATTTTTATTACTCTTTTACTCAAGAACTGCTATACATTATGAATTTGGCACCAAGATAGCTTATGACTTGGTTTGCACATAGGATACTTTTCATGTCTGATACATGCAGTGTTCCCATAGGATAACGTAATTTCCGCGAATAACACTGCGAGACGCAGCTCGAAGTTTAGTACATATGAAAGTGCGGTGCTACATGTCCGATCACACCAACATTTAGGACAAATAATTTGAAAAAAAAAAAACAAAGTTCTTGACGACAGATTTTTCAACTTGAGTGTGATATCTAGCCAAGCGAGCGGAAGAAAACGTCCTAACACCATGCAAATGTAATGGTAAGTAGGTATTTGTTGACCTATGTCAATTTGTTGTTGCTTCATTTGTATATTAAAACGTGTACTTTAGCTGCAAAACAAAGCACACCAAGTATTTTAACTTTGTAAAGCACATTTAAGAATTTTCTTTACGAATCGAATCACAATGTTTTCTGTTCTAAGTAATGAGCACGTAATTTTTGAACGTAACTTTTGTCTGCTGTTACGAACTTGTTATGAACATTGCAATTCAACACGCTGTCGATGTAACTGTTAGGTAGATATTCATTTGATATTGATCAAAGACTATTATGCCGCTTACATTTGAATTTTCTCGTAATAAGTAATTAGAGGCAGGTAGAACTGGATAATTTTATTGGTTTTGAGAATGCTACAGACTCAGGCTAAAGACGTTTTGTTGAATTTATTACTAGTTTACGAAATGATACGGCTACTCGTACTTGGAAATGACAAAAACAAAATTAGCTTGAGGTGCAATTAATGATGTTTAATTTATTAATATATCTATTCAAATTTTAAATTTAGTCCCTCATAGGTAGAGAAAAAAACATTTTGTCTACTGTCTCAGAAAACTTCTCATCTTAAGACAATAATGATAGTTTATCTTCTAATAAACTTAAGGATATAAACTTATGAATAAAAAGTTAGAAACATAATTATATTTGTACTGTTATTAAATTATATAAGGTATAGTTTAATTTATAAAATGATTCGTCGAAATTCCAAAGACCAGAGATAACTCTTTCATAAAATATATTAAAGCGTCTGTGACTTATGTCCCCAGAATTAATGTTTCAATAACTAAAGTTACGAAGGAAATCGAAGAACGTATTTCAAGTTTCAAGTTCTCAGTAAAACGTACTATTATATATTCTGTGATAAAATGGATATTCTAAGAATAGTCGTCAAAGGTATAGAGGCAATTGGAAATGGGATTCTCGTGAACTAATAATAGTAAAATACATTCGATTCGATGTGTGTAATCTACCACATCAAGTCAAATGATGAGATTGTGTTGAAATTGCGAAAACGATACAATGGATAAGTAAATTTATCCGACCGCCTAATGAATGCAATACGTGACAAGTTAATCCAAAACATTTTACAGTTTCCAGTTTCTTTATGTTTTATGTGAGACTCTAGACAAAGGCATTTTGTCTTCGAGTAGTTTCAGTAAACAAAAATGCAATATTTATTTCTTCATTTCTAGTTCATCTATAGCTATATGTATAACAAATACAGTACATAAACGTTCTTGTAAACACATATCCCATTATACGTCACGGATGATAATAGTGAATATGTATAGTTACAGCTAATGAATATAGCTGATACCAACATGGTAAAACTGTAAGCTCATCAGAGTTAAAACTCTGTTAATTAGTTTATTACTTACAAAGTGTGAAGCTTAAAAGCCTACACGTAGACAAAGTCTATAGAAACCGGTTCTGTAGCGCAAATACTAGGAAAGCAACAAAGGCTTTTCCATTCAACGAAGAAAAAACTTTTCAATAAAAATAAGTTTGATCTCCAAGTTGCAGAAGTGGAAAACAATCAGCGCTCCACTTTTGGCTTCAAGCGGTGCTGGCTAACCGCTAACCCCAGCTGCTTTATCAACTTTGAACTCATGTCCCACTTCGCAGTTATAAGAGTTAAGTTTTATATTGCCTTCTCAATTTTCTGGCATCGAAGATTTCCGAACATATTTTTAGACGCTTTAACTTTAGGTTTCGTTATGTTGATAAAAGCTTGTGTGCACACAAGCTTTTATCAACATTTAGATGAACACAAGTTTTGAGAGTGCATTTTAAACCCCCGACGCAAAAACGAAAGGGCGCAATAATTTTGGCGTGTCAGATTCTGGTGTGTGTATGTCTGTGGCCTTATAGTTCTCGATCAGTCCGAAGTGTTCCTAGATATAATATGTAGTAGTGTAGTTACATTTATATTAATTATAATTATAAGATGGCTGCTGCCACAAAATGGCAATGTATGAATTTTTTCACAACTCCCTCAATATGAGTATCAAGTGAAAAGGCTTGACTAGTAGAATATATTTATAATAAAGATCTATCAGTTAAACATTTTTATTGCTTAAATCATAAACTAGATCAGTAAAAAAAACTAGATTACAAAAATAAGGACGTAAAAGAGATAAATTTTCTGTACTTCTGTCTATTTACATTCTTATATTTTTATCCGTATGGTAACTAAGTTGCTACAGCTCTTCGACTTTAGGTATGAAGAAGTCCAAGTTACCTTAAACGCGTTTATTAAGAAACTTCACGTACGTACTTCTAGAATATTATGGCTCCATTTTATGTTCCTTGCAACGGTGTCATAATATTTCAGAAGTATATAACATTAATGCTAGTTTTGGGCAACTGCTATTCATAATTTTTGAATAACTTAAATAAAAAACCTACACCTCTGTTGTACACGCAATTTATTACCCTTCTTCTTGACAGCTGTAAACTACTGTGTACTTATGTTGACTATCAATTAACATCTCTGCTCCTAACATGCTCTAGTAAAGGCCATCATACAATGTCAGTTCCGTTCTTATAACACTCAGTACCTATGCACAATACTCGGCTTTGACGAGAGAACTGAAGGAAGACTATTTTTGTCTCATTGATAAGCGACACCTGCTTCAAAATGGACTGAAGTGGAGTCCTGTAGAGTCTATGCTATAGTATAAATTTATGCACGAGCAACTGCTCAAACTGAAATGCAAAAAAAAATATTTGTTACATCCTTGACTTTAGTTAGTTTTATCGTGAATGACAATCTTTAGGGCTACTTATTAAATGCGTCATATTACAAATAGAGCAGTGGCCCCCGTGTTTACTGAGCTTATACCCACATGTACCGACCAAATAAGTAATCCTGTTTAACCGTGACCGACAATAAGCTATACATGGTTATCGGTTAGGGGTGTACTAAGCCGAAAGGGAGTCACTATACTCATCCTAAGGAGAAACTTTTAGAATGGGACCAAAACGGAAATCGACAAAAAAAGTCACTTTTTCATAAATTTTGTCGACGACCTATTAACTTTTTGTATGAAACAGCTGACATTTTTCCTAAATTCAGAACCATGTATTGCTTTGAAAATGTACTCGTATTTATATCGGAAGAAAAAGTATTGAAACGAAAATATTACCCAATATACCTATAGGTGTGAATAATCAGAAACGAACAGACTTACCGTTAAGTAATAAAAACTGTAGTAAAGAAACGGCATTTCGATTAAAACATCTAATAAACGTGAACATTAAAATTTGCTGAACAACCATCTCATATCCGTAAAATCCTCCGCTGCACTTTTATCTCACACTTTCCCAATAAATTCCGAAAGTTAGCAAGAGTATCGCTGTAGTTTTAAAAGTCTTTGTGAACGAGACCATGGTCGAGCGAGCGAGCCTGCTTAATGACGTGATATATAACAGGATTTAGCAGGTCAAAGGACACGGCCCAATGGCTCCTGACCTCTTAAGATAGTCTTAATAGAAGCACGTTTAACATTCTTAACTTTGACGATATGGCTCAGGTTATTTTTGGTTAAAACTACTTTGTTTTACGGCTTTGACCTGATTGAGCGCAGTTATTACAGGGTTACAGTCGCATTAAAATTCTTGTTTGATTTGTTGAAAACATTTAATGTGGTTTCATATATACTGCAAACTTATTGAAGTAGTTATGCTAGATCAAAATAATGCAGTCAGAAATGAAATAAGTTTTAAAGTAACATCTACCATTAGGCAACATTTTGTGTAAATTAATCGCACTATACGAACCTGCTGATGAAGTACTTTACCACACTCTTTAAACGGAAGAATTCAATAATATTTTTTCACACATTAAACAAAAATGATACATTAAAAAACAATGCCATATGAAAATACATAGTTATACGAGTTTATAATATACCAAAAACACAAAGTTATTTTAGAGATAAGTATGTACTTACTTTTAAGTATGTTACAAATTTGGATTAGAAAGCAAGCTATTGGACTGTTATTGAAAAAATGTTTATGGGACCACTAAAAAGAATGCATTTTTAATAAAAATTGATAATTCCATATCCGCTCTAAAAACACACACAAATTCATATCGACGCTGTTTAGGTTAAACCAGTCCTAAAAGGTGTCGCCGTCGCTGACAATTTTGAAATCCCCGCACATATTATAAATACGAAAGTGTTTGTTAGTTAGTTTGTCCTTCTTCTTCTTAGCAAGTGAGTGATAGATCGATTTGATTTTTTGCACATAATTAGTTCGACGTCTATTTAATTTTTTCTCAGGCAATAGAAACAAATATGACGCGGACGAAGCTGCGGCCTAAAGATATATAGTTGAAGAATATCGACATCAGAAAATTAAAACGGATGAGTTGAAAATTCCTCCTTTTTTGAAACCGGTCAAAGAAAGGCTTGCATTTGACCGCAACTTGAGTAACATATTATGTAATGACGATACGCGGTGCTATGAAGATCACACTGGCCTCAAAGGAACTGATTTACTTCAAAAGACTCAGATTAAAGTTATCGGAAAGAGAGGCCGGAATAAAGAAAAGCTAGATAAAATTTAATAAGGGTCAAATATTGCCTTATTGTGACTACTGAAGTATAAAAAACGTTCGAAAGCTGAAGCCCACAAGGCTTATGATACACAAAACGATAAAATGTTTTTAAATCAGTTGACAGCATTCTGTTTTGTTCAGCAGCTTTTGCGTGAAAGATTAACAAACATACATCCACGTATTCTTACAAACTTTCGCGCTTATAATATAAGTAAGAAGAATAGTAGGATTAGGATAGGATGATCACGGAGCGTCGTCGAACTGTTTAAAAGAAACTTAGTTTACGTTAATCTGAGATCATATATCTATAGCACTACAGTACTGATCTGATATACCTATAAGCTAAACCCATTAATGTCAGAGACAATTTTTATGCTATATCGCTTATCTTTGGATGTTTGAGAATATTTTTATAACTAAAATAAAAGTGAGGAGGACATTATATGTTTAATCTTGAATTCACCTTCACATTTTCAACTTTACTGATCCTTTTTTAGGTAAGAAATCGGGTAATATTTTTAGTTTACCCGGAAATCTATCGAGTCGGGAAACGATCAGTCCGGGCGCTGTCAAGGCGGAATTTATAGGAAGAACCGACGTATTGATAGCTGTTCTGGACATACGAGCACTTATTGGAAATATTAGGGATGGGAATTATATTGAGCATAAGATAAACCTACACGTTGTAATACTACAAGAAATGTTTAACCCAACTTCAATTCGGCAAGTAAAACTTACGGTACAAAAATGAAAAGAAAGATTTACGAGTATACTATCATATTACTATTCATATATGATACACCAAGAAAGTCAAAGGAAATATTGGTTTAAAAACTATTTGATTAAATTTAATAACATGTATATGGGACCCATTGGAGTATCCTTCAAACAAAAAAAAAATAACTTATCACATCGGACCAGCTATCTCTAAAAATCGGAAAACGTACAAAAAAAGGTCCCGACTGATTAATTAGAACTCTTCCATTTTAAAGTCGGTTAAATAGTATCTACTTAGTTCTGCCGACGAGACGAAATCTTTAGCGCGACTTTAAAATAAAATGATATATTTTAGAATTCTTATTTGAGGTTGTGTTCCGCATGCCTGAAAAAAGGTATTAAACTTTAAAATTGTATTGAAATGCGGTATTTAACCATAGGAAATTTGAATTAGAATTAAATTGGTCCTTGAATTAGAACAACAGTTTCCGAAACTAGTAGGTAGGTAATTTATATGTTTTTAACTTGGCTTCGAATATTTATTAAGGCATGTGCCTAGCTTAAAGATTTAACGTAATCTGGTAAGTATCTACTAATGGTGACTTTTAAAAATAATAAAATTATGTCTATTATGGCTCAAAAGCAAGCAACTATATTGCTGCGTCTTTTAAAATGATATGGTATGGAATAGAAATATAAAAAAAATTAAACCGAAAAATTGCAATTATTACACTTCACGGTAGACAGTGAGGCAGTATCGAATTTCCTGCAACAGTCAGAATTCTTATGAAATATAAAAGTATAACTATTATTTTTTGAAATTCTACGAGTCATATTTCTGCAGTTATAAATACAATTGACAACATTTCAAATTTATTGACCCCCATTTATATTACCATAAGGGAAAGATCAAGTAAAAATAACTTATATCCTTTTTTTATTTTACTCACAATGTTATATTTGTTTCAAAGTTTTTTGAAAATCTAACTTTAGTTCGAAAAATATTATTCTCGTACGAAGCTCGTATAAAAATAACAAACAAAGAACAAAAACACATATAATGGATGACAAAATTTCGAGCTTTGTACGAGAACATTACTCGGAACTAACCCTAGATTTTCAAAAACCTCTAAATACATAATTAAGCATTAGATTGTGAGTAAATTAAAAAACAACAAGGATACTTTATTTATCTTTCCATTATCGTAATCGTATTAAAAATCGGGGTTCAAAAAGGAATTTGAAATGTTGTCCATTGTGACATATTTATCGGTTGCCTAAATTCATAAAATAAAATAAGTAAAAATACTGTACATACAGTATACTGCAGATACCTACAACATATTAGTTAATAAATTTAAATAAAATTTACACAAACTGTTTACTAGGCACCTCAGTGCCATAAACAATTTTCTCAAAAGAAGCGTAATAAAGAAAAACAATAGAAAAAAGCTATTAACAAGTGGATAACAGACCCTTGTCGTAAGTAAGTGCATATCTCTACCAGAATTGTGCAGAAAATATAAGTACAAATCTAATAATAAGTTTCTAATATAACAGGAAATAAAATGAATATTCCTTAATAGCTGTTTACGTTCTGAGAAAGGAAAAAAGTAAACCTTCACCGTAATGGCTTCAGCTTAATACATTTAGACACCTACTACAATTAATAGAATATCTCTAAATCGATCTAGTAACATACCTACTTTCTCAGTACTATCTAATTATATCTTCCGATTTATAAAAGTGTGTTGATGTTGGGAAGGAATTCTAGAAAATGGATATACCCTACAGAGTAGGGTCTCAGGTATAAAACAAGCACAACGCTACAGGTCAGGTTAAGGTTACGAGCAAAAATAAAACCTCTGATGAGGGTTTCTATAAAAACTAAATTCCAACTTGACATCTACCTACACACATTCCTAACCATAAAAATGAATCATGCTAGTAGATATTATGCTAGAAACGGGCTAGAAGCTTTATGTTAGAAATACACTTACGTAGGATACGTGTTTCTCCTGAAATTTCACAAAATCAGATCCTTCACACAGTGGTTTAAAACTCAAAAAATGCGGACGAAACAGAATACCACAACGGTTCTCGCACGCACACAATACGACTACCTATTACTTTTCACACGAGAGACGAGGGAATCGACATTATGAACACAAACTGTCGTACTGAAGTTTTAGCCAAGAAAGTCATAGTTCACTTATTGCTTGGTAGGGTGGTTAGTTGTTAGAGTTGTTGTTTTTGGCTGAGGTTAAAGAGTGCATTGCACACGTGAGCGAAGAATGCGCCGGCCGGTCGGGACGGGCGGACCGGTCGTCGCGAGCCGGGTACTGTCAAACCAACCAGCTGGTACGAGATTGCCGCGCCGGCCGCCACTCTAGCGGACGTACTCACAACTAAATGAAGCCTTCGAGCAAATGGCTACAAGTCAAGAGTTCGAAATATGACGAGGCCATGTTAGCTGGATGTATTTTGAAATGTGTCTTACATGTAGTAGACCAATAGTCAGAGGAAGAGTGAAATTGAGGCAGAATCAGAAGAAGAACACAGGACAATCTAGCTCAAGATAACAAATTTAGTTTCCTATATTTCGTTGTATTTTGTTGTGAAATATTGATACATAATAATATCATATAACGTTTAGGTTACAAGTGTTTGCATCGTGAATGTACCCGCGCACTAAGTTATAGCAGCACTTCAAAGTTTATTATTTATGTTTTTTTCAACCTATCATAATACGTATCACTTCACTTAATATTATAAAACCGAAATTACGCGTGATTTTGATGAAATTTGGTATCAGGATAGATCATGTCTCAAATTGGCAAATCAATAGGCTACTTTTCATCCCGGATTAATTTAGTGTTCTTGTAATCAAATCTCCGCGGGCTACGCTCAAATCTCAGCTAGTATTTCTTAGTAAAAGACAGTAACTAAATGGTTTATTGTTTATTGAACGAGCGAGCAAAACGTCTCTTGTTTCTAGTTTGACCAAATTCTTTCTGTCAGTTTGAAAGCCATTTGGAACTCAATACAATTATCATATTTTGTGATGAAAAGAGTTTCTTTTATAGAGTTATCATTGATCTGAGATTTGGAAGATATAAATATTTATTTTTAAATCGCAAAATCGGTGTGGTCGCGAAGTCAACTGTTAGCAGTAATACCAGAAATAATAAAAAGAACCACCCTTAAAATTTTCAATGCGATATCTATTTTTATTTACATAAATTTTAGGTACTTCTACTTCTATTCAAGAATTGACAAAAACGAAGTTAAGCCAACCTTCCACTCAATATGCGAGACAAGCGTCATGGCGGCGCGTCGGCGCTAGGGTGGGAGGATATTGACTCGCGACGACGCCAGTGCGCATGTACCAGATCATTTGTTTCTGTTTTTAACCTAATACTACAAGAAAACTGTCACCGATAACCGCAATATAAATTTAATATACATAAAAAAATGGAGATTATTTTTTGCCCAAGTTTTGAAGCAGATGACGCACTGGGCGTTAGAGGTTACTAAAACTAACGCGTACGGCCTTGACCTCCGCTGCTACGTAACAATTAGCGGCGTGTAGTGCGACCACATTTTTGTAGGTCCTGTGCCTTGACTAATCTAAAGACCTAATCATCACTCACGTAAAATAGATCACCTATGCTAGCCGTAACGTAACTGGTTATAATATACGGAATAGTGCTTTCCGAAATTAAAATGACAGTAAATTATCCATTTAAAGACTATTTTTAGTAATAAAACTCTTTTGCTTGCTATATTTTTTATAAATTAGGCAAACCCCACCACTACGCGGCTTTGTGTTCCTATTTTGTTTAGACTGGATCACATTTAGGTATTTACACGCGCTGAAATCGTGCAAGACTGAGCGTCTCTGTTGACAGACGCTGAATGCAATACAAATAATCTAATTTAAAATTTCTTATGTTCACATTTCTAAAGACGCTAGCTTTGTAACGCAGACATAGCAGAGTTTTGGCAGCCGGCCAACATTCCGTTTTCGTGCGAAAGTCACTTTTTCGTCGGTTTTCTTCCTAACGAAAGAAAGGAAGTAATTACTTAGATTTATGGTATCAAAAGAAAAGTCGATGTAGCGGTTGCGGGTCTCTTTCAAGCTCGGAAAACAATTTTCCGACAATTCAACCAATTTGGTTCAACCTGCCTTTGAAACCTACGCGTTTGCGAGATAAAGAATGTGGAATTGAGGCGTTCAATTTAGGTTCCAAGTTATTTCTGGACGTAAACATTGGGTAATGTAAACATGGGGCTGTTGGACTTTTGGCAAGCTATTACGTGTATTTTGAGATCTAGTTCATTATTGTGTAATTAGTTTCGATGACCAAGCGACAGAGCATCTCCATTTCTATTTTAGCCAAATGTTATGTTAAATAATTTGCAATAAGTATTCAAAATTAACATAAATTTCATCTATACTTTATGATTGGGTTTTGAGGGGTATGCGTTCCTATTTTTATGTCCTATTTTTATCAGAGACTTGAAAATTGTTTGTAGGAACCTAAGTTTTTTAACATAAAACTATTTTCTTCATATTTTATTTGTTTAATTAATGCGAACACACATGATGTTTTCATAGCAAGAAAGGGTGACCTTTTTACCTGATTGCATTATACCTTTGTTAAAATAACGCATTTAATTCACTCAAATTTGAGCTTATCAAAACCGAAGCCGCAGAAAATAGGGTTGCTGCGAAAGTTACCTTTCTCTAAGTTCCAAATTCTTAAGTAAGATGGTGTGCCGTAAATTGTTGTGGCTTAGCTCACAAAATAGTGCATTCAGATGCAGTCAGAGGGCGACTTCGTAGCGGGTTCTCTAAACCGAGAAAACATGAACTAAGTTTCAAGCTTGTTATGTATAAGCCTTCGGCGGTGCAGCATAGATGGCGCTTACAAGGAATTAAGGCTTTGGTTGATTTGGCACTAAACGAAAAATATTTTTTTAGCAAACTTAGTGAAATAATTAATCATAATAATAATATGGGACAACATCCACACAAAGGTCTTCTGGTACAAAACTAGACAAAGCCTGTGCTATGGTAACCTGATGACTGATATACACACTTATTTACAATTATATTTCATAAACACCCGGATACAAGTTAAACCAGAGATTTTAGTAATATATAGTTCTAGTTATTCTAGTAATTAATTAACTAACAATTTTTTAGACTTTTATCAAATTGCTACATAACTTTAATTTTGCACTGTAGTAAATCACAGTGTTTATTGTCTGCTTCGCTTCGGCCGTCTACGAAACCATACCAGTTAACAGACAACAAGAAGATATTTATTGCACAGCTTTTGTTTTCCTAAACGAAGATATGGTAAGGTTTCTACTGACCTCCAAAAATAATTTTGTAAGAAAGATCGACGAAAGACGTGACTTGGTCGGCATAATAATTAGTGTTTTTCTAATTACATCTCTTCAAATAAATATGCGAGACACGTACATTTTGTGTATTTGCTCGCTTATTGAATGAAAATAAGTCGAGTTATCAGTTTCAGATAATCTTTAGGCTGTCTTATGACTTTACTGTAAAGATTATTTGTACCTATTTAAATCGTTCGTTAATTTTTTGCTACTAATTCAGGAGATACCAAACAACAATAATAGGTATGTACGTAATAATGAGTAACTTTAAAAAAAGACAACCGACTTTAATTCCGCAAGCGCCTGCCTATAAGAAAAATCAGTTAAATTGATTTCAAAAACAAACTAAAACACCGATTTTGATTAAATTTAAACGAATGTAATCTCTAAAGTACTTATGATACAGGAAATATTTTTACACAAAAACCTCCTACATATTCTACTAGTCTCGTTTTGTGTTAGACAAATAAATTAACTACACATTTAACGAGAACTTACATGATTGTCTGCTGAAACTCTCAATATGTTATCGAAAGAATTGCTTTATATACTAGGAATGGTTGTATGTAGCGTTAATTATCTTCTTTTACCCTTTTGCAAAACTGAGCAATGGAACTTCTGAATAGCGAATGTAATATACCTACGAGTTATGAAGTCCATTTTAATGAAAAGGACAAGTCCTGCACCTAATTACTATATTAATTATAATGATGTCAAAGAGAATTAAACGTTATACGAGCGCACGTATAAATATAATCTTTTTAATGAGCAAAATGTGAGCTAGAAAACTTTTCTCTGAGTACAAAGACAACGTACATTTTAAATTACATTTTTAGACGTCATTCTATTCATAAAATAATGTAATTTAAATACTTCATACGTAGTCGTATATTTTAATACATTATTTTTAATTTTAGAAATGATAATAATGTTTCATTTGGCTAATGTGGTATTTAAGTTTGGTTGCTAGTGAAATTTATTTGCATTCAAGCCGTTAGTATATAAATATTTAAATACTCTTGACAGGTTTATTATGTGTCAGTAACTTCATTTGCAAATAATGCACGTTGTGGATTCACGTATGTGATTACGCTAATTTGTTGTGGTAATTTTAAGTCTGTGAATGGTTAAAAGATACTTTTAGTGTTAAGTTATATTCTTATTATTCTACAGTGTGACGTTATTGCAACGCGTTACAGGTTATTTACACTCCGTCACAATAATTCTACTGCAGTCTCCAGACATAATAAACACCTGTAATTAGCATGTCTCTATTTATTTATTAGCATGTCGCTGTTTGTTTTAAATAAACCAAACCAAGTACAGCTTGATAAACGAATAGCTCACTATAAATCACAAGATAATAGAGTGTACGTAATGTTGCATTAACATAACTTCATCCTTCACCGGTAATCTCACACTTGCGTCTCAAGGAATACAGCTCATATCACCGGCAGCTAACCACCGACCCATTTGTGATAAATGGGCAAACACCTTTCTGAATATTAATACAGAAATAGACAGGCATAAGAGCAATTCAGATTTTCATCTCGACGTAAAAATACATAGTCACTTGCCTGCAACCTACACGATGTCATGTTGCTACGTCTGAATAACCTTCAGTGCGTCATAAATGGTGCTAACAGCTCTAAATGAGACAAACGATGATCATAAAGTAAGTCTGCAATATAATTAGAGCGCGCCAAGCTTAGCACCTGAGTTGGCGAAAATGCGAGCGACTGTAATTACATAAGTGCATACTTACTGAATTGAAACTTCTCGCCGAGACTCCGTCTTTTCTCTCTTAACTTATTCTTGACTATCCTCCTCTTCAAGCGGTTAAGTACCACGTCGGCTTCATCCACACTCTCAGACGAAGAAGTGTGAGTGAGGAGGATCGTCCCACAGTCGGAATGTCTTCTCTTTTTAGTAAACACACTCGCGGCAGTTCTCGGAGGCGCTATCTCCGATAGGCCACGTCTGTACATTTTTAGACGCTTTTTCATTTCACAATTCACAGCGAAGTCTGATGGAATATTAATCAGTTCGTTGTCAGAAGCGCTATCGCCAGTTTCACGTTTTACCGAACTGATTTTACGAGTAGCTCGACGTTTGGCTCGCGATGATTGAGACGCCTCAGCTGTTTTGCATCCGTGTAATGTAAACCATTCGGGGCGAGAGCTCCTCCGTGCGGGTAAGCTTTTTAAGTAAGTGTTCAGGAACGATACCTTATTGTTAGGAGGGTTGTACATTACGCCGGATTTAGAACGCGGGAGAGTATCACTCTCACAGCTCTTCGCGCACCTTCTTATTGCGGCATCATTCAATGACTGAGATTTATGTAGGCTCGGTTCGCTCTCTTTATGGGATGAGCTTGTATTATTTTCACTCAGCGAAGACATTGAACAATTAATACTGCTGAGTAGGTCGATACTGCCTTCGTGTTTGGCCGAGTGCTCTTTGGCACCGTTTAATATTCGGTTAATGTCTTCGCAAGTTTCATTATCTGAACTTTTGTAACTGCTAATTTCGCTGAATCCGTCCGATTGCAGTGAAGCACTTTCAAGACTATTTTTGCGTGAAGTTTTAAAGCTATCTACGGCTAATCTATTTGGAATGTTGGTGACGCTGGTGCTATCTTTTATCACATAATTGTGGCTCACGTTTTTAGTAACTGCGAGAGGAGCTCTGTACACTCGTGTATAAATTTTACCTCCCGATATCGTATTATATTTTCGAACAGCCTTCCTGTGAATGACATGTCTGAAGTCTTTCTCCCTTAACGACTGACTGGTTCTGAGCGTCGACTCATCAAAGTCTGAACTTTTTATCGATATGTTTTCATCGTTTGTTTCCACGAGGAGATTTCCATCGCAATCGAAAAGTTGTATTGTTGGAAATCTTATCCCCGTAGAGAGATTTCGAGTTCTCAATTCCCATTTCCTTTGACACGGTTTTCTCAACTGTATGCGGATTATATTGTCATCTATTATTGGACAGTCACTATCACTGGAATTGGATTTTTCTGCCATGGTCATCATTACAATACTTCAGATGTTCGCAGAACGAAACATGTCTCTTGGGCATGTGAAACTGTCGTTGTTCGCTAATTTGTTTGTTTACAGTCAGCTGTTTCTATAACTATTGGCATTTTGCCAAAATGAAACTATTTTCTGGCGTACGTTCCAAAATAGCGTCAATGTCAATTTTGTTTTTCAACTCGTGAGCGTAAACACTTGAGCTGATTCACATAAGAATTAAATCACTGCACTGGACACATTCACGGTAACAACTGAACATCACTTTGTAACGAGGCTCGTCGTGTTGAAATGATTGCATAAGCTCACGTGTTTGCCGATCGCGCGGAATTGCAATGTCTAATGAGATCGACGAGGATGACTTTAATCCCCCCAGCTGTTATAATGGAACGATTTTCCCGTCGGATCTCGCTTTGGACCACTCGGAAGTTTTCCGAGAGGCTTCAGGAGTGGAGTTTTCGTCGTTCGCGAGTCCGGACATATCTGCACTGAGAGCAAACGGCTGAATAGACGCGCGGAACTATAAATAGAGGCCGAACGAGACGGCGATCAGGCGGCTCCCCTTGAACCTAGCGCGTTTGTTTGTTGCAAACGACGTAATCGGTGACGCTAATGCAGCAACTGTTCGCACTGACACAGTTTCCCATTTGACCAAGAGCCGCAACCATGTGCATTCGTGACTAATAGATTCACAGATGGTCATTTATGTAACCTGCGTTGCGAGGTTCTTGTACAAACAGATCCACCTGATGTAAACTATTAAGTCACGTGCTATTTAACTTGTGATATGTTAATGATTTCAGAGTTCAATTCTAGCGACTATTAGTGATTTGTATTGTGATTACATAATTTTCCCAATATTATTATAGAAATATTTAAAAAATTAATTAAATATAACTTCTTTTACGTAATATAAATTTCTCAGATTCAAAAATCAGTCTACCGGACCTTTTGTAGTACAACATTTAGACTTACCAAATTAATAAATAAAATTGAGATAACACACACATATAATCTTACAATCACGTTGAGAACCTTCTATTTTCTTTCGAAGTCAGTTAAAACTTTGTTTTGTACAAAAACTTCAATTTTCTTTTATCTAAAATAAATATTATGAGAGCAATATCCGATAATCAGCCGAGGCTTTTAAATCATACGGGATGTTATCATGATTGGATACAGCTGGCTAATGGGATTTAAAATTTTCAGCTTTTATGAAAAGAAAATATCATTAAAAGCTTACTTTGGGAATATGAATTACAGGCAGCGCTCCGTGGCTTCACAATTTCGTGCGAATTGTGTTTTTAAGGTTCGGAACATCTAACGAAAAAACGTGATGCTGTTGAAAAAAGTCACTGTTTTCAATTATCACTGTACGTACCTACATCACCAAGGAAAAATTTCTACCGTTTTGTATAAAAATTATACTTACTATTTGACGAGTGGTCTATCTAAACAGACCATATGGAAAATTATATTGTAACTAGGAACCACATAAGTTTTCAGTTCTATAAAATAATCTTGAAATAATATGTTTGAAATAAGAAAATTATTTAAAGGAGTATTTTTTATAACAATGAAAGTGAATATTTTTGGAAACGTTTTTACCAGGCTGTAAAAAAGAGGGTATTGTCTTTCAAGTGTATGGTTGTATATGTATTTGTATGTATCTTTTTCTTTGTGATCCTCTCTAGCCCAAAGTCTTAACCAGTTGACCGATTTAGATGTAAGAGAAGTCCCTGGATTCTTCTTTATTTACAAATTCGCCTTTAACCACTGGTTCACAACATGTGTAATAAAATAATACCTTTAAAATAGTGATAGCCGAATTCAAATGGCAGGCGTTTATACAAATTTTTGGGGTATTTTTATTTTAAAACTAAACTACTAGACTGATTTTCATGAATTTTATATTGGACTGGCAAGTATTACCCTTCAAACAAATAATAATTTTCCCAATTGTCCCAAAGACAACAAGAAATTAAGAACCTCCTCTTGTTTGCAGTCGGTTTGAAAATGTTTGGCTAGTTACGAAAAGGTAACTTTGATCACGAAATATTGTCTGAATTTCGAAGCGGAGATTGTTTTTTTCATCTTGTCTACAATTAAATTCTATTTATTTTAGTCAGCACGTAATCAGAAAAGAATGCTTACAGCTGGAAGTAGGTAGATTACGCAAATAAATTGTTATTTTTATATTACTTTGCCGAGATATTTGTAGAGAAATGGCACTAGAAATAGAAAACTAAATAAAAAAATAAATTATTCCGTGATTCAGATGCTGTTCAAATAAAGTTATAACTAACAGATCTCTGTGTCACTTCTTTAAAAATAAACTTCATTTTAGTAATAGATTTGTTAGTTTCTGATGTCTCAGATACAGCTGAACTGATTGGAATTGATTTTTCTTGGAAAAGGTTTTATTTAGGAGTAGATTTAGTTAAATTTAATCAAAATTAGTCCAGATAAGTAGTTTAGTTTATTAATCAAAATAACTGCCGAATTATTGTTCAGTAATCATTTTTTTTAAAGATCATTTTGCAAACAGAAACTAATCCTAACACAAGTACATTTATATCACGTTCTCTATCTTTAAAAAAGTGCTGATTATTAGATCCCGTTTGTTGAAAGTTTTTTTTTTTTTTTTAATTTTGCTTATCTAGAACAGATTTAAAATTTAAATATAACATCCCCAATATTAATCACAGTCAAGTCATCAACCGTTCAATTATGTTTGATATCACCAATTATATCCTTGATTAATAATATGATTCGATAAACCCCTACGCTACGATTCAGGTGTCCGACTGGAGCATTATTAATGGAAGTGCTTACAACCCCAGCCTAGCTCATTGCTAAAGGCAATAATCGTTAGTGGCCTGGCCTAACTAGCGCCATCTGTAGAGATGGCGCTAGTTTTCATTCTCGTGCACCGATTTAGGGATAATCATTAAATTTGTTAAGTCGAATAGAATTTGAAGTAAGTGGCCTATGAATGAGTCCACCATGCTGGCTAATTGACAGCTAGGGATTTTCCTGCGATATTCACTACTTTATGATTTTTTTTTCAAAAGTGTGTGAGCAAGTAAAATTTACGGATTAAACAATCACCGTGAATAATAACAAGCCAACGTACATAAAAATAATGTTTTAACAATACACAAGGAAAACGACATATTTACTGAGAAACCAAGAGTATGGTGAAATTAGCCAAAGAGAACCAACAGGTGCGTTCTACGGAGATCCCGTAAGTGCCCCAACATAGATTTCACTCTCTTAAAAAACAAAGAAAAAAATGCAATGTATGACACATAGAAATACATACCTTAGCTAAATCTAAAAGAAGAGCATGTATGAAATAGATAATAGTGAAATCGTTCGTGTCAGGCAACTAGGTACTCATTATCTCTTACAAAAGGCACGTTTTCGTGAAGACAAAGACTACAAATGTGTGGTTAAGACTTAACACAGTTGTTGCAATCCATAGTCTTAAAGAAAGTATTTGTTCAGTTATGTCAATAACTAACCTTCGTTATTATTTTATATTTCTGTTTGGAACTTTCTACCTACCCTAACCTAACCCAGTGCATGAAAAAAAAACATTGATGAATCAGAATCCGCACTCTGCTCCATCTAAAATCTTTCTGTATGAGTCTAAACTCTATTATTATTTAAAAGACCGCGTCCAGCCAAACAAGAATAAAGAACACAATCACACATAATATAATAAATATTATAATATTACTACATTTAGGTATGTACGCATAAAACTTAGTCATGTGTGTAATTTATTACGAATGTCCAACGAGCGTAATGCGGAAGTTTTTCCCCTTACTTGCCGATCTTATTTAAAATTCTTTAATATCTGACAAAATAAATATTCAAACTACTCAGTAAAGTTCGGATCGCTAGGAGTGAGTCAACCACTTTAACCAGACGTGTGCCGTGATCTAAACGTGAATGGATCTCGACCCGATTTTCGTACAAGCTATTAGGCAGCGCGCGTCATATTTGTTTAGGACTACAATCGAGTTTACCACGTGTAGGTAATTGTTTCGATCGATTTCACATGAGAATGTCGTAACGACCGATGAAGTTTCACTCTGTAAAATAAATAAAATCGGACTCTTTTATTGATTGGAGTGTTGGTTGAGTGGAGTGTCATTAAATTAAAATGCGAATCGGTTCTTCAAGGCAAGCGTGCTATATCTTAGTTCGCTACGCTTCGCGCGAGTTGCGATTTTATAAAATGTTCTAGTATAACTACTTAATATCTACTGATTATTAGTAAGTAGCAATATAATATTAGTCAAAACTATAATTATTTCACTAACGTTTGCTTATCGTTTAGTTTTTAGGGTTCCGTGTCCATAGGGTAAAAACGGGACCCTACTATTAAAACTTTCCTGTCCGTCCGTCCGTCCGTCTGAGAAGCGTGATAGCTAGAAAGTTGAAATTTTCACAGATGACAGAAAACAGAATAAAATTAATATTTATGAGGGCTTCAACAGACGTGGTTTATGCAGTTTTTTTGCTCGATATTAATAACGACAACAGATAGAAACTGGAACTCACGTTGGATAGATAATGGTACTGAACCCTTAGTGCACGAGTCCGACCTCGCACTTGATCGATTCTTTATATGCATGTCACCAGCGCGTTTCTCTTTCAGCGCGTACTTTTTCAAAAGCAGGCCTATATTGCAGTCAACTAATATTTTAAGTTTATATTGCAGTCAACTAGTATTGTACCCAATAAGTTATTTAGTATTTCGCCTGAAGACTAAACAATGCCATGCGCAAAGCAATATTGTTCTAATATGTACTCCTACGAGTATATGCCGGCAGCTGCCGACTGCCGGCGAATCCGTGCTGCGTTATCTACCACGTGATATTGCATGTCTGAAATACTGATTGAAATGTTAGATCACCAAGTGGTACCAGATGCGTACAGTCACCAATTAACAATATGTTAACAGATTTCTTGATGTTAAGAGGGAATTATGCACTTCAATTTCGAACTAAGAACTGTGGTGTTCCATACTTTCAGATATAAACCATACATAGGTGAACCTTACGATACGACTTTAAGATAGCTTACTCTTGGTTCAATTTTTTCATCGCTAACTTTACGCGATTCCATCACTGGGCTGCCGCAAGCCGCCGTGAATTTTGATGATGGGCCCAGCTGGCATAGCAGTTAGTGTATTCGCATCCGAAACCTGCTTTCCTAATTGCGAATCTCGCTTGGTTGCCAGCTATTAGAACAACAACGTTGTAAGTTTTGACGCCTAATTATTTATTGGCCCGGCTTGATTTAATGAAGTATGTAAATACTTTTGCGCTATTTTTAGCCGACTTAAAAATATATTTCTCTAGATTAAAGTCACTGAAAAATTTGTATCGGCGTCTGTATAATTGAAGTTATAAGTATTACCTAGGATCTTGTATACATCGGTGATTACATAAACAAATTCCAAATCGTAAAGAAATATATCATATTGGATATCTACATCTAAATTTGTTTTTTACATCAAACGATTTCATCAAATATTATCTGACGTAAGAAAGTAATTGATAGTTACTCAAACAACGTCTAGACTAATTTTCTGCGAGCTCCGGGCCAGTCATCGTCAATTTCCCAAAGAGAAATTTACAGCGACATCGGGCTCTTAATTTCAGTGGAAGTTCTCAAAGTACTAACTAAACGATACTCAAACTCTTGGTCCATCCGAGAGCAAGTTGGTGTCAAAAGCGAGCGCAAGAGGCTGCCTTCCAAATTTACGCGTATTCAAGTAGCTCGACCAGTAGTTACTAAGTTTAGCTTGTGTCTTTGCGTGGTTCTATTTTAGATTGAATTTAGTTTCTCAATCATTAACTTTAATAAGCAATTTTTTCTGTAAAACAAATATTCATAAAATAATACTTACCTATTTTATATATTACACGTATGAATTTAAATAAATAAATAACCTCCGACACAATAAATAATGATTCATCATTTTGTAGTGTTAAACAAGTCAAGCCCTTTCATTTAAAACACATAATGAGGGAGTTGTGAAAAAATATGTAATCCACCATTTTCTGGCAGCGGCCATCTTCGACTGATTTTCATCGAACATTGCTAAGAACAAACTATAAATTAAGATCAGAATTGGTTCATCCGTTCGAAAGCTACGATGCTACAGACAGACACACACACAGACATGTCAAACTTATCCTTGTTTTTTTTGCGTGGCTAGTTTGTCTGTTATTTATCTACCGACATCAAAACAAGGAGGAACATACTCAATTTGACGGTATTTCTTTATGTTTGTTAAATGATTTCTCGGAGACGGGTGTACCGATTTGAAACAACCTTTTTTGTTTGAAAGGGTATATACGCCAATGTGGTCCCATTGTAATTTCATCAAAATCGGTCTAGAGGTTTGAGTCTTACAGCGAAAATAACTGAAAGATTTAAAGTACGACTTGTTATAATAAAAGTTAAAATAAAAGTCTAAATCATGTCGTCCATAGAAAGTAATCTTTAGTAATCAGTTGAAATTTAAACCCCTTAGTTAGGTCCTAGATAATTCAATATAGACACAACATCCAATACAGGGTAACAGACAAAGTTCCCTCACCTACATTGGAGTAGTTAGTGCATTAGGTTGCCTGCAATGTGCCGCAAACTTTAGAAGTTTAGGAAATTGCTAGAGACCTAGATTAGACGGCTAGACCCAAATAGTTATATACGAAGTAGAAGTAGGAAAATCCTATTTAAAAATGTGTACTTGTTCCAAGAACACGCATTATTTAGACGACCATAGCTTGGTGGTCAGCATTATCGTTTCGAGATTTTGTGGTGGAATAATGAGTTTTAATATGTTGGGAACTGGTTTGTGAACTGTATTTAACAATGTTATGTGGTGTATAGCATTTTCTCGTAAACGCTGAATGCGCCAATTTTCAGTCAGGACCCACGACACGATCGCCATAAAGTATTTGACTGCCAGACGACTAAAATGCTCGAGCACCATAATAGAAGTACATAATTAGGAATGGATATGTAATCAATTAAAAAGAGTTATATATTCTCCTCACTTAGGTTAATAGCTGAACCAAAGAGCGCTCGCTCGTAGCGTCTACGAATGTCAATAGAAGTTTCTGAACGTGCTAAAATTGATTAATTTAAATTTAAACGATCTATTATTCTCTAACGGTATTCTACAAAATTTCAGTAACGCATATTTTCGTCCGTTATAAAAGGATCGTCAGCACATAATAGGTACGGGTCGTAACTTAGCAGATTCTTCTCTCAAATAGGTCGAAACGTCCTAAATTCTTGCCTCAATTTTCTTAATGGTCCTTTTTAATTTCATTCCTCACCTGCGGCGTGCCACAATGGGGTGGTAAATGAAAGATGGCGGCCATTTTATTGCTGTCATTCATCAGTCTAAGCGTTGTTTATGGATGGAGGAAAGCGTTCAAGCGTGAAATGGCTTTCGACCGGGGAATTCCGGCTTGATTGGTCTAAGGAAGAACTTCATTATATTTGAGCTTTGCTCTATTGACTATCATTTTCCAGATTAATTTCGTCGCAGTATTGAACAAGACAGTCATAAAAATACAAGTGTCTGTCAAATCTTCTACTATGGTTTTTATATTGCTCAGTCAATTCCAAACTGTATGCTATTTCCTTTTCTTTTAAGCTCCGCATACAGATAATAATGTTTACTGGATGGTACTGGCACAGTTTACTGATCAATGTATTACTTAAATTATTCTATTCTATTCTAGATAAGCGTAATATGCGTATGTATTTGTTCTATATCTTGTTAATTACTTTTATCTATTTAGTTATGTTTATTATAGTCGTATAGTATAATATTATTTTACCCCGCTGAGGCCGCTCTAGTTCCGTGAAATCTTGTACGAGCATGGTTGCCTGGAAGAGATTGTTTTACGCGATAAGGCCGCCATTAGAAATCTAGCATGTTTTTTATTGTTTTTTTTTAAACAGTGTTATATTTTGGTTTTTTTATTATGAGTTGTCTTATCTTATGATAATAATTCAGATAATATATACATAATTATAAAACATGAGACTCATTGGATGAGTTAGGAACAGATCTACCATTTCTATACCTAGTATATAAGATATAATATATATTATATCAGTCTCAATTTTTGGTACCTGTGGACGAAAAAATAGCTGTAAACGTATTACCTAACAGCTCACTTCGTTCCTTTCAAAGTGCTTGAAAATCGCGTTTGCTCGTTTTACATACCTAACTCTTGCCCCGGGCTGGAAGAGACGAGTATGAATTTAGAACACGTAGGACACGTATTTTTGGGTGTTTGAAGGGATGCGTCAAATCTCTGCTTTTACATAAAGGTACATATAATTTATTTTACGGATGCAAATATTTATGAAAATAAATTACGATATGTTGTGATTGAGGAAACGTACACAGTACTAAATCCACAAACATGATTAGGATAAGGATGATGATAAAAACTGAAAAAAAAAATATAAAAAACTCGTAATATTTATGTTTATTTTTTGTATTCCTTTTTTAATCAAATAATGAATTTTATCCAAACAGAGGGTAAGGGTAAGGGTCTTAGTTTCTAAGTAATCTTGAAGAAACTTGGTTTATCACACGTTCTACAACATTCTATAATTTAGTAGTCGTCGGTGATTTTTAATTGGGGCACATTAAACAAAACCTTAAATTAGCCGTTACAGTTAGCAAAACCTACTGGTCATTAATATTGTTACGACCATACCCTATGTACCACAGAATACGCAGTAGTTGTGAACCGGCGCCCGTATGCACAGAATAAGACATAGTAAGCGTCGCCCGCGCTATTGTTTATCACGCATAGAAAAAAAGGGGATCTCTCTCGAATTCAAGTACCTTCTTATTTGTAAACATCTATTGTTCTCGGTGTCCAGTAATTAGACGAATATTCTGGATCATTACAGAATTACGGCTCTCAGGTATATAAAGGGACCGACTGTGGGTCCGGGGAGTCAGTTATTCGGAAGCTATAACCGCGAACAGTTCTAGTGCGAACCTAATGCGAATCGAAGTGCTCAGTGTAGTGTGATTGTGAGTGAAAGTGTTGTGTAGTGTTTTTGTGTGTCAGTTTCTGAGTGTTGTGAGGAATAAATCGTCATTGGTGTGAATTGGCATTTTTCTATTTTTATCCCGAACCCGTAGCTCGTAACATTTGGTGTCAGAAGTGGGATAAAAATAATGCCAGTTCTGCCGAAGGATGACGGCACTCCCGTGCAAACCAGGAGTCAACGACAAAAAGAGATGGATCGGCGTCGGTTTGAAGAATCCTCTGAGGAAGATCAGCCGTCAATCGCCGGGCCATCGGAAGAACCTGCAGTTTCGACGGGACCAGCTGCAATTTCGTCGGAATTTGCGACTATCGCCGGGCCATCGGAAAATCCTACTGCTTCGACGGGACCAGCTGCAATTTCGTCAGAATTTGCGGTTATTATGAAAATTCTTCAGGAGCAGGCCAGGAAACAGCAAGAAAAGATTATGGCATTACTCCAGGAACAGTCCCAGGAACAAGCCCGTAAACAAGAAGAACAGACCGGTAAGCAAGAAAAGATTATGGCATTACTCCAGGAACAGTCCCAGGAACAAGCCCGTAAACAAGAAGAACAGACTCTTCTCTTACAAGATCTGCACAAGGGTTTCAGAATAGAGTTGAAGGATTTCAAGGATCAGGTCGAGGGTCGCGTTGCGCAAGCAGAAACCCAGATCGCTGATATAAGAAAAGATCTGCACGTTCTTAAGACGTCCGGTGTAACTGCAGCTTCTACTACTATTTCGCCTTCGACATCGGATTTTAAAGTGCCACCATTCGACGGAAGCTCTTCCTGGCCAGCATACAGAATGCAGTTTGAAGCCGTCGTCAAAGCCAATAGATGGGGTAGTACGCAGGCTATGACGGCACTTACGTTGGGCCTCCGGGACCAGGCTTTAGATGTGCTCGAGTCGTTGAAAAAGGATGTCACCTACGAGAAGCTTCTAGAAGCTTTAGAATCTCGATACGGTGACGCACATCTTGAGCATGTCTACCGAGCTCAGTTAAGAGACAGGGTCCAGCGTAGTGCCGAGAATCTGCAACAGTGGGCCTTAGAGATAGAGAAGCTGGTAAGGAAGGCCTATCAATCTTCAACCGCGCTCATCGACGAAAATATAGTCCAGGCGTTTGTCGATGGAATACGCGATATGGAGGTCCGGGCTGCTGTGAGGTTGGGTCATCACACAACTCTTAAAGACGCTTTGGCCCATGCTTTGGAAGTCGAAGCTGTACGGCAAGACCATCGAGTTCATCGCATCAGAGAAGTGATGGAGCAGGCAGCTCGAGTCAGTCGCCCGAAGTTCAGCCCTAGATGCTACCGGTGCGGAGAAAGAGGGCATCTGCGATCTAATTGCCCGAATGACAACAATAGGCAGGAACGACGTCTGGAAGAACGGGTGGCTGATGCCGTTACACAGAAGCAGGGAAACGAGTAAACGCCAGGACCAGGGGGCGGGTGCTGGCCGGTGCTGTTACAGCCCCAAGAGTTTTGATCTCACAAGTGCACGATGGAAACAGTCTGGTCATCAAAGGTGAAATCAATGGAGAACCTTGTAAATTTACATTGGACACTGGAGCTTCTCGAACTATCGTTAGCGCTTTTCTTGCTAATCGTTTAATTGGGACTTTCCAACGAAATTACGACCATATTCGACTTCTGTCAGCAACCGGGCAGCACATATCCGTCCGAGGTAAAAAGTGGGTAGAGATGAAGTTGGGTGAGAGAACATTCCGGCATAAAGTCATAGTGGCTGATATAGTAGATGACTGCATCTTGGGTTTGGACTTTATGCGAGAACATCATTGTGAAATAGACGTGAAGCAAGGGATTTTGAAGTGTGGCACGGATGAGATCTTTACGGAAGGTGGAACTCCCGGAAAAGTGTTCGCTTTGAAGAGGACCGTCCTTCCCCCGATGTCTGAAACCATTGTACCAGTAAGCCTTCCACAAAATCCAAGACCCGGACGAAGATGCGTGCTGATTGAAAAATTTGACGGTGATCAACCATGGGTAATGGCACGTACTTTGGTGAGGGCTACAAATACTTCGTCTGTGAGAGTTCTGAACTTGAGTAAGGAAGAACATCTCATCGAAAAAGGAATGTTAATGGGCACCTGTGATGGAGTAGCCTGGTTGCGTGAATGCCAAGAAAAACCTAGTAGTTGTAGATTTGAATGGACGAACCATCTGAAACTGCTAGAAGCCTGCCGTAAAGACCTAACCAAGGCAGAATTTACAAAGGCAAAGAACATGCTACTACGATATGCTGATGTTTTCTCCAAGAGTGAAGCGGATATTGGAAAAACTGGACTAGTAAAGCACAGAATAAATACTGGAGACGAGTTACCAATCCGTCAGCGACCAAGGAGGTTGCCAATCGCTCGAGAAAAGGAGGTTGACACAATGATTAAGGATATGGTAAAGAATAACGTAATCGAACCGTCTTCAAGTCCATGGTGTTCTCCTGTAGTTTTAGTGAAAAAGAAGGACGGAACCATGCGTTTCTGTGTGGATTATCGTCGACTCAATGAAGTGACTAAGAAGGACAGTTATCCCTTGCCAAGGATTGATGACACGCTGGACATGTTGACAGGGATGAAGTGGTTCTCAACCCTAGATTTAAAAAGCGGTTACTGGCAGGTGGAAATTGACCCTAAGGATAAGGAAAAAACTGCATTCTCCGCTGGGAGAGGTTTGTGGCAATTTAAAGTGATGCCTTTCGGATTGTGCAACGCCCCAGCCACTTTTGAAAGAATAATGGAGCTAGTACTCTCTGGGTTGATTGGAGAATCCTGTTTGGTCTATTTGGATGACATCATTATTGTGGGCCGCACTTTTGAAGACCACCTAAAGAACTTAGAAAGAGTTTTAGCAAAAATCCGTGCGGCGAATTTAAAATTGAGTCCTAAAAAGTGCTCACTGTTTAAGCGTGAAGTGAACTTTTTGGGTCATGTAGTATCGGCAGAGGGTGTACGTACAGACCCGGAGAAGATCAACGCAGTTAAGGATTGGCCGATTCCAAAAGACAAGACGGAAGTGAGAGCATTTCTGGGGTTATGCTCGTATTACCGACGGTTTGTAAGGAGCTTTGCCGATATTGCCCGGCCGTTACACAAACTCACTGAAGATAAACGACAGTTTACCTGGGACGAATACTGCGAAGGTGCTTTCCAGGAGTTGAAGAATCGTCTCTGCAAATCGCCTATTCTTGGTTATCCTGACGACGAGAACCAATTTGTCGTAGACACAGACGCAAGTAATATTGGAATAGGTGGGGTTCTTTCTCAGAGGAAAGGAGACCAAGAAGTTGTGATTGCTTACTTCAGCAAGTCATTATCAAAGCCAGAAAGAAATTACTGTGTGACAAGGAAAGAACTGCTGGCCGTAGTGAAAACTTTGCAGCATTTTAACAAGTACCTGCTTGGACGCAAATTTCTTTTGAGAACTGATCATGCTGCGTTGAAGTGGCTGTTACAGTTTAAAAACCCCGAAGGACAAGTGGCAAGATGGATTGAACAGCTACAAGAGTTTAACTTCGAAACGGAGCACCGCAGTGGAAAATCTCACGGGAACGCCGATGCCCTGTCAAGAAGACCTTGTCCTGATGCTTGCAAGCATTGTACTAGACAAGAAACCAAGGAAACAGTGCCTGTCAGAATGATAAGAACGGATATTAGCGATGAGTGGAAGGAAACTCTTTATGAAGCTCAACGAGATGACAGAGACATAAAGCCGATTTTGGAATGGATAGAGACTGATGCTTCTAAGCCCGATTGGAGTGATGTTGCTGGAATGAGTACTGCAACCAAAAGTTATTGGGCACAATGGGAAAGTCTACTAATTCACGATGGAGTATTATGTCGCAAATGGGAGAATGCTCGTGGAAATCAGTGTCATTTACAGATGATTGTACCCAAAGCCAAAATAGTGGACGTTTTACGGCTGTACCATGACGGATGTTCCGGAGGGCATTTGGGAGTTAAACGGACTCTGTTGAAGATACGAGAGCGTTTTTACTGGATCCACTGCCGAGATGATGTGGAGAATTGGTGCCGGAAATGTACTAGTTGCGCTTCGGTAAAAGGACCACATACGCGTAGCAGGGGAACATTAAAGCTATATGACGTCGGAGCTCCATGGGAACGTATAGCGCTGGACATCGCAGGACCGTTCCCACCCACTGAAAATGGCAACAAGTTTGTGATGGTTGTAATGGATTATTTTACCAAGTGGCCGGAGGTCTTTGCAATTCCAAATCAGGAAGCTCTTACTGTAGCAGATAAATTAGTCCACGAAGTTTTCTGCCGGTATGGAGTACCATTAGAAATCCACAGCGATCAAGGGCGGAATTTCGAGTCGCAATTGTTCCAGGAGACATGTCGAGTGATGGGCACCCACAAGACCAGAACTACTTCGTATCACCCTCAATCTGATGGAATGGTGGAACGTTTCAACCAAACCTTGGAAAGGTATCTGGCAAAGGTGGTGGAAAGCAGGCAACGGGATTGGGACACACATATACAGCCGTTTTTATTGTCTTATCGAAGTGCAGTTCATGAGAGCACGAATGTTACTCCAGCATTCGCGAATTTTGGCCGAGAACTACGGTTGCCTGCGGATTTAATCACTGGTATTCCACCAGATTCCCCACGCAGCATAACAGATTATGCTAGTGATCTTCGAAACAAGATGGACGATATATACGATTACATCAGAAGATATGGCCAACAAATGTCTGCAAAGATGAAGACTCGTTATGACCGAAAATCAAATAATTGTCAATTTGAAGAAGGATCACTGGTTTGGCTACATAATCCCGTACGCAGTAAAGGAAAATGTCCCAAGTTGCAACCCAAATGGGACGGACCTTATTGCATTATGACAAAGATTAATGACGTCACGTACCGTATACGAAAGGGACAGCGAGGTGCACCTAAGGTTGTACATGTCGATCGGCTGGCACGGTACTACGGGAGTAATGATGCTCGGGACGAGCATGTCTAAGGAGGGGGTAGTGTTACGACCATACCCTATGTACCACAGAATACGCAGTAGTTGTGAACCGGCGCCCGTATGCACAGAATAAGACATAGTAAGCGTCGCCCGCGCTATTGTTTATCACGCATAGAAAAAAAGGGGATCTCTCTCGAATTCAAGTACCTTCTTATTTGTAAACATCTATTGTTCTCGGTGTCCAGTAATTAGACGAATATTCTGGATCATTACAGAATTACGGCTCTCAGGTATATAAAGGGACCGACTGTGGGTCCGGGGAGTCAGTTATTCGGAAGCTATAACCGCGAACAGTTCTAGTGCGAACCTAATGCGAATCGAAGTGCTCAGTGTAGTGTGATTGTGAGTGAAAGTGTTGTGTAGTGTTTTTGTGTGTCAGTTTCTGAGTGTTGTGAGGAATAAATCGTCATTGGTGTGAATTGGCATTTTTCTATTTTTATCCCGAACCCGTAGCTCGTAACAATATCATACGGAGTTTGGCAGAACGTCTGCTAAGATCTGCAACGCATCGACGATGGCTGGCTATTGACACCTAATTTATTTATTTATTTTTACTTTATCTCTCTTAGTTTTATTTACACCTTATTTGTTTTTATATGTTAATGTGTCAACCCTGTATGGATCTTTGAGTCTGCAATAAAGATTTACTATTATATTATTATTATTTTCGTATCCATTTTATTTCTTAAATTTAAGTTTTTACAATATGAATATAAAACAATAAATATTATAAAAACCTAAACCTAGAGTGCCTAAAAACCTAGACCCAAGCTACCGAAGGTAGGGACTACAGAGAGAGGAACCTCCTTACAATACGTGCTGTATCGAGGAGCACAGCCCTCTGTACCTGACCCTTGATCCAACCATCTAGCGAGAGCCTCTTAAGATGTTGACTGAGACTTCTCGCTATCAGGCCGTTTTCCGAAACGACTATCGGAACAATGATTGTCGAATCAACATCCCACATGGCGGTAACCTCATGAGCCAAGTACATGAGTCAAGGTACTTGCTGACCTTGTCCTTTTCAGCTTTCACGAGGTTCTCATCATGCGGGATGGTGATGTCGACGACACTTTTCTGCGCTGGGACCGGTCTACCAGCACAATATTAGGCTTATTGTAAACAATAATCCTGTCCGTGATGATAGAGCGGTCCCAGTAAAGCAACGCACGACCATTTTCAAGAACTGGCTACGGTGCATACCGATAGTACGGCACTTCGGACTCGACAAGGCCGTACTGAAGAGCAAGTTGCTGATGGATGATCCTGGCTACTAGATTATGCCTGTGCAAATACTCACCATTAGCAAGATGAGAACAACCGGCAATTGTATGCCTGATAGACTCTCCGGTATTATTATTATTATTATGAGTCTCAAACAGTCCCACTGTTAAGCTAAACACTCTACTACCTACTTTTCTACTTCCTTCACTTTTCATTATCCAATCCAGCCTCAAATTTTTCTGCATTTTCAAATTTTTACTACTGCAACTTAAATCCAGATTTGGCGCAAATCTAGACTTCACAATCACATCTGTCACATTCTCACTCCACACAAGAGTACTAAAAAGATTAAAGCCGCATAAACGTTCTCTAAAATACGTTCAAGAGTTACACGGTTTTGACGGTTCGTTCAAAGTTTCGGTCAGAGTTCTGGCGTTGGTCCAAACAGGAAGCTTTGTTCCGAGCTGCTTGTCCCGGCGACAAACCGACCGTGATAATTTATCACCTGTTACTATATTTACTTCGGAAGAAAGAGTTTATGTTTAGCTGTTTAATTTAACTTTGTAGCTCTGTTAGTTAGAATTTTCAGCGCCAGTATCATTTGCTGTTAACATTTCTAAGGGACTTTAAAAAAAGGAAGTTCTCAATACATTGGATTCTTTTTTTTATGTAGGTTGTTCTCGGATTACTCAAACGCCTGGAGTTACTTGATATTTTTTAATTTGAATTTGTATACTACTTACCTAGCTAGTTTCATATAAATTATATCAATATTTGTCATTACTAATTAACTATTTCTATTTTAACTAATGCATGTTATTTAATTAAATTATAGACCCTTATATTATCGTAAGCATAATTTGGTGCAATAAATACTTTCTTTCTTTTTTTCTTAATATCCGTTTAGTACTTTGGTTTTAAAATCAGAAAAATATAGTCAAAGTCAAAGTCAAAGTCAAATCATTTATTGGCCTTATAACTGCGTTTGTTACACTAGGCAAGTCAATACGTACAATAATGAGTTATAATATTATGACTAAACAAGAGTTAAAATTTAAAGAAAAATTAGAAAGAATAAATTTGTGTCTAGATAATAATGTTAAATTTAATATTGATGTCTGATTACTATATACATAATACTTAGTTATATATCAGTCCGGTAACATTACAAGTCAAGTATTGTTTAATGTCAATATCCATTTTAATTAATAATTCGAGAATGAATATTCAGTCAGATCAGTTTGTAAGAATTCTTTTATTGAGTAAAAAGCAGTGGATTCGAAGAATTTTTTTAATTTACGCCTAAAATCATTGCCATGTAAGTTAGCTACAGGACGAGGTAATTTATTGAACATACATATCTTAATCCAGATGCCTTGTTTCTTTACTTTGGCTAATCGAACTTTTGGTTTTGTTAGAAGTACGTCCGGTCTATTGCGATCTCTAAGGTTGTATGGTATGTGATTCGGTTTTATCATTAGATTTTCTTTCTCGTCAAAAATTTCTAAGAGACAATTATAAATATACATGGATACCGCTGTCATTATTTTGTGTTTTTTAAAGTATTTTCGTGCTGACGTGCGTTTTTTTAATCCAAATACTATTCTTATGGCCTTCTTCTGGGCTCTTTGGACTTTAATCATATCGGCCCCGTTGCCCCATACAGTTATCGCATATCTTATCATGGAATGTACGTATGCATAATACACTGACAACATATCTTTCACATCTAATACAGATCTTAGTTTAATGAGCGCATAGTTAGCACTTGCTAACTTCTTACACAGTTTACCTATGTGGTTTGTATGACTAATAGTGTGATCAACAGTATATCCTAAGAAGACATTTTCTTTTACTGCAGGATTCTTGATCACACCTTTGCGAGATTGATATTGCATAACGATGCTTTTATCCGCATTTAATATAATTCCATTAGCATTGAACCACTGTTTAAGAATATTTTTTGCCTCTAAAATTTTTATTTCTAGTTTCTCGTTGTGCTTATCCTTTATTCCTACATGGGTATCATCGGCAAATAAACTAATATAAGTCCAATCAGGCATGGCACAGACAAGGTCATTAATATATATGAGGAAAAGAACAGGTCCTAATACTGATCCTTGTGGTACCCCTATATCTATAGTAGCAACTTTAGAATTTACTCCATGTAAAGAAACAATCTGACTACGATTACACAAGTACGTATGCATCATATTTAGTTCAGAGTCATAAAAACCATAGTGGTGTAGTTTTATTAATAATATGTCATGCCTTAAACAATCAAATGCTTTAGATAGATCACAGTATATGCTAGCGCACTTTTGTGATCCATCCAAGGCATCCAAAACATAGTAAAGAACTTTCCTAATTGCCATTTCCGTCGATCGACCTTTACGAAAGCCATACTGAGAAGTTGTAAAAAGATGATTTTCTTCAAAATATTTTAATATTCTAGATTTAATAACCGTTTCGAGAATTTTGGATATGGTTGGCAGTATGCAAACTGGTCTGTAGTTGCCTAGTTCTGAACAATCGCCCTTTTTAAAAAGCGGAACAACTCTACCTAGCTTAAGACAATCAGGAAATATTCCTTTTTCTAAGCAATCGTTGATTAAGAAATGTAAAAGTTCTACCAAGCATTCGTTCTGTAAAATAAGTTTCTTCAATGTCTTGGAAGTCATATCGTATATGTCTGGTGTGTACTTTTCTTTCATATTTTTAACAATTGTTAATAGCTCTTTGAGATCGATTGGGTCAAATTTGATTTTCGAAGTCGCTTTTTTCGTAGCGTCTAAATATGATATACATTTGGCAGTGTCTGTATTAGTATTACACGTTACTTTGTGAGCTATGTGTGTGAAAAAAATATTAAATGCATCGGCTATCTGTATAGGATCAGTAAGATCTTTGCCATCTTCATGATCCTATACAGATAGCCGATGCATTTATATTTAAGTGCCTGCCAAATTCTAAAGCGACAAAGAGTTTTGCATACTGAAACGCACTATTACGAGTATGCTGAGACTTTGTTGACATAAATGATCCCCGGGGAAGGCATGCCGGCTGAATTAGATAACAACTCAGCAACGACCGACGACGGGGGAATTCACTGAACATTTCCACGTAATAGAATCAAATCTCTCAGAAATTTATGAAATCCTGGTAGTTTGATGAATATCGCGTCTTGATGGAGCATTTATTTTCATTATATCGAAAGATGAGATAGATTGATTAAACTTAAGTGCAAAAATTTCAAAAATATAAAAATGTCTGAAATTATGATCAATATTTTCCGGACTAAAATTTTTAACTGTGCAAATCTCATAGCCCTAATTAGCCAGCTACAAGCTTCAATTAACAATTTTTTGTTAGTTTTACCTTTTCCGATAGATAGCCGAAAAAAATCAGTTTTAAAATTCACCGTAAAGCAGACATTCGACGTGGAATAGAGTTCGAAACAAAGTTAGTTCGATATTGCAACGATCAGTAACTTTTATATGGAGTTACTTGCAGGCAGTTGCTAGCTTCGTGTTTGTTTTAGCTTTCCGTATAATATGGACTTTGCTTTTCATTCAGTCAGCATCCTACTTGAATGCGTTTTATTTATCTATGTGAATTAGGTTTATACGGTTATAGCAAAGCTTGAAACAAAAGTATTAAATGAGTCAATAATGTGTAAACTTAATTTTAATTCAGTTGAATTACACAGACTTTACAAAAGTAAATTTGATGTTTTAATAATGTATCCAGCCCCGGCCAGGACAGTGTACACGATACCATAATTACGTTAGTGATTATTAATCATTAATCTAGCAACCAAATTCAAATAACGTAACTTATCGAAGTGTACAAAATTAATTTCGAATCAAAATATTTCCGCCTTATTTACCCACAAAGGCCCTGAGCTAAGCTGAGTTGAGTTGATTATTCATTCATTTCATTCATTTCATTCATTTCATTCATTTCATTCATTTCATTCATTTCATTCATTTCATTCATTTCATTCATTTCATTCATTTCATTCATTTCATTCATTTCATTCATTTCATTCATTTCATTCATTTCATTCATTTCATTCTTTTCATTCATTTCATTCATTTCATTCATTTCATTCATTTCATTCATTTCATTCATTTCATTCATTTCATTCATTTCATTCATTTCATTCATTTCATTCATTTCATTCATTTCATGGGGACTGGCCACTGTACAGTTTTTCTTCTACGGATAGTGGCCCTCCCGGAGCCACCCTCTTTACCTCTACCACCATACTGCTGCTGCTACTACTGCGGAACCACGAAGACGCCCTTGAAAGAGAAAAATCGGACCTGTAAATAGCGCAAAGAGTGGATAATATGAAATTCAGTCATCAGTCACGGCCCCGGGCGCAGAAGCGCCCCAGAAAATAAATTCCCTGGGGCTTGATGGCCCCAGCGAGCGTCCAGCCCGGGGAAATAGCATGATGCTCGACCCCCGTACCTTGTGTCCTCCCCACAGGGGGCACGAGACGCCCCGTGATGACAATTTTGATATTTTGGACGGGTGGTACAATTGATAGACCAATGTGACCATTAGAGTCAACCTAGGATATAAAAATCTTTCAGGGGTGCCATATTTCCAAAATAATTCACAGAAATTAGATATTTTTGTACACTATGAAGTAGGCAACTGATGCAGGTTTCATTTATAAATAATATTAACCACATCTTAAGGCATTTTTAGTAGACGTACACTATCTTGGCTGAAACTGAAACAAGTCCTATCTGACTAGTGCTTAAAGTTCTGGCAGCATTGCCCTGCTAAGGCAAGGTTAACTTATTGGATATAATTTATGACAGCATTTTGGATACGTGTATAAAGTTAACTAAGTTCGTTCTATCGATTCACTTAGTTATTCTGCTGTTTTTATTTTTACAATTTACCATTTGCCAACGAATTCCTAAATATGAATAGTTAAGTTGATATTTCTTAGTATCGGATTTATAAGTCCTATTTAGTAGTAAGATAAAAGAAAATTTGATAACGTGAATAAGAGAAAGAGGTCCTGTTTTAAAAAAGGCTAGCTACTTTATTTTGTAGAATAATATCGACTCCACAAAGCCTAATAAATACCTACACATTTAGCCTCCCCACTTTAATAACAATTTTTCAAAAGTTTTATTACGTTGTAATTAATAATATGGTTGTAAAAAGTTTTTCGTGAATACAATACGTTTATTATTTATAACTACTATCAACCGAGCAAGAGCTTTGTCATGAAAAATAATATGACTAATTACAACAAAATATTAGCATTTCGATTACTTATTAGACTGCTTAAGAACTAAAAGTGAATTGAGTTTTAAAATCGGGCGATGAATCTTTAGAAAATCATTTCAGCTGTCTAGAATTTTTAATGCTAAGACAAGCTTTAAAAAAGCTTATCTATTTTTAATCTGATTGTGATAGATTTTAAAAAAAGTTTTGATTATAATAACAAAATAAATTTTCAAAAACTTATAATTTGCTACAGCAAACTTTGAAAGGGCAAAACTTCATGGCTTTATTTAGGGAGAACCAATGGGAAACCCCAAACTACTATAACCTGCTATCTCTCCCTCCTCCGGTTAGGGAAAACAGTCCGCAACCACTAACGAATCGCGCGCCGCCGTTTTGCCTAATTGAAAAAATCCGAAATCGATAGCGACGCTATCTGGCAACAATTACATCGGTATCCATTAGAAGGGTAGAATTTTGCGAATACTCGAGTGGACGGTTACGGACAGCCGACCCAGTTACCTGGAATGTTTGGGCCACGTTGCTATGGTTCTGATACGGAAGTCGGTTGACGTCTCCGTGGGGTCAATCGCGCATACTATGTGCGGATTATGTAAACTGTCTGATATACTATCTACTAAGCACCTCGATATCGTTTTAGATTTCCAATTATATATTGAGACATAGTGGTACTCGGAAAGCTACAGTAGACCTTCGATAATCTAAACTAATTAGAGGACATGGTATTTGTAAAACATAAATACCAGATTATTCGGATAATCGGACCGACTGTCGATTATCTGAACTAATTATTCAGATAAGCAGCGAGAGGTAGAGAAAAGTGGCTTCCAGTTCGGTTAAGCGGTCATTCGGTTTATCGACGTACAAATTATCAACGCTTTACAGAATTATGAAATTGCATTTATTTCATAAAATAGTACAAATTGCATTTTAAGCGGAGGGGCGATGACTTCGGTTCTAAACCGTTTTTGATTTAAAGGTAAATTTTGTAGGAATTATTAAATTTAAGCAGCAGGAGAGAATTAGGACGGGTTATTCATTTTCTGCATAATTTTGTTCATAAAATAAAATTATACTCATAATTTTATATTCGTCTTTCTCATTAGGTATCATGAAAAACTTGCTATCGTAAGAAAAGATAAATTAATGTACATATTCGTATTTAACCGTGTTAATTTCTGTCATATAAACGCGTTAAATAATAAAATGTATACTCGTTTTGAAATAATATTCCTACTAATCTAATAGGTAAAAAACCTAATACTCTTCCTCATTCACACATCTCTTACGTAAGTTTTAGTTTTTTAACATAGCACAACTTTATTTTATCCTACACAGCTAGGCATTTGACCACAAGTTCGCACGACCAAAGGAAGTCAGCGATACTGTATCGCTAGATGGAGCATGTCTAGTCTGGAATACACTGGCTTTCAAAGAAGGCTGTCGGAACACACCGTTAGGTGCTTGGCGACAGATTTTACAACTTGAGGGTGGTAGCTAGCCAGGCGAGCGATATGAAACGCCCTACCACCATGCTATGGTTCCCACAAAATGTTTTCTTTCACCGGTAGCTTAGGCTCCTCTTGTATGTTGTGTGGGATCGAACCTCGTACGTTTTGCACGGCAATCGACCCCACTAACCACTCGACCATCATCGCTACGCGTAGCACTGTAATGAAAATATTTTATATAATATGTATATATTGTTGATACTTAAGTACATACAGAAACAATGGCGTTTATTATAAAACCCTTAAATGACATAAAAATACTTTTACACCTTCGCAAAAAATGTACAGTGTGGTAGGTACTTATATTTTCTGCGAAGTTACAATTATGTTAGATAACTTCCACCACCGTAACCCACCTTTTCCGATAGCTGTGTCTTTTGATAGCTGTGCAAGTTAACCCAGTTTTGGACAGGCTATTGATGACCCATCCACTTAGCGGAGTCGTTGTGCATTTACAAAATTGGCTCCTCGCTCGATACCGTAGCACCGCCGTAGCACTGACCCCGTTAACCTACCTTTTACGTTACGGCACAGAAGAAATAATAGTACTACTAGGCCGGTACGTATCAACCCATAGCGTCTCACAGCTGGGCACGGGTCCCCTATACAGGGGTTGTAGGCCGTCCACCACGCTGGCCATATTTCGGACTGGGACTTCACTTATCTTCGGATACCATTAATCTCATTCACCGTGATAACTAATTAAAATATGCAGACAATAAATTACTACAGGTTATAAATGGGCCGGTTATGTACCGATAATTATTGCTCTGTTTCGAAAAATGGAATAAGGCCGGGTTACACTAGATGTAAGATTTTCCCTGTATATTTGATTGTGTGTCTGCAATAAAGAGTTCATTCATTAATTCATTCAACTCATCCGAATCTATAAACAAATAACGGGCCCTTACCCTCAAAAGGCGGAATGGATTTTGAAGAAAGATGGACACCAACATCAATACAAACTTTCAACTTTTTGAATTATATTATTAAGTTAAACGTTTTTATGTTTGTTACTAATATTATTGTTGTAAGGAAAATAAATGAACACTAAGCAACCTTAAAATTATGAGGCAAGAACTATTATTTAGTGATTTTCCTTCAGGTTCACTATGGAATAGTCGCTTTTTGATGAGTTCTTAAAATGATGTATTCAGAACACTTACAATATTGATTCTCAAACGGAACAAATGAAACCTGAACAGAAAGAATCTTACAGACTTATTTTGGTAAAATATTTTTTACTTAAATGTAAAATTGTGTGATTTTAAAACACTCATCATAATTAATACCACCTCGGCAAAGGATTCACTTGATTTATTTTAACAGCGAATTATTCAAAGAGTCCGGCACTTAGATTCTTCGACATTTTCGAAGTAATTGATTAACTGCCGCATCATTAGAATATATTATTTAGCAAATTAGATTTAAGTTAAGATTTTAAAACGTCTTTTTTCTGTATGGCACCCCCCTGTTGAAAAAAAACTCTGGTTTTCTAAAAATTATTAATTATTTTAGCTTTTATCCACCCTTACTTTTTTTTGTACAGTAGGTGTCACGTTAATACAGTTTCTGAGTGGTTTTTGCAACTAGCTACATCAAAGCACATTTTATTATTCAATTCGATACCAGATACAGGAACCTACCTGTGTGTTCTTCAATCAGTTGCATATTTTAATTAATCACCATACGCTTAAACGGTGAAGAAAAACATCATTATCAAAAACCTGCCTGTTGGACATTTTTTCTCCGACAAAAAAGAAAGGAAGAAGAAAGAAGGAAGATAAATGAAATTCCAAAGCCACGATTTGTCCAGCGTGTTGAACTATGGTCATCGACGAGTTTTTTTTTTATTGATGGCTATAACCTAACACTCACTTCATAAGGAATACACGAGCTCAGCAGCGGGACGTTATGGGTTGCAACATAAGTAATATTTATGCGACTGCAGACTCTAAGAGACAAAAAAGCGGGGTCTACTTTTTTGTACGTTAAAAAACAATTAGGAGGTACATTTTTTGAGTTCATCTCCATATTTCAGAGACGCTTTTTCTATCTAAATATATATTGTATTTACACAATTATATTATTATTTGAAAAGCTTCGAGGATAGTCAAATATAAATCTTATCAAAATCTTTTTGTAAATCATAATAGCTGTAATATTTGTATGGGCGCCTGCCAGACTTCATTCAGATAGACGTCACTTTTTAAGAATTTTTTTTAGTAAATATCTGTTTCTTAATACTTCTATAATAACCTATTTATTATTAATTATAAATATTATAAAGTCTCAATTTACATCAAGAATTTGATTTCCATCAGTCATAAAAAAATATCTATGAATAAAAATATACCTTCTTTGAAAAAAAAATTACATAAATGTCTCTACTTCTTTTTCTAAAAGAAATTCCTGCTACACAATAACTGATTTTACTCATAACACAATAATGAGTCCTTTATTTTGTACTTTTTATTTTCCAACCTAGACAAACAATTTTGGAACGTCCCTTCGTTCGACCGAAGCGGTATGTACGGACAGATGTTAATTTAGAATTTCAATTTTCCCAAGAACTATATAACAAGACTTGTGTTATTCCCATTTCCTGAGGAGGACTAGGCATTGTCCTTTTAACAATGGTTCGTTAAATCTAACAAGACTTCATTTCATATTCACGTGTTTATTTGATTAAAATAAATGATAGGTTTATATGGAAGGTTAAATTAATTATTTACGTATCTATTAATCATATAAAGTTTAAAGTGCGTTACATAAACTACGTTACTAATTCTTCTTAATAATTTAAAATGTACGATGAAAATGAATAATGTTATCATGAATTTATTCTGTGTAATACCTACATTCTCTGTATTTGTATATATGTCTTCTTATAGCGACAACGCCGCTTTTTGTGCTTATTTCTGATGTATTTAGTCTCTGATGTTGAATTTTTGTGGTGGTAAACATTATTGTTACTACATATAGTACTAGAATGAATGTTATTACTTATATGAAATATTTATTTCCTGATTTTTATCAGTTTTTCTGACAACATTCTTTTAGTTATTTAACTCGCCTGGTTAAATAATAATGTCGATGCAACCTTCTGATCTATTATGAAGCAAACTGGCCAAGAAGAAAGTCACGACTTGAACTTACGCAGATTATTGTTCACGATAAACACAGTAACTTAAACTCTAACACGTATTTACAGAGAGTTCCAAAACTTGAAGAATATAAGGAGATACAAAGAGTTTTGTGTGACCACATGTAACATGTACCATGTGCCAGTGACATTCTCGATACGATTTTTGTTAGATTCTGGAATAGGTTGACGGAAAAACTAAATAATAGTAGGTTCTAATAAAAGCATTGCGGGTAAAAATCGCCAAAAAGTAAAACAGGATATTTTTGTGTGGAGTACGGATGATTAAAGTATACTTTAGTAAGTCAATGGTGATTTAAAGCCAGTTCATGGTAAAGTAGGTCAACCAATAAAAGAGATATTCATAAAACGATCCCCTTTGCGTGTTTACCATCGCATGCCCCTACAACTTTCGCAAATCATGCCGTTATTTAGACATTCTAGCCCTTTTAGGAAGGATCCAGCATTGAGTTTTCATACGCACGTATCAATTTATAACTAGTTTTTTACACTCAGGTCAAATAATTATAAATTGTAAATACAATACAGTTGTATTAACCATCGCAATGTTAAACCGTTAGTCTTGCATGATGTGTGATAATAAAGACTTAGGGCGGATAAAAAATAAATACATTTCTCAAGAATATGAAAAAATCTATCAAGTTCCGAAGTGTACCTTACCATTATCTATACAACATTATTAATAAAAAACTAAAAAAATAAGAGGTAGCTTTTTGAAGTCTGTAAACAAATAATTACAGATTAGACAAAAACTAGAGAAAAAATTGCGAAAACATTTGTATGGAAACTCCGAGTTGTATTTCCTTTTAAACTGTGTTTGGGCTTCCATGCGAACCGACACAATTTTTCAAAACTTGAAATAAAGTTACCGGAAACTTCCGGACAAAAGATTTCTCGCAGCAGTTTCGCGGTCTTTAACAATTGAAGTTTTATATCTCGTAAAACGGGGTGCAAAAGGTTTTAAGGGTTTGTTGTAACGGTATGCAGAAATGAGGCAGTATTTAGAGCAACGAAATTTTCTCTTAGATCTTACTGAAAGTAAGTTATTTCGGTAAGTATAAAAGCTTAATTGAATGGGCGAGTGACGCGGCTCTGCTTCGATTCTGACAAAAAAATATCGGACAGGTTGTATGAATAAATCTTTGTATTCGCGAACAGGTTGCGTCGAAATGTTGACTAAACTTGGTATACAGAAGCACAAAACTCAAATTTTTTTATTGTCTGGGCTATTTGATTGGGTTAGTATTCCTCCAAAAACCGCTTCTAAATTTCTCAGGGGAAGCTTATAGGTAAAATGCAAAATCTATAAATGTCTTTTACATTTTTTTACTCACAGTCACAGTTGGTAGTACTTGACACAGTTTGTGTGGGGTGATCTTTGGGTAAATTGAAACGTTTTTTGAAGTCTCAAAATTATTGTAGTCACGAGTTCAAAAGTTTGCAGAACGACTAGTAACATTTTCTTCTGTTAGTAGTTTATTAACCTAATAGTTATTTTTGTAAGTGCTGTGATATAAAATACTGCTAAAGGTTAAAGCTCAGCTTTTGAATTTACAGATTCAGTGATTTCAAATTGTGTTTATTGGATGCATGAAGAGGCGCAAAGTCTGGCCTGGGCCGTATATTGTGCCGCTGATTTTCCATTACATTCACGGGAAACGACCAATCCTATGTGAACAAACATTTCTAACAGAGTCTTAACTCTTATTCTTCTGAAAAAATATATCTAACATAGAAAATGGAGCAATCTTCGTTCCTTGTACCAAACTATGTTTTTACGATTTATTTATGTTTACTATACGGAAAATTATTTGCCTTTTCTTTTATACGAGTATATTATCTTGTTTGACTAAATTTTTTGTTAGTGTCTAGACTAGTTTTTATAAACGAAACCGGGTCTTCTTGGAAAAAAGATGAGATTGATCTATATATTTAGTCGTTTATAGCAAAAGAAAATTTATTTCACATAATGTTAGTTACCTAATTAACTATGATGTGTGGAGAAGTCGGAGACGACTGCTTTTATGAGTGGATTATTAGTTTTGTTTCTAATTAATTGCTGTTTCATTGAACGGTAAAGAGTAACGTTGCGTAGAAATCTGCTCGGATAGACAGAGTGAATATATAATAGTTCTTTGTAGTACAACGGAATAAAGTGTTATAAGTATATTCATATCAAGTCTGATGTGGGCGTTCTCTTGAAGAAGTGCAGCAAAAAGAGCTCGAAGTCGATGAAAATGGCAAAACTTTGTAAGGAGCGGCCAAACACCACCCCTTAGTTAAGAAAGTAGTGACTGAGGATACGTTAAGTGTAGTATGCTCACACATTCCTAGATATACAAAATAAGTGAACACAAAATATGTAGAGTTGTATTTTTGTGCCCATAGCTGTTGACACCTGAGGCAGTTGGGTGCAGTTGCGAGCAGACGTTGTTCTGCAAAAACCTATAAAACGGCTACAGCGCCATCTGTAAGGCTGATTTGTGAATCAAAACCATCCAGAGTGCCACCCAAACGCATACAAAAAATTAATTCAAATCGGTCCAGCCGTTTAGGAGGAGTCCAGTGACATAAACACGTATAGTAAAATTATATACAAAGTGTAGCAGAAAGTGTGATAATTAAAACTTAAGTGTGTTAGTGTACCAATTAAGGTAAACCCAGTGTAAAAGAAAATTTAGCGAAATTCGAGAAAAAATATTACCTAGGTTTTCCATACATGATTTGGTCACATGATTGGTCAAGTTGTATGGAGGGCGCAATAATTTTATCTCGACTTTGCAAAATTTTTATCTACAATGGGTTCACTTTGATGGGTAGTCTAACACTCTTAAGTATTGTTACACCTTTCGTTGTATATTGAGATAAATAAATGTTTTGTTGGTAAATATTTTGGAACAGACACATAATTCAGTCACTGTTTTCTTCGCCCCCAGCGGCCGAGCCCGTGGGTGTGAAACGTCGGAAAGGTTTTAAAAGTTAAACTGGTTGTGTTTTAATCGAATTCCCGGCGCAGGCAAGCGAGAGTGGAGTGGTGGCGGTGGACGAGCGAAATTCACATTAGCGTTACATTTACTAACATTGGAGATCAGTGAGTTAAGCAATGATAGGCAAGTTTTGGTCATATCAGATAAGCAAACTACGGAGGTCGACTTTATATTAAACGTGTCCTATAGTCGTAGAACGATTAACAAACTGACTAGACATAAGGCATTCTTCGCTGTAAATACGACTTTGAAAGCGTTATGAAAAGTATGGTCACGGGAAACTTAGGTTCTATCATGGCAGGGTGGCACTTAAATAAATAGCATTTTCCAACCATTTTTTCTTCTTGTTTTATTATAAACAAACCAATGATTGTAAGAGTAAAAGATCTGAAATATTTAGTATAGATATTATAATCACGATACCAAAAAAAAAACAGACACTTAAGATAGAAATTCTTAGACAGTCTCCATTGCACACGATTTAAAAGGTATGCAAGTAATTGTATTTTACTACCTTCTCTTTCGCGAAAAGACTCATTTGTTTTATTTCTCTCACCCACTCCATTGACGTACTGATGGCTTGTCGATATAAACCGATATAGGACCATGACAATCAAACCCAGGATGCTTTAATGCCTTCTCGCTCTTTCCTGCCACGGTAAAAAAGGATGGAGCATAAAAGTGAGCAATTTGGGAGACGCTTGATGGACGTCCGCTTTTACGAAAACGTTTCCGTGAAAGTATTAGCTAAACGCGCCGATGCGATTTTCCTATCGAAAAATACAGGGTTTTTGAAATAAGCTGACATCCTCTTCTAAAAAAGCCAAGTAGCAAGAATACACAATGGAATACACAGCTATTAGCATTTCTCTAGTCTAGAAAGAGCATGATTTTTTCCTCAATATGTAATTTAAGTGTTTATCTCAATATGTATTCTGACACAAACAATATGTAAAATTAATATTCTTTGACTATCAATTCCGTTTTCTTTTGCTTACCGGTTGTGGATACTTTTGAAATACTTCGTCAAACTGGTACTAAAATCTAATTCCTTACCACACTACCCCTAAGTAGGTAACTGATAAGAAATAGACCACTTTTTTATACATGTAGAAGTCAGGCTTGAATTTGACCGCAACTCACCTGATGTGAAGCGACGATGCGACCTAAGATGGGGCTCGCTTGCCTAAATGAAACTGATTCACTCGTGACTTGAAAATACCCAGATTATAACTATCAGGCAATAGAGAAGTTGGCAGCGATGAAACTCGCTGCCAACTTCTCTATTGCCAATTTAGCAGTTCGCACAACTAAAGTAGACGCTAAACGTTTCGAGTGAGCCCGTAGATCCTTTATCATGAACCGGTGGCATCTGGCCGTGTCTCTTCGATGGTGGTAAGACGATGGGGGAAACAAATTATAGTCACTTGTTTTAAAGTTTTTAATGTATATTAAATTTTCTGACTAACTAACCAACTTCATTGGTAATTGTTTGAATTTTCGATAAAATGGCTAAGCAATCAAAGTTAATTAAGTATAATTAAACGTAGGTAAAACCATTTAGTGTCGTGTCACTCAAGCGGCAGGAAGATTGATGGGATATGTCGGTGTATTAAGTCGGTAATCTATCCTAATTATGTGGTACGTAAGTGAGTTAGTTGCCTACTTGCTCGATGTTGGATGGATTAATATTATTATGCAATATGTATCGACTTGGTGGCACTGCCGTGACCCCAGATACAGGGTTATCAGTTAGTCAAAAAGAAAAAAATAATGAGCTAAGAGGCAGACATGCTGGTCCGACCCCAGCGGGAAAAGGACAGGAAAATGATGGTTAACTAAGGCGAAAGAGGGTCACAATATACTTTCCTCATGATATGGAACTATTTTTTCTATGAGAATAACTCTGTATTCAGGAAGTAACCTACGTACTTAGATAGAAAATGTCTTTCGACAAAATGTATGAAACAGCTGATATCATTTCTGAAATTCAGTATTGGTCCTATAGTAAAAGTTTGTCCTTAGGATGAAAATAGTATCCTCCTTACGCCTAAGTAGAGCCCTAACCGATAACCCTGTAGTGCGTGTACTTGTATATCTCCTCGCCGGGGGACAAACATGGTACACAAATACTCTTTAAATATTTATTTTGTTTTAATTTAAGTATTTATAGACAACCAGTGAAGTCTTACTTCCGTAATACCCTGGTATCGAAACCTTAAAAAATACTACAAACGATAAACTTGTTAATACAATAAACACCTGAGATAAATGGACTCATAAGCAGAGTATGCCATCCGAGGCTAAATGCGTAGTGGTCACGATTCGTAAAACAAGTAAATTTTGCGGAAAACGTTTCTAAAATGACAGTTTCTGTGAAATGCAACTACAAAGTAATTTATTCTAGACACGATTCTGTTTTATTACGAGTACTCTCTATAAATTGTTTGCAAACTTAAACAGACAGGTTAAAATAAAGTAAAGAAATGAAAGAGAATTTACTTTGTTCCAGTAAACCTAAAAAACAATTATTTCTATATAAACCAAAAACTCAAACATTGACTCCAATTAGGTCAACTTAATTGAAAGTTACAGAAATATCCTTTTATCACGCCGTATTTGATATGATTGTATGAACATGAAATGAGAAGCGATAATTTATAGTTTAGTAAGGAATGGTTTATTGTAATACGTTCTTGTATGATAAAAAAACTTGAGAGGTGTCAAGGGACACCCGGATGGAACGAAGTTGATGGTAAAGAGAGGTTATAATGCGTACTTGCTAAAAATATATAAGCATTTATTATTATCTGTATAAAATCTCTACTTACCTAACACCAACAGCAATATCAGGAACTTTTGCAGAAACACTGTCAGGATTCATTATTATGTAAAAATATGTGAGAGAGAGAGAGAGAGAGAGAGAGGGACACTAAGAAACTTCGTTCCAATAGCACAATATTTTGAGAATAATATCGAGTACACTGAAAGTACTCATATTATAAAACGTTAAATACTTGTAAACCCAAGTAAAATTGAAAATTATAAACCTAAAATATATGTAATCCGCTGTTTTGTCTGTAAGTTTCCTGGACCAGAAACATATTTTGGAGAACTTGGAAATATTTTCGTTAGTAGCCTGCAGAATTGAAGTGAGTTCTTTTCTTTTTTAGTACTACTTGTTGCTGTTAGCTTAGCTTGCGGCTTATAATCATAACAAAAAAAGTTTTTCACTATTTTAAATTTTTGTGTGTGTCTTAAATTCAAAATCGGTTCTCCCGTTCGGGAGCTATAATGCCAAAGCAGTCACAACACACACACAGACTTGACAAATTTTTAAAACACCCCATCGTCTACGCATCGGTGGTTAAAAAAGAAACCAAGCTTTTTGTTCTGTAAGTTACAGCGTCTATTGCCCAATGTACTTTTGATATACTCAGTTCCACGAAACACAAACATAAACTTACTTCCATGCCATGAGATAGTGATATAATAATATGTCCTTGCGAACTTTACGCCGCTCATTTTTTTGCGGTGAAGAGTATCAATAAGCGAATTTACTGGTATTGTATCAACAATATGCTCGCATTCGTGATTCAGTGCACAAAAGCCTTGAGTTATGGGAGACTAGTGCTGGTGACAGTTGGTAATACTTCCATTCTTCGGGTGGCATTGCACTGCACTTGAATTGTTATGCGTTTAGATGAATTTAATTGCCCAATCACAAGCCGTAAGCTAAGCTAACAGCAACAAGTAATACTTGAAAAGGAAAAAACCCGCTTCAATTCACAGGCAAATTTTTTTATCATTTTTATTTCTGAACGATAAAATTTATGTAGGACTATCTATTGACTTAATCCTGCAGAATTGTCTTTCTAACTGTTAAGCCGAAAAATATTAGCTTTGTTCACAACAATATATGATACGAGGAGAGTATCCCCGACCGGATTTTGGTCTCATTTCTGCATCTTATTGTGTCCTCACACGCATAATTTTTATTTTCTGTTACATTCTATCAAATATGATGACTAATATGAATAAACAATATAAATCAGTAGTTAAATATTGTTACTGAGTCAGCATGTCAAGTCTGAGGACAACTGTTGAGATAGCTGGCTCATTTCATCAGGCTCCAAGCAAGCGGTAATGCAGTTTCACCTTCAGGGTGGTATACGCTTGATCGCAAGTTGCAACCTATTTAGGAATGGAGACGGAAATTTGCACATTCATGAATTATGAATATTCAGCTTCAGGATAGCATATTATTGATTACTGTTGGAACTGCTGTTTTTTATGATAAATAAAAAAAAGTTGTTAAAACATTAGGTAAGATTGTAAATCTAAAAAAGAACGATCTAGATTGAAGGAAAATTTTTATTTAATTAATATTTTACTTAAAGAAGAGGTAGATTTACAAATTATTTTTAAATTGGTCCTAGCGTTGTCGTTGGAAAGTAAAAGAAATATACTTACACAAAGAAGAAGAAAATATTTTGATGAATAATGAGGACATCAGAAGAGGTTATACCTCTTCTGATATTGATTAAACAATGAAATATACTTATTAATCAACTAAAACCAAAATAATATCAGCCCGCAATTCCAAACTTCCCCGAATTTGAAATTTCGTTGTGTCATTAGCAGATCGAGTCTAATTAATTCCTTCCCAGTTATATCTCAAATATATTTCGCCGATTTGTTTGATCGACTCGGCTTACCGGAACCTATAACAACATTCAATGAATTAAAGTTTTATTGGCTCCCCTGGCGTGCGTAGGGTTACCATGAAAATATGCGCTAGAGGGAAGCCAATTGGAATATTTATTATAGCCTTAAGTATAAAATTGAGTTGTAAAGTTGTAGTAGTATAAGAAATTGTACGCTATTATTGTCCAAATTGTCAGGTTTCCTACAAAATTCATCACTGAGTTCTATATTTCTTAGCTTAGCTAATCTTTTTTTTTCAAGTCGTGAGTGAATCAGCCTCTTTTAGACTAGCGTGCTACATCCTAGACCGCATCGTCGCTTTACATCATCCGAGTTGCAGTCAAAAGCAAGCCTATTAATGCCTATAAAAATAGTACATTTACTCGTTGTTAATAGGAAAGTACAAGTATAAGCTTTTTCAGAATAACGAGTAAATTTGAATAACATTGTTTATCGCATACGACCGTCTACTATCTATTGACTGTCGACCCATAGTGTCACATTACCGAAGAGTAGACGAGTGTAAGCCTCAGTCCACCACGCTGACCATATTGCGGATCGAAAGCTTTAAACCTTCTCCTACAAGAACCATACCATTTTTACCCGACTGCGAAATAAGGAGGATTTTGTTTTACGAGTGTATGTATGTATAGATAGACAGATAGACAACTCTTTATTCAAAAACCAGCTTAACAATAAATAAACTATAACATAGACAAAATTGTAAGTATATACTAGTTTTTAAATGGCGGCCTTTTCGCTTAAAGCGATCTCTTCCAGGCACACATGCAGGTACAAGATAATTACATAATACTAAAGAGGCCTTAAAATATTACACTATCAACTTAACAACTCTCAATACAACCAATACTTACATGAATACATAATACATATATATAAATATAATACATATATAATATATATAAATTCATATACAATACCATACTAGGCATATAAATATATAGACGAATTCTCTAGTAACTAATAAATAGAAGAAACAAATTTTAGATTAAATTTTGTATATTTCTTTGGCACGCCCTAGAGCCTAAACGGCTTGTCGTATTTTTATGTCAGTGGTGTCAATAGATTCGTCTTAGTCATGAGAGTGGCACTAGATACATCAAAATTAAAAATAAAATTACGATGATACACAGGTTTTATGATTTAGTGTTGTTTTTTTTAAGTCGCTTCCAAACACTTGTTTACTTTAATATTTAAGCTAGTGATAATTCGTTTACATGAACTTAAATTCGTTAGAGGCAAACGGTTTGCCCACTAGGCTATTTATAACACCTCGTAATATCATTGGTAATTAATTGATATTACATGAATTATGTTATCAATCATTGTTCGAGAATTGAATTCGATGTTTGTAAGCAAACGCCGAATTTTCGTACAATGAGTTTTCATATTTCATGGTTCATGGCAATACTTTGAAGATTTGTCGATTTTACCGCGCCTAAGACTACGCGGTCCACAACAAGCCACTCACGCCGAGTTCCGATGGAGTTTATATTGCTATCATCCGTTTTGCATTAAAATTATTTGTCCACAGAAAATTTGTCGCCTGTGCTCTTTCTCAGCATGAATCGGCAATAACTTGGTTAGAACAACCTTTAATCTGAGGGGGGCGCATCCGCTGATGGTTTTCCGATTCTATTAGCCGCAAAGCGCTGGAGCGGGCTTGATTAAACGGGACGAGTAAGGAAACGAGCCCTTTATTAAGAACTGTTACTTATCTTTGCAGGTTTTTATCTGATAGTCACCTTCTTAGTGAAATCAAGTGAGAATAGATAGATAGGTTACCGATGGGTCTTGTGATTGTTCACATAGTGAGTAGACGGACTTCCTCGAGTTCGTATCACGTAGCGGTGTTTTTATGGGTCTTGTGATTGTTCACATAGTGAGTAGACGGACTTCCTCGAGTTCGTATCACGTAGCGGTGTTTTTATATAGAGAGATTTTTTTGAATCCTCAATTAACAAAATCAATCAATGTATCAACTTAGGTCAATATTGTATGACTTTTCGTCTATGTTGCTTAATCTATTTTTTTGCGAGCTTGATCTTAGAGATGGCAAAAAAACTTGGTTTTCTGAACTCGTGTATTATATAAGTACACCAACCATATTACTAGTGAGTTATGTTACTAACTGTACAAAAACCTTAACTAAGTTATCTTATTAAACCTCCATTAAGTTTAATATAACATGATTGTGGCTAAATGCTTGCGAAATCAAAAAAAAGTAGTACGTGGTTAGTAAAGGCACCCCAACAGAGCGACTTATTTCCTTTCCAGCGTGAAAATATATTTCAGATAGGCGCGAGGTAAAACTTTAGATAGCCTGTTGTTTACAATCGAGCTCAGTCAAATTACACGTCAGGTTCGATCGAGAAAAGTTTTTATGTTTATTATAAGTTAGATTGGATGAGGAGGTTTATTGAATTTGTGTACGAGTATGAACCAGAAGTTAGGTGGGGCTCGTAGCTCGTTCATAGATCTCTCAATTTAGAAGTTTACTTACACGGAATGTTCCAAATGTGTGTTGTTTGATATCCGGTGGAGCAAATGTGATTTTATTTATAAAGTTGTATTAATATTTCGAGGTTATTGTTGCTAAATGTAGTAAAGCAAAATAAATCCAAAGCATACCTTGATTAATACAGGTTCAATTGAAACTTATCGACACGTTTTTTTTAAACCAGAAAACATCCTTTTATACTCCAAGTATTTTTAACTTAGTTTCACTACCAGTTGTCTAAACTTAATTATTTCCTATGGAACAGTAGTTTTTTTATTAGTTCCACTATTAGTTGACAACTTACAATTATTGATATAAATGCTGTTACCCAAGGGTACCTAATAATGTGATTAGGTGGCTTCGGTGCCGTGTCTGGTACATGTCGCGCAAGAAATAATTTATACAACTTTTTGTATTGTTCTTGACAAGACAAAGCGAATTAAAATTATTTTGTAACATATTTTATTGCAAATTGTCAATTGGCGAGAAGACATAGTAAGTATTATTTTATTTCTTATTCCTGATTTTAATGTGTGACCTGAACTGTGACCCTGACTTTGAAAACACATTTTTGGATTTATTTTTCATTTAACATGTAATTGAAACCAGTAAATACCTAAACGGGGTGGGAAGGAAACGTTTTGTACGCCACTTGTGATAGGGGAGGTACCTACATGTTAGGCACCTACTATCAGATCGACCCTCGTCAATTTCTCGCCTCTACCGCTGTTTACTTTGCGAGACTACATCAATCGGTTAGCTATTGAAAACATATTGAATGCTCCCGGAAAGAGTAACGTATTACACTTGCAACATTATATTATAGAGCTCGTAGTTTGAAAGCTCGACTTAGATAATCTGTGCAGTTTTTATGCTGTAGTGTAAAATAAAAGTATTAAATTTTGTATGTTTATGTGGTAATAAAATGAAGTTGGGTACGTAGTATATTGTAAGTATGAAAAATTGAGTGATAAGTATTAAGTTTATTGTCACGTAAAGATATGCGATATGACTGTCAATGTATCACTTGTAATATGTTTCACCACTAATAACAAAAATATGAGTAACTCTAGAAAGTTGTACTCTGTATGTGTCTGCAAAATGTTGTTGAAATAGGCTGGTAAGTGGCCCTGCACCAAACATGCACCGTTTTGGGACAAATACTACCCAATCAAAAAATCCTCGACAACAACAAATGCATGCCAAGTTTTGTTAACATTGGTTGAATTACAAAACGTAAGCGAGTACCAAAATCTATATACATAGAAAAATATTAAAGTGACAGATGAAAGGATAAATTGCCCGACTCGAAGCAGACACGTTGTGCTCGCTTAGCTCTCTTTGTCAGACATAATTAGATAATCAAATGTAAATTTCATTCAATTCATACGAAAACACCGTCATTCATTTAAATAATTAATAAAGCTTGTGCAGCTGAAATCATACTATTGCAAGTGTAGTGCAGCGTCAGATAATTCGTAATATCAATGGGTTTCCACTTGAGGAGGCATGAGATCTTGGATACCGAGCGTTTCTATTTGGGTAAGATATTTCGCTTCTTGTTTTAATCCTTCAGCGAATGATCGTTTGAGTTTTCCTTACCAATGTACATGTTTTAACGCACTAATTGTAAAACATATATTAGCAGTATTATTAATTATATTTTATTTTAGCTTGTTGAGAACCTCAGTTACAGCGGAAAAGTAGCAGTTGTTGATGGAAACTCACAACTGCATGGTTGGAAACACACAAAAATACTTTCTGAATCGCAACCAGCTGTGAAACTCAGGTTCCAAAATGGTAAGCTTATCATTATCACATAGTAATTTCATTTGCCATAATCGGGGTTGGTTAGAAATACTCATTATTTTATATAATTGTTTTGCCATTTTCTTGGAGACTTGAACTGAACTGTTATTATTGAATAATGTTAGTATGATAAAAAAAATCAAATCCTAATAAAAATTTAAATATTGTCGTGTATATGCCCGTACTTTATAATAAAAACAACATTTCTAACAATACTGTTAAAGAACATTTTCATACAGTAACCCTTTCATAAATTTCAATTGTACTATTTGCCACCGATTCCTGCCTGTTACAAAGCTTGTGACGTAATCAAGTTACCAGCTTTTGGTAATCAAATCAACCGGCGTCCGACGCGACGTCACCGTTAATGTCGACAATTGTAACTAGGAGAGTGTGATGGAGTTTGTTTGACCTACATTAAAAGCTGTTACTGTTTGACGTGAAAATACTTCATATTTTCGAGCTCGCTACGGCACCCTCCTACTCCATGATGTCAAAATTATTTTTGTTAACGTTAGAAGAACTTTATAAGAAAATATATAATATATCTTGCAGAATCTTAAGAGGATTATAGCCTCTATTATAAAATAGGTGCTTGTAATTATGATCTTAGATTTGAAACTTGATCGATAAGTGTCTTGAAAGCAATCAATTACTTAAATTTTGCAGGTAAATTGCATGGGACGCTGATTACTAAGAATAACTATTGATCAAGATCTCATCGAGCTTTACCTTGTTTTTTTTATCGTCGGTTTACATCAGACGAGTTGGGGCCAAACTCAAGCCAAAAAAAACAGCAATCTGAAAAACATATTGAATAAATGCGTTGAATTTTTATAACCGTCCAATATTGTACTATGGACTAAATCAAACCATTTTTCAAATACGCATCAACGCTATCAATCAATCCACACAAGATCTGTTTGTGAAACGGCATTTTTTTCAAAGCTATTAATACCATTGGCAGTGAGCAAAATAAAGCGATATTGCGGTGAACATAGCTGGACAATAGCTCTGTGTCACCGAGACTTAGACAGGGACAAATAAAGCTGTGTGGGAAGAGCTAGCGGTCATTTATATACAAATACTAATATTTATTCGACATATGATAGTGATACTAATATTGTACCTAACACATTGATTTATCTTTTTTTCTAGAACTAGTTTAATTATCAATTTATTTCGAAATTAGATGTCATACTTGCATTTAATTTCTACTTAAAGGATACTTGTTTAATATATTACGTTGTTTTTTAAAGTTTCTACAAAAGCTCTTATGTAATAGTGATATATTTAATGAAATAAAATGACAAATAAAGTGAGAGTAGACAAACGAAGTTCTATAATTTCCACGCTTTTTTTTCATGTTTGAATTCTGGTTTATGAACAATAAAAAACATGTAATAATTAAACTCTTTCAAATTGGTTGAGACTGAGTGAAAATTACGCCAAAGAGGCGACAACTGCAAGGACATAAACCTTGACATAAACTAAAACACATATGACGTTACGACCAATAAAATTTTAAAATGTCTGATATTGTTAATTAATTAATTAAGTAAATTATCAGTGGATTAGTTAGATGACATGAAATTTATTCCTAATGCATGTCTCAATAATTCATACGAAGTGGAGTTGAATAAAGGCTATTTTTTTATAACGTTATCTCACTTCTGCGTATGTTGGTGCTTTAAATAAGAACGAAATGACGGCCACTAATATTCGATGACTTTATAAATTTCACTTTATATTTGATACTGGCAAACATATCTAATGTCGACATCTTAAAAATTACCATCACTCTTACACCATCCAGGCGACATTGCTGGGCACCGTCGCAATAAATTCTGTTTTTAAACCACGAAATTGCCCACGTTAATTGTTTAGTGCAGTGTTTCTTTATTAAGATCTACTCTAAGCGGTTTTGCTCGACAATGAAATTGCGGAAGTGGATGTAGGTTACAATAAATCAACTATGCGTCTAGTTTGTATTCGTCTAGTGTATCATGCTATAAAACTAGCTATAAAACTAAGGCTAATAATAAATATCTTCCTTTTTTGTAACAGATGAAATTATATTCTGCTCAGTTACGAACAATATTAATTCTTAAAATACCTTAAAAATATATTAGTGAAAGAACGCATATTTTTTTTTTGATTTGGTAAGCTATTTGTTTGTTTAAACGGCTACTGTTTTTATATTTAAATGCCTTCTATTTTTATATTCAACTTCCTCAGTCAGAATATATTTTCTGAGTCATATTTCCCCGATAAGGGCGGCCGACCCGACTAATTTCGCAGTATTTTCACTCGGCAGACCTCGACGATCATTTCCGGAAAGAGATTGGGCTCCCCGTAGATTGCAGATAGATTTTGTATTTAATGACAGAAAGGATTTTGTGTAGTTCATTCGAAAATTCGCAGTTTAATTAGTATCTCTTGATGACTTCCTGTTTCAACGTATACGAGTAGGTTGTTATTGAAAGTTTACCATCGTAATGAAAACAGAATTTGAGATTAACTAAAATTATTCATTTTAGAAATGCTTCATTAGTAATCTTACTGTTTACTATTTTATTCAGCAACCGACTTCGGCCGTGGAATTAATTAATTGTATCTACAAACTAGCTGACCTATCAACATTATACTTGACTCGAACCAGAGACGCTTCGCTGACTTGCTCAATACACCATGAAAATACAAAACACTTTACATTATTTACTATACAATCCGTTATAAATATATAACGTGTATAAATGTACCAAAAGCAATACAAAACGATATCCATCTATTATTTATGGATCGCCGCGAACGTCCTGCTTTCAACGCGTACATATTATATACTCGGATGGATTGCGAAATAAGTTTTCTATTTTATTTATACAGATATTCAAACATGATGTTTTATTGAAATACAATTCTGGGAACATTATGGGACGAGATTTTGAACGTTATAGTATTATTCGTGTTACATTTGATAAATAATTTTAGGACCTAACTGGTCCTGGGAATATACCTACAATTTATACTATATTTCGAAATAACAAATTTTATCTAATTTTTTTGTAACTGACCGAGCGAGTACCTAAGACTTATCTGATTCAAGTCTTTAAACAATCAGCAATCATACTTATATATATTTATATTTATCCATCTGTCTCTCGACATTTACCAGTGGTAATTAGTAATATTTGTTAGATACATTTATTACTCAATCTTAAATATTTGATTTATACACAAACTCAGTCAATACGTTGTAGAGATATACCTTTAAAATGGTAGACAGAAATTGTTGTTAGTGTTTGTGCGGGTGATATCCATAACCGTTTGTAGAACTACTGTACCGTTTACAAATCCGTCTGTCTACCATACTATAAATTATTAGCCCTTAATCTATGACCATTCTCAAAACTGCCCCTCTAACATAGGCATTTATTCAGGGGGAAGGGGAAAGACAAAATAGAACATTACTAAATTAAAATGTCACACCGATGCTTACTTAGAGGCGCAGGAATCAAGTTTTTAATTCATTTATTCGAATTTTATCACTGGAATGAAGTTTTATCCACTGGCCAAGATAGACCCCGTTGGTATCAAAATTATTATATCCAACCAACAACACTTAAGCTTTAGTCGCGCTTAATTTAGTTAAAACAACAGAAAAAAAAGTCAGGAAAAGTTCTGTCGGAATAAAAAGAATCGTGACTGAAAGTAAAAGAAATGTTTATATACCTTCTGCTCGCCTTGTCTGGGTAAAAAGGGCTGACACAGAAATACTTTTAATCTAACTCTATGACCCTTGGAAACAATTTAGATTGTAGATTTTGTCTGGAACATATACAGAGAATTTACGTTACATTTTTGTGAGACGAAGTCTCATAGTTTATGAATATAACATTGGAAATTATACTAATGTTATATAGGAAACGGAAAGTTTGTGTATGTGTTTGTTTGTAACTTTTTCAAGCTCAAACGGCTAAACGAATTAAGATGAAAATTGGTACCAGGATAGGTAATGATCTGAAATAACACATAAGTAACTAGCGGCCCGATTCGTGCTTCGCTACGTATAGATATACTTGTACTGCCAATACTGAAAAAAGTTTTAATTTGACAGCCAAATCCCCATTAAAAAAATGATCCGCAATACATTGAGTTATAAAATTACAACGAAAAGTGGCATTGATTTTTATATATATTGATAGCTTACTTTTTATCTCAAAAAATGCAGTGTTCCCATGTTATAATAAGATTTCCGCCGATAACACCGCGGAACGCATGCAGTAATTAAATAAATGTATACCTACATCACAATACATTTTTACCTGTTAAATGACTTATTTTTGTTTACAATTTCATTTCACACTAAATCAATATTTAAGACACAATTACATACCAATAGAACACGCAGTAACAAAATTTAATAATATGAGAATTATAAAGAAGTAAGACAAATATCATATCCTTATCTAGTACCAAACATTTAATAAGATATATCAAACCTGGAAAGGGTTGCCAAGCTATATCATGTAGCTATATATTGTAGACTATATTCCATATTTTGATAAATAAATAATCATATTGACGTATAACATCTTTTGAACTGATTCAAGACTCGATTTTCAATGGATAAAATGGACCAAAGGAAAATCTTAACACGGCTTAAAAGGGTACCACGACGTGGGTTAAATGAGATTGTATTCACCGATTTCATGTGCGATTTTTTACATAGAATGTATTGATGTCAACACATATGCGTCCATATGAGAGAGGTCTCCTCTACGCCACGATGTTAACAAAAATTTTTATTAAGCTTTTTTTATTTATCATTCAACCAAGTGGCAATTAATTCTAATATTCATGAGTATATATATTTAAGAGTACACTTAAAATTTTAACCTACCCACTTGCTGCTCTTCTGAAGTAAATAGTTCTAAAACATTTGTAATTAAACAAAATCAGTTCGCAAACAACAATGACACAGACAAACGCACACATATGTCAAACTCAAAACACCCCGTCGTTTTTATAGTCGTATTTTTTTAAAATGTTTTATGAACAACATAAATAAAAATAACAATCATTTTCTTCACAGGTTTTGGTAAAGATGATCGGTTCAGCTCATAGATTCACAGCTTAGCAAGGGTCTTCTCTTTCTGATACGAGTATAGGGTATATACGTAAGTAGTTAAAGAAAGTTTCGAAGACGGTCAGAATAACGGAAATTCAGAAGTTCTCTTGAATGAACTATACTTAATATAATATACTTCTTAAATTATTCTGTGTTTTAGTGTACCTACACATCTGAACCCTTCAAACCTCTAGAGGCATTTTGAAACATCGCACCATAACTCTACTTGTCTTCCCAATATTGAAGGAACGAAACACTAATTGCAAAGAATTTATTGCTAAAAATACTTTCCCGTTTCAGTTTTCACTAGAGAAACTCCCTTTAAAAAGGGGTAAATAATTTGTAGCCATTTGTCAAGAGGGAAAGTTCTAGAGGTTTTCGTTAGTTTGCTAAATTTTTAAATTAAAATTTCGGACGTTTGAGTGCAGTTAGAAATAACTTCGCATTTTATTTTTCCTGGAACATTTACTAAGGAAATAAATGGAGCGTACAGCGATAGGAAACTGGCTTTTAGTGCTTAGCGTGGTCTGAAATTGATTTTCTAAGAAAGCTTAGGTAACGCTAAGCAAAGTCTAGCTCAAAAGATATTAGAACAAATTGGTGTTCCGATTTTATAGTAAGTAGAACGCATGAAGTGCAAGATACTCGTATAAAAAAGAGATTGCTGAGTCCATCACGGCAGGTGACGATAGAACTTTATCAGTTGCTTATATTAAAATCAAACCTAATATTTTGATACAATTTAAAGAGGATTACTCAAGAAATACACCCTATGAAACAAAAAACATTTTTTCAAATCGTCCCAGCCTTTTATAAAAAAACCTTTTTTTGGGAAAATGGTAAAAAATGTATATATTCACATTCCATTTACTTGCAGTAGTGAGAATGCCTGGATGATTGACACGACTATATATTTTCAAAAACGTATGTGAAGTCTGGAACAGATTATTTTTAAACGATATATGCACCATTGGAATCAATTTTATTGTTTGTAACCCTTGTTAATACAGGATAAAAAGCATATGTGTTAATTCATAGTCTAAGCTATCTCCATACCCAATTTCATCAAAATCGGTTTAGAAGTCTTTTTCGTGAAAGATAAACAAACATAAATCCACATATTTTTTACAAACTTTCACGTTTATTAATATGATATTTCATTTCATATATATATATATTTTTTGATTTTATATTTATATATATATATATATATCGGAGAACCATTATCCCTATCGACATCGTCATCAGTGGTTGCGGGCCTAGTGGGCGTCATGAGGGTAAAATGCGAGCACAAAACACAATAATCACAGTTTCACTATTTTTATTTAGATTAACACAATATTTCTTACACACACTTTACACTACTACACCTATTTATAAGTTGACAATAACTCCGAACGAAATATGAAGGTAGGACCGAGCAGTGGGTTCAGGGCACCGATCTTACTTTAACCAACGATCCTTTTTATTCTTTTACGCTTCCAGCGATCCAACTCGATCAGTGGCTATCTCTCAAATGTGTCGCGAAAAGTGTTCGCCTCCCTAAAGTCAAGATGGCGCCTCGACCCCACTCGAGGCACGTGCTCTGCTCTGATTGGTCGATGTTAAAAACCATATTCATAACTTTTAATACATTGGTAAATATTATTTAGTGTTAGAAGATATAACAAATCAAATTAAATTAAATTATGAATTTTAAAAGAAATTAAAATGTAAACTAATAACATAAATAAAGCAATCAAGCAACAATCAACCAGACTCATAACTTCCTCCGACACGGCCGTCCTGACATATCACACGTCCTCGTGTGATGTTGAAGGCCGCGCATCGTAGTGATCTGCGAAAAAAGAAAGAGATCTTTTTTATACAGTTCGGCCACTCCTGACCAAGGACATCGTGTACATTATTACATTTTATCTTCTGCGCAACAACTGTATTTTTTTTAATAATAAGCTTGTCATTATCGAAATCTCAATCACCACCGTATCAGGCCACCTCGCCTCACCTCATCAGGCCACCTCGCCTCACCGCATCAGGCCACCTCGCCTCACCGCATCAGGCCACCTCGCCTCACCGCATCAGGCCACCTCGCCTCACCACATCAGGCCACCTCGCCTTTCTGTGGCCACCTCGCCTCTCACAAAGCTCAACAAAGCTTTACAGCCAAGACGTTGCTAGGATATCTCATGAAGAGATTATCAGTCAAACACATACTCACACAAAGTAATTTAAAAGAAAGAAATTTAATACAGAAATCTCACCATCATCGTTATCAGATAGACACGGATCCAGCTCCGTTGGGACATCTGACTGAGGGAGTGGACGTAAGCGCTCTCTGGCATACTTGTATATGCGATTACAGTTCAAACTCTTGAGATGATACCTGTCACCGTCTAGTATTTCAATGACCACGTAAGGTCCTTTATATTTAGGATCCAATTTTGTTTGATTCCGATCGTGATTTTCGAGTAAAACGTAATCCCCCACCGAAAACGAAGTGACTTTTGCCTTACTTTTATCGAACCGTGCCTTATCAAGAGAAGCGTTATTTTTTATTAACTTATCCGCTTGTTCTCTAATCTTTTCTACATCTACCTCAACCTCGTGATCGTTCACGGTTAATAAGCTTAAGGGTCGAGCTACTCTACCTATTAACAATTCTAAGGGGCTTGCTTTGGTGACTCTATGAATTGTGCTGTTGATGGAGAGTTGGACATCATCTAATGCATCTTGCCAGGACCTACTCGGGCTTGTTTCTACGACAGTTAATATGTTTTTGAGTGTACTCATTATACGCTCTACTTGACCATTAGCACGGCAAGAGCCGGTTGCTATTAAATGCAACTGGATGTTGTGAGTGGCGCAAAAAGCTTTGAAATCTTTGTTTGCAAAACACCTACCCTGATCTGCGATAACACGTACAGGGGTCCCGAAGAGAGATATGGATGCTTTAAGAGAGCTGATAGCGCTATCAGTATTAATTCTTGTGGAATGCCTGAGTAACACATATTTGGTAAAAGCGTCTACAAGAACAAAAACGTATTCCTTTTGATCATTTTTGCCGCTCAGCTTACCTGTGGCATCAATGTGAATTGTATGCCAAGGAATATTTGTTTTCGGTATTGGGTGTAACTCTATCTGTTGTTTACCACTTCGCGACTTAGCTACTCTACACGTTATGCAATTTTCTACGAACTTTCTGACATATTTTGACATATTAGGAAACCAATAATGTTGATATGCTTTCTCTAAAGTTTTATCCCATCCCAAATGGAGAATCGACTCATGAATATGATTTAAAATCGACCAACGAAAAGCTCTAGGCACAATTGGTAGCCAAATATTGCGATTGTTCCTTTGTATTTTTCTGTAGAGCACATTAGATCGCAATTCATAGATTTTACAATTCTCTAAGTCCAGATCATCATCTTCAAGTTTAGTAATAATTTCATTGCATTCGGGATCTTGCCGTTGTTCCGCTTGTAACCAATTCGAAGATAGCTCGGCTATGTTGACGCGTTTTTCATCTACATGATTATCTCTACCTAAACTATGGGAATCGCTAACGGTAGTACTGTTCGCCTCAGGTAAGTGATTTCTGGAGAAAAAGTCAACGTGAGCCATTCTTTTACCCTCTCTGTACTGTATATCAAAGTCGAAAGCCTGGAGAAAAGCCCACCACCGGTGCACTCTAGGGGTTAAGTCTACTTTAGTTCTCGAGGCTTTCAGAGAGTTGCAGTCACTAACGACTGTAAAAGTTCTACCATACAAATAATGGCGGAAATGCTTAACTGAGTTAACAACCGCTAGAGTCTCTAACTCGTAAGAGTGGTATCGGGATTCCGCATGTGTAGTGCGTTTACTGTAGTACTCTACCGGATGTAATTTTGTACCATCTCTTTGGAAGAGAATCGCGCCGTAACCTTCACTACTAGCATCCGTGTGTAATTCTATAGGTAATTCTGGGTCGAATAGCATCGAAACCGGGGATGAAGTCAATACCGATATTATGTCTTGTCTGATTTTTTCGTACTCTGGGGTCCAAATTATTTTAGAATTATTATTAGCTAGCAGACGGTAAAGCGGTGCCATTTTAATCGAAAAGTTATTGACAAACTGCCTAAAATAGGACGCTAAACCCAAAAATTGTCTGAGCAGAGTGACCGTCTGTGGAGGTAGGGAACTAGCCAACGCGGCTATTTTACGGGGATTAGGCCTGATCTCACCCTCTGATATTTCATAACCTAAAAACTGGATCCGCTTCTTTAGAAAGGCACATTTTTTCATATTAAACGAAAATCCGGCATCACTGAGAGTTTCTAGTACTACGCGTAACCGTTCTAGCCCTTGCTCTACATTATCCGCAGGTATAACCAGATCATCCATGTAGACAATTGCGTAAGAGTGTGCTAGGTCACCTAGAGCTGCATTAATAGCTCTCTGGTACACAGAGGGAGCATTTCGTAGACCAAACGGCATAGTGGTAAACTCGTAATGAGCGTCCGGGGTAATAAATGCGGTTTTCTCTATCGAGTTTGACTCTACATTTACAGGTACTTGATAAAACCCACTAGCCATATCAAGACACGTATAAAATCGCGCGCCCGATAATCTTTGAACTTGATCACTGATTAGAGGTAAGGGATACCGGTCGGGAACTGTATTAGCGTTTAATTCTCGGTAATCTACGCACATTCGGTCAGTGCCATCGCGCTTTTTCACTAAGAGTATTGGGCTAGAGAAGGGCGATTTGCTTGGTCTAATAACTCCCGCAGACAATAATTCACTACATTTATTACGTACTATTACGCGCTCTTCAGGGCTCAAATGATAAGGCCGCCTTTGCACGATTTTGCTAGGATCAACCAAATTAATTTCTAACTCACCCGTCTTTACTCTATTCGTAGGCGTGCCGTCGATAAATGAGCTTTTAAAGCAGCTAAGGAGTTCTGTTAGTTGTGGCTTAAGATCATCAGGTATATCGGTATCCACGACATGGAAGTCAGCCACCGCGTTACTAACGTTGCAAATATTAACTAAAGAAGGCTTCTCAGTTATAGTAAGTTTATCACTCGATATGTGTACTGACAACCCTAAGGCCAACAAATCGCGTCCAATCAAGATGTCATTTTTAAGGTAATCATCAGGTATAATGTGAAATAAAATTTTTACGTCATGACCACTAAGCGTGACTTTAGATAAAATTTGCGAGTCACATAATACACTAGATTTTCCTACGCCAGTTAAGGTAACAGTTGCATGCTGCAACGTACCAATAAGCTTATGAGAGACGCTCTCTTTAATTAAGGAACAACCAGCACCGGAATCAAAACAAAATAGGAACTGCTCACCAAGTTGCGAAATTATTCCGGTGACAGGTCTAATATCACACATGTCCACTCGCTTTACGACACTGGGTGCGGCGGGCTGTGCGCTGCTGCTCGCGGCTGGCCATTTCTTTGAACACCGAGATGCCACGTGACCTTCAACACCACACTTGTAGCAAACCACAGGGGCCCGCGTAGCAACGGTCGTGTTGGGGCGGTCAGAGGTCAGAGTTGTTTGCTGCTTGTCATGCGGTCGGCTGAAACATTCAAAAGATTTATGACCAAATTTTCCACAAGCATAACATTTTATGGAGGTAGGAGTGAATCTAAGACGTTTATTATCTTGAATTGTGTTTGAAACAGTCTTTGTCATCTCCTGGTAATTTCGCTTGCGATAAGAAAACGCCATTAGCTCACGTTGCATTTTACAGCGAGTAGTTATCTCTTCAGAAAAAATATTGCGTTGTAACCGTGGCTCGATTTGCCCCATGTGGGCAAGTATCAAGGATACCACCATTTCTTCCTTGCCTAAGTTATTCCATCGAGACATAAGTAAAGTAAACAGACGGCTTGCATATGCAGCAAGACTTTCACCTTCTTGGGGTTTACCAGCAAGCATCTTTAATATAGTCGTTGCATGTGTTTCTAGTGTATCGAAACGAGAAAGAAAAATTTCTTTAAATTCTACCCACTTCATATTAGGAAAAGCTATCTGCGAAAACCATGTTGCGGCCGAACCTTTCATGGCCTTACTAAGAACGAGAATCAATTTACTTCCCTGTATACCGCGTTCCGATAAGCAGATGTCCGCCGTTGCCAGCCAGGCCCGGGCATCAGTGTCAGCATCTTCCGGTTGAAATTTAGGCAGTGTGATGCTCTTATCTTCAATACTCGGTGAGTTGGTTAGCGCCTCCACGAGTACCCTCATGTTGGCTTGTTGAATTTCAAATAACGCACGCCATCCGTCATTTCCTGCGCTCACGTTTTGTGCCGGCATAGATCCCACTTCTGATGTCGGAGAACCATTATCCCTATCGACATCGTCATCAGTGGTTGCGGGCCTAGTGGGCGTCATGAGGGTAAAATGCGAGCACAAAACACAATAATCACAGTTTCACTATTTTTATTTAGATTAACACAATATTTCTTACACACACTTTACACTACTACACCTATTTATAAGTTGACAATAACTCCGAACAAAATATGAAGGTAGGACCGAGCAGTGGGTTCAGGGCACCGATCTTACTTTAACCAACGATCCTTTTTATTCTTTTACGCTTCCAGCGATCCAACTCGATCAGTGGCTATCTCTCAAATGTGTCGCGAAAAGTGTTCGCCTCCCTAAAGTCAAGATGGCGCCTCGACCCCACTCGAGGCACGTGCTCTGCTCTGATTGGTCGATGTTAAAAACCATATTCATAACTTTTAATACATTGGTAAATATTATTTAGTGTTAGAAGATATAACAAATCAAATTAAATTATGAATTTTAAAAGAAATTAAAATGTAAACTAATAACATTATAAATAAAGCAATCAAGCAACAATCAACCAGACTCATAACTTCCTCCGACATATATATATAAAATCAATACTATAATGTAAACAAAACATAAGTATGCACACGAAGGTTTGTAAGAATATATGGATATATGTTTGTTTTTTTTTTGGAAAAAAACTACTAAACCTATGTGGTTAAAATTTGGTATGAAAATAGTATATATATGTAAAATATATATAAGTAGTAAGGATAGTATAATTTACTGGTGTTGTTAGAGGTAGCGATAATGATTTTTGTAATTCTGACACTCGGAATATTAACTTTATTCAGATATAATAATCTTATTTGGCAATCTGTGTGTGATTAGAGTATCGAACCGCGCTATTGCTATAACTCAATCATTGATCAATTGGAAGTCATTAACGCGAACATCGGGTATATGCTAATTACAGCAACTATAAGTAAATAACATCAGTAATAGCTTTAGTTTTGAAATAATTTTAAACATTATTTACGGTAAAATTTTATATCAATTAAATATAATTAAGCACGGACTTATAAAAACAGTTATACAAAGAAAAATGTAGTAAAGTTATCTGTAATAGTCGCAAATATTCTTTATCTATTGAATATGCAAGGTCATCCGTTAGGAATGTACTGTAGCGATAAGAAAGCATACGCTATAGTCGTCTTCATGAAAAAACCTTAAAAGTATAATTAAAATAACATAAAAAATAAAAAAAATATATTAAAGGAACAAACCAAAGTCTAGAGAAGAAAAACAGCTGTTCCATATCATTCTTGTCGTCGGCTGATAAACGTTATTTATAGAATGGCTGATTTTTTTCTATCCAATTGAGGTTAGTGAAACTTGTTGTCTGTACAAATACTATAAAGAGGAAAAATTTATATTATTGTATGTAACGAATAAATAAAAAACTACTGGACCGATTTCAATAAATATTTCGCCGTTATAAAGCTACATTTTCATTGAGCAATGTAAGCTATAAAAAATAGAGATCCACAAGTAACACTGCGGAGCCCAGCTAGTTAATTATATATATGTTAACCCTCTTTTGGATTAGTACACCTCAGGTTACAAATGTACTAAAACGGAAAAAAGCTTATACATCACAGGCTTACTAACCGGTCCGTTCTTTATATGTATGTGTGTACGACATACATATAAAGGCTCACCAGCCGGCTATAAGTGTATGTACATAGGACGGACAATACATGTAAGTCACCACATATTTATCCTCAGCTCCTCACGCAATAATGATACGAAAATACCTAGGTCCTTTATCTAACATAATACGACACATTACTCAAAAGCAATCCAAGCACAAAGCTTAGATTGATGATATACAACTCCTAACTACCATTTATAGCAAAACGAATAAACAGTTTTCCATTTCAAAAACGTATTTAGGTTAAGAGTGTTTGCGATAAAAACCGACACAATAAAGGCTTTTACGCTTTTCGAGAATCGAAATGAATAATGACGTTTCGCCAAATATAGGAAAATGATAAATTGCTTTATAATTCCACTGGACTCAATTTCAGGTTACGGCGTGTTCATGCATGAGTTTTTAATTCGATTTTAAACAAATGTAATTCACAGACACAAAAACGATATAATCAAACAAACGTTTTTATGTGACAAACCTATAGATATGTCATTCGTAAATATTAATATCTTTATGTCTCTATTTTATAAATAAGCGATAACAATCCTGTTTAAAAAACTGCTTCGAAAATGAGACGTTGAGTTTTGGTAGAGCGACAAACAGCAACTCAATTTATCAACTAATTTTAAGACGTAGTTTAAAACAGTCTAGTCAAATACACAACTATGTCAACAGAAGTCATGTTATTACTTCCAACCACTATAAATATAAATACTCCAAAGAAAATCATGAAAAGAACAAATACGAGCAAATCGAACTGAAAAAAAATGTGGCCGCAAACTCACAACCCGTGATACGTGGGAATATTAAATTCTTTTCCGAACGCGGGTCGCTTACATATATACGAGGGTCGCGGTATTAAAATCCATAGTAAAAACAATCTCATTATCTGAACATTATTCTCGTATTGTAATATCTTAAATAAAGAGCTCATGAAAAACAATTGAAAATCAAAACCGCACAACAAAGAAACGTGGTAGAAACGAGATAAAGCTAATATTTTAATTGAAAACAGCTCTCGAAACGCAGCGTCTGACTCTGGCAGAGGCATTTTATTGTCATATTTTCCATTGTCGCTCTCATAATGCATGAGTTTTCACCGGTATTGTTCAGGGTAAACGCCTGGTTGCATTCCGCAGTTTGTAAATTCGTAGTAGGAACAATTTGGCATGACGCCCGCCTGCGCACCATTGTTCTTGGCCAGAACGGGGGTTGCGTGTCATAGTAGAAGATTTAATGGCCACCAACCCCACCAGCTGCTTGTGGTTACAATATCTGTCCAGATTTCACGTTTCATGTGTTGATTTTGCTATACAGACTTCAATATAACCACTTTGTAGAAAACGACAAATAATGGAAATAAATTTTATTTAAAAATAGGAAATACAACTCTGGGTATTTCTTGAGCGTAATCTGATATTTTAGCGCTTGCAACATGTAACATAATCATCTTAATGTGTGATGATTGTACTACAACAATCAAATGCTATATTTTAGTAGAACTTCAATTATCTCAAATAGTAGTCTTAGAGATAAATTTGAATCTACGAAATCAAGGCATTTGGTAGACAAAAATTATGAATGAATATTAGTTATTATACTCGTAGATCGATTAGTAAGTTTTTCTTGCAGACACACAATGAAAAGACAACTTATTTAGTCGCAAATGGCAAATATATCCGTTGTTGTATATATAAATGTTCTTGAACAAACAACAAAATGACATTTCACAAGTGTGAAATGTCATACCTATGAAATGTCTCTTACCTACACTCGTTGGTGCTTCAATAAACTTATAAAATACATTTTCTATTTAACTTGGAAACGCTGAAGTAGCTGTTGCTACTTTTCCCACATAGTAAACGTTTTATTTTTTATGGCTCTCCCAAATAGCCTACTTTTATGGCTTTCGTAACGAGGTCATTGACTTACATACCTATATTTGACGTTAAGAAACCAGCATTAATATATCGGAAGGAAAATAAATTTGAATAAAAAGCTACATAAAAGTTAGGCCTGAGAAAATAATTTTATCCGCTCCATTTGGTCAACACCTGTAAAGTTTTGGAATTTTAAGTACTTACTTCCTTTTGAATTTTAAATTTTTATACTGCCTATAACAATTATATAATATCAATTATATATATATATATTATATATATACTTCTTAAAAAAGGTAATTAATATAGCTTGAGGCAATTGACAAGATTCACATTATGTAAACTTTTATTATGAAATTTATAAATTGTTTTATCACACTTAGCTCTGCAATTGACAGTTTACGTCAAATCAAGTCATCATGGCCATATTTTATGATCCGAGTGTAAAACTAGAAGGAGCTTAGTATCTTGAAAAAAAAACTCACATACCATAAACTTGCTGAAAAAACTCTCCCGCCTTAGATAATGCAAGTGCGCCACATTTTTCTTTTTTCCCTGTGCATATTTTCACAAAAGCATCACATTCTGCCCCCGGCGTCAGTATTACGAATGCACTCCGTTATCTTTGCGTTTCAGCTGAGATTTATTATTGCACTAGTAGTCCGTACTCGTTTCTAGTCGGAATTCTTGTCAGTAAAATACTTAGTGGTGAAGATTTGTGGGTTTTAATTTTAATTTTAACGTTTTAATGGGAACGAAAACTGACCCAGGTACTCGTACTCTGCTGGTTTTATAGCTTTTTTTGTTTTTGTGGGCGAAGTAGATAGCCTTAGTTGCGTTGTTTTTTGAGTCGCCAAAGGGATTAAATAGTTTATTCCAATATATTAGCATAGTAGATTTATATTCGAACATTGATGGAATAAAAACATGACTTGATATAAGTCGAAAAATAAACTTAGATGTTTATTTTATTAAAATGTTCTATGTTTTAAAATAAAAGTTAGAAAATATTGTTCATTAGAATTCTATGTCCTAACTGAAAAGTATTCATAAGTGGATTACATTTCATTTAAGTCATATTATACTATATCCTATTTAAATATGCAAGTAGATTATTCTACTTGCATAAATAAAGAAAATACTGCATAAAATATAAACATAAAATATAAAGCGGGTATTAAGCAATTACACCATCAGAATCAAAATGTAAAAGTTTCCCGAAAAGGTTTCACGACTTTTAAGAGGAAAATATGAATTCGTTATTTGAATTTTTCATCCAAACCACGTTTCGCCTGTTGAGTGCAGGTGTCGTTTGGGTAGGAACAAAAATATAGTGAGAGAGCTGTAACCATAACAGTTAAATTATAAAATAATATTTTGCAAAATCTTAAATTGATTACGGATAACGACACACGAATCAAAGATTGTTTGTTGGTTTCCTCGGCTTTTATGCCCAGAAAAGCCGGTTACCGTGGAAATCATCTCCGTATTTGGTCATTTTTGGGAGTTTTTTTTTTTTGTTTTTTTTTTCACGGTCAAATTTTCGCATAACTACTAGTGTAGGTACAAGTTTTAAATAGTGGATCTACTGATGAATTTGTTTCGCACTAGCTCCAGTTACTACTAGCTCAAAATTTTCAATACATCAAATCTTATGTTTTGTTATTAAAGTTTCATTAAAAACAGTAACCTTAACGGAGTTTCTTTTACTTTTACATCTTATGTTATTTCAGATTGTGACTGAAGTAATTAATTATTAATTCCTTTCATTCAAGTACGTTTCTTTAAAGCGAAACTATTTAAAAGCAAAACGCAGTGAATTAAGTGGATATAATAAACAAAAATACTGCCTTTAAATATATGCAATACTTAAAATATATTTTAGTATGCCTCTAGCTCTTAAGTTTTTTTAAAAACTCCCACAAGGCAATTATTGTAGAAATTAATAAGCAAGAAACACATGAAATGCTTTTATTTAATGAAATAATTAAGATTTTTTAATTATGAGTATTGGCCTTAAATATTACACTCTTAGGAATTTGCCGATTACGTAACGTCTCTAAGAATTTTAATATTTAGTTCAAGAATTTTAATATTTAGATCAATGTGTTCTTCTTTTCTATGTATAAATCTTACATTAGTGAAATCAAAAACTATATATCGTTAAGAGTGAGTGTTTTGGAAACTAGATTTCGGGAATGTATTTATAAAAGCCAATAACAGAGATGGTTAAACTTTCGACCATCAATTAAATTTCTTTGTAAATACATAAAAGCTTTAATCGTATATTTATATCGTATAAATGACGTCAATATCAATTTGTCCAATGAAAAAACGTCTTTTCTGACTGTTAAAAAGGGAATTAATTTCGAAGAACATTTCGAAGAGTGTACTATTGAATTGCTCGAGCTTGTTCTCTCATCTCCATTCCGTTACACAGGACAAGCAAAAATCTACCTGTTAACACCCTTTATCTACACTCGTTTATTTTGTACTAAGCGTTTTTCGTCAACATTCTTAATCAGTACAGTCCGAGAATAAACTCTCTGCCATCTAGATCTAAAAATATAAATATAAAATCTAGATTACTAATCTAAATCTAGAGATTTTATTCAAGGTCAGAGTGAATCGGTATTTTTTAGAACTGCGTGCTTCATCTTGATCCAAATTGTCGTCTACTCTTACGCAAGTTGGTGGCGTAACTTAGTCCTATAGTCAACAAAAAATAATAATAAGGGGACATACTCTACGCGGCAACTTGCCAAAGTAAGTGTTTTAGATAATATTTCAAAAACAACGCGTTTAGTTACACCTCGCAAAGCTGCAAATAAAAATGCATAGAAACCGACCTAACTTCGGTGATGTTGCAAAAAAATCCTACAAGGCATCCTGGGATCTGCTACGAGGCAAGATGTATCTTACGTACCTTATCCGTACGTTAAGTGTAAAAATAAACAGTAATGTTACTATTAAATGGTGGATACTTTGTCTAAAGTGGAACATCGCACGCAGTTTATGTGTGTAGATATCCAGTCTGCGTCGTAACTCTACACATTAATGGCGGTAATAATGTCCACATTAGAATTCGATAGCGTCGGTACAGAAAAACATTTCCTAGTATTGTAAACAATAACAATAGCAGTAAGAATTACTATACACCATCATCGATAAAAAAATTCGTCGATGTACACCACTAATACGGAAGTAACCATAGCAAGTTCGATACAACGTCTGCGATAATATTTAAAGGTGCATCTCCCTATCAAACTAATGCACTACATTCGTGGCGAGTACGCTGAATGGATACGACGTACCTGCGTCTCGGGTCCGGTCAAGCGTAAGGCGCACACTCTAATTTGCGTCTTATAAACCATGATGGACGAGTTAGATTCGAAGGACGATAGTGAAGAAAACGAACATAATGTTATCGAACCAGTGTTGGGTGAGGACGAAGTTATGCAACAAAGCACCATGAATAGCTTACCTGAAGTCGAGATACCAGGCGATGATGACAGGCCTTATAAAAGAGGAAGAGAAGAAGATGAAGAAGAACAGTGGATATTAGTTGAAAGAGATGGAAAGAGATTAAAGGGGAAATTTGAGGTAACTGTAACCAGTAATGATAAATTACCAAAACAATTTGCGATGGCGAGATTATTAACCACGAATAATATATCACACATAGCAAGAATTAAATACGTTAGTCCATACAAGGTAGTACTATATTTTGATGACGAAAAAAGTGCTGACGTCTTATTAACATGCAAAAATCTCCAGGAACTAGGATGGAGATGCCACACGCCCATGGATGTAAGTGTGTCTTACGGAATTATTCGAAATGTAGAACTAGACTTGAATGAGAAAGATATGGCAGAGGCTATAACTAGCCCATGCGAATTAATAGCGGTAAAACGCCTTAAAAGACGAAATGCTGAAGGCTCTGGATGGATTGAAAGTGAAACTGTGAGGTTAGCATTCAAAGGACCTACACTTCCCCCTTGCGTTAAAATACATGGTATGGCAATTAGAGTAGACGCCTATGTTTTCCCAGTCACTCAATGTTCGAGGTGTTGGCGATATGGACACAGTCTGGGAGCCTGCCCAGCTACCAAACAATCGTGTGTTAAATGTACGAGAAACCACGAAAACTGTGAGGTAACGTCATTTCTTTGTGTTAATTGTCGGGGTAATCATCATGCACTTGATAGGATTTGTACAGCGTATAGAAGAGAAAATAAAATTAGAGAAACAATGGCGCAGCATAATTGTGCGTATAGGAAAGCGGCTGTTATGTATGTCCCTCCATCTATTACTATCGAAAAAGACGACTTCGTCCCTCTGAATAGACAAAATCCGGAATCACAGACAACATTACATAACCTTATTCCGGGAAGGGAGACGTATGCGGAAACTTTAAAGTACCCAGCTGCGCCTGTTGTTTGCCATGAAGAAGCTGGAACATCAGCACCAGCAGCACCGGCTACGAATATACATAAACGTACCATCGAAAACTTAAGGGCTAAGAAGAAGGACAAACGACCTCGACAAGTATTTGAAGATGTGGATATGTCGGATCACAGTTCTGAAGAGAATCCTTCAACATCATTTATGCGTCATTCTGAAGAGGAAACCAAGTCAAGAAAAAATAGAAGACGGTCCTCTGGCCTTACATTAAAACAATTATTAGATAAATTGAAGGCCATTATTTTTTCTACCGAGTATGAAGATATTATGGCAAAATTAAAACATGCAGTGTCTATAGTAATGGAGTGGGTTACGTCTAGTGCAGTGAAGTATATGTGTGAGCTGCCTTTTAAAATGAACTTCGGTTAATTTAATGGATATAGTTCACAATATCAACATTTTTCAGTGGAACTCACGGAGTATTCGGCATAAGAGTGACAACTTTGAACAGTTACTATGGAGGGAAAAAACCCACATTGCAGTAATTAGTGAAACTTGGCTGATTCCAGATACGGAACTTAAAGTAAGGGGATATAATATTTTTAGGAATGATAGGGATGATTCACATGGCGGAGTAGCAATCATGGTCCATAAATCGATCAAAGCACAATCGTGCCCAATTTCGTCATCGAACGTTAATATTCAACTCCTTCATGTGAAACTATTCAATTGTAAATATATTGAGAACCTTATATCTGTTTACTGTCCTTCTTCAAGGAACACGCGGACATCACAGTCAGATTGGGATGAATTGTTTACAAAATTTAGTTTAAAAACTGTCATTCTCGGGGATTTTAATGGACATTATGCTAGCTGGTCAAACAAAACTGATTCAAGGGGTAAGCAGATATTCGACTCATTGATGTACAATAACTTTGTTACATTAAATGATGGTAGCCATACTTATAGTAAATTGGTTGGCAACGTATTGCAACAATCGTCCCCAGATATTTCTATTGTCACGGCTGACATAGCGGTACAGTTTCATTGGACACGAATGAATGAAACTTTAGGTAGCGATCACTATATAATTAAAATAAGCATGTGCTATACTAATTCCTACCCTCAATATACAAGAAAACGAAACTTTAGGAAAGCAAATTGGTTGCAATATCGAGAATATATTCAGCATAAACTAATAGGTTTTATTATGCCAGATGACCCGCAATCAGCCTACGATTGGTTCTTGAATATAATTAACGAGTCAGCTGATTTGCATATACCCTATATTAAAATTAGTCATGACCCTACAAATAAGTTTAGCCCTAAACCGTATTGGAACCCGGAATTATCTAAAGCAGTGGCTGAGCGTAGGTTAGCGTTGAAAACCTTTAGAAACAATCCTACCCCAAGCAATTTAAACTATTTAAATGCTAAAATTAGTTATAGTCAACGACTGATAAGAAAAGCTAAACGCGAGGGTTGGCAAAGTTTTTGTTCATCTATTAATGAATCCTCGACATTAAATGATATGTGGCGTAAAATGAAGTGGTTACGAGGTTACAAGTCTCCGAGCCGGCATGTAGATGAATCATCGGCAATCAAGCTGTTACGTAACTTAACACCTGACTATGTTTGCCCAAAACCTCCGGTTTTTTCTTCATACAATGAACACTTAGAGTCGGCTATCACTCTTACTGAATTAGAAAACTGTATTAGAAAAACAGATACGTCTCCTGGACACGATAATATTGCATACTCGATGATCAATAATTTACCTCCAAGTGGCAAGGAGATGTTGATTAAAATTTATAACAAAATATTATTATTTGGATATGTACCAACGCAATGGCGTAATGTTAGTGTGATACCGATTCCGAAAGCAGGTTGTGAGCCATCGTCGGGGACGGCGGCTCTCAGACCGATCTCGCTAATCTCATGTGTTTGCAAAACATTTCATTCCATAGTCAACAGCAGACTTGAGTGGTATTTTGAGTACAATAACCTCTTTCATGAAGAAACAACCGGTTTTAGAAAGTCAAGGTCAACCTTAGAAAACTTAAGTAATTTAGTTTCCAGAATTCAACTTGGATTTGTAAAAAATCAAATTACTGTTGGATGCTTTATTGATATTAAAAATGCGTATAATAATATTGATATTAACGCATTACTCCGTATTATGGATCGATACGGCGTAGGCTCACGTATTTGTTTATACTTGTGGTCATTTTTGAAAGATAGAATTTTAAAAATTCAGTTAGATGATTCATATATTTGTCGAAGTACCGGTATGGGAATTGCTCAAGGTGACCCATTATCTCCGTTATTGTTTAATTTAGCTACAATCAATATTTCTAAATGTATTAAGGGGGTAAATGTTTCACAATACGCAGATGACTTCGTATTGTATTCAACATGCAAATCGATTGAACAAGGGTGTAGTACATTGCAACTAGCACTAAACCGGTTCTCCCGCTTAATCGCAGGTTTAGGTTTGGAGATATCTTCGTCTAAAAGCAAGGTATGTATTTTTAGGAAGGGTGTCAACAGACAGACAATAGACCTTAAAGTAAGTAATGTTCAATTACAGTTAGTTTCTGAGGTTAAGTATCTGGGCATGTGGTTGGACCGTTCGCTAAGGTGGCATACACATGTTAATGAGCTGGGTATTAGAATAGTTAACTATTTAAATATTTTTAAAGCCCTGGCTGGTTCTGGATGGGGAGTTCATCCTACACATTTAAGGAGACTGTATATTGCCATAATACGAAGCAGAATTGACTATGGGAGCTTTTTGTATGAAAGTTGTAGTAAGAGCTACCTATACAAAATAGATAAAATTCAAAATCAGGGTATGAGAGTTATTGGGAGTTTCATTAAAACCACTCCTATACATGTGATGGAGAGTGAGCTAGGTCTCCCTCCATTGCATGTGCGGAGGGCTTATTTAGGAGGGAAGTATTGGATGAAATGCAAAGCTAGGAGAGACCATGTCACTATCAAAATATTGCAAGAGTTATCTAAATACAAAAGAAGTAGATATTGGCGTAGCAAACGAATACCGGTTTTACTCAATACTCACGAATACTTCACTGGGCTCCGCATCCACACCAGCCAGAAGCTGGATATGTACAGTTTTAATACGTGGGTCAGCAGTATAAATTTAAGAAATGTAATAAATACAAATATTAACAGCATTACTGCACCCAAACGTTGCTATGACGTTACATATATTAAAAAATTAAGCGAAAAATGTATTGAACAAGATTATTATCAATATTATAAATTGTACACGGACGGGTCAAAAGATGGAGTGTTCGTGGGAGCTGCGTTTTATGATTCTGAACTAAAGATTGCGATGAGATTTAGTATCAGTGATTATATCTGCATAATGAATGCTGAGCTCATAGCTATCTATGAAGCCTTATGTTATATTAAATCAATTGATTATGACAAATTTGTGATCTTTACTGATTCACGCAGCTCGCTCCAACACTTGGCTCGATGCACCTCGGCAATCCGAGGCACACCGATAGCCTACTCTGTCATTAGACTCATTTTAGAATTAAAAAGTAATTTTAAGTGTGTAGTACTACAGTGGATACCATCTCATTGCAACGTTGGTTTCAATAACTTAGTGGATACTCTAGCTAAACAAGCCTGTACAGACGGTGTCACTTTTCCAATACTACCATTCTATTCAGATTGCATCTACTTGATTGGAAAACGGTGCTATTGCATATGGAGTGAGTATTTTGACCAGCGTTCCAAAGAAAAAGGTATTTGGTATAAAACCATTGTGCCACACCCACTACGAAAGCCGTGGTTTGAGAGCTGTGACCTAAACAGGTCAGACATTGTTAACGCCTTTAGGCTTCGGTCTGGACACGCTCCATTGAGAGGCTTCGCATTTTTAATGCGAAAAGTGTCCTCTCCTGAATGTTCCGACTGTGGAGTTGTTGAAGACACATACCACATTCTCGCGGAGTGTGTCCGGAATGAGGCCTTTAGGGCAACTATAGATATAGATGTTGGACAAGTTGGATTTTACAATAGTATGTTAGCATGCCCAACATCTGATCTAGCTAAATCGTTATACAAACTATATAAGTTAGGAGTTAAGTAAATATTAAGTGTTAGTGGTATATATTTAATATTAAGTAAGTGATTATTGTTTTTTAAATACCCGAGCGACATTGTCGATTACGACAAAGCTCGTTAATAAAGAAAAAAAAAAAAAAAAAAACTAATGCACTTGTAAAACAAAAGTTTGCAAAATCCTGTAAAAAATGTGTCAACCTCACTAACTGGATAAGGTGGTAGGTGAATATACACATGAAGAAAGAAATTTCTTTCTGTAAAAAAAAACCTAAAATCATGACATGGCATTGTTTTTCTACTCGCAGTATTTATTTTTCCTTACATACTATTGTTGTTTGAAACCATACAAAACAAACTCAATTATTGAGAATGATTCAATCAAAAATCTAAATCACGAAGATCGCTACCAGTGCTATCGCTATCGACGCTGCTGTAGATTTTAGCACGAAAAATTTTTAGTGACCGGCTGAGCGAAGCGTCACTTTATCGAGACTAGCATAATTTTATTCCGTCGGTTTGGATGTTACTAATTTGGTACAGTAGTGCTATTGTATATAGTTAGCGCTGAAAGAATTAAAATCAGTGTAAGTGATCTTGACAGAGTTGAAGCTTATTGTCAAAATAAAGCCAGGATTGCGTACAGTTATTTCGCCTATTTCAGGATTATTGGTTAGAGGTGTGCTTAGCTGAAAAGGGTCACTGTACTCATCATAAAAACCTATTTTTTACCATGGGACCATCTCTGAACTAGAGCATAAATAAAATAATAAAAACCGGTAGGTAATTAAAAGATTTAATACGTATAATATTTATTTTAATAATATTTTCAATACAACGGACACGTCATTTTGATTAAGATTCCACTACGTAACATTCCTGGGCGAGTTGTAATACCCGTGAAGCCTCTCTAGCGGAAAATGTGTATTTATGAGTCTTTCCTTAGCGGCAGATAGAAGTACGTTTTGGTGGACTAGAAATACAATAAATGATTTATTTAAAGAATATATGTAACAATTTGTGATGAATGACAACTTTTTTTAAAATTTGTAACACAATTAAATTAAAATGTTATATACAAACTATTATTAAAAGAAGTTAGTTCAAACTTAACCTTTAAGCACTGGAGTATAGGTTTTATTCCGGGCTAAGTCAAGCAGTAAGCAGGCATCTGTATTATTATCACCATCCTTGCTTATCTCAATGCTGAGTATAGGACTCCATCATATTACTTCGTTGCCCTAGTCTTAGCCGCATACGGTATACGTTTCACTGACTTATTGTAAAGATTAAGTTTCCGTCAACGTCATATTCTATATTTCGCCATTTATTATCATCATCTTTAGCTTTAGCTTCAGCATCAGATCTGTAATGCTCGAGGTCCTACGCCCTCCAACAACCTTTGGATATTGCCTACGACTGATTACTGTAATCCCGTAAGTAATAAATAACCGAACAAACTATTAACTTATAGCTGACCTATATTTATATAAGCTTCATTTAAATTTGTTTATCTATATTTTCTCTAATATCTCCTGTCCAGTAGTGAGACGCTCAAAAGTGGATCTATAACTGACCGTTTTTCTCGTCTACTGCTGCTCTTTTCAGCAGAAGTTGTAGATATTTGTGATATTGATTTTACCTTAAAGCCTTACCCCAGGTGTTCGGGAGAACAAGCTAATATTGTCTTGACGTTTTATTGGCACCAACATTGATTGTTATAATTAAAACAAACTCAGTTGTGTTTATAACAATCACAGTTTATTTGAATGGAAATAACAGATATTGGAAGACTACACAGAATTTGTAGCAATTCGAAAATATAAATGTCGTATATTTAATACCTTTACTTCTAATAGCGATGGATTGCCATAAATTGCTATAAGAAGTAAAGACGTAATGGAAGGCCTAATTTTTTAAGTATTCTTAACGTCAGGAAAACGTTAAGTATGTATTATAATATGAAGCAATAATGCGGCTTATCCGTAATACGTAAACATAACTTGTGTAATTTCAGTATAATAATCTTGAAAATCTAAACGAATATACTAAAAACTAAAATCTAAATAAATTGTCTATAGTATTGTAATCTTTCTGCTTTATTTATTTTTGTTATTGTAGTTAGTCATTTTGTTTATGTTAATAAAGTTTGAAACGAATGATCTTCATGTTTTTCTGCATCTTCAGAGATACTTTCCAACAATATCAGGGATACTAAATAAAACTTCGTGTTTTGACAGCACTTTTGTAGTGTGATTTATTTGAATTACACATTTTAATTTCTTACATCTTCAGATGACATTCATTTAACAATATTTTTAATACAATTTTTTAATTTACTATACTCTACATTTAAAAAATGTGTATATTATATCACATTGTGTATGACATTTTGATTTTTAGTTCATTTCTATTAAAATTATAATTTTGCTATTATATTCAATTCTATTTATTTTTTATTATTTCAGGTTATACTACATTATACTACATGAAGTATGATTTGATTTTAACATAATTAATGTGTAAGTTAGAGTCATGCATTATATTTATGATATTATTCTATTCAACAAAATGTATATAATATTGTTTACAGGCACTAACTTATAATGTATAAATTATGATTGTACTCGTAGGTACTTAATTAACAAAGCTCAGAAAACTTAAAACAATGTAGGCCGTAAAAATAAAGTTATAGTATGTATCGATAATCCTGTTAATTTTTTATACAAAAAGTAACATAATGTTATGAGTAAATTACTATAGCTTAACAATATGATAATTTAAAACCATTACTGTTAAATCTTAATGCAAGAAATCGCCTAAAACTCAATGATATGAAAATTTATTTCGTAATAGATCGTATTGTCTTCTTCATTAGATTACTTCTTAGAACTATATAAATACTCATTAATTATACAATCGTATTTATAATACTATATTTTGGTACAATATTGTTGTTAGACTACCTATCGGTTGTATTGAATGAATGCTTAACCAAATTGAACAATGAATGTGTAGTAATACTGGAAATTTTCGTATTAATGAAATTATTAATCATATTATTTACGGTATATTATAGTTTTAGTAAAACTAAATAGCTGATACAGAATTATGGCAAAATGTCTTAGCATAGAGCCGCGCGAGGTATTAACCATCAAAACTCAAGTTAAGGACATGCGTAAAATCCTCATCAGGCCAATGATTTGCCCTTTCACATTCACATCAAATTAGGCGACATATATTTTCTTGAATAATGTAACGTAAAAGGAACTTTACCATTATCGTCATTGCTGATTTTATTAGGCCTTAAAAATTAAATTACTTACATACACGAACAAACACACACTCATCAGTGGCAAAGTATGTAATTGTAGCAAGCAGTTTTTACAACCTTTGCAGTAACATTCGTGTAACCATAAACAATTGCTTTTCTCAGTTATAGCCAACTAACTACATAATATGTAAACTAAAGATACCAAAATGCAGATATAACTAATTTATTTGCTAATATTATCATCTATTTATCTATATTCAGTCACATTCATATATTATACAAGCACTTGCAAATATTTGACGCGAGAATTGAACACTTCACGTAGCAAAGAACTAACTGTCTCAGATTAAAACGACGCAAAAAGAGAATACTTATCGAACAAGTCTATATTGAAAATAAAATAAAATAAAGATGGACCAGGCAGTCTCGTTTCTTTTTTATTAGTATTGCCAGATATCATCACTATTTTAAACATAAATATCGCTAACCTTGCTATTTTATGCAAAGTTGATAGCTAATGCCTATTGGATTGATAGGACTCTAATAATACCTTGAACTTAAACTAGTGAAACATTTTAACAATAGTCAAGGCAACTAGTAATTGTGTTGAAACAAATAAACTGAAGTTTACATAATATACATGAATTAATCTTGATTAGACACGAATCGCTATCAGAAAGTAACGCTATTCTTAATAAGCCTTTGTAATTACAGATTTATATGACTTCTTTATAACGACAGATTCGTGCTAAATGCACGACCTTGCTTATTGGCATTATTACACGTCGATATTAGTTTGAGACAGTTATACAAATATCAATGTTTACGCTGTCACAAATAAATCCGCCACGATCTTGTACGCCGTGTGTTGATTACTTATTTTGTTTGCTTTGATACGAGTAGAGAAATATTAATACACAAGACACAGCTCAAACCAACTGTAGCATAATCAAGTTACCGCAAATTTGCTAATACCAAAGTTATAGCAAACTCTACACTTACAAATTTCTAGGTACCCAAATTCTCTCACTGTGTTCATATTATTTTGTGTTCAATATTACTAACTACTTCTCTGTTGACAATATAAAGTTTTAAAAAGTTATTCCTGATAATAGTCGTGTATTTCATTATAATAACTACTTTTATAACGAAATACGTTAAAATCTTCATGTCCACGTCACTTGATTCCCAAATTTACACATCTCGTAGTCTTCAACAAGAATTAATTTAAATCTCGACTATTCGGTAAAAAATGTCTACATTCAATTTTAGACATCTACGGTCTCATAAGGCTTCTTCATAATAAACTCCTACGTTGATCTGAAACAAAACAAAGAAATTTTTAGAACATGTATAAAAATATGATAACAATCATAAGCGGCGGTGAAACTGACTAAACTAGAACATCATATCATCATATATATTTCTGAAGCCGAGAGTGCCTAATGCCAGAAATTAAAGAAATCGTGGAAATTTTTTGGCCATACAATGAGATTTTATTCATTGTCAAATTTATATATACCTTGAGCAGTATTTTTTTTGTAATTTGAAGTTGGAGTTTCGAATGTAAATAATCTTCAATTTAAACTCTTAAATAATTTTGTCATCAGATAGACCACCGAGAGGACATTTATGGTCATTGACAATGACCGTGATGATCTATTTTGTACATTATTTATTACGATTCACTTATATGATTTAAGACCAAAAGTTCATAATGAAAACAAATGCATTAGATTAGATTTCACTCCAAAAAATATTCGGAATTAAAGAGCAAACCGTTAGAAAATCACTTAGTTTAATGCTATCATAAAGGGCACATAAAAGCTTTGACATGTTGTTTTTATGGAACAGTTAAGAGTGCTCGCGAAGATTTTCGTATTTTAGTGAATCGTATAGTAGATTAGCATTATCTGCTGTTTGCACGAACACGAAAAATATATCGTCAGAAAAGTAAATGCTGAGCTTATTTTTCCGAATAAGAAATTCTAGCTAAAATACAAAAAAATTAAATATATTTAAATTATTTTCTTTCTTTATTTTTTTATATTTTTATCATGTAATAATTAAATAATAATAAATTACATTATTATTGGTAATTACATAATTTAAGAAAAATATTTCAAACTGAACTTCAAAATTCAATTATGAAACATAATATTGGTATAGAAGTTGTTCAATATCACGAACAATCTTTGTTGAATACACATTATGGAATTTAAACAAATATGAAATCCTATAAGTTAGTCTGTCAAATGCTAAAAAACATGTTATTTAATTTGTAAATCAGATTGTGTAAAGATGAAATAATGGCTTGAGTTTGCCATGAGTCGCGTGATGTATAGCAATGGTGAATTATATATTTACTCAAGACAAACTAGTAAATAAATAACAAAAAAAGTCTAAAACCGCTAAAACAAAGTCAGTCAAAATCGTCGTCAAAAACTGACGTAAAATATAATAAGTGTGTAATAGAAAACAATGTCCATACTCACATTATTATATCAGTGCTTATACTAAACAACATGAACAGGACAGCCGTCTTTTGCTCTTGCACTCTCAAGCGGCGGTGATATGACGACGTACGTATCCCTCGAAGGCAGCTCCTCGTCATCTCCAGCAAACAGCGGAGGAGGAGGGATGACGTCATCGTCCACTTCCTCTTCGGTCACCTCCTGCCGTTTGCTCCTCCCCGGCATATAGTTCATCACACACGTCACAGCAATCAGGAACAGAAAGAATATGAAGACCACGTCGAACATGATCAAGAAGTTTAGCATTACAAGTTGCATCACGTCATTCACTAGCCCCCCCGTCGCATTCTGCTACTCTCATCACCGTTTCTACTTCAAAACTTCTACTTTGATCGCTCACAACATAGTCTGGATCGATACCTGCAACAAATAACAAGGCGTTTTATTGTTTGCGTTTCGTTGTCAAAGGGATGCCTTCGCTGGAATCAACATTGTTTTCGATGTTTTTAATCAGCCAGCTAAAACCTGGTACATGAGTGAATTTCAACATTGTTTTTATAGAAACTGGCTTTTAGGGCAACATCTAAAATACACAAAGGCCTACGCTCACGGGCGGGCGTTAAATAGGAAAATGAGGAATAAATATTAATATTCTTCCTGTCCCGCATTTGCATGGTAGCGATTTTCTAAATCGGGCGATGGGCACGAATTCAACAAACCTGTGTTCCACGTACAACCCATAAGTTAGCAATTTATATTCAGGACCCTTCATTTAGCAGTATCTTTATAAATATATGGAGGAAACTTCAACGCTTAGAATGTGATTATTTTTAAAACTTGACGCAAAAAAGGGGGTGTTATAAGTTTGTCTGTGTGTGTGTGTATGTCTGTCTGACGAATCGTAGCTCCTGAACTGACTAACTGATTTTGTATTTCTTTTATTTTTTGTTTGAAATGTGAATTGGTCAGGAGTGTTTTTAGAAATGTTTGATGAAAATTGGCCCAATATGGCGGCCGTTACATAGTGGCGTATTAAACCACTTCCTCAATATGGGTATCAAATTAAAAGGCTTGATAAATTTCAAAATTGATTGATTTACTGTCTGTGTCAGGGATTATTAATTTTTTTATACTTGCATTAGAAAGCTCTTAAAACTAGATGTAAATTGTTAATCGATATTCTAGATAACTTAAAGTTAAATTTGAATATCGTGCTTACGTAACTTATGTTTGTAAAACACAACATTCAATACTGTTTAATACAAACTTGATGAAAGTAAGTGGTACTTTTGCCGTTTACGTGGGCGTAGCGACCAAATTGGCTTTGTTAAAGGTTTCCTAACTTTTCGAAAGTTAAATAGAATTTGCTTGCATACAAATAAACACATAAAACTTCAAAAGGGCAAATATTAATGAAGCTAATAATTTTAGAAATTGGAACCAAATTTTACTGGATTTTTTCAGACTTAAGACATATATATTCTTACAACAGAGAGAGAGAGAGACAAATGGAAACTTTTAAAATAATGTACTCTCGTACTACTACTTATTTTTAGGGCTATGGATAACCGAACTACTCGTAGTACACACAAAAAAAAATAGCTGACATACATATCAACCAAAAAGGTTTAAAATTTACAATTTTTTGTTTTCTTATTTTAGGAATTTATAGCAAAAATGTTTGGAATAGGTTTCAGCTGATTTATAAGTATAAAGTAAATTCGATGTAGATGCAACCCTAATTTGACAACAATTTCAAACAAAATTGTTACAAAGCTGTAACAAAATTATTAGAAGTGCGAGCTAAAGCTGTTAATTTTGCACCCAATTCTTTGATAGCAGCAATATCGAGTTGAAGGAATAACTTGACTAAATTTTAATAAATTCGAGTTGAGAGCTTTCATTCTAATAACAAACAGAGTTTAAAGACGTTCTAATTTTTTAAGCTGTTGTATACCTATGTTATGCTTATGTCCTCTCATAACTATAATTTTTATTATTTTAGCCAATTACTTCTCGCTTGCTTTAATTTATTTCTTACTTTTGTATCCTTCCAATGTACTGTATCAGTGGTGCAAGTAGTTTTCAACTTATACAGTACCATCGAAACAAGGTAGCAAAAATAAATCTTAGCTTATCCTTAACCATAGTCCCCAACACAGGAGCAATTCTAGTGTAGTCCAGACAACTGAGAGTGTGAAACACTGGTGAAACTGATATTTATAATAACACACTCATGAAACGAGATCATATGGGAAACATGACCTGTATCAACTTATAGAAGAACATTTGCTGACAGATGCTAGAAAATTTGGTTAGACATGAAATAGAGAAAATTCACTTCATTTGCTCAATCGGTCAGCTTCATAGGCACTCTCGATTCACATATTTTTTAAGCTCTGCTTACTATAACTTTATTTATAAATTATTTTTTATCCCTCTTTTTTTAAACTATACGATCTTAACTTGCTTCATTTATACAATCTTAACTTTGAAATATTCGGTTAAGCCACAATTCCATTAAAATAATGGCCTTTAACCAAAAGGCAGCTTTATTTCCGTCAATACTCCGAATAATGAAGTCTTAACCATTAAGAAATGTTCTGTCTCAAAATTGAAACTCCCTAGCACTTTAGCATTCTTCAACAGACTTCATAATGGTTATAAAGATCTCAAGTCGGTGATTGGTTACTTAGAAATAGCTGTTAATCTGTGGCTAGTCGTGATTTTTTATTTCGGTGCCTACAAAAGTACCCTTAAAGCCAGGCGACAGTACCTAATTATGGTGGAAATCAAAAGCTTTTTCTACTCCACAAGTTCTGTAAAAGATTTAATTAAGAAAAGATAACAGTATAATAAAGAGGTGTGGTTTTAATTTACGGATGCAATTAATTTTTATGGCAAAAAAATCAATGTTTACATTTCTGTGATTTAGGGGTAGAAACCGCTGTTGACCGAGCCAGATCTTTGCTTCGAGTTAAAATGTTCGTTCGTATGTTAGTTCGTATTTTTGTCTGCATTTTAGTATTTTCGTACAAAGTAACTTAGCGTACAGCTTTCCGAGGTTTTAAATTCTTAGTCAGGGATGTTTGGATATGTTACACAAAAATGTAAGTTTGCTACAACGCCATTTAGCGTCTGATTTTAATGATATTTCCCAAGGAACGTAAGACAACACTATACATACAGAATTCTGAATATAAAAAAAAAAATCTTTAATAAATGAAAATTGAAAATTTTGAATAACTCCCAACACTTGTTGTGGCAGCCATCTTGGATTTGAAATTATCATAATGTATCGAGTTCTACTAGTTAAGTCATTTCATTTGATACCCATATTGAGGAAGTTGGAAAAAAAACTTGTACTTCGCAACTTAATGGCGGCGGCCATTTCAGACCGATTTTCATTAAATATAGCTTAGAACACTAATAGACCTTTTATACTAAAAAAGAAAATTAAAATCGGTCCATCCGTTTGGGAGCTACGATACCACAAACAGACACACACACACAAATACTTGAGTATTTGTGTGTGTGTGTGTCTGTCTGTGGTATCTTAAACTTAAAACACTTCGTAATTTTTACGTCGGGGGTTAAAAGCCGTCGTAAAATGTGTGTTCGCGAGGTCAACAGTTTGCAAGAACTACAAGCAATAAATAAACGTTTCTCACTCATAGCTCCCCACTAGAACTTCTCCTGTATCCGAGATGCCATGCAACATTCACAAACACACGCACAAAGACATCCAGACCCGAAGACAAATGTTCTGAACATTTTGTCTTCGGGTCTCATCATTCGAACACATGTTCCGACCGGGAATTGAACCCTGGACCGTCGTATCTCGAAGCAAGCATACTATCCACTAGACCACGGCGGCCGTCAATGTACGTTAAATTAGCCAAGGGCTTGTAAACATATAAAAGCAAGCTTGAGATTGGCGTGCTGCATGAAAACTCTATACCTTTTAGTATTAGGAGTTGTGAATCTGCAGCACCTACTTACTCTACGAAATCACGTAAAGCATTAGCTGGCTACGGCTTAGTATTGGTCTACAGTGGTTTAGTCGGCAAGCCGCAACCACAATGCACTATCTAGACGCCACAGGAGCTTAGGATAAGGGAACAAAACTATAGCCACGTATACTGAGAATCACAGACAAAATTAGAAATCAGCGGTGTCCTATCGAAAAAAGCTATAGTACAGACTGTAATGAGGTTTTTAATTATTATCCGTTGTAGGTTACGTAATGCATATTATATAATCGCAAGGAGCTTGTACGACTAAATTATACTCCATAAAATCCAAAGTTTGTTATCACAAACATTTCACGGTAAATATATGTAAAATTTCGTGTAAAGTTTTGTTTTATTTACTCAAAAGATTTAGACATGCCTTTGACATTATTGGTCGTTTTTTAAATACAAAAGAGCGACTGCCGCTTTTTTAGGAATAATATAGTCCTTTAAAAAATTATGGTTCAACTATATTTAGAATGTTTAAAAATATTGTTTATCGTAATATTATACATAAACTTTTTCTTTGCACGTAAGTCGTTGGGTAAATAAAAGTATACCGTCATTTTTGGTACTGTAAATATTGGTAAACTTTTTTAATCGTGACTAAAGATTTGATTGCAAAAAAAATTAAAATTATGAATCATTTATTTAACGAACAGTTTAAAGTAAACTTCAAAATCTCCAGTAAAACACTCGTTTAGTTTAGGAAATCTTTTGAAACTTTAAAAGCGGAGGTCAAAATCTATTTCTACACATCGAACAGCACATGAATTTAATATGAAAACGATCGGTCAAGGCCAATAAAGAGCACCGAGACCGGATTTTGCAGCGATCCAAATTTAAATCGTCTTCTTGGAGCTAACAGTCCGAAACATCAACAAAGCCAAGAAAAATTAATACCCAATCAATGCCAAATTGAGAGAGGGATCAGAACGGTTTATTTCCATAAAGACAAACTTATTGGGTCAGAGCGCAAATTGGTTATATTGTTTATTAAACTTATTGTCATTTTCTGAAGTGTATTTCGAGTAAGTAGAGACTAACAAATTGTTATTTGTACTCTTTTATTGGACAACAATGGGTCGCAAATAACAGTTTGATATTTCTACTTGTATTTACTTTCAAAATACACTATATTTGAAAGATATGAAATAGAACTCAAGAAAAACATTATTAAAAAGTAAAGCTATTATTGTAGGCAAAGCAAGTGCTTTGGTATGCGGAAAAACACGGTGGGCAGTTTTTAGGTTCCCTTGCAAGTACTAAAAAGAAACTTTATATTTTCGCTCTGTCCGTCCGTCCGTCCGTCAGCCCGTACGTCTGTCCGCCTTGTTTGTTATCTGCATTTATAGACCAAAATATACTTACATACTTACGATAGTTTAAGAAGTGCATTGTTGCTGTTTCAGATCATTTTAAAAATGTTCGGCAGTTGCGACACAACATTGAAAGAAGAATCTAAATATACAAAAAAATCTGTTCAGAAGTTGTCTTTTATATGTAATTAAACGCAAAGTTATCAAAGGTCTGACATCGATGCAGACCTAGCGCGAGACCTAGAGAGAAGTACCTAAAATCAAGGTACTTCTCTCTTCTCACGAAAACATATTAACAACCATAATAATAAATAAAAAAGCAGTGAATTACAGTCTGTATCCGACAAGAGGGAAAGAAGTGGAATGTGTCACGCTCTCAGCATGTTCTAAAAGCGACGTGAAACACGCGGGGGCGACGCTTATCGAGATTATAGGGGTTGAGAGGTTTATTGCGAATGTATTGCAAACGTACGAAGTGTAAAGGAAAATAATTATAATGTGAAATTTGCATACTGTTTTTAAATAGGTTATTTAGGCTTGCTAGGATGCGACTATAGGGTCTAAGATGAAGCACGCTTCCTTTGAAGAAACCGATTCACTCGTGACTTGAAAAGACGAGGTCACAGCTATTATAAAATAGAGTAGACGGCAGCGATTTCACACAATAAAAGTAGAAGCAAAGCGTTTCGTGCATTGCGTGTGGAACCTCTGCCATATAAACTTACTGGCGTATATCAATAAACATAATTAAGCATATCTATTGAAAAAATACGAGTAATGTGAGCGCAAAATTACGCTCGCTTTGCTCGCTTCAGTTGTCATACTATTGTTTTGGTCTGTCCGTTTGTATGTTTGTGTGTATGAGGGTACTCTTGTACATGTGATAGTTTCCAATCAATCAATATTGATTGGAAACTGTCACATGTACAACTAAATACACAGGCTTTGACTTAATTTTGTCCTCATGAGTTTTTCATTAGGAGATTATTTTTACCTAATATTTTGCTTATTGAATAATACTAGCAGAGAGATACAAACGTAAATATTAATCCTTTCTGTTTTCATACAATTAATTCATTGCCTGCTTTCCAAAAGTTATTCAGATTAATTTGTGGTAACGCGCTATTTGTTTTTTACTAAAGATTTTTTTTGTTTTATTTTACAGCGTGGTTTGTTTTATATCCTCACTTTATTGAAACATTTGAATTATTACACATCGAATTTTCAAAAATATCTTGTATCTATGAAACAAAACTCATATTAGGGAGGTTTCTTATAAATAACGGGTAGCCCTGTACATTGATTTGGCAGTTGAAACTAACATGACGTCAAGACAGCACGCTGCCTTAAGTTACGAGGCAATAATTACCCACTGATACATCATGTTGCCAAATCGTAAACTTTAGAACGCTGATGTTGAGAATAAATTTATTCTTTTTAATATAGGTATTATAGTGTTAAAGTAGCTCGCCTTAGTGACGAGCTTTCGAGGCTATTTATAGGCTTGTAAAAGAATATGGCCTATTATTATTCTTACACTACAATCAATGCATCTAGTTAAAATAACGTAAAACTTTTAATTCTAGCATCTCAACTATAAGCCCAAAATTTAAATAGGTATGTAAACATCAGTGTAATAACACGAGTACAACCTTTACAAACATTTTTGAAAGGCGCGTCTGCGTCAAAGATAAATTAGCTTTCACGAATTTGCAAAATTTGATGACTTCACTAGGTTTGTTGACACTACAAAAATATTATACGATTGTTCAAACCTACAAGTCTTCAGAAACGTGTTTTTTAGAGGGACATTTTTTCGAGAGAATACTCAATTAAAATTATTAAAAAGTCTCAATTTTGATTTATTGGCCAATTTCATGTTTTTTTTACAACTGAAAAGTACTTCCAGTATAATATATTGCGTTACCGAAGATCATATCATCATCTACCTAACTATATATTTTTAGTAGCGTCATTCAATGTACCGAGTCTTATATTTTTTAAAGTAGGAACTTCACGTAAACTTGTATTTATTTACACAATAAAGCTATAACGATTAATAGCGTATCTGAAGACACTTTTTAAATAAGAAGTTACGCGACCCATGTCACGGTTAGGCTACATTAATCTCCGTAAGTCCTATCGAGTTACCGTCTACGTGAAACCGCTCTCAAATCCGGATTATGACCGTTACTATATTTTAATAAACGTCTATTGCACCCGAAAGTTATGTTAAATTGAAGCCCGGCTTTGTGCGCCGACGTCTAAAATCGCTTAGCTCCAAAGGTTGAAATAAAATCGACAGTAAGGACTAAATTATAAAGTAAAAAGTAACTATAAAATAAAATAAAATAAAATATATTGCTGGTATAATATATTGCAGCCATATTAATGTACATTAAAAAATACTTAGCAAATTGTTATTGGGCAAATTACCGACTTTTTGACCTGACCACCATAACAAGTACACCGAATTTGTTTATATTCTAGATTTTTATTGTAAACTGTGATAATGTTATTATTATTTAGGTAGAGTTGCTTCGCTTGCTTTGCTCGTTTAGTCGTTAGACAAATCTACAGAATGCTACGCAGTGCTACGATATGCTACAACGTTCAGATTTGTGCGAAAAAAACTGTTTTACCTGACTGCCAGTGGATGGATGGATGGTGTGTCTAACTTTTTGTGACCTTCTACGTCTCAAGCAGTAGAAGGTCAAGGAGGTAGCCGATTTAAACCGAAAAACCAATTATGAAGTGCGAGGGGCACAGACCAGTAATTATACAGGTACGCGCAAGGTGTCATTGTATTTGTCTTTATCTTCAGATAGTCATATACTGTTTGCATCGCGCTGTTTCACTCGTTAACATATATTTTTTTTATCCTACACGGCTATGAATTTGACCTCAAGTTCGCACGATACCGGAAGTCAGCGATACTGTAGCTCTGTATGGAGCATGCCTAGTCTAGAATACACTGGCTCTCAAGGAAGGCTGTCGGAACACACCGTGAGGTGCTTGGCGATAGATTTTACAACTTGAATATACAGATAGAGATATACAGATATTATACTACAGAGCAAGAGATTATGCAAGTAATTAACTATTTGTAAATATATCTCTAATTTAATTCGAACTGGATCTTTACGCTATTAACCTGTGTTTTTGTTCATAAATTTACTAAATGATTTTATGTAATCTTATGAGAAATAAATATTCTTAAACCTGATAGTTGTATAAATTATTTCGAGTCGAGTTTTTTTTGTGTCGGGTCGCTTCTTATACTAACTTTTAAAGTTAATATTTCCTCTTGGTCCCTAACTGAAAGTTATTCGACATGATAAGCACAGCGGGCCCCATTCAGGTCCACCTTCCTTGCCAATAACCTCCTTACTGTCCTAATGGAGGGTATGGAAACTTTATACAAATTGTTGCTAATGACTAAACCGATCGTATGACTGAAGGGTGATTTATTACGATTAAAGAACATGCGCAGATGGTTAACTAGCCAAAATCATCACCAAAATTGATAAGTTATTAACAATCATTAGCTATTTTTTTATACTGGCAGTAAAATTCTTCCAAGACACTCCATTTGGCCATATCCTATAGCTGCGCCCCAGGGTTTAACCCGCAGTAATGGTTTGATCATCCCTTAGGAAAAATAAGTTTTTTTAATGTGTTAATCAGTGCAAACGCTATCCCAGTCCCAAATTTCATCAAAATCATTTCAGCCGTCTGAAGGTGAAGAAGTAACAGAAAAACACACACAAAGACAAACTTTCGCGTTTTACGATGTTAGTGTGATGATATAGAAGAAGAAATCGATTCATGCGCTGTTTTAGAGTAATTAAGAAATACACTTAAAACCGAATTATGTATCAATTGTATATATATACAGTACTAGCTGTGCCCCGCGGTTACACCCGCGTAGTTCCCCATTGGATTGTCGAGGTAATGGGAGAACTACTTTTTTGAAGTCGGTTAAAAAGTATCCTATGTCCTTTCCCGCGGTCCAATCTACCTGTGCACCAAATTTCATCCAGATCGGTTTAGTGGTTTTGGCTTGAAAGCGAAACAGACAGACAGACAGACAGAGTTACTTTATCATTTATAATATTAGTTAGAATGGTATTATGTATGGGTGACAAAAAGTCTACCGCGGGTAAAACCGCGGGGCGCACCTAGTTATATTATATACCTGACCTCTGCAGGTATCAACGTCTGTACACTACGATTCACGATCGCAATATGCTTCACCAATTACGAACACGGTTACCAAATAAAAAAATACGGCTATGCAAAGTAAATTACACGTATGAAGTTTATTGCTACAGCCAGGGTCGTAGACCTGAGTAACGTGCCGGGAAGTAGCCATTTAAGAGGGAACATGAGATTTAAAAAAATTGTCTCTATATATCTGTGTACATAAAGATATATAAATTGGCCTTATAAATAGAAAGATAAAAATACTGCAATAATAGCAATATCATGACGGTAATGTTACTTTTAACCAATTTTAAAAAACATGGCTGTTTTCAAATTTACTGTAGCTTGATGTGTGTTATCGGATTATTCAACGACGCTTTGACCGGTTTGAATCAAAATTGCTTATACTTATTTCAATTCTTTCATCCATAATCTACGCGACCTCGGATGTAGTCTTCCATTGATTTCAAGAGACAGTTACCAAGTTCAAATGGAAGCTTGAGCAAAAGACAACTTGAGCAAGAGCTACCGCATTACCTCTTAATAGATCGCAGTAAATTCGCGAAAAGGCGGTACCAGCCTGGGAAGGTTCCGTGAGGTTGCGGATATTTTCCCATCACGTCATATTGTGTCCTCAATTTACAAACGGAAGTAGTGTACGAAGGATGTTACGTGTTACCTGGGCAGATTGAGTTTTGTTATTTTTTATTTTTTGTGTTGTACCTACTTGCTGCTTGTCACGGGATATTCCTGATGCTAATAATTTGTAAATGTATAGAAAAATATTGATTGATAGTATGCTTATGAGACTTTAATGCTCAGAGAACGAATATATTACTAATCGTCCTGAATGAACGATAAGCAATATATATTTGTACTCTTCGAACACACGTTTGTGATCAGATCTCATAAATTTTTTGACCGGTTTTGAATTTATATTCTAATTAAATACGAAATAAATAAATATCCTCGAACGTATTCCTTTTTTGGGATTCCCATTATGTTTCTGTTATTCATTAGTTATGCGAACAGTTTACCTTACGAGCGACCTTTTATATCTTGACTGATTTAGTTCATGACTTTGTTTAAGTTAGGGAGTACCTATGTGGCTCCGATATAGTATTATAAAAATCGAATCGTAAAAAAATCTTCTTTGTTAAACTATCTTGTAATTGAATAACTGCGATGGAAAAAAACCTCACAACCCGTAAAAAATGTAAACCAAGTTTCGTCAGATTAGTCGAAAAATATGACATATACTCGTAGGTAAACGAATGTCAACATCTAGAGAATGACACAAATTAACAGTTTAAATATTATATTTTGCTACTTTACCAAAGAAGCTTCGCTCGCTCGGTCAATTATTATAATCAATCACGAGAAAACTAGGACGCTTCTAATAGAATTCTATCCAATAACGCTCTTAGTTATAGATCTCAGATATGATTTGAGGTGCTTGTAGTAATTATAGGATAAGCCTGCTGAATTGCCCCTCTATTATGTTATCGATTTGGCTCTTAATTATTAGTATTACATCTTAGAGATTAGAGTATTGTGACGGGAGATTAAGAACTCTTGCTTATTCGAGAAGATCTTTAGACAAGTTTAAATTAGAGGTAAATTTTTACGACATTCGGACCAAATAGTGTTAGTGAACTTTTGAGGACGTGTTCCATTGTGTGTTACTTTTTTCGAAGTTAGGTAATACACTCGATAAGACAGTAAATGTCACGTTACAAAACTGTTTATTATTAAAATATACGAAAATGTAACGTTAAATCAAATAATTTTTTAAATCTCCAATATTAGTGGTAGAAAAGGAACCTAATCCGAAACCCAAAAAATTACTTTTTTATGAGTGATTATAATTATCTCACATGACACCCGCTTAATAGGGGGACTCTTGCAAAGCAGTGGGACGTTATGGGTCGACACAAACGTGAATGTAATTATTGAGTACAGTTTTCAACAGAAAAGTTTATTAAGATTAATAAATAACTCGTTATATTAGTCACACAAAAACTAAAAGATAAATTTAACATCTAACGCCACGAAATCGTCTTATAATAGAAGCCTACGTATAAGTGACTACAAGGTCTCCTATGACAAAGTTATCTGGGGGCACGGCAGTGCCCCCGCCAAGTCGAACAATACAAAGGCACGGCCGTACCATCCTTTTCTCGAAGGGGTTCGATAAATATGTTAGCTCAATAGTAAACGTTTATTATAATGAATTACTCCTCACGGTTTAATATAATCCCTTCCCATTTCGTTAACTATTATATATGTCTCTTAAAGTTGTTTCTGAAAGGAGAGGCCGTCATTAATAACATAAATTCAATGAAGTACAAAATATAGGTAGTGATATAACTAAAATATAAGATGACACAATTTATACGGTGGCAAGTATGACAATATTGACTTATTTTCTCAAACAATTCGCTTCCGTCGTCTCAGTTTCAATTATCGTAAAATTGACTTATCCTTGTTCAAAAACAACACATCTATTTTACTCGAACATTCTGATATTACCTACACAATGTCATTTTTCGCAAAGTGAAATTGTAAAAGAAGTTATAACCAAGAAATACAAACCCAGTAATAATTGCTTCTCAAATACATAGTTGAAATTATTTAGGAATAAATTTTAATGCGACGTAAAAATTTCACAGTATAATGAAATATTTAATATGGTATAGTGTAGTAATTTTAAGGCCTAGACAATATCAAACATTGGACAATGTAGGACCTTGATCAGACTTGCATTAGACTTAATCAGATTTTACACTGAACATTCGAAATTGAAATGTTATTTAGGGACTGGAAATGAAAAAGGCTTTTTATTTATTTTATTCATCAGACAAGTTGAAAACTATCGCGGTACATTTACGAGTATATTTCCATATCTCTTACTTAACTTCCCAGCGGGATAAACTGACTATTTATCAATAGTTTGCAGATAAGTCGGTATCTCTCTACGTGGGAAACTTTCTGCTTATTCCCTCAACAATACACAGAAAGTACAAGTTCGGAAATGAGAGTTTGAGTACGTATAATACGTAGGTATATAACAAAGTAAACGGGCCCCGATGGGTCGATGTCTCTTGACTTCGTTCCGTATCGAATAACCTTATAATACGTAAATGGTGAATGCGAAAATCGCAATTTGAGGCAGAATTTTTGTCGGGCGAGGAAATGTAGGTAATAAGACATGGTTGTGTTACAAATTTTATTATTTGGTTGGTTTGTTGTGTGAATGAAAAATGTGTATTTCTATTTAGGTGTAGGTAATGTAGGTAAATTGAATCAGTACATTTTTAAGAATTACGTCGATTGTAGATAAACATAGTACGAGTATAAGAAAATTTCTTGGTTCAATTTAATAACGTTTTACTTACTCGTAGATAACACATGTGTAGTATTAAAAAAGTAAAAGCAGCCAAGAAATTATCGAGAGATATAACGTCGTAGAAGTAAATAGAGGCGGAGTTTATAAATGTTACAATGTAAGAACACATAATTTTCACATACACATTCACAGCTGTAAAGCTGTGATTCGAAAAGTAAAAGAGCAAAATGTCAAAGCACGTAACTGGCGAGTATAAAATAATTATAAGTTAGTCTGGTGATTGTTTTTTATCGCCCATATTATTTTAACGATAGGTACTCGTTCGACCAAACGTTCATATTTTATGGATTTTTTTAATGTAATGGTGTCTGGGCTCGACGTTTCCACAAAAATATTGTTATGGATGTAAGATAAAATATAGAATGAACGGATGTGTTAATGACGCGACGCCAAAACGTTTTCATTATGATTTTCGGACCTAATTTCGGCTCATGACCACTTTGTTGAATTCCAAAAATATTGAAGTTCCATGAATTTTGAATTTCAAACTTCATGCCGCTTTTATAATATCTGCTTAGGAATTTATAATCCTTGTAAATATATCTCCATTATAAAAGTTGCAATTAATTATTTTTTTAAAAAACAGAAGCATAAATATAAAAATTTACCTAAACACTTAAATTAAAAAATCCCATCCAACTCACTACCTTGTGGCAATGTTCCCAGGATGCTGGCAGCGTTACCTCGCTGAATAATCAAACTTAACTTTTGAGCAATGTAAGTGCCAGTCCTGGGATCTCCCGAGGCGAGGACCAGTCTCAAAGATAATTCTTTACAAATTTTTTTCATATCGGACGGCCATGGGCCCATCGTTTCTACAGCCAGAGCAACGAACTCGTGATTTGCGCAAATGTTTGAATATTTGCGCTTTTTAAAAAATTGTGCCTGTTCTGCCGTGGCCCAAGCACTAAGAGCGGAATTGGCGACATGCGACGGCGCGAGCGTGTCCACACACGTGGCGTCCCAAACTAAGGTTCTCCCGAGACACCACGGTACTAAAGTGGCACCGTCTGGCCGCTTTCCGTCGTCCCTCGACTAACCGCACGGCTCCAGTGCTGAGGGTACGAATGCTGTGGAGAGTGCCCGATGGACTAAATCATTAATAGCCCAATGATGATAGATCCGACCGGCACTCTTCACGCAAGAAAGCCCGTGTCGTCCAAGCTTGTCCACGCCCCGGCCGCATTGGCAGCGATGAGGTTCGCATAGTTTTATACCCAGTCGCAATCCTGCTGCTACGCGAAGCCAACTGGGGTCGAGAAGGGTACCTAAGTTGTCGGAAGGTAACGTATGAAGCCAGTAGCCGGATTCTGAATTCTGAAGTCTGCTTAGGATGTTGAATTCAAAAAATGTTCCAAATTGCACAAAATGTTGAACTCTCATAATGTTGCGTTATGATTTTTGTTATTTTTTAAACTTAATAAGACAATTAATACATTATACGTAAATGCAGTAAGTTTTTTTTCTATAAGGGGTGTACTATTGTTTGCGGCATGATGATGAGCTTCTCATACGAATTATATTTCCAATGATGACATAGATGATAGTTTCAAACTACCTACCAGAAAATAATGTATTTTCTCTCCCCAAAATTGAGTCAGGTCTCTCATCTCGGAGACCCGTTACCCCCTCATAATCTTAAGGGGGTGCATCAGTAGTACATCACACTGCCCAAATTGTGGCTATGACTCTCAACTTATCTTCGAAGTTATTAATTAAGCATCTCTAACATGCAGATTTTTTCACTATGTTGCTCTTCATTATAGCACGTGATTAATTCTAACCATGACCTTCTGCTTGATGATAGATCATTAGCCATATAACGGCGAATATAGCTACAAAGCTCTATTCTACAGTTATTTCAAACGCATTCTGAATAAAGCAAAGGTAAGAGTTTTGATTTGCTTCGGTTTAGTTATTGAAAGTTGGCTTGTTAGTTAGACGTACCGCACCAGCTACTACGAATTTAATATTAGTTTACGTTTCGCATAGCTCTACCGGTTCGTCCACTAGCATTCAATTAAGAATGCCTTGACAAAATTGTGCTTTTCAACTCCTCTTTTATTTAAAACGTCAGACAATTGAAGTAAGCCAACTATATGCGATTATATAATTGGTAGTAGTTAAACCGGAATTTCATTGGAATATTTTACTCATTGAAAAATACAAAGAAAGATAGGTATATTACTAATTCTTAAATGTAATAATGCAATACTTTAGCCAAGCAAATTGTTTTCCTGTAATATTTAATTATAACATTTTAAAATAATTAATTCGCATTTATGTAAAGTACAAATTAATTAATACATATATTATTTCTCACCTGGGCCATCAAAATACAGGCTTCTGCCTAGTTTTGGGTCCGCTTGAAGTGTATTTTTGTATTTAGTTGATGAAATCTTGTATTCTTTTAATTTCTAGATAATTCTGTGTCATTGTGTAATTGTGTGTGTGTAAACTTACTAATTACTAACATAACATTTCTTATTACTCGTATAATTGTACCTACTGTGCTAGTTTTAAAAACTATCTTTCTATCCATAAATATATTTTCAAAAAAGAATAAAAAACTTTTTAATACTCTAGTCTTTTCTCGTAGCTTGAGTCACGTCATAATAATCGTATTTGCACAGTCTTGGTTTGCCAAGTAGTATAATGTTTAGTAATTACGTCAGTATTTTTATCGTAGAATAGTTTATACAAAAAAAACTTAAACATAGTCGTTTCATAAATTATATCCTTGATATTTAGTTCATCTTTGTTATTGTGCAAAAGTTCTGCTCTTAGATACTCGTTGTTTTTCCACGCATTTTGGCAACTGAAAAACTTTTTCTGTGAAAGCATATTTTTGTTTCTTGAATTTAACTTTTATTACATGGTAAAAGAAGGTCAAAATGATGAATAATTGAATGCCACTTTTGCCATATTAGGAATGAAATAAAAATATATAGATATATCTACTCTAGCTCTGTCATTTTTTTGTTAGATAACATTATGCAATTATTTTAAGTACCTACCTACTGAAAATAAAACTAAGGAAACTATAACTTCATTTGTAATATTAATATAGGAACGAAGATATATCATAATATTTTTTTAATTATGTACTCGTATTTATGAAGTTCTAGGTTCTCTACACACCTTTAGTATTATTTCATTTGGAGTAAACATTCTTGTTTCATAATATTTGTTTAATATAATTGGAAGTTCCCACAACTCGTGGCTTGTTTGTTTGGGAATCCAATTAAGTTATGGATATTGCTTCTTATATTTTTAGCGCACGAACATTCTTATATGTTCAATTTAACTACTTACTTTATGTTAATAACAGATAATTTTATGTTTATACATCATCATAATATTTAGGTAATCAATTAACCCAAGTGTCACATAAAAGGTAAGGCTAAATGTCACGTAAAGTTCTGACTTTTTTCCTACGCGTAATATATTCATTAAAGAAGATATCTCGATTAACCTAGCTGTACTTGCACCCACCTTGATCTTTTAATAACCTTTTGCTTAAATATATGGTCTTTACCAGACTACTAATTTATGTTATTTCTTAAATACAAGATTTTACCGCAGTTTTGCCAGCGTCTTATGAGAATTATAGTCTACAGGAATTAATAGATTCCCTTTTATACAAAGTACTAATAAAAGTATTTAGTCTGGATTTTAGTCTACCTATGTACGAAATAATCGAGTGGCTCTATTGCGGTAGAGGATATGGATATATAAACCAAGTTTTATCTTATAATGTGTAAGTCAATAGGTACATATTCTACAAATATTTTTACTAGAGAGTCAACGTTAATGAGAAAAAAAACCAGCTGTTCCATAAACAGTTTATTGGTTTTCGACGAAATGTATGGAACAGCTCTTAATTACAATACAATACAATAATACTATACAATATATCTTTATTGCACACCAAAAACAAAAACTCTGCAAAATATATTATAAACGAAACATTGGCAGCACATTAGGCTGCCTTATCGTCTAAAGAAATTTTTCCAGGCAACTTTAGATGGATCGGACTTAGTGCAAACAGTAACGACGGTGGTGTACCAATAAAAAATCGGAAAAAAGAGATTGTACAAATACTGTACCACTGTACCATAAAATAAATATTATGTACATACAACAGATATATACGTCTTATTTATAATGTAGTATATGTTGTATTCATGATAAAAATACAAATCAAAATGTGACAATTAATTAATAGAAAGGAATTAATCAGCAAGTTTTTGGATATAAAAAGGAATTTAGCCTGTCTTACTGTCAAAGACAGCTAGTTATTCGTAATGATAAATTAAGTGACCACCTTTCGGCTAACTGGACCCCTAACCAAGAGCCCTGTATATCTAGAGATGGCTTAATATATATGTGATCAATAAGTTTACTGTTAAGTAAGCACAAGTGACAATTTGATAAATGGCAGAGTGACCTCAAGCAAGTCAAAATCAGGAAAAGTAAAATTATAAACGGGAAAATAATTTATATTGTAAAAACACAAGGTCCGTTTCTTTGATAACCCTTATTTGTATTTTCACTTCAAAAACTCTTGTAATTTAATCTCAAAGAATTTCCGTCTTTGAAGGTAATCAGCCAATGTTTTTTTTTGTATAATTGTGATAAATTATTAGTCAACTTCGTTAAGGTTTCGATTAAAAATGACCTTGCATTTACGTTAATTATTTATTTAGTTTAACCAGAGTTTAGCCTTACCACCAATTAATGAAAAATCTAATGGTTTATGATGTAAAACATATTCTTATATAAAACATATTCTTATATCAAACATATTCTTATATTTTTACCTACTTTATATTGAAAATAAGTAGCTAATTTTCAAATGTGCTTATATTTTTGTCATATCACCTGCATAGTGAACTAATTGATTATACTTACCTACATGGTGAAATTTTGTGAACCATTATTTATGCCAATAAAGATTTGTATTTGTATAGGCAATAAATTATGTGTAATTATTTTTGTACATTAATAGTGCTTACTTACGTAAATGTACCGTAACACTTAAGTTTAATACATTTAGTTGTAAGGTACGTTGAATGATTCTAAAATGAAGTATTAATATTCAATTTTGCGAAGGAAACGAAGGTTTCAGAGATCCTATTCAACTTACGTTTATTCGGTTTAAATTAATTCGAATTCGTCCAGTGAATTCGAAAGGGTTTCCGACTCAACATTAACGTACCTGCCAATTATAAATAAAATTATTCTCTCCGATTCTACGCCCAAATTCGTTATCTGAAAATATCCTCCGACTTTTACTTCAAAGTTACCCTTTTAGCTTTAACTCGAGGATAAAAAACGAAATCCCGACGCAAATTCCCATTACCGATACGAAAATAGCTTCGAAATAAATCACTAAGCCCTGTCACCATACGTTGGCTAATTGACCGTCGTGATCGATTCGAAATTTAATTTAAGCAAAATAAATCAAGTTCCTTATCTGAGTTTACCTAACAAATTTCAAAATTTAAATTTGGAATCATCCACATTTGTAGAGAAATGTATGAATTTACCTTATATCGTCACGTGGATATGAAAAGTACGTAAAGTCACAGGTCCATGTTTGAGTCGCGGCAGTAATCCGTATCGGCACGGTCGCGCCGGCCGGCGTTGGGCGGGTGACTAGACGCCGAAGCCCCGCGCCCGCTACTTCGCCCTGCCCTCGCTGTTTTCATTTACAAACACTTATGCGACTGTGTCATGCAGTATTCGATATTAGACAGCCATCAGGCATGTTGGTTCTGGAATGGATGCGAGATTGTGTAATATGCAGCCGTATTGGAAATTTGTTCTCATTTTGCGTGTCTCTTGTTTCAGGCTGTTCAATATTGAAATGTTTAGGTATTTATATATTCATCATGTCGAGAATATTTGGAATGGCTTCTATAACCGAAGGCTATCGTAGGTCGGAAGACAATTTATTAGTAAATTTTGGTTTTCGTCTTAAGTTCAGACACTCGTAGCATGTGGTATAGCAATTTCATTTGGGCGACTTGATCGAAACTCTAAGCAGAACGACTCACAGCGCCGAATCACTAAGGTTAAATAAAATAATCATCAATGCAAAAATCATAAAAATAAAATAAGATATACGAAAGTGATTTTTAGTTTGTTTGACATGTCCATGATTTATTTTTTTCATAGACGTAGATAGAGTTCCGGACATTGGTTTATGATATATTTATCCCAAGAAAATAAACAGCTCCTGTAGTTGTAGCCTGTAGATTAAAATAATAATTTCTGTGTAAACGAAGCGTTTTTGCTTCAAATCTGTAAATTATTTCAGTATAATGTCGTGATATTCAAGGATAGGTGGTTTATAAGTTATCTTGATGAAACTTGTTAACATGCAAGTTCTACAGTTTTTAGACCTTCTTTAATATTGGTTGAATATGTATAATTGCCGAAGAGATTTTTAGTGTATGGCCTCATAACTGGTAATAAATTCCTAGTATAAACACCTATAACCTATACGACAATTTTAAACATCTGTGAAAATATAACTGGTGCATCAAACGCTGCAATGCTTACGCGTCTCTTTGACGGCTAATATAAAGCCTTCCGAAAAATTCACAAGCCTTATTGTCAGCTGAAAACGGCGTCTTCTGTATACGTCTTTTCTAATTAAAAAGAAAGCTACAAAGCTTTTTTCAAGCTGTTTTATCTCGCTCTTTATCCAGGCAATCTCGTCATCGTTTGTTTACCGACGTAAAGTATAGAAAAGCCACCTAATTTAAATGCATAGAACGTTTTGGAACGGTTGCCGTGATCGCTGAATTGTTATTTCGGTTTATCGAACGCGAAACTTTTAGCTTAGGTTTTAGTTTTTTAACGGATTAGTGTCATTTGCTGTATAAAATTACTTTCGGTCTCCAAGAGGTTGTAAAAAAATATTTTTATCAATAAAGCCTTCCCATAAAGTGAGAGCTGCTTCTCCCACTTCGCTTGCTCTGCTTTGTGTCTGGCAATTTTTTCTATCGTTTGTCAATGTGCACGTTTATATGTCTCGTATAGAGGTCGTCTCTTACAACCAACTTGATGGTATTTGCTGTATGTGCTAATACTACGAATTTTGAGAATATCTAGACACAGGGGATTCTTTCTATTGGAGGAATAATTTTCTCTCAAAAATAGGGAAATTTCGTTTAAAAATGCAAAAACCTTGATAAATCCATTAATATAAGTCAAGGTCTAAAATATTGCTGCAAAGAAAATTAGAAAAAATCAAAAACACTGGTTAGAAAGTTATGTCAGTTGGTAATAGTTGAAATATTTAGAGCTATTTAATTTTTATTAACTTAGTATGTTGAATTATTATATTATTTATATTGGATTGTAAATATCACCATCGCAAATTTATAAAATCTAAAATACTAAGTTTGTTAAAACTTAGTTGAAAACGATGTCCTGTATGCAAGTAGTTACCTAGTAACTATTAAACTATTTTACAAACAAAAAATGCGCTAGACACGAAGAAAGCACTGGCTCGGTCAAATAGTATGGTGATCCATTCGCAGATTTTGCTATTGCATATTCGCGCACGGATGTGAACTTCAGTTTGATCGAACGAACTGTTTGCGCACCGACTCGACGCGCAAACCAAGGGCTTTTGATCGCGTGGCTGTAAACAATATCCGTTGGGAACGTCCGCGAACGATGACGCCACAAACCGACTATTACGTAGAGAGCTTTATGCAACTAGAGCTGCAACATTGACATATAAGATATATTAAGAAATGAAATCACATATTCATTTCCACTCTGAACAACTGTTACTAGTTGGTTCGTTTAAATGGTCAGAGCGCAGAAAGGCCTTTATTCGTATACGGCGCAAGCCATTTTAAAAGGGGGAACTGATTTGGTGTCATTTTCATGACATCGATGATAATGACGTGGGCTATAGTCAGCGATATGTCTCTAATACAAGCGTTCGTATTTTCCTAATTAAGTGTAAATCCAACATCTGGTACTAGGTCGCATGTGACGCTGATGATTGTATCAAAATGGCCGACAGACAAACTTAAGTGTGTAGTTATATTATTACCTTAGTTACCTGTTATAGTGATTTGAATCGCCTTTTGCGTATTCGTCGTGATAAAGTACTAAAGTTAAATTTCAAGAGTTAGTACTCGCTGCGCTCGTGATTCAAGTATGGATGTATGTTTGTTACTCTTCTCGCAAAAACTGCTGAACCGATTTGAATGAAATTTGGTACGGAGATGGCTTAGACCCTGTTTTAACTCATAGACTATATTTTATCCTGTACTACCTGACCCGGCGAACTTCGTACAGCCTAACAGTTATTTATGTTTCTCACCTTTAAACTTTCCCTGGAGTACGACGATTTTTTCGAGACCAATATCAGCTAATTCTCGAGTTTTAGCTAGACAAACGAACTGCAATTGATTTTTATATATAAGAAAGAAAAGATTAACATTAACGCGGGTAACACCGCAGGGCGCAGCTACTAAATAATATAATTACTTAGGTATTCTTGTTAAAAATAACAATAATTACTTTACCTTACTACATGCATACGGCTCAAGAAAGCAAAATAATCTATAATCTAAAAATGAATCGCTAAATGTGTTGCTAAGCGCAAATCTGGACAGCGGCTGAAGCGATTTTGCTAGTATTTTTTTTAGAATATTCCATGTTGTATGAGGATGGATCTTATGGAGAAAAAATTTATGTATAACAACAAAACTTTTCTATAAAGATTTTTCACATATATTTTTTTTCAAGTTTATTTTGTTTTCGTTCATACTAAATGAGAGCAGATATAAAACATAATAATAAAACAGCAAGGAGACAAGAGAGCTCCTTAAAATGTTCGTCGCGAAAATAACATCAGGTTTTTTGTGAATTTCATAACATTAAGTTAAGAATCGCTCAGGGGCAAGATAATTCGTAAGCTCTTAGGCGCTCGGGCTAGGAAAAAATGTAGGCTACAAAAAACTGTTTTACCGAAAATGCCAGGAATTCCTAATTGTAATTTTTTTTTAATACCGCTTAAATTACTTTTAGTATTTTCCACTGCAATGAATGATTAACTATGAACAGTATTTATGATTGTTAATTACCAAAATTAGCGTCGAAAGCCAAAAAGGCGTTAACTTTCAAGAAACAAATCAATATGTGTTAAATCGATATAAATATACATCTTTAGGTCTTTATTTTTATTATAATGTGTCAGGCACATAAAAAACAAAAAATAAAAAACAAAAAAAAAGTTAGTAAACATAATAGTATAATTTTGATTTAATGGTATTCCTATAGTTGTTATTATTAAATAGGTAAAACTTCAATAGTAAATTAGATAGCGAGTTACGCGCAATACTGGTAAATTTGTTCCCTAAAAATACACGTAAATATCTAAGGAAATAGAAACGTTAATAAAAACGGAGAAAAACTCGCCAAATTCCCTTTGTTGACACTTGTTGAGCAGTTTCCCTCCCTATTTCGTGTATTTTATTTTAGGGGTGGTGTATGTACTGTATTTTCTGCGTGAATCCTTGTGGAATCTGTTCAGAATATTTTGACCTGCGTATTGAAGAAACCATAACATGGGGTGTGTTTACTTTATGACGTTGTAAAGAATTTTTTTCCTTATCTTGTGAATGGATGAGAGTTTGATTTTCTAACAAAAAACATGGGCAGTTAATATTATGCGAAAATTTAGTCGATAATGTTTTTAATGCTTAGAAATGAAACATCTTAATAGTTTTACGAAGATAGGCAATAGTTTACAACGACTGGTATTACAGATATCGTGAATTTAACAAATAGAACCGAGCTGATGACGAATAATTTTGCGAAGAGATCACAATTAGCAATAAGGCCGCCTTTCATTGCATTGCTAATATAAGCTTTTTGTGTTTCCTGTATTTCTTTTGTCTGAACACAATAGATTTTTTTTTATATATAAAATTTTGGCAATATTGTAATATAATAGACGCGAACTGCATTTCATCCCTGATGAAGTTCACTGAATGTGAACGAAACTATAGTTGGACCTTTTCAACAATCAGGTACGCGTGATAACCCGTTTACTTAAACAATATTATAATATTAAATTATAGAGCCTGCAATTGACAAAATAAAACAGTATCTCTATAGACTTACTGTCTAAGACTTGTGACTTGTGCTAAGGCGAAACACGTGTCGAGGAAGTCGGATACTGAGAGAAAGAGAAATAATAAGGTGTGGTGTGGCGGTGGTGAGGAGGAACCACACCATAAAAACATAAATATTTTTTGATTTCTCAAGCTGACATCAAGACGAGGCGGAAAAACACTAAATATTTTTTATATACCATCTTATTATAAATGGATTTCCACAAAGTACCTAACGCCTGACTCCGTCAATTATCTTAGACTTACTGTCATTAAAATATGGATATAAGACCGGGTTTATTCATAAATGTATTTATAGAGAAATAATTCAAATTCCATAAACATTGTTCATGAACAAAATTGGCACACACATACATCAAGGTACATATCATACAACATTAAGGCAGACATTATATATAATAGATATATGAGAGATAAAAAGAGCTTTACAGTACAGTACCTATTGAAAAGCGTGTGTTATAAGGAGGGTCATTGTTGTCCTTCCAAAAATAGACACATGAGTGACATTTAAATGAAAAAGGGACTTGTCTCGGTGTAATGATTGTTCGCACCCTCATGTTGTTTTCAGATTGTTCCGTGTGACATGTTTTGTGTGAGAGAGAATTTATTAAGGCTGTTTGCGGTACGGCGGAGCACATTTGGGTAAGCTTTCGACTTTCAAAGTACGTTCTTTTTGCTTTGATTATTTTTAACTGGTTTACCTCTTTTAAGGCTATTGAGTTGATATTAGGTTGCAGTATCGATAGAGTTATGGTTACTAAAAGCAAATGCTTGGCTTTTTTAATATATTAGGTTTTTAGTATCGACCACAAAAATATTACAATCGGCAAATAATCTAATACTTGGCAACCAAAATAAACTATGATTCATAGGACTTTTCAGGAAGTTTAATTTGGTCATGATGAAACTTTTGAAATACGATCTGTACGAGACAACCAACTTCTATACAAACAAACATACATAAATATAATGCACGTATATACGTTACATAATTTTGTCAGGCTTGAAGCAGTAAAGCTCTGCTGGTTTTGTTCACTCCTTCTATTGAAAAACGATATTTTTAAAAGATTTTTACTTTATATTTAATCTATATGATACCGATTACATTTACATACCCATGGCTGTTACTAACATTAGATACAATGCGGGTCGACATGTGACCCTCCCGTCCACGGTAAGCTTTTGGGTCATTATTTGCGAAGACGACTATTACGTCTCAACTGAATGAGAATCTTTGGCAAAGAGAGACTTTTATTTAGCTTGACAAAAAGAAGTTCAAAAAGAATCCTTTTCTCTGCTAGGGACAAGTATAACGACACCGTTATTTTTTTAATCAAGAATTAGTAATTGTCCGAGCATCTCTAATTTGATTCTGAAAAAAAATATTTTGCTTATTTTGTATGTTTGTACTCGTATAATTCGTATTATGCAGAGTCGATTGGATATTACGACAAGATTAACGAAACTTGGTATTTGGAAAGGTATTTCTTCCAAAAAATTATGGGACGTTTGCTACAGCGCTATTTAATGGATCATTTCAATAATATTTTTTCAGGGACATCAGCAACATAATCTTAAACTAAGAGAAAATTGGTCAAGAGGCTGCCTCTTTTTAGTAGATAATTGTAAATAGTATAATTGGAGTCATTGAATTAAATAATTTTCATAACTTATTATACGTTATTTATTATAATATTTTCAAAGAGGTATCTAGCGTGGCATACAGCCAAAAGCTATTCTTTTACCGAATAATGCAAATTATGCCCTTAACGAGACAAAATATTACATCTGGCCACGACACAATCGCACTGCGCTTTTAGTTATAGTTTTTGAAAGAATAAATAACTGCTTAATTATAAGTTTCGAAACTTTAAGTGGCAGCAAATCTGGTCGCGAAGCAAACCGAATCAGTACATTTTGCAATAGACTAACTTTTAATGGAAAAATAACGAATACGGTTCCAGTATTTGTTTTGTATACCTACATTAAAGGGTAAAGTAAAATTATGCCGGTTGTAAGTTACTTGTCAAATATTTTAAAATAAGCCTCTTATGCATCTTATATATCTATAAATATATATATATATATATATATAAAAGAAAGTCGTGTTAGCAACATTATTTATAACTCAGGAACGGCTAAACCGATTTGGCTGCAAATTGGTAGGGAGGTAGCTTAGAACCAGGAGAAGGACATAGGATACTTTAAATGTTCCCGTGGGATAATTAAGTTACAGCGGGTGATACCGCGTGGCATAGCTAGTTTGTTATATAATTATGCTCCAGTAAGTAAAATACCTAAGTATATAACATATGCCACAATATTTTTTTGCTTCGGGAGTGACTTAAGAATAGGTTTCTTTACCATTCAATTCAAACAATTTATTCGTCAAAATAGAGTAAAGTACAGATCTTACACATCGATTATCAATGTTAAATTTTAAAAATATGTTATTGTATGCTAACAAGAAATAATTTGTTATTTTCCTTCCATTTCATAGTACACCTCTTCACTTTATAATGAATACACCGTCCAAAATGTATGTCTCTAGGTTCAGCAGTGGTTTAGACTCTGCGTTGATTGTAACCTGTCAGTCAATCAGAATTCACTCCTTGATACATATATAGAGAGATGGAATACTAGAACTAAAGAAAAAAAAAACAAATCATAATTACTCTACTACAATATGATGATTTTCTATGACGCTAAGTAAATAATGGTGAGTGATATTTTGTCTCTATCTGGGTGTTTGGCTCAAGCCTTATTTATATTATTATATTATTTTAATACGAGTATATTAGACCCGCATATAAACAGACAACGAGAATATTTTAATTTGTTGAAAGACTGTGTGGAAGTAAATTTAGTTTATCTACAGAAAATGTCTCCTTAAACAATTTGGATGTAGTTATTCAGCAGTTTACTTAGGATTAAAGTACCGTAAGGGCACCGTTCGATGTTCACTGTTTTCATATTTAAAGTGATGTTTTGCTTACATTTGAGTCTTTGACGACATTAGCACTATTAATCCTGAAAATTTCACGAGTCTTTGAATATCTATGTTATATGTATAAACGACCTCCGTGACATTGCAGTTATGACCTATGAGATCTGGAACTCCTAAAAACGAAACTGTTGCAAAGGTTACGACACGCTGCCCAGCAAAGTTCAAAGGGTTTCAATGTTCTTTTATAATGGGGCCTGATTCCTTATCAAAACAAGTATGTATTTACCATAAGCAGTAAAACTGAATTACCAATTGCTAGGACTCGAAATAGCACCACCGGAAAGCCTAAATACGTACCTACTTGCCTACATCCATGACGCAACCTCACTATTCCCATAGTAATTTTCTATATAAAGTCACGCAAAACGAACACTATTCCGCGGAAGTTAGTCATTCATCGCGATAAGCCGAGCACGAATAAAAAAGATTTTCTTTACTAGACCACTACATATGTATACTCACTCGTTAGTACCTTTTCACAACAACGTACCAAAAGTTTCCTACGAAAAGCGCAAGGAAAAATATTCCACAAGAAGTGAAGCTTTTATTGTGACAAAATTATATAGAGCTTTATTAACAAGTTACATACCAAATGTAATCTTTATAAATCTACACGAAACACATGTCTTGGGATTGGAATAGATTTTTGTGTGAAAATAACACGTCGATTACTGAAGTAGTATGCAACTATCGCGTGTGGTAGGTACTTTATTTCGCCGAGTAAGGGAATTTTAAAAGAACTGTTGTATACCACTTTAGACTCACAAGACAACGTTAAGATATAAGTTGTATGTTAATTTAATAGACAAGGCAAGAGCGATTAAATGGTGTCCAATTCTTACTTATTACATTTAGGTGCCCCAATGTTCGTGTAAGAATTTTTACACCTTTTAATCCTCTCATATTTTTTTATTAGGTAGGTAAGTCCTACTTGCCTTGTCTATCTACATGAATATAATCGTAGGTCTAGTACCACAGGAAGTTTGTAAATAGACAATTTTTACTTGCTTTTTTACTGTGGTGCACGATTCATAAATCACTCTCAGTGAAACAACAACCAATTTCACCACGTTCTCAAAAAGTGACAAGGTAAGTAGTTGATTACATGCAAAAAACGGACCAAAATTGATCGTAAAGATGAGATTATCTATGAACGTTGTTAAATCTGACATACTGTTTCATTCAGTTCTCCCTTAGGACGTGCCTTTAGCGAGGTTCACAAATTGGGTCGGCCCTCATCCTATAGGTGCCATTATAAAACAGCTTACGGATAAGTCGATGTGGAGTTTTTCGTCAGCGCAATGACGAGATAACTGGGGTACGAAACGTTTGTCTACATCGCGAAGAGACCTTCAGTTTAGATCACTTTATCTTTAGCTACTTGTAAGTTTTGCATTAAGACTTATTAACTGTATTTTTCAAATCTACGGCCATATTTTTATGCAAACACAACGCCGCCGCTTAAGTTTGTTTCTTTTTTTTCCAACTTATCAAAAAAGGAGGAGGTAATATATTTATCGGATTTCTTTTTCTGAACCTTATTTCTCGCAAACGGCTACATGGACTTGATTTTCTTTTTCACGATTTTTTATTACCTTTGTACCTAATATAAATTTAGATTTAGGACAACCGATTCAAGACTTTGGTCCTTAAATCGAAACAACTCAATAAATTGTATAATCGAAGTCCGCAATCACTTGTTTTTAAAATAGACTAGCTGTGCCCCGCGGTTTCACCCGCGTAGTTCTACTAAAACTAAAACAAACTAAAACTAATATCGAACTACTTTTTTGAAGTCGGTTAAATATATCCTATTTCCTTCTCCTGGTTCTATGCTATCTCCCCAAAAATTTTCTGCCTAATCGATTCAGCCATTCTTTAGTTATAAATAGTGTAACTAACACGACTTTCTTATATATATATAGATTACGATGTGTTTCTAGTAATCGTATAAGTTAGTGTTATTAAGACTATACCTGTAAAATTTTATTTTAGTCTTTTGGTGACATAATCTTCTCATAAAACATTTTTTATAACATAAATAGGTAATATTCGATGGTAAAATTATTATTATTATATATTATTTATATTATTTTATCTCTATAGTATCCTAGTAATTTGTTTAATTCTTATATTTAGACATACTTCAGTGTCCATAACTCTTTATTTCTTCGCCTCTGTTTCTACGTACAGGAATCACGACTTGCGTTTTTCACGTCACAGTCAAATAATCGTAAACTCTATAAAATCTCTGAAATATTTTCATTTGAATTTTTGTGAGCTTTTCTCTCGTGGCAGGTTGCGAAAGTATGTGAGATAATGAAAACATTCCTCCACAGTTCAAGGTACATACTTCTTCCGACGTATGACCTGACCTAGAAGAACAATGACGTAGATAAGAATGGAACCTTTTTACTCAAAGGTTTTGTCATGATTATCTAACAGTAACAAGTAAGTAACACCAAAGTTTCTGTTTTTTTATTATGGTACAGTATTTGTACCATCTCGTTTTTTTATTTTTTGTATTGGTACATCACCGACGTTACTATTTGCAGTTAATCTGATCCATCTAAAGGTTGCCTGGAGGAAATCGCTTTAGGCGGTAAGGCCGCCCAATGTACTAACAATGTTTTGTTTATAATATATTTGCTGTATATATTCTTCATGGTGTGCAATTAAGATTTATTTATTGTATTGGTGATGATTGATGTCATTCCACAGGCAGGTGACCATAACTTTTTTTTTAATTTATAAAGTATACTACTGGATAATATTTGTTTAAAAAAATATTTGAGAAGTATGTACCAAAGTAATAGCGTCAACAGGAACACATAATTTGTGGAAATTACACTGTTTAGCTATAACTGTTCATGAGATACATACAGCCTGGTGACAGACGGACGGAGAGACGAAGACTTAGTAATGAGATCTTGTTTTGACTTTTTGATACAAAACCCACACAATTTTTTAAATAAACTTTAGCAGACACACGCTCATTGTGCCAAAAACATTTTTTCTTAATTCAATATTTTTCCAAAAAGAGTCCAGACACCTCTGTGAAAGCGGGAAACATAATTATAAAAATTTTTGAAGTCTCTTAACTAAACCTTAAGGTACGATAGATTCGTTTCTTCGCAGGAAGCGGTAAATATTATCCGTTGAAATAAAACAACCAGTTGTTCTCAGTTTCGTCTAAAAACTGGCTAAAATTGTATCATGTCAATGCCTTAATTCTTGAATATCAATCATATCATGCCTACCTATATCACTATAGGTATTATGAGTCTTCTACAAATTACAGTTAATCATAGTAAAAATTACGTAACTACATTGAAAATAACTATTTATAACAAATCATAGCTATTCAGGTGCCTATTGAAATAATAATCAATAAATTTGCTAGAACCTTGTCAATAAAACATAGCAACTGCTCACCTGCTCATTGCTATGAACATAAGCGTAGGCGCTTTATTGGCATTCTAACAAAGGTTGGTTCCATGAAATTGTAGTAACAGATGTGCCAAATTTACATTTTACTGCTTTATTTTACGTTTCGACAAACACGATATAAATATAAGCTGAGAATTATGGAAACGAATAGGCACTCCCAAAATAGCTAGGTAATCGAATTTGTGTGCAAAGTATTTATGTACCTACTTGGACCTCTGGAATGGCTCCAGTGTGGCAATCTTGTGAATTTCGGAATTTGATACCCGCCTTACGACACAGTAGTACTTTCCAAACTATGTAACCGTTACTTACTGTACCTACAAGAACACAGGCTAACCCTGGATTACCCAGTCGCGATCCCGCAAGTTGCATGCTCTATCACAAAACATTCCAGCGCCCTGTATAGGCAATAAAGCCACGTAATTACGAAATAACTCAGTACCGGGACTATTTATTTAATCACTTTGACGGGGAAATAATGGGAGGTTCTCGTCAAAATTGTATGGAGCCAATGTAGCGGTGATGATGAAGGCTTCGTGTCGTGTGTGTGGTAGATAGTTTCCGTACTTCGCATGTCGATAATGCTGACCTGTTGTGTTGGGTTAGAACACCGTTTAATATTGTTTATTGAACGCTAGAAGGATCTGCTAACGGTGACTAGTGATTTGTGTAGTGTTATGACTTACAATAGTAAAGTTGACTTACGCTAATTGTTTTCAGCTCCGAGGTTAATCTTGGCAATTCATAGACAACCGCCAGTTTGCAGGCAAGGGTAGGTATATTTGGGATGATGGGTTTGGGTAGAATCTGTCTTTGAGTGTTATGTTCGCATTCGTGCGTGAATGTTGCATAGCGAAACATGATTTGTGTTATTAATTCAATTATATTTTTTTCTTTTAAATATGATATTTCATACGACTATTATATTTGCTAGGTTTACTACGAGTATCTAGGTTTTGCAAGTCTCCGAGGAAGTATGATTTATTTTGCGGTATCCAGTGGTGCTACCACGAAGAGTTTTGTGAGTGAAAGAATTGAATCAAATGTCAAACGAAACAAAGATTGCTTTCGCTTATTACAATTCTTTCATTGTTAACTATATGCCATATCATTTCCACAGGCTTTGACTTTTCTTAGATAGTAAGAATTTACAAAATTTTAATATGCTCAATGGTAAATTGTACAGGTTATGCAAAGGTAATAAATGGCTTTGATATCCTATCATAGCAGTCGGACAAAGCGTTTCTCTTCTATCTAAGCCCTTTTATTCTCCTTTGAAACTATAAATTCATTTTGCATTCTATAAACTAGCACTTCATAAATCACACAAAAGTTCTCTTCGATTCATGCAATGCGTAGGATTATGATCGATAACAAATCTTACGCTATAAATGTAACACAAGCTCTCATAAATGTCACGCATTTGAGAGCAAGCGCCACTCTGACGTATTGTGTAAGAACCATTCACCACCACCACCGACAAAGTCAACATGAGAAATAGACAGGAAATTTCTGGACAGTTTAATATTTTAGTCTACTCCGAGTATAAGGCGCTATAAATCATAGTAAATAATCTCACTGCTTTTGAATTCTTAAACTAGTTATAGTAAAATAGTTCTTGACAATCCACTCTCCGATTCCGTACCATCCAATACAAAATTAGTTCAAGTTTATATCTGACGTGTTTATAAATATCAAAAAAATTACAAAAATCACGTTTGTTGTATGGGAGCCTCCTGAATTAGTTAATATTTATTTTCACTGCTTTATTTTTAAAGCCAAAAACTATATTTAATTATTTTTTTATAAATTACGTCACAGTTAGTCTAACAAACACCCCGAATCATTACGCCTGGATCATGTTTACCCTTTGGGTACGCCACCTTATACTGATTTTGGAAACTTCATTAAATTTGTAAGTACGAGTATGTTCATGGTGTAAATTAATTGTCTTTGTCAGCATTGCTTCGGCATTTGATTATGTACCTAGTTAACTTTATGTAGTTTGTTTACCGATTGAATAATTTTAGTGAATGAAGTTGTCATGTTTATTTCAATGCCCTTTGTCATTCAATAATGATTAATCGATCTTTTGTAAGAAACCATGAAGCTGTTATTCAAATAAAGCCTTTTTTAATAATTTAATGAAAGAGCTCGAGAAAAAAAACTAACTATTAATATTTCTTTTTGAATAAGTTAGTTTAGTAAAGTTACGATTAAAATATTAAGATTTGATCTAGATGTTGGTGTTTTTTTAAGGAGTTTAATACTTGAAAAATACAACAACTTTGGAAGTTTCCGATTTAAAAGTGCAAAGGAGCTATCCCACCTAGTCAGACAAGAATACTAACGAAGAATTGACCACTAGTGAGTATCAGTCACCCGCGGCGTTGTCCGCAACATAAGATGGAATATAAAGAAGTTTCAAACTTCGAATCTCTGTTTGACTCCTTGGAATGATGGTTAAATTTCCAAAAATTCTATGTCAGACCCTTACACTCTATAATATATAATCTCACAAGATGCCATAGCTTTCGGACTCACTATGAGACCATGCTCGACAATGTATTACCTCCAAATTTCAAGTCTATATGTTCAGGGGATTAGGCTCTACGTTGATTACTAGCAAAATCAGTCAGTCAGTCAAATCTTACTCTTTTATATTATTACATTAGCAGTAAGAGAAGCCTGTACTTGTCATTTCATAAATAATTATAAAACTTACATCATTTGTCGTAATCTCTATTATTTCTATATTTTCTGAAGATAATAATATTTTATACTGATTTCAACAGAACTGATTAAATAAATTAAATGTCATAATTTTAACTACTTAATACTATTGCCGAATCATTATATAAAATTCCCCGTACATCAACCGAAAATCCTAAATCGGCGTTCATTATTTTTAATTAACTTGATCTAAATGGAAACCATTTAATTTTCATATTGTATTCCAAAACTTACCAAATCAACCCAACGATGATACAATTCAGATAATATTTCCAAATATCTCCTTTTCGTCCTCTAAAGACCAACTTTACATCTACCTGCCGGTAGACTCCATTTAAAGTCTAGGTAATTTCTTTTTATATCGGCAATAAATTTACCGTCGGGCAATATTCAAAAAGGTTAAGGTCAAATGCAAAAAAATGTGTTTCGTGTTCAAGAGTCCTCATTTCGCTAAAAGATGCCTGAACGTAGAGAATGAGAGAGCTCCTAATGAGTTTTAAATGTGTAATTTTCTTTCGAGTTATTTTAATTTTGGTTATTATTACAGCTTTTAACAATGAAAAGTTAAATATATCAAATAATCGTAAAATCTCTTTTCAGTCAAAATAATTATGTAATGAAATTTAGTAGGTATGTAATAATTGTGGAAAGTTATTGCATTATTTCGTCGATTAAGTCGTCTTTCTTAAATTTTAAAATATTTTTAGACAAATCGCAATAAGTTTTTTCTAATTTTTTTTAAGTTTTGTATCTCCTTCCATTAAATTATTAATATATTTCCCAATACCAAATGAAACTGAATATGTCTAATAAAAAATCTATGTTACAAAACGCGATCGTGACTTTCGATACGAAAGAATTTAACATACTATCATTGTGTGTGCTTTAGTTAACAATAAATATTTAACAAACACATGAATGAAATAACGTTATTACTTATACGTCCTAAGTTTAGTTGAAACCAATAAAAACGACTAAATAATTGTTATCGAGACAATAAGCTTTCTGGATTATGTCATTCCACAAATCAATAGGAATAGCCTATTCCGTGACCCCTCGCTGGGGTACCTTATGGTAATAGTGTATTAGAAACCAGTATTCGAAACGTAAACGACTTTTTGAATAGAAATTATTATTATTTGAAACTATTTTTATTGGAATAGCTTTTATTTCGTAACAAAGTTAAAATGTTTTGGGTATTTCGGGATAGAGTTGTTTTATGTACATATTGTACCGTTAATTGGGCTAAAAAACGAGTAGAATGACAGCGATGTCATTCAAGGACTGCATTCTACGACAATTTTTACATTTACATTGTAAATAATATAAGGTTTCGTGTCCATCTACCGATAAAGATATAATTCAACTTGTCGTCGATTCTAAAAAAAAAAAAAACTGGCAATATAGCCACCCAATACCCTATGTACTATATTGTCTATAAGTAAACTTTATTGCTGTATCGTTAGTTTGGTGTTCAATTATTAGACACCAAACAAAAGATTCAATTATCTTAACCTTCATTTATTATAATATAACTTTATAATAAAGTTATATTCATTCATTTACCTATGTGCTTTTATAACGAATCACAATTACTCATACGAAAGCATCAAAATGTTAATTTTATATGAAACACTAAGACTTAACAGTACTTACACAAGTGAAAAGTGCCTTGCTGAGCAACACAAGCGCAAACTTTTTTAATATCTTTCTAAAAACAGAAAAGTATAACACTAGCATATTTGTACAACCAAACCGTCCACGTTGTCATATAGCCTGGATACTTCGCTAACTCAGGAATTTTCATACTGCAGGGTACTTTGAAACTTTTCACTTAGCGCAAATAGTTCACAAGTTACATAACAGAGTGAGAAGTTTGGAGGCGAAATGTTGCCAAGGTATGCTTTGACTCGTGAATTATCGTAGTAGGGTCTGCATTCATAGAAGGTACTACATTGTGTCATTCGAGTCCTAAGCGTTAGGTTAGTCATTTTTACTGTGATTTTCCTGCGTTCTCTAAAATGGCTTCTATGTCTGTTTATATATATTTACTGTAAAACTAGTGATTCTTTAAGTATTATTATATAAAAATCGTGGATTATTAACTTAAAATGTCTTGTTTAGGTGCACAAGTGTGGGCAACAGATATAAAAACGGAAGAACGTAGTTGTTGTATTCGCGGGAAATCTCCAAAGGAACTCTAGTAAAGCCTACCGCTTTACGTGACTAGACTAGTACTTGTTCACGACCAATATTACCTACTTGAGTCTACTCAAATGCAAAGAACCTGAGAATTGGCACAATGCACAGTGTGTGGTAGAACATTATTAAAGAAGAAATCATTTTTTTGCTGTTATATAAATAGTGTAAAAATTTATAGTGTTCATGCGACAGCATATTGTAACTTTATTAGGGTTCGAGGCTGATGTTTCATGAAAATAAATCAAAATAAAGATCGCCATTATCAACAAGACGTTTGACCTCAACTTTCGGATATTTATCGCGGAATAATTATTACGGCTACGCATCTACTCTAATTGCCTTTTAACCGACTTCAAAAAAGAGGAGGTTCTCAATTCATTGGAAACCTTTTTTAAGTGTGATTTTTCCCCCCATTTTTAGTAAATGTCCAAATAGTTCTATATTTTTTGATCAAAATCATGCCAGACATTTTTGAGTTATCCACAACGTGTATTTTTGTCTTACTCAGCTGGAGTTGATATAATTATCATAATGTCTATATGCCTTCGTAGCGAACAACAATTAACTAAAACATAAGCGCTAAGTTTTAGCACTTTGGCAATGATTGTACGTGCCATCGGAATCCTTATATACATAATTGTTTTAATTTGTAGAAAGCAGTATATTTAATAGATGAACAATAATCACGTGTTTCATAACATAATAATACATCACTGAACGATGTTTGCTCATCAATTACCTACAGCCAGTGTTTGACAGCGCTAACTGTTATTTGATTTGTCGCGCCCCTATTACTGATCTATTAGTAGCATTGTTTGTGAGTAAATTTAGGGCAAATCCATTCGGATCGAGTACATCTTGATAAATCTAAGGGCGGTTACATCTTGATCAATCGATAGTGTTGACAACTCGCGGGTGCAATAAGGAATGGATTAGTATATAAGCAGGGAGACATAAGTACTAACTTAACAGTGAGAACGAGTCTTTAAAAACAGTCTGTTTAAAGATTGGCAAAATTTGCAAAGATCAATCAGTGACGGCTGCATGAATGATTGACTTTCTTAAATGACACAGTTTTCATTTAATCTGGATGAAAGGTGTAAGTTTTTGGTTTTCTACGTAAATGGTGTGACAACGAACTTTATCCTACTTCAACGAAAGTATCGCCTGATAACAAATCCTTGACGACCAAAATCTCTAAGAGCATCCGTACAAACAGTATACGAGTACTATTTTCAGTCATGATTGTCAACTACGGTCTGTACGCAAGTATCAAAAGTCATACAAACTTAAAATATGGTCTTAAATGTTCTATAGGTAATTTATCTGCTATATTTTTGGTGTTGTCAGTCATTTCGTTTTTTGTAATAAAGGTAGAAAAAAAACATACCTACAAACTGACAATATATGTCGTCAACATGGAAAAACGAAAATTATTAAGTGAAGCAAAATAACTAAAAACCTGCATCACGTAGACAAGCAAAATAACGCTACCCTCAAGATTCAAGGGTTCATCAGTATTCCAACATAACCAAATTAATCACGGAACGCGTGGGCTTACCTTTCTACTCGTGCTTATAGTAACTACTTGTTAATCTGTGGGGTTGAAGAGGGTGCTAATATTCATCATGCGTACTCTAAGGTAATGTAGTTCTGAATGTTCGATAATAAGATAGGGAAGAAAATGTGCAGCATGTAAGTACTTTTTTATTTGACAGAATTTGAGACATGAGTACCAGATCAAACGGTATCTAGGTTTAGATTACTTTGTAAACCGTACTCATTCGCTCAGCTATTAGGTATGGTAGTATAATGTAGGCTCTTCTGTTCATAAAGAGTACACACTGCTCGACGCTTTAAAACTTCTCATAATATAAGCGGATTTCAACCGTTCTCCGTCAAAGTAATGGTGAAAATACTCACGAGCCGCAGGGATGATCCGGGATTAGTATCCACGTTTCAATGAAACGTTCTCCTACTATTTTAACACTTCTTCTAATAAACGCTCATGCTGTGTAACTTAGCGCTAAGGATTACGACGTGCGTGACGTCGCCTCCCGGTTCCAACGGAAGATCAAGGCTGGTTATTGAAAGCAGCATTGTTTTGAGTTGGGTCCGATTTGTGAGTTTTGGTGTTTTCCTGTAATTAAATATTTTACTATTTCTATTTCGTAATAATCAGAATTATATCCAGAAGTCTTAACTCTTCATTGCAATAAAAAATAACATATTTCACAAACGAATAGAAGCCCTGCGGTGAGCCAACATTTAAAATGGCATTAAATCAGCGGACCAGTCCTAAAGTCAGCAGTTGACATTAATTACTGACATTACCCAACTGAAGCGAGACATCCGCTGGCATCCTGATCGTTGCGCGTTTTTACTTGACCGGCTTTGGGATCGGCGAGGCTGAGGTAATTTTCTGTGAGGTTCTTTATAGACCGAATGAGTAAAGCGTCTTTGCTTCGGGTCTGGCAATTTTTTTTTCGTCTGTCATTTTCGATGTTTTTATTTTGTGTCTCCTGAAATTTTGTACTTGCATACATGTATCCATCCAAAGACGAAACTTGGTGTGGGTTCTACGATTTTTTCATAAAGTCAAAAACCGAGGAAGTTTACTAAGGAGCCATTTAATGGCCGATTCCTATATGTTTTTGTACAGACATGCAGATACGTTTCCTTTTCAGCTTGTGCAAATACTTTTGTACGTTTTCCGCATATCTGTTTGTGCTCTTCTGCAAGTTGCATTCATCAATTGATTCTCGCTAAAGGTTGCCTGGAACCAATGTTTTTTTACAATATATTTTGCTGTATTTATTTTTCTTGGTGTAAAACAAAGATATATCTTTGTATTGTTGTGATCAGGTTTGATAATATTTAGGTTAACTGATAGTTTTTAGAAAAACTCAAACGTCACGTCTACTTGCTGTAGCAGTCCAGAGAGCAGATATAGTATAAAGAAATCGACTTTACGAAAACGGTTACCGAAAACCGCTAAGGCAAGGAAGCGACAGATGTTTTGTATCTGAATACACATTTTGATAAACACTACGAGTGTTTAGTCAAAATGTGAAATTTGTAACCAGCTCCGCCACTCCATGATTTTTTATATTATTACTCGTATGCATTTCTTAGGACAAATCATGTAACAGATCAGAAATGGACAAAACCTACTAATAAGGAGAAGTCAAACTACAGATGGTAAGGAAAATTTATAGTTTGCTAAATTAATAGTGTAATTTGTTCCGCAAATACTTATTGAGAATGTGCTTAAATCTTGCGAAGACTTCTTGTTTAGAACATTATAAATATACCTACTTGTTTCATTTTTAGCAAGTTTCCAAAAAAGGACGAGGTATTCAAATCGAGTTTGTTATTTTATTTCTCCAAGAGGGCTAGACCGATTGGAAAAATAATATTTTTGCTCGAAACTGTCACTTTACAAGTGGTCCGATCAGTTAAACCGTTTTGACTTGATACAGATTTTTAAAGTTCAAGGTAACAAATAACTTATAAGTAGGCTTGATTTACTTTCACTGCAATTCTTAGTTGAACTAGCCATAATGTTTACCCTTAGACCGTCTATTAGTTCTGCACCAATTGTTGCAACGCTTTGCTGTGACTGCTATTAGCTAGTAGACCGTGAAAATATGGGTCACAGTCATAGATTTTCTTAAATACTTTAATGTACATGGTTATACTACCACGTTTTATTTTAAAATAACTGCACTCCGTTGTAAGTCGCAAATTAAAAGCTACTTATATATTGTTTCAGGGTATAAGCTAGTTGCATCCAAATAAGACCTCGCTGTTTACGATTTTTAAGTAGGTGCAAAATTAGTAATCTCATTTCAATTTACAAGAGTGAGAGATTTGTTGGGTAATTACTTTGTGCGATAACAAATAATGAAAAATGATAAAAAATAAATTGCATAAAATGATATATATTGCAAAAGCAATATATATCATTTTATACAATTTATTTTTCTAGGGATACGTAAAGACCCGTCTGTTAAACGTATATAAGAAGATTAAGTAAGAGCATGCGCATGCACAATATTGGGAATTAACAGTTTCATGGGTTCATGAAAGCTTTTAAGTAAAAACATATACATACGTAAGTACTTAAGAACTTTAAAAAACCATAGTTCTGTCTTCATTGCCTATTCGAATAGTTTTATGTAAAATTGACTAACTTCGATTTGAAACAAATAATAATTGATAAAATAGAACGCAGTGACTTCTTGCATTTTCTTAAGTATTCTAAGCGACGACTTCTTACATTATGAAAGTAGCAAGATATTGCCACATAATTTAAGAAACTTTTCCAGTACCTAGACAATTTACCTCGGAATTTCTCATGGGAGGACATTTAACAGGTCCGGTTCAAAATTATCTTCACAAAGATCACTTGATAAACACTAATAAATGTCATGAACTGCTTGATTAACAAGCGCATTCTTGTTAACGGTGTTTGAGGAATTTCCTTCTAAACGAGGTATGTTGAAGTAAAATGTGGTAGCGTCACAGAACAAATAATAGTATGTAGTTACTTCTGATGTAGTTTATGAAGTAATTAGTTTGAAGATGCCAAATAAAACAGCGACGGTTAGGAAACAGTCAGCGCGTTACGTCTTAATTAAGTGAATTTATGTTTAATTAGGAATAGTAGAAAATAATATTGTAAAGAACTGAACTTCAATGACGCATTTTTAACATTCTCCAAACAAGTTGTTATTATTTTTCTAAGAAGAATTTTTGGAAATCTTAGAGGTTTTGGTATGTAAAAGACCGATCAGCATCACTGATTCAGGTAGCGTTTTCGAACGGATTCGAAAACTTTGCAACTTGAATTATGCAAAGCTTGTTAGACGTTTCCTAACTATGATATTGAAAATCGATTGCAGATCTAAACAAAAGAAAATATCGCCTATTAAAGTCTTGCATTTTGTACCTATATGTTTTGGGATCCGGTCGATCGAAACGCCATCTGAAACTAAATCAGGCTGCAGAAGCTAAGAACACAATGAAATTCTATTTAATAATAAGCTGTCCTAATACCTTATATATATAAAAAATGACAATTTCAAGTACTTATCTGAGTGCATAAAAATATAACTACTTACGGTCACATAACCGTATTTCTTTTGAAGCTAAAACAATTAGTATCTTTATGTTTAATGGCATTTATTGTAACAGCAATAAGCAATTGTAGTCAAAGTAACTCCGCATCTAAATAGGTAAGACGTAAAGTCTCCTACATAGAATCGAGTTATGCAATTTAACCACACTAAGAGGTACATAATAATATGCAAGCTAATATGGACGCGGCTGAATCGTGTTTACTTCTGTTTAACTATGATTTATGAGTTAGCTCACACTACTGACGGCCAATTTAATCACAACCTCACACTGAATAAGTGAGTCTATTTGATGATAGCATTTTGTAATTCAAAAATAAGTAGGCGAGAGCAGACTCACTTCTTAAATACCGACAGAAACTTGAGTATTTTTATTGTGAAAACTAAAGTGTTTTTAAACATTTCAATTGTTAAAATATTTTTTATGGCACAAAGTTTATACAACATTTAATAAAAACGTACAATACCTCGAGGAAATGAAAAATTCCTCTAAAGAAACTTTCTTTATTTTGACCAAAAACGACTTTTTCAGTAGTTTACTCTTGATTAATTCCATCATTTTTGTCATCACCATCATTAACCTTTACTTAGTGGGTACACTATTGAGTAAATGTCTCCTCTTGCGCCCGCCATATTTCCGGTTCTGTGCTTATGTCTTCTACTTGGGATCCTACCACACATACTACATTTTTCGCCTACTTAGAAGGTGTTATGCCTGCCTGTTTTTTTAAAAATTAAGTATTTTAATTTTTGTTACTTAATTCATTTACACAGCGCTTTATTATGGCTGAAAAAAAGACGATTCATAATCTCTGTTCAAACAATGAAGTGTAAATAACTGGCAGCGCCATTTATTTGCAATTGAGGCTATGATAATAACTCTTGGTCGTAGGTGAGCATGTGTATACCCGAAGGCGACAGTCGAAGATTTTGGTCAAACTATCAGATAAACGTTTTATATGGTGTAGCGACTCAGTAAGGCACATAACAAATAGAACACAAGCTTTCGAGCGAGCCCCAATATGTCAAGACGAAGTTTACGTAATAGAATTAGAGCTGCCACGCACGAGTTGGCTGGTTGCTGGTAGCCGCAACTCTGACATACTTTTTGTAGCTTGGATAGTATATTGCCTACTTAATTAAATAGTAACATGGTTACTGCTAATAAACTAACATACCTATACTTAAGAGTGGCTTCTAATTACCTTAAGCAATACTTTTTTAAGACTTTAGTGACAAAACAATTGCACATTTTAAAAATTGAGTTTTTATGCAAAAATTCCATGCAAAAAGTTTACTGACGCGAGGCCAAAGGTTTGGAACATCATTTTCTTGTGATCTTTCAAAAGTAAAGTTGTTGCTTATGATCAACAAAACCATTCTTATGAATGTAGAATTCTAGGATGTTCCTAGATTACCAATGATATTACTACGTCACATTAATCGTTTTTACAATAAAATTTTATTCGAATTAAATTTGTTACTTAAAATTTGAACTGAATTTAAAATCAGGTGTGAACAATGTAATTATCGATGAATTTCATCAACTTAGACTTGTTGCGGACAGATTAATAGAATACGCACGACCGTCGCTTTGCAAAATCATTTGTCTATTAAAATGCTAATTATAAAATAGAATAAGATTTATCGCAACACTTAGCATACCTACAATATTAGTTTTAAACTTATATCTCAATTTTATGTAGTAACGGCCCATAATTTCTTGTTTTTAAATTTAGTTATTGTAGGTACCTTTTGTACTAGGGCAAGCTATTCCGATAAAAAGGAAATAAATATTTCTATTCTTTGATGTCATATATTTACATCATAAAATATAGCGTTTGAGGTAGGTAGCTGTAACAAAATAATTATTTTAAGAATTTCAAGGGAGCTTCTTCCAACGTCTCTAATGCCCGTCATATATTCTAACATTTAGGGATACCCTTAAGTAAGATTTCGTTTGCACCATCTAAGGAACCGCTAACTTACTTTTAGAACGATATCTATCTATCGTTCTAAAAAAGTAACTAAAGTTGGGGACTCGGTATTCGGCGTCCTAGTACTAATTGTTATTTTATGTTATCAAATTTTGCTGTTGAACGTCAAGCAGAGTACAATAATATGCAAGGGATTCAGCAATAATTATTATATTTCATTATATTTCACTGGCAAGTATACTAATACTATCCACCTCAAAGACACGACATTTTAAAATAGAATATAGCTCTATAAACACCTTAATAATAAATGAAGCGCATTATTCTAGTCTTTATTTTCTCCTATTCCAAGGATCAACGGCCATACGAAGCCTGCTTCTCCACAATAACTGCCATCAACATTATAACCTAGTGCGTATAACCACTAACCGTAAGAGGGCGTGCCTGGTGCGTGCTACGATAGTGAAAGCCCGATGCTCACGACTGCTACATAAGACTGATCCCTAATTGCCAAGTATCAATAAACATTAACACCGTTCTCTACACGAGGGTACTGTATAAGTATAATATATAGGTAATGATCGATTGAATAATTGATAAGATAGTCATATCTACTACAAGTTGTCCACATACTCATGATACAAGTTTTTTGTTAGTAATATAATTATTTATCAAACTAAGCAAATAGCTTATGGTTTTGATGATTATGACGATAGTATTAATCAGGCCTCCAAATTTTGAACATTGTATAAACTAAATAATTTATTAAAGTTTTAATTCTCGAAAAAATTGTTTAAGGATTGTTTTTTTTTGATAAAGAGGGAATATGGGGAGGCCTTTGCCCTGCAATTGGACGATAATGGTTGATAATAATAATGAGTAATGATAAGCGAAACTTGTTCCACAGACGAGAAATATATACAAATAACATAGAGTAGAGCGCTATAAAAGCACTTTTATCAACTTTTTTGATGACTTTGTCCAAGCTGTCAATATTATTTTCTTTTGAAATAAACTTGTCAAAATATTTTCACAAAAAAAATTATTTTACAAATTATTTCTTAACTGTAGTACCTAGTTAGGTTTTTGGAAACTTAAATAAGTTTTTAGCAAGCGTAAGTAAAAAACTAATCAATTCATAAGTTAAAATGTCTAAAATACGTGAGGAGATCGGTTTAGGTTATTTTAGAGGTCGATTTTTTTCCCTCAAGCCGAATACAAGCCTGCCTGTGTTTGGTCAACAAAAGGTGCCTACGTGGAACTATTTTAGTAGCATACAGCGACTATTGCTTTTTGATCCTTGTTAAATCTAGGAAAAACATCTGTTAAAAATATACAAATTGATTCGTATTATAATTTACTATTTTTACATTTAATAATAGAGGAATATTACAAGTAATGAGTTAAATAGATTATTTAATAGTACGCCATGAATAAAATCTCTAATCACACAATCTACTCACATTATTATTGATCTAATATCTAGATAATATGTTAACCGTTTTAGTTTGTTTCTGAATTCCTATTTAAGTCGCCATTTCTGCCAAATATTATTGAAATTGACCGATAAATGGAGTCAAAGCAACCTTTTTGTTTTGTTAGTGAAAACCGTCCCAGTCAACAAATATTTTTCCTGACTCGAAACATTGACGCTTTGCGGTCAATTATGTTTCCAAAGAAGTACCGAAGCTACAAAATAAGATTGCACGTTGAATCACTTGATCGAATCAAAGTGTTGTCACCCAAACGGCACAGCCCCAACGACTCTCACAGTTTTTTGTCGAGTTTTTTGATATTGACGTCCGATTGCCTCCGATTCGAGTTGCATTCGAGTTACAATGGATATCGGTCACGGCCGTCGAATACTACTGGTGTGAACAATCTAGTAATGCAGGAGCGGACGCCCTCCCATGTAAATTAACAAGGCTTTCGAGGAAGCCGTTGTCTGTGTCCAACCCATTTCATTCACTCAGACTAATCTCCGTTGTGACAGCTCGAAATTGCCTGCAATAGAAGGATTTAACACTCGTCAGGATGATTTTTTTCTGTCTGGATATTTTTAAATTGGCTCAAAATGATTGATTCTTGAAAATAGACTACTGAACGCAGTATGATGTGATAATGGTTAAAACGTATCTAACTATTATATATGTTAACAAGTGGTAGACGTGTCTTCAATTAAAAATCCGACCACTAAATCTTAAACTGAGCATTTCCTATTCGAAACTTCAATAAAACACAGCTATAAGTTATATATATATATATATATACACGTATATATATTGGCACCATAAATACTTAAATTTGTCTTTTTTGTTGTTGTACGCAGTGTCACTCTCGGGACTAAGGCTAATATATTGACACACGTTACATAAAAATATGTCAAGCTGTTTAGGCTCTAAGGCGTCCCAAACACATTCATATATATATATATATATATATATATATATATATACATACGAAAAACATAACACTCTTTCTTCCGCAGTCGGGCAAAATTGTTTGCGTTTGACCGCAATTCGCCTGATTAACAGCGACGTTATGGTCTAAGATATCGTCCAATATGACCCATGTTTAGAAAAACTCTGATGCACTCGCAACTTGAGATGACTCTGATAATAAGTACCTAATAAGACATAGACTAGCCAGTAACGAGTTTCAGAATCTGGTAGTTCGCACAGTAAAACTAACAAAAAGCGTTTGCTCTACCATATACCGGTATCGTGCAGCAATATTTTTTATTTGGCCAATGGTGTTAGGAGTCGGACAAAACTACTTGGTTGATAAACTCATGGATTCGGGATTACCAATTGTAGGTCGAATCAGAAGACCCCAAGCCAGCCAGAACCTGACCTTGGACATTGCTTTGAACCTGATTGTTGACTAAAGTGAGGTGAGGGAGGTAAATATATTTTATATGTCTTTATCGCGTACAGGGCTTATTTTCCAACCAATCTAAATGAAATTTGATAGACAAGTTCACGGAATTTATAGAACTTTACGTTTTCAAATATTTTTGATAAGATTATTAGGTAAATACCTACGCCATCAAAGATTTACTGCCTTATTAATAAACGCGTCTTAATTTTGAGCATCTTTTGTCTTGCTCTATTCAATGGAGATCGTCACGCGCCAAAACAAGACAAATGACGATTGAAGTTAAGACGCATTTATTAATAATGCTGATAGTGTTTCCTGAAGCACTACTCACCGAACAATTTCAGTAAAATTCGACATAAATTTGTTTCAATCAACATAAAAGTTTATTAATATGAGAAAGAAAACCATGCTCAAAGAAAAAAAAAGTTGTAATATCATTGTGATCGCGAAGTTATCAGTATGCATAAAGTATGATATACCAATATCCTTGACAGCATCCTCTGCCCGAATGAATGACGGATTATGTCCACATCTACATAACTTGTACCTACTCGTTATTGCCAACTGGTCTCATTCTTCGAACGCATGCCGACCGGAATGGAACGGGTCTTATTCTCAAAGCAAACGATCAGTTTACAAGTACCATACACACGCACTTGTAAATTCGGTAGAAATTAACGTAAAACTCTCAAGTGCTACAAAAAGAAATAAGTCACTCGCCATATTAGCTTAAATTGAATTTTAGTCAAATTTAGTCAAAACGTTTCGTAAACTTTTCACTACTTTTGAAATGTAAGTAAGTACTAATTTTTTAGTCATTTTGATTTAAAAATTAAAACTACTGATATTCATAAAACTTGTACGGGACTGCTAAGGAAGCCCTTTCAAACAAATTATGAACGCAGATGTAGACATCATCGGTTTACATAAGGCGAGTTACGGCCGCACGCAAATCCAGCATTTAAAAAAAAGGTTTGGAGTTGGTAAATTGGTTCAAATGGCTTGGAGTACTTTCCTCGACTATCATTATAATAATACTTCTAAAATTAAATATGGAAGTTAAGTCTATAATATATTCAACAATGGACAACGATGGATGCGAGGACGATGACAGTATATTTAGTTTATAAGTAATATCTACAGTCATGTTTTGACTCGTGAATAAAGAGAATAAGAACTGACAACATCGTTTAGCCGGAAATCACGAATAAGCTGATCACGTGTCAATACCAAAACTTCTTTGAGATAAAAGGGTGCGGAAATGGTTTTACGCAAACCTAACCGAAAATAAATCCATATCTACCCAGAAATTGATTGAAAATATGTAGTAACATGGCTAATACGTTACATATAAAATGTTCTGATAAAATTTAAAATTACCTGTTAGAAAAAAATATAGTAGTATATTCGTATCTATTTTATAAAATGAAATTAAAAACAAACATTTTTAGTTTAAGCAATCAAGATCTTGTATGAATACAGTTTTGCATTTTTACGACTTATCATTTATAAGACACAATAATGATAAATAATAATCTGTACAATATTAACTGTGCTCTGTTATTTTTTGTAATATTACTATTACTAACTTGATCGAAATACTTGAGTGTGCATTTCCGATTTACAATAATTTACTGCTATGTGTATACCAATAAGTAATATAATCATACGTTTCTACCTTATACATTTTTGTTGATGTCAATTTCTTAAGGTTAAAAATAACCACTTGTAGCTTTGTAGTATTGAAAGCTTCGCCTTGTCAGAAAGCGAGAGTAGCTCCGTGTGTCAGTACGCCATTAAACTGGTAATTAGCGAATGCTCGTGAGAGGTCGTTTGTTCGCATGCGCGCTTCTGATGTGAGGAAATGCAGCGGTTAGCATATCCTATTTGTAACGTTTGATACCTAATACCACTAATAATGTTTCTGGAAACAGTCCCGTTATTAGAATGTACAATTTATATAGCTACTTATATGAAACTTCTTTTTATTGTGTCTATAATACCTAAGTTATGTACAGTGGCGGATTAAAGGTCCACAGCGCCCTAGGCAATCACTTCATCGGTGCCCCTGTACCGGCCATAAATGGCCATCATAATACTATTAGTATATGATACAACTACTTAGTTGTTTTTGCAATTACGATGACGTTGTATCATCAAACCCTTTTACCTTTTTGACTTTAGTAGACCAGGACCCTTTACTTACGCTAGTGCACGAATGAAATATGACGTTATAACTGTGAAGAAATCAAGAGGGACGACAGAACGAACATCGAAATTCATGTATCCTCTCTGCTCTGGGAAATAGGCCTTAATGTATGTGTATGTGTATTGACAGATGATGGTGTGTTATGAATATATCACTAGAGAACGTCCCGCGATTTCACCCGCGTAGATCCCGTTACGGTGGGAATAGCGTAGCTTTCTACAGGTGAAAGAATTTTTGAAATCGGTCTTGTAGTTTTTGAGTTTATTCGTTTTTTAGCCCGACGCTCGAGAACGACGCGATGACGCAAAAAACGCGCAATATTGCATAATACGAGTATATCGATGCTTGTCTAATATAATCTATTATAGATTTAGATTATAGATCAGCAATTAGTTCTTAACCGTCGATATGTTATTTTCTTTATCAATTTGAAAATTCTGAGCTCGCGCGCCCTTAGGTACGTGCCTAGTTTGCCTTACGAATAATCCGCCTGTTTGTATTGGACATAACGCATGAAACATCTTTTTTTATTATTAAGGTGTGTTAAGTAAACATTAGCATAATGTATGTTACTGTACTCATTAAGATAAAATAAAATAAAAAATAAAAAACTGCTGTTTGATAAGTCGTTATGACAAAGTATAAACTTTTATTGCACAAACATATAAAACATGATAAAATTTTATTAATCTTATAATGTACAAAGTTATGTAACCTTTATGTGCAAAAGCCATACCTAATAATTATAACTAACTTAAATCCAAACCGCTGCCGCGCTGCCAGTTGGTAGAGTACCCAAAATGATGGCTTCATTGCTTCCTTGAATGGCAATAATGATGTGCTGACCCAGATAGAGGCCAACATTTTGGTCTCGTGTAGCGTCGACCAGACAAAGTATGTATTTTTATAGATAAAATAAGTTTCTCGTTTGCTTTACAACCTATAACGCCCCACAGCTGGGCTCGGGTTTCCCCTCTGTCCTAGGGAGTGTAGGCCACCTACCGGTGCGTTCTACAGAGATCCCGGTGCCCTACGTCAAGCACTGAGGCAGGCTACCGGGGAGTTATAGTAAGTACAATCACAAATAAACCGGTTGTACCCCAATACAGCCAGGTACTCGTATCTTGTGAATATTTCCTCCTCGTAAATAATAAAAAAATCTAAAGAGGAAGTGTAGGTCACTGTTCACAACATTGGTCAATTTTTGGTTGGGGACTTCACTTATCTTCGAAAGCTAACCTTCTCCAACAAGCAGGTTACCTAACAATGTTTTCCTTCACTGCTTAAACATATGCTATTTGTTAATTATAGTACGCACATGACTGAAAAATATATTAATTTGTTATTTATTTATTTATTTATTCTAATTAGAACCGCATGCGAGTTACACTAATGATAGATAACAAAGATGTCAAAACACAAAAATGGAAACATAATTTTTAATAAAATCCAGTTAATTGCTATTACTCGTACATTAAAATTAAATTAAACAAAAGAAAAGAATAAAAATCTATCACAATATTCGAACAAAACATACACATAAGGTATAAATACAATATTAAAATAAAAATCAAACAATTGTAGTGTCTCTGTAGCAGGCATGTTCACAATATTGTAAGCATTCGAATAAAAGAAAATTATGAAATACACATAAATTATAGGACATCAATATTGTTCATTAGAAACTGCCTAGACCCATTTGCAAATGTTTTTTTTTATTTGAATGGATATACTTAGACATGGTTCTATATTATAAATCTTATCAAAACAGTACGAACGACACTACGTCTGAACCCATTGCGTCCCACTGCTGGATACGGATCTCCCCAGATATAAATACTATTTTCGATGTCAAGTAAAATTGACAATTTTGAAAAACCTCCGACATTTGCTGTTGTTGCCATCTTGGATTTGAAATTATCATTATGTATAGTGTTCTACCAGTCAAGCCCTTTCATTCGAGGAAGTTGTGAAAAAAAAATATTCTTCGCCATTTTGTTTCAGCTGCCATCATTTACCTACTTACCGATTTTCATCAAATATAGCTACGAACACTCCTGACTAATACACTTTCCATACAAATAAATCAAAATCGGTCTATCCATTTGGCAGCTACGATGCCACTGACAGACACACACACACAGAAACGTCAAATTTATATCACCCATCGTTTTTACGTCAAGGGTTAAAAAAGATTCCAAACTAAAACTTTACTTAGTTTACAGCCTACAGCCACGACTTGGGAACCTGTTTTGTTTAACTTTTTTTTCCAAATCACTCACGTAAATGGCCACTTATACTCGGAGCTCTATTCTAACAACATTCAAGTACAACGTTCCTGTAATTGTAATTGCAGATCCAGACAGGATTGCGTGAATGGTAGGAGTTTAGAATTTGCAGCGCTCTCTTTGGAAACTTCTTCAGAGAATGAATCGTTAATAAAACATCTCAATGTTTTTAAAATGTAAAATGCGATTGAGGTTTCGCTTTCCTAATAATTGTCGTTTCTTATAATTTTCTTCGTTGCTCTTTTACAGTTGTACAAGGGAGCAAAGTGTATCTGCTTGAGTATGGCATTTTTTTTCGTTTAATTATTTGTATGTCTGTAATTATCTTTGAATCACACTTCTGGAAAGTTGAATTTAATGTTTCGTTTGTCTACCATAAAGTAATTCAATTATCTAGGTCCAGTCAGAAATTTTCAAGGCTAAATTGGAGGTAGTTCTGGTCCAGGCGATATTTAATGTACGTCTGTAATATGTTTTGCATAGGGCCCAGGATCTGTACTCCTCGACATTTTGAATTGTTTTAGATCTAGATAGAGTGCCACTAATCTTTGTATGAACGCAACAAAGACTTGAACAATCTCTGGGAACCTATTCCGGCAATGAGGAAATCGTTCCAGGACCGCACGAAAATCGCCCGTTCGTGAGACTTCAACCCTCAGTAGCTTTAATGATTATATTCAACCGTTATTAGCCTATCGACACGGTATCGAGTCAGTGCCGAGCCGGTATCGTTGCGGTTTCGTGATGGTATCGTACTTGTTGAATAGAATTAGATTGTTATTGCCCGGGATCGGTAACGGTGTGAGATGGGCTATTGACTCTCGCCTTTCTTTCAAAACGGGCTATTTAGGGTGTAGTGTAATATGAGACGATAGCGTTATAGGGAAACATGAAACCGGAGAGAGAGATTTTTTTGATTCACGTAAGACTTTTTATTTTAAATATATCGGCGGTGTGCACGTTGGTAGTGATATATGTATGTATACCTATCTCGTTTGTTGACCGTACCGTACCGTTGATGTATAAACATGTAGGGTTTTTGTTTAAAAAGCCGGATGGTAGTGTGTTTCACAAGTGTCTTTGTTTTATAATGAATTTCTATTAGAAATTTATATTTATATTTCTATTATTTCTATTGTTTAGTTGGATAATATATTCAAAAGATTAATTAAATTAATAAACAGTTCTTATTAGAAATAGATATTTAATATTCAAATTTTATAGGTATTTTCTTTATCCTGTGTTGTTGTACTTATTGTAGTAATTAACAAATTTTAGTTTACCACTCCATTATTTATTTTACAAACCTAACTTTAGCTAACTAGATAGAGATTACCTTGTCATGCAATAGAATTAACAGAACGAAATTTTATTAAAATACGAATTTATAACATAATTATGTAAAAGAGGTAGATTATTTAGTAAATTGAATATTTATTTACGTCTTAAGAATTGATAAACACCATAAAACTCTATTTTAGGATTATCGTGTTAACACTGGTGGTTTAGATTTCCTCATTCGTTTACAACTGTTGTAAAATATGCAAATAATTTGATTGAAGCTCTAAACCCACAAAATTTTACTAATGAAACTGTGAAATAGGAAAAATATATTTCTAATTTATTTAGCTGTTGTTGAAGAGGGATAACATAATCTGACTATAATTTTGTTTGACGTTTTGTTACGCCTACTTTTAAAATTAACTATCGCATATAATCCTAAGCACTTAAATATTTTGCTCTTAACATACTCGTGCTTTCTTCTAAATCACCAGTTCGCAGCTTTCTTCGTGCAGGATCTCCATATCAAATATTTTTTTACTGTACTAATACTTCAGTATAATAGATCACTATTAGTACTACTTGCATATTTTGGTACATTAGACCTTGTTTAAGGTGTAAAAAAGTTAAATGAAAACTTTTTTGTCACATTATAAAATTTACATATAAAAATTCTGTTCAGATTTTTTGGTTATGCCGCTTTAATCCCGATATTTTTAGATTATTTAAACTCAAATCTTCTCTCTCTTTAAATATTTCAAACACTTATTTAGAATCAAGTTCAAGAGGTCTCATTAAAATCAATCAAATGACGCCTTAGCAATTATTCTACTTTTTATATATATAAAATCTCTCATGCAAAAGTTTGGTCAAATGACAGATGCAAGTAAAATATGTCATATCATACTTAAAATATTAATGTTTTCTCGCTTTACTCGCTCGTTTAATAAACTCGATGAGCTTTGACCCTAAGCCGTCTTCTCAATAAATCAAGTAAACGAGATATTTCAAAAAGATCAAACCTTATTTAAAGGCTTTGGATCATTACAAACTAAGCGTTGATTAATTAATTTACAGCTGTTTTGTTCCCATCCCTGAATATTTCCGGCTTTATATAAATAATTCATAACCAAGGGTTACGGAAAAACAAATTGGTAAGCCTGTTATGAAATAAAAGATGTAAATCAATAAGTATTAAAACTACAAAAAAATTAGTTTCTCATCAGTGTTTTTACTTAGACATTCAATAAAACAAAACCTTACGCTAGCCTTGATTTAAGTGTTAATATGTTAAATTAAGAACTTATTTTGACAAGTAAAGAATATGGCTTATTTTTGTTTTATTTATTTACGAATCTTCCTCATCTAAATTTCAATACAAAACATACGGTTTGATGATTACATGCTAATAGACTTGGATCAATTATATAATAGATAAAATGATCTCTAAAAAAATAAATAGTTTATTCTTGGAAATCTTTCCAGACGTATGCCACCCGCTTCGTCCTGGGCTTCTCGTGTCCTAACATTCTTCTACGGTAAGTATGGTTATAGAATGCTAGGTAGTCGTGACTATTAATAATGCTACTTTGACACTTAGCGGTAACCGTTTGATATTTCATGCACAGATAACTTCCATGCGCATGCATGGAAGTTATCTGTGTCTAGCATGCTTGTCTTTTGCGTGTATGCATAAAATGGGCAGAGACGTTATTTATGCAGACATCCTGTCTAAACCCTTACCGTATACGCAATTATGCATGGTGAGATCGAAAGACTTTTAATTTTCTGATAAGATCGTTTTATTCCACAGTGAGATGCAAATTCTCTACTAATCAATTTACTCTTTATGAAAACTAAGTCAAGGCGAGCTCAACATTCTAATATCTAAATATTTATCTTAGCCACGTGCATATTTAGGACTTTAAAATCAGCATATCCATTTTGAAAAGCGCGCTGTCGTCAGCTGTCATAGCCAAATATGGCAGGACGGTTGTCGTTTCAATGGTATTAGGTTGTTGTTATCGAGGTTCGCCGGCGCCTATATTGAGTGGCAGCTGGAAGGCAGACCTTTGGAATACTGAAAATACTTGACTTGATTTTTGTTGGTAATGATTCTGGTAAACCACTTGATGTCTGGAAGAATGAACAACGAGCTGTGAGCTGATTTAACTAGAAGACGGTTTACGTATTATAAAGTCAAAAATAATAGTTATTAAATGTTAATTTTTCTTATTGTACTTATTTATGTTTTCGGTATAATTTTAATGTGTTTTCTTTTTATAATTTGAAGTTTATTATAATATTAATTTGTCGTTACATGTTTTGAATGTTTGTACTTCTATATGGGACGCCACATGCCTCGGCGTGTCTGTGAATGTGGGAACAATGAATAATATAATTTTTTTATAAAAAAAAATAGTGAAAATGTTCTAGATTGACGTAAATACGTATTGTAGTACACATGACTACATATTTTTTTATTTTTAGACGTAAATATTTTTAATATAGTTATTAATATTTAACGCTAGTTATCCTATAAACGTAGGTGGAGATTTTTAAACTTTTAGAAATTCACCATACAGGGTTATCGGTTAGGGGTGTACTAAGCCAAAAGGGGTCGCTATTCTCATCCTATTTGTCAACTGATGCTATGGGACCAACTCTGAATTCAGGAAAAAAAATCAGCTGTTTCATACATTTCGTCGACAAGCGATCAAGTTCTCACATTCAGAGTTGATCCCAATGTAAAAGTTGTTCTTAAGGACGAGTATTGTAACCCTCTTTGGGCTTAGTGCACCCCTAACCGATAATCCTGTATACAACTTCATAAGCCTCAAATCAGTATAATCTAGGATACTGTATGTATGCGTTCACAAGCAAAAGTATCAGAATACGGGATTACTTTTATGTACTCAAAAGACAGGCACAAAATTTACTATATACAACTCATTTGAACATACGGTTTCTTCCAAAATATTTACATAATACTGCGAATGTTTTTACCCTCTTTTCTTCAGAACAAGTAACACAATAAGCTCTAGGTTCTTGTGAAAAAATAAACCTGTCCACCGCCTAACGCTTTGATCCAGGTAATCCAAAATATTCCCAAATGCTTTGAAAACTGTAAGTACCACTTACGCAGCGATAAGACCCCCATTCCGCATTGCTTACCATTCTGATTCCTTGTACGTATTTAGGTCAAACACATTCGAGTAGGGCTTTGTACGTAGACGTAATGGAAAAGCTTTTACAATTTTCACCGATGGTGCCGTGAAGAGCTGGAGGGAAAAATATTTGAGGAGTTATAAAATAATATTTACGTCACCATTGGAACACTTACTTGTACTAAGATTATAAGTGCCTCTCAAGTGAGTGGGTCACAGGTCTGATCTCAGGTTCTGGCATGCACCAATAAGTTTTTCACTCCTGTGTATGTAGGAATTAATTTTCAATTGCTTCCACGATGAATAAAAGCATCGTGAAAAAACGTGTTTCTACACGTACTTGATCAATGATAAGGTCCAAGTATGTTTTCATTCTCATCAGAGTTAGGAGAGAGAAGTGCCATCGTCGGTGACACTATTGTCTTGATATTAACACACAATGCAGTTCTAGTTGTTCTTAAAAATTGTTCTTAAAATTTTTACGAAGAATTTGAAACTCTTCCATTAAATATAAACCAGATCACAAGCAAGAATGCTGAAATTTTTCTTAATGTGATTTATCATAACAACACAGATTGCCGAATCAAAAGTTTCTGTAGCACTTCTGTTGATGTTTGAACAAGTTAATCCGATACGCAGTACGCGACTGCACCGTTGTCAGGAAGTTAATCTACAAATTGATTGCAATCCTGATTTGTTAGTTATGCTGCAATACTGAGGTTAACGTTTTTGTGGCAGTGTTTGGTACTTTATAATATAAAGATTTTATTAATATGTCATGAGTTTCTAACATACGTGGAAAGTCTTGTTTAAAAAATATCTATGGTTATATATTCATATTGATCTTTGTGATGTCTTTATATTCGGATGATACCTTTTTGAGTACAATGCGCTACGTTTGCCTGTGACTTGCAAGCTCCCTGCCTACCAATAAAGGTCGAAAACGCCTTTTTGATTTGCGACTATCGAATCCGATTTCAATATCGGCCGGTTTGTTTGAACATCTTGTTTGTGATGGTTGGTTTTTGCTGGCAATCGGCTTGAGTCCTCAGGGCATGCCATAAACACGGGAAAAGTGAGAAGCATTTTATATATTTTATATGTCTAGATGCGCGTGTTTATAAAGCGTCGGTTTGTAAACTATACATAATTAAATGTATAATAGTTGAGAATAGGCAATTTTTTATTGAGTCATGATCAATTAATTAATATATATTTTTTACATAAATTCAAACAAAACAACGTTTATAAAACACTGAAATAAACGTAATTTAAGCTTTTACAGATATATAATGAAAAATAAAACGAAAACTGGCCAAATAGCTAATTAATAAATTCTGTTTCGTTTGCCAAATAGTATATAACAATATTTATAAATATGGTAAATTCAACACATGTACTTAATAATATTTTTGGGGCCATATGTCAATGGCAAGTCGATATATAACACTACTCATCTAGCAAGTTTTGTCAAGTTTGGTAGAAAAATATGAGCCGTAAGTGAGTACCAACATCCAAATAAACATGCCAATATTGAAACATAAAAATGACGGAGAAAAAACATTTTGCCAAACTTGAAGCAAGCATTGCGCTAGTTCAGTCTATCACTATATTATGTAATTACTAATGTTTTTTTGGATTGTCTTCCATTGATATTCTCACAGGAAATAAGCAATACGTGAATATGATTACATGGACGCGAAATGTTTCCTCATGTAATCGGATGACAGTAAAGCTTAATGGTTTGCTGCTAGTGAGGTGTAAATGTTGTGAATGTGAATAACTTTTTTGCGATTGCGGTGTTTTCCGTTTACATTTTTGCATCTCCACATAGTGGTCCCGAATTTTTTAAGTAAAAATGGCTCAATATCTTAATCTCTACATTAACCATAACGACATTTTTATTGAACTACAAAACATGTTATGTGAACATAATTCTGCCTAAGTTTACTAATCTTCAAAACCTTTGTATATGAGTAATATATCTTAAACCTTTGCAAGGTAACAAAAAGAAATATGTCAGTGACTAAGTCAAAATCACTCTTTTACAAGTTACCTTTTTGTGATGATAGTTAGAATTTTTTTCCATGGCCTTTTACAATACTTAAAAACAATATTTAAAGAAAACTTCAAATACGAAAATGTTATCGATACACTGTCTCTTAAAGCTTATCTAAGAAACAAATTAGTCTAAGTAATATATAAAATTTATTTATTTATCAAATTAATTAAGACGGCACATTGTAGTCCATTTACATTAATTAATTCAGGGTCGTCATTATACTCTAACCAAATTTTTTTTTACACATTACATCATTAATAACTACTTTAAAATTAAAATCACATTATTACATTAATTATACATCCCACAAAAAAATGTCATAATAATTGTTAAAGTATAATTGTTAATAATAATTGTTGTTAATAATTGTTAAAAAATAAGTCTTGACTGATTGATCAACTGAGTGACTGACAGATAGGTCACAATACAATCTAGAGATTTTAGAGAGAATTTGAAAAGTGTATTCATAACAGCCGGTGTGGAGGTGTACTAAGAATTTTTGGAAATTCAGCCCTTGAGGGGGTCAAATGGGAGTTCATAGTTAGAAAATCCTTTACTTTCCATTTTATATCGCGTGCAACGCCGCAGGTGACAATGATTAATTTTTAATAAATTATATACATATACTATTAATTCTTGATAAATTATATATGTATAATATTAAGATGCTAGACATAAGTGAATTAAAAGTTTGGTTTTTAAGCAACAGGCAAGGGGAATATATCCTAAGGGTTCAAGGTATAACTATGATAAGAAGAGGGATAGACCGGAAATAGTAGTTAAAAAAGAAAAAAAAAAGTGTATAGATAAATGTTGAGAAGTTAACAGTGACCGTGAAGTATTTGATGAAGGTTTCTCTATTTATTAGTTTCGTTTAAGTTTTATATATCAAAAATGTTCTTCTTTTTGTATTTGAATAAAATCTTTCTAAATTCAAAGTAGCTTGTACAAAAATAATAATAATTAAAATAACTAAATAATAAGGTACGCACATTATATATGATATTTATTTTGTAAATACATGAATATAATGCTTGCATTACACGTATGTAGCCTTTGACAGCATAACAAAAATTACCCTTACATATTCAGAAAGTACTCTTGACTTCAAAAATAAACATCTTCGTCATGGATTGTATGCAAATTTGTACACCATTAATGCATCTTATGAGCAGAGACCGCTTTTATACATGTTGCATAAATATACATCATTAGAGTATTTTACTCAAAAGGCGTTGTTCCATGTAAATTAAGCCTTCTTGTATGTACTTGCGTAGCATACCTTTGTGAATTATTTTCAGGTATAGCTGATAGTTATTTAAAATTTTCAATAACATTTTATGGTACTGTTTAACATAAATATGCTATAATCATTTTTTTTATATTCAATAGGCTTGCGCTTGACCGCAACTCACCTGATGTAAAGTAACGATGCGGTCTAGGATGTAGCGCGCTTGCCTAGAAGAAACCGATTCACTCGCGATATGAAGAGACCGAGATTATAGCTATCGGGAAATAGAGAACTTGGCAGCGAATTCCACAACCTGGCAGTTCGCACAATAAATGTAGACGCGAAGCGTTTTGTGCGAGCCCGTGGAACCTCTACCATGAACCGGTGGCGCCTTACAGTATCTCTACTTGTACTCTCTATCTCTACTCCCCCATCTCCATTCTACTATCGGAGAATGGAGATGGGGGAATTAATTCATGCAATTCCAAGGCACACTCCCCGAAATGTATCCGATAAAAGACCGATAGACTTTGAGAGGATACCCAGCTTTTTGGCAGCTAACCGAGCTTTGGACTCAATATACGCACCAAAATTGAGCGTTGAAGTCAGCGTGACACCTAAAAGCTCAAGGTGGTCGGTCAGGGGAACGGATACATCTCGGAAAGTAGGGGCCAGCTGGAATGGCCTCTTTTTGGCGGAGAACAGACCTTACCTGCGTCTTAGTAGCATTGAACCTGGCCAGATTGGCATCGCCCCAATCAGAGACTGCCCTGAGGGACAAGTTCAATCGCTCAACCATAGCTTCTCTAAGTAACTGAACTTCAGCCGCACTGGCACGTGTGGAAGAAATGTAACTCTCAACGACCGTGCTGTCGTCTGCGTACCCAAAGATGCCTGGTTTTAACCGGTCGTTGATGTGCAGCAAAAAAAGGTCGCTGAGAGCACCGAACCCTGAGGGACTCCGGCATTAGTAGCCATTTGGTCTGACGAGCAGCCATCGATGACTACTCGTATTGACCGGTCCCTCAAAAAGTTTGATATCCATCCACAGAAACCAGCGGGCAAGCCGTATGTAGGAAGCTTGCTTACAAGACCTTCGTGCCAGACCCTGTCAAAAGCCTTCGAAATGTCGAGAGAAAAGGCAAGCGCTTCCCCGTATTTCTCTATGGCTTCACTCCAGATATGAGTTGCGTATACTAGAAGATCCCCAGTAGACCGATTTCGGCGAAACCCGTACTGTCGGTCACTGAGAATATCATTTGCTTCTAGATACGCCAGGAGCCTGCGGTTCAGGACACGTTCCATACTCTTGCAGAGTATGGACGTGACCAAAATGGGCCTGTAGTTACCAGGATCGGCACGACTACCTTTTTCAGGCACAGGTTGCACGTTTGCAAGCTTCCAGGATTTCGGCACTTGGCCAGTCACAAGAGAGAGCCAAAAGAGACGTGTCAACACAGGAGACAACTCAGGCGCACAGTTCCTCAAGACTATTGCAGGATTGCCGTCGGGGCTACTGGCTTTGTTCACGTCAAGATTGCGTAGCGTTCTGCGTACCTCTATCTGGCGAATGCAAATTTCCGACATTGTAGCCGTTTTGCCAGCTGTAGTTGGAGGAACCATGCTACTAGCATCTAGATGCGAAGATTCTGCAAATAAAGAAGCAAACAGGTTTGCTTTCTCCACAGCGGTGTGAGCCAGTGATCCATCAGCTTTAAGCATTGGAGGCAGTGAGGACCGGCAGAAGTTCGCTTCAACCGATTTTGCGAGGGACCAAAACGCTTTGCTACCCGCAGGGTATGAAGCCAGTTTGTTCCTTATTCGACTTATATGATCGAAGCGAGCCTTCCGCAAAACCTTCTTGCAGGACTTAGCTGCTTTATTGAATGCTTTCATTTTCTGGCTTGTATCTCTTGCTTTGCGTTGTCGAGCATCAGCCCATGCTAGGTAAGCCTCATGTTTTTGCAACTCAGCGCTTCTACATTTAGGACTATACCATGGGCGAGCTTTGCTAGACAAAGGCATATTTGTAAAAGGGATGAAATATTCCATACCCAAACGCAGCACATCTGTCACCGCATCTGGGCAAGCTGAAGCATCAGAGGATTTCACCAGACAGTGGTCGGACACGCCTAACGGCGATGAAACCGAAACCGAATAACGGTCTGGATCGGTTGTCAGCAGAAGGTCCAAACAGTAAGGTGTGTGCGATTCAATGTCAGGTACCCGAGTAGCGCCTTGAACCAGCTGAGTGAAGTTTAACGCTAAAGCGAGTTTTCGCGTTTCTCTCCAGCATGGTTAGTGTCCCGGTATGGGTGTAACCACTCTTGATGGTGGGCATTAAAATCCCCCAGTAGCACTAGCTGGGCTGTTGGGTGCGTTAGTTGAGCCACATCCGCAGCCTCACTGAGATATTCCATGAGTCTGGTTGTCTCCTGATCATCAAGATTATGTGCTATCATTTATCATCTTTCTTCTAGATTCAAAACATTAAAAAGTATTTTATTTATACTGGGCACTGAGACAAAGTAGACCTCGTTATACAAGATTGAAATGACTGTATGCAAGTTTCATCACATCAATGTCTACTCATATATATTTTTTATATGTGCGCCACGATTAGCTTTTTGGTTTTGATATAATAATTTGTTAAGCAAAATAATGCAATTTTTTAAAATCGGTGAAATCGACATATTCTGTGGTATTAACAATTAGGTATATTGAAATGTATTTTTTTTTAGATATTTTAAGACATTTGAAGTTGAGATTATTTTCGCGCTAACCGTTTCGCTGTAACAAATCACTTTAATAAAACGGATAGCTAGGAAGCAAATATAGATAGAGGAGACAAAGTCGTCCAGAGACTTGTATTGCGTGACTTCTCACATTTTGTAAACGAGTTTCAGCTATTTAGTTCAGAATCTAAGATACGAATAACAAAATTTTGTTTTAGAAGAAAGCTTTTCCAATGCTGGTACGCTACTTTACCGTAGGTAACTTAAAAAAAAGTAACTTTACTAATTTTTGGTGCTTTATTATTCAACTGTGTCTTAAAGAAGTAAATAGTGTAAAGAACAAAGTAGCAATAGTATCAACAGTTATGTCGGTAAAAAAGATAAAATATGTATAAAAAATAACATACAAAGTCTGTACCGATATAGATTAACTATCATACACATACGAGTATTTAAAAATCCGCACCATATATAAGCTATTATTTACAAACTTGATCAAAAAAACTTTCTAAACCCAAAGAAAAAGTATACTATCTGTCAGCAAGAGAGTAACGCTATGTCTAAGTTAGTTCTATATTATCTACGCGTGTTCTCTTCTACAGCGCGCTCCTTACTCGTATATATCGCCTGACCTATCTTAATGGATTCCATTTCGCCCTTGGCGTTCGTATCTTGAGGATAAGCAATCCTGGCGAGTAATAAAGTGCTTTTTCCTAAAACTAGATGCCCTCTTTCATTCGTCAAACATACAGGGCTCTAACTTAATACTACGTGCGGCAGTAGGTAAAATTAATATGAACAGAATTTTGCCACTCTAGTGCTACCTATTCTCAAACGTAACAATAGACTTTGAAGGGAGTTTGATAGCACTTTAGAACATCACTGTAGTGTAAGTAATAATAATAATAGTTTAATATTCCGTCTTTCTTATATCTGGAAGACGTCATTTATTAGCCAGAATACCAGTTTTGAAAAGTCCTCGATAAATGGTTGCTATCTTAGTTAAGGAAACATTAAAGCTTACCTTTAGTCCCTTATGGCTGAGCGTGGGAATCAAGTAGAATTTCCATATTTTTTTTCAATAATCATAGTAAGTTATTTGTGAAATCGTTAAACGAGCCAGCAAAAACTCTTTGTTTAAGGTACAGTACAGTATAAAAAATAATAAGATATCTTTTTAAATAGGTATTTATTTGATAATGTGATGATTGATGACTCTGAAAGACTATACATCCGCGATGTGTTCATGTTAAATGGCTGGCTTAAGATCTGGATAAGAACACAGCAAAAATAAGCAAAATAAACGTAGATGAATAAAATGGGTGAATAAAAATTCTTTAAAGCCGTAATTTTTTTAAATTAAAGTGCAGTCGACTAGAGAGAGATGAAAGAAATGAAAAAAAAGAGTAAGCAAACTTAGTTTCTTTTAGACAGTAAACCGCTTCAATACCAAGTTGGCTTGTTTTTGTTTAAACTTATTTCATGAATAACTCTACCCGATAGCACTGGGTTATTTTGATAACAAGAAAACGCTATAACATCTCAACAGACCACCGACTCCGCTCCGCACGAAGCCCTTACGAACTTTTCATTGTTCCAACTTTGTAGACGTAAGAGTTTAACACCCATTAAGAATTCTCGCGCTACCTTCATTTTATGAGGCATTTATTGTTCATATTTTTGCCGCATAATTTATGGAGGGACGTGAGGAATAAGCTGTACCTAAAAAGCTGATATTTTCGTAGCTTTTGGACTTTGGTTACTTATAACTTTCAGTAATGATATATATAATACAGAGGTTTTGAGATAAGAAATAGGTATTCAAATATTTTTAAGAGCATGTTAGTAAGAAAGCTCATGAAAGTATCATAACTGCTAGGATTTGAACCTGCATTCTTCTGAGCAACACACCCAGGTGCCTGCCAATTCGACCACCGCCATCATGATGCCAGCCACGAAAACGAAGTTATGTTTGTTATAATATAATTTGTCTTTATACTTATTATGAAATTGGGAACTTATTACTTGCACAAAACAAACTATAAAACGATGTGTTAAACAACTAACAAAACCCTGTAGTTTCAATCACATTGATTTGATACAGGCGTAGCGAATTTGCGCGAACTATAGAATTAGTTATTTTTCTTCTTTAGCCGAATCCGACTTTTTTATTTTACTGGCGTTTTTCATTTGTCAATATCAGCTGAAATCGATTACGTTATTTTACGCCGTCTTCTTAGTCAACTTGGAAGCAAAAAAATGCGAATGGAGCGAACAATATAATCTAAATCAGCCTTTAATTTAGCTTTCTGTAAATATTTGACTTAAGGGTGTCGAACTAATGCTATTTATTTTGACGTTTATCATTACTATGTACTCTTAAGGCTCGCTATGTCTGTCCGTCTACGTTCACCTTCACTTTATCTTTTACAATTTTATTATGAGTCAAAATGCGAAATATAAACTTTTTACAGTTAAAGAACATATTGTATTTTATTAAAAATAAAGCGATATTTTGAATATTTTTTAATTTCAGCGTCATGTTATGGGCTCTTAAAAAATCTAAATCAAAATGAAATTTAGTCATAAAAAATTCAAAGTAATTGTATGAAATTAAACTCAGATTTAATGCAATGAAACTCTAAACGAAAACAAGTAAAAAAAGGAAAAGTACAAATGTATTTCACTAGAGCACAAAAATATAACTAAACCGAGTAGATCATTCTATGTTATAATATTTTTCATTCATTATATTCACGCACTAACTGTATAAATTTGCCAGCATAAATCGATTTAACAAATGGTGGCCGGCCGGTAACGCATGTCTTTCTAATGCGCTCCACAAGTCTTGACATTGCCCTGCACGCTTTCATTCTCTGTAATGAAGTGTGAACAGAGCCACTGATTTTATGCATCGATGGCACTGGCTTTACATTCAAAACAGCAGTAATGTTTCTTTGTCTAATTGCTCAAACGCTTTGTTAAAAAGCAAGTGACATTTTGCAGATCGTGTGATGGCATATTGTGCATGTACGTATCAATAGAATCAGGAACACCTTATTTCCTCGATATAACAAATAAAAAGATTTCAACGTTCTTTCTAACGTTATCAATGAGAGAGATTTTTAGATGGAATAGTTAGATATTTCAGTGTTCTCAAAAGATCAAATCTAAACAGTGTTTTACTAGGACATTTCATGAGATGAACTTATCTCGTGAAATGAGTTGACTTTGTGTCGAATATCTGTACGAATACTTCCCTACTTTATATAATAAATGTGAAAGTAATTCTGTGTTGTGTATCTAAGAACTGATAACTGATTAAGAATACACTTTCAATAAATATTGACAAAATCTTGGGACATAGGCTACAATTATTGCGAAAAGAACTTATTTATGTTGACATAGGGGATGTCCATATATCCATAAGTGTCCATACTGAAGACGCCGTTAAACAAATTAATAGTTATATATATATATATATATAACTATTAATTTGTTTAACGGCTGTTTATTGTTGTTTATATATATATATATATATATAACGAAATAGTTACGTAAAATTTAATTAGAGTGTAACAAGACAAGTTGAGTTACTGATATACGGTATGCACCTCTATTCGGCCTTTTCAACCGCCTTGATTAGTGTAGCAATTTCGCCCGAGATAGTTTTCAAACCTCTTTTTAAGTTATGTAATTGAAAGACTTCGTTTTTTGTGTAGTTTTCTATCTTTTTGTACAGTAAATAAATTTCGGATAAAATAGAAGTATTTTTAAGTAGTTTACTTACATAGAGATTGCAATTTATATTCGACTGCCAAGGATGGTTATGATTTACTAGTATATGTATGTATATTTCTTTAGCACGCCCGAAACGACCTAAACATTTTGCCGTATTTATATGTAAGTAGTGTCAATAGATTCCTCTTTGTTGTAAGCGTGACACTGGATACATCAAAACTATAAAAAAGAAATCGTGATGATACACGGATTTAGAGATTTAGCAGTCAGGTTGTTTTGAAGTCACTTCTAACCACTTGTTGTTTAGTTATAAGTTCTATTTAATTATTTTCCAAAAAAAAAAAATATCATACAATCTGTTTTTGAAAGTTTGATTTGTCGGCACTCTACCATAGTGGAGATCTTTTTACTAATAATATGTGTGAAATTCTTATTAATTCTTCAGTCAAACTTTCCCGAGTTATTCATTAAATTCACCATAAGCTGTAGATGCAATACTCATAAATAACTTTTTAATTGCGTTGAGTAAACAAAGCAATTAAACATAAATATCTTTTGAAATTGGCGAGTGTTAAAATGCCAGCGAAAACGAAACGCGAACAACTGCTTCTGGTATTCAAGTATGTTCTCGCTAGCATTAAATATTATGATTTATAAACTACATCCTTATTTTCGATTTACTGTTACTCAACCTTCTGTGAACTTAGCGAAGTTGTTAAAATGAAATTGCTGTTGAGCGAAATTAAAACAACGTCTAATTATTTGCAGCAGATACATCATATTGGCGATTTTATGTTGACTTAAGCAAAGTTTTCTTTACTTCAAACTATTTATTCATCTTTGAAAAAAACAATATGGTATTGTATGAACATATACCTACCAAAAAACAACATTCTCGTAAACGTCTCTGCTAAATATTACTGGAACTGAGTTGGTATCGCGAACCGTTAGCTGTGAAAAAAGTGAAACATCGTGGTTTCATCGTCGGTTTTGCTTTCGGTAACTTCCCCGATTTTTAAGGCAAACATTCCATAATAAAAAAAATCACGATGTCCATAAAATTTATAGAATTCATTTACTAAATTTCATTCAAAAATACGAATTTAGCGTGATTTTATAAAAAACATCCAATCATGTACGCAAATGCTGAGTGAGCCCATAATTAAACTCACAATCACATTAACACTTCACAAAATCAACACCTAATAACCCTTGGTGGCAAGTACCTTGAAGCTTGAGTGTTGTCTTTGTAATGACTTCACGGATTGCGTCTGTTAATAAATGCATTAATTTTCCATTGCATTCGTGCGAGCGTGGGCGATGTGAGGTGATGATGGACTATTTAGTAGTGCCTTAATAGATTTGGATTAATTTAGAAGCGGTTTAAGATATTTTTAACATAAATACACTGAGCAAAATGATCATCATAAATGTTATTTCATTTATAACCATATATGATATGGCTTGAATTCACTTTACGTGTTATATATGTGTGTATATATTTTGATCACCAATTTTCACTGTTTCGTTTTTATTTAAAATCTTGTTTTTAAAACTGTCCTTCTTGTAGCTTTAGCTTATTTATTGGCCTACAAAGAAAAATACGTTACGAATATTATTTTTGAAATGCTTTATCAGCACTTATGATCAAAAAATCTAATTTAAGGTTGAAGTTGTTTCGAATAATCAAGAACGGTGCAAATATACAAATATAATGGAATTATGAGCTCTTTCACGCAGTTATTCTAAATCAATTTTCAATAAAGCTTCATACTTTCGTCTAACAATTCTTATTAAATTACCGCTTTCGTTTATGCCTTTGACTTTAAAAAAAGTACTTAACTCGTCGTTTTCATATCTAAAAAGTTTCGCCCCCGCACTCTTGAAGGTATCTTCACACCTTACCTAGGAATTCAATTAATCTAAAAACACCCGGACCACTGACCGGTTACACCACTCGTGACGAGTAATTACTTTTTTTATTACAAAAAGAAAATGAATCCTTCTTCACTCGGTACAAAATAAAAAGAAAACTCAACCAACTAACGGGCCAGCAGAACAATCGACCATGATACGCTCTTTCTCGTTACCTTCAAAAACGTATCTTATTAAAACGAATATTCTAAAATAGAATGCATAATAGCATCACGGACAAAAGCGATAACTAGCCAACAGTAAATTACGAACAAGATTTACGCGTACCATTCATCATTCGAGAATTAATCTCTCTGTTTCTCCGCATCGCCTAAAGATATTTCAATATGGCTGGAAAGAATCCCATTTATTCGAAGGTGCCTGCCGACTTGGTCTCATATTTCTCCGGGAGTAACAAAGGGCCGGGATCGAGGCATGACCTCTAGGCGGAGAGACGAGCAAGAACTAAAAAACATCCTCACGAGCAAGCAAATGAAATCGAAATAACGTAACGTCCAGGCAAGGCAAGGTCCCGCAGAATGAGATACGGCCTTTTGATTAGCTATTGTGGAGACGCAAACGTGGAGTCGACTTGCATCGGCGCGGCTTTTGATCTTACCAAACCAGATATTTTACCGAATTGTTCTTCTTTTGCTACAATCAAAAGATGTCGTGACGGACGCCTGTCTAGCCGCGGTCACTATGATCTCGGTTCACATAAATTTGCATAACATTATGCAAATATTTTTTTTATGACACGAGCGTACATAATACTCCCGTATCATAAAAAACAAAAATTAGTAATACTGCCATTTAAAATAAATGTTCTTGTCTAATTCTTAGATAGCAGATAGTGATTTATAGATGTAGATTATAGATTTATATGGAGTAATTAGCGTTGTTGTTGGTTGCTAGGCGGTTTTTGATATCACGTGCTCCTTTATTGCCTCTGGCTCCTAATGTTTCGGAGGGTATAAGTCACGCTCGACCCCGAAAAGAAGCAAACTAACTTCCTTCAGTTAATTACATGCAAGTCGGTGGTCTACGCTAGGGTTTCACCCTCTACACATCACGCTTAGTTTAAAAAAATATATAGCGTTCAATCGAATACGATTCTATCAAGCTTCATGATCGCGATACGTACACTTGAGATTGGTTTTCACTCATTGAACTTTGTGCTTCAAACGTCGGACTTTTCTCATTTTATTTAAGTTTCTGATGCGGCGACTATTTATGTACTTACCCATGTAAACTTTTACGGAAATATAAATCAAACACGTCGATAAAGGAAGCTTTTGTGCATCAGATTTTATATTCGATATCTACTCCAAAGATTTTAGAGGCGCATAATCCGGCCGTTACAAAAAGTCGAGACTCGCGCTATGCGATAAAACGTGCAATAAGAACATCTACCTGGGTGTAGGGCTATAGGAGAGTCTATCTATATCAAGGCTAGTATAGATGAGTGTTGTGTGGACGCAGGCAAGGCAAGGCAAGTCAAGACTGTGGCTGGCCGGTCCGCGGTAGCCGACCGGCTATGGCCTTAGTACCGTACAGGCTAACGCGCGCAACGGACGCGCGGTCCCGTGGACTTTACACATTACAAGTTACCCGTGTGTTTGGACTGTGTAGTGAGTGTGCCGAGGGGTGGAGACATTTTGGCGGGAGGAGAGCACCGGGGCGAAAGTAACCTTTTACATAACACGATTGATAAACTGGAGCTTTCGTAATTGTTGCGTGATAACAGTGAGTACTATTATTTATTCAGCTTAAAGCGTTAACTTTGATTTATGTACGAGTATCGTGTGGTTTTAGAGCATGATCAGAGCTTTTGTACAACTGTATTGCTGATTAGTAAGATTTCAAAGAGATAAAACTGTGCCAGTTAAATGTATTTTCTTTTGTAACGCTGTTGTATTCTTGAAGAGATCGATAAATATAGTTCACTGTTTTTTTAGAAGTTTCATTGCGTAAAAACCTTTAATGTTGTACACTCAATATAGTTTGTTTAAATTATTTGTTTATGTTACGTATCCAAAGTTTTGATTCGCTCTGCGCATGTCTGTTGTATAGTTATATCTATATCCAACAATATAACCTTATCATGAGCTGTTTTCTCTGGAGCTTTTAGTAATCTTATCTTTGGTAAAATCTTAGACAGGCTTTTAAGATTTAATTAAAGTGTAATGTATTCTAGTCTCGACTGTTTAAAAAGGATTTTTAAGTCTTATCTAAATGTTTAGTGAGCTTTTAGTTGGATTGAAACCATGCATGCTTCATTGCATGACGGACCGGTTAATAAACTATAAGAAGTTCTTGTTATATGTGAACTCTATAAACTTCGATATAGAGTCTAATTTACAGACAATAATCCTTTCAAAGTTTTTCAAATGTTTTGGGATTATACAATGGTAGAATGCGTATACCATTAAAGTTTTTTATGATTCTTTGTTAATACAGAAACGGATTTTAAATGTATTTACTTAATTTATGTTCCTTTTTTAGAATGTATTAACAGATACTTGACTTGTATTTTATCTGTGCAAATTCAAATATTATAACAATCAACATCATTATCCAATGAATAAAATCTTGTAGTTTCTAAAATTGCTTATTTTTCTGTTTTTTTTTTATTTCTTTTCGTTTTTATTTGTGGGTACACTCATACCCACTCCATAAGTAATAAATATTCCATGTAAACTTTGCAAGGATTATTTTGATTAAAACAAGATAACGATTGGTATCAATTACAGGAGTAAATCGTAGTCGTAACTAATGTATGTGACAGATGCAACCAGATTTCAAGCAATTTTAAACCATATACATCTAAAATATGGTTTATAATACCAATCTCAATAGCAAATAAAATCACGATGCGACTAAATCTCAAACTGAAACTTTGCAGTTAGAGAATTCCGCTTTGGACACTCGTTTTAAGAGCACATATAATCTTCACAACACTCTTAACAGATCAAATTCAATTTCATTTAGTACTTCTTAATATCTCTACATGAAAGTGTTTTTCTAATTTAAATACACTTCTGCATAGGTTGCTTTACTTTTAAGTTGTTTGTTCTAGTGTATTCAGTTTTAAAGGTTTTCACTGATCCAACTATTTAATTGCTATATCTGACAGATTTTTTATATAGCTTACTAAAAAGAATTATAAAGTCATTCAAAAAGCTGGGTGCTCAAAGTGAAAAAAAAACTCTTAGTTCTACGCACTGATGATACAGCGAGAGAAATGATTTGGGTTTTGCAAAAATACAGGCAATTCACCAAATATCTTGATATTCAAAGTTCTTAGTTAAGATGGTGATCCTCAAATAAAAAAATGATCATTGTATATTATACAACATGTGTGAAAACTACGACCAGCCAGCCTCCTTATCGGCAAAAAAAAAAACATTAAAAAGGTGAAAACAAGAACACGCAATCTTTGTTACAATTTGACAGCTTTGAAACAGCAAACTATCAAAACTAAATCAAACCACACATTTTTCATGTCTAACTTTAGCCGATAAGGGGAATGTACGCAAGCAGCACTATCTAAGCAAAAATGCTGACAGGCGGAACAAAATTTTGCTAGACTGGAAGACGACACACTTCCAGCTAAATACATGCTTCTTTTTTCAAACTATTGGTGCTCTAAATTAAATATCGGTGGTGCGCAAATCAAAAGTGTCTAAACGTGCTTCAAAGCGGAACACTCTTGCGCTGGATGTCGAGATCGTGCTCGACTAGGGCCATCTCAACGACAGATCTTGAACACTTATCACTGATCCGTCGATATTGTTAGATTTAGATGAAGGCGGTTTGTTAGCAGGCAATAATATTACACGTGGGATTCTACTAGAGACGCTGTTAGGTTAGCTAAGACTAACTCATCGAAATTTTTTGGAAGGGAAAGAGCTAAGTTACCAAATAAAAAACTTTAAAAAGTGTTAACAGTCTTCAAATTGGCAGGCATTTGAAAAGTGTGTATAGGTATAAATTTTTCAGATTTCTTGTTTTTAAGAAAAAAACGAAAAAAAAATATCTCTGAAACAACTTTTACATTGCATTTATCTCAAGATCTCATGAAATCAAGAGTTTTTTTATACTTACGAGTATTATATTTTGTAGTAGCTGTATTTAGATAACACATAATTCAAAGCAACTACTAAATTAAAATTAATTAGTTGGGTATTACATTAAATGAATTTGTTTTCAAAATACATGACACGCAACTCTTACATGACTTGGACTTTTAGCACTCATAAAAGCTATAATATGGCTTCCGCACGCGTTGATGTCTTTTGTATGGAACAACAAGAGAGCGGCGCGTGAGCAACGCTACATTGTTGCAAACTTCTAATAATGACATAATTTAGCACGATCTTGCAGAAGCATTATAACTCATTTCTTTTTATTGAGTATTAGTGTGCTACTATTGTAAATAATGTCGACTTGGGATATAAAAATAATAATATATAATATGGGACAACTTCCACACAAAGGTCTTCAGGTCCCATACTAGGCAAACCTTGTGCTATGGTAACCTGATGACTGATATACATACTTATATACATAATAAATACCCAGACACAGGTCAAACAGACATGTCCATGCACACAAATGTTTAACCTGTCCGGGGATCGAACCCGGGACCAGCGGCGCAGAAGGCAGGGTTGCTACCAACTGCGCCAACCGGCCAGTACATATATAAGAACGTACATGGATGGTATTTATCATAAAAAATCCTGAAAACCGACAATCTTGTTTTATATTATTGTTTGAAACAATTTTTGCTAATCGGTTATTTTATTCAGATTTTTTAAATAAAAACAACGAAAATCTTTTTTTTTAAATTATTTATGACGTTAATTATAAAATTTCATAAATAATTTTCGCATGCTGCGGATTACAATGTTCTGTAACTCTTCATACATTATACTGTTAACTTAATATTTTACGTATCTTACAGTTTGTAGTATATTATCTTATTTTGTTTTTAACAACCACGTGCATAATACGATCGTCAAAAACTCTTTGTTAAAGTTAACTATACCTATAAAAATTTTATTATGCAATGAACACTTTCTATGTTGTATTTTAGTACTGAAGTGTATGGAATTATACTTGGTGCGTAATTTTAGTAAAATATTAATAAAATTTGTAATACATTTTTATACAAACTTTTATGCACTTTTAACTTACAATTTGTTTCGAGGTTTTGATAAAATGTTTCCCAAATGACTATTCAATTTTATGTTTTTTTAAACCTGCATTGCTAGACATTTGACCACAAGTTCGCACGACCACGGAAGTCAGCTATACTGTATCCCTAGATGGAGCATACCTAGTCTGGAATATACTGGCTTTCAAGGAAGGCTGCCGAAACACACCGTTAGGTGTGATAATAACCTTATAGAGTAATATATTAACAAAAATTAAGATGAAAAACTAACCAACGTAATTGATAGGGATGAAATCTAATTGAGATATTGTCTTTGGTTAGAACTATAATTTGATAACTCCGATATTTATATCGTTTCTTTGCTATTAACTGCTCAACGGGTACTGCTATAGCTAGTAATTGTAATGCCTATATTTTGCTGATCAATTTTAATAATAACTTTGCTAAATCGATGGCAAACCATTTTCTAAGGAATGTGAGCTTTCCAGGGAGTTTACTTTGTATGTTTATACCAAAACTGAACCTCTAAAGATATAATAAAGGAATCGTGAGGGAGTTCTCGACCCACGCAGATTACATAAACAAAGCAGATATCGTCCTATTACAGACGACTTATGGGCTACTTGAATAGCCAATTATAATGATGGGCTTAGGCTAGGAGGTACTGTTTGATTTAATTAGGTCTATAAGGAAGTTAGGTCTATCATCGTAAAATATGAGGAAAAAAAGTAACAGAAGGTATATAAGATCCTCGATACAGCAAGCATTGTCAGGAGCTTCCTCAGTCCTTAGTCCCTACCACCGGTTGCTTAATTGGGCCCTGTCCTGGTGGCATTCTAAGTTTAAGCTATTTTAAATAATATTTATATATTTTTATTAATGTTGTAAATACATTAATTAGACTTAGTTAATAAAATAAATATGTAATGTGGTTTCAAAATATCATAGTGACGAACATATTAATGTTTCTACTTTTGAATATTGCTTTTAAAAACGCATGCAATTATAAATGATTATTCAATTCATATTTGAAGCATATTTAGTCTGCAATCAAATAATACTGTAAACAAAATTATGCTAGTAACTGGTGAGATCGAGTGAAATACTTCTATCGAAAATACGCAGTGTAACTGAATAATTTAACATTCTAATTAAATAAGGACAAGTACAAGTACTTTTCAACTTAACCTTTGTTAAGTAAATAGGATTTTGTTATTCCGCTTCTTACATAACGAAAAGCTTGAAATTAGATTTACTTGAGGTTTGGACAGTGAGCTTCAATTAAGTACATTTGTGTATTAGTTGAATACAAAAAACTTAATAATTTTCCAATTATAATCATTGTGTGTTGTCAACCATCTTGCCTATGCTATGCTCATAAATCTGAGAAATATTTCAAAAGTTTCATTTTGACCCAAGTTACCAGAATATTAAATGATCATTTTAATACAGCAGAGCGTCGATAATACCAAAGTCGGTCAACCGAGTGACTGCTTAACTCAACTGCTAGCTAAAGTCTAGCCCTCTGTGCTCTCTACTTCAGCCCCTGCCCTCGATTATCCGAAAAAATTGTTTGGATAATTGACGCTCTACTGTATTGATACTAAAAAGCTTTGTAGAAAACTTAACACGACTGTGTTTGCGTTAATTTATTTCTGCTACTTACTAGTTGAACTTGTGTAAAAAAAAATTTGCTGACATTATTTTCATGTCTCACGAAGAGCTGCTTACTGTGCCTCTAGTACGCAACTCCGTGTCTTGACGCAATAAAGATTTTCAAGATAGTGGTCAGGCGCCCCGAATTGTAATCCAAGGACCAGTGGCTAACTGCTCTAACTACCTACCTAGCCCTAGATCTAGGCCGGCTCAGTACGTGCACTCCATTATTCATAGCCGATTGTTCTTTGACGGAAAATCGTTAGCGCTGGGTGACTCATTAAAGAAATTCGACCAGTTACCAGATTGTTTTAAGATTCTGTACACCGATAAGTTATCGACTCGCCTAACTTCGACTTGTAAACTACAAAGATATTTTATTGCGAACGAACCGGGATTTAGGTATTTCCAATTAAATTTATATTGTTATTGATGGTGCAGCTTTTTGCTAGGCATAGCTTTTAACGTAATTTAAGATCGTATCTGAAATTAATAAACAAAACATCGTGAAAAGCAATCAATCGTGCAGGAAGCGATATGAAGATAGAATTACTGAATATGCAATGCAATTGTAGATGATAAATGCATTGCAGAGTTTGTTTAATAATTTATGTATACTACGAAAGTTACAGTATAGCAATAACTGAGTCATTGTACAAAGTGATATTGATATGCAAATAACCAAGGGGATAAAAGCCTTCCTTAGGATACTTCCAATAACTTTTCCTACGATGGCATTTTCACTGTGTTTTTGCCTATGTATAATAGAGTCCTGAAATTATAATATACTTAAAACAATGAAAATCAATTTATCTCATAAATATCACCATCCAGACGACAGTATTATTTTAAAAATAAAATATTTATTACGTCGGAACAGTTTTTGTGCTGATCTAAAAAAATCAATATTGAAAAAACCGACAAGTTTTTTCTGTTCTTTTAATTATATATGTGATTTAATAAAACATCGTATTTACGTAGCCCATTATTATGAGTATACAGCAGTAGTATTTGTACATACAGCAATGAGTCAAGGTGAAATGTGCAAACTGAAATCGTCACTCTATTCACTTAGGTGATTTCGTTCGATTGAATCAAGTATAGTGGAAATATAAACCAATTAAGCTTCGTCCTTGACAGATGTCACGTGTTTGTTATCGACTAACGTCAATTGTCACCGAATAGGATCGATAGCAATTACACGATAGCATGCCAACGACCTGCTTTCATTCGATGTAGGAATCTACTTAGCGAGTAAGTACCTATGCAAAGCTACTCTTGTAATTGAGTTGAAAGTAAATTTATTGACTGCGCGAGCGACGCGTCTCTGCTTCAAGTCTAGCAATATGTCTTTCGACTGTCAGTTTGCATGGACGTTTCTCCGCAAGAAATTTCTATTTATATATGTCTATGGGTTCTACATTTTTTTATTTATTTTTTGTCGAACGGGATTTTTCAACGAGTTCTCCCAAAAAGGGGAAGTTTGATTGAACATGCAATAACCATGACAAACCTTTTTTGTGCTTAAGAGAGACCCTTCCCGAGCCATCCTAGATATATTACAATCTAGCCTAAGGCTAATAAGTAATTTAACTTTAAATTCTAAACAATAGTGTCTCTAAGACTGTCCATCGACACTTCTCTTATTGTTTTGTTAAGGTGAAGACCCTTTTTTCATGTGTTCTTTAGTCTTAGCACTTACACTATTATTATTATTTTTCACTATCACCATTTTTATACACTAACTCAAACGGTTTCGTTCCCTTAAGTTTTCTTGCTATATCAGTTTCGAGGTCGAGAAGCTTCGGCATATTCGTCGGCTTTGGTGAGCTTCGACATATTTTTGTATCACCTGGTCAACGAATTCCATTTGTAGGTTTCGATGGAGATCGTAGTTTTTTACGTACCAAAGCGCATTAGTAATGTCTCTCAGTACTTTATTCTGGAATCTTTGTATAATTAATCTATTACTTTGGGCGGTACAGCCCCACAGCTGTGTCCATATTGGCATCAGGACTTGTTTATTCACTAACAGTTTGTTATGCATTGACAGCGGAGAGTTTATAACAAACCTGTAAAAAAAGATTTTATAATTCGTGTAATAAGATCTATAATACTATGACGCGGATCGAAAATATTAGTTTCAAATAAAGAACTCCTTGAGGTCACTGCGTCCCAGCAGAAGACCATCATTAGATGCTAACGATAGCTTTTTGCTGGCTTGCGATTAGGCTGTAACACACCTTCATTCGGGAATTGTATTTTTCATTAGTTATGTTTACGTGTTTGTCACAGACAAACTAAATATACCAGCTCTAACTAAATGTCTGTAAATAAAAAAAATACTATGTTTTTGATATTTCAGTAGATAGCCTATATATACCTTTATAAAAAAGCCAACCAGATTTGTATTAAGTTCTCTCACGTTAAAACTGCGTCCATAGAATTCGTGCAAGTATTCAAGATACGGGTCACAGTAGGTACTACTACCTAGGTCGGTACAAGTTACTATTAACAGCGAAAGTTATTATAGTTTTCGAGTGTAAATATTACCATTTGGTCGCGTTGCTGGCGATAAAATTGGAGTATTACTCTTCGGACACTACTAAGCACACGAGTTTTTGCGTATCTCACTAAACACTAAAAATAAGAATTATACAATTTCATACTACGAGTACTTTGGACACCCAGTTATAGCAATTGTCATGTTTTTTTTACGGAAAATGATAAGAAAATATTCAAAATTTGACTGATTTGATACTAAATGTAAATAAGTTACTGCAAGTGTAGAGTCGTAAAAAGTCAAATATATACGTAAGCAAAATTCATCCGACATTCTAAATGATAATCTATAAGTGTATTAAGGCTCCATACACAAAGAGGAATACTCTACAAAGTCAAAATGATTTCGTAATACCTACGCTACTCGTCTGTTCCTGGCGATATTGGCATACGTCACGCGATGGCTTACGTCCTCTGTCACGATTCGTACTATCGCAGCACGTTGGCAACACTGACACCTTTACTTAAAAAATAACGACCGCTTTGATTTTATGTTCTCCTGGTACTTATTGTTGATTACAAATTCAATTACTGATCCAATTAGTTAGGTAAAGTTGTGCTATATACAAGATTTTATACGATTGATGAATTCCTACTACAAGTTGATTGTAATCTTAAGTACATGTCATAGTGCTAAATATTAATACGAAAGATTTTAAAGCATGTTAAAAACATTGAAATCAATAACGTCCAGTGTTCAATTAACAACTTAGCTCTCTATATCTCATACGTTATTAAAACAACATGAAAACCAAATTATTGTAGTAAATTCTAACTTCCAATGTCAAACGTTGTATGGAAGGTTACAAGCTATTGTAGAAGTGCCCCCAAAGGGTCAAGTGTCATTATGGGCTGAATCACACCCTATATAAAAACGAACAGTGATTTTACGTCACCAACGATGAATAATGTAGTTCTTGGGAAATTAATGACCTTTGGTTTCCGTGGAAATTTCTTAGTGACGTAATAATTTTTTTTTGTAGTGAAAGCTTAGTGTTTAGGTGTTTGATTTTACTAATGCTATCTAGCAAAGCTTTGCAATCAAAAAAGTTTTATTGAAATTATACTTTGAAAGCATGGTATACTTAAAAATATTAATGAGAGGTGATTATTTTTTACAATTGCTTTATGCTATTTTTTCCAAAAAATATATTTTAAATTAATAAAAATATTTTTGCACTGAACTAGTTTAATTTTTTTTGGTCAATTACGTCAATAGATAAGTAACATATTTTTAGTTATAAAATAACACTTCAACAGAAATCAGATGTTACCCGAACCACGTAAACCTGTAAAACGTCCATTATTGCCGATATTATGGCTCAAAGCTAAAAATTCTCCACACGTCTTCACGTCCATTCCTCGGAATTTTACCTTTCGGCATCGTCTTAAAAGTCGCTCACAATCTTTCAGGCCATCGACCTTTACTGGGTGACCATTTAGATGCAAAAATAGACTCCTAATGATATTTTCTGGGTAGAATGTGAATTTTCTGGGTAGAATGTGAAGTACTTAAGTTTACCGTTATGGCTTGTCTAGATTTTTTCTGACCACTAAGCGGGTTTTTGGTACAATTTAGGTTTAAAATTAAACGTAATTTCTCAATATATTATAGCCAACAGATATTTGGCATTTATACTTTTTAGATACGGATTATCTAATAAAACCAAAAAACTCATTTTATAAAAAAAAATTGGTTGTCCACAAATTGTATGGTGATTTTTATAGATTTTTTTTACTCTACCTAGAGTAACAAACAATATCTCATTTTCATGTTAGTACAATCTTTAACTAGACATAGTTATAATATATAGATAATGTACAAGTAAAAGATGCAAAAGTAAATGTTCTAATTTATCCAATACGTTCGATATGAGGAATTCAAGGAACTCTGACGCAGAGGCAGGCTTCTCCATAATATTTTTTGAAAAAAAAAAGAAAAGTGTTTCTTCATAAAATTCGCTGTTCAGTATCTACAGTTATTATATTTATGGTATTAATAACTGCTACAGAATAGGGAATAATTGCAGCAACATCATAATTACAGAAACGCTGGACCGTAATGATTGCGGCATTCTTTCGACGCAATGCAATATTGATGGCGTTTCGCGCGTTTGAAAATCTGCGCCGGCGCCGCTTGGGTTTCTGTATGTTTAATTTATTGGCTAGCAGTCGGTTATCAGATAGGTTTAGATGTTAGGTCGATTACCAAGAAGCGTGTTTGTCTGGAAGTGTCTGGAATAACAGGAACTCAAGAAAAGTTGAACCAAATATAAATTGAACTAAATTGAAAACTATTTTGGAGTGACAATATTTGAACACAGTAAATACAAGTAATATTTTAAATAAAGTAAAAAAATTACTTCAATTTTGATAGCAAATGTTTCAGTTATTTAAAACCAAACTTATGACTCTATGTTCATGTAACATCTAAGAAGCTAACAAAAAATTAGTAACAAAATAAACTTAAAACGTACTTAGACATAAGGAATAGTTGAAGAAGGCCCAAGAATTGTGAATCTCTTTTTAGTCAGTTTAATATAATAAGAATAGTGTTTAAGAACTATTGAACTTCAGAAAACCGTCATTCGTTTTGATGATAGCAACTAAATATAATATAAACGAGAATAAACAGCGTTATGCACACTGTTGGTATTTATATTGATTTAATAAAGTGCACTAACGTACGTTTATAAATCAAAATGGACAGTGGTAACATACATAATATTGCCAGTTCCAATTAACTTTATGTCGATGCGTGATGTGAAAACTGCTAAAACCTACTTTGACAGCTTATTTTATCGAATAGGCGTTGACAGCTTGTTATCTCGTTTCTGCCGACTAGGAAATTGTTCGTTAAATTGAGTGTCAATTTGTAAGTCTGATAATTATTTAGGTTCTTGTTAAACAACAGTCTACTGGCGGCGAAGGCTATATCGACAAAATTTAGTTCCTAGCCAATTAATAGTGGTACAATTGATTGTTCTTGTTTGGTATAGTTAATTATTTAGAAGTTTAAACTAAACAATATCTTAAATTTTAAGACGTCATAATTATTTTAAATTTACGGCCGCCTTGCTCAAATGTAACATTGCATAGAAACTGCGTTTTTCAAGATAAAATGTTTATGTACTAACAATATCCTATCCTTTTTATAATATCAGAATATATATCAAACAAAATAATTATTTAATACAAATCGTCAAAATAAAATAAAATCACAAATAAATGCACGTCAGCAATTACATAGCCCGCTTTTGATAGTACCTGGTGCAAAAGTACCCATAACTGGCTGCATTGCCTCTCAGGATAGCAATGGCAAGTATTTGCACCAGGTACGAACCTGAGCGGGAGTCTCCAGATTTTTCCCTAATCTCTATTCTACTGATATTATAAACGCAAACGTTCGTAAGAATGTGTTGACAAATTTAACTTTATTGAAAGTTTTAAGTATTGCGTATGTATGTTTATTACTCTTTGACGCAAAAACTGTTGAATGGATTTGGTTGAAAATTAGTACGAAAATAGCTCAGACCCTTTACATAGGTTACTTTTTATCTTGTATTAACGCGGGTAACACAGCAAGGCGAAGCTATTGCTTAATAAACACATACAACGTATGGGTTTATCTACTACCACAGACTCTTAGAATGTGATATAAATTACATATGTAGACCGTTACAGGTACCTCTCTTCCTACTGAATCATCATTGTTATTCCAAAAAAACACTAGTAATTAATAATACAGAGATAAACTTCCATACGAGTAGAATTTATACAACTGCACTTTTTCCTCAAAAATTATATTCGTTATTAAATCAGTGAGTAAAACCCTGGCTCCTCGGCTATTGCGATATCCCGACGCGTAACAAGAAAAGTCATTCACATCTCCTTAAATGGTCGATGAGAAATTACAACATACAACATATGGTCAGTATTGAAACTGACATGCTTCTATCACATATAGCTGGGACTGTTTGGGTGTGATTAAGCATTATATTTATTTTTAATGTATATATGCAGTATGAATAAATTTTAATTTTCTACCTTACAACCTTTCCAGCATTATTGTTTTTGATCAAATTTTATTTTTTATTAAATGAAATACTATTTGGCTGAAGAAGAAAAAATCAACCGAAATATCATTATTTTTTAGATTTAACCAAATTCTTTATGTGATTTAAGCATTTTTATTTTCTAACAAGTAATATGTCGTAAAATAATTCAGTTTATCACACAACAGGGTGTTAAGACTGAAGCTCACACAGAACAATTTATTAATCTAAAAGAAACTTACGTACTGTTTTACACGGAAGTCTTTGCGGCGAAGTGAAACCACTCTGAAAATGCGGATAAGCTCGGCGGTTTAAAAAGTGATCAGTTTATTACCACTTGTTGCGCAATGCCAGCCTGGATACCTGATAAGTGTTGGGAAATTACTTCATACCTAATTATTAGATACTAATACATACCTGAGCTGTGAAAGCATAATTATGAAGACGTTGATGATGAGTGCAGAATATATCTTAACCAAAAATATAGAGCAAATTAAACTATTCTATTAACCGCATGCGGTAATTTTCAAATTAATTTTGCATCGACAATGTCTCACATGTTTTTACGAAACTAGTTTTTAGGATCCAAGTTTTAAAAAAACAGAAATCGGTAGCTTTTGGTGATCATAAGGGACCACATTTTGTTTCACATTCTCATCCCGGCTTACCCTTTTATTTATGCCCATATTGTATTTAGAATGACGTCATTTAGCTTATCATGCACTGTCATCAAAATCCGATTTTATAATTAATCTCTAATATTGCAACAACTGGCAAACGCTGCAAGTTTGATTTTTCGTACTTTAAAATAACGTAGAACATAAGTTCTAAGTTATTTTTACCTTAGTTGACCAGCAATCCGTCATCTGTAGCTGCAACATAACTCGTCTACTTAAACTATGACGTCTCCTGCAGGGAAAACATAGCAGATTGATGACACCGCTGGTCTATGCAATCCAACACGACACAAACATTCATAACTGGATACAAAGTTGGATTCATACCAGCACCCAAGGCCTGTGCGACGCAATGGAATCTCCATAAGTCGCGCCTTGCCGGAAAAGTCCAGTTTAGATCAATTTATGCCCGAAACCTCTATTAACCAGACCCCCGATGGGGATTTCAAGAGGTACCTTTACCTACATATATCTGCCCTCTGGTGATGGCTTGGAGCATGTGTATTATCTGTAGATCTTAGAAGGTCTTATAGGTAATCCATCTGCTATGTTTTTTTGTTGTTAATGAGTAATTTCAATTTTGTTAATAAGAACACTTGCCCGTTATTAGACATATATCTATATTACACTGCACCAGACTTACAAATCAGTTAGGTATTTTACAAAAGTCAATATAATGTTTTTATTAATATCAAAAACAATCTAAAGTTAAAACATTTACTAAAAAAATTTATAGTTTTGATTAGATCTTTGTGTCACTGTGTCAATTTAGCAACAAATTAGAAAACTTCTTTTTCAGTTGATGTAAATTTCGTGTAAATATTTGAAAATACACGAGAATAATGTGGTGTGTGTGATGTGTTGAATGTACGATGTTGGGTGAGGTACTTTTCAGAATTCCTGTGGGTTTTTTTTTATATATTACCATATCTTATCTAGCTGGGTAATCTCCACTGGTGGGATACTCTAATAAGCATATCTAAAAACCGTTGCATCTCTCAGCTCAGTTCAAAGAAAGCTATTAATCACGGTGTTCCTTGTTTTGCATCGTGTCTGTACGTCAAAATGTTGGTAACTCGAGGCCGCAATCAGGGCTTGTTCATTCGTGACTTGGTGTCGATTTCTGCCAGGTTCAGAGTTGAAGTACTGTGGTTTGAGGGAACACCTTGTTTGCGGTCGGATAATAATTTTCAGTACCTAGGTGATTGATTTATTTTTACAAAGAAAGCGTTATTATAATTTTTATATAATTTTTCGGCTAGACGATTTCTGAAGTTGTGACGGCATTTAGGCAAATGTAATTATGTATGCCAGCCGGCAATGTTTGAAAATGACTTGCGAAAAACGGCGGACAAGATCTGGATGGAACGAGCTAGAGACCGAGATTGGTGGCTTTCATTAGTAGTAGCCTATGTCCAGCAGCACGTTTTTTTTTCTCATAGTCACTGGTGCGTGTAGTGATTATTGTGTTGGTGACAGTCATAATGTCATAATGTATTTATATGTTATCATAGTACGGCTCGTGTTTTAGCCAACATAGATAGATAGATAGATCAATTCTTTAATGCAGATATAAAATTACAGGAGAAAATTTCTTACAAAATATAGTAGTTACAAGTGCATGAGCCATCTTTCAGAAAATAATTTTTCAGCATACATTAACTAATTTGTATTATAATATATTTTTTACATAAAACAGATAACTGATGACTTATAAAAAAAATTAGAATATTATAAGTCGTAAAAATAAGTTCGTTACCTGTGATGACTATAAACTCTAAGATCTTGTTTCAGTTTGATTGCTACGACGAAATTTATGGCTCTTGTTTGAAATTTCCAATCATACTTCACTTGTTACAAAATGTATCGATCTCGTTTATTTCCCAGTAACAAATAACACCCTAGACCCACTCATGAGTCAAACAATTCATGTCACCTGAGATCGAATGCCACAATAACGGTTCATCCAGTCAGTCGACAAATCCCACGTTCGGATCCAGAGCAGATTGGATCTTGTTCAATTGACCAGCACTAAGAATTGACTAGTAGGTACAGACGTAGTAACAATTGTAATCTGTGGTGCTCGATCGTGGGTATGCAAAGGCTGTGTCGCATGTTAGACTAGCTTAAGTCACCTTAAGGTGGTACGTGTGTTTTCATACAAACGCCTACCCAAAATGCAATACCCGTTAACAACAGATATAGTTATTAAGATATTGAGAAAATAGTTTAGGTGCTGAAAGTAATACAAAATTGTAATGTAGGTATCATTTTCGTTGACTTAAAGGAATACGAGAAATATAGGAAAAAATTGGCCTGTGACAGCGATAAACGGATAGAGTTGACTAAGTCCAATGGCTAGCAGAGATGCAACATGGATTAAATAAATTCATTAAAATATTTTTTACAGATAACGTAGTTTTTACAACACAAATTATGTGTAAAATTTTCATAATTTAGCATTTATTGTCGAACTTAAACAAATTATCAAGATATAAAGGAACTACATTGTTTGTGTATAATTTTCATAGACCTAGTATTGTCTCAGTTTTTTGTATGATAACTAGAGCTCACCGAATAGCTTTAAGTTGCGTGGTCTTGTTAAGTCAGTAATCAGTCTAGACACATTTCAATACAACACAACACGATTACGTTATTTATAGTAAAGGTACTACGAACGTCGATATATAACTTAGTCAGCTCATTAATTTACTATGATTTTCGGCATCGCTTTCTTTAAAAAAATACTTTGAACTAACTTTCTTGAACTACAATTAATGTTACGGACTTTTTCACAATTTCACATAAGTTAATTTAGTTATAACGTTTTCAAATACGATGAATGAAAGTTTTCATCGTTCGTAAGTCGCCTGACTACTCAACATTTTATGAACGTTAATATTTTTTGTGACAATAGTACATGTTCATTATTCTTCATCTTCAGATTAAATGTCCCTTAATCATAGGCACAGTATTTTTTTTTCATTTATTCGCTACTTTAATAGCAGGCTTTTATACGCGAATCCCATTATTTTCGAAACAAAACAAAACGCATAAAATATTCACGGCGCAGAAGGGCTTCATTTGCATATTGCTAAGTTACGTTAGTGGTCGTGTGTGGTCCTTAGTTGGCATGGCGACGAAGCTATCGTGCACAGGACGGATCACCTAAGCTTTACATTCACTACAAAATTACTTGCAGAAGAAAAACTTTACTTCTTTTAAAGCATTAAGTAGCCGTACATACCTAGGTATTATTAATAAACATTTTAATGTGTATAGTTATCACATTAGCCCGTATTGTGTAAAAAATAGTGTGATATAATTTAGATGTGTTTCGTAATTAATTTTAAGATAAGATAATATATTAGATATCGAAGATGTGACTTTCTTATCAACAAAGAAACATCAGCTTTAAATTAAACAAAAATTAAAAAAAGCATAGAAAGTGACTAGCTATCACTATTACAAATACTTAGATTAAAAAACTAGTCAAGAATAAAAATAATTAATTCGATTATTATCAAATTTTATTACTTATTAAAAAAACACCATCCTTATAATAATTGATCAGTACACGAGCATAAATATTGATCGTCTGTCAAGTAAAATCTACTGCAATTTAAAGTATACTTTTAAAGAACGTATATAGGCTATAAAAATAAAGTAAAACGCTCCGAAGCGTCTCTTATTGTAGTTTATGTCATCTCTAAAGGTTCATCATCAAAATTTTAAGATAACCAATTAAAAAATAACGTTATAACCGTTTGCTTACATAAAACTGTACAATGATTGCCCCTAAAGCTGTTGCCGTTTCTCCATACTGTTTTAGGTTGTATTGCACCATTGTTCCCAAAGACGGATAGCCTTAACTGATGGACACAGCTAATTGTTAGTGCTTTATAGTCTTCTAGAGAGTCTCACTCCAAACGCCTTAAATATCACTTAGGAACCGTTAGTTTGGTCTTTTAACTGATTTGTCTTTAGTTAATACGGCACAACGTTGTTTGAAAAATCTCGTGAGATGCATTGTCTTTGTTTTTAATATTGTTACTTTATTTTTTATTGAATTTTATATTATTGCACTGTGACTTGAAATACATACAAACAATAAATATTTTCAGTTCAATCCAATTGCTATTTTAAACTATATTATTTATAGCTATATATTTTGGCGATGCATTCAAATTGAAACAAGATCTGAGAGTTTTTATTCATCTTGGTAATTAATACGTAATGTAATGTTTTTGTTAGTCGTATGTACATGTAAGTAGTTTTTATTTTATTTATAAAATATATGAATCCTGTGTACTGTCGATATTTTTATTAATAATATGTTTTATACTACAACCTATTCTTGTTCTTGAGTCTGGTAGTAAGTAGCCTCTAATCGTGTGAAGTCATTAGTCAAAGTAAAGTCTCGGTAATTAATCAAAGACGCTCTAAGAAAAGCCACAGTCTACAAATGGCGAAGAGTATTTCTTCACACCTTTGCTTTCACCATATGCGGTAGTCGGGAGATAGTCATCTAATAAGGTATTTAGCGAGAAATCTCATCTTATTGTCAGGCACGGGTGCGATCAAAGTCATACCATCTTAAAAAGGAAGGGTTGATTCGTTATCTTATTCCTTCTATAGAAATTGTGTGATTTTAAATTTTAAATAGACGTAAAAGATGTATCATTGCCAAGGAAAAGTTTAAGGAAAACTTTATTTAATACTTTATCAAATAATAAGAATAATTTAGAGTTATTTGCGGTTAATATACTGGTGTCAATAGTCCCATGAGACAAGTGGAACAAAAATTGCCTCAGTTATCCAATAGGACTTCTCCATCCATCTTAATATGCCAAGTAAGAACCTTCAACCTTGCTTTCAGTATTTACCCACTCTTAATAATATGTCTCGCCACTAAAGCCTTGATCATTGTCGAAAAGTGGCTAGTCTATCGGTCTTTTATTGGATTCAATTGAGGAGTGTGCATTGGAATTACATAATGTAATTATTACATACCTTTTCTACAATCAGACTAGTTGTGAGACTGCAAGACGTTATCAGTACATTGTAGAGATTCCACGGACTCGCAGTAAATTCGCTACCCTATTATCTATATCCCGATATTTATAAACTCGGTCTTTTTAAATCGCGAGTGAATCGTTATCTTCTAGGTAAGCGTGCCGCATCCTAAGCAGCATCGTTTTATATCAGGTGAGTGATCTAAAAACATATATAGATAGATATAAATACACATTTCAACTATTAAAACAATTACAAGGTAAGAAAAAACTTGAAATAGACCGCATAAAACACGTTCAACGTAATAGTTTTTATTACCATTAGGTACTAAACTTTGAAAGGCTTAATATAAAGAAGCTCACACTAGACCCAGTTAGTTAAATCACGCAAGCTTACTACATTATTATATACATGCTACTGACTGCTAAGTATTTAGGTCACTATAATTAAAACTTTAGCTCGACACGCAAAACTAAACCGCGCTCTGAATATATTTTATCACTTCTATGTTAATAGAAAAGTTGTTTAATTGAGCTAAATCTTTTAGTTGGCTTTAGAAAATTTGCTAAATATGTACTTTTTTAATTTTACTATATCAGTATTACTAACTATTACACCTTTAGTAAGACATTTTTCCTCATAAATCAACAAAATGTTTGTTTGTAGATAGTGTATCATTAAACGTACCCGGTGTGCGCAAGCGGAATTTTTCCGAGATGAAGAAGTAGACTATTTTAATGCAAGAATAATGCAAGTCATAAGCTATCCTGGTGCCAAATTTAATCTATATCCGTTTGGTCGTTCGAGCCTGAAGGAGTAACAAACAAACTCACACATACAAACACTTAATTTCCTTTAAAACTAAAAAAATATTGATTCTTGCATAGTCTGCAACCATAAACAAATAAACATAAGAAACTCATTTAAAATGCATTCTATAACTTACCATGTTTTCTCATAAAAATCATATAAAATACAGAAACAGGCCGTGTTCTCTGGAAGTCGTAAAATTATCACGACTCTTTAAATAAATTAATAAAAGTATATCAGTTGCATTGGGTAACAAAAACGCCTCCACGTTTTTTTTGTTTATACATGTAGTCTATGGCAATTGAAAGAGAAAAGAAGATCGAAGAGAAAGACAGCATATCTTTAGAGATTTGGTAGTGAACAGAGTTTAACACAGTTTAACAAAAAAAAAAACTGATATCCACATCAGCCGATCATTATATACCGCATCTACTATAAACAGCCATCACGATAGATGAGATTTAGAATGGAACCCACAAAAGATCGAAAATGACTAAAACTGGGGACATAAGAATGGGAACGAGTCTAGGATTGGGCTGAATGCCAAGCCTTAGGAGAAGAATATGACCTACAGTTGCCAAAAAAATGCTGAATAATGATTATTGCGAGAATACGAGCTTTAACTATAAAAAACAGTTCCAATCGTTAACCTTTTGTGTCTAAAATCGAGTGTTTTTAATGAATAAGTTTATTAATAATCAAAACATCGTAGCATTGACATCGGTTTGACACTGAAGGCCACATATCGTTGTGTGGTCAAACGAAGGTAAAGAGGTGATGCTCAAATTAATCATGGTTGAGTTGTTTTTTTTTTTTAAAAAGGCTATACATATGTTTTGGAAATTAATATTCGTTATTAATGTTAAAATAAACTCACATTTAAAATTCACCTACACTGACGAAATGTTATTATAATGATTTTTTATTTAGTTAATTTATTCATTTCAATCTACGAACTTGACCTTTAATTTTATAATTTGTGATAACATAATTCTAGTTAAGAATACTATGCATGAAGTAATTAAACTCTCCAATAGCTCTTCACCTACGTTAGTATCATGACGTGTATTATCGATTATAATTTAAATGGCAGAGTTCGCTACGGCTATATCATTAGTTGGTATTAGATAATTCGTCATGATATTATTTTATTTAATAGCTTATTAAAGAACTGGTCGGCTCAATCAATCATTATTGACTTAAAGATCTTAACTTTATTACGTTTTTACTTCATAAATCATTTGATATTACGATACGAAATTGGCCCATTAATATTTTAGAGCATTTATAAATATTCCTTAAATCAAAGTCGGTATGTAGTTTTGGAGCTCATTGTTGCTATTTGGTGTATATTCGTGATGTGATGGCAGTTGTTGTCATAAATTAAAATAACTTCAATTGCAACAAATAAAACGCGCAATGTTATGAAATAGTATTTTATTTATAATAAACTGAATCCTTAATAACCAAAGTTGACTGGGTCTTCGCCTACAATTAAATTTATGAGTCAGTCATATAAAGCGTGGGTGATTCTAATTTCTTACTTGCAATAACAGTTGCAGTTGCTTTAATGCCTATTGTAATTATTCGTTCAGTTATAATCATTTGATTACCTATTTACAAATCAATTGGTCATAGCTGTAAGTTTTGAATTTGTTAAGATTTTGGACGGGGGAACCTACTTCGTTTACTCGGGAGAAATTATAAACAATTGTATAGAATAGAATAATGTTTTTAACCTTTATTTTCCAGACTATTGCTAAATTGAGTACCATGAAAAAAAATTCCTTAAAATTCAAATTAAGAAAAAAATCCTATTTAATATAACAATATATCCAGTTAATATTATATAACTATAACTACATTTATTTAATCGATTTCACAGGTAGTATAGTTTCTTAGATATTAGCGACATATACTGATTAATGACTGACTACTTTCCATACTCTCTATGTGCCTTGAGATAAGATATATTTTTGCATATAACAACGACTTAATTCTCAAAAGCATTATGCGCCTTTTACTCAGTAAGTCATCATCAATCATTGTTTCGTAATCTTAAGAGATCCGGCTCAACTAATAATAATCCTAATATAGTTTGACTATTTTTGAAAGTATTTTGTAACCTGATGAGTTTTAAAATGGACCAACATGTTAATCGTTTTGGTAAAAATTTGCTTAGATAATTAATTATATCGATATAACGAAAGTCTGCCTGTTTATCATCTTTTAAGCTACCAACGGGTGACGGATCGATTTTTACACAGAGTCAAAGTCTGGAGAGTGATATATAATAATAAACTCTTATATTTTCTTATAAAATAAGCGAAATGCCAGAAAATGGTTATATTTCGGGGTATGTTTTTAAACGTAATAACTGTTTTTTTTTATGTCGTCAAATTGGATTTATTTAAAAAGTAAAAATGTACGTCTTATAACTTTTTTTTTAACATTGAAAAATGAGGCAGAGCGGGGGACACGGGAACGCTGTAGCACTCATCCGCGACCAGCCACGGCTGTCTGTCACCGGACCCATCCCTCGGGGTTGCCCCCCGTTACGGTACGCCAGACACATGACGCACCGCAACCATCTCGAGGACCATACCACCATCTGGGCGTCAGACGACTCCGTGTCTAGACGCCCAAGGTCCTCCTGCAACGGGTCATTAGTGGCCTGCCACTACTGCCGCAGTAGATAAACTCCAAAACGGCTCCACCACGACACCATCAAACGGTGAAGACCCAATCATGGCCACGGAAGGTAGGGAGAGCGGCACACCTCAATACCGGCACTCCTCTCCCGCCGCGGCCCCATCCTCGGCTGCGCCTTCATCATTGCAACCCGCCTCAGTTGCGGTGTCCCCATAAAACACCGCAACATACCTCCTGTAGCCGCTCCTACATGGGCTTAGAGGGCAAAACCCAGCGGAGCGGCCCATCCCGGGTGCCTCTTAGCTTCAACGTGGATGGCAAGGCCACGGCTACTGAGCTCCCCCGCCTCGACAATGCGGGCATCCTTGGGGAGGACCTGTTAGTACCTAGTCTACCAGTTAAAAAGTACAAATAACTGAATCTGAAAAAAATAAAGTACCTACCTGCACTGAAATACAAGAGTAATAGAAATGGTCTTTTAGGCATTCCATTAAACAGAACCTACAGAATTAAATACAAATATAAAGATTAAACATTATTTGGTAGAAAATTTTATTTTCTTAGAAATCAGGTAGGTCACTTATCTAAAATGATATACATTATCAGACACTATACCTTTACAATCGGCGAAATTTACGCAATAGGATAATCAAGATTAGACTATTTCCAACGCAATCTGTATATTATCAATAAATTTCACATTTAACTGCTTGAGGAATTTGCACCGAAGATATTGTCATACGAACTTTACAACAACGGGTAAAACTTTAGCAGGCAATATCTTACAATAGCCATTAAGTTTCATGCACAAAGCTTAAATTCACATTACAATAATATATCGTGAAGTTCTGCTACACTATCAATACTCTGTTAAATGAAGGGGCAGAAGAGAATACGAATTTCCATCTGTCCCATTGATGAACCATTTAAGTTTTGTGATTTAGTCTCACAAAGTTAAAATAGCAGCTTAAATATTTTTATGCTCTTTAATATCGATTAGCATTAATATCCATATGCAATGCTGGTCTCATATTTGAATCTTAATGTCTAGACTAATAAAGTATGTAAGCTAGACAAATCCCATAGACTAAACCTATAAACCTATTGGTATATTCCTGCAATCTGCAACACAACATTTGCATACTTTAACAATTACGCCTGCATTCTTTCGTTTTCACATCTTGATATCGGCTTCGTAGAACAAAGTACAAGAAGCGTATGCGTGTTCATTAGAAGAACCATTTGCATTTCACTTTGTTTAGAACTGTAGATAAAAGTTAACTTAGTAAAACGGAAAATAATTACTTCTTACAAACATATTTGTAGATATACGATTACCCTACAAGTTCAAAAACAATGATCAGTAGAGTTTTGTTGTTGTTAATTATTTTCAATAAGAAGATTTTTATTCAGTGATCTTCCAATGGCCCTAACAATAAATTCAATAAATTACTTCTTTATTGACCCCAGAAAAATACTTTATTAAATAATAAATATAATCCTTTGAAAAAAGTCTGTCTTTTATCAGAACACGTATAATAAAATCGATATAAATTTAAACAAAGAATGCAAGTTCTAGTACACATTTAATTTCTTAATCAGAACCATATTTTCATTTATTTATTATAATTAAAACATCACACCGGATATGATACAATTTAGAAAACAGTTTAATATGTCGTTATTTAACTTTATACAAGCCCCGTGCGGTCACAGAATAGTCATCATAAAGCTGAGCTTACGTCACTGCAGGAGGGCATCGCGTCACACGTTTTTATGGCCCCATTACACTCTGATAGTAAACGATACCCTTCTACGACAACCAGGAGACCAACACCCTTAACATTCAAACAAAACTGACCTTTAAACGAGAAACCATAAAGCTCACAATTTATAAGTCAGCAAAGAATTGTATCGCTCGGTTATGAGACCTTAAAGCATTCCGGTGTTCTGATTAAATTCCAATTCTAGCCGTAAATTTACTGTTTCCTATAACTGAAGGCGCGATGGGTTTTAAATTTGTTTCGTAACCGTTCGTCGGTTGTTATCGGTGATCATTAGTGATTTTTGACGCTTGTTTGCTAACGTACTGTTATAATAGACGGTTAAGTTCACGTGTAATACTTTCCCAACAATACTTATATTGCTTTAACTGCTGACTGGATCGAAACTATGATAATTAAAACGGTTTTTTAAAGAATTTATATGATTATGACTTTAACGTGACGGCTAGGTGCTAGAAGATAGAAATATGGCAGTTAATTTTAAAGTGTCATGCAACCCTTGCAACGATCCAGTCCTTGGCGCGGTCTAAGTTACTCATATAATTGAATGCTCAATATACATTTATAGTTTTATCTTTGCAAAAGTGTAATTTACATACGATTTCAGATTTTTCTAATTTATGTAAAAAGATCGAAGACACATGACGTCAAAGATCTAAGGGCATAGCGTGAATCGCTTAAATATATTAGCAATATGATACGAAATATATTTACAATGCAATTAATACATATTGAGCTCTATTTTAAGGAACTTGAAAGACAGCGATGAGAATTCTATAATAGAGATGCAATTACAGTTAGAGTTTCTATCTGTTTACATTCGATCTTCATCCAGCTTAAATTTACTGATGATCGAATCCTTATAACATTCTGAAAACAATTTTGTAAGTGCCCATTTATAGTAAGTAACTCATATTTCCGAAGTCGTCGTCCAAGCCCACCCTTTATTGCAGGTATCACTTTCCATATTACAAAAAAGGCACTAAATTATTACTTATTCATTACAATGCTTTATTTGGTTTCTGCTGTATATTGCGTACGCAGCCCACGTTAACTTTACGCACGTAAACGATTTTCTCTGTGTTCAAATTATAAAAATAAACAAACAGTTTTTTCTCGTTTATTGATTTCTAATATTGAGAAACAGACGATGGAATTGAGAAATAGTAAGTTAATAGTTGATATATCTGACACAATAGTGAAACACAACTTCATGTGATATACCAATTACTACAGCAGACACCGATAGAACTTTTTTTTAATTATTTTGATGTGAGAATCAAAACTCTAGGCCGATTTTTATAACATTTAAATAAGACCATTCGACATTTCCTTTTAAAGAAAAACCGTTTTTATTTTTTATTTTGTAGTTGTGAGTTCGACGGTTCGTAAAACTATTAGTACATTAATATTTAATCTAATCAAAATAGAAATCTTTACTATAATCTCACACAACCTTGTCTTGAAGGGAAAGCTGAAACTCCGCTATTGTATATCAAGTTTTCATATCGCCACAATGGTGCTCGATTCGAATTTACACACCGAAGAGAATTATAGCCTTTAAAACGGAATTCGTTCGATTATGACACCCGCAGCCATTGATAGAGCAATCTACTGCTCTAAGGAGTGGTACTGGTTTAGGGAAAGATTATTTGCGGAACCAATCGCTGATAACAACCAGCCCCCTTATCGGCTAGAGTAAGGTTCGGTTAGGTTAGGTTAGGTTGAAAGAGGTGAAAACAAGAGCGAGCAGACTTTGATTTAACTGTTATCTGCTGTCAAAATAAAATCATGTTTAGTAAAGGGTTTGTTTAATTCAGTAGTTATCTGTCTTAATTGCTTTAATCTGATTATTTCTCAATTTTTTGCCGAATAAAAATCTTTGGAAGATTAAAGATGCACAGACAGTAAATAGATATAGACTAGATATAGCTATATACAAGGGCAATATATGAATTATTTGGTACGTGACATCAAGGTATGATTTTTTACTTACTTGTTTTATTCATCATAATAAATAACTTCATATTTAAAGCCAGTAAAACAAATATATATAATTATGCTTTCTAAAATTTGGAACACTCAATACTCGTATCATCACATCCGCGAACAAACAGCTGGTACTGATAGCAACATAATTACGAAATACGCAACATCATAAAGATCCATAAACGGCATAAGTAAAAGCGATCCTCAATTTAAACCCGCAAAGGAAAACAAACAACTAAACTTCAATCTTCCAAAATTGTACAGTTGTACGCAACACGATTTTGGTTCTTTACATACAAAGTATTCTTGTATACTATTAAGAGTAACTCCAATTAAAAAAAATATTGAGTAACATTTGTACAAGTTGAATATTTAATTTTTACTTGACTTTGTGATATATTTACATGAAACAACGAAAAAAAAAAACTTTGCAATTACTTCCCACGATACACAATATTTATTCAATGGAAATCCTCAAAAAGCATACAACCAATATCTTTGTAATGCAAAAGCTTTGTGATTTTAACAGGTACTGCTATGAAAGCACGTTAATATTTTTTTATACTGCCCACTTCTTCAGTAAAGCTTTGATTCATTTGCAAACAAAAATAAAGAAAACAGATCATTTTAAATTGGTAAAGCCCTACGTAAAATTGTTTTTTTATTATCTTCAAAGCGTCCGTGTGATTGTATGAAAACGGAGAGCTAACAGACACTTCTTAAAGCATGTTCACACGTGGGCGAGTAATGTTCACCAGGTTACAGCATACAACCAGAGCTAGATTTATTCGGTTCCCGGGTTATAACTCAGGCCAATACGTGACCGATGATCACGCCTACTCGTTGAATATTATCCACGACTAACGTTATCTATAGGAGAAATGGTAGCTCACGTGTTAGACGAATTAGATCATGATTTAAGCTCGAAATTGACACGAGTATTCAACACGTTGTAAATTTTGTGCCGTTCGAAAATGGTGATGAGATTATTATTACTAAGTGTGCAAGCTCTAACATATTTGTTGCTGAAAGATACATAGAAGTCACTGTTTCTGAGGAATTGTTCGGTGTCAGAGGCGCACTACTTACTCAAATGCTAGTTTTTTTTTAAATTCGTAGTTTTTTAAAGTTGAACTTATTTTGAAATAATAAAAAAAACGCTTGTGAAATAAGTGTTTAAAACAGAATACATTAGTATGGAGATTAATATATTGAAAAAAAAAATATTTTATGGGTGTGAAACCATTATTCCAGATAACAGCTTTTTTTAGCTCTTAATTTATCCTAAAATTGCTTTACTATTTAATTTTGTAAACTCAAAAACAAACTTCCTTATCATACAAAGTAATTATGTGAACTAATCTTCAATCAGAACACAATACGTTACGTTTTATTTCGTTGTTACTCCTACACTTCCTTCCACAGAAATAAAATACGTTATTTAGCATATATAATACGTTAGGATTATTAGCAATTTGTTTTGCCATATCAATTTCCAACAATAGACAGCCTCAAGAAAAGAGCACACTATTCTTGTATCAACAAGGATTAGTACAAATCTTAGGCCTAAGTTATTGGTCAGACGTTAATCTGTTTGGCTTGTTTACATCCCACAGTCCTCCCTTACAAAGACAGAGTTCAAACCGTGAGCCACCCTGCAACCTTAGTGGGCAGACTACAGGCCCTTTGTGGTTTCATGTTAAATGTACAATTAAGTATGGTTAAGATTAGAAAAGCCCGGTGCAAATTGGAATTTTGGGTTCATTTTTAGTGTACCAGCATCATTTTATACTCGTATTTTTATACAATTCAAATTATTTTTTATATCTACCACTTTTTTGCATACCTAAATTTAAAAAAAATATATATGTGTAACAAGTGGTTACAAGCCAGTTCGAAAATACCCGACTGATAGATCTTATCAAATTGTGTCAAATCTTTAATTTTTTTTCTTTTTTATTTTGATCATGTACCCAGTGTCTCTCTCGCGACTAAGACAAATCTATTGACACCACTCACATTAAAATACAACAAGCCGTTTAGGCTCTAGGGCGCACCAAAGAAATATACATACATATATACACTCGAAAAACATAACCCTCCTTCTTTTGCAGTTGGGTAAAAATATATTTAACCAACGAAAGAGCTTAAAAACGCTAAACGCAGAAGAAACGGAGTGGTTTTAGGGTCACAGCATGCTAGAGAATTTACTTCTGCCTATGAATGGCATGCCTATATGCATGTTCATAATAAAACCATGTTTGTTCCACCGTGATCTAATTTAAAGTAATCGCGATGAAATTACAATGACCCGGCCTAATGTGTACTACCGGGGTCGTACATTTACAATATGGCCAGATAGCGACTAAGGGTCGGCCGAGAAAGGTCGGTTCCTGTCGCCCACAGCACTACTTTCTAACTAACTGGTGCAGTTGTGACCGCTACCAAAGGTCACTCGTCAAAATTTCCTAGTTGCATAAAAGCAAGGTTTTATGGTTTTTACCTACTGTCGGTATGAGTTATGTAAGTATTAAACTATTGTATTTATGGACTGCAAGCAGTAGGCACTAGGTACTTATTTTTATGTACTCGTAAGAACCACGTAGAAACTAAAAAATAGTAATTTGTTGACCGAGCAAGCGAAGGATTCTAAAATTGAATCCTTTGCTTGCTAAAAATTAGAATACTGAACGTTAGCGACGGAATTAAAAGAGCACAAGGTGAAAAATCTTTGCACTCGTGTGCAATACGTAACTTTTCATCCCACCTCAGCGAGATGACTACATACCAAAAAAATAAAAAAAAGAAACACTCGTTTTAGTTATTTCACTTATTTTTAACATAATGTTAACAATATAACGTGAAAGGATAATGGCGCGCGCAAAACAAATTTTAACAAAAAATACAGCAAAAAAGTTCCGAGTCTGAGTTTTTAACAAAATAAAAAAGGTTGTATGATGAATTCGGCACCATAGAGGTAGAAGTAAATAGGTTGAATGAGGTTTTTAATTCACAAACTTAGTGCACACGATATTCTAAATTCAAATTTACTTTATCCTCTAGCGGATAATAACGGCTTTTGCACTCAGATATCGAATAGCAAAATCACTTTTTCCGAGATGGTGGGATGAAAATATCTTTATCTTTTTGATATTTTTAATATAGGTATTTTCTTTTATGAAATCAACAAATATTTTGTTTTAACGTTTGCATAACCCCTTAATAAATAAAATGTTTCCTCTACCTTAAATCAACTACTACTATATACATTTCGGAGTATGAACAATAAATTTGATTTTGCATCTAAATACGTTCAGACATCTACTTATTGCATGCCATGTAACGGGAAGTCCTTTCTCATTTCTGTTCAAGTCACCGCCATATTGATGGCTGCACCGTCATTTATGACTGATTGGCCAAAGCTTACGATACTCAAGGCGCGCAACCATTACTTAATAGACGCTTATTGTAAAGCCACTTAATTGATTTTCCTTCATCAATCATTCAGCAGTAAAACTTTATCGATAAAATTAATTCATTTTTACGAATACGACATCGACAACATGTTTGGGTAAGACTTGAGCAAATATTATTACAAGCACCGTCTAATTTTTAATTGCTGCTATATACAAATGACTCGTATAAATCAACGCGTGTTTGCATAACACGTTGAAATAGCAGACAGTAGTAAAATAATCGTTTTTTGCTACTTTATGGACGGCTAACGATTGACAAAAAAAATCCATGCATATCCAAACATCGATTATGATCTTTGTCATAATAATTTTATCCAAGATTTTTTTCAAGTGCTAGAAGTTTGTATATGTCTTTGATTTTGATATAGTTAATAAAAGCCACGCTTGGAATCAATAATCGCCGGTTCTATAAAGGTTTGGTACCAAGGCTAAGCGTGAGATGGATAATTTCAACAAAGTCATTCTCATATCTCTTGAACATAGTGTCCATATGCGAAACCATGTTATTCAATAAGAAAAAAATCTGTTGAAAGTCTATGAGAACGCCTGGACTGCAATTTAACGGAGTCCAGATGAGCATTACTGTCGATGAGAAAAGCCGGTAGCCTTTTCTACCCACGACAAACATATAAGGCAAAAGCACGTAGTGGTTAAATCCTTGCTACAATTTTTGCGCTTCTCTTCCATTCATTCTTTTTGCGATGCCATCCAAGAGCATGTCATGATTTTTAATTACGCCATTTATTTTATCCTTAGCAATACTTCTTGACATTTTAATTTCATGTTACAGAGCAAACATATCTACGGTGCTATTTTAATAGTGAAATACTAGATATCTGTCAAATCAGAAATCGGACCTATGCTTTGATCTAACTAATCCTATGATTGATATTGTTGCCAAAAATAATTTCAAATGACTGCTTATGCAGTGTGCTGTATTCAAAACTCTATGTTAACAGGTAAATACTCGTATTTAACAGTGAAGGTGCAGAGGGTAAAGTTATGCTGATGAAGATGTAAACGTTTGGTACAAACATAATATTATACATATGTATAATATTATGTTCATTATCGGTCAATATAGTAATCCTATTTTTAGCGTATTCTAGTGATAAAGAAACCAGCCAAAAGACAAATACATTCTAAACCACACAAAATGATCTCTCCATAATTAATGACAGTTCCTTTTTTTTTTGTTTTTGCTTTCATAATGTCGCACGACACGATGCGTCTTATTTGTCGTAATATGCCTCCTTCTCAAATATAAGCGGCTTAGCGACTAAAAGACGGCCAGCTCCAAGATAGTCCGGTATTGCGTTGTTCTGCCATAAAAGGTACGCGGTTTTATTTTTGTTGCATTGTGCTGCGCTGAGGTCTGTCCACTTTCTACGTATCCATACATTTTCACCGTCTTATTGCATCATTATGAGGAAACAGAAATTAAAGCGTGGACTAAGTGGTAAATGAAAACATTAAGATTATCTTTAGATCTTAATGCAAATAGTGCACTGTTAGATGGTATGATATTTTAGTCTTGTTCGTGGAAGTGTTCGCAATGTTTGCTAGTTATGAAGTCATAGACATGTACATACATGTATTTTGTGTTTAATGTTCAGTGTTTGGCTTGATAAGTAATTTAATCTAAGTTTATCTACGAAAATGATTTAAGTTATGCAATCTCTTCTCTTGAGTTTCAAATTAATCTAGCAAAAATATTGTTACAATAATAGTTAGGTCTAATATTGGTACTTCTTAAAAGATCATGAACACATTCTTCAACTAAATATAGAGCAGCAGCAAGGATATCTACTAGTAAATCTGGATCAAAATTTACAATGTAAAAACTATAAACACCGGAAGGGAGTACTTTAACTAATCATTAAAGCCTCCATCAGCCTCAGCTACCGTTTAATAAACTTCCTTATTACCCCACTTTCGTTTTCTAAAGGAACGGGCGCTAACCTCCACTTTGCCGCAATTCGCCTCATAATTTCCTGAGTTTATCTCAGTTTTCTGTTTAATTATCTTACGCCGTTATACTCTAGATCAGGCTGTGTTATTTATTTGAAAGATATTGGGTCGGTAAAGTTAGTAGAATATTGGATAGTGAATACGAAGACACGATGAACGTTTCCAATTTATTGTTACAGGCTGGTCTATGTTGATTGATTTTGTACCTCTATATAAAATGTATTTGTTTAGACTCGAAAATTACTTCGTTAAAACACAAGAAATTGTAGTAGTGAATAACTAGATTAAAAAGTTGACAGTCTTGTTATAGGAACCGGTTATGTCCACCACAGTCGCTGCATACAAGTTTTATAACTGACTCCAAAAAAAAACATATTTCTATTTATCTACGAGTATATTCATTTTTTAGAGATTCCGTACCTAAAAGGTAAATATGGGAACCACTTACTAAGACTTCGCTGTTCGTCCGTCTATCTGTCACGGTCTCATAAATCGTGATAGCTAAACAGTTGAAATTTTGTTGTATTGTATGATGTATTAAAGATTCTTGTTATATTAATTAATTTTGTTTTTGTGATGGTATGATGCTTCCACAACAGCCCATGTGTAAATGTTTACCAGTACAGAACTAATTTGCAGGCTGTCAAAACATAAACAGCCATTTAATTAGCACTGAGAAACATCCGGTTTTCTACTTACAACTCCACAATTCTGCACATTAACTTACATGATGTAAAACCTCGCATATGACAAACCGGACATAAACTATTATTATGTAGTCTCGGTCTCAACCTCGACCAATTACTATAAAGTATTTCTATTAAACTATTAACTTTTTTCTAACTAGCTTAGTAAGTTTTTCTAAGGCTCTAAGTGGTTCTAAGCAGATTCGCGTCAATAGAGCAATTTGTCAGGTAAGTCGTTTGGTAAGCAAGTCACTTTTGCTTGACACTTTTCTTGGGGTAATTTTGCTAACTATTCTGACTTTTTAACGTTGTACTCCTTTTTTTTCTTATGATGATAATTTTACAGAGAGTTTTTGACGAGATATTTAATTTAAGATCATTGAACCAACTGCGGTATCAAATTTATACATAATACCTATGTTACTCGTACTTACGGCTATGAACTATCGTTATAATATGATATCTCTCTTAGATTATTATTCGTTTGGGTTTAAATAATTGTTTGCGTAACTTTTATATTGTGTGGTTAGATATAGTAGTATAGAGGGCTCCATAATATTTATCTGCTGTGCCCTTTGTATTTTTATTTCACTTTTAGAGCATGGTAAACCCAAATTATTATCAATTAAGGATAGTTGTGATATATTCTATCTCTATCATTAAATATTAGATGTTAAACAGTGCTAAACGATTATTATGATAAAATGTGTAAAGTATTAGGGATAAAAAAAACACGTTGCGACCAAAGCTGGTTAAAGACATTTGAACGCGTGCTTACAACATAAATCTGTATCACAAGCACATTATAGGTTGCAAAATGTATCGTTACAATTGCATAATCAGGATTTGCGTGCGTATCGGTGTTACATCTCGGACGAAAGTAGGATTGAGTGGATCCCGCCCACGGCTAGCTCGATACTTCGATATGCCATACGAACGATCGCAATAACTTGCGCTATTAGCAGGGTTGCCAGTGCGCATCTTTGTGAGATAAAAAAGCACACTATAACAACTCATATTAATTTCCTTTTTTATATTACACTTCCGTACTTGCAACTGGTCTCTTTTAATTTTTGTCACGTGTGCCTTCAGCAAGGACATCTTACTTGTTTTTATACTGGTGTCTCCCGGGTCATAAGGATACATATTTTTTGGTTTAGAGTGTGAATCATAAATGAAATATTTAGTTCATGTTTTAAAAGTTATCAAATTTTGACAATCATTAATAGCCGGACAGTCTTTTTTTGAAACATCCCGTCTGACTTTTTATTATACTTTACGTTGCCGAGTAACGCTATAAATTTCACTTAGCACACCAACTTAAAATAAATTAACTAACAATATTCATAGTAGCAGACAAGATGGTAACCGATAAATAGTAGATAAATCCGGTTTTTGACCCGAATCTTACAATTAGTACCACTTTCGCGTCTGTTTATGCATCTAGCAGCCCTGCCCTACCAGTAACACAGGCTTAACAGAAAGCTGCTTACCTTCACTGTCCGGTCTCTCAGTTCCGAACGAAAACTCGAATGAATTCGTATTTCTTTTTGCGAGTATTTGTGTCCAAGGACGCAATGTGTCCGGATTTGGACGAAGCGCATTCTTGCATTTTGATTGCTTTTCACATCCTTATGACGTAAGCAGATTTGTTGAATTTTATAAATTCCATGCAAAGTGGTTTTTATACAGATCATGTTTTGCTTATTGACAGGTGTTGGCTTCCCACGTGATCGTATTTAGTGGTAAGTTGTATTTAGAGACTTTTATCGTTTTACATTTCAGACGATATGTATTTTGATAACTTTTTAACCATATAAGGTTGGTAAGCATCCACCAAATTTATGTCATTACTGAATTACACCCACTTTAGAAAGAGGCTAAGCGGCGTAAATGCTTATTCTTTAAAAAAAAAATATGAGCCGTCAATACGTTTAACATTTGCATAAGAATAATAATATTATGTGTACTAAGTAATCCAAGATAGTGTCATATTTCAGAGATATTCGCAAAAAAAATAATTAACTTTAATTTCTTAGTTATGTTCATATTCTTAATTTATGAATAACACCTAACAAAAATTTGTCAAGTTGCAATATACAATATTTGATGCTGCAGTACATATTACATTTAGTTACAATTTTTTAAATGAAACTCTGTATAAAGGTGATTATATACTGTTAAAACTGTCTGACAAAAAACGCACTATCATGTGTTAACACTTCGTAAAGTACGTTTTATGATGTCTTTAGCGACACTTCGTGAAATATGTTACATGTTGATCCCCGGAAGCATTTTTACTGTCACCAGAAAAGGCATTGAAAATTTAATGGTGCGATTTCTTTGAACAAAAACTGGAATATCTGTATTTAAACTCGTAATATAAAAATTTTGTAAGCTAGAATATGTATACTAAAAAATCGTTTCTTTTTTTGTTAGTTTTATATTTAAAATTGCTGTTTGTAATCCATTAAAAAATTGAAAAATAGGTTATTTATTATACCACTAAAGAATGAAGTCAGTTCAATTCAAAGATGTCAGATGTTAAACGATACGTGCAGCATCCCATCGTATCTATGAGTTAATTAACTTTAATATAGTTCGTGAATTATATTATAAGTTTGTTTAGAGGCGAAAAGCGTTCAGCAATATTGTTATTAATAAAGTAAATATCATTGATAGTATGTTTACAATTTTGAAGATTCGGAAAAACTAGGTATGTCGTATGCTATAATTTTATTGATAATCCAAAATAATTACTATACTCAGATTAAAAATAAATCGTTACATTTTGATATTAAGTCATTCGCAAAACCAAAATTACTGATAAATTAAATGTAAAATAATTTAAAATGCTGTTTTTGCGCATGTCACATAAAATATTTTGTTTTAATTTGCACATCTGTCTCACCTTCTACAACCTATCTAAAATAAAACTGGGATATTACATAATCCCAATTCAGACAGCCTTACAACAATGGTTGCGCGATTATTGTAAACAAAACTAGTCAAGCATTAGCATTCTGTTAAGAAAGTCGCTGTCTTAATTAAGAATCGACGTGACTTAACTCTTATTCACTTAACTAATTACTCCTAGCTTTCGTTTTCTTTGAGACAGTGAAATTCTACAGTTGACTAATTGCAGCCCAAAATACTTTTCATTCATACTTTACATTACATTATGGTAGTTATAATCTTAAATGTACTAGTTTTACCAATTGTACTTATCATGATATAATTTATTAGAAAAAGATCCCTTTTGAACAATATTAAGAACTTTCAATATCAACACAGGCATCTCTCGATGACTCCACTGAATCAACGAACATACGTACCTAATAACAAAATAAAAATGATAATTAAGATTGTTTCGATTTTTCAAATTTCCTTCTTTTTGAAGTTGGTCAAATATTTAATAAATTAGAGTTCTCAATTTTAAGGATTGATGACTTTGATCACGGTTTTTAATTTTATCCATTACATTTGCCAGCGTTGCTACTCGTACTAATTAACTATGTCGTTTCTCATTCGCGCCAACCGCAGCAGCTTGCAAAACCCTGCGTAATGCGACACTGTAATTAATAGACGTGATTTATTTCAAGTGTCATAACGTTCGTTACTTAGATTAGAGAGATGGAGAGCTGACGCGGCCGCTTGATCTATTGTGGTGAAAACTATGGTGTAAGTACATTGATTATGATGTAAAAGCTTCGGTAAGTTAAGCTAAGCCAAGTGAAGGCTTCAAACCAAATTAAAAAAAAAAATTATTATGTAAATAACAAAGGAAACAAACAAGCCATTTAATATATCAATAACCACAAATACATTTGTTCTAGTTATAAAGACGCTGAAGTTGAGAACTTAGAAAAAATACATGACAATTATTAAAGAAACAAAAAATATTAAGTTAAACATTTACACGTTACATTTAAAGTCTAAAAATTTACATCAAATATTAACGGAAATGTTTTTCGTAAAGATTTGATAATTGATTAGACGTATGACGTCTAAAATGCCTGCTAGACTATTTTAGCAGACTTCCAGGAAAGATTAGATTCTATTCTTATATAACTTTTTTTGACCATTAAATCGTTGTATTTGTCTTTACAGAATATTTCTAAAGTAATCCAGTTCGTTTACTTTCTTTGGTTTTGTAGCATATTTACTAACTTTGATAATAAGAAAAACTACAACACTGAAAGTAAAAATTTGGCATTATGTGTGCCCTTTGCGGTGGAAAAATAGGCAGTTGGGACAGCGAAACAAAAATATTAGTGGCAGAAAGAGGGCGCAGGATTAGAGAAAAATCTGTGGACTCCCATTAAGGGTCGTATCTGGTGCAAAGGCTGGCCATTCCTTTCAGCGGGGCAAAGAAGCTAGTGTAATGGGTAAAAAATACTTTTGCACCGGGTACCATTAGGGCGGGCTATTTGATCATTGTCGAGCATTAATTTGTGATTTATTATTATATTTACCATTTTATATTAGATATTAAGTATTTAAGCAGACTTTAATAATAGTTTTATAAGAAAATATAATTCCATAATTTTAGACACATCTGAGAGGTTACCAAAATTGGTATTAAACTATATCTAATTTTTATTAGTACTTATTGAATTCAGTGACTGAGTGATTAAAATCACTAGCAAACAATTAAGAGCCAAACCAGTTGGCGCGTGCTGCGGAAATTTTATACAATCTGAGTCACGTTTCTCTAAAGTATTGTAAGTATTTAGTAAGTAACTATTTAGTTACGAGTGGAGATAACGTTGCTTTGTTGTTAGTAGAAGGCCCGTTATATTTGCTTCCTTTTGGGTAATACTTGTACTGGATAAACTGAACTTTCATCTTGAGTGAAGCAATGTCACAAACTTTTTGATGATTAACAATTTTTTTTCCTTTATTTTCCTAGTTCAAAAAATATCATTTATATATGTTATTTATTAACTATTGTCCTTGTATGTGCACGTATTATGTATTTTTTTGTTTTCTTAGATAGTTGAAGATAATAATGTCATTAATATACTTAAATAATACAACTACCGTGGCAATATACGCAGGTATATGTATAAAAATACTAGCTGACCCGCCGAACTTCGTACGGCCTAACAGTTATGTACGTTTCTCATCTTTTAAACCTTCCCTGGAGTATGGCAATCATTTCAAGACTAAAATCAGCTATATCGGTCCAGCCGTTGTCGAGTTTTAGTGAAACAAACAGATTCATATTTATATATATATTTTTTTTTAATTTCTGTCATAAAAACCTTCTCCTGACAATAACAAACACAACAAAAAAAAAATTGTTAAATCGGTCCAGCCGTTCACGCGTAATGGCGTGACCAACGGATATAGGGATTAATTTTTATATTTACAGATACTCCTATATAAAATAACCAAAATCACCATTGTTTGGATTGGATTAATTATTAGGCATTAATTTTAATAACCCTCACTAAATGTCTGTTGTATTGATATATAAAACTATATTCTCAAGATTAGCCTAAGAATAAGAAAAAAATTGTTTAATATTTTTTTTTCTTATTCTTTTATTCATCTTATCTGATATGTAGACATCAAAACTACTATTTGTATGTCTGGTAAGTACTTAATGACTAACTAAGTATGATACGATATCGCTACCATTCGAATCGTTTGAACAATACCGGGAAACGATCACCCACACACGATAAATAGGGTGTATCAAGTGATACAAATGTCAATCAAATCAATCGATTGACATCCCGATTCGATAATGTGTCTCATTTCGCTTGACGATCCCGGATTCGATTACGTACGATTCGTTATTGCGTTGACTGGTTGTTACTCTCCATAGTTCAATTACTGTACAGTGGTTTCAACTGCGCTGCTATTACTACAGATAGAAATAAGTGTACCTTCGCTAATCAAGGCAACGTTATCGAAGCGTCTAAGTTGCAGCGATGGCAAAAAGCTTTCATATTACGAGCTCGTATTTGATGTTATGTTTGTTCGGTGGATGTCTGGCTGTTTCTACGGATCATACTTATATTTCTCGTCCGCTTCTCGTCAAGTTTTGTTTGCAGATAAGACCGTATTTTTTTATTTACTTTTTCTAATGAGTACTTATTTTCGTTTTACAATAATACCGAATAAATTGCGACTGAATAATTAATAAGCATTCTGCTGACTGATTTTAGTTATATTTGGAAAAACATCTGGTATTTACGCCTAATTGAATAAAAGTGCTAAACCAAAGGAACAAAAAATAATGAACTTCGTGTCAAATACTTGAGAGGTGTCAAGGGACACCCGGAAGGAAAGAAGTTCCTTTCGATTAATTAGTGAAGGAATTGTAATAAAATTTTATTATTTTTAAGTTATATATGTAACATTGAAATAGAAAGACGAAACGAAAATAACTGGCTTGCTTTCTACGAGAGAGAGAGAGAGAGAGAAAAACACGCGCACGCCGCACGGCTTACAACTATAGCAAAAAGTGTCGTTAATTTATCTCATAGTGGCAATTTAATAATTGAAAATACATAAAATAAACTATCTCTAGAATATTTAAAGTTTTATTTGTTTTTTACCACCACTTTGCCCACGTAATAATTATTTTATATAGATGTGCTTTATTTCTACAAATCAAACAGTATAATCTAGTTCCCAATCTTATATAAGGCCTTTTTCGCTGTTCCGTTAGTCTCACAACTCTGCTCCATACATTTTAGAAACCCTAGAACCTATTTACTATTCTGTGTTATATTAATTATTGGACTGGACTCAAATTGGTCAGGTATGCGTAGCTTTACTCTTACTAAAAGATTTTGACAGTTTTGAACTGTATTGCCAAATGTTAAAGTTGAATTTTGTAGTTTAGATTAAAGTGGAAGGTAGGCGCAATCGCAGCATGGCACGTGCGCTAACTTAGCGTTAACTTATTAAATAGAATATGCGAAATATCCCCAGTAGAGCTAATTTAAAGCCACTAATAAGGTCGTTGTGAATTTGTTTGAATAGTTTTCCGCCTGTCTCTTTACAGTAGAAATAGGTGGGAATGTTCAGGTGTGTATTGTTCAAATTGATCAAACAAATGAATTTATTTCGTGATAGAAAGTAAATTTCTAAAGAGTATGCATAACTCAAAATTGTAATTTGTAAATAATAAAAAAATATTGATGGGTGAAAGTTTAGACCTTTATTTTAAGCATCATTAGCAGCCACAACTTTAACTTTAAGCCACAATACACATACGTACACTCACACACAAACACACACAATAATGGCAGTTATACATGGTTTTAGATTAAGTCTACATTAAAGCTGAAGTAAAATTCATCAATATAACTCCAAATATATTTCCAACACGAAACGTTGATGAAATCTATAAGATTATGCCCTTTTTTATAAGTTATAAAGCTTATCAAATGTATGTGTTAATTTTTTTATCCTCACTATGAGAGCAATATAACGCAAGCAAACTTCCATATCTTAAGTAATAGTAATTAAACAGAGCAATCTGACATAGATAACAAACTGTTACACACCAAACATCAAAACAAAAGAGTAAGTACTAGTGTCTGTCTAGGCTTCTCAAAAGTAGGTACTACGTCGTAATATCTGAAAGCTTTCCTTTATAACCCCGGGCTTTCTATTATCTAGGCATCTGGGCGAAGACAATGGGTTGGCGCATGCGTAATGCGTTATCGCGATCCGGCTCTTGCCTCACCGTGCCTAATGAGGAACAGTTAGGCTGGGAGATAATGGGCAGCCTGATTACTCGTGGCTTGCAAAAAAAAATTAGGTTTGAGTACAAAACGCAAGATTATGAATTCAACGATATGCAACACATAATTATTAATAAATAATTATGTGTAGCATATCGTTGAATTTCGAATCAATCATATCATTAAAATTATTTTAATGTTATAACTTTGTATAAGCGGAGTACCTCACCCAGTTTCAAAGTTTCTGGGTCGCCCAAAGGTTCTCACTCCGCTTACTGATGTTATTTATCCTAATGGGAACTACCGGGATCTGCAACTAAGTGTCACCGATCCATTGTAGCGCTCAGTTCTAAATACTACTTCACGGTCCATGATCTAACCGGACTGAACATTTCTTGCGACGGACTAAAGTATCATAATTTAGGAAATAAATCGTTAGATTTCGGGCGGCCTAGAGGCTTTAAGGTTAAGGCATAATACTCCGCCTAAACGTATAAGAAATAGAAATTTTTATACAGAGTGCTTCTAGTAACCATACTTCTCATAACTCTTCAACTAGCTGCTCCACTTCACCAGCTATGTGTTAATTGAACAGCTTCGAGGAAACTTCGGCTAATTACAGCTAATTGTTATTTTTAACAGATCTCCTCTGTTGCAGATAACGGCGCTCACTAAAGGATGAGGAGTAAGCAGCGATGGGAGCTCTGCTTTGGCCCGGACGCACTCAAATCAACAGGTAGGTTCACTTTACTTGTTAATTTCATATAGAGCATTCCATTCACGCACCGATTTACTTTGAGATCTGTGAGATGTTGGGCAAGCATATATAGATAAATGGTGTCTTTATTATACCTATGTGTTACATTATAGCTATTTTCGAGGAATGCTCCTGTGTCAATGATGCCGGAATTGACTAACACGAATTGTTCCATAAAACTCGGGCACGATTCAGCTCAAATTTATCATAAATTACCTGTCGTAGCTTGTTTTAGAATCTGGGAATTCCAGATCTCAAAGCAAGCATATAACAGTTGCGCCACAAAGATCGTCAAAAATACCTTTTTATGCAACATGTAACACAAGATGAAAATGATTTTCATCACTTGCCTTGAGAAGACAGCACGACATATTCAAGTAGAAAGTAATATTTTTTGGAATTTCACCTATAGTTTCTATTACACTTTAACTTTTGAGGGTTTTTTAAAGGTTTTTAAGTTCAAGAGTTTTCAGCAGCCACGTCTGAAACGTGGCTGCTGAAAACTCTTGATATGTACTATAAATTGCCACGTATTTCACTGTATTAAGTAAACCTCGACATTTTTTTGTCTGTATTTCTTACAACTAACCACCATAATAAAATGGGAATCCAATAGCAAATTCAATACGGTTCGATGGAATTTAATTTAGCCCAAGTCACCCAACGTAAGAAGAGGAAAATTTCACGACAATAGCTCTGATGGTTAATGAATTTGGTTCTTTCTTTTATACTTTTTTATTCCCGCTACTACTCCATTGATTTTTTTTAACAATAGCAATACATTAACGCTATTCAAATAACTTACCTGCTCGTATCGTATTTCAGTTATAACTGTAAACAGCAAATTAGATTCATGCTCAATTGATTTCATTACAAAAAGGAACACATTCTGTTCTAATTTTAAAACGTAATTGAAAACAAATTTGTCGTCAATTCATAAAGTAATGCATACTGATATATTCAACAATAACCATAGATAAGTAAGTAGATACGTCACACTGTCTAGATCAGCTTTTGTTACCTATGCATTCTGCATTGTCATATAACACCCACACATGGTTCCGTGCATAATTTCTCGATTCAAGTGCCCCTTTCGAAATACATCTAGCTGAGTGGGGCGATAAATAACCAGCAAATTACTCGAGTGGCGCGAATCGTAGCTACATAGGTACACGTGCGACGGTGACATTTGCATGCCTGAGATATGTTTACAGCTTGCTGGATACACAGTTTGTAGGCAGAGAATAAATGCGACGACGCGAGACGTTTAATCAAACAACAATGAGGGTCTGTGCGATGAACGAGTACTTATCTACTTTATGACAAAATCGAAGGTGCGTCTTGTTGACGTCAAATTAGATTTTGTGCGAAGTAAAACTTAAAAAACATTAAATAAATTCATTCTAAAACACAAAATAGGTTGGCATAGTATTTCTACATTCGCGAGTATTCACAAAGCAAATTCTAAAATAAAGTCAAATTGTCCAATTTGCTTTGTTCACGACGAAATATACGAGTGAAACAATAACTTTTCATCGGCAATCATTGAAATTGTTTCTCAAAGCTCGAGAAAGTTACTCGACAATTGAATTATACGAGTCATTCCGTTAATACTGGTAAAGCATCTTTCCAGTAAATTTTATCAGTGATTTCTATTCCAAGATCTTAGAAATAATGGGCACTTAGTCGAAGAAATAATTTGTAACTAATAATGATAACTATTATGCCAGTCTCTTCAGATTCCCAAATTATCATGAATTTATCTAAGCTTCGGAGAATATGCAACTGACGACGAACATAACTGAATTTCTTGTATTCTGTAAGTGACTCACCCATGTGTCAGAGTTTTTAGGCTAACCAGAGCCTTCCGATATATCTTGATGAACACATTCATCATAAAATATAAACAATGTGAAGATTTGGTACTCCCATTAGATTGCAAATTGTACTTTTATTTAATTTCATCTAATACATAAAATGCATCCATATTGTATTATTTATCTTTCAAAGGGTCTCTTTATAGTTTCCCTGTTAAAAAAAGAGTATGTAATGTCTAGAACCTAAACGAGTAGTTACTAGAATGAGTTACTCATATGAATGGCAAATCTGACCTTAGAGAAGTCAATAAAACTTGGCATCCAGGAATAAAACGAGTCTATAGATTTTATAGTCTTATACAAGATCTGGAGTTCCTGTTCGATCCTGTATTAAGAATCTATGAGTATTAAAACGGTACACATATACCAATTTAGATGTTGTACTCGTTCAGTTATTCTGTGACTGTAGACTTCACCAGTTGAAATGAAATGTGAGCCATTTCGTTAGCGAATAGCTTTTACTGAATGCTGTGTCGCCTGGATGGAGACTTTTGGCTTCATTCTTGAAGTTTCGTGCCAAAATTTTTAGAATATCTTTAAATATGGCAATAAATAAGTAATCCCAAATAGTTCTGTTCTACAAATTGCAGGGTACGAGTTTGTGTAAGTTTTTTTTTCCAAATACAAAATTATTAAAAATAATTTTTAATATAATAAAAAATCAACAGATTAGAAACAGAGATTACGACGAGACTTTTTAGAGAGGCTCAGTTTCCACTTAATTCAATATTTATAACGATTATTTAAATATAACAATATATGAATGAAACATAGTAAACAAAGAATAAGACTTAGTATGTAAGGTAAGTAATAAGCAAAACGTTATAAAAAGCCTTCAAAATTATCGGCAATAACCTCCTAAAGTATATGCCTGCCTTTCATTCAAACATCACCTATCCGGCACAGCCGAGAAAAAAATATATTTTGTTTTATTCTAAGTGAATCCAATAGTCTGAATAAATCTGAAATTAACGCCATTACCAACGTTACCAACACCAGGTCGCGTCGATAGTTACCACAAATGCGATTACGCACTACACCCGAAAAGAAACATGATTTTTATTTGTTACTTGTTATGATGTGGATTCCTGTTTTTAAGGGCATTACACGATTTCATTAAGAAATTGCTGCACTCTGCGGTGTTACTATCAGATTTTTATAGCCTATAGCTTTCTAAAGGCGAAAGAATTTTTAAAATTGGTCCAGACTTCATTTTTAATTTTTAATTTCATCCAGTATAATTCATTCTAAATTTGAATAAGTATTAGGATTATTAATAAATTAAATCAATCGTTGATAAAATGTATCTAAAGATAATTTGTGCTTGCAAGATCTGTTTGCACAACTACTAGTGAAAGCTAGATCATTCATTCTTTCTCATCGCGTGTAGTGCGTTTCATTGCTCAAAGCTCAAACGGTAGCGTTATGGTGTTATGTTGGCAATGCCGCCCACTACACGATTGTGAAACCAGAGGTCAACATCGTGTGAACTGATCTTTAGAAATTATATTTCATCCACGATATTGATGGTACTGGTAAGGTTCTGGTGCCGTGTTACAGAGTTACTTTCGCTTTAGTTATCAATTAATTTTTAATGAAGTGTAGACTTGATTTAGATAAGTATCTTAATGTGTAGGTATGGTTATGGTAGATATAACAGCGATTGGCTTGTAATAATTTTTGCTTGAAATTAGACTACGACGGACGTTACATCTTAGCGTTTTAATAAATTAATTTTGAGTCAAAAGCGCAGACAACAAATAGTAACTTATTTTTTTACAGCTTGACTTTTCAGACCTTAAGCAATTGATACTGACTGCAAACAAATCACATTGGCTTAATTTAATTGTTTCATCAAAAATTTGGTCACATATTTTTAATATTATAAGTTAATAATATAATTTAAAAAAAAATGATACACTAATAAAGTTAATATGCCTGAAGACATAATGAATTAACAATATCTCTACTAGTATTAAATAAGAGGAAATATTAGTATTTTCGTATATAACCAATAAACTTAATAACTACTAGACCGATTACGAAAATTTTTTCGCCGTTAGAATGCTACACTATCACCTATATTACTCATAATATAGGCTATATAAATTAGGGATCTGCGGGTAATATTAATTAAAACCACGGAGCTCAGCTAGTATAATATAAATTTAAAACTTTTTTTCTATTGATATGTAATATCGGAATAAATTTTCTGCTAATGCCGAAGTATAAAACTAACCTACTAGACTAGCCCGTTTTTGTCTATAACGATTTATGGTATGTGATATCATTCATAATATAAAACAAAATGGCGTACCTATCTTACTTATCTACATTACAGGCTTCTGCAATCCAATTTCGCTGGTAACGATGTAACATCGTGTTGAAATGCGGCTTGATATAAAGCCTTTGTCACAAATGTGTCACAAAAACATCTAGATATGTGACGTATAGTGAAACAAACGACTGAGGAATGGACTGCCTCGCAAAATGTGATTGAAAACTTTAGGATTCACGCCTAGGGGTAAACTAAGATAAAATAAAGCTAATATACTGGTCATTATTATCAATTTTAATACAAAGTCATGTGCATATTATAATAAATTGCCACTTACTTAAACGGGGAAGGAAAATATAATAATGAAACCTGCTTGTCGGAGAAGGTAAGTGTAACTAACCTAACCCGCCACTTGGCCAGTATGGTGGACTATGAACTAAACACCGAACACCCCAATTTGCAAGTTCGTAAGATTATTTCAATGCCATAAACTGCTATTATTATTTAAGTATGTTTTAAAAAATGTAATAAAAATAATAGTCGGAATTACGAAATGAAATTATATACAACTTCGTACAAATGAGCACTCAAATGCGACTTAGTGTTGCAATTCACTGCAGATGTACTAATATTAGTTTTATTGGTGCCTCTATAAGTCCATAATCAGATTAACTTGACATTTTGATGTTTTGAATCGCTAATGCTTGCTAAGCTGTACGGTAAAAAAATGTATTACAACAAACTCTTGACAAACTATTAATGATGTCATTGCGTGGTTTTATTTAGGATGTAGCTTTAAAGTACTTAGCTACTTTGATCTGTTATTAATAAATACTAAAAGTATTTTTGTATAATCAATCAAGATGATTCAAACAATCTTTACTTCATGTCTGTCAAAATGTTCTCTCGTCCGTCAATTTCTACTACGAGTATACGCGAGTACAGATATGCAAACAACTACATATAAGTCACTCGCGTATAGGTCAAAGATTCTTAATAAAACTTGGTATATAGGTAGGCTGGTTTTGAATTTTGTATACTAAGTTTTGTCAAGATTCGTAATAGACCTACGCGAGTATCAACGTCAAGACAAAATATATCCTGCCCAATTTTTTTGGCCACTCTAGCATCTAAATCAAGTCTTTGCTATCTCGGTTAATGTACCCTAAAATACTGAAAACGAATTGTCGTAAAAATAGGCCTGAAATATTCATATGAGGAAAAAGCCAAAGATAACGACATATAAAAATTATGATTGCAACATTATCGTATGAAATAATAGGGAGAACAAGACTAAAGTGTAAATAATGTAAAAAAGACACATAAAAATATCTCAACACCACAGCAACGATACTAAAACTCACAACTACACTCTAACAGCCCAATCATCGAATAAATCTGACAATATATCGTACAAATCGAATACAGCGCAATTCGAAGCGCTCTACCCTTCGGCGCGATATCGTTCCACGCAATAATGACGGCTGATAATCGCTTACATCCTTCTCGGTACCTTTGAGAACATTTTTTGAAATACCCCAACTCTATTTTTAGCGAAAAAATGTTGAATGGTTCTACGGTTGCATTCCGCCGCTTATCCACCCACAAAGTATTTTAACTCTCGCGAACTAAATGTTGCGGAATAATAGCTAGTATATTGTTTTATTTCTGTACTTACTCGTAGTAAATATTAGCAGTATTTTGTATCAAAATAACTACAAAATTTTTATTTTTTAATTTACAATTTGCTACGTTTTTACAAGTATATGTTTTTCAGTTATTATAAGTTGCAAACGAAACTACTAGAACAAATTTTATAAAATTTATATTTAACTAACCTTCCTTAAAATATATTTATCTAAATCAATCCCGGTGTTATTGTAAAATCAGGAAGCATACAAAAAAATGGTTCCGATATGATATTCCTCCAAATATGGAGGACTCGATAAATAAATAAAGATTAAGAAACAAAATAAATCTTCACGCAATGGTATTTTAAAATGATTTCCGTTTGAATTTAGATCAAACGAAAAGCCTTTCATCGACATAACTAAATTAATATTCACTATCTTCAATATGTAATTGTAATAAATCACACTGTCTCAATAAATCAGTCGTTGTTAAAATATATCTGTATTGAAGCATTCATCTACTGAGAATCTTGTACCGTGGAGTCGCATTGCTTTACAAATTATTATTTCGAGATGGAATATTTAATGGAGACATCCATCGAGACAATTAACGGTTAGCGTTTTTATTCCGACATACTATTGTGAAAGTCAAAAACCATTGTCAAAAATCCAGTCACATCGTTGTCCTTAACTGAGAATTTGGAAAGGTCAGTTATGTAAATCAAAGTTTTACTTTAGTTTCTATTTTACGTATCGTACAATATTAGTTGGTTGCTATCTTTATAGTTATGTTGCTAAATAATAAATGTCTTTAAGTACGCATTAAAAAACCTATAAGTGGACATTGAAGGTTTAATCTCAAGTCTTTAGTAAAGTAGAAAAGAAAACCCTAGAAACATGTAATAACCCATGACGTAACCATAGCTCAGTTATTGGTTACAAAGTAACAGCAATACCATGTGCAGGCAAGCTCGTGACACACCTAATTGACCAACGTAAGCTAAACCACGGGACGCATGCAAAGGCAGGGTTGTCACATCGATTGGCTGCATAAAGCTCGATACGCCTAAAAAGTCCTTCCGCGTAAACTGGTCGCAGAAACCGGCCTATTAGGGCTGCCTCCAGATAAAATCAGGAATCGTATTGAAAAGTTGTCGGCTACATGGGATGACTTTTAAAAGCTCCGGTATGTTTTGATGGTGGGATAAGTCGTATTGGATTTTTTGTGATGTCGAATGGGTTTTAAAGTAATTTGATCACGTTTTTGTAGAGTTTTTGTGTTATTTTTCGTGGACGCTAAATAGCTTTAAATTTTACCTTTTATATTGAAATGATCAGAGTTACAATACAGTTCAAATACAAGTATAGAATGAAAAAAATCCGGGTTCATAAAGTTTTTTTTAGTATAAGGAGTTGACTGTATACACTTATAAGAAAAAATCCTAGAATGAATTAATTTTGTTTCGAATAGGCTAAAAGTAGCCCGGCCTACCGCCAGACTGGCTAGGCCACCCGAAGGTGTAATCACAAGTTTATCAACTGATACATTGCAGTTTTCTCTTGTGTAAATGTCACTTTACAGTCAAGTAAAGATCAGCTACAGAAGCAGGGTCAGTGTCACTCGATTTTTTCAAAGCTAAGATTTTTCATACCTAAAGCAAATCAAATATTGTTGCCCAGCAACATATTGCAAAGTAGCCTATCCGTGCGTAAGAAACACACATGCTCGTGTCTTTTAAAATCCCAGAAGGACATATCAAGTGCAGTGACTTGCATACAATATCACATACACTTACTTGCAGTGGACAGACAGACAGACTCACCACGTCCTGTGGATATGCGCTTATCGAATAGTAATAATGATTATCAGTATTAATATCGCATTAGTAAGTAGGTTGTTACCTCCTATGAAGAAATACGTGTTTGGTTTTACTTGACGACATCCCACGCCACAATGCTTGCTTCGAGATCCAACGGTCCCGGGTTCGATTCTCGGTCGGAGCAGGTGATCGAACGATGAGTTTAAACATCTGTCTTCGAGTCTGGATGTTCAATATTGCATAGCATCCCGACACAAGAGAAAACCTAGTGGGGAGCTATGATTGTGAAACGTTATTTATTTATTTACAGTATGTATCGTTGCAGGGTTGAAATTATTACCAACTTCTCTTGGAAATGAAGAAACTGGTATTAGCTAAAGTTTTAGTACGAGTATAAAGCTAAAAATTAAAATCAGATGCCTTAAAATCAAAGTAGGTATTCCAACTCATTAGAACATTTTTTTAAATAAGAGAGACGAAAAAAGAGAACGAAAAAGAATACTTCTATTCTTCGTTTTGCAGTCCGAATGCTGCATAAATCGATTAGATCTTTTTTGTATGATGTTTGTTTTAATTTTCTAGTACTTTCCATACAATTTTATTTAATGGCAAGTTAAAAGTTTTATTATTTTATAAAACAACCTTACATTTTTATACAGCTGCATGTGAGAGGCAATCAAAAGTGAATTATTCAGTATAGCATCATTGAATACCAATCATCTCAAGCACTATTCAAGCGGCCACACTTGTGCTATACATTATCTTAGATTACTCTAAAGCAGATAACAAAGTAGAGATAATATTCTTGTAATTTTAATTATTTTTATAACATATGGTTGATAATGCCCTGATATTAGTTTGTAATAATTAAGAACTGTTTTGTTATTTTATGTTAAAACGGCTTAATAGGTTTCTTTTTGCATAGCGTGGCGGTTTTACTCTTAATCACATCATGATGTTATTATTAATACTAAAGATACCTCTGAACTTTTAATAATTTTCGCTTCAAAACATTCATAGAAGTTGTCATTCGTGGTAGATGTGTTTCTGTTATATCTGCCTCAGCAAATGTCTGTTTATAGATAACTTGTCGGTATATAGTCAAATGGGTGAGTAATAATTAACTGCACTACGATGCGATAGCGAGAATCTTTTGAAATAAAGATCTATGCTGGATTTGTAGTTTATTTAAAATAAATTAATTTTCTTACCAAGATTTGTTTTGAACTGAGCTGAACTGAAAAAGACAAAATGTTAGGATTTTACGCTTTTTACAGCTCATTCCTTCGTTTTAGTTTTTCTCAACTAAATTAAGCACGAATTTATTTTTCGCTGTATTTAACCTACACAGTTATGTATTTGATCACCTGAAATCCATTAATACTAATACGTATTAGGTAAACCCTTTACCAAAAAGTCTAAATGCCATTCCTTTATTTAAATTCAAGAATTTCGGTTCAGACTTAAAGCGTAGGCTTCCTCAAAGCCAGCACAACGCGGCGGCACGATTGTTCTTTTACTAATATGCATAATTATGTGAAGAATTTAATCCACGACTTTGAATAAAACACGCGTTAATTGGAAAAGGTGAGAGCGTACTGGTTAATGTTTCTATTTGACGACGTAGGGCCACACAATGTGGCAAATAAATTCTGATTTCACAACGCTGTCACGAACTAAATTTGAAACCATAATCGTAATCATAATATGACTACATTTGTGTGTAGATATATATAAACTATATATATAGATAGATGTATGCATATCTAAAACGAAAAGAATTATTCAAAATCGACTTCTAAGTAATTTACTTGATATTGAAATTTAATTAAGAAATTTGATTTTCATACAACGAGAAAGCATTTCAGATTAGTAGGTATTAGCAATATTCTTGTCCCCTTTTATTATTTTGGTATCATCTTGAATTATGGCCCAAAAAACCACTCACAAATACTCGTAACTACTTTTGTACTTGTTTGAAAACTACTTTTATATTACAATCTTTTTCTCTTACAGATTACTTATAGAGAGTTATAAACGTTAAAGACGGAGGGAGGTCTAAGTTTTAAAAGTCAGTATGAAATAAGAGGAACAGTTCCAAATTTCAAACTGAAATTAATTCTCTATCACAAGTTGTACATGTATGTTCTTTGTATAGTCATGCAGCAGCTCACGTGCATGTATGTGCACACTCTTGCGACATCTACATCCGGTGAACGGAAACGTCAGATTACACTTACACAAAGGAATCATTATTGATTCTAATAAAATATGCACAAATGAATGTACTCTAGATACTTATTGTCAGATCATGCTCTGCACAGTTTCGGTATCAGTTATTACTTATTCGCGGAGCAACTCCGAAATGAGAAAATACAGTTTTTGAATCATATTATGTTCCACAAAGCCTACTCGTGCTATTTTAAATTATATATCCACTACTGAGTACATAAGTGTTATTAATTGACTTGAATAATATAAACAAAAATATAAACATGTACATATTATGACAGAAAGGTGTGACAATGCTTAGGGTGTTGATCTGCTCATCAAAGTGAACCATTGTATTACATTACACCCATTGTAGAACAAAACATAGCAAAATTTAAAATATATATATATACATATTTTAAATTTTGCTACTTTTGTACTTGTTTTCAAAAACTACTTTTATATCACAATCTTATTCTATTACAGATTACTTATAGAAACTTATAATAATATAGGTACATACCCCAACAAGAAAAAAAATGTTTTATCTCTATAAAAAAGCCCTATATTATAATATGTTCTTGTCGACACTCAAACTAGAACCTGGGAGTTATATTTTAAAAGTTCCTAATTTTATAGTAGAAGATGGTCAACGAAGTTTTTTGAATATACAGCGGTATCGCGTAGAGTTGATAAAAGTGAAATAAAGGTTAGAAATTTTAGTTTGTTTTTCAAGATTTCTGCTTCAATTCATTCAAAATATACGTAACTAACATTGCTAATCTTTGTTTCACTTGTTTCATCGCTAACTTTAGACGTCACCGCGGCAGGTCCACTCAGTCCTGTGCTATTGTCGTGCACTGAGCCCCAGTTGCCTTAGGGCAACAAGGAATAATAATTGTTTCCTCGACCAGCTAGTTGAGTGTCTGTAGAAATCTTCTCACGTTTTATAGTCACATTTCCGGTTTTTTCCTTTCTTTTCTTATAATTAACTTGTTGCTACTGGCATTTCCGCCTTATCATAATCATGCTGCATAAAAAGCATATCAACTGCTATTAAACAATAACCATCTGTTACCACATGCATTTTTAATATTTCCGATACAATGTTATACATACCCCAACATAGGAACATTCTATATAGTGAAGGCCTATGATTGTAAACTTAATAAAAAAATAACATTTCATAGCGTCTTATTGTGTTTAATCATAATATACTCGGAACAACGTTTACGGTTTAACAATTACGTTACGTCACCAAGAATGAGGTATTGTACAACTTAAAGCCTGTCACTACCTTTTAAATCAAAACTCATGTCATGTTACATAACCTTTGCTACTATAGTGTTTACATCATTCTTTACACGTGAACTCTTAGTTATTCTGTACGTCAACTGGTTTATAAAATTGACACTTCTGTCCTATTATTTGGGTCACACAGCACCAACTAAATTAGTTATAAATGATAATAAGCCTAACTCTATTTTATGCTGTAATTTGCGCGATTTTGGTATCATTTATGTTATGAAGCTTTATTTACTAAATGTATATTATTAAACTTTTTTTATTGCTATTACTTTTTTTATTTGTCTGGGTGTGTTTGTGAATGTTGCATGGCATCTATGATACAGGAGAAATCCTATTGAGGAGCTGTGAGTGTGAAGGTATTATTTATTTTATTTTATGTATTTATTTGTAAGTACTATGTATCTACACTACCAAAAACACGCTATAATGACACTCATTTTGTAAAAAAGATTACCTAAACAGCGGCACAATCTGCTGTTGTCTGTATTACTGAAAAAACATTTATTAATTTAAAAAATGCGTGATACATCAAACGTAAGGTGTATTATATGTTTTTTACTTTGTTAAAGTGCTACAACTTTGACCTCATCGTCAATTGACAGGTGAGGTAGTAGTTGAGCATTTTTAACTAGTTACATACAAAAAACCTGCACACAAAGTTAAAAAGGCAAAAAACGTTAAACTTTCGTAAGTATTTCTTTTTTGTTCTGACATCAATATCGAGTGACTTATTACGTAAAATCGCCATCGCAATCCGGATCGTATTGTGCTCAGCAATCATCTAGTAACGAGTACGTGACCCGTACCTTCATTAATCAATCAAGGCGATTCAATTGATTTGCTTGAAATTTCTGTACCCTATGGAGCAATTTTGGCATAGTTAGTCTTAGTTACTGTGTCTAGCCCAGGGTTAGTTTTATTTCATTTGAAATCGATAAAAATAATAAGAGAATGGCAAACATAAATCACTTCATATCAATTTATGTCAAGAGCTAATCCTTATTAGAACAAATAAAACATTAGTTAAAAGACCTAACTCATTATTACGAGACTTACTCGGATTGAAATAAAGTTAATTTGGTATTTTTTTGTCTAAGTTGAAACCAGACTCTCCATATCGAAACACTTAGGTCTAACTCCATTAAAAGTTAACCCGTTACAACTTATCAAAACAAAAATCTCTACACTTATATACTTGAAACATAATCAGTACTGAATCTTTCAAAGCACATCCATTTATGCCGTTCAAGGTTTTTCCTATAAAATGTTTAATTAATGACTTCTTTGAACGGCGACTTATTTGGCGTAACTCTATCCTAAAAGGTATTATTTTGCTGGATTTTCAATGACATTGACGCTTTTATCTCAGCAGATGGACAACTTTTGCCCTTTTTTCACGAGTAATATGTAAATATCTGTGGCACTCCCTAGATCCTAAACGGCTTTTCGAATTTTATGTGAGTGGTGTCAATAGATACGTCTTCACCTGCAGATAGTCATAGGCTATACTAGCTGAATACCGCGATTTCACTTGTTAAGATACGTGGGCCTAAAGTTCTTGCAGTCAGGTTTGTTGAAGTCACTTTAAACCATTTGTTCGTTAAACCTTTATTCTAAATCTTGTCAAAATTAATTGGAAAATTCGTTCTGTACTAGAGTATTAACATCCAGATACCTACCAATTTTTTTTTTTACTGCAGCAGATACACTTTTCTCGCTTGACCAAGAAATACACCACTACATACTGGTATCACGCAACTGACAATTCCGATGTTGCCATTATTTTCAAATTGACCATCTAAAGTTTCCTAATCTGTACCTAATTCATATTTCAGTTACTTTCATGGGAAATCTGCGACGATCAATCCACATGCGCCGTAGATGCTTTGATTTATTAAAGATGTCCGACGTGATTTTATAGAAGAGCATTACAAATAAGGGCTCGCAGTTTAAATTGTGTGTTCTGATCATAAATTTTCGTTAAGGCTGTTTGTGAGAAAGGTCCGTTGATTGGTTCTAGGTTCTTATAGACATTGAATGCATTGGCTAGCAGGTTATTTGCGTGCAACTTCTATCATTGATCTAGCTATTTGTTCAATGTTGTATCATGCTTATGGTATACACTAGTTTTATGATAATCTAGATATTTGATTTTTAAATTTGGCCTTGTTCCATTGTTAAAAACATTGTTTGGTCGATAAAGAAATTAATTTTTATTAAATGTTTTTAGTTAGTACCTACTAGTTTTTAACTTTAACTTACAAATAACAAGGTTGAGAACCTTGTTAGAAAGTCGTTGCAAACTTTTTATACGTAATAATATGGACTGTTTACAAAAAACTTTTTTTTGGCCATTTTTTTATGAATTTGAAAAAGTATCATCTATATAATCTAGCCTAGGTTGATAAAAAAGTTTCATAGAAACAACCTTTCCGTTCTTTGACATGACCCGTATTGCAGACGTTGGTCATTCCTCATCACAAATTGTAGATCTGCGCTCGACTCCTCACGCTCGCCGTAGGCACTTTTCGTTCACTCAGTCGAGTTGTGTGTAACACAATACTCCACTGAGTGAACGAAAGAGATCTGTTTCAAGTCTGGAATAACTTCTTTCATTATCAACAATACGTTTTTTTCTATAATAATATATATAATAAGCGTTGTACGCGTGATATTATCCAAGGTGCTTAGAATGTCGTTTATACTATAAAATATATCAAACATTTTAATTTTATTTAAAGATCACAGACAAAATTATAAAAAATAACATTCGGATAATCGTTTTTTTTAATCAACTTACACGAAAAACGTCTATAAGTTTAAAGTGAACGACCCACAACGTCCTTGCTTGGTAAATTAAACTTCGCAGAAGAATTTATCATTAAAATTTCAATCTAGGCAGTAAATTAAACCAGACACGATCTGGGCTGATCTAGCTGTTTGTGACTCGTTTATATCAAAGCTTTCAAAATAAACCATGTTCAATTAAATGTGTATCATATCCGCTAATGGTTTTGTTCTCTAAGAAGTTGGTAGTCTCGTCACGAAGCTAACAAAGCAAGATAGCTCAATTTATGGATGCAGTGGAAGTGGTTACACACATCTTAAAATGATATAGGTTTATATGAATCCACTTATGAACATACTTTCCACAATTTAGTGATATTATGCCGCCTTGAGACCGCATGCGACATTAAGTTAATGACCCACTGACTGGCTGAAGTCTTAAGATTAAATTAATTAATAAAGGTCTGTCGAAGTTATTGCGCATCGGGAAATATACGACTTCATGACACTTCAGAGGTTAACGTTACATAAAACAAAAACAAATTATATGTTCAGTTAAACATAATAGTAAAAAAAAACAAGTCAATCTATTTAACATCAGCTTACAAACCGATAGCGGGTGGGATGTAAGATTGTAAGAAACGAGAGTGAAGCAAAAACACGGACACATAAGAACATATAGTTGAGGCAAATCGAAATATTTTTAAAATTTGCTATATTTATTATTTTCTCAATAAATATTGTAAAAGATATGTAATGTAGCTAAATTTAGACTAACTCCATTGCTACAACAAAACTGTTTAAATAACAACATTGCAAAAAGCCCGTGATGGAGACGCCCTGGGGAACTAATATTTCAAGTTGAGATGGGAAAATAAATCTTTATTTATGTCTCAGAACCAGAATTCCCAATGGAACTTACCAGTCGTCATTATTCTTAAATTTATTGCGTTTCCTTGTTCCGCAAATGCTCATTTCTCATGCCATTTTGGCGTAGTCAGCCTTATGTATTGGAATGACTTGAAAAGTTATAATTGTCGTCATGATGATTCTACTGACAAGTTCTTAATGGCGGCAGTTAAGTCTTTCTTATAATCTACAATAATCAATTCTATACAGACAGTTTTGCAACTATAAAATTATAATTGTTACCACGATTGTATTTACATAGAAGTTTATTAATTAACCGTTATTTATATTGTTAATTATACTGGAAAAGTTTATAGGGTGTAAAGTAATAGAAGTAAGTAGCTAATACTTTTCAAAATGTCTGCTATTCTTGTCTCACGTAGCGTAATGTCCTTCCTGACTGTATACATGTTCGTATAACTCCTACGTAAAGTCGTCGCTGCGTCGTTTATGTTAATTTATTCGCATTTCAATGAGACGCCTGTAAAACGTTATTATGCATTATCATGTCATATTTTCGTATTTATGTTCCGCCCTCTAACGGCTCCTGATGTTTTTATCTTTATGTTAGTTCGGTGCGATATGCCTTCGTAGCTCTTAAATGTTTGTCAATGGATTTTATGGTCGCGATATTGATTTATGTAGCAATCAAAATATTATGGACTCCTTGATGTGATGTACTTCCTAAGTTTTATGGTTTTACGGACGCCTCGCGTTGATATTTCTCGCAACAATATTTCCTTCAATTCTAAATTATTGATGTTTTATAATTGCAACAATATCTAATTATAATGTAATCGAAAAAGTAATACATTTTATTAAAAAATAAAAATATCATATATATTGTGTACTGTTATCAGGTATCATGGTCTATCTTATTCACATCAACCTGATAATGAAACGTAGTACTTGTCTATAAGCTTGGTAACGCTGTTTTGAAACAAAGTTTATATAATATTAAGAAAATAATTAGTACGATGATCTAAGATACCGTCAAATGAAATTACAATATTTTTATTTAAGCAATCAGTTAATTTATTTAGAACATCTATGTGTTGAAGTTAATTAATTATGGATATTTTATTTAACAAAAAGCAGCGGTATTGCAAAATATCTTCACATAAATTACCTTTAACATTCTTACAAAATTGTCCGTAGAATTTTCTCTAACTCATTTCCATCACTGACATTAAAATGATAATCACGCTTTATATTATACAAAAACACGTGAAATACAAAGCGGTATCCCACGCGAAATGACCTAAGCACGTGTACGAATTACATAATTTTATGAAATATTACGCCTATGACACACTCAGTACTCTGAATACTAAATGTAGCATACTTTGGGTGATATCTGCAGATCTCACAGACGTAGGCAGCTTTACCTTGATGTACTCAGACACCTACTTAGTACTGACATTACAGTTTTAAATTATATTACATACATTACATACTTATCTATGTCTGCTCTAGACTATTCGGTATCGATACGTAAATCTGTCCGGCGTTACTCATTGTATGGGCTGTACTAACAAAATCATAAGTTTTTTAGAAACGATTATGGTCCCACCACAAAAATATTTTACGCATAGTTTAAAACTGTTATTTTACTAAGGAGTCCCAAAAATTTTAAATATGCTTACTTATAACTACTTTATTAATATTTTTTGTAGTTGCACTAACTTAAACGGGATAGTGAAAGAAATGAACCGAAACATCTGTTAAATACGCATATCCAAATATTTTGTGGTAAAACTGACACAGTTAATATAATTAACATTAAAATGTTCCTCAAATTGTAAGAATACTCATAAGTGAAATATATGGTCTGCTCATATCTCTCAGCAAATATGATCATTTCTCTCAGTTTCGTACTACTCTAGTGGCTGCCTATTCAGCTTTGTTATTCAGCAAAGTTTTCTTATGCGGGCGAAAACGCTTCCTGAATCAGGCTGCTGAAACTAGCCCCTTCCGCTAATAAGTTGATTATTCGTCAACGTGTTATATAACGATGCCTAGCACTACATTTGCTATGTGCCTACCGAAAAGACCCAAATAGATTCAAAAGATTGACACAAACCAAACAACTTTGTTTGTGTTTATACACGTACGTAGTATACACTTCATTACAGAATCATGGAGGTTGATCTACACATGTGAGCTAGGGTTGTCACACATGGCCAAACAGGCCAACTGGTTTTATTAACTTAGCAATGGTAAATCAACAAGCAAGTAACATACTGAAATATAAAAATTATGTAAGTTAGCATTACGCACTTCGCTTACTTCTGTTGTATTTTCATTTAACATTTTGACGATTTAATTTTTATGCTATTAGGTTTTATAATATTGAAAAATTCTTCAAAATAGCAAAGCTACGCAGCGTGATCTTGAAATAAGCGGAGTGGCTTGCCCTAGTGCCAGATCAGAGAGATTTTTAGGCCACCCGAAGTCCCTATATAACCCCGTAATTGTTTTTTCAGAGAAAAAAACAATAAACACAATTTGTTTTACCACACTAATAATTTTAATCATTACTATCATCCACGTTTGTAAAATTATCGTAATGGGTCTTAAATAAAAATATTTATAATTTCTTAAGTTTAAATCTGTGTCAACCCTAAACTGGATTATGACTCACGGTATTACATCAAGAATTTCGCTTAGTAGGTTAAGAAATTATCGAGTTACGCTTGCTTCGTTAAAACTTACACACTAATCGACGTATATGGCCAATATTCTCAGCAAGTTGTACACTCTTACTCTGCGGCAAATCATTCTAGTTTGACTGAGTCTTGTATAGTTACTACTGAAAATCTGTCCTAATTTTCCTGGTGAATTTCATGGTCCTAGTTTTTACAATAGTTATTTCATATTTATATTTTATTTTATTCAGAAAATTTAAGATATTTTTGAAAATCTGCTGCTCTTCTTACCTGACTCTTTGAACTGTTCCTTGGTTTAGAATAGTGGATTTTTACCGAATTTCTTTAAGAAAATATGTATATCGTTTGTCTTAGTACCAAAATCATCTCTAAAATGTTATGCGCAAATGAACCAGAAATGTTTTAACTCAGGAAATAGAAGGAACAATGTACTATAACAGTAAACTGTCCAATATTGCTTCTATATATTTTGACATATCTAGATATATTTTGAAACCACATCTCTATGCATCCATTATGATGGCCTTCATTTTACCTAGGACACAATATAGTCTGCGTCAGACTCTTATTAACTATTGGATATTCTATGTCGAGGCTTTACGGTCCCACGGTATTGCGTGAACTGTGTAAATGAAGAAGAAATTTCTTCGTTCGTTTGTTTTGTTTAATTTACTTTTGGCTCGGAAAAGCGTTGTTATCTCAAGATCTAGTTTTGTTTTGTATACTTTACTCTCGAAGTTTGTTTTGCTTGACCTTTGATGACTTGAAGCTTTTGAACAAACATGTTTCAAGAACAAGTAACTGTAGAATATGTTATATTTAAAACAATATGTTTTGTTATATTTGTATATAAGGAAAACATTTTTTTGTTATTGTGTAGCATTTTAGGTTAAATTTAAATTACTTATTAGCCTTAGTCTAGATTGTAATATTTCAAAGAAGGCTCTGAATGGGTCTCCAATAAGCACAAAAAAAAATATTTTAAGTATTAATTTATGGTGTTGATTTAAGTCGCAGAAAATGTCTAACATACTGAAATATAATTTTATGAAATATGATACCTTATACGTTTTGAAAATTTGAAATAAAATAACTTCTCAAACAGACACTTCAAATCTCTAAATCATCACTTAGAAAAGAACAGTAGCTGGACATGCGGACAGTCAAATACGTAATCATTTTTACCCAAGCTGAAAACCTTCGCTTATGCTCTGTCAATTGGACATGTTTATTAAAACTGATTTATAGAATATTTTTTAAAACACGCTGAAAAATCTTTTCCCACAATACCAATTTCATTACATACGGGCCGGGCCGCATATAAATGATATTCCAAGCTAGAATATTAATAGCAAAGTTCAAAAAGTTAACGTATTCTTACGCAATATCGGGCCGCGGGAACAATACTGCCCACAAAACCGCACAATCAGTAAGTATAAATATACAGATACCAAAACATACAGTAACAATGTATATCTACGTTTATTTTATCATCAGACGTTTAAAAAAAATAAGTTCACGTCAGTAAGTTCGAGGATTTGACCAGACTTATGGGAGTATAAAATCGCTTTTATAAATAGTTTGACTTTCTTCTTCTTTGAAATTGTTCTTGTAAATATTACACGTTAAAAACGTGTAATATTTACAAGAACAATTTAATATCGTCTGAACTGGTTTTTTTTTCGTAGCATCCAGTAAGCTGTTTGCCGTTTCCTTATGATTAAATCAATTGTGTAGGTACTTAAAAAATAATTGAACAAAATAATTAAGTTCCAATTTCTTCATTTTAGCTAACTGTATCACAGATTGGAATAATAGTTAGTACACAAGAAGGTAGCTAGTATATCTAGTTAAATGATCGCGTTCTGACGTAAATCGGTCACCGAGACGTCTTGTTAGCCGATGAACAATGGCTACATAGGTACTTTGGGCTAGGAAGGTTGGGTAACCAGTGTATTGGTAAAGCAGTGCTTGATCTCACAGAATATTTATCATTTAGTAATAAAAATTTAAATTTACAGGTATAAATTTATAATTCTAAAAACTGACGATATACCCAAACAAACGTATGTATTTGCAAAAATGCTGAGCTAATAATAATAAACCACAGATTCATAACATTTTATAAGGTTTGTTTATATAGGTATATTTACACGTATTGAAAAAAACAAAAATAATAAAGGAAACTCATACGTTTGTAGGAAACGTTAACGCCTACATAACTACTCACCAAAACAGCTCTAGCAGTTTCTTTATTACACTACTCGCATATAGTAAAATGTTATGAAAATCTGCTGTCTTGAAGGCGAAAGGCACCCTAATAATTTAATAACTTTGCAGCCAAATGATATCGTAATCTTTTCACAGAGAGTTAGTCGTTAATGCGCGCCGAAGCTTAATATATATTTTTAATTTGTATTGCCTAATAATCCCCCGTTAACATTCTTGATTATTTTTTCGAAACCTAAACCACTGTCGTACACTGCAAGCTTAATTTCAAGCAAGGTACCAACGAATGAGGCAATTTTAAGAGGCACCTTAGTTAACAAAGCACGTCACGACTGCTCCAAATTAAAAATTAATGCTCCATCGACTCGACCCTCTTTCTTAAACAAGCGTTCGCTTATTGGGCTGAAGCCCTATTACCTAATACCGAAATGCCTAAACAGGAATTTAGAACAGGTATTCTTAGAAAGTTTTGATATAGTAACTCGCTGTAGGATTAGAGTTTTGAAGGAGATAAACAAGTTTTGTTTGTGCGACAGTTTGAATTAGGTAACTAAGCGATTGATCATTGAGTTGATTCAACAAAATTTAAACAAAACATAACAATCATTGAAATTATGAGCTATGATTAACGGATTACCAAATGTGACGTTGGTGAAATGAAATGTAGTCCTTAAATTAAAACATTGTGGCATTTCTTGAAATGACAAAAAAAAATAAAGCTTTTATTAGATGTATTTCTATACCCAATAAATTAATCCAAATTGGTTGAATTGATTATATGATAGCTTGTCCTCCATACAAGTTCATATAGCAGTAGTCATTTGTAAATACGCCTTCTTTAATACAATATTATAAAAACCTTAAAACTTTTTTTTCTGTAGCTATGGCAAAGCACGAATATTAAGTTGTCATTAGTTTAATATTTTCTGCACACAAACTTTGCAATACAACTGTAACCTAATAATGGGAACAACGTTTATTGTTCGTCAAATTAGAAACCCTTCATAAACCCAGTAGCCCTAGAAAGTGGGTTCACGCCACCCTACAAGTGACTTATTATGTCACACGCAATGTTTACAATAATTAGCCACGAGAGAATCTAGTCAAAAGACTTTGGTAGAGTTCCGTATATTAAAAAACATGCGACGTTGTTCAGACGAAGGTCAGTACTACTAGGCGACGATGAGAGGGATGAAAGACTAGCTGCGCTCCGCGGTCTTACCGGTGGATTAAAAGTGGCCTTTGTATTAGTTCAAGATAATATATGCAATATCTATTCCGATTATTAAACCTGTGGCTGACTTCCTTGTGTCTTTTTTTATATCCATTTGACAACCAGCTTGCACGGCCACGGAAGCCAGAGACAATGTGGCCCTAGATGGAGCATTGCTAGTTTGGAAATCACTGGCTGTCAAAAAACGCTGCTGGAATCCAGCAGCGTCACCTAACAGTGACGCTGCTGGAACACATTCCAGCAGCGTCACTGTTAGGTGCTTGGGCGATAGATTTTTCAACTTGAGGGTGGTAACTAGACAGGCGAGCGTTAGAAAATGCCCTACCACCATGTAATGATTTCCATACGATGTTTTCCTTCACCGGTAATTCAGGCTCTTTTGTATATTTCGTGGGATGAAACCTCGTACCTCTCGCACGGCAATCGACTCCACTAACCACTCAGTCATTAACGCTACAAGTTATCGAAGTCTTAATTTGGATATTAATTAATAGTAGTATTTCGTTTATTTCAATTTGATATGTTATTACTTATTATACGTTGAGTTCTAAGTAAGCTACGTAAGCTAGGATTCGGACTGAGCAGTAGTTTATACAAAATCTTATAAGCGTTCCATGTTTTTCTTTTAAGTCTGGGAACTCTAAAAATTATCAGATCTCGCTTAGCAGGTCACCGTAAGCGCCTTATACCCGACCGCCACTTGACCGCAATTGTGTTGAGTTATGGATTTGGGTTGGAGTAGCTATTGCCTTAATTTTGTTTTTTTTAAGAGGTGTAACTTTTTTTGGTTTTTGTACTTATTCCTAGAGAAACAAACAAAGGTTTCTGATAATTATTGTTATGACTTGTTAATACGGGGAGGAAAAAGTTCCTTAGTGCTAACTTTCTATATCTCTTACTGAATTCTTCTTCTTAATTTATAATACAAACAGCGAATAGTTATTCCTACGATCACGAACCTTTTTGTGATCTTATATCTCGACAACCTCTTGATCATATTTTGGTCACATTTATATTTTCAGCTATAAATAGAAATCCATTGACGATTAAATTTACTATTGATAAAAAGGTAATCTATCAATTCACCACCATTGGTAAATCTATGTACAATGATGTACATAGTAGATGATCAAATGCATACATTTGAAATGTGAAATCGTAATCACTTAGTGGCGACTCTTCCGACTTTCTGTGTGCAAGCCGTTCTGTAACAGTAGGTAAAGTTCAAGTGGCTTCTTACAGACTTCAATCGCTTTACTTAACAGCTTTAATGCTATTATAGCGGGTTTCACTACAATGGGGCTTCGTAAAATACGTAACTACTTAGTCTTATCCATAATTATTGCTACTGGCCGGTATATCAATTAAATTCGTGATAGCTTTAAGTTTCAATTTTAATTTGGGTTATAAACTGAAGTTAAGTGTACAGTAGATTATACACCACGTGTTTTGATGTTAAAGCTTCGATCATGTTAAAAGATCGTCGTGAGAATTCTTTGCTTACTGGATACAAATTGTTGAAAGATTTCGTCAAAATTACGACTACAAATATGGTCTTAAACCCGCAATTTGGTCAGCTTGGTAAACTTTTGGCATACAATGCCGTCATTAGAGGAGATGATGCATAGACATACATTATTTTGTAAATGTAAGTCTCATTGTAAGTTGCTCTCAACTTCAGTCAGTCAGTCTCGAGTCTAGTAGTAGTAGGAGCTTTTGAGCTGCTGTAGTAGTTATTGCAAACTTTTTTGGCCTTATTTATTTAGCTAAAACCTCTCATGGTATCAAATCCGTTTGGACTAAACTTGTACTAATATCGCAACTCAGATAAACAGCTGTGTTGCGAGCGTATACACTGCTCTTCAAGATAATTGTAAAGTCTCTTGCAAAATCTCATTTTTCACTCACTTGGTCCATTTTTTGTGGCAGTTACAAGCATATTTGTAATAGGTAATATCACACTAAATATAACTTCAATACTTTACCTCTTATTACCATTTTATTATGCAGTATAATAGGTTGCGAGATGAAAATACAAATAGAATTATTATATCTATTTTCATCCTATATACACACACGAGACAAGATTACATTAGATCTTCTTCCATACAAAAAATAAATCAGACCCATACAATTCTATCACCTTTCCGTATTCCACCGATTCGCTCATAAATCCGCCGAACCAAAACATTGACGCCACCTCGTGAAGCGAAAATAGCCGACCTCCAACAGATTCGTATAATAGGTACAAAGCCTTCAGGATAGCACCCGCGCCATCCGTCCGCTAAGCTGATTTACCGAGGTCCAACAAAGCACTCTCTTACAATAAAAGAGGAAGGATTAAAATAATTCAAACTGGAACTGCAAACGTGCGCCTTGTGAGGCCAGCGCGATTAAATATAACTTGAACGGACTAGAGCTTTGTATGACAGTATGGTTGTTAAAAGATAAAGCCCTTAGCAGATGTGTGTTTGAGGGTGTAAAACTGTGAACTGTGACGTTATTTTTATTTTCAGCTTAAATCAGGAATTAGATTTTTTACGATTACCAATTATGAATTAATGCCACTTTGCTGTTTGAAATTCTTTTTGTCTTTGTGATAATATTAGCAACTGGCCAACAAGTCGCTAACAGTATAGAGCGCACTTAATGCAGAATATATTGCATCATCGGTAACTAATAATTACTTTGTAGAAACTTAGGTAACAAAAAATGCTGGTGTACGTATCAAATAATAAATTATGCAACCGACTAATAAAAGTTAAAGATAAACTAAAATACAGTACAAAAAAAACATACTTATGACGTTGTGGAAACTTTTACTGATATGTAGTACCTTATTATGAAATAACTCAACATACAGAATTACGAATGTTTATGTGATTCGAATAATTCGTCTGCGTTACCCATACCATTGTTATATTGTGATTAAACCTACCAAAGATTTATAAGTGTTTATTCCTAGCAGAGAACTGCATCCATACCTTGTCGGAGTTCTCTTTGTGTCTGCCCTTAATAAATGTTGTTTGTCGTACTGAATGTATAGTTACATGAGATGTGGATGTGAATGAAAAATTTATGACCATCGCTCGGAAGGAACAATTGTCATACAAGAGTTACAAACGATTGGACAGCACAGGACTTGTGTGGTGTTGCGGTGCTCTTGCTGGAATTGTCGTTATGAAATACGATCTGTCCTTTATTATTTTTACATGATCACTACGAGAGAAGCCAGCTTCTATTTTAATTTTACAATAAAACATATCCTAAAGAAACCGTTTAACTCTTACGCAGAAATATTATTACGAGAAATACATTTTAATAATGTTCACAGAAAAACCTAAATTGTTTTAGTATAAAGAATTATGGAACATTGCATTTCCCAAACTGAAAAATATGTTACAGGTACTGAAATTAACTCATGACCTAAATATGTAGTTAAATTATCATATTTACATTTATAAAGTAAAGGAGAATATTTTATTTAGGTATTTATTTTCTTGTACAAAGAAAAGAAGCAGGTAGGGTGTTCTTGTCTGTCTGCAAGATGAAAATGTTGCTTAACTAATAAAAAATATGTGTTGATTTTGGCACCTAAATTATTTGTTATATAAAGAACTATATTTGTTATTCTTGGGCATATATTTAGTGAGGTGTTTTGGAAATTCTTTTGCATCAAAATAAATTATAAAATACAGAAAAACATTATTTCGTGCTATTTAACAAAAGCCTCAAATTTGAAATTAACATACTAATCCTACTAATATTATAAACTCGAAAGTTTTTAAAAACGTATGGATGTATATTTGTTGGACTTTCACGTAAAAACTGCTCAACCGATTTGCATGAAATTTGGTACTTGGTGGCTTAGACCTGAATTAACACATAAATGACTTTAACTGCAGGGCGCAGCTAGTGTAAAATATTAGTACTTATCGAAAATCACATCGTTTTTAATATAAAGAACTTAAGCTGTATACAAATACTTTGAAATGTTTTTTTTTAATTATAAACATTGATGCTATTATTAATATTTCGTACCGGTAGGTATTATAAACAAGCTTAGTAATTATATTTACAACAAAATTTTATGTAAAACGTTGGACAGCTCGGCGTTGCCATAACTTTATTATAGTAGGTATTACTCGTTCACCTTTTGTGTACAAAGCCGCTAAACGTTTCACAATTCACAAGACAATTTAGCTTGAATGTTATCAAGACTATTATAATTCATAGGAAACAAAACCAGAACTGGATAAAAGTAAATGGTAGCCGTATAATTTGTCAATGGTTACAAAGAGTTCAATCTGAGGCTGGGGTCGTATAACTATTAATCATGTTATGCAATGTTTGGCCGAACATATGACAGATTACGAAACCTTTAACAGGGTTATTTTTAATTCCACATACTTATAATATTGATTTTCTTTAAAAATAATTTTAATTGAGAAAACATATCAAATATGTATTGACATATAAATAGATTCGCTGTGCTGTGCTATTACATGTACCAAAGGCTATAGAGACTCGTCCAAGTATAGGGGTTTGTTTGTGTTGATGAACTCCTTGACAATAGGTAATTAATATATAGTTTTTCCTAAAGGGATATTTATAGGGAACTAGCTGACCCGGCGAACTTCGTACCGCCTAACAGTCGATTCTTTAAGAGAAATGTCACCATCTGATCCTATAAATATTGACAATAATATTTAATATTTAAAGGTATTTTTCTTATTTTTTTCTCCGTAAGAACCATCCTCATACTTTAAGGAATATTCTAAAAGAAGAATTATCAAAATCGATTCAGCTGCTCTCGTGATTTGCGCTTAGCAACACATTCAGCGATTAATTTTTATATTATAGATATATGTAAAAAAAATGGCCATAGCGTATTCAACAATAGTTTTTTTATTTCTTGTTGGAAGGCTATTGGATGTCCAAATAAACTAATATATATATATATATATTTGAAAATACATATGGTTTTCTCGTTTAATTGAGCTAACCACGCATTACAAATAACTTTGTATAAATATGGACCATTTAGACAAGACTACGCCCGTCTGAATGGCAGGCACTAATTAACTGTCCAATAATTCGCCGATATGACATTAGATAATTATATTCGATTCCAAAGTTACTGCACCTACAATTTACTTAGTTAACTATTTATATTCTAACGTGTTTCTTCTACTCTACGCATTTCTTAATTGTCTTATCTTATAGTTAAAGTTATAGCTGTCATCTTTCATGACAGTGTTCTCAGAAGCCCTAAGGCGTTAATTTTACAATTTTATTATCACGTTTCGTGTCTTACGATGATCAAGGTTGCTATTAGAATTTATGATAGTGGCTTATCCTGTGAGACTCATTTATAGGTTATGATTATGACCTGTCAATACACCCAACACCGACACTTTATAAATGCAAATCGTTTTTAAACTTAGAACGAAACATCGAACCCTATCAAGCGCAATCGAGTTGTATTCAGCGAGGCGAACGCACAGAATAAGCATAAACACTTCAGTTACGGCTATCAACGTGTGCAAAGATAGGGCTTCCATAGCATTGGCTGATGTTCGTCGAAACGACGATCGCATCGCGTTCGCACGCATATTAACCGGCGCGGGCGCACGCCCTGGGCCATACACCGACCTAACAGTACAACCAGCCGCGTGATTAGACGCCACACGATAGGGCCTATTGTCGGAACACGATCGCCTCTCGTACGTCTCGAAATTGCGGAAATGGAAGGCTTGCACCCACTCCTCTAGCGGGACATTTCAATTGCTCTACACTCAGTATTCCTACACCCTCGGGGTACACGAGCTATTGACGAAGACGAGTTTTAGATGCGGACTGACTTATTTATCACAGGGTCAGTTTCAGGGTTAAACAGTTTTGGTGTCGTAAAATGTTAATCGGGCTCAAACTCTCTCATGTCTGGTTTTTTTGTTGGTAATTTATTACGGGTCTATCGACGTTTAAAAGCGTTCACATCTGATCGTTGTGGTGGACGGTCGTAAAACATTGACGCGACGACATTAGTAAGCGTCAAGTTTTGTTGTTTACGACCAAGCTAATGAGGTTCGGTAACGTTGCTGGTACAACTGGCGTGACTGTGTTAAGTGATGAGAAGATAGTAAAATTTAGTCTGGGTATTAGAAACTGGAAGATATTTTCTAAGAATACTTGTAAAAAGCAACCTACGCTTGACCTTTGTTAGTTCGGAGCGGTTTCATTCAAATGTGTTCTGAAAGGTTACATATTTGTGATTTTTTAAAGCCTCTGTATTATTTTCTCATTTCATCTCATCAACATGCTCAAGACCTTGGAAGTAATTGAAGTGGGAGTTATCACCTACATAATGAAAGTACCTAATTGAGCCAGGTAGGATTTATATGTATTTCGTAAAAAAATATTTATAAATCAATATTTTTTTTCTACCTGATTGTTAGTCGTACATAAACTTAAAAACCAACACTACAATTTAAACTCCTTATAGAATAGCTTTATAACTTCTGTCCGATCGTAAATATCCTTGGATTATCTAACTGTTTCGCTAGCTCCCCGGCATTTGTTAAGGCTTTACTCGTATCAATCTAGGAAGGCAGTGGCCCGCGGTGGCTGCTATTTCTCAAATATCTCCACTGCAAGATGCTAGAATCCGTAGAATATAGATATAAATATAGACATAAAGAGTGTTTCTTTAGTCGACACTAGAAATAAGTACTTTAATATTTTTTCTAAGTATTTTTTAACGATTAATAACTTTTAAGCGTATGGTTTATTAATACTTATGAAACGATATTGTAGCCGAAAAAACACACTTAGTCCTAGGAAAAAAACGGTTTACTCTGACTTTATGCAAACCTAGATGCCTGAAAAATTAGGTTATGTAAATTGAAGAATTTGGATGTGTAATTGGAATCTTTACATCGTCTCCAGTGACACTGCGTAAATTCAAAAATAAATATGGCGGCTGTATGGCAACATTTTGAAATATCGTTTTTTAAATCATAAAGCCGTTTTATACAAAGGTTGATGTATTGTATTCAACACAAATAAGGTTATTAATACCCCATTTGTATAAGCACTAGGAAGGCCGAGGGCCCGCGGTGGGAGCTATTTCTCAACTCTCTCAAACGAAAGATTCCGCAATCCTTAGAATATCGATATAAATGACAGTACAGTAAGAACTGGCTTTGTTTGCGCGTACTTCATATAATGGTAGAATAATCTATATATATAAAAGCGTATGGTTGACTTATGTTGGCTAGGAATCAACGTAGCGCCTAAACCGCTGAACCTGAGATATGAAATTTGGATGGTGTATTCATTATACTGATGGGGAAAAAAGGTTCTTGAGTAGCGACCACAAACTGGAAGAGGCAGCGTAGGTAGGTCTTCCACTAGTGGACCGACGACATACTGAAAGTCACAAGTAAACAGTGGATGCAATTGGCAGCTTGTCGTTCGGAATGGTGTCCTAAGGGTGATTCATTATAGGGTGAAGAGGTGTATTAAAAAAGGAATTTCGTAAATCCAAACCCTATGGGGTTCGAAGCGGGTTCAAAGTTTGATACTTCTTTATATTTTACTTTATGTCACGGGCAACGCCGCGGAATTCAGCTCTTAGTATCGTGTAATAAAAATTTCTGTGATCTTGAAATATACAAATTTTGTAAAATTTGGATTCAAGTTTTAGTAAGATACTTTACTGCGGACACGTGTAAAGTTGACTTCAGTCAAATAACTAATTTATGTAAATTTGCATTTCATAAATAGTATAGTATTCTAAAGTAAGATAATAAATGTTAAATTAATGACTAACTGAATTCTAAAATAAAACTGAATGAATAATCTTGAATACTGAGCTTCTCCCAATACATCTTATTTTGAAACGATGTTGACAGCCTTTTATAAAATATATATTCACGTCTCTTGATTTCCGACACCAAAATAATGTTATCTCATTCCGAGCGCTAACAATCACACCATTTTTTACGTCAATAAAACAAAAATGAGACTAAAATATTTACACTCGAGACGTCGGACAAAAAACTCCCACAGGTTCGAGAACAATCAATCTTCGGTGTCCTGAAAGAAGCTCCAATCAAAACAGACTATGAAGAAGTAGGGACCGGATAAAGGGCTCTATAAATCATAAAATCAAGCCCCATTCACGACGGTTTGGATATCGAAAGAAAAAAAAAACGCTTGACCCAACAACGCTCCTTCGGGCATTTCTGAATAGGGTATAACATATCTGTGAATACAACCAACGCCACCAATTTGTCCTGTCATATAATCATAGCTTCAAAATTATTTATAGACTCATTAAAAATTTCGATAATCAACTTTTTATGCGCTCGCTTCGGGAACCCAACACAATTTTAACTGCGGTACCTACTACGCGTAGGATGTTTTTAATAGTGTATCATTTTTATTCACTAAGTGATGACATTAACTTTTACTGTTCAACTCGAATTGCTACAAATCTAATGGCCTTTATCATCATTAAAATACGTTTAATGGATATTTTATGTATTTCATTCAGTAGGATACATTTCTCTGGTGAAACAATAATTTGACGTCTCTACATTAAATTCTTTGAGTTTCTTTAAATTACAGTGTTTTTGATGAGTTTGCAAGATATTTTGTTTTAAATATTTTTTCATCAAGGTATAATTATAATGTATACCGTAAAATAATATCATATAGATCGATAGAACTTTATAGTATGCACACAAAAATATACAGTATGCTAAATTACTCATATTATGAGTTACACCAATCAAGATAATGAACACGATTCGGCCAGTCACAGTGTCTAAACTAAAAGTACCTGAAATCATATCCATCCTTTTCTCACTTGTGGTTATAAAAAGAGAGGAGACAATTTTAGAAATGGCAAATTAGGTTAGTTTAGTAGGTTTGGCTTGTCCGAATCGGGGTTATTGTGAGATGCAATATTTTGCTATGATTAATATATTAGTAAAAGACTATTAATAAAAAACGACTATTATTCTGTTTAAAGTATTTGTTGTTATAGCTATAGGCATACTCATGTAATCCAGCAAGTGCTTATTTTGCCGACCGGGCGTTATTACAAATGCTATCGCACATACATTACGACCGCAGTTTCATGGTCATTAGTTGTTACCATGCGTTCAAAATCATTGTCACCCATAAACTGAAGTATTTTTCACAAAAATGGTAACATGAATATTTCTTATCATCAGTACATCGTCGTTGATGTATGTTTTGATGATAAAAAAAATCCATAAGTTTATTATACCTTCATGACTTCAAACATAAAATTTATACGAGTAATACCCATGACTTGACGACAAAGCTATTTTAAAATAGTTACATAATATTTTAGTCAGTAAAAACACCGGCAACATCACAGTAAAACACTTGAATAAAGCTTGAGTTTGCACTCTTAAGTAATTTAGTTTATTTTTGTAGTTAATGCTTGTATTTGCAATCGTTATTTTTTTATGTTACTTGTTGTAATTTACAATAAATAAGACTCATAAACATACGAGTACTACACTGAGAAATGGTTATTATAGATAAAAGTACAGAGCTTAAATGATCTTTTTCTTGTTGTAGGTATACTTTTCTTCTCAAGTATCTCAAGTGTCCTATTCACAGCAAAACCGATAGTCACCTTACAGCATTCGATTAACCCATGCCCTTTATTCGATCGCATCGTTCCTTGTCTGACCCTACCCTACTCAATTACATTTTTAGCCGGACGGTAACCGGCACTTGATTGATATACTAGATCATGCTGAAACAATGGCTAGGAAGTTGGTTATAGCCATCTATAGCTCTTTTAAACTTTGCTATAAAGTTGGCTATAATTTTGTCGGATCTTCCGATACTGTGTGGAATTATAGCTTCATTCAATGGGTGCTTCGTTTTAAAGATAGTAATATTTTATGGGTTGTTTGTTGTGAAATTGCGATGTTTAAACTTCTAACGAGTACAAGTTTGAATTAGTTTTATAGTTCTTTCAGAGTTTTACGACGTCTTGTGAACTAATCTTCTTATTATATTGGAATAACACTCATATTAATGTATTGTAATAGTGTTATTTTTGTTTCAGGTACTACTCTGGTTAACCCTGCTAATTCATTATGAAGGTAGGCAAGATATATATTCAGATTTAGAAGGTATCTTGTCTAGAATTAAAGTAAACTCTGAAAATCGTTAGCTCTCTTTCTTAACCACTAGTGATGTATTATAACGATGTACAATTAGAGCGAGAAAACAAGAAGTTTGTGCAATTTCCTGTACTCAGGCAGCCTAAAAAAGTAACAGCAACTGCAACATCCGTTTCTAAACAGCCAGTTCACATAATTCTTTCCTCCTATCTCGCACCAAAACACCCAACAAACATAGGGTCAAAGGGCACTTCATTCTTGGAGTTGTCCGTTAGTTCGTGCGCTCCATATACAGAACCACGAGATAGAGTTTATGGTGATTTGATACCATTCAGCTGGGAATTGGCGTTTAAAGTGTTGCCCTCACCGGGTAGAGCGAATCGCATAACTTGATCGCGGGATTGTCATGTGAGAAATCGGGACCGTTAGCGAACGAGATCGTACTGGTTCTTGCGCAGGCAGGGTTGAAAGCAAACTACGCCGTGTGGTTGTTGTACTAACATAATCTTACGATACCATAGACCGAGTATTTTGAAGTCGCGAGTACCTGAGTAGGTTTCTTCTAGGCAAGCGCCATCTCAGGACACATTCTGCGTTAGTCGCTGCATACGCTTATGCATAACCTTCTTTTATCTACGTTTCTGATTAGGGTTAATTTCTTTTTTACTATTGACCGACCGAGCAAAGCAACTTAATAGTTGCTTTGCTCGGTCGGTCTTCCAGTCTATTAAAATTTTATTTCGTCTGTCAGTATATACGAACCTTTTCAGAGATATATGAAATATTTTAAAGTTTCTTGCCGTATCATCAGAAGTCATTTATCAATAATATTCTTCATACGACTGTTACTTAGGAAAGTTTATCGTATCTGTACTCAACATTTTTTTGCACATTTAGGAATCGAATACGATAGCCGTTGTCTTTCAAAACAGCCTGTATAATTAGTACGTTCAAAAAACCAGTATAATGAAGACCATTATATCTGCATATCGACAAGCAAGTTTACACCTGTATGACATAAACGTTTACGCAAACTAACAATCGCATACTTATGTGTCTGTACTTCGGCATAATAGCTAAAAGATAATCATTTTCGCCATGATACCAGACGCTTTCAATGCATATTATTAATATTATATCTCGATTACTATATAAAAACATACTGGCGTTAATTTTTTTCTATATTTTGCTCAAGAAAAATAGTCATAATCTTATACCATAATTACTTAAGCGTCTCCTTTTCTATAATACCTGTCTAGTTTGTGTAAAATACATAATTCTTTAGAGGAGTGTCTGTTAAAAAAAAATGCTTAAAGTGTTAAAGCGTGAAGTGACGTCGGCCATCATTATCTTCACGTATACAAAGTTTGAAATTAACGACCCGATTTTCCCAAAATGTAGCGTTTTAAGTCATAATATTATACTGGTAAATGAATTTCCAGTGAGTCACCACCGTTATTGTAATGGGAGTCATTTCCCCTACAAACCTTGCCCAAATGCTATACCTATTACATGAAATAAGATTGTTTTTTCACAATACTTTTTAAGATAGTTATATTAAATTTCCCAAAAAGAACTTTATTAAGCTTAACAACAACTGATTGAAAAACTCAACATACGAGTACACCATTCCTATTCAAATTTCTAATATAATGCACATTATCATGCATGCAAGGGTAGCTCTACCATAACAAAATGGTTGATGCACATATAGGTATGACGTAGCAAATTTAAATACGAAGAAATACACGAGAACTGCTAGTATACAAGTAAAAAAAAATTGAAGGACCGTCCGAGCGCAAGTCACGAATAAAAACACTCATAAGGAATAACAATGGGAGGAATGGAATGGAGTGCTTTCTAGTTTCACTAGGCTTTGTTTTGTGATGTTACTTGTGTTCGTTCAATATAATATCTGCGGAACACAAAGATGTCCTTCCTAAAATACTAAGAGTTAATTCGAATTTATGTTTTTTTTAATTCGATTTAAAAAAGAATCTTATGATCAATTGTTATGATCAAATATGTCGCAAAAGTGCTTTCATGAAGTTCTACAGAAATTAAACCTCGACTAAAGATTTGCTAAAGATCTACAAATAATCCAAGTGAACATTATTATACAGAAATTTTTAAACGATATCTGACCAAAATGCTCGAAACGATAATGGTATCTTGTTTTTTTGTTAGTGATTAGTGAAAAATAATAAGTACAAAGCCAGCAAAAGCAAAAATCCTACAAAAAGAATTGAATTTTCCCATATATTTTTATTATTATAAAACCAAACAGTGTGACATTCTCATGTACCATTCCACGTAACGACGTATCCGTCGTTATGTTTGCGTTGCATAAATGCAACACAGCGTCGGATGCCGACCCTGACCTTAGGCCGTTGAACTCGCGCGTGACACTTCGATTCTCTATCGATCACGACTACGAGTAGATAGTGCCGAGGAAATATCGATACATCGATATTTTTGTTCGAGAGTTATCTGATCGAGTTTGGCTGATCACAGCGTGACTGCGGAGTTTTCCCGCAATGGTGCTCATTTGGGATTACGGTTAGGGTTGACTATCTTCATATTGACAGTAAATTATCATTATTTGTAGGTATAAGACATTTTGTTTTTTTTTTTTTTGAGAAAATGTCATGTAGTTATTTTTATGGTCAATTATTTTACTGTGGGAAAAACGTATAAAATTATCACAAAAAAGTCGTTTCGAACCATGACTTACGGAACTAGAAATCCAATTATCTATTTTTACAAGCTTTCCGATTTCTCTTATAAGGCACACTTAACTAAGCTGCATTATTACTTATTACAAAGAGATTGAAATAGCCATGTCATTTGAAACCTCGTAAATGACAACCCTACTTTATAAACCTGATCATTATAAGGTAACAGTTAGGTTATTGTGTTGTTGTTTACCGTTGTCGTATCTTTGGCAGGTGCTCGGTGATGCTATCGGTATCTCTAACTGAACAACTTTTGTTCGTCTATGGTTTGCCGAAAGATCGTCTTTGCAAGGTTGATTATAGATAACTTTAAAATTGATCTTTCTGCAGTATTTTTCATTTATCTGTGTTGGAAGATCTAATGCCAATCTAGCTTAAAGAGAATTAATAGTTCTAAAAGAAAAAAATGCCGGTTATTACTAATGATTTCTTAAAAAAAAGTGACTACCAACTTCCACTACAACAGGCGCCGATAGAACTTTTTCATTTATTTCGATTTTATAACCTTCAACACCGATTTAAATAAAGTGTTGTAAATTTCTAGTATTGCCAGATTTAATTTGGAATTAATATTGTCATTTTTATACTTGCGACATTAAAATATATTCTGATTGGTCGATATAAAGACCAATCAGAAACGAGAGCCAATAGTGACGGTTTCCGGGGTTTTGATTAAAAAGGAGGGGTAGTTGGAGTTTTCAAGAAAAGAAAATGTGTTGTCTGGATCATTCCGTCTCCGACCATCGTCTCGAAACGTTCTTCCACGACTTGTTACCTGTATTATATCAACTTATTAATAGTTGAATTCTATGTAAAAAAATTGATTAAATTCATAACTGAGTTTGAATTCATCAAAAAAGTTAGAATGGGACCACATGGAAAGTATACACTTTCAACCAAAAAAAAATATTTTTTCAAATCATTCTTCCCATCTTCAAGAAAGCAGGTAACCAACATTAAAATAAATACAGTCTAGTAGAGTAAATGCTATTTTTTAAAAGTCGTTAGAAAATGTAAATTTTTGAATAATTAATACATAATTGCACCGAATGTTAATTTTGGAATGGGTTACTTGAAACCAATTTTCGTTTATAATAATATATTGCAGCGCCTCCATTGAACTACAGTGGTTGTAAGTTTTGTTTTATAAATTCGCGAAAAAGATATGTTAGCGAGGTCAACAGTTTATAAAACTAACTCTACAAATATTCTATCATTTCTGAGCAGTGAATCATAACAAAGACATAATTTAAGCTATCTATATCTCTATAGAAGGTACTTCGTGCCTGACCTATGATTATCTCTAATAAGATATGTCCGTAATAAAAAATATCCAATACATCATCTGTCGGGTAACAATAGATAATAATAATAGATTACGTGTGAAGGAAAAGTGATCGAATTGTAAATCAGACTTATTGATAACACGATTAGTGTATCTATCATATGTAGTCCTTTATTAATTGAAAAAATAACGTCACAGTTTTTTAAAATTAAATCAGTTCTTTTGGGAAATAGCTGTGTGTTGATAAATCCAAAAGAAATTTTATGAATTTATTTCAGATGCTTATTAAGCGTAATGAAAATGATTTATAATTAAGCGTATTCATTACCTAAATTCTAAGATCAAACAATTTTTATTATGAGGAAAATTTACAAACGCACAAAATTTCTTTGAGCCTACATAAGAAATTAAGATGAAGGTATTTAATAATTACATTACCGTATTATTCAACCAATTATTTTGAGTTCCAAATAAATTAAGATAACTAAAATTCATTGATTATATTCATGTTAAAGTTAATTGGATTCATTTTAATAAATTAGTTGGTTGATTAACAATATTATAAAATGAAAAGGTCGTATAATTACATTGATTTATATTAGTCTTTTGATTTCCTCATTACTTTTAGAGTCCATTAAATATGCTTGTTCTAGACGTAACAATGATTTGTTGGATCTTATGGTTTTACACTCGCAATATTCATTGAGTGTACTTGATTGTCTACAGGTTCGATCCCAGATTCAGGCATCTTGGTCAGACATAAATACATACCTATGAGATTTTAAGTCAAGATGTACTTTCATAAATAAACTTTAAATTTAAGGCTTTCATAGATAAGTAAAGAAAAATATCGTAAGAACGATAAAATCTGCTTGTTAGAGAGGGTTAGTAACTTTCGAAGATAAATAAAGCTACCAAACTGCAATTTGGCCATCGCGGAGGACTTTGGCCTACTTATTATATATATGCAAATTTAGGCATTAAAAAATAACTTAGTTACGCTACGCGCGTACACATACTTTACGCTCAGTACAAAATTTAAATTATGGTTGGCTATGTTGTTTATTTGAAATATCATGTGCTTAAATATTGCTAGTCATCCACTACCAGTTAACTTGTATAAACCACAAACATTATAAATGATAAGCTGCAAGAAAATTGACCACAAGGTATGGACATCACGTTCACGTTACATTATTGGATAAAAACTTTGAGGCGCTTACTAATGTAATTACATATTAACAAATAAATGATCTTTATAGCCTACTTCAGCTGAACTCGAAAATATTTAACAACAGAATTCACAAAATAAAAAACTTTCTTATTATCGGCCCTTTCAGGCTTTCATACACATAAAAATAATTAAGACCTATTCCATTATGTCAGGGAAATAAAACTAGTAAAACGTCTACACTTAACGCACCTATAAGCAAACTAACTGCGACCAGACTTTGAAAAGTATTAAATATTGATGTATATATAGTCTTATTAATAAAAAACCTTGCTAATAATTACTTAACGTCTGCTTACATAACTAAATTGGAGGTATTAATTTAGTTTATCAATTAGTAATATCTAGATGTTTGATACAGATAAAGAAAAAAAATAAGGCTTAAAATAAAACTGATTCTGGTAAAAGTTTACACATAAGCAAACTATCTGCGTAGACTTAAAAAGTATCATATATTGATATAGTCTCCAAGGCAGTCACAGATTAAAATAAATGTATCATTTTTATATTTATATTTCTCTATATGTATGTTCCTTTGAAGGCAGACAATTTGTTTCGGTTATTTCAGATAAATATCATGATGATTGATTGCCTTATTCGACTTCCTCATCGCTTTTTTATTCGTTTGGTCAAATTGAATTACGTAAGATGTAAAAATAAGGCCTATAATAATAGTCGTTACGATCGTTTTACTTTTTGCTTCACATGCTTGTATAGTTATTAGACAAATGATTTCGTATATATCAATTAGAATAGATATACTACAACCAAAGATATTTATGTCCGTCCAGTTCATAATCATAATTAGTTATGTCTATTGATACTTAATTTGGTCCTGTCCTATAATTTAGTTCAAAACAACGGTAAAATAAAAGACCGCATACATCAGCACTAAAAATTATACACACTCGTCTGAGTTCACATACAAAGCACTAAGAATGTAAAATTTTAAATACTTGTTATCGCTCTATATTTCTTTAATTACTCAAATGACGGTAGAATCAGCATTACTAATATCCTCTCAAAATAACTGATGTATTGATAGATAGATCAATTCTTTATTGCAAACACATTCAAAAAATTAAATACAAGAGATAAATTCTTACAAAATACAGTGCTACAAGTGGCGGCCTCATCGCTAAAAAGCGATCTCTTCCAGGCAACCTTAGAATTATTGCTTAGGAGGAATTGCAATATTATAAACTTTTAGACCCTTAGAATAAACGCTTTCGTAGGTCTGAATCTTCTGTAATTTGATGATTAAGCTATTGTAGATTTAGTGACGACGACAGTTATTTTACCTTCACATAATTTTTTTTATTTAGATAACACATTATATTTTTACATATATTTTTTTTTACATTCTTATTAGTACACACGGATATTCTGCAGCTAAAATGCTAGAACTATCAGCATAGGTATCTTGATTTTATCCTGCCTACGTATGCATCCCTAGGCTAGGTTTTAACGCTAGATTGTTAGGTAGGTTCCTAGTTCGGACTAGGAAGCAAAACTTTGCCCCCACATCATTAAGGTTGCTGATATTTATCTGTATTGCAATTTACATGTTTAATGCTATTTTATACAACAATGAATGTATGTAAATGCATGTCTATTATTCCCTAATATAATATAATAAAAAAATGAATTTACTCGTTAAGCATGAGGTATAAATAAATATAGGCCATAAAACACGTTCGCGTAGAATAGCCAACTTTTTCTACAAGGTAAAAACACAACTTATTTTGGCTACATCCCAATTTTAACCTTATGCGATTAATTGTTGGTGTTCAGGCAGAGAATGTCCAGTGTCCGGAAATGTACAGTTAATCAGTCCCATTTCAACTTTGTAAAGTCTGATTAAGTCTAGTGACTGTTTATGACTATTGTCCATATATGTCTAACGCACAAAGTCGTCTATCTATAATGGTCAAGTGTCCCAAGTTTTCAAGAATTTGAATTCCTACATTGTCCAATGTTTGATATTGTCCAGTCCTTGAAAAATAACGTGTTAATACCTAAAACTAAAATCAGCAGGGCTTTATAAATATTTTAAATAAGTGAATATCATAGAAACAAATAAAAATCGCAGAAACAAGTGGAAATCACAGATAACAAGTAGGAGCCGCAGAAAACAAGTGAACATCGCAGAAAAGAAATGAGCACGGTAGTCACGGTGAGCATTGCTTTCGACTTAGTGTCATTATCACGTGAATGAAAAAATGAAATCGTGCTTAATTACAAAATTGATAGTTACTTTTTAGTAACTAAAAATGTTGTTAGGTTGCCGTCTAGCTTTTGCAAGTAGAAAAAATAAGTTTACGTGAATTTTATCGACATCTACTATTTTTCTTGTTATTTGTTGTGTTCGGGGCCATTGATCTCTAAAAAGTCTAATATAGTTTTCTGACCTATGCTTGTCTGTCTTAATGGACTAATTTTTAACTTTCTTTTGTTTTTATATATTATTAAAAGCGAAGACAAGTACTTAGGTCGCTCACAACGAAGTCTATAAAGAAAATTAATTATGGTCCTTTTTTTTATTTTTCCAATGATTTTTTGATTTGCCATGCCGATTTGTTTCTGTGATGCTCATTACTTTTCTGCGGTTATACTTACATTAATTTTTTTTGTGATATTCATTTGATTCCGTGATTTTTATTTGTTTCTGCGATGCTCACATGTTTTTCAAAAATTTAATATCGTAGGTAGTACTAGAAGTTTGACATGTGTTCCTGAATGAAAAAAAGTTAGGCTGGACAATTCCAGACAAGACAATTTAAGACTAGACAGTTTTAAGCACTTGTCCATTTAAGACTAGACGATTGAAAGCACTGGACATTTTTTGGAATGGAACCATTTGATACTGGACGGTTAAGGTGACTGGACGTAATCAGTCTTTACTAAGTTGATATTAAGACGGTTTAAGACACTGGACATTTCTGGACACTAGGCTATTCTCTGCCTGAACGCAAGATTTTTGATATGTTATTTTTTTTATTGAATATAGGTGTTTTTTACAAGCAGCAATGAAACGAATCGAAGATATCAGTTTCTACGACTATGCCGGCTTAAAGAACCTTAAGTGGTCGCGAGGTCAACAATCACACAACTACTGATATGTCAAAATGCCAAAATAGCCATACGTTAATAACTTAAGTCTTATGAAGACCGTTTTGATAAAAACAAATGTAGAAATCTAGCATTACCCGGATCTTTAACTGTTTATCATATCGTTAGATTTAAGAATCTGTAGAAACCTCTGACAATGATCCAAATTAATGAAATGAATGAAATATTTTATTCAATACTTTAGTCCATAGCAGTACTTAAAATTAACTATACCTAAAATATTACATTCTGCTGACATTAACAAATCGAACAACGCATTATTATATCATTCTCTCTCTGTCCAAGAAGATCTTAATCTTCTTGCACTAGGCCTTCAACCTCGCTTAAAGGTCTGGTCTGGAATTTTTAAACAAGTTCGGTCGAGCTTTAGTGCCACAAAAAGGATATTTCCATGATTTCTGTTCACTGATTCAATTAATTTAAGAATCAGAACCAGTTGAAACATTTATTAGTTATGTGCGTTTGAATTTATTAAATGTTCGAGACTTCATACACGCTGAATGCATAATTCACCGATATTACCCATACACTAATCTTACTACCTCAAACATTAAATTTTAATCTATATACAACCTTATAAATCAACTCTTTCGGTTTAAAATAACTTGGAAAGTTTTTATTGCTCTATGCAACTCGCCCTACGGAGTTTCCACCCACACAATCAAGTCTTTCGACACTCAAATAAAGTCATAAATTATAATTTTAAAACCTGTCACTAAAACACGCTTCCTAAGGGATCCTGTTTCCATTTTGTGTGGTACAGTTACAGTCTTAAAACTTTGTACCTTGCATGATACAAATTTATAATCAGAACTAGTATTTGCGTGGCTGCGCGGCCCGCGTTTATATTCATTTACCTATAGGGTTGGGACAGTGCATTTAATTTGCAGTTGTAATCTTTAAAACTTTGAAATTGATTAAGAAGGAAGATAGATATCTCCAATTCAGTCCGAGGTTGGGTGGATATCGAAATTCAAAAATGCTATTACATATTGCTTTAAGAAATTTACTGCAGACTGTAGCATAATGACATAAATACAATTTTTATAAAATTTAATCATCCGAGTTGCACGAAATGTGTTTTTTGGAAAATTAATATGTTATGTGAACTCTTTATTGTAAACGCAATAAAAGTTACACACAAAAAGACAATTTTTACATTTAGTAAAGCTTAGTTGAAGCAGAAAGAGTGAAAAGTATACAAGTGCCTTTCAAAGTACATATAATTTCCTAAATTGGTGCGGGCATCCAGGCGTCTCTGAAAGACTGGAAAGCGTACGATCGACTTGATTTTTTGCACGGAGATATTTCGAGGCCCGGTAGAACAAACATAATGCAGCGCAGGCGAAGCCGCGAATAAAAGCAAGCCTTAAGGTATCACAGTAGTGACTAATAAGAAAACTATGGTCGTTACCGGAAACTAAATCAAGATTCGGAAACCAACGTAGATTTGTAAATTAAGACTTATAGATCTAACTACTAATCCTTATTTAGTATTGAATTATACCAACTAGATTTGTTTTCGTAAGTAGCCACATAGTCTCCTGGGAAATTCTGAAGAGGAATAGACTTACTATCAGTGTACTTTTAACGTTGTGGGATTCGCTGCTCGATTACTATAATTAGAGGTATTTCCGAGTCGCGAGTGAAATGGTTTCTTAGGCAAGCGCACTTCATCAGGCGAGTTGCGGTCAATGGCAAGCTGCGAAAGAAGGAGGGTCATGTTTTTCGAGTGTATATATGAATGTATATTTCTTTGGTACGTCCTAAAGCCTAAACGGTTTATAATATTTTTATGTGAGTGGTGTCAATAGATTCGTCTTAGTCGTGAAAGTGACACAAGGGACATCAAAATTAAATAAAAAAAAAAATTAAATAAATCGAGTGTGATATCAAAATAAAGATTTTTTAACGATGATTACGAACATATATAACTTATGTGTTTTATTGGAGTTGAGAATAGGAAATGTCCAGAAAATGAAATGTGAAATAGGAGTCGCATCTTACCACTTGTTTTTCAACCACCCAAAAAAAGACCGCTGTCACATGTGAAACTATACGCGTAATGTATTTTTTCATATCGAAACTAAAAAGAGTTCAACATTACAAATTGCATTTAAAAAAATCTTAAACTACAATTTCCAATTTATTCCCTTAATACTTGCGAACGGATCTAGAATCTAATGCATTTGCAAAAGCTCTTGTTTCATTCTGATAAAACGGGTTATAAAGTAAATCTCACTGTCAATACCATTACCATCAAATGGTCGGTATTACTTTACCAAACACGATAGTGGAGCTATTCCGATTAAATTTCCATACAATTTAGAAAATAATACAATTTGCCAAGACTAATGCGAGTATATAATCTTGCTGCTTATAGAATATCACTAACGCTATTAACGAATTAGCATTAAGTTCAACTTTAGCATGAAAACTAAACTATATTTGAGTTTTTTTGATAGATAAAGCGGATTTTTGTAGATGGTAATGTCTAAATGCCTTAGCAGTTTTGGATATATGTGGTACATCAGCCTGCGAGGCAAAGGCAAAGTAATAAAACTAGTGCTGATTATTTATTAAAATACCCATTTATAACATTTGTTTTTTTACTATATTTTCCTGAAAATAATCACTTATATTACTAATCAATATACATTATAAAATCACACGATTTAATTGTTGTAAAATAAAAATAATAATTTTAAAACTAGAATTGTTAGTTTAAATTCAAAATACTCCCACACGATGTATCGATTTGTATTTTTCAAGCAACACAATTCAATGATAGTGAATGGGATAATTCAATTTACAATCGTATAGGATGCATTTATCACATACGAGATGGCTCTGCTTGTTCAGGGCAAATATAACCGTGTATTGCAACGAGGGATGTAGCGTCATCGATAGATTTTATCGATAATGACGCGAATGTTAATGCTATCGATATCCATATCTTGATTTAATGTTACAGGAAGTAGTACATGTACCTTCATTAAAAATGATTTGGAACTTAACACTTATCTTAATAACAGTAATCACACCATCACGTGCTACTTACCAAAGCTACCTAACATTTAGATAATGATTTTCTTTAAGACATACCCTCATTATAAACAATTGTAATACTTAGAGGATTGTGATAGTTATTTGCTCTTAGCCTCCAGCATGATTATTTTACGCACACGCAATTATAGACTTTACATACTGTACTGACATTCCTATACTTCTTCAAAATCTCAGAGGATGACGTCATCAGTTCTATGAACAGATCTATCGTTACCCCATCCCTATTGCCCTGCGAGTGGGAACAATGCCCGCGGCTACGCCGGTGACCGGCGGTCGCCTCGCCTCTGCCCATTGATTGTACCTTACGACGACAGGCCAAGCTATCGCAAATAAGTATTTATTGCCACCACACAGCCTCCGACTATGATCCTTTGTTTGCTGTCCAGTAGTCGATACTTTTACTTGTAAGCCCGGAGCTTGCTGTGTTTTGAAAGAGTGCCGACGACTTGACGACGATGATCCTGTGACTGTTCAGTATGTATGGCGTGTAGGTAGGAATATTGTATTGATATAACGTTTGAATGGTATGTAGAAATTTATCTTTGAGATTAGCTAATAAGCTAATAATATCCGTTTATTCCCACCTGTTCTGTAGAGTAGTTCTGTTGACAGAACTAATGGGATTTTTTTTCCCACTAGTCCTGGATCCGCTTGATCCAAAAGGTTGGTTTATAATCATTTCGGTACAAAACTTTTTAATTTTTTTTTAAAAGATAGTGTTTTAATTTCAAATAATAAATGTACGAGTACGTACTCTAAGTTATATTTATATACTCACTGTAACTTACTTTTATAGATATACTGATTTGCCACAGTTTTTTTATAATAAATAATATCAACATCAAATATTGCACATTTATATTCCTACCAGTTGGTTTAAGGCTCTATATTCACTCGTTACTGCCCCCGGACGTTGTACAAATAAATAGCTTACCATTTTAAAGGACTATATTTAACTAGACCCTATGTTACCTGTCCAGGCTTTACTCGTAACATGATCCTTGCAGGGCATTACATCCATTATCCGTTTCAGAACATTAAGACCTTTGAAAACGAGACTTGAGTCGGTAAAAGATGTGTGTCCACAAGATTACATAAAATAAGTTTCATCTCTCTTAATTAACCATATGATTGGTTAATATATGTCAATTTAATTTATATTTGCTTAACTCTATTTAAATTATGGAAAAATGATTTCTAAAAAACGTTATAGTGTTGGCCATATTTTTATCATCATTTTATTTTAGCCTTCTACGACAGAGGATGTCGTTTAAAAGAGTTAAATACTCAACAGTTTTGTATTAAGACCTATGGTCGTAAAATCGTCGTATATCTGAAATATATCGTACTAGTAAAATATACCGTTGTAGAAAATAATCAACAGCTAATGTCTAATACTCTTAATTGTGGTAACTTGTACATACAATTCTCGCTTAAGGTTCGGCTATATTAGATCCATGATACATTTGCGCATTGGCTTATCAAATAGGAGGTCCATTCGTAACATAATATTTATTTTTATTGTCAGTATTTACGACATTGACAGACCACGTATTCAAAATATCTTTTAATCGGCAGAGTGGTCAAGATACAAAACAAAAAATAATAAAAAGCGCAAGTGTAATTCCTATCCAAAAGTAGTGTAAGTGTCAAATTTTTATTACTTGCACATTAAAAAAAACTCCTTGTTCAATACATAGATTGCATCATAACAATATTCAAACTATCATCAATAACAAATAATCCTAACCAGACCAGCCGATGGTAATCGAACACGATTATTAAACAGTGCAGAGGTCAGATGGTATCGGTAATTCTAATAATCTCAACAAAGGTCTTGTTTTTACGGTATCATGGTTATCGGAATAGGACGTCTTCTTTAATGTAGTCATGATGCTATAAGCATAATATTTTTCTAATCAACGGACGATGGTTCTTGATATCATTTAGTAATCTAGTCAATTATAGAAAGGTAGATGTGTGTCAAAACTACATCAGATGTGACTGTATATGAACTATATAGCTGAATCAGACCTACAGACATTACCTAAGCCTCCGGTACAAATCAACCCAGTTCAAATGAAATTGCTGCCCCAGGGTCAGCACACCATGTGGCTAGCAGTCCTAGCTAGCGCGCTACCGGTACCCTTCTGTCGGTGACCCTTAGTCCGCGCATTCCTTCTTTGGCTTAATAATACACATGAGTCGACGCAACGATCTGGCCCCTCATTATTGTATCGTACTGGATCCGTACACTGCTCGCTTGTTATGCGTTCCTGGTACTTGTGCCCACCCACTTCACAAATGAACTGCAAATTATTTGTTTTAAGAGAACGTTGGTTTTCACACATTTTAAGCGTTTAAATTCACATTCCATGCAATTTACTGTCGACTGTGCGTTTTTGCAACGAATCTAAGACTTTAGTGTAAAGAACGTAGTTTCATTACGCTACATGAACCTTACTGACGTAGTAAATTCAAATCGCGCGGATTAAATAAATGGCGATGTGGGAGAGAACCAACGTTTAAAATTTTTCAACAACTTTATTCGATTTACCCGGAGATATTTTCCACAAAATCGTTTCTAAAATACCCATAAATGTAACTGCCAACAAAACATCAGATGGTACGGGATAATAAAAAGATTTTATTAGATGGAAATATGAGGTTTTGGTATAGGTGGGATAGAATTATATTATGGTAATAGTGGTGATGCTTTGCATCCGGCGCGCGTTGACGCCCAAGGCATTGTTGGGGAAGCGTCGACACGGCTGGGACAGGCTCGTTATTAAAATTATTTATAATTCTATTTCGGTCTCCGGAAACTTGGACAATGTTCACAATGTGGCTTTGTAGATCGTGTGGGATGGAGCTTAAGGTTTCTGGTACCAGCATAATTTCATAACGTTCAGAGTGGCACTTTATCGCAGTAATTTGTATAATCTAGTAAGTATCATGAGAACTACATTAAAATTAATAGTAGTAGTTCCGACAACACTTTATCTTAATATATTTTGTGGCAATTTCGATTCATAATTTGTTCAAAAACATACGTAAAGATCGACTTTGATAAAATTTATGTATAGTTACCTGAAAAGTAGGTATCTACAAAGGTTTCTGCAAATTGAGAACCACCTTCTGCCGTTAAAATCGGATAAAACAAAACTCGTAAAGCAAGCAGTTACAACCTAAACCTTTCAACTAAAAATTAACATAATAGGCAGTGGTTTAATATAATTTTATGCGTCAGTATCATCACAATTCCAATTTCCATCGTAGATATCTAATAAAGAATAACAGACGTCACAGGTCTACTTTCATCGGAAGCCATATTTTAATTAAACGACAAAAACCTTCTTCTTTGTAATTGAATTAGGCATGAAATAGACAATTACTGCTGCTCTATATTCATAGCTTTTTGTTGAGAGACGCCAAGTGCTTTCTTTTATAAATTTTATCGTCGTTTTCTATACAGCCTTATCATTTTAATCAGCCTTAAATTGAGATATAAGATATGCCCACACACAATTTTATCAAATTGATTGAAATTAATTACTTTTAATATGAAATAGGAATAATTAATTATTAAATTAAGAAATGAATTCATGCAATTGAAGTTAATGCACTAATTTTATCTACACATGATGCTAAGTTGCGATATCATGAAATGCAAGTTTCATTTCATGAAATCACAACAACATTTTTAAACGGCAATGATTTAATCGAAATCGTTTCTAACACGATGTTTATCAAATATAATATGAATTGTAATCAAGTCTTTGACGAAGATTGACTTTTATTAATAGACGTACGATTTTTTAGGCTAATGAAGATTTTTTTTATATTAAATATTACTCTAGTAACTACCCATTAATTACTAATTTAAAACTTTTTTTTAGGGTAATGATGTGATTATGTTGTAATTAACATTAAAAGGAATAATGGCCAATTATGAAAAAATAATTATAGCACCAATTCTTTTTTTGATCGATAGAGTGGGTGGGTATATACTGGGAAGTATTTCTTAAATCGGGTCCAGCCATCCCTGAGAGACCGCGAAAAATACAAAAAAAAAGAATCCGACGACATAAAAATCTCTTTTCTTTTGAAGTCGGTTAAAAGTAACTGCAACAAAAATGAACAGTTGATTACTTACAAACCTGCAGATATACATATAATCTAAATCCTCTATCCTCTACACCACTCACTAAGGGCAGCGTACGCACTGAAATAGTGAATATAATTTTTTAATTAATCGAGATAAATACTTCAAAATCATAATAGTCATTTGTTATACAAGAGTGCAAAGTTGCTTTTTAACCGCGTGCTCACTTTTCATGAGCGAGCAAGCGAAGGATTCTAAAATTATAATCCTGAGCGTTAGCGAGGGAATTAAAAGAGCACAAGGTGAAAAATCTTTGCACTATAATTTTATATTTTATACGTAAAATAAAAAAAATAATATCTCATTTTAGTTTTGTCACTTATTTTTAGGTTTTAACAATATGAAGTAAAAAGGTAATGGCGTGCACAAAACAAATTAAAAAAAACAGCAAAAAGGTTCCGAGTCTGAGTTTTTAACAAAATAAAAAAGGTTGTATGATGAATTCGGCACCATAAAGGTAGAACTAAAAAGGTTGAATGAGGTTTTTAATTCACAAACTTAGTGCACACGATATTCTAAATTCAAATTTACTTTATCCTCTAGCGGATAAAAACGGTTTTTGCACTCAGATACCGAATACGCAAAAATACTCTTTTCGAGATGGTGGGATGAAAATTATCTTTATTATGTAAGTTTTTTTAGTCTTTACATATATTAGCACATGGACGGTATAGATAGTAGTTTAATGAACTAATGATGATGGTAGTTTAATGAACGGTAACTTTACTCATGTAATTATGTATTGTATTATGGTTACGTGGCTTTGATACGTGTAACTACATTAACGAGATACGTGCGTGTACGGAAACTCAGTACCGGGATCTTTTATTGACAGAGCGAGCAAAATGTCTATTTTTCAGGTCTGACTAAAATGATTACCTTTGTTAACATGCGTGCATTTGCAAGTCGCATTTTTAGGTAAACTCATCTGGACAAAGTTTGGTTTGCTCTACGAATTCTTATTAGAGGTAAGCTTCCCCAACGAAGGACTGAAGGGTATTTTTGGATCAATTTCATTTAGAAAACTAACGCGTATTTGATTCATATTGTTTAAGAAGACGGGTTTTCACGCCTACCTGAGTGAGCACTTGCGAGTTCGCGACGTGTCATCGTTGAGGACACGAACGACTTATTTCATCCCTAATGAAGTTTAACGAATGTGAACGAAACTATAGTTGGTCCTTTCCCACAATCAGGTACACGTGACAACCCGGCTTCTTAAACAATATGAATTTTCATTATGCAGCTAATCAAATCCGTTTTAGACAACATACACAATTTGTCTTCCAGTATTAATAATAAATAATTAGCAAATTAAACGAAACACATATTCTAATATCTAACAGGAATCATTGCGAAATGAAACATATACCCGCATAGCCTTTGAGTTATTAGCCTACATCTTAGAACTCCATTCACAGAACCTAATGTTACATTACCTAACAAATTAACAACTTCCACGTTAAATAAGAACGCACATAAAGCTTTTAGCAGAATAACATTCATTGTTTCAAACCTATAGTAGCTCGGAGCAAAAATCCGTTGTGTAACTTTAGAGATGGAAAATAAGCCCAATTACTACATTTTCGATTAAATGTTAGCAAAATGTCCTGTCAGTTCATTATTAACTAAATAAATGGAACTTAAAAACTTTAATATATAATTATACAGAGTAATTGGTTAGAATGTTAACAGTTCTGAATTCGAGAGAAAAAACCAACTGTTTCTTACTTTTTGTCGACTTTTTCTATGGAAAAGCTGATTTATTTCTTGAATTCTGGATTATTTCGATTATGAAAGTTTATAATAATAATAATAATATGGGACAACATCCACGCAAAGGTCTTCAAGTCCCAAACTAGGCAAAGCCTGTGCTATGGTAACCTGAAGACTGATATACATACTTAGAAATACATATATATATATTTATATAATAAACACCCAGTTGTTCGTAATGATGCATATAATGACCCGTTTTCGGCTTAGTGCACCCCTGACCTGACCCTGTACAACTAACTGGAGGATTAGACCAAAAATAACGCATAAATCGAGAAATATACCATTGTAAAAAAGCACATTGAAAACTTATCTCATGTCCGCAAGAAGGGCTATCGATTCATTTGTAAAACATTCTAGGGAAAACCAAAGTACTTTATATCTCTGTCTCCATAAACGTATTCAATCTAAGAGATAAGTACCTATGTAAATATATAGTTGATGTTGCAGCAATACCTTCTGAAACAAATTATTTTAGGGTGTATATATGTTCGAACTTGCTCTTCCACCAAGTTCGAACATTATATTTTGCAAACTGTGATACCATTACAATATTATATTGTTATATAAATCTATGACTATTTCTAAGAAAGTAATATTTCACTTACCAAGGCTGTGTTCACAAAAACTGAATCGATTCATCACTCGAACAGTTCAAATACTATAATCGAATGATCGTAGATTATGCATCTCTATTCTCAAGTCTTAGGCAATAGCCCGTCCAGTATAAATAGATACGTCCGGACACTCCTCAGCTTTCACTCTTCCTTGAGATAACAGATCTTTGTCTGTTGGTCGTTGTGTCAGTCCTTGGTGCAAAGGTATTGAGGAAATATAGGCCGGGGTTTGAACTGAATTGTTGTCTTACAACTTGGTAAAAAAGTTTGGGATTGGATCTTTACGAATTTGGCTGTTATTTTATGGACTGCTTTGATGATTGAAATTTTTGACCGATGTTCTGTGTACTAATGCAAAACGTTTTATGAGTTTTGTGATAAATAGTAGTTATGTAATCTGTAAATATATTTTTAAAGTGTGAAACAAGCGTAAGCAATCTTTGTTTCGATTTGACAGAGTTGAAATGATGAACTATCAAAATGGTATAAAGATTTCTTACACTTGTTTCACGTTTTTCATCGCTAACTTGACGCGATACTTTACTGCACCGAAGATTAACACTGTACGAAAACAATCATCACATCTTGCAATACGCGTCACATTGGGAAAGTATATGGCATTGTTTACTATCTTTACCTAATGCCAAAACAAAACAGCAAACTTCACAAAAACCATACATAAACCTAACGCAAAACCCTGATAAGAACAACGCAGCGTACAAAATTCCAAATAAATCGTGACCCTAACAAAATTAACTACATTAAATTAACCCGGACAAGTGTTTATAGTAGGACCAGTTGTGGACTTACACGGTCCTTTCGTGACCCAAAACGTACGGAAATAAACATTTACCTACATTTCAGATGCAAATCTAAGAGGAAACAAGCCACTAATTTGTGGTAAACACTGAGTTAACATTCAGCGACGTGACCAGAGAAAGTAGGCTGTGATAGTGCGAACGTATCTCTGAGGCAGATATCTCCTGGGTTACGCAAACAGGTACCTCTGCGGGCGTAGTCAAGCAACTCCTATGAAGTCTGTGCCAATACTACTTAGATTTAAAATGGGATTAGTGTTAGTGAGATAGCAAACGAAACTAAAAAAACCTTCTTGTGGCTGATTGGTGGTGAGTTTACGTAAATAGTAAAAGTGTATTGGTACATACTAAGGCAAAATACTGCACAAAATTAATAGTGGTAGTTTGCTTATCAGCTCAAAAAGCTCGTGAAAATTGTTTGATCAAAGTCCAACAATGAATATCTCTGAATAAAGGCGTGATTTGCGATAGATAAAAACAGCAGCAGTACCACTGCATGTGTTTTGAACTTCATCAATAATTAAATCAAAAGCACTTTTACTACTTTATATAACCCACATTTAGTTTGAATATGATATTTTTTTCATAAACAACCAATCGTATGTCATTAAATACTAAGCTGTAATTAATTCTTCAATTAATTCAACGAGTAAATATAACAAATAGTTGTATCATAACATAACTTGGTTCATTAAAATCAGTTTCATTCCATCTCGATTATTACTGACATAACTTTTAATTAAAAGGAATCACTAAAACGTTCGGTGCATTTTATTGCAGGGCAGCGTTTAGGGCGACTTCACACGTTGTTACAAAAAATGTTTAAAATTTACGTGGTAGGTATAAAATATCATATTTTCTATTCAAAACATTTAAAACCCAAACTTTTTTACGACACTTATTATGATTTTTATATCCGCTGATCTGTCGAGATCTATCTTATATAAAAATGACCATACCTTTATCTGTATCAACACCTCGAAAAGTACCTATCAGTACATACGCATTACTTAACTATTTTATTCGCCATACGTTTTAAACGTGCTGTAACTCAACGCGGCTTGCAAACACACCACTCTTAATTGGAATGAATGGATCTTATCAATGACAAATTACAATTACAGATGTAGAAAACGAGTAATTGAATACGATTAATCAAGTTTAATCTAGAACATTTTTATAGTTCTTCGTTAAGACCCGCTTTGGTTACTATGTGTGTAGCTGGCGCGACGCTATGCTTGCAAAAACAAAAATACGTAATTATATTGCACAGTTCCAAAACGCTTAAAAATTAATGCATTCAGCAAAATATTCTTATTTAAATCATCTTCAATAACATTATTATAGTAAAAAATTCCATCATCAGTCACGACTTATTATTATACGATTTATTATACGGTAATCATAATTTAAAATTGTACGATCACTATTCATTCAATCATTCTCTTCTGTAAATATCTAATAACTTTAATAATATGTCTCTTAATAATTCAAATATTCTGCCTGTTCATAACAAATGTATCAGTGTGAATTATCGAATGATAATTTTATAATTCAGTATTGATCTCCCCGATATGCCTAACATCGCGTCGCACCACAAGTGCGCATGAGAAAAGAGTGCCTTAGCGTAAGCAATAAAATAAGTATAGTCTTGCATCTGATAAAATTGATATAATAAAATTGTGTACAAGCTTGCACTCCTCGGGCTATGTCTGTTAATACAATTCTGTGTGTTTATGCAATAGTTATTATTTTCGTAGATAATAAATTTTAAGCTTTAGTAATTATAACTCTCAGTTATATATTGACGGTTTTGTTGGCTGTTGTTTAAATTAGAAATGGGGAACTAATAAACTTTTGCTGAAACTAATGACGGACCCTAAATGCGAGCAAACACAAAAGTTAGTTAATTTGACCCCATATCCATCAGCGTTTATCGCAAGCTCTTTTAAGGGTCAAAACGCATAGACTATAAAATTCTCTTTTAATACATATGAGTATAACATAAATCGTTCATTCTTACAACTGACAATCAAAAACTAATCAACGACAACTCAACTTAAGGCAACTGAGTTGGTTTCAAATGTCGTGTCGGTAGTTTTGCAGCTGCAAAACAAGATAGGTACTAATTCTGACATGGCTCTTTTGGCGTGTATGTGATATACGAAAGCAAGAGCTAGCTGATTATGTGAATAATATTAAGGCTTTAGCGGAGCTTTAAGTTACGAGAAATCAGACCACCAATTTTGAATTAATACATTATTTTGTAGAATTAAAAATCTACAAAATGATGTATTAATGTTAAAAGAAAACTCACGAATTTTACAAACAAGCGTAATTTACATCGATAATAATAAAAAAATGATTTTACACTAATATACTTTTTATACATTACATCGTAACAGAATTTGAGCCTTAATACTCCGACTCCTGTCGACGTCTAAATATCCTTGCCCTTTTTCCATTAACTCCAGCTAAATTAGTTGAACCGACGTGAAATATGTCATTGTAATTTACACCCAGGTTCTAATTTGAGCCAGGCTTACTTTGGCCCTAATCTTTGTGCAAATTAATTTATTTAGGCGTGGCCCTAGAATTACGAGTAATAAGGCGTACTTATCGTGTTTTACTCGAAACCTTACAAAAAATATTTTTATACTTTTAAGTACATACGAGTACTGATTGGTGTTACAGAATAAATTAAAGTGATTTAAAAAAGTGTTAACAGATACATTATTAGGTACTCGTACTTACGTAAACTGATTTTGAATCTTGTCACGATTTTATGAACCAATTTTTATTTATGTAAATGGGCAAGCATTTTTATGGTAATTATGGTGAGGGAATGTGGTCATTGATTGACTTATGGTGACTCAATTTTATTTATTACTAATATAGGTACTCGACAGTCGATAATAAAACTTTTTTTATTATTTTGCTTCGCCAATTGAATACAAAAAAAAAAACAAGAAAACTAATTTATTGATTAGTATCTAATACTACTTCAATATAAATAAATACAAAACTTACTGATAATGGAGTTCCTTTGTCAATAAACTTTGTATTGTAGTAATGTACATCTTAATTTTATGACTTTAATCAATTAAACGGGCAAATGTTATCTGTTATGACTACATGTGTTTTTATTCTATTTTAATATCCGTTCAACATATAATTATTTTATAATATAAATATGTAAGTAATTGCTTAAGTAAGTAACTGTACGATTCCACAAATCAGTACAATTATTTATATAGATAGTCTTATTAGTAACGGAATGTAACTAATGACCAGTGCGCCGATACTGCAACTGAACTAATTCCAAAACTCCTAATGAAGATATCTACTGAGATAAACTAAATAACCTGTTACTACATCGAATCGATCCAAAGTTTACAACAACATGAAGATTTCCTACAGTACTATTCCTACAGTATTATTATTGCAGTAGTATTTTAGGTTTAATTTTTTTCTGCGTTAACGCGCGTTCTTTTTAATTTCTGATCATAAATTAGTCAATAATAATATATGTTTATGTGGATTTTAGCATTTATTTACACATTATTTTTTATTTAGTCTCATTAGTTAAAAGGCAAGATAGTAAATTAAACTATCAACTTTCATTCAAATCACAAATTTTAAAAAATAATATGTTAGGTTGATAAGGACGGAGTGTCTGAGAGTTTGAACCGCAAATGGCCTACATGGCTCTTAATTACTTTTATTTTTCTAAATACTTACAGATTACCTTAGAGCCTAAATTTAAGGTTTCACCTGAACTTCTAACCTTCAGTGATGTTTTGAAATACTTAAGATAGTTGTGGCCAGTTCTATCGTTTTATGCTTTATATGATATCCAAGTACTGCATTCCTTTCTTATGGGGTTATTAATGGCGTGCAGTTAATCGTGACCTCTATATAAGGGTGTATAAGGTATAATCGCGGCGTAGTAAATCTGGACGAAAAGGTTTCATGGAGGGTATCACGCGACTTGACCCCTAGTGACCTCATTATTCGTCCATATGAACACTGTTATATTATAGTGTACCTAGATAGAAATGTAGAGATTGGTTTTTACAGTTTAGAAGATTGGGATCTAGCGGTCTATGTCTCGACTTATACGGCCCAAAGGATAGCGTCACGTTTGAGCTAGATATTTAGGACATCGTCTTTGCGTGAGACTAAATACAATTATTCGGACTGAATGACGTACCTATTTTAGTATAAGTCATAAACAGACGAACGGCTAAAAGCTAGAGAAAATAGAGACAAGTCTATTAATATTTTCCTACTAGAACTAAATACCAGGATATAATAAAACTCTTAGTTCAAAGAAACAGAACATGTTTATATTAAACCAAGAATTAATTTAAATGTTTTACGAAACAAACGCCACGAGTTTGAACCTTGTAACGTTTGTAGCCTTGTTCCAAGTTAAGGCAGTGGGAAAATCAATAGTTATTGACCGACACACGGAGCGCTGACCGTTGCCTTTCTCGAATACAATGAAGGTATTTCACAAAAAAAAATTGTGACAAATATTGCCCTAAGATGGCAGTTGGAACTTTACATCGCTAATACTTTGCAACATGTCAGTGAAACTATTTCTCGAAACTTTAAAAGCGGGAAAACCCTAAGAAGCATACTTGTATGAAGAAACAACGCGTACCTATGTACGCGATTATGATAAAATAAGGGCGAAAAAGCATAAAGACTTCGTTATTGCTCTAAAATATTCCGTAAATAAGAAAAAACTTGACCAAATATACATAACAGTCAGGTCATTTTTGTAGCTATGGTAAGATTATTCATAGGAAAAAACACAATTACCCAGCTTATAATAGGAAATAACACAATGACCCTTAATAGGTATATTAAAATACGAAAGTAACAAAAATACTTCAGCGTTTACGAATAACAATAGAGGCAATCTCATTATATTAAGCTGGGGTTTAGTAATCACTCCCCAATATGGGATTAGACGTTAATCTCGTGCTAAACCGAATTCGTAAGAGGTTGGCGTAACGTAGTAAAGCGATCTTGGTATTATTTACACCTAAGGCTTTATAGGTCAAAGCCTCCAGGTACGCCTAGGTGGAAAACAGTTTAATATTCATAATTTATAGACCGTATTTAACGGCTTTAACAGTTACTAAATAAGTTTTACTTTAAATACTTAATATAAACTTTAGTTTTCTTCTTAAATTACCTGATTTTTCGGATAAAAATATTTGGTCCCATGTAAATATCAAGTTAAAACGAACAACAAAAACGTAGTTTGCTTTATAAATCAAAATAATTTAAATATTTTTTAACTGTATCACTTGTTTGTTTGTACATTTAGACAGCCAGGGTTATTCTAATCCAAACTTTACCTCGATGATCAATTGCGATCTGATATATATATAATATTTCAATAAGACGGTAATACTACCATCTTATTGTACATACGTACATTAGGTATATGTGTAAATCTAGCAATATGGGTACATTCACCAGCAATCGTTTTATGCCTGATATAAGCTTATCTCACGGCCTCACACGCCTAGTGTTATGATAATGGGTATCCGTGACCAAAACCGAACAGTGGTGTATTCTGTGAGGTCAGAGACGCGACATCGTGACAACCATACTTGTATCCAAAGAAATATCCGCTGTGCGTCTCTCCCAGACGCTCGCTAGTGCCCAAGGCTTACTACGAGAGAAAAACTCCATTTCGTTGAATTGGTTTTTGTGACCATGTGTTAAGTCTATTTGCGACGCATATTATAAAACGTTTTTCAATCTTTGCAAGACACGAAGCAGCTATCATAAATTTTGCAATAAATGTTTTCATTGTAAAATACTACTTCACTAGAGGTTTTTCCTAAGTAGAACTAAATATTCTGCGAATATTTCTAGCGTCTTAACTTCCGTTGTATTTATCGATTAAAAAAAAATTATAAATTACGTTTTTTATGGAGACCTCATTAAATATTTACTTTATGATAATTTTAGTATTTTTATTTGTACTGGCGAAAGAAATACATCTTTTCGGAAAATTTCAAAAATTTCAGTTCATAAGATGCAGTCTGGTGACAGACAGATAGAAGGACGGTCGAACAGCAAAATCTTCGTAATATGGTCCCGTTTTTACCCTTTGGGTACGAAACCCTAAAAATGTTGATCATCTCTCATAAATCACACATTCATAAAATACAACTTCAAAGTCCCGACAAAGAATATGAAATCTTCTATAAAAAAGATAAAATGAAAAAAAGCGCATTACAAAACTGCGGCCGCTTTTAACAGCCAGTTTTCGTTGAATCGTTTCCTAGAGCTAACATTAAAGTCTATTCTAACGAAGTCGAGATGATTTAGAACCAGGTTCGGAGCGAGGAACCTTGGTAATAGAACGGGACCTGTGGGAATATACCTGAGCGATTAGAGTGAGGGTCTGACAAAATTAAATGGCATGTACCGTTTAATTTGGTCAGACCTTCATTTCAGGCCGAATGTTTTGAAGATATCTGATCTTCATCAGGTATAAATATCAGTTCATAAAAAAATTAGTTATTCGTCATTTTAAAAAGTGCACGCTCGAAACTAAATAAAGCATCAAACCTGAAGAAGGTTTACTCCCTCTGTGCCTAGGTCGCGTCTGCTTTTACGCTTTATATGTATGGAGTAAGTAACTTGATTAAATTAATTTACAATAAACTACATAATAATGTATTTGAATACAGGTTGTATATCAGATAAGTTTCACGCAAAAATGGGAAAAACAACTCCTCATTCGTTCAAAATGGTCAATAATATTGTTCAATATTGACTTTGGTTTCGGTCTTCAAAACCATAACCCTCTCTTTTGTGGAACCAAATCGTAGCCGAGAAAAAATCCACGCTCGCTTAGGTATATCTGAACGTTAAATTACGATCCTGCGCTTTTCCAAATGATCGGACGACAGTAATTGCTTTTCTCTATGCCTCAGAACGACCAAATTGGCAAAAGGGAGGGTGTGTGCCCATATTTCATCTGCTATTCGTCATTTTACCGAGCGATACGATCAAATTGTATAAAATTTGAATAAATAAATTGCTTACCATGAAAACGGTCTTGAACTTTACAAAATACAATGGGCTATTTGGTTTATCGTGATTTAAGACGTTCTTAATACTGTTTAGTTACGTCAAACCCCAGTTTATGAAGTATTGCAAATGTAATGGTTTAAACAAACATTTCGTTATCTATATATTTAATAGATAAGTAAATCCGGACTGATTGACTCATATTCGCTAGGAATCAACGCAGAGCCTAAAGAACAGAACCTAATAACATGAAATTTGGAGGGTGGTTTTCTTTACAAGATGAAGAGTGAAATAAGAAAGAATTTTTGAAAATTTGGTTCATGAGGGTTCACAGTTTGAAACTTATTTCAATACCATTTAATGTCTCGGGCAACGCTGCGGGTGACTGCTATTATTTCATGATAAACATGATTAATTCAATTTTGTGACCAATATTTGTAAGTCAATGATTTATTTTGAAGACCTGATTCTTACCCAAACAACTTCAAAGATAAATAAATAATAATAGAATGGCTTGATCTCTAGACAAAAGCGATTATACCGACTTTGTTTAACAATTCAACTTATAGTGCCACACTTTCCATCGTAGATTCCAAGTCTAACATATTCTATTCTTAGCGCTAGAAAAGCTGCAGAGTAAATACAAGCTATCAAGTTGTCGATATCCAGAGCTCTCATAGTTGCACGCGACAAGATTTAGAACCTTGCCTGTTGGTATCACGTCGGACAAATATTTCACCTTGGTCTGGGACAGTGGCTCCCAAACTACCGCCCACAATAGAATTGCTGTGACCTATATCTCACAGTTTTTTAAGTATTTTTTTACTAACTTTAAGTAATGTTTTTTGTTCATAATGTTTCAGAAACGTGTGTTTGCTGTATTTATCTATAACCTAAACTAAAAAATATAAAGTAGAACGCCGCAAATTATATCCTAAGTCAAATGCCTTACTTTCAGTAAATAAAATATTAACGTTTTATTGTACTTATTTTCTTGAACGAAAGCTATCACGGTTTACTTCAAGATACATCAAGTAAATCACACACACACACACACACATTAAGTTAAAGAATAAAATTTAATTGCAAACAAAAGATTGAAAACCTTTATAAGTAGGCACTACGAGGGTACTGTTGAAGCCATACGGAAACTCTCGAGGGGTGTAAATCAGAAGAGTGTTTCGAGTACATAGCCGTGTTTTACGGGCACCGCGCCATCCATAGTGTTCTTACAAGAAAGAAGAAATATTCAATATTCCATTAGAATATTATTTGTTAGTGATATTTACCAGAAGGTCCTAGAACTTGAGAACGAGTTACAATGGTGCGTAGCAAAATAGAGGCATCTTAAAGGTCTAAACACTCATATAGCGATGTACATTTTACAATACCGTTCAGAAAATAACTAAAAATTATGCATACGTGTAATCGAGAGCATAAAGTTGTTTGTACACCTAACAGTTAATAAACGGAATATTAAATGAAATTATCTTCAGATTTTTGCCCTTGCGAGGTATATTTCGATAATCTTTTGAATATTCCATTAATTTTTCCAATACTTATTAGTGATTAAGTACCGACTGACTCCGTTAAACAATCCATAAAAATGATAAAAATTGAGGGTATAAAATGATAAAATTCCTCTTTGAGGAAAAATCAGTTTTAGTCTTAATTCAATGACAACGACTAAATTATTCTGAAAAGTTAATAGAAATGGATGGACTAAGAATAAAAACCAGGGTTGGAAATTGTGAGCTGCAAGTAAATATCAACCTACCGGCAAATATTAAAACTAACTGTACATAAGACATGAAAGACTATTTATTTTATTTAGGCCAAAAAGTAATGGGAAGCTAGGGTAAGTATTAAATAAGGTTTGAGCTAGCGAAATATTTAGGGAAACGAAGTCATAAATAGATTCAGTAGTGCGATTCCGTTACAATATACACGACCGTGTGCAGGGGCCTAAATCAACCTCAAATTTTCAGTACGTATAAATTAAAGAGAGCACATTCATATTCCATGCGTGCGAGACTATTTCTAACAACTCCGGTATTTAACTCTTAAAGTATAGCTACTGAGTAATAGCCCTTCAAACGTCTGGACGATTTATAGGTGGAGTTCATGTGAGGTTTACTCGTTCTTGGTCATGTTAATGGTGCACTGCATGTTGCAAGTCACAACCTTAGTTCTCGGACGTTGAGGTAAAATTATGCGTCGAGGAAAGTCTGCCATAATTAGCTGTGGATGCGGAAATTAGTTTACTTAAAACGACATATTGGAGACATGAAAATAATGCAGTTTCGGTGTGAATTTGAAATTACAGTTGAAATAATTCATAAAAAAAATAAGCGGATATTACGAGTAATGTATTCCGAGAAAAGGGAAAATGATTAGTAATAAATAAATCATTTCTAGTGACAACGTGAGCGGATTTCTATAATATTGTTACTAAACTCAAAATCACAAGACGCAACTTATCCTTAGTACAAATTTTCATCTTTGTCAGTCTCTATCGCATTCGTACTTAACAATACCCGAGACCGTGATCCTTTATCCGCAACAAAATGTTAGTATCCCAAAGAGCCAGACAAGTTCCGTGTTAACGTGCCAGTGAACTTGTTACTTGTCTGTTACTCGCACAACTGCTGGAAAAGATAAACATGGCATTGGATTTACTCTAGCACGTAGTATTATTTATTCTGAGCTCTAATTTTGAATTTTGTAGTCGTATTCCAGTAGAGTGTGGTTTTTAAGAAGTGTAGCACTGTGTGGTTGAATGGATAGTAGGTAGAAAGTGCTTTTTTATGCCTAATATAGGCTTGTGTTTGTCCACAACTCGACCGATATGAAGTGACTATGCAGTTTTAAATAAGTATAGCAAACTTACCTTGAAGAAAAGAATTCACTTGTAACTTAAAAAGACCAAATTATAGTTATTGAAAAACAGAAGGAAATATTTAAGCTAGCAGCGATTTTACAACCTGGCGTTTTTTTTTATGGGCTTGTACATACATTACATATTTATTAAACCCAAAATTAGTAACCACAATCTATCATATTGGAGTCCAAGTTTTTTCAGCACCCTATATATCCAAAATACCTCCGTGTAATCTGTACATTTAACAACAAATTTATTTTCTCGCTCTTCGGATTGATTCAAACTGAAAGTTGTTTTTCATAATGTTGTACAGTGTTGTAAGTTCGGCGACCTTATTTCGGGTTAATAAAGTCCTAACCGAAGTCCCTGTATAATCTGTATATAGTAGACATTCATTTATAAATAAACGCATAGAGTAAACAATGAGGAAGTGGGTCCTAATTTATGCGGTTGACATTTCGGCGTTCATGTTCCATTAGGCTAACAAATGAATTACTGTACTCATAGTAAATGCCTTCTTATCGTGGTAAAAGGTGGCTTTGTAGAGATATTTATCTATGCAAGTACTTACAAATACCTCCCTCAAAGACCTCTTTACTAAAAATGAGTTATGAGGCCTACATTTATTGATGACCACAGACGAAATGTGTATATCTAGAACTTAATTACTAACGTACAGGTCGTACTTTCTCACCAATCTTGGAAGCCAAGATTTACTATTTTATTTGATATTTTTTTGTGTCGAGGATTTTACATGAGAAGAATTCCTCAGAAATATAGGAACATTTTCCACAAAAACAGGGGAGGTTGGCAGCGGTGTCACTTACATAATATTATAAAATAAAATTTATAGATTTATATAATACTAATTTATTAATTTATTTATATAATACGTGCAGAACACATTCATGAGGGTAAAAGATGAAAAGAGTCGGTAACAGGGTAATATTTTTTATTGTTGCTAAATCTTGTGTTAGCAACGTTCATTAAGTATCTATATAACAATTCAAAAAAACTGCTAGTATAAAGCTTAACGTTACTTACCGGTACAAATCCATACTTTTCATATTTGTGCACCGCAAATTTTAGTAACTTAGTATCTTTAATAAGGAAAACTCCAGAAAAAACATTTCTACTTACATAGTACAGTACATTGAAATTAGAATAGAAAATTACGTTAGATAGCATCCCTATAGGCGAATTATTACCGCGTTATATGAGTAAGTGCGGCTTCCTGGTAGCACAGAAGCGGTATAAAAGTGGTATGAAGCGCTATGATTTCATAACACAATTTTCCCTTTCGCAAGTTGAGTTGGTTCTGCGGTCGATGTTCTGATCTTGAACACCCAAGAAATGTAGCCAATTTATTATTTAATAGCTTTGCCTATGTTGCATTTGGGTGGCAATGTTATCTTCGTGCGAGGGAGGCTGTATTTTTATATTATTATATTAATGCCTTTATTACCATTTCTTAATCCTTAAGGCATTATAAATTTATTAGAATTATTAGATACAACGACGGTGTTAGTTCGAAACAACAAATTAGGTGTCAGTCAAATATGGGTACATTTACGTAGTTATGAATTTATTTTTATCAAGCACACATTTTTTATAAAGGGGGATTGACAGAATAAATAAATATAAATGTCATCTGTAGGTATAATTTAAATTTTAAAATATATTTTTGTAATAAAACGGACGAAAATAACACGACGGATAGGTATTGCACTAATAATGGTTCAAGAAATGCTACGACAGACGCCACATTAATTCCCAATTGCTGTGACATCATCTTAGCAGACTAATTGATGTGACATAATCTAAACAGACTCTTGGCCTGCCTTTTTATTTGTAATTATTGTTTAAAATCAATTTATGTATATTCCTGCTACATATTATTGTAATCAAGCGGTAAATGGCACCGTAGCACAACGCAGTTACAAGTACCAACACACCACAAACGTTATAATATACAGGCAGACGAAAGCAAACTAAAAGCAGAGACAGTTCACTCGCTCGGTCAATAATCATGGTCACTCTACTCTCAACAAGCTGCAACGTACAAGCTGCTGGTAAACTTGATCCTATGAGATGTATTGATTGTAATTTTCAACGGACGAACTTGTAGCAATCTCGTTAAAGTTGAGGAAGAAATAGCTACGAAGCTGTTACCAGGATTTTTTTAATTTGTATGTTTTATTTTTGGATGGAACAAAAAAGTTTATGTGTTGTTTTCCGGCTCAGGGCTGAGTTTATTTATTGATAACGGAATCGAAAATTCGACGAAGTGTTTTTGAATTAAGGTTATCACTGTAAAGCTATCTAAGGCCCGTACTGTTTGTTGGCTTGTGACAAAAAACGTGACTCTCTACTGTTGTATTTTCTATTTATGTTCAAAATTACTTGTTTTAAATAAACCATATTCTATTTTATTATATTCTAAGAAAGATAAGCTACATTATATCGTATTTCTTACAAGGCAAGCTCATTTGGCTATATAATAATAAAAAAGGTCTGAACTCTTTGAGGAAACTTTTATATGTTAATTTTCAATTAAAAATTATAAATGTGTGACGCAAATTTATGTATAGGAATATTATGATTTCATTCAAGATACGTATTATGTCTAATATAGATAATAGGAAGAAAGCTACTCACCATAAGTTATACCTAAAACATAAACAAAACATATTAACGAATATCATAAAATATACATATATTTTAATTTTCAGTTACTTACTGTAGTAATTTTCATTAATAGTAGTTTTGTATTTTTACCTCCATAAAATCAGTCACACGAAACTTAGAAGTTAATTACAACGTTTCTTTTGAATGACAAAAGTCTTTTAACTAATGAACGATTTTGCTTTGATAGGATTAATATTTAATTTTAAAATCGGTATGATTGTGTTTTTTTACAATGTTCTTCTTTGTTTCGTCACATTGTACTTGTCTATTTTCACTTAATTTAAAGATGCTTTGCAAAAAATAACAATAGTTCAAAACGTCAGCTTTTGCTTTGTTAAATAAGAAAATGAGAATCCAAACTCAGCATCGTTTTAATTATTTATATTTGGACATGTAGGTAGTGACTTTAGACAAGCGAATTTTTTTAAATTTCCTTGATTTTTAAAACGTTTGGTTGGTAGGTAGGTACGAGTACATATAGTGACATAAAAGAAATGTTGGTTGCGGAATAAGATGACGATTGTCTCAAATAGGAAACGTTATACATTGCAGCTCCAAGATAAGTTATACTTATAAGTAACAAGTAACGAAAATATCACGACGAACAGAGTTCAACCTTTCCTTGTTTACGGAAATAATGTTAATGCTTAATTTATATTATTATGTATCTAACCTCATATTTGTAATTTGAGTTTGGTCCGTAAACTATTCTTCTTCTTATTTAGTTATTTAAATTTACTGTAAAAACTGGTTAATTTTTGATTTTGAACTATGGTTTTCATCTTCCCCAGGATGACGCTAGCCCTGGCCCTGGTGTTGTTGGTTGCGGGCGGGGCTTGCGGCGGGGAGCCGGTGTTCGACCCCAGCACACTGATGCGGCTGGTGCTGGTCCCCGCTGATGCAGCCGTCGGCTCCGTCATCTACAGAGTTCGCGCCTCAGACCCTGATTTCGACTACCCCTTGCATTTCGAGCTCATTGGTAAGATCTTTTTTTATTATTTTAGGAAGACTTTCCAAGTGAAAGAAGGTCTACCTACCATATGTAGTCTACTATAATACGACAATACCCTTTTATCCGAACACAATCATATCTTATATTACACAGAAATTAGTCTACCAGCCAGACACCATAGTGATGCCAAATGATAAAAACCGAAAAAGTGTAAATGAAAAATATTTCCTTCATAGAGTCAACGCTTTATGGTTTCGATGGACTCCAACAAGGATTGATCATTCGTCTGCATTACTTTAAAACTGCGTAAACTAAGATAGTTCTTCTAGATCTATGAAGCTTATATTGACTAAATTATCTTGTGGGTACATTCTGAAACCTAGCGGAACACTACATTGCCTTACTTATCTGGTTGTAGAGTCTGTGTGGGATCCCTAAATGTATCTGAAGATCTTAATTCATCTTCGATTTTCTTAGGAAACTTTGATTGCATGGATTAAAAATTTAGTAAAACATAATAATAATTGCACCATTCTTCGAAAACTAAAGTTAAACCTTAAAAGCAGTGTCTGCACATAATTACGAATTTATTACTAAAATATTGCGTCAAAGACAAAGTGGAATATTTGCACTGTCCAGCTATAAAGTTACAAGAACTCAAAAAAAAGTAAAAAATGTTTGTTGTTTATAACTAAGAAAAAATAGTACCGAATCGGAAGAGGCAATGCTTTGTGGATAATTAAATGTTAGGTAAAATCTAAAGTAAAATAATAAAACTTAAATGAAAGATGTTTATGAAAGAATCAATTTACCGCTCCAATAGGCTACTACAGTTGCTTTTGTAAACATCGTCGTTGTTTTTAAAATAAACTGATCCATTATGATAACATTGACGCAGACAATGATAATGGATGGTTTTTAATTTCTGATTAAACCATTCACTTTGTAACCTGAATTTTACAAGATGAGTCAATTAAATAAAGTGTTTTTGTAGGTCAAAAACGTCAGAAGTAAGATATACTAAGCTTTTGCCCGCGTTTTTGTTTGTTTTCCTGGTCAATAAATCCCTAGCTTAGCGGAAGTTTGTATAATAATATATATATATATATATATATCCGCACTCTCCGGACCTCGAACTATCTCTGTGCAAAAAACAAGTCCATACGTCATGACTTTAGCATGTATAATATGTAATTGAAGATTTTAAATAGGTTCGTAAGCTAAAAATTTGTGTGCCAAATCTAAAAAATATCCTAAAATAATTTATTTAACTTCACTCACGATCCGTATTAATTGATGCACCTTTCGTTACCATAAACGCACAATAATAAAAATTTAGAATACGTGATTGAAGAACACATTGGGACTACGCAGGGGTGATGTGAATACGTAACGTAAACTTAGCGTTGTAGTTGTTACAAATTTTATTAATTTGGTAATGAGACTTAAGAAATACAACGCAAACTTGGTGTTAATTTGGACGAGAAGTCACGCAAAAAAAGCTCTTGTCGTCAATGCAGTAGTCCCAAGATATTTTCAAAGAATTACTGCATACTGACCACGACTTACGCTCTTTTACTACCTACTAAATCTACGAGTATACAACGGATGTCTATGTCTTGTAACTAACACACACCCTAACACCACAAATCCCATTAAAACTACACAAACCTAATTAAACGTGCAGGTCAGATGGGTCGTCTGGACATCGGTGTGGAGACTCTGCCTTGTACCCGCTACAACTCCGTGTGCCAAGCGAATGTCATCCTTCTGCGGAGGCTGGAGCCTGGAAGATATGTAGACTTTAGGCTGTCGGTTAGAAACACCAGAGGTCGCAGCTCGAGGGTGGCCTGTTCTATAACTGGGACCAACGCTACCACTCCGAGGGACAACATATTTCCGCATCAGCCTAGCATCATTTTGGTGCCAGAAGTGAGTACTAATTTGTTTTATTTCTATAATAAATATAAAGGTGATCTGATGTTTACAATTAGTCAAGATTGGTAAGTATCTAATTGAATTGAATTGAAGTCTCTTAGGTCATATGAAAGACCTTCAGGAGGGGCTGCCTAGATTCTTTGATATCAGAGCAAACCACTCGGCTAGGAACCACTGCGAAGATCAAGTTGATGTCACGTATGCGTCTTAAACCTTTGAAAGCAAGCAGAATATACAAAGCAACTCGTCATATCACTTTACAGTTTTATTTTCACACTAAATAAATAGTTAGATACAATAGCCCCATACAATACATCCGCACAACCTTTAAAAACAGCACTGCACTCGCTATCAATTATTATTAGTTTTATAGACATTCATTTGACCAAAGGTAATGACAAAATTACGTCTATACGATCGAAGTTATATTAAGCTTTTTAAAGAACTTAATAAAGGGACCTAAACTAAGATTTAATTAAATATTGTTGTCTTCAATCACATAAAATCAACGACTGATCAATCCAAAAAAAAAATAGGAATGGACAGTGATTTCTCTAAACTGAACTGCTTTTAATGTAATGGTTCGTAAAAAAAACTGTATTCCGTGCTACTGATAAATTGGAGATCTTACCTTTTAAATATTTTCATTAGCACTTATCTCGAAATACTTTGCTTCTACGGAGCCTTTTCTTTATATTCAACTTAAAAGAAATTACACAGAAAGAAAAGAAGGTTAGACTGAACTTATTTTTTACCCGAAAGAATGTTGGTTACGTATTTTTAATTGCTAACTCTAAGTCACTGTTTTTACTAAAAGGGATATATTTTCACATACAGAACAATTTAGTGTACAAAGTAGAGAAAAAAAATCGGCATCCACCATTATACGAGTATCACTAATGATCCGTACAAGTTAATATAAATGAGCTAATATTTTGTAAAGGAAATTATTTGACAGCAGGTATAAACGTTTATACTGTTCCGAAAATATTAAATACTCCTGGAATTTTCTCCATACGTCGAAATTAACAATATCGATTCACATTCGGCTGAGAAGTGCCATACTTTTACTAAAATAATGATTTAATTAAGAACTTCCTGCTTATAAAGTCTTAGAGAATTAGTTGAGAAGTTTGCAAAAGCGCTAGTAAAAAAGCAAGCATACCAGTAAATGTCAAAGTACACTTATGTTCAGAAATAAATGAGACACCGCTAGATGTCTGTCATGATGCGAGTTGATTGATGATGATGGCTATACGAGTATACACACGCATCCCACGGCGGATAGGGAGGATATGAAATACGGGAATTAACACGCACTCTATTAAATGTGTACAATTTGTGCTCGTGACTGTACTTTGGAATGTTTTTGGTGTCATATCTGTTCCGTGTTTCATACTAACTTATATAGGGTTTGTGCTCGTTAAGAACCTGGTCTATGTATTCTTTATTTATCATCAAGGTCCAGAACAGTAGCATAAGAACGGAGGCTAATTCACTTATGTTCAGAACAGATTCTTATTATAAATCACTGGTAGGAACCCCTCCGAAATCTTCAATTAAGTTGGATAACCCTGACGTAATCATATCCAGTTTTTGTTCTAAGATATGATGAAGCTTGCGATAAAGAAGCATTTTGCCACAAATGCATCCTCCTAAAACCAATTCACTTTTCAGGATGCAAAGCGCGGGAGCGATCTCGAGATAGTGATTGCCAGAAAGAATCCTCTCTCACCGAAACCTTTGGAGTTGGAACTTTGGGTAAGTCATTTATACCAGTAGATTTGGCATAGAAAACGACACTAGGTTTTATTATAACTTATTCTTATTTTATCTGGTGTTTAATTGATACTAGACTAGAGTACTTGATATCCCTTTGATCAACTAACACAAATCAGAATAAATTCAGTAATCATGTTAGTATGAAAATCACGTCGCAGTGTACCCTGTTAAGGAAACAATATTAAGTGATGATTAGGATGTTGTAATGAAGTTTTCATACGCCGCTGCGTGTCTTACACGGAATTCATTGTAACCGCATAATGAATTCTCACCTTACATAAATGGGGATCATTTTCTCAGTAATATAGGGTGCTGACGCGGATACGCCTTCTGCAAATTTATTTTCACAATCTAATATACCCCAACATGAGAATGCGAGCGCGCAATTTTCTAGCATAAAATGAGAGATTGACAACAAAGCACCAATTTCCTAGAGCTTATTATGTTTACGTAACCGATGGGTTCTTGCTTCGATAAGTCTGACCGTGTGAAAGATTCGGATCGCCTTCATTTACATAGGACCTCGACGAATTGAGAGAGTTGTATCTGCAAAATACTCGTACGGTACTCTACCTACGAGTGTTTCGAAAGAGTATTGTTACAGAACTATAAGGTCCGAAAACTGAATTATAAACAGTTGTGAAACAATTTGCACTAGCCTTCGTGTTATATTGATTGATATTATTGCCTTATGAAATATCAAAAATATTATAGATTAGTAAGGCTATAGGCTAGAGTCATGCTTTCACCTCTTACATACCTAGATGAAAGCCCTACAGGGTTGTATTCCATTACAGTTTGTAGCAACTAAGTTATCTTGATTATTAACGCGGGATATATTGCTTCTTTTGTTGCTATTCAACGTTTTTTTAAAAATATCGAAAACAAGATATCTTTTCCATTTATTTAACCACAATAAAGTCAAAACAGCAGTGATCCGCCACGAATACTGACAAACATGAGTTGCTTGTCCAGAATAATAGTCATTGCTAAAGGTATATGTTCGAAATCTAGCTAGAGCTTTAGTCCACCACAAAACTAAAAAGCTACAATATTCTCTCAGTCTCCGCAGCATTGTCCGTTCCAGTGATGTCTAGTTCTTTTGTTCACCAACATGAACATGCGTTGGTCAGTCCATCCGTATCCAAAGATGTTGCAATTATTGACCATTATGAACACGTTAAGGCGTGCTGAGTTAAATTCTTACAAGAGAACGGTCTGAGTCGAGCTACCGAGGTCGCGAGCGTTTAAATGCTACATAATAGGTCCTTTGCACTTAGCAACAATTTTATGGTAAATCGCCTATTACTAAATGACGCCCATATTGTCCAATGTGGTAAGATGATAGATTTTTTTGGGAAACTCAAATATATTATATTTATTAAATGAAAGCGGTCCTTATAAAAACATGTTTTTTTAACAAAAAAGAACAGAAAACTTTGATTGTAAGTTTAGGATTATTTTAGGAAGAACACGTATTATGTGGAATTTGTCTTTTATTTTATTTGATAACTGTGTGTTCAGTTTACAAGGTCAACAATTTGCATGGCTTATGATCTAATTTTAAGTATTTACGTATAGGCAAAGTAATAACAATATAAATTAACTGTAAATTTCCAAAAGATATCTTATCGTCACGTTATTATAACTTCTGCAACTCTCTCGATTCATTCGATGTACGTGTTTTAATTCCAAAAGGCGGTATATATCTTTATATTCGTAAACAACTTTTCCGCGATATTTTTTACTCCAGAGAAAAAATAATCATCGCGAAAAAGTAGTTCAAGAATAGGTTATCATCCTTATTTCCGATTTTAAGATTAACTTCATAGAAAATGTATACAGTGATAATAATAGTGTCACTCTCTAAGTCTAATGACCCCTCTCACCGATAACTCATTATGGTTGTAAGTAGCAATTATAATTTTCTATTGTAATACTCAGGGGTCACCACTCTTCGCGATCAGACAACGTCGAGTGTCGGCGGAGAATACAGAAGGTACTATCTTCCTGGTCGGACCTCTCGACTTCGAAGCGCAGTCCATGTACCATCTCACTTTACTCGCTGTGGTAAGTAATTAGCTACTAGACCACTAACATAAGTATTTGTAAAGCAGAACTATCATAAATGTTACCTTCTGTTTATTCTTACTTCTGACGACCGTTAGTTAGCATACTAGCTTAGAGTCCTCTTTGCGGTCCGTGGTACGATTCCCGGAAGATGTTCGAATGATAAATTTTAATATCTATCTTCAGGGTTTGGGTGTCTTTTACATGACTTTAAGACTACATAGAAATCTTCCTGAAATACGTATATTATTATATTTCAACCTTGTTTAAATGCAATACAATAATATGAGAAGTCCTTGTGCAGTGGATGGCCATTGCCATACAGCGCGAGACCTTTTTACCGGAAGCATTAAAGGGCTGGCTATTTAACCATTGATAATTAATGTGAACAAGTATTTGTATAAACAACATATGTTAACAATAATACTACGGGAACTTAGGCTTATTATTAGTACTATATTATATGTCATTATAAAAGTTACTAATATGTACAAAATGAGTTCGATTTTTAACAACTTATAAACTTAAATTTTAGTTATTTAAGAGTAAATAACGTCTGAATTCGATCGAAAACTAAACGATCAGTCACTCATTTTGCCTAAACGTTTATTGCATGTGCGATTTCTTATTCGCTTCTTTAAAATCAGTCATATCCATCAGTATTACAGTTATCATCTCGATTTATCAATAAATAGAATCAACTTCTGACCTTATATAAAGCCACCGCCACCGCACCTCTCACAGACTGAAATTCAATTGCTTACTCGCGGTTTCTATCGATCCTCACAATTCTGCATGAACAATTCAATTGCTATTAGTACCTTCATTCTATCTTTAGGTTCATTGCGAGAAACTACCACTTATTCGTATTCAAGACGCTGCCAAGATTGTAGTCTAAAATCTCGGGAAAATCTCGGGTGTTGTTCAAATAAAGTCTCCACGCCAGTCGGCATTTTAAAAGGGCACGAAAAAGACAAAATAGCCCATTCATCGTTAAAAGCATACTTATGTCTGGAAGGCAATTTGCCTTTGCACTTACATTTGCTAGCAATTAAATGGCTTTAAATGTTTATCACTGGCAAATGAACGAGACTGCTCTGATAGAGGCACTTGAAGTAACTCAGGCGTTGATTTAATTATATGTGATTACGGAATAAGCTGTAGAAGAGGCGTTTTCAAGGAAATTACAGATTCTCAGTGTTAATAACGTAGTTAAGACAAAACGACTTTCTTACAACAGCAAACAAGGTACTTCACATAGGTACTTTAGTAAGACTGGTAAAGGTAGTATAGTCTATAAAAAACTTCATAGCTGTGTACCAGTCTCCTCTACCTAAGTAGGAGAGGATAGTGTTGACCGTGTTCTACCATGCTAGGCAAAATGCCAGTTCGTACATAATTATTTCCAAACCTAGATAAGCAAATTATATATCGACGGTTTCCTTAATCAAGCAAGTGCAACTTAATTATTTTTTTAATTTGCACATAAGTGAAAAACTCATAGCTTCATGCTGGGGCCTGGAATCAAACTGACGTTTTTTTGCAGGGGCAAGGAGATCACCCACTACTCTACCAGCAAAGTTACTCTACAACACTAACCATTGACGTGTTAATTTTCATCCAAAAATCACCCAAAGAAAAATACTATCAGCCTATTACTTCTCTAATCTAAATCACACTTCACATTTCAGGATCCCTACGTAGAGCTAGGCAAAGACACCCGCAACATCGCCGGTCTGGAAGTAGTAGTAGTGGTCCAAGACGTTCAAGACATGCCTCCGGTGTTCACCTCAGCACCGCCCATCACCCACTTGCCCAGACAAGTGGCGCCCGGAGACATGGTAGTGAAGGTCCGAGCTGAGGACGGAGATAAAGGTGCGCCGAGGCAGATCAGATACGGGCTGGTTTCGGAAGGAAACCCGTTCACTCCGTTCTTTAATATCAATGAGACTACAGGTGAGTAGATATTTAATGTTTGAGTTAGCTGTTATTTACAGATAAAAATTTAATTATACGAGTTGAACATTATTTAATCCGCATTCGCATTCTAATGTAATTAATTGAATGATGCATAACAAGCTAGTTTGAAAGGTAGAACATGACTTTTTGAACTGATACACAGTTTTCTTGATTAGGGACAACGAAATGTAAGAAAAGTATTAGTGAATATTTTAGTTAAAGCGTAATGATTAGTTAGTACAACAAAGGAAAACAACTGGATTACCTACAGACATACAAAGATAATCGAAATGTTTTGGAAAATAAGATGGGCTCCTAGTTCCCACAGCCTTAAAATCTTTTTCTTTTATATTTAGTGTCAGCGTCCCAGGACTTTTGCTGACTTCTTATAGGGTTTTTTTAATTTGCATTGTAAGATAAAAAAAAGCAGCGTAACTGGTTACAATAATAAATTATATCAGTAATAATCCGCTTACCATTTATAACAGTGCAAAGCTGCGTGGAACGAATATAGCACTCACAAAAATAATCTAACCACTCATCTAAATGAGCGTGGATTGGGGTCAACCTGAAAACCCTTAAAATCAGCACTGAGTTTTCATACACAACGTATTGCACGATTATTACTCTGGTTTCTGACACTAAGACAAGATAGGACAAAATAAGACCACTCTTTATTAAAAGCTAGCTTACCAATAGTAAATTATAGCAAAGAAACTTATGTAATGAAGAAAAAATGATTTCATAATGTTCAATGGTGATAATATGTTAACAACATATGTTAACAAACATCATCAACATATGATAAAATATTTTTATTTATCTACCATAGCGGGTTGTTTATAGCAATCATCCTATGACGGCAGCGCACAGATTTGCTGTTTTCGAAATAGTACTTCATAGACACGCACTGTTGTTTTGCACCGCACTTTGCTGCATTTGTTTTTATTATTTTATTACATCAAAAAAAGCAAACCCATCGGGTATGCTGGTTGTTGTTATAAAATAAAATTCGCAATTCTATGAACTGTTGACTTCGCGATCGCAATACTTTTACAAGCTTATATAAAAAGCATAAGATTGTATTATGCTCCGAATGTCTTTGATAAATATAACTTAAATAATCTAAAAATATCACCGCAGGAAAGTTCTTTTTGTTGGATAGAAACACCTTTCCGCTAAAAATACACAAACAATATCCATTTCAAATTTCGGCCAGAATTATAGGCAATTGCGATCTCTACGAAAGTAGCAACATCTAAAGAAACATACTGAGGGACGAACGAACATCTTGTCAGACTTAAAACAAACACGCGTACGTGTTTCAAAATATTTATTCTAGTATCATATGGAATATGTTCTAGGAGCAAATCTAGACATACAATTCAATTTGTATGAACACCCAGTACTTGGTTAAACCTCTGTAGCTGGTGCCGCTGGACCCGACATAGTAAATATATACATACAATACGTTATTATGTTCCGCCAAAAAGTCCATTCGGCAAATCCTGCCCCGGGTTTTACCCAAAATAGTAGATACGGGCAAATGTTTACCTTAGCCGCGGATAATTATAATGGTGCATTTTGTCTGTTTAGTTGGAATTTAAAAGCGATATTTCACGGCAAAAAAATACTATTTTAAAAAGATATTCTTTATAATGGAGATATTATTAATATTTCTCAGGGTGTTTATATTGGGAAAAATGTGATAGTAAAACGTGTACTACGAGAGCGTCCTCTGCGAGGTCTAGTTTTCCTGTGCACAGAATAAATAATAATAGTACTCCTGCGTCCAATATATTCCATTAACATTACATAAGAGTAATGAGTCAGTGAAAGTTAAAGTAGAAACTTTCCTGTGAAATTTAGTTATGAGGGAAACATATAGGGAGTGCATCGGCATTAAAATGTATTTACGCTTACCATAATAATAATTTCTTAGTCTAAAGCATTATCTCTTCTTTAGGTACATGCAAGCTTTAATGTAGGTATATTCGTATATACCTATACCAAATCATACACACCGTCATTAGCGCCTGTTGATCAGGCGTGGGTTCTTTGGCATGAAATGGTTTCTTATAAGCTATTAAGTGAACCTATGATTAGCAATACTATGGAATAACCTACCAAATAATTGAGGTATGGACAACTAGAAAAATTTCTAATGTAAATGGCGCAAATTCACGTCATGTATGATAATCTATTGTATTTTTTACTCGAATAATAAATAAAATAATAATTCATTGACATCTTCTTAGTTTCAAATATAGATAAATATTAATTGGTATCTCCTCATTTCAGGGCAACACAATAATTATAAGCTGATATTCCAATATTTTAAGATTACCTAACAATTTAATTTTTCTCAGAGTAAAAGAACAATAAAATTGACCTTTTATTTTATGCCTAATATTTTGTGGTTTTGCTTTTCAAAATGGTACTATTATACGCCTGTTTAATATCACATAGATCTTTTTTTTCTGTTTTAGTAGAAGCAAGCTAGAAATTAGTCTGTTTCCTTGCATAACTAATATTTATCCATTTTTCAGTCGATACCATCGTCTAACGTCCGGCGGCTTCCGTAGGATATCCTCATTTCTTATCGTAGTCGCCCTCCCTCCTTCTTGTTCAAGTAGAACAAGCCACCACATCCCACCCAACCCCGCCTCACTTCGCGTGACCCACACACTATCAAATTTACTTTCCACTAATTTTCACCAAAAACTTCTAACTAACTTTAACACAAAACTTTCATCGTTTAACAACGACGATTAGTCAAAACCCGTTCAAAATTTCGTTCCTATTTCAAAGCAGTTGTAGTCAAAACGACAGTTGTAATATAACTTACATGGACCGAAATTAATATTGTACAAACTTAGGCCGTTTAATTCCTTCGACATATTGTGCCCCAAATCGATTTGATTAGTTTTAAGAGAACTATAACGTAGTTCTACTTCACTTTAAATCTTTATATAAAGGATGTAGTAAAACACATTATTACAACCACAGACTTTGTTAGGTTTGTATAGGACGTACAGGTCTAAAATCATAATGAAATTACCAGCTACAGTTGAATCCTCGACAACTTTTGACAAAAGATACAGTATCACGTATATTCAAAAGTTATGCCAAAATAGCTTGTTATAACAAAATAAAATTTAACTCTAAATTTAATTTTGGATTATCCTATATTAAAGTAGGTATAATTGAGATAATTGATGGAGTCAGGCGTTACTTTGCGGAAATCTATTTATAATAAAATGGTATATTCAAAATATTTAGTGTTTTTCCGCCTCGTCTTGATGTCAGCGTGAGAAATCGAAAAATATTTTTGTTTTTATGGTGTGGTTCCTCCTCAGCACCGCCACACTTCACCATATTATTTCTCTTTGTCTCAGTATCCGACTTCCTCGACACGTGTTTCGCCTTAGCACAAGGCATCCTCAGGAGATGTTGACTTTTCAAGCGCTCGCTCGAAAGTCGCTTTCGAGCGAGCTTATTATATATTATTATTTATTATAGCTTTTATTACTTAGGTATAATTGACTCAAATCAAGTAACAAAATATATTTAAATCTAGTAAGCTGCCTCGTTCGTACCCAGTCGCAAATATTTTTTTGTCATTTTCGTGGTCGGCCTCATAACTTTTCGTACTGATGAGATCAGTGGCCTTACAAACACCCGGTGCATAATATCCCCCTTTGGCCGACCCGAAGCGCTTACTTTAGTTCCTTAGTACCTATAGCAAGTGTATAAGTGGAATTTCCGTTTAATAGTGCGTGTTTGGTCGCTAACAGTGAGACAAACACGACTGGCTCCGCTAACAGGCCCTGCATTCTATACAACGAGCACATAATGGCTCATTAGACCTTACCGTCCCGACTCAACATCTATTGTTTGTAAGGCTCCGCGTTACTTCATAATAAAGGCTCTTATACCCTTTGAATGTCTAGCTCCGAGCTAGGCGGCAGCTCCTGACAATAAAATCTGCTACCTCGTTGCGCGCTATCCGCTAACTATCGCAGAAATGATGAATATTCACGTAATTGCGTAGCTTTCCTTTACGGAAATGTACAAGTTTGCCAGCATTCCGTTTGGCGATTCCTATAGGTAATAGGTTTGCATTTGAGCATTTACTCGGCGTCTCCTTACTTACTACCTAGATTAGATGCTTGTCTACATACCAGTACAATTTTTTACGGTTTGTTCGAGCATTATCTATAAATGTGTATGCTATATCTACAATAAGAAAGTTATATTAAAGATAAAGATGATTTTCAATTTTGAAAACCATTAACTTTCATAAAGAACATAATCAAAACTACATACTTATACAACTTAACGAACTTAGGTTCGTTTGTCGACTGCTCCCGTGTCAATTTTTTGGAACACGTATGCAATACGCGCACTGTAATTAAAGTAGGTAGTGAAAAACACTCTAACAATATCGTTAATGTATTCCTTTCAATACATAGTGAATCAAAAGTTCATGATTGCATCCTCGTCATACCTTTACAAGATCTAACCCGAACTTTTCCCTAATAATACAAGAGTTTGCTCACTTCGTATTAAGATATCGCATAAATCAGCACACCTTCGGGTTTCTGAATAGAATACGGATTCAATTAAGTCGGTGGAGTTCGACATTCAACGCCGGGAGTTCTACTAATGAGACTCTTACTCATGACATCGCTAGTACACACGATGTTACTGATATGAGTAAACAGCTACGTTATGACGTAGCTGTATTCTTGTCAAAAAGTGCTTATAACGAGTCAGCCAGCTGCTGATTTTGGCTTGCAATTTATTTACAGAATAACTTTATCGTAACATTAGCATAGCGTCTCTGCTTCGAGTCAGCCAAAATATTATTGTGTCTGTCAGTTTATATGTTTGTATGTATGGATTTCGGAAGTAATTTCATACTCGAGCACAGGTCATAGTTTCCATGCAATCTTAATGAAACAGGTTCTACGAATCATTAGGTATATTAAGTCATCAGGGTTTTTTTATAAAGAATTTTTTAACCAATTGACTACATCGCCTCACACGCACGGTGACCCGTGTGTCTCAGATGCAAATCTTTATAAATTTACACTAATATTTTTAGATTCAGACATAGGTTATCGTACTCCTACTTATTGGTTCACTCGCATCGCCTGACTCCTGGCGCATGATAGAGGATCCTTAGAATAGTTTCCTACAATATTATGAAGGTATCGTCCTCGTAAATTTTGCGGCGGTGACCTCCATCTTTTATTAGTTTCCGCACTTAGGCTGAACCTCATAAATTTAAGAATATGGGGCTGTTAGAATTGCCTTAAATGTACCTATATAACCGAAATTATTTTCGAAATATTCCCGAGAGACAGACCACGATTCAAGTTCGAATATATATTTTTCCATACCTATAGCTGGTCTCAAAAAATATTTATTTGAAATTGTTCGAATAATGGTAAAACTAAATTATTGCTGTACGCTACAAAAAAAAACTGAAAGTAAAAATAATAAGTATTGATCCAAACTTAACTCCAAAGAAAGAAGATACGAGTATATTGTCTCATACAACTTTTTTATAGAGGTACTTAGTAAGCATCAAAAAATTTGAGACAGTTTCCTCGGAATTAATTTAATCAATATATTATGCCAATTAAACTCGTTGTTATAATAATAATAATTAATCTTTATTGCAGACTCATAGATCCATAGAAGACATATTAATAAGTACATAAAAAACAAATAAAATAAGGTGGTATAAATAAATAATGGTTATAAACCACACAGAAACTAACACTACCTATAAACCTAACAAAACAAAAATTCTGTCTTATTCCCTCTTTCCATTCTCGAAAATACGAGTAACTACATGTGCTTATCTTACGACGACGGTAAAAATCTATTATTAAATTTTAATTTATACAATGAATGATTAACGGCTTTCTGTAAAGACCAGGCTTTGCCTATTAAACAGACCCAGAGTAATGAATAAAAGACGCAATCAATGCTGTTCATTAGTTAAGGAGACTATACAGAATATTATGTTAGTTCTTAATGTAGACTTTAAAACTAGGCATATAAGGGTCAGTATTTTATTGGTCAAGGGCTAAGAAAGGTGTTCATCTGTTATTTTGCACCACACGACTTGGGATCACACGAAGTCAGACTATTTAATAATGATTTCTATTCAAAAGAACGCTATTGTACGAGATGAAAGCCCGTTTACAGCGTAAATAAAATAAAATAATATCCATCTGATTAACCAACTTTTAAAATTACAATATTTATTTTAAATAATATAATAATATTTATGTTTATTATACATTTTTTTTTTTCAAAATTCATGACCGTATAGTATCATTGCCATAACACAATCTTTTATAACAATGCTGGTTTGACATTTCTTTGGTTTGACTGACTTCAAAATAAAAGGTTTAGTGGCCTAGATATTATGGCACTGGTTAACCTCTTTGCCTAAATAATGATAATGATAATGTAGAGCGTCTTATCTAATTGTCACCATCATCGTTTAGACAGAGCCTTGGCAGAGAGGCTATCCAGCCCTAGTGTTAAAGTTTCTTATTCACTATTAGTTTCTTTTATCTATTATTAGTATTCATGGAAATAATTATTCATTATTAGTGTCAATCGCTTCCCTATGATGTACTCGTATTTTAGGCCTACAAGATTTATAATTTAGAAAAAAATGATTGAATTCTGCACAATGAAGGCTTTTAATAGGCATCGTATCAGCGCAAAAATGACTGCTTAGGAAGCTTGTGACTTTATAGTGATATAAAAGACAGAAAAAAATTAAACGTTAAAGCCTAGTAAATAATGTATTAGCTATGTGAAAAAAAACCACTGGATCGGACAACATGTTTGTTTGCTGTGCCGTTTGTAGTTGATGTTCTGTGACAGCCAAATGGAAACAACATATTTTTTTATTCAGCTAAAGTATTGTAAGTGCATGATTTATTTTTATTTATAATGTAATGCATGCTGAAAGGCTTAATATGGAGTTATTTCGTTATTGTTCGATCTACTTGTATGTACACACCCATGTTATGCATTAGAGGAAAGTGACCAAATATGGAATAGTATCCTTAATATGGAATACCCCCATTTTTCTCAAATGCAAACTCACACACGCAATAAACAGTGATTTTTTGTCTCTTTCTACTCCCATTTACGCGTACAAGTTGTAGCATGTCAGTCGAGCCAGCCCTTTCGTCGTAGTGACAGTGTTTTGTTTTATCGCTGCCGCATAACTTTCTAAGGTACGTAAAAAAATAATTATTTTTCGTACAGAAAGTGCACAAAGTATTGTTTTTATAACTTTTAGAGACCCTTTAGATGTTCTTTAGTATGTTTTAGCGGTATTAGATAGCATTACTTTCTGAAATATAAATATGTGAATATCAGTTTGAAATATTTGGAAAATCCAAATATGGACGGATCACAGTGTCCAATTATGGACTATTCCATAATTGGACACTGTGACGTATCAGCTGATTTAATTACTTTGTTTATTAAAATTTTTTTCGGGTTTTATCAGAATGGCTGGAGTCAATTGGAAAACGAAGCGAAAAGAATGGAATTCAGAGCATATGGCAGAAGCTATAAAAATAGTACGAGAAAAGAAATGGGTTATTTGAAAGCTTTGGGTTAATCTACCTTGTTTCGTTTATGTCAGAAAAACGAATTTTCTCCAGAAGAAGCCGCAGCTACTACACTCGGAAGGAAAACTGTCTTAGGGACAACCCTTGAAAATCTTTTGGTAGACTACATTTTGACGATGGAGAGCAAATTTCATGGCTTGACGAGAAATGATGTTCGAAGGATGGCGTACATGTTAGCAAGTCGATTGCGATTTTTGTAAATAATTTGTGTTCATTTCTTTATTATACCAAAGTTTTCAAAGAGTCTCTTATAAGTTAAGGTTAATTTTTCATAGTGATTATAGTATTCCATATTTGGGGTACCTATTCCATATATAGGTACCTTTATCATTATGTAGTTTTTGAAAATTTTTCTTACGTCAAACTGAACAAATTAATCTAAAATTGTTACTAACTTAAGTGCAAATATATGATTGTTAATAATTACCACAAAAAGTATTTTATTTATAAAATTTGTGAAAGTTATGCCTGAAAATCAAAACGGTATTCCATATTTGGTCACTTTCCTCTAATAAATGAAATTGAAATTGAAACATTAAAAGGTAAAAAAGAACTATATCTTATTGTATGGACAAGTTGGCGGTCTATAGCTGTCTTAAGTGTTTCATTTCAATAGGTACCATAATAATTAAGCTTTTGAATAAAGTTCTTTAACGAAAGTTTTTCCTACTTTATACGTAGTACCTAGTATCGTCGTCTCTTTGTACACAGTAACTACCTATTAATTGTATGCAGCTCTGTAATGGAGAAAAGTACCTAGATGACTTAACTAAGTGTATTTGTTTCCAATAATATAACCAGATTTATTACATCTTACTTATTAACAACCTATCGCCATCTTTTTTAAATGGTTCTAACTACACAAACAGTGTTTTATCTTTTGATAAGGTTTCAACCGGGCTCGAGCGAAGCGACATTTCTGTTCTGTACTATGCTCACCATAGTTCCAGTCGATTCCAACAGATGTCACTGTCCCAAAGAAAATGGTTGCTTAAGCCATTAGTTTGGTTAATTTTTGGAGAATTAAAATATATCGTGGGTTTAATATAATTTTTCCAGGTGAAGTGACCTTAGAGCGTCCGATAGAAGAAATAGCAGCTATATCGCATGCAGGGGCTCCAATATTGCTGACAGTGGTCGCTGAAGAAGTCCGCCTGTCGAGGGAAGAACCAGAGGCGATGTCGTCGACTGTGCAGCTGGCGTTTATTCTTCCTGAAAGAGAGAATTCACCGCCGTATTTTGAGAATCAGTTGTGAGTATTTTTATTTTATAATTAACTAATAATTCTGTGAACAGATGATTTTGCGACAACAATATTTATTATAACTTTAAAAAAACCGACAAGTAGTTGCTTCAACATTTAATTTTTACAAACTTCCCAAAAAAGCAGGTAATTAGTAATATTATAAATATAATAGGCTGTATTTTATATATTTATATGATTGCTGCCTGATTATTTTGCTACGGCGACAGTTGGAGTAATGTAAAAATAGTTCATTTAGTTTGAAAGGGTAGCTAGAATGTAGTAGTTACAATGGGACCACATACTTCATATGTGTATAGACCGAAGTACACTTTCTCCCATAGAGGAAAAAATACCCACCCAATAACATAATAGATACAATATATAAACAATTCAACAAAAAAAATAAACAAATAAAGAATGTAAAACCAGTGGGTAGATAACCTACCCAATCTTACCTACGAATTTGGTAGGTACCAAGTTCGTTAAGATTGGGTGGAAACTAAGCACGACATGTCCAGGGCAAGTCACACACACATGGCTCGCTCGCTCAATAAGATCTCGTAGAATATCAAAAAGTACAATCTGCTATTTGAATTTCTTGTCCCGTTATGGGCTGAAAAAATATAATAACGATGATTTATTTCGCCTGCTCAATCCCAAATAGCTGTGGGATCGTAGTAATTACATAGAGGATCTGGTCATACATAGCTAGGATCAGGAAGTCTGGCAAGAATTTTAAGCAGAATCTATCCAACCAGTAGCAAGTATATGCTATAGTATAGCTAAATATATTAAAATGTGACTTTTATAGCCTCTCGTTCGCCAGAGGCGATACTCAAGTTTCTTACAACTTAGTTAAGTTTCCTTACCTCACATACTTTTCTGTAGCTTTCTGCTCCTGTTACACCCATCATCTTATCTTTAACTACCCATGTCACTTACACAGAACAGAACGGTTGAAGTTGTGAAAAACTCTATTAAAACCGATTGTCGATTTCTCATTCCAGCTACATAACCTATCTTGATGAGAACGCGCCTCAGGGCACAGCCCTTACCTTCTCCGATCCCTACATCGCCCAAGTCAATGACAACGACGCTGGGAAGAATGGAGTCTTCTCTCTAACCCTGGTGGGGAATAATGGAACCTTCGAGATATCCCCCGCGGTGGCTGAGAGACACGCGCCGTTCATCATCAAAGTACGGGACAATACCATGCTGGATTTCGAGGCGAGGAAATCTGTGATTTTTCAGGTACCTAACAAAAATATCTAGTCGTCATGAAATTATTTAATTTTAGTCACTGGTTCTACAAAAAAGGTGATCAGTTGTCTTATACCTATCTAAAAATGTAGGATGTTAGCTTATTACAATTTCGTTTCTGTTCAGGTATAGATCAAGGAAATGATAGATTTCCTTAATCTATGGTCAAGGTCAGTCGGCGTCCGTTGGCGACGGTCCTATAAATTATTTTCCTTAGCATAATATGTAACATACCAATCAAAATATGAAGCCGCCATACAATACAAACAAACTATACATAAACTTAGCAAATAAAACTAAAAATTTACCTTTGAAGAAGAGACTGATATATAAAATATATATAAAGATCTCCAGGTTAAGTTTATGTTTGATTGTATGGCAATGGTCTCATATTTCGTGTGATATCTTGTATAATTTTTCACATGGAGTGTTTGTTCCGAATGATTTAAACGATTGTAATTTAGACTAATGATAAAAAAACGTTTTGTAAAAATTATTGTACTGAAATGTAGTGTATATTTTTTTCAGATTGTAGCTCAAGAGCTCGGTCCAGCAACAAATCTCTCAGCCACCGCTAACGTTACAGTTTACCTAAACGATATAAACGACAATCCTCCGATATTCCTTGATCAGTCGTACGATGTAGAACTTCCAGAAAACGTCACCGCTGGCACCAGAGTCGTCCAAGTTGCTGCAGATGACGTTGATACTGGATCATTTGGAAAAGTTCAGTTTACAGCCATATTGGGATACCTGAACACATCCTTACATTTAGACCCGCAGACGGGAGTCATAACAGTTGCTACAAACAACCATGGTTTTGACCGTGAAGCGATGCCAGATTTGCATTTCTTAGTAGAGGCTAGAGATAACGATGGAGTAGGTTTAAGAGTAACAGTGCCATTAATTATTAAGCTCCTAGATGTAAATGATAACCCACCAGAATTTGAGAGGACGTTATATGAATTTGTACTCTCGCCAAGTTTAAACAACTTTACATCATCAGCGTTTGTCAAGGCAGTTGATAAAGATGCTGAGCCACCTAATAATGTAGTGAGATATGAGATTATACAAGGAAATGCAGACGGAAAGTTTGCTATTAATGAAGAATCAGGTAAAATACCGACTTACGGTGTATTTGCTTGTCTTTCAAATTGCATTTACAATAAAACGCTGATCATAAATTTTATTGTTTCAGGTGAACTGTATCTCTTAGAAGTCCTTAAAAGATCAAAGAAACAAAACGTTCACAGACAAAAGCGCCAGTCTTCTGAAGAAGACGCGGAAAGTGAGGTTTTCATGCTGACTATAAGAGCATATGATCTTGGAGTGCCAAGATTATTCTCAACCACCACTGTGAAAATATACCCACCTGAAAGTAAAACAAGGACTATGTCATTCATAGTGCCCGGTGCTAACCCAGATAGAAGAAAGCTGGAAGAAGTTTTAAGTACTCTTTCGGGGGGTAAAGTGACAATAGTTGATATAAAGCCTTATAAAGGAAATGGTGCTACAGATTTAAGTAGCCAGGAGTCTAGTCAAGAAAAGTAAGTTAATGTTTGATAATAAGAAGTTTTTCGATATATATTTCATACTAACGTTTGTGAGCAGTACAATTTTGTATTAGATAGAAGTAAAACAGATATTCAGTAATTTAAGATTCGGCTGGATACCGAAAAATAAACAAAATGCCATATTTGTCTTTTTAGTATACTTTTTGGAACGTTTTGGTATCGATGCGCTGGATATACCGCTGGATAGACCAGAGTGTTTAGCTATCTAGCTAAAGTTTAGCAGGATATTCAGTAATCGTTAAACCAAGTATCTGTTAATTATCTAGTACTAACTACTGATCTGATTTATTTCAGGAGTGAAGTTATTGCGATAGTAAGGCTCTCGGGCAACAATGCAATAAATGTAGCCAAGCTTCAGGAACAGCTTGCTAAAAATGCCACAATTTACAATACAGGAACTGGTATAAGCAGTGGAACGGGTGTAAATCAAAACAGTGGCACTGGGCATAAAGATCAAACGTCTAGTGATGAGCATGGTGATTCGGTAAGTGTTCATTTTAATTTTCGTTTTCTCATTTACACGCACAGACAATTTTTCTTTAATTTATGATGCTATTTCATTTATTTTTGATTATGTATTTTATTTTTATAACACTATAGCGATCGTAACATATTATTTTATTAAAATCTTCTATTTAATTTAATCTAACTGACTAATTTCTGTTTTATATTTTTCAGGGCTTATACAAAGCAGAAAGCCGGTTACTTTTCTGGCTTCTAATTTTATTAGCTATATTAGTAGCTTTGGTTTTGTTACTGCTAATATGCTGTTGTATATGTGAAGGATGTCCTCTTTACATGCCACCTCGGTAAATATACTTATATTGTTTTTTTTTATTCGAACGTGTTTTGGTACTAACTAACACCTTTTCCTTTTGTCTAACAGCCTAAAGTGCACCAACTAATTCCAGTATTCACACCAGCTTTTGCCACACTGTAGGTACCTTTATCACATATCAAATTTTATATTGGAATTTTCTGCTTTGGTTTTAAGTTGTGATCTTAGTATCTCAAAAAAGATAAGTGTCTTTTTTGTCTTGCACTGCATTAGTTGCTTGTATAATATTTTTGTTTGTAATATTATGTAAGACTACAAAACAGCTAGGTACATAGAAATCAATTAATAAATTCTAGGAAAAGAGTGATACGTGTCAACTCCACAGAGGACGACGTGCGATTAGTGGTACGCGACAAGGGAGTTGGCAGAGAAAACAAGTCGACGCAAAATATACAGAATAAATCAATACAGTCTAATGAGTGGAGAGCAAGAGAAGCATGGAGCGCTGAACAAGCAGATTTAAGGACAAAACCAACGCAATGGAAATTTAACAAAAGAAATCAGAGATCCAAAGAAGCCAATAAACCTGCTTCGACCCCGGGAGATATGAGACAAGAGTATGTGCAGACGGCGGCTGATAACGATTATAAAGACAGTAGACAGTCCTTTCGAAATAGGTAATTTATTATTTGTTGTGTATGCTTCTCAAATTATATCATATTATATGTTAATTTCCAGAGTCAAACAATTTTTTTGTAATATTATTACCCTAACGTAATATTTGATGACATAAATGTTCATAGAAAAGGCGTAGTCATTTAATTTATAATATTAAGATAATTATTTATTAAATATATTTACTATTTTCCAGGGATGGACCAAACATAATTTATACGAAAGAAATGCAGCTGCAAGAAGCATTTGCGAATAAACACAAAGAATATATCGATGATTTAGAAAATGGCTACGACAGAATCGCCACCTTGCACTACAATAGAAGAGAGCATGACAACGACTCAATACGAAGACACGAAATCGACCGAGGCTCTGACGTTGGAGTTTTCCACAAGTCTGATGAAAAAACTGACGATAAAAGTCGAGAAGGTCATGAAAAGACACATGCTCCAACTTCTCTTGGCAGAGACCAATTTTTTATAAAAGAAGGTAATACGGAAATTTTGAGGCTCGTAACTAGAGGAAACAACGAAGATGAAAGATATGTTAATCTTCCAATTCATCAACAACGCCCAGTGACTATAATCCCACATACTCAATACGTGGTCGTTGATAGTGGCAAAGATCTTTTGATGGAAAGATTTATCAGAGAACAAGGAGAAGAGGCTAAAAATATACGCGAAAGAATGGGTAAAATAACGACAGATTTGGATAACGTTTCAGCAAAAGACGGTAAAAGCTATGGTCAAAGATCTCAAGTTGGAAGTGACGTAATTCAACACCAGTATCATGATTACACAAACCTTCCACCAGATGTTCCCGGCACGGTACCAATGAAAACAGAATTATTGCAAACAGCGCTACTAGAAATGCAAAACAAATCGTCAATAAATCAAGAATTATTAGAATCTTCTCTAAGGAAACAAAATGAACTACTACATCAAATTCTTATAGAACGTGAAAGGATGATGCATAATCAAGAAACAGCTTCGCAAATTGAGAGCAAAATGGAGACTCAAAGTTTGCCTGGTCACTCAGTAATAGCTACACAAACTGAATGCCATATTGGGACCCAAACAGAACCTCAGTTATTGAAACCATCACGGAGAAAAGCCAGGAGTGATAATGATTCGTATAGTGAAGATGACTCTCAAATCATGGTAGAAGATGATGAGACGAAAAAAGCTGTATGGGTCAAAAGAAAAAAACCTAAGAAAAAAATCAAATACAAGGATCCTAGACGAAGTATACGAGCTTATGATTTAAAAAGAAAAATTAAAACTCCAATTCTCGAAGAGAGTGAAATTTCTCCGTCATTAGAAAGTGAAAAATATGTGAAAGTTAGTAAAACTAATGAAAGAGAAGAGCATGTAAAAAACTATGGTGATAGAACCAAAAGTGTCGTGACAACTTCTAAAAATGAGACGGTGAGTTCGACTCAAATAAAATTATCTGAGAGCGAAAAGAGAGCACGGCAAAGAATATTGATGGAGATCGCTGATTCCTTGGAAGATAGAATTGATTCTGACATAAGTGATAAGCGATCAAGACTTCAGAGACAGTCACCTGTAGCTATTGAAGAGTCGACCTCCAAGCTTGCTCTCGAACATGAAAGTAGTAAGGACAGCAAAAGCCGAAGTAGCTCAGCGTCGGGTAAGGATGGTCGTAACTTAGTATTTTCTAGACAAGGTTCGTCAACAGAGGCACGAGATGAAGCAGAATTATTAAAGTTAAAGTCACCTGATATTGACGAAGATGAAGCTAAAAAAGAATCATCCAGTAGCAACGAATCTAACAGAAGGAAAACTTTTGAAACAGAATCTGTTAAATCGGATGCCAAACCATCTCAAAAAAGCTTGCCTCGTTACATGCAATGGTATGGTAAGAAATCAGCTGCACCGTCAAAGGCATTGGCTCATGAAAAAGCCATACCTAATAAACCAAAAAGAGGCTCGAAATTAAAAAAAGAGGATGACAAAACCAGTCGATATGGAAAAATAAATCCGAAAGAAGATTTTGAGTTAAAAAAAAACTTCAAAGTAAAAGAAACTGACTTTATCCATCCTCGTTTATTGAAAGAAGAGAAAGTAACTCCTGTACCTGAAGGGCCATTGCCTGACGTACATCCTTTACTTCAACATTCTGAGCACAGGTATGAACATAACTATGAAAATCAGAATCCTCTTTGCTATATTCAACCTACACACATTCCGAAATACTTAGGCGGTACGCCCAACATTCCTTTACCACGCAAACAGTCCGATCAGCCTATTTACGTAAACCAAGACAACGTGAAGAACAAGGAAAAGCAAGAAATTTCCGAAAGTGCTTTGACTCACAGCATATCTATATCTACGAGTTACGAAGAAGATGTAAAGAATGCTCCAGAAGTTCACGTGTCCAAGATTAATATAGGAGGAGATAGTGATGTAAGCCACAGGATAACATCTAAAATAGAAGACAATGATTCCGGTATAGCTATGAACACCTTAGTTCAACAAACCGGTAATATAAAGCGGTTACCTATTACAGAGAAGAAAAGTGTCTTCACTATTGCTTACGACGATGTTCAAACAAAGCAACTAAGACCCGACAGTAGTTCAACTTCTTACTGATCTTTTATTATTTTAATAAGTAATAAACATTACGAGTGCCTTATTATGTGTAACCAAAAGAGTATTATTATTATTGTTTATATTCATTGCGTCATTAATTGGAAATAATAAGACTTGTGACATTAACGCCGTCCAATATAAATTGTACATACTAATTATTATTATTATCAACTGCCTTATTTCAGGACTGGATTATCAAGTAGTTTTTGTAATTACAATTAGGAGTAGGTATTGTTCACTTGTAAATATTACGAACAATGATGTCGCATGTTGAAAGTATTACGGTTTTAATAGTTATTAATTATTATTTAAATTATACTATTATATTATTACTGTAATTTTACTTTACAAATATTCCATGTAAATATGTAATAAGCGTTTAAGAACCTACTTTTTACTATTATAATACTCTACGTGATTATTATTAAATACGCTGCATGAACAGTGTTCAATTATATATTTGTTAAAAAATATAAAGTTTTGAACATATTAACAACTTGTTTTTATTTTTCTAATATAAGGATGACTAAGTCCATTTCAACGTTAAAGTTAGGAAGTTGACAAAATCATTCCGAAGTACCTAATCAAACGATATAAAATGCTTTATATTTGACGCCTTGTAACATGTTTGATCTTAATCAAGGGTTAGTCTTATAAAACGCCTGATACTTTACTATTAGCAACTTAAACACGGACGAAAGATATCCTTAAACATTGTTTTTTGATAATTGTAAAATTATTATACACAATTAGAGATATAATATTTAAGATCTTTATTAACTGCTGTGATCTGGCACCATTATGAGTAATACGCATTTATCTCATAGCAACATTCAACAATATAGAGCGCACTCTACACTACAAACTTGTGTGACGATGACGTCATTTGGGACCATTTGGAGACTCTTCCCTCTGTGATTGCTACGGATAGCACTAGGCATTCAGAATGAGTGGAGAGCTAAATTTTCGCTAAACTCACACGCAGACATTTCATGGTAGGTACTACACACATAAGCAGGAAAGTAGTTGTTAGTGTGTCTCTTTCTGTTCTATTAGTATTACTACAGGAATGAAAGAGTAGGTGACACAAGGCAACGACCACGACGTGTTGCGTAAATGAACGAGGGCACAAAGTACACTGAATTAGTTTTACTACTTTACAATAGATGGCAGTCACAGTAGGTTTGATAGATAGAAACAATCCGTAGAACCGTTATAAGGGTTTTAACCTGATTCTAATAAATGGCGTCTCTGGTTTCTTAGTAGTGTACCTACTTGCCGCTAGATGTCGCGCAATTGCTGATTTACTGCCTCAGAGACGTAAATGGTTACTTTACTTGTAATATCATTAAAGGATGTAAAAAAAATATAGTTTTGATTAGACCCAATAACAAATCATCAAGTGACTCTGAGTATCAACTTTTTGAAATCTTTACATAGTGATGGTTGAAGTTACCAGTAAGTAACCATTTATACAATAATAGCAAAAGATTGTATGTAGGTAGGTACCTACATAATTTTGTGCGGAGCAGGTAATTACTATACTGGGTTGTAAGTAACTTACGCACAACCTCTAACTCTTTAGTTGCCACCAAAAACTAACTAATCGCGTCTTAATTTAGCGCGCCTTTTCTCTAATTTTATCTAAAAAATACCTACGTAAAGTTTCGCACTCGCGCCATCGCAAGGCTAAATAATAAATATACTCGTTCAACATAGAGACGCGTTTTTAATATATTAAATATAATATAATATGCATAAAGAGTTTGTGCAAAACTTACCAGGGATTGTTCTGTTCTTTGAATTGTGTCAGAATTACGATTGCATTAAATCATAATCAATAGTATTTTATCTCAGATTTGGCAGTCTGTTAATACCAACTCTGACCTATTCTATGTCAACACGACCATATACCTATGTCGCAATGCAATTGTAATTATAACAAACTTGGGCCCCAGGCATGTAAGTACTCGAATAAACCTCGTCTAAAATATTAACTGTTTCTCATTTATTACGTAGACTGCCTCTTTCTTATATCCCTACATATACTTACGTTCTAATTTATAAAGTTTTCACATTGTTTCACCAGCAGTCAATCATTCGCGTGAGCGGTTCTTCATTCAGCTCATTTGCACAGACGACTCGGGCGGAAAATTATTTCTTTTCATATCCCCATTTTTCTCGTCTTACTTAAAGTTTCACGAATCAGCGGGAGTTTACGATTCTTCTGTTTATTTTTCTTCATTTTTCTCGCTGTGTAAACGCAGCCTAATTTCTTATTCTTGTTCATGCGTTTTTTTGTTTATAGAACTGTATATCTATCTATCAAAGTTGCATTGCTCGCCATAACCATTCTGTATTTTCAAATAATTTTAGTCGCATTTATTTTAATTGGAAAAATAATTGTAATTAATGAAATAGGACTAATTTTGAGAACACTTTTGCATTATTTCATCTTATTACTACACATACCTACCAACGTACCTCGGGGGCTCCTGTTAAATTTTATTTAAGCCTACTTACTATAATACCCATCTGATCATTGAGTCTATCTAAATAAATTTATTTGTTTGATTGATCAAAAATTATCAAAACATTTTGTAATCAGAGACACTATCAAAACTTTAAATAACAAAAGTACTAAGACGACAGAGACAGACAGGAGGCTATCTTATGTAAATTGCATTTCCCCGCGGCACTGCTTTCACGGTCCACTGGTTTGATCATAATAAAAACTCGCGCCGTCGCCTCCGCCAGAACTTTGACCATAAATTCGCTGGTCACAGCTATACGTAGCTCCGCATAGCCCTTGGCAACACTTCAGACCCCACGATCTGCTCTTAATATAATAATAAATATCACCGTATACTTAGCAACGCTCTGCACTACTTTTTGCTGAGTTTTTTTCATCTCTTTGTTTTTACCGAGGGACCATTAAAAAGGTCGATGCGGGCGATATTTTATGCGATTTTAAGAGTGTAACAGCTCTAAATGTACGTTTTATTGTAGGTGGGTTGAATTATGAAGGCAGAGGTTGAAAGTGTTTGATCTATGTGTTAGTTTCTTTTTCGGATTAGGGTCAGATATGGAAAAAATAATGTGGGTTTTGCCCTGAAAAAGAGTCATTCTGTGTACTTGTATACTTCGACCAATATAAAATCAATTGGTATACTTAAAGAATATGAATAGAGATACATTAATCATAAAATCTATCAGCTTCACTGCTAGGTACTTCAATGATCTCGATTCACCGTCACCACCAGCTATAAAGCGAAATTTTAAGCTTATTGTTTCATTTTCAAATCTGCTAAATAAGCAGCTCAATCAGAAGTAGCGGTTGACTCATTATTCTAAGGGAAGGAACAGCAAGGGTTAACTTTGAAGTATCATTCCCATTTGTTAATGGTCAAGTTGCACCCCTAATTTTGAAAGGATTGCTGTAAGTGAATTATTGAACTGATGCTATTTATTATAGATGCTTTATAACTTTGTGCTATGATAATATTAATTGGGTTTTATCTGCCTGATGTTAGATCGATTGATTTTACCGAATGTAATTAAACTTATGTAGTTCAGTTAAATTTTTACTAAGAAATGTGAAGTTACAAACCAGTAAAAATTGCAGATAGATCACTTATTTGGTTGCGTCAATAATATTTCTATGTTATAATACTATTAAGATGGCCTTACTTACTGAAAGCATCACATTCATGTAAGTACTTTGTGTCAATTTTTAACAGTTTTCCCAAAAAAAAGAGGATGTATTCAACTTGGCTGTAATTTTTAAATCTTGTTTCTGATTTCTCAGCGACGGCTTAACAGATTAGAAGAAATATTCTTTTGTTCGTATTGTTTGTTACCTTGTTACTTCAAATGTTATAAAATGTTACTTTTTTAAATGACTAAACTTGTAGACTGCACTTACATCCATCCATCCTATCTTGTAGCGGGTGACTATACCTAAACTGCGATACCCTATAAATTTAAAGTTTTACTTTGATCAAAACCATTTTTTTAGCTCAAAGTTATAATATGCTTGCTCAAAGTTATAATATGCATTATGATATGCTTGCCGAATTTAGAAGAAAAAGATTGTTGTTATTTCCGGACGTTAACTTACCATATTACTTAATTAACCCAAACTCATAACTCAAAAAGGTCATCAAAACTTCCCAATTAATAAAATTTCTGTACCTAATGAATTCGCGAACGACAAAAATTGACACTTATTGCTTTCCTACGGATTTGCCTTGGAAAAAGCAATTAATCACGTTGCTCCTGTCCAATAAATATTTTTTCTTTAATTATTTTCTTATGATTTTAATTTTTACCTCCAGATTGGCCCTCCCTTGCCTGATCACGGAATTTGAACAACTGTCTCCACTCGAATTTTTTGCTGAGTTTAAGACTTTTATTAATAAAGCTGAAAGATAATTAATACTACTTAAATTTTGTTTAAGCTTCGCAGAACTTAATTAGATTGTTTGGGAGTTCTAATGAAAGAAACGGGACATCTGGTTAGAGGGAAAACTAATTATAATATACTTTTGTTACGGAAAAATGCGTGAAGCAAAATCAATAGATTTGTATAGTCATAGTTAAAAAGCATAAAGAACTTCAGAAAAAAAATTGAAAAAAACTTTGAACAAATCTTATCTATTGATTCTTAACCGTAGATAAGATACAAATAAAATCCCTATATGTTTTTTCGTTAAAAAAGTAATATTTGCATTTGCTCTAATCGTCTTACACGATTTCTGTATTATCCATTATACATAAATTCTTATTCAAATTAAAACCATTTAAAAGATACAATTAAAATAATTCCATTGCTCGATTAAAATAATTTCATCGGCAATTCTGAATTGGCATCGAAAAACCTTGCAATTAACCGCCGTTTGTCCACAACAAAAGCGCCGACCCCCCAACCCGAATAACCCCTCTTTTCTGGGAAATTAGTGATGACTTCAATAAAAATAATTCTTGTCTTTTAGGCAAATTGCATCGCGAAAAGTCCGCGAAAGCCTTTAATTAAGGCCCCCTTGCCACCCTGTAAACAGTGTCACCCAAAGGAGGCCGTCACCTTTTATTTTTGTTAATTCTTGGCGCTCTTTCTTCGCCGCATAAGTTACTTTACCCCTTCCCACCGTGATTCTTTACGCCTTTTTGTCACCGTTTGAATTCTTTTGAAGACCCCCCTCGGCCCATCTGCTACGCCCGTCAATATTAACTCCTTTAGGACGGGTTAAACTTTTTAATATCCGTTAAATTTCGTTACACGGAGCGTAATTCCTTTTAAGACTTGAGAAAAAAAATGTGTGTAACATATTTTCTCTCTAGCTTTTCTTACTCTGAATACTTATAAACATTTAGAACGTTCCCCAAAACTTGGTAGCGTTCAATTTTTTCATACTAAGTCGTATGTAAATACAAAAGAACAAAAGTCGCAATCAAAACGATATTTCTTAAGATTCGGTAAATTATTCACGAGGGTCCGAAAAAAGTGATGTAAATCAGAATGTTTAAAAAAGGAAAAGTTTGTTTGGTACGCGATCGCGGTAGGACAAGGAATTTTAATCTATTTCCTAGTCGATTAATATGCGGGGCTCGGCCGGTCTGGCTCATCTCCTTTGCCTTTATTGGTGTTGCCATCGCGCTGCTTTGATTTCGATGGGACTAATTACCTTTCTTTGTGGTAAGTTCCATTTGCAGTCCGTGCCGACGAACTGACGGAAATGGTAATGGGAATCGAGAGATTGAGTTGAATTTAAAACAAAGAGTGAATTCTTGAAGGTATTTCAGTTCAAAAGAGAAGTGAGAAATATAATTATGCGAAAGTACACAAGTAGACTTACCGTGGCTTTATTAAAATTGAACACTAACCTTAAATTGATCGAATTAACCGAAATTAAGAAGACCAGACATCCTCAAACAACTAAAACTGTTCGAATAATAGAAGTTCTATTAACAAATAAGTAAATAAAAGAGTAGTTATATACAGAATTCCAGATGTGAAATGTGTTAAACGTTTTTTATGTTGGAACTTAAAAGGTACAATTATATATACTCAACACGGTTTTACATATTAAGATGAGGTTAATTTAACTATCTCTGCATAAAAAAATTAACCAGTGAATAGTTTATCTGAGTAATTAACAGATATACAAACAGTAAATCAAGACCACATAGTCCCTTTATTGGAATCACGGTTTGAGTTAATATTCCACCAATTTCCATAACTGCCGATGATCCTAAGGTTCTTGGTCTTGGTCTGCCGGCCACAAATACGAGTACCACGCCAATTGAGCATGGAATTAAATCACCGATTTTACATAGAATGGCCATTCTGACGTTAAGTGTATGTAACATTGTCTTACTCATATATTAGACCTCACATGTCAAACAGTTATAAGAGTAATAAAAGAGTCTGCACAGGTGTAATTTTTGTGTTATTATGTTTTATTATATACAGGAATATCTACTAGGGTATCATTATACTCATCCTAAGAAACAATTTTCACTATAGAACCAACTGAAACCGAGAAAAAACTCAATTCTATTTTAGTAAGATGTTTAACGTCCTATAATACAGGTTTTTGCTTAAACGGCACGTTTAAATTCGAGTCTCAGCGCTTTATATTATAAACCCAATACAATTATCAAATTTTGGTTAATTCAGTTACACTTTTGCTAGTTGTATAATTAGCCAAGGAAGGTGTTAATAATTTTTCAAAGGAAGGGGTTCTAGGTTCTTTTAAAGGTGTAAAAAAATGAAATCGGGCTTAAGAATCTTTAACCATTATTCTTTTTTTTGTTACATTTACTTCTATTTATAAAGGACAGATACTTAACGCATTGGTTTCTGTTTACCCAGTTAAAGTCTCGTATATTACGAGTACTATACATAGACATGGACGTTGTATGTTTGGTTCTATTCAGTTAACTACATCATTACAACTAGTCCGTAATGTTATAATTTTCAGTTTGCATAAAATTTTAACAGTAAAACATATTTGTGGCAATAGTACCTATACTTCATCTATTGGTTCCATTTTCCGATCTACCATTAAATCTACCACTATAAATCTATGACCGTACCACATTCAAGCAAGGCAATATTGCCATAATATATTCAATATCCGGGAGATGATAATTTACAGGGGTAGAATCCATTAAGGGTGTTTACCTGACCTGTGCTTAGTGCTTACTAAGACAACAAGGGGCGACGCGAACGGTTTGTCTTGGAAATGTCCTTTGGGAACTTGGTTTCGACTCGAGTGGACTGTTTATAGTTACGAATGTCTCGCTCGAATCATGAATTTCAACGCAAGAGCAATAAAACGATTTTCCTGTAAAAATCTTCATTAATTATGTTCATAATAATCTGTTTTGGTACGAAAACCCTACACTCTCGAGATTATCTAAACCGGTCCAGTAGTTTTGTTTATTCAATATACCTATCTTTTAATTTTCTATGAGGACGTTATAGGTAAGTAACGTAAGTTTTACGTGCCGTTAATCGTAACTTGTTGGTCTATTATTAATTGACACTTAGTGTATTGTCACAATAGATGTCACTTACGTTATGTTTGAGCTTTTTTTTCATTAAATACCTCCTATGTTTGTGTTCCGGAACCTGCGGCTGCGGTGCGAAATTCGACGTGCGAGATTAGAATATCAAATTGGAAGTTCGATGCTTCACCTTCGCCCCGCTACTGTTTATCTTCCTTTCTTTTATTTTGTTATCGCAGGCGGCGTGTTTGTTTATGTATATGAATGGGAGAAAAAACTTTAAATTATTCGTATGGAGTTTTGGGGAAGGATAAGGTACATTTTTAAGTTTAAGTTTTATATGATATGAAAATACTAAATACTGCTGTCTTGTTTCTTACTTTTTAGAAACACTGTAATAGTCGGGGTGTAGATTTAGGTACTTTATGAAGTTACTATTCCACAATCACATGCATCGTCTAAATTGACTATCTATAAAAACTGCTGGCACCATTAAAACTGAATTGTCTTTTAATAAGACGAAGTATTTCATCATTTAACAAATTTATTATTACCTACTGATAGTAGGGTATGTCAGCGAGCATGTATGTCCATTATTCTTATTTTTTATTAAATACCCCTAATTAAATAAAAATAAGAATAATGAACATAATTATAAGAACTTTGTTAGCCTGGTGGTAAATCTTAAACAACGAAATTTTGTCAAAATTTGTAAAGCAGTTAGTTTTTTTTTTAAAGTAACTGAAAAGAAAGCAGTTTTCCCTTATTTTTAGAATTACTTGTGCATTACCTTAGACTTAAATCCATACGGGAAAGCTCAAAACTTGCCATTACCCTAGTTAAGCAATTCCAAGCCTGATTTACGTCTTCACCGTAGAGTTCTTACCTTATGATATGGAAATACGTTTACGGCCAGCATTTGGCATATTTCAGTATTATATCCCAGATAATCTCTAAATATCACCCTTGACACTTTCGAGGAATATTTCGTGTGAAGAAATATTATAGAAAGAGAGCTGGGGTTATTTTTATGAATTTGTTCTAAGAAATATATTTTCTTTATGAAATAAAAAAAACTGACTAAAGTTAAAAAAAAAAATTAACTTTAGTATTTATGCATGATTTAAGTTATATAAATCTGTAATTTCAGATCAAACTAGTATCAAACGCCCAAATGAAATTCCAAATGAAAAAATATTTTGAACCTTACTTTAAATGGTCTTAGCTCTTGTACAATGTATAAGAGAAGTGAAATATGCACACCCTTAAGGGTTCAACGTATAAGGTGCGTTTGGGGAGTTATTAAAATTATAAACAAATACCATACAAGTCACTTTATGGCGCCTCACGGCTAGGAATGATTTATGTGAGAAGCATGGGTCAAGTTTAGTAGTTTATATCAGGTATGTAGGTAACATCATTTCTCCAATGACTTAAGAATTTATTTAGAAAAGATATGACATTATTTTCGGATTAATGCGATTACAGCCAGGGCCTGGATCGATATGTTTTTGTTTTGTTTGAATATCCTTATTAATCTCATATTAATCTTTTTAAAAGCTTTTTTAGTGAAGTCAGTTGTTATTTTTTGTTATAAATAATACTCCAACGAGTAATATTTATTTACCGACCATCTTTTAACTGTCCCTAAAAACTTTCTAAAAACATACATTAAAATCGCATTAGCATTAGATCTGATCTAAAAAACTCAAAGATAAAGCAAAAAGGCAATTTCCTTGCCGATCGCATGTTGACACTTTTCATATATCGACATCCTAGAGGGTTGTTCTTTTCTTTTTATTTCATATTGATATCTGGCAACCCTGTCGCTATTCCCTTTATTTTATATTAAAGCGATAAACATGTCGATTGCTAGATTCACGCGCGGCCGCTCTCCCTAGCTACATCTTGGGAAAATGGGACCTACTGTGAAATAAGACCATGTTATATGCATAGTCCATATTATACAAGTAAGGCGCGATTGTTCATTGCTGAAATATTCACTTCATAGTATTAAGGCAACTAAGGCGATAGCCTTATTCCTTAGGCTATTTGCCCGAGTCCGTCAGATAATGCCAAGAATTCAGAATGACGAGATCTCGAAACCCACAAGCAAAGTGACTTGATCAAAATTGTTTTGAGGTTTTACATCTATTCAATCGTCAGAGATTAGTATCTATAGTTAGCAGGGTTTAAAAGATGTTTCACAGAAATTATGGCGTTGAGAGCTCCATTTTTGTGAGCAGCGCACGTTCCAGTTTCTGCATACAAAACCCAGTGCAATGATCTAATATACCTATGTCTAACGAGTTGCTTAAGTTGTTAACTTGACTTAAGCGAGTTTGCGAAGTTTAAGCGAATATTTAAGCAATAAAAATTCGAGCCTAAGAAAGAATTTCACACGCAGCATGCATACTTACTTATTGATTTGCAATTATTGCCCGAGCAAGAGAAATGTTGACTTATACGTGATGAGTCATAGTTTGCAATAACTTTTGAATAAACTTAATATACCGACATACAACTATTGCCTTACGCAGTAGTATCTCCCCAGCTTCCAACCTTAGAATATGCAAGTCATGAGAAAACGCTTATCTTGCCGCGCCCGGCCGCGATAGCAGATAGACGCAGGGATGAGTACCGTCACGGTAACATATTGCCGTTTGAGCCCAATACCTACGTATTACATAGCGGTATGCTTGATTACGTTCAAATTGTAGACGTGACTTTGCAAACCAATGACTTTTCGATATTTGGGATAGTGTTATTTTAGTCAGAAGAATGAATAGAGCCAGGTTGGGTCAGCCGACTATTTAATTTTGGACTTTTGAAAACATTAAACCCCTCGTTTTTATTTCGTTAGTATGGACGGATTCTCACCTTCAGAGGCATCCGCTTGTAAGAGCTATGCAGAGCTGCAGCCGAAGCACTCCCATAATTCCACAACTAGGGCATGCAATACCGGTACTATTTCCAATACGGTATTAGTTTCGGTATTGGGACTCAATACCGGTATTTGTGATTTTTTATAAAATACGTAGTGACAATCAAATTTCAAGTAACGTAACTTATCGCAGTGAGCAAAATTAATTTTGTTAAAAAAAAAATTTCCATCATATTTACGCAAATAAGTGATTTTTCGTTTTTGTTATGTCAATTTTGACATTCGTGAGGAGTGGTATAATTGATAGAACAATATGACCATTGGAGTCAATCTAGAATATAAAAAAAACATTTCAGGGTTGCAAGAATTCCACTACAATTCACAGAAGTTAGATATTTTTGTACACAATAAATAAAGCAACTGATGCAGGTTTCATAGGTTTTGCGTGCTGACTTTAAGTAGTTTTTTTTTAACTTTTGTGTTATATGTCACCATACAATTTGTAAATTGGTCAGCGTCAAGCTCATGAATTTTCAAGCTTAATCAAGGTTTTCTTTATCAAGTTATATAGTCGAATATCAAGTAATAAGTCATCGTAGTCATGTTAAAGTTACAGTATGTACCCTAGTAAAGCGGTAAGAACTTTACTAGGGTTCAATGGAGATTGTCTGCGAAACCACGTTAATTCGTCGTTCATAATCCTCCATTACCTACTAAACATCAATACTTAAAGAATCACTAGTTTTGCAATAAATATACAGTCCAAGGCGCCATTATTTAGGTGAACGCGGGAAAACCTCAAAATGTCTTAATTGTCTACTTGCAATTTCTCATAGTGTGACTATAATAAGACAGCTTTAGACATTTATTATTTCAACCTCTTTTCCATACTTATTTAATATTCGTTAGTCGATTTCGCCAAATACCTGAAAACCTAACCTAAAAATTGAAAATCTTACAGAATAAAATAACATAGCAAATTATATATTATATTACTTTATTTTTAAAGTAGCATTTCTCTTAAGTCTCTTTTTCATCGTAAGTAATTCAGCATTCGATGCACTCCTTCTCACCATCATAAATTACACACTACGATTGACCACTCAATCCCTTAGGGTTTCCACATCAGCACATCTATTGATACAGCGTGATACGGCACTGCCCGTATCCATTCCGTACGGACACGTCGAAATCATTAAAAATGGGCCTCGCCAACTGTCAGCCCTGATGAATCGCCTCGCTACACTTTGAGAAGGAACGCCTCAAGAATGAAAAGTAGCCCGTTATTTGCACAATTTTATTATCTATCAATCAAATTTGTGTGAGGAATTGAAGATAGGAACTAATTATGTTGATTTTGTATCTTCAATTCTACGCTGCATCTTAGAGAGGTACGATTACTTCTGTCACTAGTTAAAAGAATAGTAAATGGTAACTGTAACGCCTCGGTTCAAAATTAAGGTAACTTTACACCTTATTATTTATTCTGATATTTTTATTGACTTATGAATAATGATTGAGTATTAGAATATCCAACTAAATTCAATTGAGGAGTATTTATCAGTCAAGAAATTAATAAAATTATTTGAATAAGCATTTATTTGAAACATATCATTTTTGTAGTTCTCGATTATGTTAATTATGATAATAGCAACCAATTCATAACTCAAATGTCACTGCCTAGGCATTTGCAAAATACTAAGTTATCTTTAGAAAACACAATTGGTAACATTTTACACAAATTGTAAATCTTTAAAGCCTCAGAAGATGTTGATTTACTTTAAATTAAAATAAGCACATAGGTACTGAAAGTTACATGTCAGCTGAACTTTACGTAAATTCTTGAAGGAAAATACAAAAGAAAGCCGACGTACACGTAAATCTCAAACAGACGTTGATTAAACATTAACGAAACAATGTACCGTACGAAAGGGTTTTACAACTCCGTTATTAGCAATAACACACATCCCTCCTATGTGCAATAGGGACATAGAACAATTCTGTTACAGTCAAACAAGTCGACAGGTTACAAGACCTCTTAAAAAATCTATTTCATTTGAGCATGCATTTTTTTCTGTTTTTTATGTTTATATTGTATATCATACATATCTTAATATTGTATTTATATAATATTTCATTGTAATTAATGTAGAGCTAATAAATTCTAATTAATAAATTGCTCGTATTTTACATTACTTTCCGGCCTAAGTTTTTAAGAGTTTCGCAACATTCGATCGTGGTCTAAGTTGTCCATAGTAATAAGCATATAACATTTAACGGTATTCTGTAAGTCTAAATTTGTTTAGAACTTGTGTGTGACAGAAGAAATAAATTCCTTACCTTCTCGCTACAGGTTACTAGAACTTAATTGTACTTTTGTATGAAGTTTAAAACCAGAAGAAATTATTTGTGCTGTGTTTTTTAGCAAATTAATATATGCCTACTAAATCCAAAATGCATCTTCATAAAAATAGTGATATAATTATTTGCTTGAGTTATTATGCTCAGTATAGTTTTCCTACTAGGTTCCAAATACACTGTGACGCGCATAAAAGCTCTTGAGCCCATAGAACCACAGAATACGTAGTACCAGTGAAACAAGCGATTGTGTGAACAAGCGGCCGCCAGGGACGCGAAACTTCTCGAATTCCCGGACTGGATTCCCGCCTTGTCGCGAGCACAGTTTTACGACGAAATTAATATGGCAAATTAATGCGCGTATAATTTTGCTAGGGGGGCTTTCTTGCGACACATATTGCTGTTACAATAAGAGGTGGCTGTTTTAAAGGTATATAATAAAAAAGTATAACAATTTTATTATTTCTTTGATTCTATGTTGAGAGATAGTTAAAATTAGTAGTCGATTACTAAAAACTTTATTTTTGATAACTGACAACTAAGATCAACTAAGTTTACAACTTTAAAAAAATGCAATGTTGTATTGTGCTCTGGTGCGAAATAATCACTATTTTAATCTAAAGAAAGCTTATATATCTGTCTAGATGACCTGATCTACATACATTTCAATCTGGGCAATAGCATGCGTTTTTAGTCAATCGTACGAGTAGGTATATCTTTAGGCCTAAAGTCAAAACTGCCGTAACCCCTTAAACTACAATACGTTTGGGATTCGTATCATTTTTCCATATGTAAATGATGTAACAACGGAGCCACAAGACAACACAGATATGCTAATTAAAGGAAAACACGGGATCCTGTACTGTCTAAATTCTACTGTTTATTTTGAGGAGGCGACGAGGAAAATGCTGTTTTTTAATTGCTGTGTCGAATCACAAATGGAGCGGTTAGAAAAAATTAAGATGAGTGCAAGAATAATTCTGAATTATTTTTTATGATTCACCTACATAATTTGATGGCGTAAGAATTTCAATAATTTTTACAAAATTATCTGTTTACAGAATCATTGAATGATTGCTGTCTTATAAAATGCCTGCACTTAGAATTCAGTATTTTCTATTTTCTCCACTTTATAAGAAAATTAATTTCAAAGCCCCCTCTTTTCTCATTTCACCTTAGCTGTTTTTGTGTGTATGTGTGTACTAGGAGTGCATAATAAGGAAGAGCGTGTGAGTTTATCTGTGCTGTTTTGTCACGATTCCTGAATTCCATAGAAGTCCATAGACTTGATACTAGTTTTCAGGGTTACCGAGTACTTAAAATCCCGGAGTTCATGAAACTTTGCAAGGATAAGAGCAAGGGCTACATCCGGTATGTAATGAATTTTCTTTTCTCATACGCAATAGACAAAATCCTATATAGTCAGAAGGGATGAGAAAATTTACTTATTTATTTATTAAATAATTAATTAAGTACACGGACTTCCAGGCCAGTTACAATAATTAATGTAAGATTAAAATTATGAACACATTACACACTTTATTATTACATATTTACACATTTTCATCGAATTTTAAATCTTAGGACTTAGAACTAATTCAACAATCTATACATGTGTAAAGTTAGTCAGTTCGATATTTAAATTCTTAGAAAACTAATGCCTGCTTGATTCATTTTGTTTAACATATTTTTTTAATATTTATAAAAACAGTTTTTTTATATATAACTGTATGTTAAATATAAAAAAGAAAAGAAACTTATGAAAATGAATGAAACGAATATTTAATTCTTTACATATTTTTTTATACTTTATATACGTGTTATTTTTATAATTTTGATGTTTATTTAAATTTGTGATTTTTATTCTGATTACTGCATTAATAATGTTTTATAGCTAATAGCTATTAATACCTAAATTGCCCAAGCCAAGTCAATCCAGTCAAATCATATCAGGAAAAATATGATTCTCATCCGATCTAAGATGGTTGCTAGTACAAGAAACATAAATTAATAGCAGACAACAAACATAGAATGGCATGGAATATGAATATGGCCGTCGACAATATCGGGAGCAAACAATTAGAGGCGAGTTAGGGGCGAGGGTGCCGATTAAGTTATATATGCGGGCCAATAAGTTCACCATAAAGCAAGAAGTTCTAGGGATAAATAGTTTTCAGAAGTGTTTATCTCTACGAGTTTCTCTGTAGTTTCTCCTAAGTCTCCTTCACTTTAGTTCTTAACTTAGTGGAAAAGTGTTCATCAATATTAAACATGCATAAAGTTTTTATAAATTTATCAATAAATACGGTATGGTCACAGAGTTTTCTTAAAATTTTAGCCCGAAAAAATATATGACCAATCGCATGATACATTTTTTGGATAAATCAAAGATTGCCGATTGATGTCATTGGTTTTTTTCTTCCTTTTTTGTTGTATAAATAGTATTTCTAGGTAGAATATTATTAAAGCATCAAGTTAATAATTATTTCTTATTGACGTACTTAAATACAATAATATTATATTTTTTTAAATTGACATATAAATTGACAATCAAAATAACTTTACTTTTAAGCTTAACTTTAAACATATTCACATGCCTAGCTCAGGAAAAATAGGCAGAACTGTTAAATTATACAACATCTGTACTTTACCCTTTTTTGGTAAATAAATGTTTTGAATTGAGTTGAATAGTTAAAAGCAAACAACCGTTTTATTTCTTAGCAATATCCGTTGTGTATCTACTGAATTCGAATTGCATGGTCTACGTAAATCCAAGAGTACCTGACTCAGGAAGATTAAGATTCATCCAAAGGCCCTTACATGGAAGCAAACATTGTATCCGGTGTCTTGGTGTTTGCGAAGGTAGCAAATGTTAATTTGGTATTCACCCTACGACCGCCCAATATTAATATTTTGCCAAGACGGGGACTGTTTTGCAAGAAAAACATTCATTACGTAATCGTGCTATATTTGCTATTGCTATGCAGATGTAGATGAGATCAGTTATTGTTCTCTGATTGATAGATTTTTTTACTTTTGACGTCACAAGTATATTATTTTTACATTGACAATTATTTTTGACGTAATGTCTGAAGAGCATCGGTTTAAAAGCTCGTATAATACGAGTAGATATATTAAAATTAATTAAATGCAAATTTCAATATTGTTTATAGAGCGTAGGAGAAATGTGTGTTTTTAAAAAAAAAAAAACAGGCTTGGATTTGACCGCAACTTGCCTGATGTAAAGCGACGATGTGAAATAGAAATAGATATAGAAATATATTTATTTGCAACAGAAAACACAACTTAAAAACAAAATATGTAACATGTATTACTAAGTGATTTCTGTCACAAGCCGGTCCCAACTTCTCGGATCTTCCGTCGAAACCGGGACGCGACGTCACGCACGTCACAATCCACAGAGTTACTTCTGTCAGTGTGATAAACTAGGCTACGAGTAAAAGTCAAAGACAAAGATCGACAAAACGAAAACAACAACAAATCAATATTTCATAACACCATCTCATAAAGAGTATTTTTGCTATTCGATATCTGAGTGCAAAAGCCGTTTTTTTCCGCTAGAGGATAAAGTAAATTTGAATTTAGAATATCGTGTGCACTAAGTTTGTGAATTAAAAACCTCATTCAACCTATTTACTTCTACCTCTATGGTGCCGAATTCTTCTTACAACCTTTTTTATTTTGTTATAAACTTACACTCGGAACCTTTTTGCTGTATTTTTATTTTTCGTGTGTAGTCGTTTCCTCGCTGACGTGGGAAGAAAAGTTACGTGTTGCACTCGAGTGCAAAGATTTTTCACCTCGTGCTCTTTTAAATCCCTCGCTAACGCTCACGATTCTAATTTTTGAATCACGAGCGCAGCGAGTGATCAATTTTAGAATCCTTCGCTTGCTCAGTCATCAAAAGTGAGCACGAGGTTAAAAAGCAATTTTGCTCTCTTGTATAACAAATAACTATTTCTAGTTTTCTCAAAGACTACAAAGACGTTTTAAACAAAGATTTCCATCAAGCTCCCTAAATTATAATATGTAAATAATCACTGTGTGGTTTTCAATTTAATTTATTACTTTCTTAACAAAAGAAAGCTATAAATATCTAATAGCTATGTGGTCTAGGATGTGGCACGCTTACCTAAAAGAAACCGATTTACTCGCTATTTGTGGTTTCATTTTACTAAATTTTGTCACTAAAATATAGCAAGAATATAATATTTGAAGCAATATTTCGTATATTTTTAAAGGCAAAACGTTCAATACAAGAACACATTCGTCAAACACTACTCGTACTAAGGACACAGAAGTGATGATCGTACCAAACAATAGCCCCAAATTGTCGACACCCGCAAAAACCAAACACAATTAAGACGTTAAATTATTCGGATGACAAGGCCCTGGGGGCCCTAATGTCCCTCTTAGCACTTTAATAGTCAGCGGTCCCAGGACAGCGGTCAGTAACGGCCCGGAGGCGTATCCGAGACATTCGGGATACTCCCTTTGTATGTTACGGCAGATTAGTATTATAAGGAGAAGGTGGTATGTAATGAAAGTAGTTTAGTCACAAATATATTTAGAATCATTTAGGGCAATCTTTGAATGACTCAACTGAAAGAAGAGAACGGGACCATTTTTTTAAGTTGATGTTGATAAATTTATTACTAATGGTACTTAGGTTATTTAACCATACATGATTTCAATGCTCCTAATAATTTCATTCTATTTAAAAATCAAGACAGTCAAACTTACAAAACTTAAGTAAATATATGGTATAGTAGGTGTCCATAACAATTCTAAATTAAAAAAGAGACTGATTTATTTCATCATTTATACTTCCCTAACCATGTCAAATATAGATACTCAAAACTCATCTGACCTAAACTAAAACTTACATGTATAAACAAAATAGGATATAGCCAAAAAGTGTCGTCGATAAGCAAGTTAATCCTGAAGACAAATCGTGCGATCATTGTGGCCGTTTGGGCTGTGTCCGAAACTGTACAAGGGAGGTGACTGATGTGTTTCTTTTGTCTCGGTCTTCCACCCGGTAGAGAAATAGTGTCTATTGTGTTATAAAGTGAAGATTTATAGGTATGTTGTGTAATAGATTTTGATACAATAACCAACTTTCATTACGGCTAGTGTTTATAGAAACTATTCAGTTATTTCGATTTAATAATGAAACATAAAGACCGATTTTGATTAAGTTTAAATAAAACATCTCTAAAAGTATCTCTTTCAAACAAAAAATAAATAAAAACGGTTCAGACGTCTCTGAGGAATCGGGTAAAACATAAAAAAGGAAAATCGTATTCGATGCTTATCAAATGAGCATCAAATTTTTAATGTTGATAGATATGTTAATAGAATAAATCACAAAAAGAGGAATAGATGCTCAAAACAGGATAAGAACATTTTCCGTATCAAATTACTTATTTTATAGAAGCCGAATTATTAATATATATGGAAAAATAGTTTTCTTAACATTACCGGTTCTAAAATTTCTACATTCTACACCGAACCTGAACAAACGTCAAGTCCGACACATTAAGTCCAGCCAAGAGGGTCGCTGTCAATCGGGGTGGCTTTATTTAAAATCGACGCCTATTGTGTCTAAGAAACTGCTGTCCCTTAATTCAGTCTGCTGAGATTTGTGGGAAGGGGACTTATCGATCATGACTATTGAGGTTGGAATTTCGTAGATAAGATAAAGCGTGTACACAGTAAACTTAATTCTACCAAGTTAACAAGCCCAACTGAAAATTATTAATTTTGTAATTGGTATCTGGACTGATATCAAAGTTGCACTCTTGAAAAAATATCAAGAATACGCATACTCCTACATATCCATCCAGTCATTTCAACCGATTTCTGAGTAAACAGTTTTTATGTAATTTTAATTTAATGTAAATTCAAATTGGAACGCAACTTCTAGTTATATTTAAAACTAGCTGTACCCGCGACTTCGTTCGCGGTTACTAACCTTTCATAATTATGTCAGTGGGACTTAAAAAAATTCTATCGGTGTTCCTTCTGAAAGTCTTATCATTGTCTGGAATGCACTGGCTCTCAAAAGAGGCCGCCGAAACACACCGTTAGGTGCTTAGCATCATATTTTTTAACTTGAAGTGTTATACTTAAACGGTATTTCAAGCTCTGCTTGAGTATTGTGTTTAATGGAACCTCGTACCTCTCGCACGGCAATCTACCCCCTTTAACTACCCGGTCGCCATCGCTACAAAAAATTGTGGACGCTATGTGTTGATACACGTACAATCATAATCTATGCCGCAGCTATAAACTCGTGATTCTAGTATTTTGTGGCCGTATTATACGTTTATTCTAACTATTTTAAAGAAGATTGTCACTGTACGATTTGTATGGAATATTTTATTTAGATTTAAGCACGCGTTACTGAGTTATAATTAATTACGACTTTCATCCCCCCTCCCACGGGAACCCCCGCTGATTTCCGGAATAAAAAGTTGGTAAGATACCTACCTCATTGTATAAACCTCAAGCATACCGTATCTTTAACCAAAACTGATCTAGTAAGTCGCTAATAAATTCTACCCAAATCAAAAAGATCAGTAAGTAACAAAACTTGCGGACATATCCAAAAATCCCCTATTTTATTCGTTGGCAGTTTCCAGCATTATCGGCAAATCTACTAGGCAAACATGAGTCGTAGGGATATTCGCTGAGACTTGCGAACCGGATAAATTGACCGGTAATAATAAAATGTAAGGGGTAAGAATGTAGATGGCTATTTAGATAATTGTTGGCCGGGCGTCCAGTGTATTGGAAGCGGATAGTCCGATGTCCGATAGTAGGGGGTTTTATTGCCACCCTAGTCATAGTGAGACTTTATTGGGAGACAGTAGTAGATACCTCAGTATTTTTTTAATGATTAGAAAACCGTAATGATGTCCTAATTAAAACCATTCAAACAAATTATTAATGAAACATAAGTATAAACCTGCGTGGGTTATTGTTGAGGCTAAATTATATCCAAATTACGTATTATACCTAAGGCTACAATGGACAATATTTACATAATATTTACATACATTTACCTAAGTAAAAATGAAAATGTAATAAACCTCGACACATAATTCGCCATTTTGGTTTGGCGGCCAACTTTGATTTGAAGTTTATCATACTATTTAGTATTTTTCTATTCAAACCCTTTCATTTGATAGCTATATTGAGAGAGTTGTGAAAAAATATGTGATTCTCCCTTATTTTAGCGGTGGCCGTCTTGGGCCGATTTTCATCAAAGACAGCTAAGAAAACTCTCGACTAAAATATCTATAAAAAAAAATACAAAATTACAATTTAAGCATCCCTTCGAGAACTATGCCACAGACAGAGAGGCTCGTTAAACTTATAACACCCCGTCGTTTATACGTCGGGGGTTAAAAAAGATCATACTCAGGTAAAAAAAAAATCTTTGAACATAACATTCAAAAAACGAAGACTGCAAATGCAGGCTGCTTGCTTCCAGCACGATTCCAGCCATAGACAATTGAAAAAAAATACAAATAAAACTGTTACGCAAAAGAGACAACACATCAGAAAGTAATTCAGGGAAGAGCACCTATCAATGACTTATGATGATACCAATTTCTTCTAGTCCAATATAAGGCATCGTACTAGCTCATTATTTCAAATTTGTTAGTTTACGTACTGTAAACCCAAGGTATAGCATTCCCATGGTCATTTATGGGAAAACTATCAACGGTCAGTCGGATTGATGACGGAGAATTTCTTTGTTTCCCATTTAGGAGGCGAGATATTGATGCCTCGCTTGCCAGTTGATCTATAGTAGTGGTGCTTTGGGTGTTTGTCGTAAATGATCGTTTACGACATGCCTGAGGCTAGTGTTACTCTAGCAGTTCAGGTTCCTGCTACTAAATTATCGTATGGTTTAAAGCAAGTAGGACTGACTGCACACATCTTATAACACATTATTATATCGATTTTGTTGTATTTTAAAACTCTAAAATACACATTGAGTTTTGGTTCGTTAAATCAGATATTTAAACTTTAAGTAGGTTGCAATTCAATTTTATAAACTTTTAGGATAATATATAAACTACACTTTGAAGCTTTATTTTATAGGCAGCAACAGTCCTTACTATTCCACAGCAGCTAAATCTTCCACTGATATCTCGTCATCCGAAATCAATAAGCCTCTGTTGACTGTTCACCCTACAATTTACATTCAAGTATGCATGAGGCGGTGCTAAGCCGAATATTATGAGACTCATGACGCAGGTGGTGTTAAACTCCCTAGAAATGTTGGCAAAGCAGTCACGTCGCCAAGTTTGGAAGACGCATCAAAGGTTAAACAGATGTATGCAAGTGTTGAGTAAGGAAATAAAAATTCTGGAGTTTGAAAGTATCAGGACGTGTACACTTTCAATACTGGCAAATCGCAACAACTAGTTCTCATACATAGAAGAAAAAATTAGATTCGGTTTAAAGACTTTTTATTTCTCAAAAGAAATTTACATTTCGCTTATATGAGAAAAATATTTTTAAGTAAATCTAAGCTTCGATACAATCAAAAGGAAGTAATAGTTAAACAAATAATTATTTACTAAATAAGTAGTACCTACGTATACTTTACACACACTACATACTTACACACTAAGTGAAACTATAATAATGATTTAAAGTGTAAATATGTTTGCACCTTACCCCACGTGCCTACAACTAAATATTTTTTGTTCATTTAACTTGGTCCGGAGTGAGCAGCGGCATGCATCGCTCGCTGCGAACAACTGCAGAACCGGTTAGTGGGGGCAGTCGGTTTGTGCGTCACAGTGTAGTTTTAACAGACAGAAATCAATATTTTAATTATTCTAAAAGTTTGTAGTCGCTTTAAATGTGTTGCTTCAGTTTGTTTTTGTAATTATTAAAAGATCCGGCATTTTTCACCTCTTTAGGTAAGTTGTTGTAAATTTTTACTCCCGCAAATGTAATGGATCGCTTAGCGAACACGGTTCGAACGATCGGAAGGATAATATGGTCACTTCTACGACGTGATATTCTGCTATGAATTTGACTTTTTTTTGTAAATGTGATATTTTTAACATGTATTGATTTATTTAGAATTTTTTTGATAAAAATACAAGTGCTGTAATGGTGTAATTGTTTTATATTCATGTATTTAGTATCTTTATATATTTTAACTGTAGATGTTAGGTAGTCGTAATTGAATAGGGTTTTTATAAGTTTATTTTGAACAATTTGGAGGCTTTTTATATTCGTTTTTGGTGCGTGACCCCATATTTCAATTAGATAAAGGAGATGTGGCTTAACTAGAGAATTATATACCGTGTGACATATTTTTCGAGGTAGGCATCGTACTATACCACGAAGTGAACCGAGTAGGGACGATAATTTAGAGTGAATATGTTCCAAATGTATTTTCCAGTTTAATTGACAATCTAAACGTAAACCTAGATATTTTTTAGATTAGTATGTATTTGCTTCCAGTGAATGCTAGTTATAGCCTAATTCAGCTACAACAATGGTTTCGGCTTTGTGATAATGCCCTCAATATATTTAAGCCGGTATTTTTATAACCCAGCAATTGCGATACTAATAGTATCGATAATTTAATTTATATGTTTAGCAATAAAATGTGAAAAGCGATTAAAAGAAATGTCTAAATAATGTTTGGAGCCCCAGCCTGGACAGTGTACATGATACTATACATGTTAGTGATTATTATTAATTAATCTATTAACTAAATTCAAAATAAGTATTTTATCGCAGTGCACAATATCTAAATATTTCCGCCCTATTTACGCAAAAAGGCGATTTTCAATTTTTTTAACGTGTCAATTTTGATATTTTTGACGGTGAAACAAAATTGATAGGTACAGCATGTGACCATTAGAGTTAACCTAGAATATAAAAATCTTTTAGGGATACCATAATTCCACTATAACTCACAAATATTACATATTTTTGTACACAATGAAGTAGGCAACTGATGCAGGCTTCATTAATACATAATATTAATTTTTGGTAGACGTACGTCTTGGTCAAAAATGAAACAAATCCTTTTATACACAAACAAAGCTTTATTGCTTCGCGCGTAATGTTCATGTTGCATAGTTTATGAAACCGACCGGAAACGCATATTTAAAATATTTCAAAGCCCTTTTAATATTTATTTATGATTTATGGTGCAACTGGTAGTTCTAATAAACCAAACGAAAATACCAACCATCATACAGATAAGCTAATTCACTAACACAAAGACTTATCTATATCAAAGGAATGTTTACCGATCTGATTATGGGACGTTTGCTCCAACGGTGGGTGGTCAGTTGACCGTCATAATTTGGGACCAGAATGCGTTCATTGGTGCATAAAATATTCGCAAAAGGGACAAGGGACGGTGAAGGTAAACAGTGGAAGCAGAAAGCGCAAACAGCGACAGTCGCGTACCATTACACTTCTCACCTGTTGTTTGGTCATGGGAGAAATAAACAAATGAGAAAGAAAATGAAGCAATGAAGGTGGAAATAAGCAAACAGTTTGTATTTGGTGTTTCACGCTTTCTTTTTGAATAAAGACTGCGAAAACGCAAGTTCGCGAGTCTTTTCAACGATGAATTAGTTGCGTCTGTGCAGCTTGGTGTTAAAGCTATATGTTCTGGGATTATTTTCCCCAGCAATTTGTTTTTTTTTTAAATAAAAATATTAAATATGGTGTTCATGTTGACGTCGCAAAACGGAAGTAATTACCGCAATTTTGAGATATGTTAAAGTGTTGTATCTTAAATGTTGCACAATGCAAAATAATGCTTCAAATTTCAAACCGTTAAGCTCATCTAGTACAGTTATTAATGTCTACCCGAAGAGCTAAGATCAATTAATTCATGTGCATATGCACAAGTCTATTAAGTCTTCTTAAACAATACGCGCAAACTCAAAGACGCTAAATTGTATAAAACAATAAAACCCTCCCAGCCTTCATAATAATAACAAACTTAACAAAGCAATAAAGCATCCACTCACACATGGGCCCTTAGAAATAATATTATCGTTACCGTACTTACTTACGGGAAAAATCAACATAAAGTGAATAAAAGAAAATTATGAATTGCCAGAAAATAAATTACCCCGCGTTGGCGGCAAAATAACATCACATTTGAATGCCTTTTATGCTTTATGGTTCTGTAACTATATGAAATAACTCCCGTTGCCGGTTTATGGGACATGAGAGCACGTACGCAGCATAATTTTTGAGTTGTTGCGAATTTTCGTACTTAAGAATGGACTTTGGATCAATAAAACTTCGAATAAATAATGGCGTAGGAATACTCTCTTTTCTTCTTTTATTCTGTTTTTGTTTTTAGTAAGTTGGTACATTTGTTTTGTAAAAAAATATAAATTTGATTATTTTGGACCACAAGTTAGTTGTAAGTTATCTCAAAAATAAAATATAAAAAAGGTGTACGACATCAATCACGTTTACCTAACACTGAATAGACAGCCACTTTTAAGGGGCCGGTATAAATTTCCAATTATTACATTATCGAGAAAAATGTAGCGCCGTCTCACCGCCTGCAAATTTTCCGGCGCACGTTTGAAGCCCATAATTCCTAATGACATGCAATAACCGTACCCCCAATTTTCGACATAAACCTCTCATAACAATATCGACATCAGCGTTTTTTTCCCGGGATATTTTTATTCGAGAATAAGTAACACTTTTCTGTGTAATCAAAATTTTGCGGGTGCGCTTTTGGTAGGGTTGTCAAAATTATATTTAAGATGTATATGTAAGTATTCTGAAATTCCCTAATGAAACCAAATTTATGAAGTGCCCAAATTGTATGAGATTTTTTAGAGAAAGTAATAAATTTTAGAGTAACAGTACATCGGTACAACTACATCGGTCGACTTCATTTGATTTAGTCTTTTTTGATTTTATTCATTCACAGCATGTGTGTCTGTAATGTCATCATGAAGTATATGTTCGTAAGTATGTTTTTTTAACTAGGGGGGAAATCTTCGTAAGATACTCCGTTCTGTTGGGGTACAACCGGGTTATGTAGTGTGTATGATAGTACCTACTAAAACCCCCCCGGTAGCCTGACTCAGTGCTTGAGGGAGGGCACCGGGATCTCCGTAGAACGCACCGGTGGCCTCCTAGCACGTGCATTTGCACCTCCTACTGCCTCTTACGACAACGTGAGCTACGCACGTTGTCGTCTTCCCAGGGCTCATGTCGGACGGGTGATGTGAGCCCCAACTCTAATCACCCTTGAGCCCAGAGGTCCCCTTTCAGTCGCCTCTTACGACAGGCAGGAGATACCGCAGCAGTATTCTTAAACCCCGGCTACTGGGTCAGGGAGACGGTGCGGTTGTTGTTGCTACCTCGGTGGCGGTAGGTAGACGACGTCGCCGTCGCAAATCTTTCCTCCAGCATTTTCTTCACCACGTTTGGCAAAAATAGGTCCAATCCTATTGTGTTGGTGAGTATGAGCCTTTCCGTAATCCACGCAAAGCACTCTTCAAGTGTGTGCTGCGCGGAGTCCATTGCAGCTGTGCAGTGGTAATGCCGAGGCGTGCGCTCCCGCCCAATCCTATGCAGATACTCTCCGAAGCACCCATGTGCCGTTAAAATCTGCGTTAGGCGAAAATTGACCGGTTCCTTTCTGTTTAGCCACGCATTGAAATGTGGGAGGATAGCACCAACAGCACGCTGTCGCGCATTTTGAGGCTCATGAAGTCGGTCGTGCCCCTTTTGTATTGCTTTTTGGTGCTCCTCCTTCCTAATTTCCGTTACCGTTGAGGATACCGATCCAGTAGTACTATGCGAACACTCGTACACCCGTGCATCCATCTCAATGTCCAAAGGTGGGTACCGCGCTATCAGTGTTGACGCCTCAGACGATATTGTTCTATTGCCACGCGCAACCCTGATGGCCAGGACTCTTCGCAGGCTATTGAACAAAGTTCTGCAGCGTTTCACACCTGAAAGCCGCTTGTACCACACGGGGGCGCCATATAAAGCCATAGACCTTATCACTGCACAATAGAGTTGATGAACGCCTTCTTTTGGTCCCCCGAGATTTGGTAGTAGTCTGTGCAAAACACCTGCCAACCTTTTGATTCGAGGGACTGTTCTTCTAAAATATCTGTTAAATCTCCAGCTACCGTCCAGAACTAGACCTAGATATTTTAAATATAGACCTACTTCTACGTCCATACTGCTTACGCACACTCAACATATATCTATATCATAGATGACTAGGTACCTCTGTCGAGCTCTATGGAAAAACAGCGCCTCGGTCTTTTGAGGTGCTGTTTTTAAACCCAGCTCATGGATCTTATAGAATGGGTCTAACTATTGATAAGGACAATGACGTCAGTAAAAAATCCGGATAGTAAGCAATCTCTTTGCCTGGTTTACAACCTGTGTCATACTGCTACCTAGTTCATTGTATTTCTTTTTTTATTTACTACATATATTACTAACTAGCCAGCGCCTTTTTCGCTGACTAGTTAGTAATATACTTATTAAATGATTGTAGTTTTGTATATCAAAAATATACAATACTGGCAACCCTGTTCTAGCAGGGAGTGTTTATCGGCTACTCAATTTGATTTTTACCACCGCACTGATTTCACCTCCTTCCCAGGAATGGTAAAGTAAACGTGAGGAATGACAATGAGCTGACAATAATCAATATCTGATTTACAGTTGATACGCAGAGTGAAAATTAACGTGATTTTGTATTTTAATTTAAATAATTCTATTTATTTGCAACCCGTTGTGTTACAAGCGGAATATATAACCGTTTAGAGCCAATAAAAATTCAGCTCTGTCGCAAGATCCACAGACGAAATTTTTAGCTGATGTCTTATACTTATGAATTAACTTCCTGCCAAATTTCAAATCTACGAGTAATACGTCAAATAGGCATCGAGATTTTATGTTTAATTAATTACGAACGTAAGAGGTTAGGTAAAGTTTATTTTACCAAAACCTATATTCAAGCCTCAACAAAAAATATGTTTTATAAAATTAACATTATGGACATAAACTTAAAAAGCTTCCATAAATATAACAACATCCCTAGGGAAGGGTCGATTCCAATCTTCGAAATATTCGTGACCAGTGGTGCAGAAATGTCGTATATTTAAATTCAGTGCGGTCCACTGCTGCGATGTTTCAATTGTCACCTTCTTCACCATCGTAATCCGGTTTAGTAGGGTGTATTTTTATATTGATTTGGTACTATTATCTTGTGAAACGAGGCAAGATATCTATCCACAGGATTATAGCATTCAGGCAGAGAATGTCCAGTGTCCTGAAATGTACAGTGTGTTAAACAATCTAATTTCAACTTTGTAATGTCTGATTAAGTCTACGAAACTTAAAACTAGGTATATAAGACCGGCAAATGTTGTAACCGAAACGACAATTTCTTTGGTGTTTTTTAGTGTACTGCGATTTTACTTGATTCGTTGCATTGACATAACAATATATTTTCTCTATCTGTGTGCTCTGTGCGGAAACTTCATGATGTTACAGTTAGTCTAAAATTTTTGCTATCGTGTTGCAATATCATGCAAAATGTTTGTGATTTACAAAAACCACCGGAATGATTACTACTTATTCAATCTGAAAAAGCAACTTTCACTCAATTCATCAAAATTATTGCATTTAATAGCGCATTTTAAATTAATCAACTTAATTTTTTTTATAAATGCTTAAAAATTGAAAATTAGATTAACTCTATGTCTTCTGCTGCTAAACCAACCAAGACATTATTAACAACACATTTTTTTTTATCAAACGCATCTAAACTCTAAACGCTTTTCCATCTCACAAAAATCTCGATTCGCTCGCAGAAAATTACCTCTGGAAAATTCGTTTATGATCATAAACCGACGAATTTAGAACACCTCTGCTCTCATTTCCATCTAAAGCTAAGTGTACATGTCCTCTCGATAAGAAACGATCTGCTTTCCGCTCACGTTCTCAAGCCTGAAGACCCGCCTCCCAGTTTATGACTAATGATAGGCTCACATGTAGTCACACCTTATGAAGGAGAAGACACAGTACACTGTAAATCACAGAAGAAGAGTTTAATTTTTGGTAAACACAAAAATTATGATTGATTGTAAACCGGCTTAGCAAGCATGTATGGCAATTCTTCAAATGATTTAGGCTTATTACTGACTTCCAAAAAAGAAGATATTTTTTTTAGTTTTGTTATCTGATTTTTTGGAGACGTGTAAACCGATTTAAAAAATATTATTTTAATTTTATCAAAAAATAAATTGGTCACTTTTGACCAATTTATTTATAAAAAACAAAACCTATGTTTTGTTTTTAAATCGGAATAACTGAAAAATTTCTATGGGCGCTTGGAGTACTAGTAGAATGTTATTGCTAAATATAAAAAAACAGATGTTTCATACATTTGGCCGCGCGTCAATGATAATTTTGTATGGAACGGCAATTTTTTTATTTTATTTTTTTAATTGCTAGAATATAAGTTATTGCTGATGGTCATCAGAAGGCCACCCTTAAAACGTTGCCAATAGATTACCAGTAACCCTGTTTAAAAATAAGATGTACATTTTCACTCTTCTTCCGGAATACTTTTCTAGTATATTAAAAGTCGTATCAGGTATAACAAAATTGTTTATGAAATTGACCCAGAACTACGTTTTAAACAAACTTTATCTTCTACATTTTAGTCCACAATGTATAATGCTATTTTACATTCAAATCATACTGTTTCCTGACCCTGATTAATGCTGTTTTCTTTGCACACATTTGTTATCGTCTTTTAAGAAGCTGCCGGGAAGGGAGGATGTGACACATGTCAGTAGAGATCAGTATGATTTATTTGGCTAATGGTATGTCATAATCATAAGCGGTGATAGCTTACAGTGTGGATGCTAGACTTCGAAGCAAGATACATGAGCTCAGATCACTAGCTTTTACTCAATTTCAATAATTGTTCCAATTCAGATCTTCTTGTTATTAATATTTGTTACAGGCTTCCCAAAAAAGGAGTAAGTACGCAATTCGACCTTTTTTTTGTTTTTTACTAGGTATGTTTTTCGGAGACGGCTAGACTAATTTGAAAACATATTTTTTTTGTTTGAGAGAGGAGAGCATACTTCTAAAATAGTTTAACGAAAAATATTAAAAACAACGAAATTCATCCGCAAAATCCCAGCTGTGATAGATTTTCAATTCTGAAATTTGGAAAATCTATGTTCCTAGCATTGCCACTCGTCAACTATGCATATTACTATACGAGTGTGCTCATTTTTTAAGTTGATTATTATGATTGTAACTAGAACAAATTTTCTTAAAGTTGTAAGTATTGAGGGATGTAAGATATTACTATTTGCAGCTAAACTTAACCCTAAAACAAACACAGTAGCACTCTCATTCCCAAACATTTGCACTCTCGCCGCAAGACGTCTGGGCAAAGACGAATTAATAACCAGATAAAGAAACTCGACGGATCTTAATTCATTAATTAACCTAATTGTATTTGCCTCGGTTACGGTTATTGTTTGCAAGATTTTCAGACCACAGAAAAAAAGCTTGCAGGAAGTCAATTGAGATCTAAATAGTAAAAAAATATTGCTGGCTAATATTGCATATTTTTTATATGATATACAAAGGATAAATGATTGCAGCAAGAAACTGACAGACTGCTGACTTTATAATTTATCTAAGTAAAATACAATATGAAAAATTGTATAAAAAAATTGTAGACTAATAAATTTCAAAATTGAGCTATGCGATAAATATGTGTCAGGTAAGCTTAAAGTTAAAACAAACGGATATGTAAAAATATATACAACATATTTTTGCAACTAAATAAATGAACTAGCTATCTTAAAAACAGGTAGCTTTTGGTACTTTTTCTTTCAAAATGTGCATGTAATAATATATTTACAACTTTAACTTCTGCTAGGTTATTTATGAATTTTTATCCTGTGACCATCGGCGTAGCGTGGGTGCCATAAGAATTGCTTGATTGCTCAAGAAAAGGGGTCGAATCAAAGTTACCGAAGAAAAATTTACCCAATTTAGAGAAAACGAATAAGCGCCGGATACCAACCCGTCGGAAAGTTTCCCAAAGATTTTTCACTTTCAACGTTAATTGCTGTACCGAAAGTAAAATAAATCATTGCTACTTTGCTTTTCTTGAGGCTTGTTTCAAAGCCCTAAGCTAATCAATTAATTTAACTGTTTGTTTTTTGTCAACTTTTAAAATATTGCCAAACAAAACTTTGTTTCTCCCTTTTTTTCGGTATTTTTTACCCCTCTTGGTTTCATTCATTTTAATTAAAGTTACTTTATGAAAGTAATGATAAGCTATTTTTATCCACGGATGAATGTTAGCCATCAGCTCCTTCCTAACGAAAATACATACAAACTTTCTTTTTCTACGAGGTATTGACGTTCTTGCCGATTAAAAATTGTTCCATAAAACAATGTCTTTACTATGTATCTATACCTAACATCTACATATTAAATTGAGATTTTGTAAAAATATAACTATGCTCGTCTATCTCATTCAGCAGAACTTATTTTTAACCTGTTTTCTTATAACTTATTTGCTACCGTAAATAATGGCACAAATAAATCGGTAAGTACGTTTGGGGGCGCATGATAGCTTTTCTGATAGTAATACAGTATTGATATAGGAAAACTTTGTAAATAAAATAGATACAAAATATCTCTTTCGCCCCGTGTGCAATCATAACATTTTATCATAGGTGTAGGAGACGGAATAGGGAATATCGGAAATATCGGAGGCCAGTAAAAAAGTTCGATACGTAACGTTATATGCGAAGTTTCATCTAATGTTCATTGTTTGTTTTTGATGGATTTCGTCGTTTTTTTATATCGCTAGAGCAGAAATAGTCAGAATTGGTGTCTATTTACAACATATATACATACACTAACATGTATTTGCATGTTGCTGTCTATTGACTTGTATACTCGTACTCATAATAGAGCTATCAATATCATACGGGAGTAATTAGGCAAGTACTTTATTTTGTTTACGAGTGGGAAATCCTTACAATATTCCCGGTTGCATTGACGTACAACCGGCGGACTGATTACGTATCTCGAGACAGTAGCGACAGCAACAGTAAAGCAACAGCGATCGCTTCGCGATCGGTTGCAAAATGTTTCTAAAACCCGTATAACGGATGGCTATCGCCCGCCTATCGCAAAGTTGTTGCCGAATGCACATTGCCCACGAACACTAGCGCCTCTAGCGACAGAGTAGCAATAAGTGGAAACAAATAACTGCAGTTTTGACGTGTATCTGAGTTTATGTGATCATATCAATAATATATATTTACTATGATTTAATTATCAATGGTTGGTGATCGTTGTGCAGTGAACACACTAAATATGGAAATAACAAAAAACACACCCATTTATTATTGTCTGCCTCTCTTCGCGTGTTTGTGGAAATCTTATGTACTTCTGCAAAATGCTAAGATTATTCAGTGACTTGGTGACTTCTTTCACAGCTTTTGAAAACTTGCTTGACTCAGGCCATGAAGAAAGATGAATGAGCTGTCAAGAGTGCTTACGTAATAACAAATTGTACAAATAATGCAACCAGAATGCACTATTTAGTTCACCGATGGTCCAGCAGATGGAGACCTAGTGCTCGATTGCTGTTGTCGTTGTAGTTGCTGTTAGCTAAAACAAAATTGACGTTTGACAGCGATAATAGCGAGATTTACGCCTGTTGCAAACCTGTCGCGAGATTCGTAATCAGTCTGCCGGTTATGTAGAATTGTACCTACTACAACAACGAAACAGTTAAGTACAATGTCGATCTAACCGATCGACATGGAACTTTCTTAATTAGTAAGTATCCTAAAGCCATTTTAATGTACATATTTTTCGTGTTATGTATAGAAATATACTTTTAAGCTTAAAAAATAATTGTTTGTGCAAAATATTTTTAGCCACGAAATATTTTTGACGTTTTATTGCATTGTAAATACAAGATCAAACACATATCTCAGAACACTCGATAATAAAGTAGCTTTTAATTCTGAAAAATCAGAAAAATAATCCAAACTTCAGCAATAAAACTTTGAACTTACTTGCATTTTCTTTTGCTACACTAGCTTACATCCTCTCTTATGGAAATGGACTTGTCCAAAGAAAATATTAGCTTGGGACGAGTCAGGTGCCCAAGTGGCGCTCTCTGTCGAGAAAGATCAACAAGTCTCCAACACTAAGAACATACAATTTAAAAAGTTTCCCGTAACTCTTTGTCCTGAACAAACTCAATTAAGTGCCCTTAGCTTGGAAATATTTAATTTAGTTCAAATTTTAAAGTTTGTATTGTATTTTTTACAAATCAGGCAAGTTTCAGGATTTGAAACATCATCGGTGCATTTTTATCTCTATTTATTGCCATGAACGCCTTATATGATATTTCCTTAGTAATCTTCTAAAACTGTTAGGGTTAGCACTTAGTCTTGTTAATGTGAAAATTAACGTAATTTGCAAACGTTATTAATATCGAAACATAATTACTGATAATATTAAGTCGAATATATCTACAGGATAAGCTCGAAGTGTCTTCTACGGGTGCAAAACGAAACTATGCAGAGGAGACTTCACGACTGTTATCCACACTTTTTACTTACTCTATTAGTAGATAAGACCAAAATGTTAGTGTATTTGTTGATTTACAGTCCATTTTCATCACAAATAAGATTTTTAATGCACTTAACGTATACGCATATCATGAAGGTGGACATAAAACTTATCTACGTATACGAGTAAAACTTATAAGTACGACAATGGTTATCAGGCTCTGTATTCTTTAAAAGTAATAGTACCATCACTGCGTCCATAATCAGGAATGCTCGAGTAAGTATGCTTGCCAAATTTTACGGGCGTCACGATTAGCCTCCTCGTAGCACAGGAGATGCTCTTTCTTGTCTACAGGCTCTACCAGCAGCGGGCTGGCTGCTCTCACAATAGGTTTGAAAAACACAATCATTTCATACCGTTTGGACATAACTGGAGGTACCCCGTTAGCAGCGATTTACAAGTAAGTGCCGTGTCTGACCGAGATAGTAGAAGCTACGTATACATTCACCTAATTTTTATGTCCACTTTTGTTCCGAAATATAATATTTTCTCCATCATACCGTTTCCAGATTATTAGAGGTCTTGGATCACCAGTAGTGGTACAAAAAAGATCAACCAAGCCGCCTACAGGCGCGCTACTGTTTGGCGGAGTAACTACTGTCATGAATAGCATAACTTGACTTATCGGTGGGTTTGTATTAACCTGGCACTCGTAAGTACCGGAATCTTCCGGCTTCACTCTGCTGATGTACATTCCCACGGTATTATATCCGTCATATCTGACTGAAAACCTAGGGTTCTCGATAAATTTTTTGGCCCATAATTGTCAGTCTCCTCGTATTGGATTCATCCAAGAAATTTTTATTTTTTATTCCTTGACTCTTTAGGATGACCTGTTACAATAGCTGCTGAGAATAAAATCATACGACCGATATCCATGGCGACTGATGTTGAATGCTTAAAATGATTCCTCAAAGACTGTCAAAGAATGACATTGTCAAATCACTATTGTCACTAATTCAGTCCTGTAACACAAATGTCGTCATTGCTAATTGTCAATAAATTCAAGTTAATAAGTAAAACTGCTCAAAACTCAGTTGGATCGCAAATCAACCATTTGTTAATTGTAGCTCCAATCTACTTACTTGTACTTGGAGGTTCTTGCAAAACAGCAAATGTAACCTACCAAGTAATCTCTACTTCCAATAGGCATTTAATCAACGAAACAAGTACCAGGCAATCAGAGCAAAGTAGGAGGTGGGTCTGAATTAGAATTGAATGTAAATGTGCGGGCTTTATCGGGGATTATAGTGTACGTCTGCAGCCAGAAGATAGTTGCGGCCCGTCGCTGTCCCGTCCACAACTCTATATTAATACAGTTTTCATGACCAGATTAAAGTGATCTTCCCAGTTTCTCTAACTTACTACGAGATTCGCAGATATTCAAGAGATCTAGTTATAATGGAATGTGCAAAGCCTTCGGGGTACCCGTATCATGAAGACCTCTTTAACAAATTTTACTGCGTACTAATCCACCCTTTTCGCAACATACTCCGGTCCCTAAACGTCATGTTACGTAGCCAGTTTGTAGGGTCATTATCCGACATAAATCTAGGTTATGCGGAGCTTTGTTGGATTTGTACAACAATTAATTTAGAGATATTTAAGTAATTAATTTGTCTGGGTGTTTGAAGGTCAACGTTTGCAGATAAAATTTTGTAATGTCACTCTACAATCAATATTCTAAACATGACCAGAAAACATCAATATGAACTCGTAGGCTTCCAGCTATAGCAATATCTTAAAATTTAAACGGAAAAAATATATATATTAAAAATATAACGAAGCATTCTTTAACCCAAAAAAAGTAAGTGTTTAGAGTTTACTGCTACTTTACATGAAATAAGCAGCATCAGACTACTTTTGAAAACTTTAATTTAATCATTAAACCAACATGGGACTTAGTTGGCATTCATTAAATCCGTGTCAAAGTGGGACACGCACCCACATTTCAAACTATCGTTAAGGTGCTGTTAGTTAGACGAACAAGATTAGGGTTCAATGTAGTGATGAGCAACAGCGAGAATACGAGGGATCTCTCATAAATATCGACAATCTAAATATTTATACGGAACCAATTTTATTAGAAAGTACATTAAATATATATACAATCATGATCCAAAACATTTTTTTTTTCTAATCGTTCCAGCCTTTTCTCAAAAAGTCCCCGACTAATTAAAAACCTCCTCTTTTTTGAAGTTGGTTAAATAAAAACATATAGCGTCTCTTCGGCTACGGTCATGCTTCATTGCATGCTTCGTTACTACTAGTTGTTTCATCAAAACTAAAATCTCGCGGCTTCAATTAACCGAGCTAGAGTAGCGTCTGTTTAAGTCAAGCAGCAATTTCTTTCCTCTGAAAATAAGACTATCTGCCTTAAATGAAAACAGTTCCAGACGGGTTAGCTATTTCTGATATACGGTATTTGACAGATTGTTTACTGACACGAATTTAATATTGGCCTACTTAATTATTGCACGGAAGGAGTCGGAACGGGTAATATTGACATAGGTATTACTTATCTATGTATACGTACACTGTACTCATTATGATAAACTAACTTTCACTATGGGACCAACTCTGAATTCGAGAGAATATCAGCTGTGTTATACATTTTGTCGAGGACCGCTGAACTTAAAATTAAATCAAGAACTACAAATATGAAAATGTTCAACTGTGCTTTAGAACAAGAGAAAAACCACGAACATTCTAAGGACTAATGACATCTAATACGCTTTCCGCGTCTCTCATCTATAGTCTACCAACCTTTACCACAGCTGTCAATCCTGCCAAACCGCGCATTACGCTAAATGGCTCGAGTAACCGGATCAACGAGTCCCGGAACCCCGGATAGGGGAGGAAATAGTAACGGAACTGGAATGGAGCTAGTTATGGACAATAAAGCAATGTTGGCGCGTAATGGGCCTTGTCATTTGATGGTCATAGGTTTTGTACATGATAATTTTATGTGCTTAACGAACGTAAATTCGTAAGTACAACACCACTTTTAACTTAAGCTATATGAAGCTTTATTAACTTTTAATTTTGTTTTTGTTAATTGATGTGTAAACGGGCATGAAAATATCTGAATCTAAATAGTTACAGAGTAGTAGCACATTTAGGTTTGAGTCCACTTTATACAAATATTGACACAGGGTAAATTTAAAAAAAGCTCATTGCCTTCCTGCACATATTGTCTTATAAATATATTAAAGAAGTTTTTAGTATTTATTCATGCTTCTAGCTCTACCTGCCAACAGAGATCAAATATTACTGAAATATTCAAAACTGTAACCCAACAAAAAAAACAATAAATCATAATAGATACCATAGCTGACGTCACACCAACATAAAATATCCAGTCGAGTTTCGCATTATCGCCATTTCAGTACACATTAAATCTTAGAACCAGCACATAAATAACCGAAAGTTTTATCCCGCTGGAAATAAGCACTCAAAAATGCAAAGAGCAAAGCGTTATAGCGCACGTCGGGTGAATTTATTTTGTTTCGCTTACAATTCAAATAACCATAACTCAAGTTGGGCCTAAGCCTATCTAACGATATAATGAAATGCCATTAAGTTGCGAAGAAGGTTAAGCTTAGGCTGCGTTCTAATAGAAAGCAATAAAGGTATCGTATTTACAAATACATAAAATGTAACAGTTTTTTAATTATCTATATTTTTCTTGGCCATTACGATAATATCATTTAGAGAGTTCATATTGTTGATACATAATGTATTTCTTAAACGTCATTAGTCCATAACAAGTAACTGTATGTAATACAGACTTGCAATTACCTCTGGAAAGAGAAAAGTATGCATGATCAGTGCCAAATACCACAGATTTCTCCAAACACTATTCAGAACATTTAAGAACGATAATGGCCTTGCAGTGCTAGTATTTTAATTATATTCTTTGAAATAAATACAGAATCATATATTACAAAAATCAGTACACTGTCTCAGATGTAGAGGCAGGCTCAATCTCTACCTATAATATAGCGGGGGAATTTTTCGCAGTTATTTCATGTTTTTTATTTTATTTCATCCATTTTTTTTTGGTAAATAAACGCAATGAACTGCTACAAAATCCAATATTCACAATGTGTTTTTAAATTTAGCATATATTACAACGTTTACTGTATAATCAGCCTTAGTACCGAAGTAAAGCGTAAGTTTAGAGACGCGTTTACTTTCTTAGCGATAAAGATGCTCGCTTTCCGATTTATTGATCACGGATTCACGGTGACTGAAGATAAAGGGAACTAATTTGTCTCTAAGAAATGCTCATTGTCGAATTCAAATGCTTGAAAATAGTTAATCTTGAATTTACTTTTTCAGTATATTCTATGTAAGGACCACTTGATATAGCCAAAAAGCGAACATAGATATGATTAAAAGATTCTAAATCAGATTTTTAAAAACTATCTAGATTATCTACAGAAATATTAACTTAAAAATATCGCTACCGTAGTAACAGAATCTCTATTTTATGGTTCTGTGATTTAAAAAAACATAGTAGGCCAAACGAGCCATAAGTACACCTAAGTATTGTAAGAAAGTACTATTTTTTACGCAGATACTATTTATTAAAACTTGAATGCATATTGAATATTTAATGATTCCGCCTCGACTACTTTTCAAGACGCAAACTTTTTAAAGCTCAGCCGACCGCGAACACCTGAATAAGAAGCCCGACTTTAAAGATCCGCCATCTTGGAATTATATAATTAGGCAGTTTACATGCGGCGGGCGAACGGTGTATGAATGTTACCTATACCCTGACATCGGACCTTTGCAGCTATATCATTTTACATCTACAACCCTGAAGGGGGCGGACGGAAAGAGTGCGAAAGCTCGCGTCGTAAAATTTAATAAGCACAATGGATTAGGTGCTATTTGTAAGTGACTGGTTCCTCGTATGGACTGCTAATGTTAGGAATTTGTAGAATATTTTGTTTTGTTATTTTTGCTCGTAATTATTTTTAGCTATTAACAATAAAAAATTACAAGGAGCGCTTGCAAGTTGACATTAGGCAAGTGGACAGTTGTAAAACGTAAAACTGAAACTCGTACAGAGAGAGAGTCAGGAGTAAATCTTTTTCTTCTGTGCAAGTCTGCTACTTCTTAGTATTTTGCTTTACGTCAGGTGATAATCGTATGCAGTCAAACGCAAGCCTTTTTTTCAATGAATAAAATATGGAGTTGGGAATAATATATTCTAAATTTTTATATGTAACAAGAAGAAGATTATGTTTGACTCAAGTAGAATATGATTCGATGTGATCCTCTACAATGCTATACCTTCTTTTTTTAAATATTCTGTAACTTATTTAAATCAAATAATCTAATATATTCTAAATTATACTTGTTGATTGGGAGGAAAGCTTTCTTCAAGGGTGAACATTGAGTGAACACTTCAATAAGTAAACATTGATAATATTCCAAACTCAATGTTTGCTCATTTTAAACGAATTGTTCCACCCATAATTGTTTCGTAGAAGACAAAACAATACAATATTGCAAACAACCCAAAGCATTAAAGAAATATAAACACGAAACCCCGCTAACTACCTTACCCTTGTTTGTCGAAAGGTCTACTCTACTCGCTTGTAGAAACCCTGGGTAGGGTACAACAGCTCTAATATTGTAGAGCACAAGTTTACAAGTTCTGAATATGAGAGTTTTGTAATTAGACCTGTTTTGTAGTTAGATGAAGTTATAACATGGTCATTATTATATTAGTATTGTAACCTTGCTTAAGATTATATGTGAAATCTTTGTTAAAGGTAAGTGCAATAAGTAAAACCACACAATTCGTTAAGTGTGTTGGATTTACTTATTGCACTCGTTATAGATGTTTTTGGTATAGCCCAATATGGTTATATTGGACTATACTTAAAACATTTCCTCTTTGTCTTTAAATAAATAGTGATACTAAATTATGGCACCAAATGCTGGCCACTTACGTTGGCAATCACACCACCAGGTGTCGAAGAAGCATAAAAATTTAAACTATTTAAATCCAGCCCCAGACACGGTAGGTTTGACAAAAGGTTTGATTGCAACCATTTTATACTCATGCACTCCCCGCGTTCTTAAAAGTTAATTATTTAATTAAAGTTTTTAACTAAAGTCCAATATTATTACTTAAGTCAAATAATTATTAAAGATCATAATTTTTTTCCTATTCTAATCTATTCTCAACAATTGACATCTCAACTTTCGTCTTTTATCTTCATTAGTCGTCCTATTTCTATTCCTATCAAATGATAGGAATACTCGTAGAATTAAAAATTGTTTCCGTTACATTGCAAAATGCAAAATATTTTTTTAGTCAAAACTTTTACATTTATTCTGACAGAAATCAGTTTCGTTTTAAGATATTAAGATGTAAGTAAAAAAATAAAATATTGGTATAATTTCGAAAAACCAGCCTCAGACTTTGTTGTATAAAAAATATTAATCTCTTGCCTAATAGATATTTATGGTTGGTCGAAGCCAATCCGCATGTCTGAGGCTATGCATCGTTGGGATAATGAGATGTTTACTGCTGCTGCTATTATTTGCACCGATGAGTCTGTAATTAACCGAAAGATCTGTGGTCGAGCGAAGCGTCTTTACTTTAATCCTGGTAAAGTTTTGTTTGTGTCTGTCAATACAATTATGTTTGTTTGGAAGCTAGTATTCCTTTACAGGTCGTATTTTTCAACTTATACATCGGTTAAGAGTGAACTAAGCCGAATAAGTGTTGCTATATTCATCCTAGATATCAACTGAGACTAACTCTGAATTCAAGAAAGAAAAAATATGAACGGATTAATTTTGTCTCAAAAATTCAGAGTTGGTCCCGAAGTAGAGTTGTTCGTAATTATGAGTATTGTGACTCCTTTTCAGCTTTATGCACCCCTAACCGATAACCCTGTACTATGAAGCTTGCTGTACAGATTTAAGTAATAATTATTTGAATTTAAGGGATTTTTAACTGGGAAGTTTTGCTCCATCCATCCATTTAATTCAACATAGTGGTCCTTAAAGATTTACATTCTGATTTCAATATATTTTCAACAGATACAACCGTTACTAAACTTAGCATGATAATATTAACTTAGCATGATATAATCTAAACGAAATCGACTAAGAGGTTGGGATATAATATCGTAAAAGAAAATATGGAAAACTCTTTGTTTCCGTTTTTTTTAAATATGACAGGTACAGCTAATCGTAGTACGCGGTTAGGATATCAGCCAAGTGCACATAATACTATGCAGCCAGCATTTTGTGCGCATTTAGCCAGAAATTAAATTTTTTTAAGGGATTAATTTATTTAATAACATACGATTTCGTTTTTGTTTCTATTCCTATATTTATATCCTTTTTGTATTGTAGATATATACTAAACTTTTCCTTTAAACTACATTGAAAACAATCTAAATCCTGTCGATAATATTCTGTAGAAATTAAAAAAGTCTATCAAAACAAGGGCAGAAGTTTTAAATATTTAGACCCTTGAACGTTTGACCGTACGTCGTCTGGGTAAGGTTAGAAAAAACTAACTGATATTGAACCTTATTTCTGAATAAGAAGAATATAATTTCATTTGATAAGTTGTCGTAGGTTGTCTAGACAAAGCAGTATTATGAATCTTCATTGAATGAATCGCGGCGAATATTTGATTATGTAAAGAGAACGTGAAAACGTTAGTAGTTCTGAAACCGTGGATTAGGGGGGAGATATGTGTGTTTGTTCTTAGTTTGCATATTTGAAAAGCGATGCTACAAAAGGGAATGTATGTAGGTTTGAATTAATTAATTGTCTTCTTGTATTCAATTGCAGAGTATATGGCCTTAGTTGTATCACTATTGTATCCAAAGTCATGCTTATAACTATTTAAACCTTTATAAAGAATATTGTACCTGTAAGTTAGATACATAATCATTTAACAACTAAAATATAGTCATAAAATTAATAGGTAATATAGTATAATAGGTACAGCTGCTACAAAAATTTCAGTTACCTACCAAATACTTAAGTATAACACAAAAAAACCGTTTTTAAGTTAATAATTAAAATCGATAGCCAGCTTCTGGTTTACTTAGTGTATATATTAGGTCCTTACATATGAAATTGGCGTTTTGTCGTACTGGCCACTTCGATCTCAAATATCTCTTCTTTGGTTAGGGATTCCAATTTAAAATTTATACAGCTATTTATTAATACATTTGTATTTCGAAAACCGTAATTCATTTGTTTTGTCCTCGTTTGGTTTTTTCTTTGCGTCACGCTGTTTACAAAATGGATGGACTTGAAATATCGCGTTATTTACGAGTACGAACGTTTAGGCAATTATTCTCTAGCAAAAGAGAATAAAACCGATACATAGGGAATTAAATACGTGTGAAAAGAGACTGGTACAGATTATCGAGAAGGCGAGAGTAACAGTTCAGAAAAAAACATACAAACTGGCGTCTAAAATACCATCTTATCGCAAATATTTATAAGGACAGCTCTTTGACAAGTATTGATCAGATGTTTAGGTTATTTTTTTATCACTTACCAACCACAAAGAGTTGTTCAGACAATTTCTGACAACAACTTCTGACGTATTTTCTTTAGTAGTTTGTTTGCATTATAAACGGTGTTTAAATTTCCAGCCGATTCCTTTTTCAATGAGTTCTAAGTTTTAAAATTCAAAACACAAAACAGATTCAAAGTATAATTTATTATAAATGACAGACGCATTAAGAATACAATCCCAAACAAGAAAAATCCGGTCAAGTGTAACTCAAACTTTTTATGTACCGGAAGGCGGTAACGCCTTCTGTTACGGCAGGCGCTGTTAGAATGTTTTTAGTTATTTCGATTTAAAAATCAAACCTCTTGACCGATTATGATTAATTTAAAATGGGACCACATAAAAAAATTACATGTGACCAGAATGCTGGCTTTTATTTCGGTCAGTAAATTAGCATTGGCATTCAACGTGGCAATGCAGCTAGCGTTCTTGGAATTATTATTATTAGGTTAGTTTTTATAGCTGTGAATGATTTTTTTCCTATGCTTTTGTGTTTTATTAAACTTGTTATATTACTTGTTATATAATCTGTAGAAAAAAAAACAAATCGGTCCACCTGTCTCCAAAAAATCAGGTAAAAAATTTATAAAAATAATTTATTCGAGTACCTCCTCTTTTTAGAAGTCGGTAGAAAACAGGTCATAACTATGTTTGTGCTCGCGAAGTTTACCCATAGTAGAACACTATTAATTAAAGACATTGTGATAGAAAATTTCATATTGACTGAAGTTATTCTTCTGACGGCCTCATACTCTGTATTGCTACGATAGACACACGCTTCTAAAAAAGGAGCATCGCCAAGGACCCCGTCACAGTACAGTTATGACAAATATGTGAGCTGAATTGAACCCATGGCGTTAATGAAAATGAACCTTTTTTTAAAAAGTGACCAAAAAATTCCAAGAGGAATGTTTGCTCAGTCGAATTGAGAGGTTTTGTTCGTAGGGCGGACATATGTTTTCATTTTATTTGTGTTGAATTTTCGGTGTACAAAGTAAGAACCAATCGTAATATTTGTAAATTGAACAATTGTCATGAAATGAGAGATTATTACAATATGCAGATCTTAATGCTAAACTTATGTCTTACTTATAACATACCAATATGGTGAGCAAATTAATAGGTATTGATGAGTCAAACAATAATAACAATATCTAATTTTAAAATATGGTTGACATTACGCATTCATACTATGTTGATCTATAACAGTAACCAAGTTTAGTGTTAGAAAAATATTTAAGTTTATGTCATATATAATAATACAGGGTGATCGGTTAGGGGTGTACAAAGCCGTAAGGAGGACACAATACAATACAATAGTTCTTTATTGTCACTACAAAAATACAACACAAAAAGAATTAAAAAAACAAATAACATGGCACAAAAGGCAGTCTTATCGCTAAAAAGCGATCTCTTCCAAACAACCTTTATAGGAATACTTCCTTTAACCTACCTATGACCTCTATAGGTCACTATACTCATTCTAAGGAACTACTTTCACTATCAGACCAACTCTGAATTAGAGACAAAAAATCCGCTGTTTCATACACTTTACCGATGTCCAATCAAATTTATGCATTTACGAGCTGATTTTTTTCTTGAATACAGAGTTGGTCCCATATTGAAAGTGGCTCCTTAGAATGAGTATAGTGACATCTTTTATGTACTTAGTACACCCCTAACCGATAACTCTGTATATTTGTGCAGTTTTTATATTTTTATGTTAATACTCGTAGTTTGTTTGATCAAAAAAAATCAGCTTAATTACGAAACTACAGTTTTCTGATTTTATCAGCTACTTCCAAATGTTTTGACTAATCGTCTTCACTTCCGGATAAATGGTTTTAATTAACCTGATGTAGTGCTGACTGATTGTTTTGGATTTCGTGAATTTCAACGCAATTAGCATCGTCACAGAACACGCTGTAGTATCTACAGAATTACACAGATTAAGATACAGTTAGTGCAGCTATGACACAGATTATGAAATAACATCTACGTTGAAATTAGCAGATTAAGTATCAGTTAGTGAAGGTAAAACTCTCAAATCTCATACCAATTAGGCAGACACCCAAAATTGTGCCCTCGTAATTGTTTTTGAACGCACCGCCGTAGTTTCGTCTGCAAATGATTTATTCGCATTTTAGTTCAAATGTGGCAAATGTGAGAAGTTTTACGCGCATTATTAGCCTAATTGCTGGGCGTTGCGTTGTTAGCTTTGTCGGGAATGTGTGAGACTTATTTATGGCATGCGTGATAGAAAGCGGAGACAAATTAGATCACGGAGACGGACATGGGGAACAACTAGGTATAGCCTTTTTCTTGACAATGTTCTGCTTTTAATATCTTATACAAACCAGAATGAAGTTAAGAGTTTAATGACTTTTTTCGCATATATTAAAAAATATTCAGCATTGGTTAAATACCTGATTCATATGTAAGTAAACCTATGACATACCCGTAATTTTATTTCTTACAAATATTTTTCCTTTACAAGTAGTGCTCAGCATTCTCTATATTTTATTCTATTGACACTGAGCCACAGAGTTCCTGAACAAAAGAACAAAGACTGCGTCCCGTCCACAACGTTGCACAAAAACGAAAGAAATCACTGGAGACTTCCTTCTGAATTATTCCTTTCTGGGACAGCCATCTAGCTCGAAGGCAGCCTTGACAGCTAATTAGGACCTTCATTGTTAAATGAATCTTTCCATTCCCACCCACAACTGTAAAATACACCTTACAAACTAAGGCAAAGAAAAGGAAATACGTTGAGCTTAGAAGAAGATTCTCATTAATTCCTTTCTTAAATATTTCGAGTGGTGGAAAAATACAATAATCCAGTGAATAGATGGTATTGTATTGAGCCAGTGTCCAGGAAGGATGTTTTTGGGGTGTTCTTTTTATTGCCGAATTTGCGTTTTATGGGCCGACGCGAGGGGAATATGATGTGACAACTTTACACCCTTGTTGCGTCTGTGTTTTTTGTATTTTTAATTCAATATTGATGAATATCGATGATTACTGGTAAAAGAACACGGGCCTCTTTCATTCCTATTTTCGTCAATGTATTCGTATTTGTTCTAAAGCCTATGAAGCTACCAATTGTTAAAAAGATGAATCATTACTTATTCTAGTTGATACATGAAAAGTCAGTGAGAACTTAAAGTTATATAATTTTTATTTCTTTTGAAATATTGATTATATTGTCATTTACGTACTGCTGTTATTTACGCTAGATTGATGACATAGTTAGTTTTTGCCAAATCTGTCCTAGTGGGACAAAATTGACAGGGTAAATAAAAATATGGCTGATATACAGCTTCGATAACAACTTCTTGACAAACATACATACTCACAGGCAAAATCATTTTTTTTCAGGGATTAGCTGAAGCATATACGCTTCGGTGGTTTTGATCTGTCGGTCAATTAAAACTAAAGCGAAATAAACCCTGTAATTTAACGGGTCTGGCAGTATAGATGCACATTAGTTTTCTTTTGTGTCTGCGTGAATTGATCCTTAACAATTATTCCTAAAGCTTTCCCCTTTCTCAATAGCCGGTGTCCAGATGCAAACGACTTTGAAATATGAATGATATTTATAACGTGCTGGTGAATTAGGAACGTTCAATTTGACTAACCCGAAATTCGTTTTGCTGAATTTACTGTTTTTGACCAAGCTAGGCCAGTGTTTCTGCTCGAGTCTTGTGTAGTCAGTATCATGTAAGTATACGCGCGCAAGCTGTAGCAGATTTTTTAGACTTTTAGAGGATTTCTATGAGTCTTTCTTCTGTGCGCAACTAGGTATTTGTAGTGCCAAAATGTTTCTAGTGCTCGCAGCGTCTTGTACTCGGTTTTTTTTTCAGGTCCGTTCTATAACGGATGTCGCCTTTCGTAGTCATTTTGTTTCTTATCTATATAAGAAACAAAATGACTACGAAAGGCGACAATGCAGCAAGTAACCATGAAGCTCGCTCGGTCGCCGGGCACTGATTACGTTCCGTTTTCACTTTCGACCTCACAAAATGTCACCAGGCGACCAGAAACCGCAGAAGTCAATAAAATCGCGACGACTGCTAAACGAAGTTGGTATAGTCAGATACAAAAATAATAAAACGAGACTCATAAATGGCGAGTTATTTTAATTGACGTTGCATGAATGTATATTATTTGCGTTATTAATATATAATAATTATTTATTTAAAGAGATAGTAGTAGAATTTGTGCCAACGGCACATGCTACTTCTGATTATAATCTTCAATGTAAAAAAATCACCATTTCGTTAATACCTACATCGCGTTTGCAAAATATATTCACCGAATATATTTATTTCTGTTTTTTTTTTTTCAGATTGGATTACAATAATAACTATTCAAGTTTTTTTTTTGCTCGCATATCAATCAATGTAAAAGTAAATAATTAAATAATATATTTAACAAGTACTTTTGGGCAAAGTAATATGTGCAACAGACAGTACAAAGTCTCGTCTCGCCGCTGACGTCGCGGTGACGCTGCGTGACGAAGGTTATTTTATTGCTGACCTCTGTCTACCGATGGGCTCCTGGTATTTCGATGTGGTCAACATTGATTTAACTTTACTTTTTATTTAACGCTTGGGTTTTCCTTATTTTTGCTATAATCGGTATTATTTCCATGACTTTGTTGATTATTTATATGCATAGTTTAGACAATTAATGACTTACTTATTTTATTGCTAATAATAAAAATATTTTGATTTTTATCTTTTATATATTTTATTTTTTATCAAATTTGTTATATTGAAACAATATCTTCGGCACCTTAAGAGCTATAGATAGATCCATTGGATATAACGCGTGCACGTATGCAACCCAAAAAGAGCTTGGGCTTATCATGCTAGATAACAAACAATCTAGTCTACAATGTAAGAACCTCCGACGTTATGAACTCAATTATTTTTTGGGTCTGACATAAATCAACTTTTACGTATATAAACGCTTAAGCATACCGTTAACAAGACTATGTCTTAACTCAGATAAACCAAACATGCGAGTAACAATGAACACAAAACTTTTAACAATCGCGTATCGTTTATCCCTAAACATAACGTTGTTGTCCATCCTAATCTCTTTAAAACTCCATGGATCAGTGTCTAATGTACCAAATGGACATTCGTGACGATGAATATTGAACAAGTTGGGAGTTTCTAGAAATTTTGCATCAGAATGTATTAAATACGTACGCCAGTAACGTAAATCTACAAGTATCACGTAGCATTTGGAGTTTGAAAAGAATCAAAAATAATTTACAGTAGAAAATTGAGAATCTGGTAAACTGCTCCTGAGCGGTTACTTAATCATTCAATGTAGTACAACATTTGTTTACGCAATTTTGACACTGCTAGAAGATTAAGTTTAAAATACATCGTTATGATAAATATTAAATAAATAGGTAGGTATATTAACTTTCTCACGTTCGAATAACACGTAATTTAATTATTATTTTTGGATTTTGAAGATCATCATCTACATTTTTTGAAAAATATTTAAAGTCAATGTTATATTTATTGATTAAATATCATTATATCTATTTGCAAAAATATCAAGTTTCTGAAAATAATTCATAATTCTAACACATACAACGGACTGTTAATTGAAATGTCTAGTTTCTCGAATTCATAAGCCGAGTTCTTTGTTGGTGGATAAAACTCCGGTGGTCTAGGAAGCTTTCATCTCTGTTTCAATATTTAATAATCCCTTCGTAACGAGGTCCGTGATGGAAAGTTTAAATGATCAGATATATCTACATAAACTAGATATAAGCACGTACGTATATAATATGTAAAGATATACATGTGATATAGAAGTAAAATATTATAGTAAACAAGTGCGCTAAATTGATCATTACGGCTGAGGCGGTTATATTTATTAGGCGAATATGGAGCCGAGCCTATACTGCACACGATTGTTACACAACATTCTTCAACATACTTCTAAATTAAAAAAAGAACAAAAAGAAACAAATTATGAATTTACAAATGATTTGCTATAATAAGATAATAGGATAGTAAAATGATAATAGTTAAAGTAATGCAATAAAAATTATTTTGCGATAAAGTGTGTTAGAATGAGAAGTTGCATTTCACAGTACTTACACGAGGTGCTCTTTTTATAACTAGCTGTAGTGCTTCTAAGCAATCATCAAAGTTAAGAAACGTTCAGCGTGATGGGATCGCAAATGAAGATCCAAGACCCTAGTTTTTGTCATATAATAACGTTTAGGCTTTCGTAAGGCAACTCATTGCAGGCCTACAGGTGGCCTAAGATCCCTACTACTAGAGCGAGTTGCAAAAACACAAAGCTTAAAGGCTGCATCAGATATTAATACTCGTACCTACATACAATATTTCATAACAACACATGGCAAACAGATAAAGGATTAATCGTATGCTTAAACTTAAACTTCTCTTAATTGACAGTGATTTCAACCCCTCATAGCGGCACGAGAGGGTCAAGCAAATTTGACTAGAGATTATTGTAACTGTTCGTTACTAAATATTGTTTGTCGTTGGTATTTTGGGGCACTGTTTCATGTATCAGGAAGGCTTAGAAAGTGCATGGAGGAAGTATCGAGAAGGTCAAGAATCAGGTAATTCGAAAAAAGCAACCAGGAATAGAGCAAGCTGAAGAAAAATAGTAGATTAGGCCAAAACCATATTAGGTTGAAGCGCTACAGGAAATAAGTAAGTGTCTTATGTTAGGATATTACCTAATTTGATCTATACTTTGACATCTTTACAAAAATGCTTATGTATGTTTTTTCAAAAGTAGCATGGAAGTTCTCCTCTAGATGTCACATTTTTCAACCGATATACTGGAGCAATGAAAATTGTGAAAAAAGTGAGAGCAATGTTAGTTTTGCTTTAACAGTGTTAAAGAAGCGAACTGTCAAAACGGAATTAATGGAACTGTAACCGATGACAATAAAAAAAAATGTATCGGTGCTTGTAACACTCGTTTTACTTCTCTAATGGTTTCTTTAATTGGTTACTATAAATATAATACTTAGTAGGTAGTTTATCAGTCCGATGAAATTACAACGTCAAGTATGGCTTAAAATCAATATTCTTTTCTTTTTTTAATTAAATGGTAAAAAATGGCATGTGCCTTTATAACCTAAAACAAAAAGACTAATACAACAACAAAAAAATATAGCAGGAAGATAACCTATAAAATTAATAATTATTTTAATTACATTTTTTTGATTAATTCGTGAATAATTATTCAGTCAGATCAGTTTGTAAGAATTCTTTTACCGAGTAAAGAGCAGTGGATACAAAAAAAATTTTTAGGTCACTATAAGAAATATCGTTTCATCGCATCCAGTCAGTTTTACCTTAAAATTAGCATACTCTTATCGAAACCAACACAAATAACATTAAAATCATCAAACGACACTTTACTCCACAACTTATCAGCTCTCACCGGCTCCTAGGGTGCTGGCTGTTTAATTGTGAAAAGAAATCTTTGCTCTTTGTCAGCTCGCGGAGGGGTGCTATTGATTTCTTTTGTTTTATGCTGATTGAGACACCTTATCCACCCCCACGCTTTAAAACGAACGGGAAAAAATACGCGACGCGGCGTGAACTTATTGATGGTGGTGGTTTGTGATCTACAGAGTTTCTGTTTTTGAATATAAACTGCGTTAAGTTTTGTTTCTTATAAAAGCAGAATATAGCAATCACTTTTTTGGTAGAATTTACCAATTTTTATTTACATTTGGTCGACAACGACAAACTTTTTAATGAAGCAGCAGTATTTTTTTAATTCTGTTTTTTTTCCAATATTTGTAATGACTAGTGACTTTATTTGACTCACAAACTTTTGCAACCGATAACTCTGTACAAACTAACGTTTTCCTTTACTGAGGTTTTCCTTAACACATCCATCTTATTCAAAAGATAGTGTCTATCACACAACAGTGAAAACACTCCAAACTACAACAGACCTTAAAACTCTGTTATTAAGATTTACAATCTAATAACATGACGCAAGCAAGGCGGTATGGTAAGCCAATCAACATTAGTTCTCTTTGATCATCGTTTTAGGCTCATTTCTTCCATGATTGACTGGGGCTTAAAAAAATTAAATTGCCATTGCCACTTCGACGCGCAGGATACGATCGGAGAGTTTTTCTCAGCGACTTCGCTAATGGAACTCTGTTTTATCTCAAGCCCCTTAATGTTCTTATGCGGGCGACAATAATCAGATTTTGACACGTAAATGAAAGAGATTATTTGAAAACTTGAAACGAGAACAATTAAGGTTGATAAGTGCTGAGTTTTGACAGTTAGCAAGAATGTAAAATTTTTTTTACTTCTCACAAAGTAAATCTCGATGTTGAGAAGCTTGGGAACATTTTTACTATTTGAAGCACCGTAATGGTAAGTATTAATGACAATGTCCAATAATAAACGTATATCTTTCAAATTCAAGGTCTTAAACATCATGTTTTGTTGTGGATATTATACCAGGACGTAATTTATAGGCTACAGAGAATTTTGAATATATTGTTAAGTGTTGCCTAATAAAAATATGTATATTTTTAAACAGTGACTACCGAGTTCCATTAAGGCAGACGCCGATAGAACTTTACCAATTATTCCGATTTATAAATCAAATATATTGGGTATATCTACAAAAATTATAGATTAGTAGCCATGGGCTGTAAGGCATCGAACTATAGGCGCCCTCGCTGCGCTCGTGCGCCTAAATATCTCGGGCTGCAATTGATGCTTACACCTGAGCTAACTACTCTGCTTTACTCTCGATTGTGAAGTAAGTAGAAAAAAAACGGCATTACAATAATAAAGAACTTTAGAACTTGCAGGCAAAATATTGTTTATTGCTTCTTCAGCTTCCATTTTCATTGAATCGGGAGTGCAGCTTATATCTGCATCACTTGCAGAACTCATGTTTTTTTCCTAAATAGCACGTAATTATAAAAAAAAAACACAAAAAACAAACAATATTTAAAGTAAAAGTTTTCTGTTCCCGCCTTTTTCATCTTTTTTTAAATTATTTTTTTCAAGAACGAAATTGAGCTTCGCCGTTCGATATTCAAAATCGATGACTATTATACTCATACGAAGACAAGGCTGAATAGCGAATCGACCTCTTTTGTCATTGGGCTGAATGCATGATGTCTATTGCCAGTATGATGGTTAGATGTCTGCGAACTATTTGAAAGAGTGAAGTTTTTTTTAAAAAAAAGTTACCGCAATAGGGCTTTTCTAGCTACATTATTACCCTAGAGCGCTAATTGTTCACCTACAAGCCCTATTTGGGGGTAATAAGGACCTACATACCGAATATGAGAGATGTAAAAGAATTTTTCGAATCGGTCCCGAGAAATCAGGTAAACACACAAAACACATTCGCATTGATCGACAAAATCGCTACAAAAAGGATTGATGCAAGAAACAAACTGCGTATAGGTACCTAAAATAAGTCAATCTATTTTAATTAGGTACCTATTTCGGTCTAACTTGTTCTTTCATCTTTTGTAAGATAAAAGTGAAGTAGTATCTAAAAATGATAATCGCTGATGACCATTTTTTTCATTTCCATCCCAAGACACCTTGAAGACCCCTTAAGACCCCCGAGAACTTAAGAGTGTGCCGTCAGCGGCGACTGTAATTGCTCACCACTTCGTTAACGACCGCCTTGATGGCATTTTTAATGAACACCCAGAATTAATGTAGTGGGTAGAATCGAAAATCGAAGGAGGCTGAGAGGTCCGTCTGTTTGTTTAGGATTCTACATTAATTGTCTATGCGGAGTGACGGTTGTAGCGATTGGAATTGGTTTAGGGTCTGGACACTGCTAAACAAGCTGTTATCTCGACAAGCCTATAAAGCGATAGCTATCTACCTCCAAGTTTATCTATATATGTATATAAAAGAGAAAGTCATGACTGGTCAATATGTACCTAGTGCCTAAAACACTGAACCTAGAAACATAAAATTTGGAGGATATATTCAGTATAGGCTGTAAGTATTAAGAAAATATATTTTTTAATGGTGCTTCATAGTTTTAAACTACTTTTTATTCGATTTCACCCTTTTATGTGTCGCGGACATCACCGCGGGTGACAGCTTTGTATATTTTACTAACCAAGCTAAAGAAGCGACTCTGCTTTGAACCAAATTATCTATATTTTAATATAAATATTTTAATTATCTGATAATATTATGTAGAAATTATCAGCGTGATATAAATAACACTAAAAGTATAGAGCTGTTCAACTTTACAATACATACATACTATAAAATACAATATGTTAACAAGAGTAATAGCACTTACCTAGTATTGATACATCAATATACATAAGGTCTGTAAAACAAGATCGTACCAAAATACAACCATCTATTGTTATTCTAATCCCAATAAAAGAGAGCTGTAATTGTCCGAACCAATCAACTTTTTCAATGATAAAATATACGGGCTTTCTAACGGGGGATCCTAAACAAATATGCTAAAATAAGACTTCGAATTGCTCTCAGCCTTACATTTCAGATCGAAACGAGGGACTGCGAAATAATAAAAAATTTGAACAATCAGAAAGTATAAGATTGACAGGTGCGTCTTAATAAGTTGGCGACAGATGTTCTATCCAAGACGAAATGAGAAAAGGTGAATTGCTCACTTTATGAAATGTAAAAACTGGCACGTCTGTTGATTAATTCTGTTGGTTGCTTTCTAATTGAATCTTGAAATTAAGTCACACAATCAACTTATTTAAAAAACATATGTTTTATCTCTCTAGATGCCAATATACGTTCCATACAAACGTTATATTGATGTACCATTGATACACATCATTTTCCAGACCCTAGATAGTATTTATACAGAAATAAAAACAAATTACTTGCAAAAGGCCGAAAGAAGCTACATCTCAATTCTCTAAATTCTGAGCAAAATCTATGCATAATAAAAATAATTTTCAATGCAGTATTCTTCCCAATACTCAACATAAATATACAATACAATATATCTTTATTGCACACCAATAAAATAAATACAGCAAAATATATTATAAACAAAACATTTAGTAACAGTACATTAGGCGGCCTCATCGTCTAAAGCGCTTTCATGTTCATTTGAAATAAATAGATTTACTCAAGAGTTACCAGCTAACAATTTACTTTTATGTATATTTACTTTTTACCAAACCTCGGCTGCAACATATATAATACAGGCGCCTTTTATTACGTCCCCACATACATAACTACTGCAGATAAAGCATTTTAATCTCATACGGAGGCCAGACAATGGTCTGAATCTATCCTCACTTATTCCGCTGGCCTAAGCAAATTTCCTCCCTCCCCACTCCCCAGCTATTCCGAATTTTCCCGCTTCCTCGGACTCTGTTGGTTTTTCCCCGGATTCCTATTTCTTCACTCCTGATTATATTATTCTATACTTTGGATAAACAATGGCTCGGTATAACCCTTCTGCACTATTGCGGATCCGGTGTTAAGGGAGGTGTGGAGAGAGACTCTTGTTAAACGCTAAATCTACTCGTATTTTGTAATTTTAACCGACTTCATCGAAGAAAGAGGTTATTTAATTTATGCCAATAGGTATTTTTTTTATTTATTTAGATAATTTTACTCATAGAAGGTAAATAAGTAGGTACTTCCCATTTATTCAAATATATCTTATAAAGTTAGTCGAAAAGTCTGGATTGTACCCAAATCAGAACGACTGAAACATTAGTACAGATGCCTGCCGAATTGATGTCGGCTGTTATTATTTAAAATAGTTGTTTTTTTGCTTCCAATACAGTTCAACTTATAAAAAAATATAGTCAAAGATTTTGCAGTTATACGATATCTTGCTAATAATAATACTCTTGGTATCATTGGATCATTGGATATAACAACAAAAAGTTATCTATCTAATAATAATTCCTACTATTCCTGCTGAAACAAAACAGTTCGATGAGAGCTCTCTCTACACTCATCAAGCCTTTTATAAATATTTTTCGGACTCTAACCGCTGTAAAAGGTTTTTGTATACGTTGCTTTTTGGCTCCTTTTGGCAGCTAATCTAATATTGACCATCCGGCAGGCTATTGACTTATGTTTGTGTTACTCATAATAATTCGCCGGCTACATTTTATTATTCAAAATATCAATTTGCTCACCGCCGTTTTCTTTGGTTTGGAGCCGCATTTATTTTATCAAGTTTGTTTTACTCGATGTTGGAAATTATTAATTAGTTGCAAATACAAAGATAGAGCTTTGTGGGGAAGTCAGACTAGAATACTTCAGATTTGTGTTTTATTTTTGGTCTGCATAGTTCTTCTGACGTACAGACGTACATATTTTCCAACTTAAATGTAAAATTTTAGGTATGTAGTTACTGCTGTGCAAGTATTGAGTGCCACAAAATATTTTATGCCAAAGATTTGCCTTGACGTAGAGGTGGCAGCCCCAAAATTTTAAAAAATATTTTAAACTAACTCAAAATATACCCTAATTAAAACACATTTAAACTGGCGAAGTAACAAAATAAGACAATAATGAATAAAATCAAACCTTAATGATCTTAACCAGAAAATAAAGAAAAGGAAACTTTCCGCGATATCTCACAAGACAATTGAGTGATCAGTATGCAAAGCCAGCGTTGTGTACTAAGCCGATTTAGAGGAGGAAGCGTTAAAAGAAAATTTATTGCATTGAAAAGTCGTACGTAATTAATAAGACATTTGAAGTTGCGTGAAAATGTAATTTAGATTGTTTTCCTCAAAGAGGGGTCTTCAGTTTCCTGCCTCCGCAATCCTTACAAAGGAAGAAAGCCTATTTATATATGGCCGCTTTGTATTAGCGTCTTTAAGGTACCAGGGGAGCATAATATAAAAAGAATCAGCATCGATGTCTTAAAACGTCTTCCGGCGCGATAGCAGAGCTCCCCGCCGCCGCAAAATGGCGGTCCACACTCGAATAAATTACCTTCCACCACCCCCAAATCGAATGGTTCGATTCTTTTGAAACGAATACAGTTTTAAAGTCGAGACTTTCCTTTATTAGTGTAAGCCAGAGACGATTATCTTAAGCCGCCATTACATATTCAAATTAAAGTCGTTTTGCTTTACGGAAAATTGACGCAGAATAAAACGAAGCCTTTGAAAGCGTTTTCTGCATTAAGTTGGTGGTAATGAGATTTTTCAGTGACGTTTGGGATAATTTTGGAGTGGGAATGGTGAGACGTTAAACCATCATCGTTACACACAATATTCCCTGTGTTAACTAAACCTTACAGCTTTTTGTAATGTTAATCAGTATAGAAACACAACTAAATAAGCATATTGTGTAAAAAGAGGTCCCGTTTTTCAAAAGCCATAGCAATATTTTCAATATTAATCTTAATTGAATCATAATAATAAGAGATGTAGCGAAAAACTACCTACGGTTAAATCAAATGAAGCTTACGTAGATTGTTCGCTTCCAGCCCAATAAGTTTAGGACTTTCGGACCGAGTCCGAAAAACATAATTTTTGCGCGAGTGACCAAAGATACGCATTTAGATACCACACGACTCTTTGTTCGTAACGGAAGCGTTCCTTTTACACCCTCGCACTTTTAGATATTAAATAATGCGATAATGTATTAAATATTACATGTGCATGAGGGATTTTATCCGTCTTTATAATATAACTCGGTCGAAATGATATTTAGTAAATGTAGCCTTATTCAAAGACATATATATTATATATATATATATATATAGGTAATGTAGGATTTTAAAGTTTTATGGGTTTCGTAGCATTATAAGGATTTCTTATACGAGTAGATACTCTATAAACAGCCGTTAGTTATTCTAACTATTAGAATTATAAACATAAATGCTTAGAACCTGGCACTGTTTATAGATTTATGTATGTCACCGTGAAAAAATAAAAATTACTATGATGAAAAAATAATAATTACCTACTAACGAACAAAAGGAACATGCCGAGAAGAAAAAGGAACAGATGGACCGGCGCTATGGAGAAATGTATTAGTTGATCGAAATAAACTCTCCGCTGTCAATACATAACAAACTGTAAGTGTATAAACGAGTCCTGATGCCAATATGGACGTATATCTCTATATCAATACAGCTGTGGGGTTATACTGCCCAATGAAATAGATTAATAATACAAAGATTCCAGAATAAAGTACTGAGAGACATTACTAATGCACCTTGGTGTATAAGATCTCTATCAGGACCTGCAAATGGAATTCGTTGACCAGGTGATACAAATATATGTCGAAGCTCACTAAAACAAAACTTAACTATGTCAAAAATTTTCTTTTTTTATGGCCCTTAACTGCTTGTGACGTGCGTGACGTTACCTCTCGGTTCCAACGGAAGATCAGCGCTGGTTGTTTCTGCCAGCATTATGTTGAGTTGGGGCCGGTTTGTGACAGAAAGTTGTAATTATTTTTTTATGTTGTGTATACTTTTTTCTGTTACAAATCAAAATTTATTCTATTCTATTCTAAATCTGACTTCATCACCATGTGAATGTCAAGGCTGGCTAGCTCCTTGGCCACACTGACATAGCAAGAAGACTTAACAGAACGATGCCGTTTTGATTTAATGTCTATAAATAGTGATAGTGAAAAATTATAGTGTTAGTGCTAACACTAAAGAATAAATGAAGTATGTAGAACTTCTCCTTTACAAAACAATGATGTCTATGGACCTATTCCTAAAGACATTATTGTGTAGAAATTTTGAGTTAAATTTAATTTATTTGTTAGCCTTAGGTTAGATTGCAATATTTCTATGTAGGGAAGGCTCTTTAACGGTCTCCCTTAAGCACAAAAAATAACTTTTTATAGATGGTACTCGTACATGTCAACAAGTGAGTAATTACACATAATTATTATGTACATACACATTTCAAATACTTATTTGAAAAAAACTACCACATCATATTATTTTTATGTAAATAGAGTTGTCTTGAAATCCAATTAACTTTCCGACATGCCATAAACAATTTTAAATCCCAGCCATTTGTTTTAAAACGTCCCAAATATCCCCGAAATGGAAAATGTACCTGGCCATGATTTAGTGCCTTCACACAAAGTGATACGGCTTTCATCACCTACGGAATGACCCCGCATCTTTCAAGCTTCCAAAAATCCCCAGATAATATAGGGGATAGTGTCACATCTCCCCAAGGATTTGTCAGACAAATGCCTCACATTGTATCGGGAAAAAATAGCCAGCTCACTATCGGTCGTTATGGCTATTTATGGGTGATTTGCCAAAGCTTTTTTTATTAATAAAACGTATATTAGGCGCGCAAGTGTGTTTTATATCTCGCGGACCTTTCTTTGGCAATATTACCGTCCTTCTTCGGACATCTGATATTGAATGTGAAAATATATTTTATAATATTGCCTTCTATTCATAGCTTTCGTTTTCAATAATTCTGTTTATCCGAATGGTGCGATATCTCAGGTATCGATATGTGCGTGTTTACCCCAACTCGGGGGTAACAAAGTAGTTATGCAAACACAGAGATATAGAATTCGTCGAAGTTCTTGGCAGACAAGAAAAACAAAAGTCACATTCGTATAAATACAAGGTATTCGGGAAAATATTTCGAGAGCAGAAATACGATTTCCTCAGATGAACGGCGGACATATTTTTAGAGGTCGATGCACTCACCATTATGGTAATAAACCAAAAAATAGCGAAATAAAATTATATAGACATTATAATATGATTATATTGTTAATCGTATTATGCCTATTAAAAAATCACTTACCGACTTCCAAAGTTGTTACAACTTTCAACAAAAGTAGTAAGAATAATAAATAATTTACCGTTTTTAATACTGATAGCCTTGATTGATGATTTATTTATTAAATTGTATAAGCAGTATGTTAGGCCTTACGTCAGAGTTCATAGGCCAAAGGCATCTGACATGATGTTTGCGCTCTGCATGTGTAAACAACCAGGAGCTACAATTTTACCTGTAGTCTGATTTAAGGTCGCGCTCAGTGGTGGTATGGTGGATTCTACGGTCACCCATCCGTGACTTGCCTGGGCAGAAGTTACTCAGTTGAAAGCGCAAAGACATCCTCAGCTAACTAATTACGAGCGCTACTAATTTACCAAACCACATAATAAACCCAAAGAGCCCAGCGAATCTTCAAAATTATCGCCACCATCTCGAATAAAATTTTAAACAGTTATAAACAATTTTGATTAAAATAAACATCCCTGTCTTATCCCGCAATCAATGGGAATTGTTGGGAGTAAAATCATTAATTCTAAACTGAATTTCGCATTAAAAGTAACAGCTTGTGAGCGGCTTGCCACTTGCAGCCGAGGGATCTGATTTCTGATTCGTGTTATGACTTCGGCTGATTGCTGAGACTGTGATGACTGAGGAAGATTTAGAATTGATTGCTCGAAAACTTGGATGGCTTCTCAAACTTAGTAGTGCACATACAAATAACGTCGTATCATTTAATTGCGAAGCAAAAATATAACTTTTGGAGTTTTACAACAAGTTATGCCGATATAACGAAGTTATGTATTTTTTACCAAGTTAATATTTTATTTACCATGATAGTTAAGGACTTGGATTAAAATCTTACAATTAAAACTTAGAATCTTCTAACAATTAATAAATGTTAACTAAGGTTATTTTGCCGATATTATTTTTAAATAGCAAATAATGTGATAAAAACTTTAGTTGTATTTAAATTCTTGTAATATTACAGTAAAATATTTAATTGTAAAATGCCTAGTTACTACAAGGTAAATAAAACTTTTGTCACGTCTTTGCCTAAATTTTGCAAATTACTTTCCTCACAAAGGCTGTCCAATCAAAACAAATTGGAAACACCTCAGCTCCCTACGACGACACTAATTCCAAGGGCGTGCTCCGACGCCATATTCTTATAAATTAATTACTTGTAATCTACTCATGAAACGGGACTTACACAAATGAAGTTACGGCGAGCGGTAACATTGTCGTAGTTTTCAACTAAGAGACAGTGACTGAACTTGATAAAAAGAACTACATATACGTTGTTTTATGGCGCATCCGAAAAAAAGCTGCGGTATTAAATTTGGATGTTTGATTAATTGAGCCAGAGCGAAACGTCTAGTCTCTGCGTCAAGTCTATATATTTAAAAAAATTCCATCGTCTCTCAGTATGTATGATACGGGTCGTAATTTTTCGATTTAACCTTGAGGAAACCTGTTTTGTAGAAACTTGTAGTTGACGGGAATGTCGATTGAAACTCTTCCAATTTACACCAAATAGAGGAAATTTAAATAATTCTATAATAATGGAAAAACCATGAGTACAACAATAATATTACAATAAAATTTTTGATGTTCAAGGTTTTTAATGTTGAAAAAGAAATATGTTAAAAATGTTATTTTATATTCAGATAAACTGAGCAAAGACTATCCAAAAAAACTTCCCGCGGACACAGACGATTTAACGTCTAAATTAATTTCCTGCATAAGTTTGAAGTTATGTAGCTTACATACTGTTCACAAAGAGTATATATTTACCGTCGTTGAGCTCAAGGGTTTGTAACGACTTAATGTCGCAGCACGTCGGAATTAGAAATGAGGATCGCAAAGTACACGGTTAATAAGGCACACATACGTCGCGACTTTACGCTACTTTATGACATCTTGTCTCATGTCTTGTAATGTGCCGTGTTAGTTTTAAATTTCCTGCTTTTAGTTGGGGTGGAATCTTGTCTTACGAGGAACAATATTTGAACAAACGGGTATAGTTATTAGTAGAGATAAATAAGTGGTAGTCGAATCGGTGAATTCTTTGCCTGGGAAACGAGAAGGCGGGCGGAGCGTAAGTTCAGGCATCTCTGAGGTTTTTCTACAGGTGTATATATGAATTAATTACCACTGCTTTGAAAGCAAAGAAGAACATCGTAAGGAATCCTGCTTCTCTAAGAAGTTTGATAGTTTTTGAAGATAAGTGAAGTCCTTAGGTTAATTTACCAGCGTGGTGGTTTATAGCCTGCAACCCCTTCTTAGGAGAGGCCCGTGCCACCAGTAACGCAATATGATATATATATATATTGATATAATTGTATATTAAACACGTTTGTTATACTGCAGTATGGTTTTTTCATAAATGTAAGCACATCAGGTATTTTCAGATGAAAAATTATAGAGCTGATTGTCTTCCAACAAATTACAACTAAGTACATATGGATTCTAATTGTAGGAAGTAAATAATCAAAGACTAAATTAATTACATTGTTATCTAGTTTTGTATATCTCATTTTTATACTTAAACGAAATATAAAATATAATAAACACTTATATTTATCTTCCTTGCCTTATCCCACTATGTGGGGTACTTTTATTAAATTTCGTTAAAGCTTTTTCCCACTCATTGTCTCCATATACATTGTTACATGTCGCATAGTTATGCCAAATTAAAGCACGTCTCACCTGAAACACTTCGCGTCAGAGTGACAATTCCCGTCTCTTCCCCACAGTCTCGAAGCACATGTCCCTAAGGAACGATTAAACATGTAAAAGTGGGATAACAAAGTAGGAGCGACCGCGTTGGGAAAAAGTAGCCATTTAGCACGTACGTTTGCATTGCCGTCAACGTTAGCAGGAACTTAACGATCCGAGCTAAGGTTCCTTGTCTTCTGCCATTTGTTTTAAGTATATAAGTAGAGCTTGACTTAAAATAAGTAATTATAGTTTAGAGGTTTACGTAACGTATTTAACTAACGATTAAACAAAAAGAAGACAATGAAAGATTTGGAGTGTTATTATGTACAAAAAAAAGAATGAAGTCTGTTGACGGCATAAACTCGACTATTAGACGATTAATCACACTAATATAACATTGGTCAAAAATTTCTGTGTTTGTTTATTTGTTACTTCTTCACGCGCACGGCTGCAAGGATTTGGTTGAAATTTCGCACCAGGATAGCTTAGGTCCTGTATTATACGAAGGTTACTTTTCATACCGGAAAACGCAGTGTTTCCGTGTTACTGGATAAACAAATTTTAATAAAGAATTTTGAATAATGAACCTAATCAATTAAGAGGTTGTTGAGATATAAGAGTGCTAATAAATGTATAAAGTATTCGTAGAACCACTGGTACCTTAATAATTGTTATGTATATACACCTTATTATACTAGTACATTGCCAAGTGCTTGCAATTAGTAAACATTGCAGTTACATTTTCCAAAACATTTGCTCGTAATTAGTTGAAATCAAGAATCGTAAACAGCTTTACGTCGCTCCACAAATCTTAACAATCGTTGTCGGTTCCCTAAGTTGGATTTATCTTTGTTTTTCTTTACCGTTCGAGAACTTTCCAATCCCGCAATGGTATTTGTACAAGAGCTCACTACGAATGGTATTATTCTAAGTGAGTGTTTGTGATTACATACAACTTGCGGCGTTTGAAGTCGCGTTCTTGTGAAAAATGTGTAGTATTCAGTGGTTCAAACAATGTTATTGCTATACGTAACAACAAGATTTTTTTATTTTTTATAATTGTTTTGATAAACTTGAAATGTAATGCCTAGTAAATATGATATTGTTACTCAAATTTATTAACTTTATTTGACAAACAGGTTTCCTTCGTCAATACCAGTTGCAATAAATTCCAAAATGAGTGTAAAACTCAGAAGTGCATGCCTGAAACTGAGATTGACCTGCGCCTCTTCTCTTGAGAAGCATAGGGTTCACCGGCAAATTTATCACTTACTTAGGCATAATATAACAGATGTACTGTTAACACTTCCTTCTGTTGTATTTCATCAGTTTAAAGTAGGCACTTGAAATACTCAGTTGCCATACTCAATGACGAATGAGCTACAAAACGAAAAATACATTAAAAAAAACTGAAATAATATTTTTACGACACCTCGAGCGTACTAATTCGCCGTTGTCTGACGAACTGCATAAAAGAGTGTCGACGCGAGCGAAAATCAAAATGTATTTATTCCCGCGCCGTATAAAAAGTCAATATGAGAGGCAATAAAAAGAGGATGTCGGGGAGAAATAATAAAAGATAACCTCTAGAGTGAATGGAATGAACAGGGCTTGTAAAGAATGTTTGCGTTGTGGATAAGACGCGATCATGGGGACACCTCCCCGGGGCCCGTAGGGCGTAATCAGCTGGGCATTTTTATTACACATAGAGAAATGTCACTTAGACTTTATTTACTATAATAGTCATGCAGTCGTCATGGTATAACCGAACATAATCGTGATCGAGGATCTTATTTAGAAGTAAGCTAGAAACTGAGTAGATTGGATCACACGATAAATTGTTCATCGTCATACTTTTATATAAACATCCTATTTCTATTTTCGACTAATCCCACGCCTGTTAGAAGAATATAATTTGTAGCATTTGTTTGTTTAACGGCACTCTATTGCAGGTCCTATTAACAATTTGAAATTGTTACTTATTTCGTGCGTGCATCATAACAACATCAATAGTAATAAAAATAGTCGTTGTCTTTTGAACTAAATTCAGATGAGCTGGTGTGCCTACGAAATATTAATATCGGTTTTTACAATGTGTCCGTTGTCCGCTTCACTCATTTTGATGGCAAGAAAGCGAATAAAAATGCTTTCCATTGTTCCAACGTATAGATCTACTGTACTATTTTAGTTAGTTCTTCCGAAAAATGAAGTTATAGTGACAGATAATATCTATCTATCGCTTACACCTCCTTCAAGACACTCGTGCCTTGCAGTGGACACTTCAGATAAAGTATGCTGGCCAACACTTACAGGATTTAGTCAAGACTACACTCATCAGTTACAATAAATTCTCTCTGCACAAACAATTATAACGAGAAATATCTTATTCTATAATTACTCCTTTTTAATGAATTAACGACTTTTGTTTTCCAACAGCTATTAAAATAATTAAAAGTGTCATTATAAGTGCCATCAATTCCATCTCAAAGGAGACATTAGCGTTTTTACTGGCACTTCCCGTGCAATAAATGGTGACTTTACTATCTAAAACACTTGTAAAATGAAATTTAATGTGATTATTTCGATGTAGGGCTATAAAAAGATCTATGAAAGACTAACTAGAATTAAAGACGGAAAATATATTTGTTTCGATTTTATACACTGTAGGTATATAATTGTAATAAATATGTATTATTTATTGCATATTTCATATTTTTTATTGGTATGTTGATTTCACTAGCTTATTCAGATTATTAAAAATCTTAAAAACCATAAACGACGAAAATCTATACAGGTAGGTTAGAAAATAAAGCAAGCGTAAGTCTAAAAAAATATTTGAATTTCACAAACTTATACTACAAAAATATATTGAGTATTCCTAGCTGTAGCAATAAGACCGCACAATCTACTATAGTAACTACTGTTGTTTTTTGTTTCTAATTTAACAATGCTAGAAAGTTATGTTCACTCATTCATCCTTTCATTCATACATTGTCCTTATGCATAAGTATGAACTATCGTTCATTTATTATAGTTATATTTTAATGTATTAGCTTGGAAAATCTAATGAGAAGGCCTTTTTACAGAACATTTCTAGCGCTTTCCTGAACTTACAACTACTAATTATATCAAAAATATTATTCTCGACATTAAAACCCGGCAAAATTCCAGCGTTGGTTATAACAACAATAATAATTGTCAAGTGGTGCCTTCTTCCCACTTTTAATTGATCCTCGAGGGCGATTCAGATAAAACTCGCGTATCTAAACTTTCTCTATTACAGTTTAAGAAAACCGCGTCGCTGTAAGGTCGATAAGAAAATTTTCATTGCCGTCTCGGCGTAATGCGCGTGTAATAGCGGAATGAGTTCGGAGTCTTTGTTGGTTTTTGGGATTGTTTTGAGACGTAATTGAGAAGGGTTTTGATAGAAATACGCAGGCTGGCTAAAGCCGAAGCTTTTATAAACATTATAAACCTTTTTTTTATAAATCATAAAAACAGTTACATAAGTCATTTGTTAGAGTATCTTTGCTTTACAACTCAATACATATTTTTTTGTTCATATTTTTTAACAAAAGAACAGGAAAAAATATTCTATTGATCTAAAAGTAAAAAGTCTTGTTCTAAAAGAACAGGACAATTTATTCTCTTGTTGTTGTAACTTTGTGGTATATGCAAAGAAAGATTGTTTATATTACAAAGTACAAATTTAAATTTACTACCTTTTTGTAATTAAGATGAAAATCATTTCGCATAAAAAGCAGACACAGCAATATACAGTAAACGAATTGCTCACCTCTTTGAGCATCCGGGATAGTCTGACTTTACAGCTAGTAAATAATCTCAATTGTTCGCATAATCTACCAGTAGCAGTTAAGACCGAGAACACTCCAGCATAAAAAAACGGTAAGACCATGAGTTTTAAAACCAATAATTATATAACAAAATGCAACAATTGCTGCAAAAAGTTGTAGACTTACAATTTGGTGAAGTTTTATTTTAAATGTTTATAAGTAACTGTTACTTTTTTCCAGCTTCTTTACATCAGTTCACATCACTTCTTCTCATCCTGAAACAATAACCCGTTATATTCACAATAAAACGTTTAGTGCAAACGTGTAACAACAAAGTTCCATATTTTATTATGATCATTATCGTAAACCCACCCCCAGATTTGCCGTTTAAAAGTTGCCGGTCTATCCGCTCCCTTCGTAACCCGTCTGCAAGATTCGATTATAAAATTAAACTAAAACTTGGATGCAAATCGGTGTTTGGAAGTTTATTATTTATAGGTATGTTTGTGTGTTTCACGGTATTTACAATTTTACTAAGTTTATTTTATTAAGAATAGGCAGAAAGGTATTATTGTGACTAAGATGTTTGTTGATGTGTTCTTGCCTAAAATATAAAATGTGCCGGTTTGCTATTACTAATTATAAAAGCTTATAATTGGTTGATTATTAGTGACGAAATATGTATCTATTATATTAAATTCTTGATGTAATTTGTAAACTAGTATTTGTTTTTTGAGGGCTTTAAAGTACCTACTTATATTCTTGCATTCTCTTATATAATAAGCATAAGTCGTTTCTTTATCTATTATCTACGTATGACTTGTCTTGTCGTCATTTCTATGTCAACCAATGGTATTTTTATGGCGCAGATATAGCTATCTACTACATAACATAACTACTTCGAAAATTGTAAAACATCAATAGCTATTTGAAAATCTGTCGACACAGAAGTTCTAACCCTCAGACTCAACGGACGTAAACACATAAATTGCCGACAAAACTGCCTCTAATTGTCTTGTTTCCGATGCTTTACCTTGCAATTAGTTGTTATTTATTTGTTTTTGCCAAAGATCGATTTATCTTTAGCACTTACAGAACGATAAAACTTTCTAAGGATTTGTCTTCTGTCTTACTAGTTCATAAAAACGAAAAGATAAGATAAGCTTTTTAATACAATGCTGCTTGTAACCTCCGCTTGAGCAGTTACACGTTTACTGGTTAAAAATATATGAACTATATTGTCCAGCTTTTATTACGGCAGTCTACCTTATAAAAAATTAAAAGCTAAGCGAGACCTAAAATTGGAGAGCAATTAAAATAGGCTCGAAAATGTCTACTAAACGAGGCGCACGGACTAAATGACTTTCTATTGTTCTTGAACACACTATCCCACTCGCTTTTGTCGACACTCGCACTCACTAAAACCGACCGATTAATAAACCAAGCCGTCGGCAAACAGGACGGAATGGAAAACGCTAAAAACCAAGCCTGCTTAAAAAGGCTAATTGAGAAAGGATCAATTTTTCCAACGATCACCTTTTCGTAGACCGCCGCGCCGTTTCAGAGATAGTGGACCAAAACGAAAGTCGTGACCGTCGAACGTGACAATGACGACTAAGCCGAGTCGTTTTTCTCCTATTGCATCTCCACGTACGTCCGCCGCTTTCTGACGACGTTATTTTTTAATCAAATATATCCGGAACGGGTGACGGACGATAGGGTCGCACCGACGCTAAACTAAAAGGAAAAAGTGCTTTTAAGCAAATACAGGCGAGACCAAGTTGATTGGTTTCGTTAGCGACCCTGTTGATTGGCACCACGGTAAACAATACGACTGTCGATGTTTAAGTTCGGTGCTACAATAGACTTCTTTTGGGTAAATACTGACGAAGAACGTTGATTGGTTTTGTTTTGAAACTAGTCGTTTGACGCGGAAGTAGCCAAAAGCGTTTGTTGGAATTGCAATTGACAATGTGTTCAGTGTTAGCTGAGCTCTTGACGTTTTTGTTTTGAATGTTTGATGATACTGGCTGGTTCTTTTTAGACCTGTTTTTGGAGCAATGTTGACTTGTCTGCGAGAGCTTCAACAAACTACTGTGCCAGTGTAGGAAAGTAAAATACTAGTTAAATGGTGATAATTTCAGAACAATAATTTACAGCAAACCAGAAGAGCGCCAGAAGCTAGAATTAAATTAGCAATAAAATATCAATATTTTCGGCTGATAAATGTTAAGAGTTCGATTAGCTAGCTGCTCATGTATTTAACTCAATAGAAAATATCGTACTTAAAAATAAAATATTTCTATTTCTAATTTTCAGTAGTACGTGCAGATAAATGTTAACGCATGTAATATATGAGTACGTACATACATACTGTCTGTGGGCTCACTGAAAACATACGTTGGTAAATGTGTGGCGTGTGGCTCATCCAAATGGAATGTTTTTCCACTCGTACTGATTGATATCTTTTTAAAGATATGTGTACCAGTAGGGTCACGTGTATCAGCTAGAGTTAGGCATAAATGAAGTAAAAACATTAACAAGTAAAGTAGATTTTATTTTGAATGCGTTGAAGCAGTGAACTGCCAAATGAAAATAAATAAATAAACACATGTTTCACACTCACACCTCCTCACTAGGATTACGCCTTTTTTTCGGGGATGCCATGTAACATTCACAAACACATGCACAAAGACACCCAGACCCGAAGACAAATGTACAAACTCATCATTCGAACACGTGTCCCGACCGGGAAATGAACGCGGGACCGTCGGATCTAGAACCAAGCACGCTAGCCACTAGACCACAGCGGCCAGCAGCTCTTTCATGCCTAACTCTTGCCAATAGCGCTGCAGGCCTCTGTTCCTACCATTTCGTTGAAATAACAAAAACCTTGCAGTTGCCTGTGAACATTCAAAGTTCATAAATTGTCCGCTATATTATTCACGGCGAGTGGCTCACATAAATCAGGGTCTCTAGTCGCTATCAGCCCCACTTCCATTAGTGACCTCGAGCGAGATACTTTTCTTAGATTTTCACCTTGTTTTAGTAAAATATTCCGGTAGATGGATAAGGAATATGGAAAAGTAAAAAGAATATGCCGTGACAAATCCTGTTTTTCAAACAGTATGAGACGGTAGTCTGGCTTATCAGTAGCGTATGATTTGGCACTAATTTCTCTTAATTCGGATTTTTTATGAATTGTGTTTGCTATAAAGTATATAGACACGTAAAACGCAGACCAAATTATTATCAAAGAGTTTATTTAAGCTAACTCATAATTATCACCTATCGACGTAGCCAATCAAAATTAAGACCTTTCTTTCTTTTCGGACTTTCTAAGCAACTACTCAGTCACAATGACTATGACAAAATTAAAGTTAGTAGTGATAGGGGGAATCACTAGTCAAAACAATCTTGATCTAGTTGCAATAAGGATTTTACCAGAAAAAGTATAATCAGCATCACCAACACCAAACTCATTTTACCACACAGTCTCACCCACTACAAGTAATACTGAGAGGGTGGGTAAAAGCGATGGTCTGTCGCCGCGAAGTGTCGATAAATGAGAGGCCGTTTTTTGTCCTCAAACTAGCTTCGGTGGCGCTGGACCCGATAATAATCGCACGAGTCGCCACCGACGTAATGTCTGTGAGGATTATTGCGATATAAATTGTACGCAGTTTGCCCATTCGATTGTATAGGGAAGCCAAACAATATAAAATAGCATAAAAAAATTTGCGTGCGTGTTGTATTGTGATTCTTGACTGCTGATAGGAACTTTGCCGGAATAGAGGAATTCTATTTTTCCAAATATTATACAATTTATTCAGTTCTCATTAAATGATATATATTGAAATACGAAATTAATACTAATTTCGTATTTCAATAAGATTATTTCGGTTTTAAGTTTATCTTTCTCTTTGCATTTTCTTATCTAACTACTACAATAATACAAAGAAAGAATTTTTCAGCATTTTGAAGTCTACTGCTAATTTATTACACTTGTTCCTGATATAAAATACTGCTTTCAGTACCTGAAATGTTTTTATAACCATTCTGATAAATTATTTGCAAGTACTCTAACTACTGACAACCCTATTTGAAGCAGAATTTTCCGCGTTTGACCAGTCACTCCCCAAAGGAACATTTAACGATATTAGGGCTTTATTTTTTATAGTTCGGGACAAAAAGAGCTCAAACGATATATTTTACGAAGTGGCTACTTTATATTTTCCAGTTTGTTGTGAAAAATTGTATTTATTGATTTATGACTGTGGTAAATCTTTCTTTTAGTAGTTCCTGAAAATTTCGCACTTCAGTGCCTGTCATCATTTTCAACTAATATATACTAGACTCTGTACATGTTCTACAATTTTTTGACGTCTTTTAGTCATCGGGGTTGTTTTCTATCAAAATCTCAACTAGTATTGGAATTCGGAATGCAAACGAATAGTTGGAGCATTACATCGAAATAGTTTTATTCTTTGAACAGTTAAAAAAAAGAATTATAACGTAAAATTATAAAAGGAGTATGCTCTAAATATCCAAAAAAGTTTCATCCCATGGACGTCCGTAAGCTCAGGTGATATCAAAAGTCGCAACAAAGGGCGCGAAAAAACCCCATTGTTATCGAGGGCATAATTTATTAGGGGCGCGGGCTCAGCGGGACCTTTTTTTATATATCATCGCATTATCCCCACTTGGAGAGTTACAACTTCTTAAAGAAAATCAGGGGAAATTAATTTTGAACGTTTAAAAACTGTCCGTACCAAGTGCCGACTTTGTGCTGTTTTGATAAATGCCCTTTGCGGTCATTAGTGGAGGTGGGACAATAGGTTGTAAGTTGGGGATTACAAATGAATAGCTAAACACTTGAAAAATATTTACAAGTGACTAAAAGTCACTTACACGAGGTTACGATTCTTTATTATCATTTGCCTCGTAATTCCTTTATATAGACTTCTAATTTCCGATATAGAGCTTGATTCATCTAGGTATAATTTTTGTACACCAAATTCTGACCTATCCCTTACCGGTATGACAGTTTACCGCGAAAATTATAGAAAATGTTACATAGGTATAAATAGTTAAATTTATGTTTTCAAAACACTTAAAAAGGTTTGGTACCCTATAAAATAAAATAAGACAAAACAGATACGTTGAATCGAACGGAAAAGCACCAACAGCGAAAAATTTTCTATTCGTTTTTTTAACAAATTTTTAAAACATTCACAAAACAAAAAGTATCTCCACCCCACTCATCCGTATTCGATTAAAAGTGTCCCTAATATTTTTATCTCCTCACATAAATACCCGGTAATGAGGGACCCAAAATTCTCGGACAGTTATAAATTTATTCAAGTCTACGGCCCGCGCGTTCGAGTGTGCATAATTTTGATACAAAAATAATCTCCGTATTATTAAAACCCATATTAATTCAAGTTGAAATAATTTTCCGTGCCAGATATATTAACTTATGGTTGGAACAATCACACAATATAATGTGTTGCAGAATTTCTCAACGAATAAATGTTCTCACCCAGGAAATTGGTCCTTTTTCTTCTGGCAATTTCCTATTGCATGACTTAAGGAAATAAGTTAGAGAAGTCAAAGGATATGGTAAGGGTATGGCATGGGCACACCACTTCACTGAAAGCTACTTCTTATTTTGTAGTCTTCGTCTATTTACTATGTCTTAACTCAAATTTAACTCAGATTTCTATAAAGGAATAAGTTTTCAATTCTTGTTGAAGATATTTATAATTCTGCATAGAGTACGCAATACAAAAAAAAACTTCTGAAATAATCCGTATCGAAATGACATAATTTTCTGTGTGTAGGAAAAGAGAGTAGTCCTATAAATATTTAAGATTCGGTTTATTTTCCAAAATTGTAACTAAAAAGAAAGATTGTTTTTTAAGTTGTGTAATCCGAACTTTCAGACATTAATGAAAGTTTGTGAGTTTTTAAATAGCAATCATCATAATCTTCATGTAGCTAGAGTGGCTGGTCCTGGTGTCAGAGTTTCTAAACTACCCGAAGATCTCTGACCTAAGCTACTTTTGTAATCTAATTATAAATTTAATAATACAGTTTTTTCTTAGTCAATCTGTAGTGAGTTTTCGTTATGAATACCATTTTACGCCATATACGAGTAATATACATTTACCTAAATACGAACGCTAACTGGCATTCAAAGCTTTATTTGTTCACCCCGTTTTGTTTGTCACAGGGGTTGGACATAAACTTTAAAAACGTTTTCATTGTGTGATGTAATTGAAAAATCGGTGCTGCGAACTACAAACGGGCAAGTAATCCATTATTCAGTCGACAATCACGTGAAATTCGGAAAAACGATCCGAAAAACGAATGTCTGTTGTTTCACGACGATTCGATGTATAAAAAATTCAGCGACTTAATCGTAGGGGGGCTACCGCGATCTTTGTAGCATTCGTGCAATGATACCACAGAAGGGATTTTTTTGTCTTTTCTGTGATATTTTTTTTTCCAAGCAGCTCTCGAAGTGCAAGTTATCTATACGAGAGAGTAGTTAAACCTAAGTTTCTCGACGATGACTCTAATGACGAACGGCAAGATTCAAATTTGCATCATTTTAAACACTTCCTTTACATTTTTCAGTTATTTTGATATAAAAAACAAACTACTGGATCGATTTTAATAAAATTTATTTGTAAATACCATTGATACACTACCCTATATAACCTTTGAAATGAAATTGGTCCAGGTGTAGCTGGCAAATCAAGGAAATACATAAAAGATTCCGATGAATCGACAACCTCCTTCTTTTTTTAAGCCAATAAAAAAAGCCAATAGAAAAAGTAAAGGCGAAATGGGGAAAAATTTATTGCAGCGTCAGCAAAGAGGAAAAAAATATGTTCTCGTATGTTTAAAATTTGCAGTCCAGATTACTAGTAATATCAATGCAACAAAACCTTAACTGATAACGGTAGTTCCCCAAATTTGACCAAACAAACAGGATTCGATGGGCAAAGCAAACGATCTATAAAATAGTTGCCAATTTGCGAAGTTCGTTTACGAAAGCAATCGGGCGAGCTGATACAATTAAGTGTTCTTTTATTTACCATTGGAAACTCAGTTTTTTTTGCTGCAATAAAGGATTTGTTTGAATGTAGATTCTAGATACGTATATAATAAAAATCTTATCATAAGCATCTTATCTTATCGTCAGAACCTTATTTCATAATGAATAACGGCTTGCGTACACCGAATCCGTTATCGGCCTAAGTATGCTCGGGCGTCGTTGGCCGAACTCGGCCGATCAAATCAAACGTAAGTAAATGAAAGAGAGCGCATACACTGCTACTACCGACGTCGTCCGATGACGCCTGAAAACGGACGATCAACTGACGAGTTTCTTTCTCTTTGGCCTAAGAAGTACTTAGTCGGTAATCTTGGCATATCAATCCAAAATTATCATTTTGGAAACCTTTGAAATGAATAAATGATCTTCAAAGATCATGTATTCATTTGCTATCTGTATAGCTAGACTAGAATTTGATAGATAATAAAATTTTAGATATCTGTGGAAAGTGTCTATAGATAGATATAATATGGTACAAAAGTTTATCAGACGAATTGCCAAACGCAACTTTTTGATAGGCTTAATTAATGATTTGCCAAATGGAATGTAAGCAAAAATTGATATAGGATTACCATCAGTGTTAGAAATTACGGTTTTTGCTATAAATCAAGTATCATGAAAAAATGCATCCATCAACGGAAGATCCCTTTATTTTTCTCAAGGAACCTGGCATGCGGGCCATCACCTCGAATCCCCAAATCCCGCATGCTAGGGGGAGATACAGCTGACTCATCAAAACAATAAACAAAGTATCGGGGGCCAATTCATTTTATTATTATGCACACCGCCCTATTATGTTTTCCGCTGCATAACTTAGGAAGGTATTGGATTTGAGACTAGACAAAAAACTGACAAAATTTTTTTAAGAATTTGACAGGAAAAAAATATCTGTCGACCTAAAACTGTTTAACTACGGTTGTACTAAGGTATTCAGAATTTGGTTATATATGAATTTTGGTCAAGATCATTTGGAAACTACGAGCTGTACGCGAGTACCAACATCCAGACAAAGATACAAACAAACTGAAAGACGAATACAAAGTTTGTTAGACTCAAAGCCGAGACGCTTAACTAGCTCGATGAAATTTTTTATTAAATGTAGTTTAACAGGCCATTAGTTAGTGTATATTAGACCAACTTTATATATACAAAGCTTGCTTGCTTGGTACCTATGTAAATATATATCTATATATGTATATTAATTTTGATAATAAGTATGTTTTTGACTCAATTTCTGTTATGTTTTATTTTGTTGTTTTTCTTGTGTATTACAAATGCTATGGATCTCGTATCTGAAATAAAGTACTATTATTATTATAAGCAATGGTGACTGAAGTCGGGGACGACAATATTATTATAACTAAATATTACTTTTTAAAATCAGAGAGGTGTCAAATGGTGAACAGACAACCTATTTCGCTATGATTTTATTTCCACACTTTCACACACAAAGTTTTGAATAAATTTATTTATAATTTGTAAACAGATTAACGAATCAGGCTCCCAGGACTTATTTTTCACCCACCAGTCATAAGAGATTATCAATCAATGAGCATTTCCCGGTACAAATTTATCACGAGGTGCTTATTGTGCCCGGATAGCACAATATCCATCGGATATCCGGAGGGGAGGCTAGACATCATATTTTTATCATCATTATGTCAAGTTTTTTTTTGAGAACATAATGTGGATATGCGTATCTTAACTGAGTATTTTAAAACAGCTGTTCTGCAACTTCATTTCCACTTAAATATTAATGCCTTTCTGACATAGAAGAAATCCTGGAGCAAAAGCTAAGAGTGTGAATCTTATATTTATACACTTAAAAAGCGTACTAAAAGGACTCATTGTCTCTATACGAGTTAGTTTTTTCTAGGCTTAACGCAGAGAAATCATGCACGATGTTAGTACAACATGACAAACAACTCAGACTCGCCTTACTATCACGTGAAGTTAGAGATGAAAGAAGTTAAACAAGTGAAAGCAATTTAGTTCCGTTTTGATAGAGTTAAAGCGGTATACTGTCAAAACAAAAAACTATTGCTTATACTTGATTGTTGATTCACTTCTTGCATTAATGACTTTACGTATACACCATTGGTTAGTTGTAGATGAGAAAATAGACAATGAATTACCTGTATTGTGTATATCATGCAATGTTAAATCATAAAATCTTTAATAAATACCAAAGGAATGCTTTTGTTCGGAGAATTAGATATCACTTGTAGTTGGCAAAGCAAGCGAAGCGTCTATTATAACGTTAGTATGTTTTATATCTCCTGAAATTTGGTTTTCGTGTATAGTATAGCTCTACGAGTTTTTAAGTTTTTTATTAGCCACGAACTTTTGATTGGAAAAAGAGAGGAAGTTAGCTACGGTGCTTTTTACTTGCCGATTTTAAAAATATTCGGTACTGACATGTGGGACACAACATTATTTAGGATTCCGACTACATTATTTAAAAATCAGCTAAGTCGTTGTCGTTTATTGTAATTAAGTTGCAGTTCGCAGAAGTACCAGTTGTTTTGGTATGTCCCTGTTATTACTCACGTCTCATGTTTTGGTTCTTGGTGTTTTTATCAAGGCATCATGTTAATGTCTGATTAATGATTATATGGACACCTAGCTTAAGATGCTACGTAGAAAAACGGGATATTTATATTTATTTACCAAAGTAACATCATCACCTTCGTATAATCTGAGGGCTCGCTCTTATGTCTGATTTTCTATTCCGCCCAATAGCCTTCAGATAGTCTTCAGATAACAACTGTAACTCATATTAGGTATGACTTACAGTTGTTATCTGACTAGAATATGCAACTTAATCTGTCATTCGATCCACGGTAGTATAAAAATATATACCAAAGCATAACAATAGTCATATTTTTGGCCCACCATTGCAGGCATTACACCCAGATCACCAGAATAATAAAACAAATAATACCAATCTACACATATAAAAGAGTCTTGACTGATATTTTCTAGGAATCAACGTTAAACCTAAACCGGTGAACCTAGAGACATGAAATTAGGAGTGTGTATGCATTATAGAGTGTAGGGGTAAAATTGTTCCCCCATACTCAAACTGGTCGAGGGCTACGCCGCTACTAATTAATATTATATATAATATCAAAACAATTCACTTCGCCAAAATCGCCTAGACGATTGTATACAGTATAAATATATAGATATATAATTTTTATCAAGTGAATCATGAACTACACTTTATTAATTTGATAAATACATTTTTTTTATTCTTTTATATATTTCATAAAAAAGCAAATAATAAGTAGGTATGTTCTCGCATCAGAATAACATATAAGTACTGCTTTCAAAAAACTCATGACATTTGAGATATTAACAATTGATTTAAATCGGTAAAGTTTATGGCCAGTTGAGTCTTGCACGCTTTACCTACGCATTCACTTAAATTTAATGACAATTAGCAGTGGCTATATATGGGCTACACAAAAGAATAAATTGGCGCCTAACGTGATCTGAAGATAGAGGAATCAGTTTAACATTCAAAATCAGTCGCGATGGATATCGGTTGTTTGCTTTTAATCCCAGTTTTCCTATTATTGTAGCAGGACATCCTCAAGGGTCAATAAATAGGAAACAAAAACCACTGATCATTACTCATCAGAAGAATTTAAATGTGGAGATAGGCAGAGATGTAGCTTTCGAATGCACTGTTATTCGTCTCGGTGACCATAACATTTCTTGGATTAAGGCCAATACGAGGATACTAATAAGTTACAATGACAATAATTCTTGCAAGGACCCTATGACGTCAGCCAGATTTGACGGAAAAAACACCTTGCTTTTATACATCGATAGAATGAAACTGGATCATGCTGGTACTTATGAGTGCGAGGTCGATGAGACTAGTTCTACTTCACCTGACAGTGGTGAGTCCACCAAACATAGTAGATCAGAACGAAACTGTAGTCAGCGCGCCCGAAGGAGGCTCAGTTGAACTCCTATGTCCAGCTACCGGCAAACCAGCACGGTTTATATTATGGCAGCTGTTAATTTTAAGTAATAATTCTAGAAGCATTATTATCCGAAACGAAAAAAGAGATAAAGAAGAGTTCAGGTTCGCAGGTTCTACGTTATCGTTAAAAAACATATCTCGATCTGACATGGGTACTTATTTGTGCGTCACTACCAACGGAATACCTCCATTTAAGGTCAGGCGGTTTGAAGTCATCGTGTTATTCAAGCCAGTTATACGAGTAGCCAATCCGGAACTGTTTGAGCAAGTAGACCAAAAAGTGAAACTCCAGTGCTACGTGGAAGCTGACCGTGACACCAAAAAAACTTGGCAGCGGCTACAGATAGGAGAGATCATGCAGAACAGTTCAAAGTACATAATGACGGAGCAGAAAATTAATGAGTACACTATGCTTATGATCCTCACGATTACTCATTTCGAGAAGTCTGACTTTGGAGAGTATACATGCTCTGCGTCGAATGATTATGGACGCGATGACGGAAATATTACATTAACACAACATCCGGTGCAGCCTAGAAAACGAAGCCGTATTGTAATAATATTATATACGAGTTCTACATTCAGTAAGTTTTATTTTTTATTTCACTATTATTAGCTGCAGATACGAGTACTTCTTACCATACCCAACGTATCTTCAAAATCTTATAACCGCTAAAAGATAAATTTAATAAGATATCTTCAGATTTTTCATAAGCTACGTTAATGGCCTTAATGCTTTTATTATGTTTATACCATTTATCTAATTTTCTGTTTAAGCCACAGTTATAGAGAATAATTTGCACCGTCTATTAGTATGCCTCTGTAAGCAATAGACCTCGTTACTTCTTTGCTGAAATATCTTTCTTTTACAACCCCTATGACTCTATCATACTGCAAAAATGTGGGCATCCGAGACACAGGCGTTGTAAGGTTCCATATCATTTTATCTGATTTTATTTTTATATTATTATATTGACATCATTTCATACATTATATTTCCTTCATTATTTTTCATTAATTATTTGAATAGCTGTCGTCTGTATTCGCATAAAACAAATTGCTTCAGTAGATTAAAGCAAGGTAATTCGGTTTTTTTAAATTTTATGTTATTTTACAGGTACTTTTGGCAAATCAAAGGGCTGGAAGTGTGAATGTCGAAACTTTACACAGTCGTAACGGTGAGCTAATAATAATAATACCTTTAAAAGATACAACTCATTTATCAATACAACAAATCATCATCATAGGCAGTTCAGTTTACTCACTGCAGGGCATAAGCTTCTTCCGTCTTACCCTTTCTTAATCCAATCTTGTCCAGAAGTGTCCGCTAAACCTAACTATAAGTATGTGAATAATGAGCATCAATCAAGCGCTGTACCGGTCTGCGCGATTTCAACAACAAAACCTAAATAATTTAAATTTTTCCAAATATACTAATAAAAAAAATTGTATAAATGAAAATCCTCAGAGTTATTTCTTTTCTATTCGCTGCAATTGGTAAGCAATTAAGGCAGATATCGTAATTAAAGTAAGTAATATGGTGTTTTCAAACGCTCGCTTAGCCAGGAGGCGCTTTAGGCGATTAGCTGAAATTTAATGAATGAGCTACCACCTATCACATTCAAGTTGGAAAATCTGTCACCAAGCATCTAACGTGTGTTCCGATAGCCTTGTTCCAGTGTATTCTACTAGTCTAAACATGCTCCATCTAGGGTGACAGTGTCGCTGGCTTCCGTAATCGAGCAAGCTGGTGGCCAACTGCCTACCTGTCTACTACTAATAACTGCGTAGTGACCGGCCGCCTCTCGGATATCAACAGTTTGTACACTAAATATATAGCCAACTTCTTACTCATAAAAATACATTGGTCGCTCGAGTGACCGAAGCGTCTAATTTTGTGTCTGGCAAACTTTTCTTTTTCCTGTCAGTTTGTAATTTTGGTTGAAAGTTAAATTAATTTTCATACACACATACGAGTTGTAGTTTCTAACCAATCTGTGAAAACTTTGTACTCTGTTTCAAAGAAGATTAATCAAGATATTTTAATTGTGCGGAATTTCTTTATTCCTAAAATAAGGGAAGTTTATTAAGGGCGCTATTTAACTGATGAATATAATATTGCTTGTTAGATACACGCAAAACACAACCTTAAATAAGAGTTCTAAATTATGGAAAAACAAAATCAATAGTAATAGTAAATAGTTTCAAAACTATTGTGCTACTAGTGTTTATGCAAATAGGTACGTTTTTATGAAAACTCGTCCAATCTTGCTAAAAAACCTAAAATCAAATGTAGTGAGTAAAATAATAGAGCTTGCACACTCGCAAACTTATTCATAAAGCAAATCTCATCTCACGATATTCAATCAATCGTCTGAAAAGTTGGCCGGGTCGATAAACCGATCGCAATTTTATAACCCGACCAAATGAAACATTCACGTCATCCTTAGTCTTCTACACTAACGTAGAACCTATTACTTTCCAGGGTTATAGGATATTGTCTACACAGAAAAAGGACGAGGTTCTTGAAGGAGGGCGGTAGGCGTGGTAAGACAAACCACGCCTTACTGGCGTGGCGACTGTTTATAGTAATTCATTGCTAAATATTTAATTTTATGTGGTACGAGTACGGACAAATGATAAAGGAATATTAGTTCATTTTAAAGATGGTATAAGATTAATTAAATTTTTACTAGGTTGTGTTACACATTAATTAGTTTTTTTTTAAATCTTGTACCACAGTGACTACGAATAGTAAGTGTCATTTACCTGGGTAATCTAATTACAATTGTAATTGGATTAAATGCTTAAGGATATTATAGGACTATTATAACATAAGTAATTATAAAACAATATTACCTTTTATTATAAACATTCATTATTTTCATTGTATAACTATATTTTAGTTATATCTTTTAACATACACTTATCCCCTGTGTATCTTTTATTACAAGGTGAACACAAATCACCTGGTTGTAAATAATAAAATATAAGTATTTTTGAAATAACAATCATATACTGTCGGATAAAAAATACACACCTATAACGAGGAGCATTATGAAAATCTATTTTATTTTATTAGATTTTTTCTACGGACTTCCAAAACGGAGGAGGTACTCAATTCAACTGGTTATTTTGTGTTTTTTTTTTATGTTTCTTACCTAATATTTCAGAGATGGCTAGACCATTTGATCATGTGGTTTCATACAAATCTTATCAAAATAGTCAAAATATCTAGTAGAATTCTGTTACATTGATTTAGAAACCGAAGTAGTTTCTAAATCAATGTAACAGAATTCTACTAGCGCCTACTGATTGTTGAAATTGGATGTATTAAGGATTTCTGATAAAAGTTGTCCACCACATATCTTTGTCCAATATTTCTAAAATCAGACGGATATATTTTGGTAAACCTACACTCGAATATCAGACCAGCATGCAAATACTTATAATATCGCAATTTCATAACCGGACGAAATCAAACACTCGCACTTTTCTTAGTCTTCTACATTAATGTGGAACCTTCTACTCTCCTAAGTTATAACGAAAACACAGAGGAATAAGTAAGTAGAGAAATTATTATTATTTAATAAGATAAAGAACACGATCGATCCAAAGGAAATAATGATTCATGAGAATATTTACCGAACAATTTAAGAGTGAATGCCAAAATATTTAAAATAAACTTAATGTATATACTACATGAAGTAGTTAAACTTAAATTCCGTTGAATTAATATAAATTTAGTATGTAGGCTATAAAATCTTAATAATATAACTCTTATTTAAAATATTTATACTATGCTCAAATTAATATAGAATACTTCTGCGGTTGCCCATCAGCTACAAAAATCTTCTATACGACGTAGCGCGTAGCGACCCAGCTCTACGCAAGGCGGAGCTACGCAATCGACGTCTCGCGAAATTTTCCGATCGCCCACGACGAAACGGCCAATTACACTTGACCCTTCTACTACAGTAGATACGTGTCTTTTCCACGCTGAAAAAGTTAGTAAGGGAGGGAGGAAGGAGATCTTGGAAAAGTGGCTGTAATACCTCAAGGGATTTGCCAGGATATGGTTACGTAACTTCAGTTCAGCTTAGTCCGCGTCACGGGAAGGACGTTCCGGTGTTTGTTGAAAACATAAACAACAACAACGTGTTTATTGTCGTAAACAACACGCGTGCAACTTTCTTTTTGGACTTTGCTGTGGCAGATATAAGTAAGTTACTTTTTGGAGATTGTTTATAATATATGTTGTTGTTTATTTATGTGTAGTAATAAATTACGGGACCTATTATGTCGTTTTGATACAGTTTTTTTTAAATGAGTTGAGTAAATTTAAAATAATATTTTACTGTCTAATTTTTTTCGTAACAATCTAAATAAGTTATAATATATTATACAGGTAATATTTAGTCACTATAATTTTGATATCCATCTTAAAGTAGTAGCAAATATTTATTAAAAATTAATGTTAATATTACTCTTATTTACAAATATTATGAACTAAGGTATTTGCTAAACGTTGTAAGTAACGTAGCAGTTTTGATTAAACTCATATAATAATTTCAACATATGTTATATAAAAATTATCCCAAAAATATATAGCTGGTTACTTAGCTCCAGTTTCGTAGACGGCCCAAGTGTGATGTGGTGTCGAAAATATAGAAACAACATTTTTCTTTTACATTTTCTTAATGTTTTTTGTTTGTTTACTCATAAACTAAATATCCTATTTTATAACATAGAGAAACTTTAATTTTTAACATAATATAAAACCAACTTATAAGCCTGATATGACTAGTCAGTGATACACAAAAAACGAATTTGCATGTTCAAGATCAAAAAATAACTGTGATGCCATGTTTTATCTTGAATTTAAATACTGATATAGGATATATTTTCTTTTCTTGCTGATTATTTTAAAGTATAATGACTGGCTATTAACAAGAAACGGTTGCATATTAAATAAGACTTATATGAACTTCAACATAGGCTTCAGCCACTCAAACCAATCTGAATGTGATGTAAGTATCATGTAGAAAAAGGAATAATTACTACAAAAATAAAAATTCGAAGATGGATAACATTATAGACCACTTAAGATATGCAGACTATCTTACTCAGCACCAGAGGGCAGAGTACCCAAATTTATATGAGAAAAATACACAATTAAATTTTATATCTAGAACCTCATAATTTTTTTATGTGTAGAGATAAAATATAATCCATTCGCTCGTGCCTGAAGCAATATAAAATAATTTGAACGTATCTATGATTTGTACGTTCAAATAATTGATAACTTGTCAAATATGCTTAAACAAAAACATAAGAAAAAAATTCCTGTCTCCCACACCTTACATCTTAAAATTATAGCCACTTTAAACAGCTAAACGCATTGAAGGGTGCAACACCAAGGGCACGTCACCCCGTAGTGAGGGGGAGGCATCCGTAAACAGGGTAAACAGAGGGTGTACACGTAAACAACGGGGATGATGCAACTTAATTTATTGTAGAACGATCTATATGTAAGTGCGAACGGTTTTTTTTGATAGTATTTAATTTTTATTTAGAAAACTAACGCGTGTTTGATTCATATTGTTTAAGAAGAGGGGTTTTCACGCGTATTTGATTGTTGGAAAGGTCCAATTATAGTGCAGTGCGAGACGTGTCATCGCTGAAGGCACAAACGGCTCATTTCATGAAAGAAACCGAATGTGAACGATACTATAGTTGGACCTTTTCAACAATCAGGTACGCGTGAAAACCCGTCTTCATAAACAATAATTCATTTTTAATTGACAAAGCGAACAAACTTAGCAACGCGTCTTTGGTTGGAGACTGACAAAATGTGCTTTTGTTTGTCAGTTTGTTTAAATGTTGGTACTCCATGCATTTGGACGACACTTGTTGTATAATAGGTGATACTTTTTTTTTAAACTGTCAAATAGGAGGACACTAAGGGTTGATACGGTAATGAACACAAATAAGAATTTAATAAAATTGTAAAAAAATGATATATTTTGTATAAATTAAAATATTTCGAGCGATTTTTTGTTAATATTACATTAAAAAACTGACTACATGGAGCGATGAAGAATAATTGTAGCGGCTTGTACAAGAATCAGTTAAACTTCACTTATGAAATTCATATAAAATAACCAGTAATCACAAACCTGTATCCCTCTAATTAACCAACAACCTTATCAGAATACTTGATTACGAAAGCCAGAGGGTAATCTCGACACGGATTAATAATGCAAAGAGGCGACAATTGAAACCGCGATACCTGTGCCGTTATTAAATATGCAAATTAGTTATTTATTCAAGTCTCCGCGCGTCTTACAAAAGGAAGGGTGATATTTAGTAACTTTGTAATTCGTTACCCGTCTGTCATATCAATTTGAGATTTCTCTAAAGATTAATCACAGTGCTAATTACGAGGCTTAACAGGAATTTCACTCAGAAGCTTTTGAAAAGTATTCTAACTTGACTAGCAGATGTGATTTTTTATCGAGCGAGCAATATTTGCATCGAGTTCAATAAAATTTTATGAATGATTTTCGAGGTTAATTTAGTTTTTTAATGGGCGAGTATTTGTTCCATAAAAGAACTGCCACATGAACCGACCATTTTAATTGACCGAGCGAGCGAAGAGCCTCTGCTTCAGATTATTTCGTCTGTCGTTTTGTATATCCATGCATACAACATCCATATGTTTGTCCGCAAGAAATTTCGTACGCGCGTACAGACCGTAGTTTCCAACCAATCTTTTCTTCATTCAAATTCTTTTCAGTATTTTCGATTGGTTGGTGTTTCTCTCAAGAAAGAGGGATATAAATGCAATGCAATATTTCGTATAAAAAGCAAATACTACAACGATTCTATAGAATTTGAATTTAAAACTCATGAAACAAGGTCTAAAATACTGTAGCAAAATACACGAATGGAAGAAATAGTATCCATGGTAACCAAAGCTGTTATTTGATTCCGGTAAATATTAAAAATGACAAAAATCTGCTAAAATCTAAAAATATAATCAATAAATTATTCTGATTGCGAGGTCAACAGTTTGCAGAGCTACTAGTAATATTTTTTGCAGAGACATATTGAGCACAACCTTAAATAAAAATCTAAATATGAAATAAGGTTTTTCTTTTTTAAAGTCTAAGAAACATATTTCTTTGGTTGATTTTTTATAACAACAATAAAATATTATTGAGAACTCATCAGTTCACAGAACTAATAATAATATGTTATACTACTACTTCTACTACTAAGCTAAGGCCTCAAATTTGACCTAAAATTCTCATCCTGAGACAAAACCTGTCATAGGCTGGATGATACGAGGCATTATATTTTTTCTTTAATATACTATTTAAATCTGCAAAAATAAATGTGTATATAATATGCCTAGTATGTTCAACAATAACAAGATATTATCGCTAAGAAACGATATAAACTCAATAAACAGAAACTTATTCTGGAACGTATACATGTTGTCTGCTTCCCTTTTTAAATTAATTGGGATATTCTAAAACGATTGTCTTTATTCCTTGTTGTAATGAACTGGTAAATACATCTAAATTAAAAAAATCTGTTCCTACTTTCCTTCTTTCGCCTTAGTTTTACCTAGTCGATCATCATCATCATCTACAGCCTTCTTTATACCACAGCTGGTTATAGGCATCTCTCGTATAATGCCACCTGCCTCAGCCTTATGTCAATCGTATCCAGGCTGGAGGCACGATAGTTCTTGTATCGTTGACCTAGTGAATTACGTTGTTTATTTTGAAAGTTGGTTAACAATATATAAATTAAACTTGATATTCGGAAAAATTCGCTTAATTTTGATGTTCCAAGGATAATACTTTTGCGAGTAACTAAGAAAATATAAATATACAGAAAATAACACAAATCTCTTTCATAACAGCTCTAGCTTAATAACTGACTGCTTATAGTATTTCGTCTAGAACCCAATCCCTGGAGAATGGTTCAATTTAGATTATTTATTGTTAGAGCGGCCACGGCACGGCGAAGCCGACCGCGTGGTAGAGGTTCAGCTAATTTCCAAAATAAATATTGGCTCAATCATGCTCTTAGTCTTGGACGGAATTGGATGGAGTCATTGTTTCGAGCTTTGAATATTAATTTTAATGAATCTTTACAATTTTCAAGGCACTTGACATTGTAATTGTATTTTCGGTAGGTACCCACTCTTGATAAGCTCAAACATAATAATTCACTCAAGCAGAGATAAAGCATCGCCCTAGATCTGAAAACCTACTTTTTGCTAAACTACGACTACCTACGGCCGCCGCTGTTAGTTACATTAGCGAAAGGCATGGATATAAAGGATATTCTTACCTAACGCGTTAATTATTTAGTTCAATGATTTGATATTATTATGTTTTAACTGTATGTTATTGAGATATTAACTTATTAATCTATACTGATAATAAAAGTGTAATAATAGGTCACATTATGTACATTAAATATTAAAAATTTCTTTCGCGGGGGGTGTTATTAACGATACAGAGAACAAATCTATTTTTTTTTTTCATTTTTGTCTGTCTGTCTGTTTCTGAACTTTCCATAACTACGAAACTGTTGGGTGGATTCTAATGAAACTTGGTATGCTTAAGGTTGTTATCATGACCTTTAACCCGATGATTTTTAACCCGAAAATTTAAAGGTGCTCTCGTGGGAAGTTTTATTTTAAATGCTAAACTTAAATTAAGGTTAATTTAAAAATTAGTGGGGGTTCCCGTGGAAGGGGGGGGGGGGATAAAAATCGTATTTAACTACTATAACTCGGTAACGCGTGCTTTGATTTGGATGTTGTCTTTTTGTTGGAAAGGTTTAACTGAAACAATGTTATCCCGAAAATTTGTGTGGGTTCCCGTAGGAGAGGGGGATGAAAATCGTATTTAACTATAACTCGGTAACGCTGCTTTGATTTGGATGATTCTGTTTTTGTTGGAAAGGTCTAACTGAAATGTTACCCTGAAAATAAGTGTAAGTTCTCGTGGGAGAGGGCATGTATTTAACTATAACTCAGTAACGGGTGCTTCGAGTTGGATGATATTTTTTTTTGTTAGTAGTAACTAATTGTTATCCCAAAAATAAGTGGAGGTACCCGTGACAGAGGGGATAAAAGTCGTATTTAACTTGGTAACGCGTGATTTGATGTGGAACTAAAATCTACCGCAAAAAAAGTCATCGGTTTTTTAGTTTTTATGAAAATATTGTGGTAGATGCCAACATAAAACGTTATAGCAAGTAATTTTTTGTTGTGGAAATCAAATAAAGATATAATGTTTTTTTGGATATCACTAAATGAATTTTGAGTTTTTTTCGTTAGGAAAGACTTACTGAAATTATTGTATCACAAAAAAACGACATTGGTATTGTAGTTCATATTTTCGATAAACTATCGTAATAAATATATAATAATAATATGTAATAAAAAGTTTTTTTATATGGAATAAATAAAATGTTCCATACAAATCTTATGGGTATCTTTGCAACAGTTAGACTAAACGTATATCGCCACAAAATACTATAATAATAGCTACGGCATAGATTATGATTGTACGTGTATCAACACAGCATCCACAATTTTTTGTAGCGATAGCGACCGGGTAGTTAAAGGGGGTAGATTGCCGTGCGAGAGGTACCAGGTTCCATCCCACGCAATACGCATGCAGCGTTTGAGAAAACATCTCAAGTTGAAAAATCTGTCGCACAAAACGGTGTGTTACGGCAGCCTCCTTAAGGAGCCAGTGTATTCCAGACTAGGCAGTTTCCATCTAGGGCCACAGTGTCACTGACTTCTGTGTTCGTGCGAGCTGGTAGTCAAATGCTTAGCTGTCATGAATAAAAAATAAATTGGCAATCGGGTTACACATAGATACGTTAACAAAAATCCTACGGGTTAAAATAAGTGATAAATTCACAAAATTATGTTAATGCTATGCAGAACCTTTTGTTCTTAAAAATTGTCTACTCATGCTGAACATAATTGTGCGAACTTCTCTGTATCGCTTTAATTAATCAAATGTACAGTTCAAAACATGCTGTCTTATTGTATCTTTTCAAAATGAGTTTATTTTTAAGTCCCATTGACATAGCTATGAAAGGTTAGCAACCGCGAACGAAGTCGCGGGTACAGCTAGTTATAAATAAAAATTAAGTTCACTTCCCTTAATCAGATTTCAACTTACAGTTTTTATGTTAGGGATAGCCGTTTCGTTACCGTCTTTTCTTATGTTATTTCTTTCTCAATGATCTATTCCCTCCTTAACTTTTATGAAATGTCTATAAAAAAATACCGATTCACAATTACTTATTACATAAATTATTGAGTAACTTTTTTTGTTAACCTCCAGTCAAGTCAAGTCAGCGGCACTCTGGCCCTAGATTGAGCATGCATCTGGAATAGGTACACTGGCTCTAACGGATGACTTATAAAGTCAACCCTAGCTGTACTAATTACTCTATGTTACATGTGGCCCAGCCTGTTTTCCTTGACGTTCCAAACAACAACAAGACACGAGTACACCGTACAACATCTCGCATTGTTTTCAATGCATTACCCAAGACAAACTCTCCCCAAACAGCCGGCGGGCTTCGTCAACACAATTATTATACTCGGACAGCCACCCCACTTGGACACCCTCTAAATAAATTAACTAGCCTGAGAAAACACTGCTTTCGGACGGTGGATTAATTGCTTTCGACTGTCTTTGAAGAGTCTAATCTATTTGAGTAAAAATCCTGGACACACTAAAATTATTGTCGTCACTCTGTATCAAAACACTGTGATGCTTTCACCTGTATTGTATTGCTTACTAATCGGATTACATTAATTATTTTTTAAATGGTTACAGTTAAATAGTTTACCTATTAGTAATCGCGCGTATTCTCAGAGTACTCATTAAAAAGCTTCTTCTTGCGGCGCTGTCGCGTGTGTTGGGTCGCTCTTTTCTCTCTTCAATTTCGTGTTTCTGATCTTGTATCTGAATGAAATTTTCTTTTTGTTTCAGTTCAAAATGGCTACACCAAGGCCGGCAGCGCCCGTTCCAAGAACGAAAAAACAAAACCATGCTAACATCCCTTGTCCCATTGAAAATTGCGCTCGATTTACATACGGAAAGTTACCTGACCATCTCACCAAAATTCACGGCCTCACTGGCTCTGAAAGAGACGCCCTCAACGAACAACAAAGAAAACGGTTCTTCAACGGAGAACTGTGCCAAGTCAGATATCTCAAGGAATCAGCTATCAGAGACCTGTGGGGATCAGATTATGACGATCCTCGCATCAGGGCTAAAATACACCAAAGCTATGCTCTAGTCAAAATCAGGATTATTCCACTTTCGGCAACGCAAAGAGCTCGACCTCTGACAGAGCAAGATGCAAATGTTCTGACAGCTTACAATGCTCGAACTGCTCCTAGACCAACTAGGGTTCAGAGGCCCAGGAAACGGCCACGACCGTATCCAGAACAACAAGTAAAGCAGCCGGAAAGGTCATCGAGTGAATCAAGCGAGACTAGTGAAGAGGAGTTAAATCCTTTACCACCATCTCCGCCTCCTTCATCGCCGTCTTTACCACCATCACCAGCACCATATGAACTCCAGCAAGTCGAAACGCGTTTACGAGATATTTTTGACTCCAAGGTGGATGCTGGATACAAAGCTGTGATCGACGATATGAAAAAATCAATGACCATGGGTCGAACCCTTGGAGCGAGAAAGCGAAAGGCGTACAGAACTTACAGGCGATACGCAAAACGTCTAATCGCATATTTACATAGACAGCATTCTCCTTTGGCATACGATGTAGACGTGCTTCTTTGCGGCGAAAGTCAAGTTTGTGAATTTTTGGATAGAATTAGCAGCGAGCATAAAACAAAGACTTTGAGAAACTATATCGTAGCAGCCATCAAGTTGCTAGATTCTAGACTCTTTGCAATAGAGACTGATCCATCTTGTAAAGAGAAGGTTGCGTCGATGACTAGAGTTTATGATGTTCTTCATGGGAGGTTGAATGATTGCGATAGACTCCTTGCGCAGAAGCAAAGGCCTACGAACCCTGCAGAGAGTTTCGACAACTCCACGGAACCGCTTTTTAGTGACAATTACGATGACTTGGTTTAAGTTAGGTAGTGCCAAATAGTTTTTGTAAATAAAATATCATATGCTTCATGTAAGGCCTTTTGCTTGGCTATTTGAAATGTGAATCTTTTAAATGTTATACAATAACATAAAGAAAGACAGCAGAAGATAAAGATACGTCTTAGGGAAATCTATGTAAATGCTCAATAATAATAGGGAGGTACTTATAATTTTAGTAATTAATAATACTATGATTGTTTTCAGGAACTGAGTACCTACTTTATCGGACATTAATTTATCAGATATAAAAAAATTGCTTATTTACTTACTGGTTAAATTGATTCTAAACCCTTTACACAGAAAAAAGAACAAAAATCTCCAGGATTACTATGTCATTATTGTTCGACCGTCACAAATTTTTAGGAGTTTCCTATATGCATTAAAAACCATACCATGTAGTTAACTTTATCTGTAGGATTTTTATTGTAATAAATGTGTATTATTAATATTATTACTGTAAATACTTATGTAATCATTGTTCACTACGTGTTTCAAGCAATATGATTCTAGTTTTGTAGATGAATTTATTTAGTTAAGTATTTAATAGGTTGAATGTGCAATAATAAGAATTTTTCCAAAACTTCGCCTAAGTTGTTAATACATAATAATTAGTAATAATATCTAGTAAACATATTACATACAATACAATACTTTCATTTCGCTATTTACTTTTCAGGTGAACTTTCATAAAGTAGGTACCTATTTTTTATTTTATTTTTGTTTCGTAACATGATTGACTTCGTACAAACCAGTTATGAAAGTGATAAAAGAAAAAATGGAATACCTAACAATGAACTTTATGCTTTCTTTCTAAAATTTCATTGTGATTGAGTATGTATATAAGTATTGCATTTTTTTCGGTTCTACAGTTTTTTTTCTTATTAAAGTTAGCAACTACGAGTATTGTTATCTCCAATTAATATCAGAGAAAACGATAACAAAAGCTGCTATATTTTGACATAACAGCCCCACGAACTTTTCTCAACAAATACGGAAATATTACATTAGTCTTATAAGAACTTCTTCAATTCCGAAATAATGTGGTAGGTACAACTCATCCAAGTTTTAAAATAAAAACTTTCAGTACAACCGAAAAGAAACATACAAAACGGAATATTTAATTTGTGTTTTAACATCAAGGAATTATTGGATAGTGCGTTTTCCCAGTCCTACACTGTTTTAAGGTTTCAATCCACTATCGAGATTTGCTTCGATCGTCGAACTGAACCACAAGAATCATTACCTATAAAATTATAAGTGAAAATAGAACAATTATGTAAATGTACATTGTTACGATAATTAGAATTGATGACTAAAATGAAAGCTGTTTGATTTTCTTTCTCCTGACTTGCTCACTCCTACAATTGAGAATAAAGTAAAAAGTGGTTCCAACAAATGTCAGTGTTACTGGGTGTAAACAGTGTACTCGTTGGGAAGTACCCGTTTCCGCTAGATGGTTGGATTGATGATCAGGGCCCTGATTCATATTTGAATCGGGTGCTCATCCGAATCCGAATTTCAAATAGTCATCCGAATTCTGCGTAAAACGCATTTAATAATAAAATTCTGTACAAACTTCCGTAATCGTTGGCTTTTTTCCGATCGGTAGCCCTAGACCCTCTTTTGACCCTTTGAAAACCGTTTTCACCTTTATGTCGCCACAAATCACCTAGGTGATATCACCCAGGTGCAAAAAGTCCAAGGTGAATTGAGGACACTTTAATTTCCACCTGGGTGCACAAAGTGGAATATATCGAATGAAGGGTTACTGATAGGTAAGTCTTGATCCGAATCATTATGAATAACCATCCAGAACTAGAAAGTCAATTAAATTTTTTTTTTATTATACCCTTGTTCAATAAAAGAAACGGTTCTTCTCACAGCCACAGAATAGGTTTGTTAGCGACCAGGTAGCGACATCTGCAATTTTTTTAATGAACTTTAGTTTATTAATACTGCTACTCACCGCTAGACGACATAATTAACTAAGTCTATGCACTTTCGGTATCACTAAATTGTTATAGATGGCGCTTATGACTTGTTAGGTGAACTAAGTTCAGCGAATATTTAGAGATAGCTGTCAGCTTGAATATGGTTATGAACGGAGGCAAAATATTGTCATTTAAAAATTCAGTTATTTTGCGACAGAGGGCACTATTGTATATAAATGATAATGAAACCTGTGTTATGATTCTGATCGCCTGGTACTTGGCGATCGTGACAGCCTGCTCCAGATTCTCCGCCAGGCCGGCCTTTACGTTCCGATCGTTCCATCCTCAACGAATGCTGCTTGGGTGTTCGTTGGCCTAGAATTTACTGAACGCGGTTCTCATGCCGATCTCGCTCGCGTTCATCGTAATTTCCGTTTATTTTTCGGTTACCTACAGATGTATCTTAGCTTTTGCAGAACTTGTTAAATTTTACTATCTTTTTTCTATTTGTTCTGTTAGTCGACGACAATTAATAATATAGTGAATTTGATTTATGTGCGAGAAATTAATAGATATTATTATTGTCTTTGTTATTTCAACAATTTTCTTCACCAACCACCAAACCAAGATTCACATAAGTTTAACATTATAATAATAATAATATACTAGTATTTCTATGAGTACAAGCATTAATTAATTTTAATTTTAATAAAGTTACTATTCCACTTATACAATTTATATACAACAACTATCAAAACACACAACAGAATTGTAAAAATTGATAACACAACTAAAATAAGGTCTAACTCGTAAAACTCCCATGCAGATAGATGAGCAGATTCTGATGCAGACTGTAAATGCGACGATTTTCCATGTCGTAAAATATACTCGATCCACCAAACAGCTCGCTGTAAAGAACTTTCTGGTTTATCATACAGTTTCTCCCTGAGTGCATGTATGTTGCGTTTGTAGCTGAAAACAAAATATGTAGAATTATAAATAAATAAGAAATCTTTATACTTAGTTTCGATACACATTAGATAAATTTATTAGAATTTATATTAGTTAGATTCATAACATTTATTCATTAGAATAGAATAAATATACAATGATTGTATGTATTCAAAATATAAAAGATTTGAAAGACAAAAATATAACAATTAAGATGCGGAGATAGCATTTATTACACCACAGTAGTATTCATACAGATAATTATCTAGCTAACTGCTAGTTACCTGTTATCATTGATGACTTTGCTTATTGTATTCAGCATTTTTTCTACAGTTACGTCTTCTAAATCGATTCTAAGTCCTATTTTTAATTCCACGTACTTCTCGACATTATACCATTGGTCTCCGATTACTGGAATACCAATAAGAGGTACTCCAGAAACTATAGCTTCATCAGTAGATTGCAAACCTCCTTGAGTTATAAAAAGCTTTACATTGGGATGTCCTGAAAATGTTACTCTTGAGTTAGTAATATTGCAAAATTTACACTAAAAAATATCCTTTTTGTCAGTAATACTGGTCAAAAAATCAGAATATATAAATATAAAGCTGAAATCATTGAGTAACTAGAAAATCTGAGTAACTTGAAAAGCTGTTGGTTGGCTGTTGATGCTCTATTAAATAAAATGGTGTCCGTAATACTCACGTAATACTTCTCTTTGGGGTGACCAATTTATTATTTTTACATTGGAGGGACATCCGGATAAAAAATCTTTGTCCCATTTCAGCAAAACATCGTAGGGTAATTTGCTTAGTGCACTCAAAACTATATCCATGTTGACTAATCGGGATGGTACAACCAGTGATCCTAAACTCATGTAGATCACTCCGTGAGTTGACGAATCCAAAAAAGACTTTAAATCCTAAAATATGCAATTTATAAATGTTAGCTTAATAATTTTAGAGTTATTGTAAATTGCAAAATCGTGTTGTATTTTCATTTACAGTTATAATCTTACTATTCACACTAATCTTAAAATTATATCCAAAAGTGTGTGTGTGATTAGGTACTTGCCTATTTACGCTGAAATTACTAAATAAATTTCAAGGACATAATTTGTCATCTGTGAGTATATTTATTTGGAAGTTGGTACTAGCGTACAGGTAATTTTGTCAATACTTGGTTTAAAGCATTTGAGTTTTTTTTAGCCATCGGCGATTATTGATTGAGCCGTATTTTCCTCCAAAAAAAATACTACGGTGCAGGTTTGCGGCGTTTTAGAGAGGGAGGTAAAAATCAGCCATTCCAATAATATTTAGCAGAAAAATACAATTATTTTAATAACATTGTGGCCGCCGATACATTAGAATAGAATATAGGCAACTTTTTACTGTTGGGAAATAAGCGATAAGTATATTATCGCGACGAACATGCGCTAAAAGTTTGATGAGACTAATAAAATAACTTTAAATTACCAAAGTTTATAAATAATATTATTGTAATGTTACCAGCTCAAAGTTTATTTTCATGTGATGGCTATAAGGAATTAAATTATATGGTAACTCACCAAGGATAACTTCTTCGTATCATTTAATTCCAAATGTAAACCTCCCAAATAAATAACGTTAGGAGGTACCGGCCGATTGTCTTCCCATAAATGATGAACATTTATCATTAGCATTGCAACATTTTTGTACAGTTCTCTGAGAGGTGGAACATCGTTTCCAAATATTTTACTCAATATGGCGTTTTCATTTGCTTCCTTAGATTTTATCATTCCTTTAAATAAATAGTGTTTATATATTTCCGTTGCTTTTTCCCAATGCGTCATATTCTTTAATCTCTGGTGCAAGCTGTTTGGGTAAAGTATTGGATGGGAAGGAACACCTAAATATTCCGTGAAAATATCAACAGAACCTACAGTGCTTATCGTTATAACTGGAGCCTTAAATATATATGAAAACACTAAAGCCGGTCTCACTAAAGCTTCAATGAGTAAAATGTCGAAATACTGATCTTTGTTACTGATAAGATTCTGGACTTCGACTGTCTTAAATTGTGCTTCAACAAGCTCACCAAACATATCGTAGAACTTATCAACTTGATCACATAAATCACCAATACGTCCTGTTGCTTGTGTTGAGAGGTTATCTCTTAATTTATAAGACACGTTATGAATATTAATTTCTGTCAATTTTGAAACAACGTTTTCCTCAAAGGCTGGGTCTGTTGTAATAACAACTACATCATGACCTCGTTTAACTAATTCTTGTGTTAATGGACGAAAGACTAACTGATGACTGAGAAAGGGAGCTGGAAAAACTGCCAAAATACGGGCACACCAACAAAAATTCAAAATACAGGTTAACAGTATAAAAAATAATAATTCTATAAGGTTTAACATTATTTATGAATACAAGTACTTAACAAATGGTACAAGATAGTAAGAGTTACGACTATAAATGAAACACCATAATCTGGTTGCAGTTATTTAAATACTTGCAAGCAAGGATTTTAATTTTGTTTTTACTCAATCAAGGCTCTTTACCCACAATCCATTCTATTTCTGATCAATATATCTTAGTGATCGTAACGAAACAAGGTTTTATTAATGTGTTTATTTGCATATCCTTTTATAAAATTTGATATATTTGGGCGAAGGTGTTGTTATTCTAAGTAAAAATATTTGTTACACAATCAATTTTGTTACTCGACTGCCACAAGGAAGGTAATGTTTTTCAAGTGTATGTCTGTGTATTTGTACATATGTAGCACGTATGTCGAAATCTTTGTGATCCGCCTACGTCGATAGACCGATTTTATTGTGCAAGATATCATTGAATTGGTCTTTATTTGCTAATAGTTATGGCTATACTAGTCGCATCCTGCGTTTGCACTAGTTGAGATACGATGGTCTAAAATTTAGCAGACACGTTTTTTGAAAACTCATTTAGTATAAACGCTATTTATATAACGCTATTACTATAAATAGTTTGCTACTTGTTATATTATGGCAAGTATTATTGTAAATATAGTATAACTAAATGTCGTTTAATGCTTATCAAAAACACATCGCATAAACATTTTTTTGAAATTGGCAAGGTACTAGATTTACACTACTGGTCTAACTGTAGTTAACACTAATATAGGATTATATATTATTTTCTCAGCGATGGCAGCTATAGTTATTTTTACTGGACAGTAATTAGATACCAAAGTAATAAATGAATGCACTTAAACACAATCCTTTTCTTCACTATACAATTACAATCACACATTTCTTATGAAAAGAAGTAGTATCATTAGCCATAATGCATTAAGGCCATAATTTATATTTAGAATCAAGTAACAATGCCTTGCTCACTGCAAATCGGTTTATTATTACCATAAAAACATTGTACAAAAGACGGCTTAAATAAATACAGAACGGTTTTCAGTAACAAATATAATTCAAAAATGTAATATTTTATACCTAAATACCCAAATTCAACTACATAATAATATATAAATGCTATTGTAGGTACAAAATATCAAATAATGTTTATACTATTGACCCGGTATTTTGCCAAGTAATTATTAATATATAGTTTACTCACATAACTTTCTTTTAATTCCCGTATGGTTCATCATCTCATTTACCTTTCTTTTAATGGTTGTTTTATTATAAAGTTATCAAAGATTTTCATTATTTTTTAAATTTATTTATTATCTACATACTCGTAGCTGTTGTAGTAACGATTTAACTTTAGAACAGCTTGTTGGTTAAATTTTAAGATAATATTTTTTGTGACCTCGAATTATGTCTGTACAGAAAATTAACTCGATCCGTCACTCCGTAGAAAGACAAACAAACAAACCCAAACCCACTTTTGCATTTTAATTATTTGTGGGGGATTTATTTAATTAATAAAAGAGCCTCGAAATTACTACCAATATTTAACACATAAAGAAAAAAATACGGAAAACGAAAGAATTACTTCAGATGGGAAGGGTGACAGATTACATTTCTATGATCGCGGTTTAGAGAAATATGCATACCATAATAAACTGTTTAAAATTTTATGACGACGTAGAAAAATATATTAGATCAGAAAACAAAATAATAAATATTATTCAGTGCCATTTTTTTTTTGTAATTATTAATTAAGTAAAATAATTATGTGGTCTTATACTAAACCTTTTTAATATTTAGTATAAGACCACAGAATTATTTATAATATTAAATTATACCAGTAAATTTAGGATTTTTCTACCATGAAAAATAAACTGAAGCTCTAAACTGATATAACCACCATGTCTTAAGTTTAGAAAAGACGTCTTGTCGATAGATGTGCTCGGAAACTCGCATGTGGGGAGGCCAAAGAGTTATTTTAAAATCCTTACTCACATTCTATTCTGGTGACCACACGTTACCTTGAACCGATAAACGACCTATTTCACTTTAACGAAAGAACGTTCCAGATCAAAATGTTATTTCAGAGAAAACAGTGGGAAGGTAGGACATAAGAGTCGAGTGAGTGGGAGGGGAGAATCGTTAGTTTCGTTACGTTAGCACTCGTTATACGTTACCTAGGATTAAATTTAGAAGCAACGGGCGTTATATTGTTTGAGTTTTCACTAGCTGCCAGAATATTTTTATTTCATTACTAGTGATTTAGCCCAATGTAATTTACAAGTTGTTTGGATTGGAAAAGATACATTTAAAAAAAAAAATATCATGTTTTTACAGGTTTAAGTTTAGCTGGTTTTTGAGTGGCATGAATTGTCTTAGTAGAGAAATATTTTTTTAAGAATTATACATACGTAGTAAAATTTATATGTAAGTTCTTCTAGTAGATTCGATTGATTGCTTGATGAACTCATTAGACACACAAATTTGATTTGTAAACTTATTACATAAGTTTAATAAGTGTACAAATCAAATTTGATTTGTAAACTTATTACATAAGTTTAATAAGTGTACAAATCAAATTTGATTTGTAAACTTATTACATAAGTTTAATAAGTGTACAAATCAAATTTGATTTGTAAACTTATTACATAAGTTTAATAAGTGTACAAATCAAATTTGATTTGTAAACTTATTACATAAGTTTAATAAGTGTACAAATCAAATTTGATTTGTAAACTTATTACATAAGTTTAATAAGTGTACAAATCAAATTTGATTTGTAAACTTATTACATAAGTTTAATAAGTGTACAAATCAAATTTGATTTGTAAACTTATTACATAAGTTTAATAAGTGTACAAATCAAATTTGATTTGTAAACTTATTACATAAGTTTAATAAGTGTACAAATCAAATTTGATTTGTAAACTTATTACATAAGTTTAATAAGTGTACAAATCAAATTTGATTTGTAAACTTATTACATAAGTTTAATAAGTGTACAAATCAAATTTGATTTGTAAACTTATTACATAAGTTTAATAAGTGTACAAATCAAATTTGATTTGTAAACTTATTACATAAGTTTAATAAGTGTACAAATCAAATTTGATTTGTAAACTTATTACATAAGTTTAATAAGTGTACAAATCAAATTTGATTTGTAAACTTATTACATAAGTTTAATAAGTGTACAAATCAAATTTGATTTGTAAACTTATTACATAAGTTTAATAAGTGTACAAATCAAATTTGATTTGTAAACTTATTACATAAGTTTAATAAGTGTACAAATCAAATTTGATTTGTAAACTTATTACATAAGTTTAATAAGTGTACAAATCAAATTTGATTTGTAAACTTATTACATAAGTTTAATAAGTGTACAAATCAAATTTGATTTGTAAACTTATTACATAAGTTTAATAAGTGTACAAATCAAATTTGATTTGTAAACTTATTACATAAGTTTAATAAGTGTACAAATCAAATTTGATTTGTAAACTTATTACATAAGTTTAATAAGTGTACAAATCAAATTTGATTTGTAAACTTATTACAGACTTATAGACTTATATACAGCTCTATTATAGTTATAGACAGATTTATGAACTCATTAAAATTATAGTAGACACACAAACAAATATTACAAAAAGATGATTTTGATGTCTACTGCCACAAGCGCATGGTGCGGTCTCGTCGCTAAAACCGGACTTCTACCAGACAAACTTTGATATAACTATTGTATTTTTTCATATAAGTAATTTAGGAAATCTATCTATACTAATATTATAAAGACGATAGATTTGTATTTTTGTATGTCACTAATATGAAATGAATAATTTTCTTTAAATTTAATAAAAACTAATTAAATCATTAACTAATCAAATTAACACGACTAACAATAATAAAATATTATAAGTCGGAATATTTGCTAGTATGTTTTTATTAGTCACAGAACAAACTACATATTTCTAATGAAAATATTAAAGCAAATGATGTGGAAAGAATTCTCTATCTCTATATTAATCAACCATTATATTTGATGTGGCCATAAAAAGTCCAGTGTTATTTAATTTAAACTATTATTCTATATGTTATAACTCTTATCGTATCATGAACTTATTCTACGTACATTTACAAGATGCATACACAAGATGAAAGTAATTCTATTCTACAGAATTTAGATTCAAGATTGCCATAAATAGTATACAACTGTACGCTACAACAGCGCGCATTCGCAATTAAGCGGCCGACACAATCGAAAAGTGCAACCGTAAACAATGCGGCGCAAACTGCGGTGACGTCACCACGTTCGGTGCAAAGTGCATGTGCATCCAACCTCCTCAGCGTCGTGGGTGCCTGGTGTTCGTTCCTTTGCCGACCGACACCAAAGGGGCCCTATCCCCTTCGTGCACCCTTCTCTGGGTCGTCGTGCATCTTACGGTCGTTGACCGTCATCTGGTTTATCTCTGGTTCTGACTTTCATGCGCACTTGTTTAACACTTCATGATAATAATATTTAATTTTTTTCATATGTTAATACATTTTGGTACTGAAACAAAATTGAACTGTGAAATTTATACCTCTTTGATGAAAAACAGCGCAACTGATTGGAGCAAATTTTATTATTATCTAAAATAAAAATTAGATTTAATTCAGCCAAATAAATTATAAATGTTTCTCGCAAAGTAATTGAAATTTAACTATGTTATTTGCCACATCATATTTATAGCCCGAATTACATTAGATTATAAAATTTTAAATAAGAAAAAATAGTGTTATTAAAGCTGGCAACGCATCAGACCAGGAACTTATGGTACGAGGAGAGCATAAAACTAATGTAGTAGAATGCATAATCCTGCATAAAAAGGATATGCAATGCAAAGATTATTGATAAGGCGTAAAATTGCATAGGTACAATATTGAGCAGGAGCACCAGCGTCAAACAAGTAGTTTGTAGCATTAATGTAAGCATTAATGCTTACATACTATCATTTAACAGTATTAAACAATATTTGAGGAAACACATGTAGGTAGATCTACATGTGTTTCCTCAAATACATGACTCATCATAAGTTCACTATTTGTCAATGCAGGAGTGGATTCTAATCTCTTGCTGATCAGTGAAATTCCCTACTACGGAACAAAAATCAGAAGTATTGTACAATGATTGGATCACATTATTATAGAGAAATTAACAAAGCAGAATTCTACACTAGGATCGCTTAAGATGTTTTTTTTATCTTTGAAATGGTCATTCGGGAGTTGCTTTTTCTCACGTTATCAAAATATCGGTAATTATTATAAACGTTAGTGATAAGTAAGATATTTACAGTTTTGTGCAAACTTTAAAGAAGTAATATTTAACGTGCTTATGTACTACGAATATAGAGCTCTGCTTTGATTAAATGAATGCAATGTGTTAATGCCACGATGACGATTTTGATAAAATATGATAAATTTATCTGTTTGTCAGGCACAAGGCAGATGCAACAATATAGAAATTTTATTAATGTCGCCTCTTATAAGTGACTATTGAACACTATTTTATAATTTTATTTTTATAGGAGTTTTTACCACAATAGCAATAACAGATAGTTGCGTAATTCTTATAAATGCTAACATTGCCTAATATTGTTTATTTCCTATTTTATTACTACTAAACTTGTTGCTCTATATAATATTTCTGAGCCGCGTAAGGGATATTTCTGTCGATCGTTTCTGCGTCGCGTTCGTTCGCACCGGTATTTACGCGGATGGGACTCAACCGACGTATAAAACACGTTAATACCAGCCAGTAGTGCTTATTTTGTTCTCAACTTTGGTGAGAGAGCCATCTAGTGGGAAGCGCGCGAAACACGGGCGTGTGTTATTTTGTGCTGTGATAGTTTTTGGAAATTCCAATTTTGCAAAATGCCTGGACGCCCTGTTTGGCAGGTAAGGATAATATAATTTGTTATTATATGGCAGCATTTAAAACCGCCAAAAATTACATTTAAATACAGACAATATAATTATTTTTATATTTTAGAGTGACTGAGCATTCCATGGATGTTACAAATGTATGAGATTGAACTTACTTTAAAAGCTGTTAAATATTATTATTAATAAAAGCGAGACAATAATGTTTAACATTTCACGGACCTTTTCTTATACGGATAGGTTGTGACTTAAATATTTGACGATTTCATCAAATTCTAACGAACTCCTATTTATATTTCACACGAGTTCTGTGTAAAAATGTATTCTACAAACGCACATGCAAGCTTGTGATAATAAAGGGTCTAATCCATAATTTATACCTCATAAAGTATGAACCTATTTATTGAAAGAAGATGCATAAGCTACCTAACATTAACTATTCCATTTGAACATGTAATGATGAGTCTGATAGAGCATTCGGCGAAAATAATTTAATTCTTCTATTGTACTTTTTTATGTTTCATTTTTTGCAATGAAACGAAGCGGTGATTCAGAGAATCTGACCTTAACATGCCTACCTGAAAATATCCAGGTGTAAACAACGAAGCTTCGTAAATTTCATTCGTTGGCACTTTGACAGAACATTAACCACTTTCTGTGCGCACGCACATAAGATGTGCAGCTACGTGTTTTACATGTTTTACCATATTTTACTTAGATTATAAAATACAATCGTAATTTCTATTATTCAGTTAAACTTAAAAAGTCACGTCAACCTCGTCACTTCAGATCGGCTTATGTTTAATCGCTACAGTCCTTGTTCTAGATGTTTTATAATATTTAAGCCCTGTATGTACCATTAGGACTTATAAATATTTTTTGTATATTTTGATACATTTTTTATTTATTTTAGAACTTGCGATGCATGGAGAGGGGGTAAAATAGTTATCATCTACTTTGGAGGGACAAAATTCGAATACTTTTAATTTAAAACGTTAATTGTTCCTCTAAGCAAGTGTTATGTCGTTGTGGCATTTCAATTTAGCCGTGTTTTATTTAGTTTTTCCCTTTCACCGAGAATACAAGCCCATGTTAGGTCTACAGCAGAGAATATATTGTAACCTACATACATTACACCGTTTTTGGTCAGCATTGGTTCGAAACCATATCCTACATACTATGAAAGTACCTACTACAAGCAAATCCAATTAAATATATAAAAACAAATGTGACAGTCAGATAAAAGCTAGTTATAATATAATAGCAACAAATTCCTACCATACTTATAAATAATACGCATAATATGTACCTACTGCACAATAAGATTGGCCAACACTAGTTTTAAGTCTTGCTTTAATTTAGTAGATATTAGAATATGGTATTACATAATATATAAATGATTCAATATTGCAGTAATTTTCAATTTACTTTATAAAAGTCATAGTCCATGTAACATTACTTGCACAAGACATCCTTATTATGGTATAATATTGATAATGTTATAGCTAATTCGTGCCCTGGTAAGGTGATGGAAAGAATACCTAATTCATAAATTCCGTAAGCAAAACGAAACGATGGACTTTGGGGCTTTCAATAAATTATACCTACTAATCTCAATAATGATTTTGAGATTATCTTGATATATCAAGGGTTTTTAAAGATGAATAAAATAAATTCGTTAGTGTTTTGTAAAACATGTTATATTTAGTTATTTACACTATATTCTAGTCACTTAATCTAATAACGAATTGATAAGATCAGTCAAAATAAGCATTTTTACTCTAATGATTTTAACCACAATTTGTTTTCTTTTATGAATTGGGTTGCATTAAGAAGTCTTACATTAATTAGGTACTGTGTGGAGTCAGTAACTCAATCTAATTTTATTTCTATTTGAAAGTACATAATTACTTTTTGGAATCACAACCAGTCGCCATTCTTGTCATGTTAATAAGTAATACATTTTCACCAAACTCGTACGCTTATTAAAAACATATTAAATATTTAGTAAAAAAATATACTTAAGCTATTTAAACTTTCTTTTCGCTTTTTTTTACTGAAGTTTTGATATCACCGATCATGAAATTTCCTGGCAAGTTGTGGAATAGTTGTTGAATGAATCCAAGAAGAATGTCTTCGATAGTCTTCGATAGAATCGGCCGCAATGATTCGGAAACAGGTCGCCAGTTGGCGTTCAAGTAGGCGTTAGTACTTTCCTCTGCAAAATACGTATTAAATAAATATAAAACACATTGTATTTCTTATAAAATATATTAATAGGTACATGAACAGACGTAAAACGCCTAGATATAAAATAAATACCTACGTTAATCAAACATTTTTTTCTTAATGTCTAAATAGCTAGTAGGTATTTTACTGAGGAATAGCCACACCAAATTATTCTGTTGAATCATGTTCGTTCATTGTCATCAGTAACACAACAAAACAATTATATATATATATAAACTGCTGAAGTAGCTGTTTATATTGTAAGTACCAAATCATGACGCAATCTCCTTGCGAAAAAATGGCAACAGGAATTGAACAGCAGTCAGTCAAGTCGTCTGGCGACACCTCACCGTCGTCTCAACGTTGCAATTTGTATCACGTTAGTACTAGGCGGTCATAAGCTTAAAGAAGGCAAACAGTCCACGATCAGTACTTCGTTGGGGGCGCTGATACCGGTTTATAAAATTGAGATCAGCGCCACCAACCAAGCACCACCTATAACTCAGTTTGCGTTCACTTCACCAACTCACATATATAATTATATCTCTCACGCTATGATCTTAAAAACGCTACTCAACACTAGGTGGCGCTTAAAAGAACTATATTTTTACAGATAACGCCACCAATTCTCTATTACAAATTATAAGAAAGTGATCGATCAACTTACCAAGGGACTGAATACCGTCGAATAGGTTATTCATTCGTAGTTGTAGGCCTCCAATAGAGTATTTTACGTGTGCTGAAGTCACATTGAAAAATGTAAACTCATCTTTATTGTACAATTTTACGTCGCTCACAATATCGATTGTCATGTTACCTGTACAAAAAAGAAACATTAGTACACCTTATTTAAAAACATATTCAATTCAATATTCATTTGCACTCACTTGGCTCAAACCAACAGACTCCTCTGCCAACTAGGGGTATCAACAAAATTTTTCCTTTTAAATCATAAGTTCCCTCTATTCTTATTTTTGGAACACGTACTCTTGTGTAGAAGTCGTATGTTTTGGCGTCGACCCTGAAATTTTAAATTATCTAATTCAAATATTGCTGTCCCTATACTATGTACCTTTACACTACACCTCGCTCTTAAAATTTGTCTATATCATTGCATCAATTTCAGGCAAACACGTTTTGGAATGAATATTAAAAAATTAATAAGTTAATTTCAAAACGTATTAAAACGTTCACTTACGAAAAGTTAGCAACCAAAAACAACAAAACCAATAAGAGGAAAATTTTATTATCGACAACAAACCGACTGCCGGTTCAATGTTCCCCAACCCAGTCGATCAAACAGTTGTCCGATGTACCAGGCGCTCACAACCTACAAGAAGGTTTGAGCGTTGGAATACTCACTGGCTTAGTAACACTTCTGTTTTGCCAAAGCCCGTCACTGTGACGTCATCCAGCGCCGCATTGATATTCACTGGGCCTTCGCCCTGGAGTATCCTAATTTTCGGGATTTTCAAAGGATCTAAAGGCAGCATACCAATTTCTGGAAGACCTGTAAACAGTAAATATAGTTATTTGATACCTGGTTGGGCCACTCGAGGCTCGAATGTGGTGAAGAAATACGCTTTCGCTTTCCGCGAGTTATGTACAAAATGTTTCGTAATGAGGCTATGCGGCTAGCTTAGCTGCCTTACCTGTAGACCTGCTACCTACCAAACAGTCTCCAATGAAATCTAAACAAACTTATCTAGAGACACATGTTTATTCGTGCATCAAATAAGACATCGTTTAAAGCATTGATTAACAGTGGAATGGCATGTTTCACATAGCTTTATTTTTTATTTATTTTATTCGACGCGTTACGGCTAAATGACATTCGAATACCAGGGTATCAGCATTGCAAGAAGTAACTCGAAACGCCAGCTTAGTAAAGCAACCAACCAAGTTTGGTTTGCAACGGCTGTGTGGCTGTGAGAATTCACAACTAGGCCCTCAGCAACCGAAAACTAGTAATACATAAATGAGTTTTAAATCAGTAACAGTTAATAAACAGTTAAGCATCAAATTTAAAAATACATTTTAATGGGAAAATAAGGTAACTTTCATAGCTGAGTAGTACAGAAACGAGATTAATTATTTTAGTTTCGGTTATTATTATGATTAGAAATGCACTACGAAATAAATTTCTTAACAATCAGTCAAACAATCAAAGGATTAAAGCAGACAAATCGCCAAGGAGATGGTGTAACCTTAGCCGATAGCCCTGATGGGGTCGATGTAAATACTTTTTGAGTTGCGTTGGATTTACCTATTTGCAAACGATAATGATAATGTCATAATAACTTATATGACATAGTAAATTACTGTAAATTGTTCATAACAATTTAATTAATGGCCTATTCATCATAATAACTGTCATGATCTCAAGCTGGTTGTGCCCGTGAACATTTTGCTAAGCGCAAGACTGAAATTGTATGTTTCTATTCCTATTGAGTAGCTTGAGCAGTATAATCGGGCTCCTTTTAAAAAAGATCAATTTTAATGCACAAATAAGAAAGTTACAATAGCAGTTAAATTTTTTACAAAAAAACACAGAAGTTGTGCCGTGATATTATTACTATAACAGACATGGTAGTAATAAATATATAGAAAATCAATGGTACACTAGATGGAGATCCCCTTGCCTATTAAATTAAAAGTATTGGGTTCGATCTCACATTCAGGCATGCACTTCTTAGTTAAGAATATTGAAATCACGGAAACGAGAAACGAAGGTATCTAGTGGATCACTGCATTTATGAAACCTTAAAAATCTACTACATAGAAGACAGAGAATTATTGTAGATAGGTATATCTTATATCGAAAAATGTAACGAAGATTTTAATGACCACTGGTTTCTGAAGCTCTTCTTCTTCTTAATCTATCTCAACAAAATCGAAAAGTACTGATGAAGTTCTTCGCAAAGAAGAAATATTACCTGGTCCTAAGGCATTAAATAGTTGTTGGACAGCCTGCCGCGAGCATTCATCGAAATCTGGATCGCTTTTTAGGCATGTTTTCACGAAGTCAGCTGAAAGGAAGTTTAAACTTTATTTGAGCATGTTATGATAAAATGAACCTTAATTCTAGTGGCTTGGAGAATTTGGATAAATTTGTATATCTTTTGTAATATGTGAGTGATACATCGAACTGCTAATTTTTCGTTGTATTTAGTTTTTCCTAACGAATACACTTGTCCGATAGTCTTTCATAAAATGTACTGTAGACCTATTAGTCGGGTCTTTCATAAACAATTAAAGATCATATTATCATAAGATACATTTGTTCAACCCATAGCCTAGTCTATATTTAAACAATAGCACAATTTTAAACTTGTAATTCAACATATTTGGTTGTGATAATAAATCATGATGTTTCTTGACCTTGTTAGTGACATGATATTTTACACTAAGTAAATATACATACTTTTGCACTGCTCTTGGCCTCTGGATTTTTATTGCAAGTTCTTCGGATTTAAGTAACAGTTTATGATGTATTATAGACTTTTTAGTACTCGTTATCTCGTGGATACTCGTGATTTCTTACGCATCATTGCTATATCATTTGAAAGCCGACGCTATTTCTACGGTGATTTGATTATTGGGCTGTTATTTATTGTCAGTTAGCCAGGACTTAAGGCTGTTTATAATTAATACGACTATATATACCATAATTATTACTAATAAATCTCAGACTATATCTCTTTCATTATTATGTATAAAAGATAGTTGTACCACCAAGTAAAAAATGACACCATTGGTACACAAACCTGAAAAAATTACAGCTTAAAATTATATATCATCTCTCGATCTTACGAGTGAGCGCTTAATACTGAATGATATAAGTAATAAATAATGCTCACGATCGTTTTATGCAATCGATACGTATTATGAAACCCGCAGAGCGCAACCAACTCACTTAGGGCGCTACCATGACTAGCAGTATATTATTTGTTTATCTCGAAACAAACGAATCTAGGTCATCGACTTTATAAATAGCTGTGTATTAGGTGTAGGTATAAATTATATGCCAAGCATATTAAAATGTTTATGTTTTTGGACTTACGTTTCGTCTTGAAATATTCCGCTGAAGAATAATGTAGCACTAATATCACTATGAATAATTTGAACTGCATCTCTGTGTTTTGCTGCGCCAGTGTTAAAGCTAGTCAGGTTTGCCCCGAGCAGAGGCTCGAGGTGGTGGTACGAGACTAAGACTTTGAGCCTGTCGGCCTCAACGTGCCAGCGAAGAAAGGAGGGGAGCCATACGCAATTGTTAACTATGTAAATAAAGCTTGAACTTTGGTTGCCCAAGTTATTATTGCTAATCGTGTAAACATTTGTCATAATATTTTTTACTTATGTAAAAAAAGCCAGAATTATGCAATGAAGGATGCGCTTCGATGTACTAGGAGCGCAGATTACGCGAGCGGTGGAACTGGCACGGAAAGTACAAGGGCATCAGGTTGCAATAGGAAGCATTTCTAAACTGTTCCTAGCTTGCTCCTAATGTGGAGCAGTAATTATCAGACCTTACGTGCAAGTAAACTGTTACAATCGTTCCGTAACATCAATTCCTTGTTCTTCTACACAATGCATGTGGTAATCGTGTTAACTAAGGAGTTATTGTAGGCTTAATTAGCTTGCTCATGTGATTGCTGGAAAGTGCATTCTGTTACCGTGGGACAATCTTATGTGAAGTATGAAAATGATTACTGACAAGCGCAGATACCCAATGCTAAATACACACTACAGGTTTCATAACCGGCTTTGTAAACATGTTAGTCCAGTAGCTTCTAATCCTTAGAAACAAAAATGGTACTTCAAGGTCATATTTACGTTTTTTTAACAATCCCAAAAACCTTAATTCCTGCTACTAACAAAAAACTTTTTTTGTTACTTCTCGCACTGACCCCATTTCGATAACAAAAATAATCTGTTAATCGCAACCAATTGTATTAACTCTTTACTTTAGTAATGAAGAAATGATTAGTTATCTTATGTATAGTACTTGAGCAAGACGTCTACGCAGGCTATTCTTGAACTTGTTTACAATGAGTTAAGATAACGCATGTAGGCCACGGACCCTAAGACTACAATTATAATCTTACATTCGACTTTTTGCTTCTTAAATGTCCCAATACCTCGTACGACTGCATAATATTGCATTGTGGCATGGATTTTGTCACACCACATCTCGCGATCTCTCTAGACTATCGAGTGCTACTGTGAAAGTCTGTTCAGTTTTATCGTTATTCTCCACTAAGTTTATAAAAACTTACTACTTCGATTGCCTATTTAACGGTATTTATACCTAATCTAATTTCGAGCATGAAATAATTTTATTAATGTCAGTTCAAAATCTACTTAAAATTGAATTTTGTCTTATGTTAAAAATATGTTGCAATAGGTATGTTATGGCAACCTCACCTTGAGAACTCGATCCCAATCCAGTTAATAGGATGCTAATTCGTTGGGCCATAGTATTACTTAACACAAAGTGATTGAGAAGCCAAAATTTTAAATCTGACTGTTTTACATAGACCACCACAGGATAATAAGATACATTTAAATATTGTGTATTATAAAGTATTGAAGTCACTATTTTCATGCTATTCGATATCGCTAAAGTTGTCAAAATTTCCTTTTTTATCTACCGGTCTCGAAAATAAGAAAGTGTTAAATTCGTAAATTATTGTATGTACTTGTTTATGAGTCTTAATATGAGAGAGACGGCTAAATTTAAAAAACCTCTTTTGATTGTTCTTAGTTCCGTTCAGAGTAGTCAACATTCATACAGCTTGCGCCACAGCCCGACATGTTTCCTCTTAATCGTAATATTTTCGGGTCACACTATACCACTTATATACCTGCTTAGACTTGCTCAATGCCTTTTTTCTAAATTAACCAACTAGACTAATGACAATGGGCTTCGTCTTCTCTTTTCAGTTTTCGGTCTGGTCGACTCACAAATATTTTCATATAACATATCTTCCGTTTTATTTTATTTTATCATAATAATAGATGATATTTTTGTAATCTGAGTAAGTTTGTAGTAAAGATAATCTTGTGTTAAATAGTTATTTCGTCACAGCTCTGACTCGTCAAAATGTACAGGTACACCTAGTTAAAATAGTTAGCTTTCAGAACCATATCTAATGGAAAAGCACGTAATTATTCCCCTTGATCGGCAGCGATCACTCGTATCCGACCTATAAAAGAGGTAAACTAGGAAGCGTTCCCCGCAAGTTGGTGCGATCATCCAAGTGTACCCACGTCGTGGGTCCCACGGTGTATAACAAGCTGCCGGAGCACGTCACCGCAGCGCCCACTATGCCCAGCTTTAAGTCACGACTTAAGCGCTGGCTGATTGAACAGATGTTCTATAGTTATTAAGAATTCATAAAATTTAAGTCTAATTTGTAAATAATATAACCAAAAAATTTGATTGTAGTGATTAATTATGATTAATTTATTTGTTGTACATACTAATGCTACATGTGCGGAATGAACTAAGTATAAGCATATACCTTATTTACATAAAATTGACCTGTAATAATTATATCAATAAATTGAGTATGAGTATGATCTTGAAAACGATAGGTCTGTTAACTACTTGCCTTCGTTCTTTGTCTTGTCAAATATTTTACATCCACTCTCCTGACACCTTGTGTGTCATTGGTTATTATAGCCTAGCTCTTTCAAGCAGTGTCCGTCACACCAGTGTGATGGTGTGACGCAGACTGCTTGAAAGAGCTAGCAGTTCTATAATATTATAAAGGTGAAATTGTATATACATATGTGTGTTTGTTTCTTCCTCCTTCACGCTCAAAAAGTTTGGATGAAAACGTATTTGGATGAAATTCGACTCGAAAAAAGGTTAAAAATTATTTTTATCTTGAATTCACAAGCTATCTAAATACGTGGCGACAGTAAATGTACCTACGAGCATGATATATTAAAATTTATGTTACTTATTATGACTTCTCTTTATTTTGAGCGCCTTAACTATGTGTTCAATGTGTACATCATACAACATACACGACATTTACATGCACATTACATTAGATTTTATTTGCTTGAAATATTTACACATTTAAAGTATTACAAATATTCACAAAACTTATCGAAGCTGCAAGAAAATTAAATTATGGTTTTATACGTATATCGAGAACGTACCTAGCGCAGGTATATTTTCCCGCCACGGCTTCATTGATGATGCTGCAGCTGGCTACAAAAAATACTTACGTGTAGAAATCTGTACCTCCACGTAGTCACGTATAGACAACTAAATGGCTTTGACCTGAAAATAATTTCGTAGCACCTTCTAATCCACTTCATTAATCAGCCCATGTCTAGAACTAAACCAAGATAACGAAACCTAAAATGGTGTTTGAATTGCCTAATCTGTCTGATGCTAAAAGTTATGTAACTATAAATATATATGTAGTATTTTTATTCCAATTCTATTAAAAGGCTATGAGCATACAAAATACCACGAGAACTTTAGTTTTAAGAGTTTTATTATTTAATATGTCCGTATAATATAATTTATAATATAATATTTTAACCTTCACTCCTGAGTTCGCTTCGATTTCTCTCCACAACAAAGCTTCCGAACATCCAAAAATAATTTCACAAGGCTTACTTCATGCTCGTAGCGTAAGAGTTATTTATACTTTAATACCTTGTAATTACAACTAATTAGTGTACAAATATAACACGTAATGTCAAGGCCCTACGGCACAGAGGATGAATCCATCTTAGTTTTTGGCGAAGATTCAACATAAACAATTTCCACTGCAGTAGGCACCCCACGCTATATGATGGAACGTTCGTTTCTGGAACACATATAGTTTATTTTTATTTTATTGCTTATCGTCTCGGATATGAAAAATGCAACATAATACGATATAATGTATTATTATATATATAATATTAAACTGCCACTGCATTATCTGCCTTCATGTTATTACTCAACGGTTAGCTAATAATATTTCTTGTGTGCTAAGAGCATTCTTACAAAGTCTCAGCACGCAGGCCCTAACCTACCATAACTATACATAAACACCAAATATTTTACCTGTAGAACAAGTATTACATTTAAGCCAATGCCAGCAAACCACAATGCAATAGTGCAGTACCAACATAAAATACCTTTATTACTCCAAAACAGGTTAATGTCTTACCCAGAAATTGCAGCATTAAACAAATAACAACGTCAAGAATATAGGTAATATTCTTGTCGTCTTGGTTTTAAGAATGAATGGGTTGAACGACCTCCCTATGCCTTTGAGTTAAAATAACCTAGAGCGTCGTGGCTACCTCATAAATTATATTGCGAAGAGACATTGCGTGATCATTCAGTTTCACTGATGTTCTACGACTGGATTCACTCGGGAAGTTTCCAAAATAACTTTGTTTATTATGAAAACGTGGCAGCTGTAAAGTGACTGGAATATCCCGTGAACTGTTTTCTTTACGATAAATTTAGTATGAGAGCTCAAACCCCTTTTCTTTCTATTTTAAAAATAGGACTTAAATAATGCCATTAATTAGCTGCTCAGTGCCATTCATCTTTATATACCTAGGTAAATCACTGTTTTACCAGCGCATCCGTTTTCTTCAACGCTTGTTCATAATTCCTTTGTATTATTTCTTCTATAGTCGTGCCCTCACCTTTAGTTGATACGATGAAATTTGTCTTTTAGATATCGTCGATTCTGCCCTCTTTTGTATCTTATTTGTAAGTAGGGATTCTTTACATAAAAATCGATGAGAAAAAAAAAGCTATATCATCTTGCGTAACATTAGACATATGCGTGACATTAGACATAGCGATGATAGTATATTATTTTGCCTTAGTTTATCTGTCAGTTTCTTTAAATCCTAACTATGTGGTGACGTTTCTGCAATACTTAACTCTTTCTATGTCTAAAAATTACTACAATTTCAATAGCTTTTAGTTACAAAATATGAAAATTTGATATATGCAATTGATGATTCGATTGTTAGTACATATAATAGTTACTATCGGGTAACTAACAAAGAGGTTTTTGTACACAGTCCAAAGCTATCTAGCTAGATCCCATAACATATTAACAAATTTCAAAATGTTTCATACTGGTTACATAATTACATAGGTATGAGATGAAACCATGGTCACCAAACTAGGCGAAGTCGTATCTTGGCGGAGCCTTCCCTGACATGTGACAAATAATACTAGTGCCTAATGTTACTCATAAAATACTTATCTTAAACAACAACATATATAGGTACAAATCCTTATGCGAAAATTTTCTTTCACAGGTCGTTTTTCCTGTAAATTCAATTTGAAGTATTTACGACGATCAATTTAATTCAACCGGAGTTGCCAAGATCACTACATGTCAACGCTGAGAGGTAGACACCATTAGGCCAGCCTAGCAAAGTGCATCTGCTAAATCAGTGTCAATATCTTCATTCTAGATGAGAACAAATTTATATGGAACAGCTGTTCTTACATTTTGTATGTCGCTATCAGCAGTAGATAATCCACATTTCTTTTTTGTTACAGCCTTATTCAAAAAGTACTATAGATAGATACACCAAATTTAAACTTTTAATATTATTATCTTTTTTCTAATTAATATCTACTATCGCTGTCTTAGCTAAATATAGGTATAACTATTTTACAATAGTAAAACTAAAAACTCCTTAGAACAAAGTTTTTATTAAAATAGTGTTACATGTATTTACATACTAAATTAAGAATACTTTGTAAAAAAACTTAACAAAAATAGCGTTCGTTAGATAAAACTATAGTTTAATAAATAAGAATCCATTCACTCAATTTTTATATTGTAAATCAGCAAGATAAGTTTAACAAATATAAATATGTGTGACAAAATAATTCTGAATTCGAATTATTTTTTCTTTGTTAATGAAGAGTCCTAGCCCAAAAGACGTAAAAGAAGGACTCAATATGAATGGATTGGGATTGCAAATGCATGTTGACTAATAAGATCAAGTTTGAAAAAGATAAATAACGCATGACTAAAATAGAATATTAGGAAAAATACTGGTTTGTGTCTTGCATATTATTTTTAAGCGTTAGTTTCCAAAGCAAGTAGGAAAGTTGCGTCTGAGTGTTGACATTAGGTAGGTATTTTTCAATTTACATATGACGCGTGTTTCCGAAACCGCCATGACCCGATTGTGAAGCACCTTTGTTGAAGCCCATCTGTAGGTTGAGCTCAGCGTTGTGGGCCCTAAGTTGTTCTTCTGTGAAGGTACGTTCATTCTTGTCAGCCATTTTGGGGCCTAGTTGAGGTCCTGTCCATTCTGGGTGCTTTTGAGTCTGAAATAAATAAACGGTAAGAATTGATTTCAATGTTTCAATGACAAGGAATATTACAATGGTAGATTTATTTCAAAGGATTATTGTACCTACTAGCAAAGAATCTGCAGCACGAAATATTAAGGAAATAATGATACCGAATAAAGATAACGTTTTATACGGTACCTAGTTCAAAGTTTCAGGAGTTATAAAAAGTTTATACTTACGATTCTGCCTAAAGAGTATAAACACAATGTGACTTGGGGAATGTTACGCCTTTCGAAGAGATCAGCTGTCTGGAAAATCTCCTCCTCGGGAACACCGTATTTCTTTATTGCCGCTTGGAACCTGAAATAATATAATTTCTCTTATTAAAAAATTATACTGTTAACAAATATTTTATTTCTATACATTATTTCCTTATTAAGGATCAGTAGGTACTCATTTCTTTATCTTATTAAAAATGTTGTTTAAAATCTAAAGATTCAATAAGTTTGCCGCAACACACTAGCAAGCGTAATGTATTGATTGCAATAATAGTTGACACTTAGTATCTTTGAGTATATTCAAAATTTCCATTCGTATGTACCTACCTCTGTATATTCTCCATAAGTTGGAAGTTGGTTCCTCTTTCCTGGATCTTCTTGACTGATCCAGGGGACAACTTGTTGATGAGTTTACATAGAAGAATACCATCTTTTAAGATGTCTTCATACGCGCCGTTAGGTAGAGGTTCTCCCAAAACTTCGCTGATCCAGGTCAGCACCTCCTGTTCCTGTTCCTTGTTCCTGGGCTGTAATAATCGAATATAAAACATTATTATCAGTCTAGCAAAAACATATTTTTTAAATAAACGGACTTGTACTGAATAAATCTACATATAGATCATTGACGCCTAAAAAAAATTTGATCTCCGGATGTATAGCAGACCCATTGCTTCTATAAATATGCTCCTATCATCGCTCACTCAAATTCTAATGAATAAAATGATATGACTTTCTTTGTTACTACAATTATGAATATTCTTTTGTTTTTCGTCCAATGACCTCAAGAATAATCTTGAACTTCCTTGGCTCACGCACTTCATTATAGAAATGTCTGGGTGTCTCATATTATTTTCTTGAAATACATTCGTAAGTTTAGTGCACACGAAACGAATATTTTAAAATAGCATTGAAAACTACTCAGCAGCTATTTGTCATACCATTCGTTTCTGTAGCATCTACGTTGATAGGCATAGACGATTGACGCTTCTAAATACGTAAATCAACCGAAATCTCGAATCTCGTTGAAAATATTGTAAAGCAACATGCAAGTCTTGAACGGCGGCCATAAAACACTCGCTTCCAGTGCCAAGTCGTTATAGCGAATGGACGGATTCCAGCATCACCCAAAATAACGTAGTAACACAAACATATCTCTCGTATTCCCATGGTGACGGTCTGGAACGTGTTGTCTAATCTTTAGCTGTTTTTATATTTACAAAACCACTTCTCAAATAAAAGTTTAATCTTATCAAAGACGAGAAACTTAAAATTGATTGCGAGATTTGCTTTGCTAATAAACTTTAGATCATTACTGATAGAGAAATAAATTTTACAATGCTTTACATAAACTCCAGTTTAAGCTAGTTCTGAACTAAACTTAATGTATGTATCTGTCGTTGCTTAAATTTATCAGCTTATCCACATATTCTTCTTTTATGATCGCGCGGGATCAGTTTTCTTTGTCATCAGCCTATCCACATATAGTATTTTATTTATAGTGATGTTGGCTATAATGGAAATGAGGTCATAGATGATGGGTACAAGCGGATGTTTTGCCATTGATAAATTAAACGGGATCTGTGCGTAGTAATCCATTAGCCAAGTTTATAAATGCAAAGTTTTCATTCTCTTTAGGTATGACGTGATTTTTCATAAATCTTTAAATAGTATTTGAAATTGCATTGATTTAAGTATTAGCAAATTTTGACGACCTCTGCCTCTGCGACCTCCTGGCAACTCACTACCGTTTAGATTTTATAGAATCTAACTAAGATTCACATTGCCCATTTCAATATCAATACCTAGACCAAAAATGTCCGTATGCTAATGATAAAATATGAGAAAATTTATTTTGTTTTTGATGGTTTCCTAGAGCTATTGTATGTTACTCATATGTACTTCCAAAAGTAATTTAAGTATTTATTAAGATGTGGTAAGACTATTTTTGCAAAAGTACTATATATTCTATCGTTAAAAAGTGATTTCTTAACGCAGCTGCGTCTGTTCCAATAGTTAGGTACATCGCTATCTAAATTTTTCTCCTGACGTCAGACATCGGATTTTGCGTCAGAATTTCACTTAGCGTTGTTTACAATCATAATTTAAAAGATTAAAGCGCGATGTTTCTTGTTTTATAACATTTTATTGGCTTGTTTCTAGATTTTGTTAGTCCATTATAATTTTTATGAGTGCAATAGCTTTTGTTTCATTTGAGAATATCTATGTTTTAATGTCTTAATTATTTGGAATTACAACGAATTATCGTTGATTCTTCATTTGGATATCTAAGTAACTAATATAACTTCGTGCGTTTGAAATTATTAATAATCTCAAGCATGCCTATAATTACAACTGCTTACAATACATATAAAAGTTATAATACAGTCAATGGTTATTATTTCCGAGATATAAAATCCATACACGATGTAAAAGATATCAATAAAGACCGATTATGATAGGATTCATCGAGATTTCAAGGAACTTATTAATGAAATTGCCCATAACTTGCTCATCTTCTGACAAAACTGTCATTTCTGGTACGATTGACATTTCATGTAAATATGTTTATGTATGAAATGTTAACAATGACATTCCTTTGTGAAAACTTCAAGCTATTATTACATACAGTAGTTATTTATTCAGCATTTTATAATAAAAACTTATCGATTATAGATTTTTATGGTTACTGAAATAATATTGTAGGCATTAATAATATCAAAAATTTAATTTTATTAGTTTACACTGAATACACTTAAACATTAATAAGCGAAAATGTATACAAATGCCATAATATTTTGAAATAGTAAATATATACAAAATTAGCATAATTTTCTTAGTAAGTTTGATAGAAATACAGACATTAAATTTGATAGAAATACAAAAAGATGCATCATGTTATTTTAACTCCATTAGTCAACAAAAACTCTAAAAATTAAACCAGAAATATACTAAAAATTAATCCAGAAAAAATAAAATGATAATATTGAGATTGTGTTATCTTACGTACAGCCATTTTATAATCACGGAACTTTGGACACTTGAGGGCTAGTTTACGGCACGATATCAACAAGTGAACTGCGAGCGAGATCCGCCCGCCCAGCCGCCGGCTCAGAGCGGGGGCGGGCGCCGAAACAACTCTTCAAAACTACGTATAACAACATAAAAACTATTATAGTCCTGGTCACGTAAAAAGAGCGTTATTTATCGACTATCATAGAAAAATAATCAGAGACTGCTTCAGAGCTAGCAAAAGACAGAGAGGGGTGGCGCCTTTTATTATAGAAGGTCAAGACACAGTTAGGTCGTTGCTCCAACTAAGTTAGTAGTACTTAGTAAGTAGAAACTTTGCTTCACCTACATAATTATACACAGATCTAGAGGTACAATGTTCATTTAGAAGGTAAAGTAAGATTGGATAGTTAGAAATTAATTGTTCTGATCTACCGTAGCGACGAGACATTAAATAACATCGTCTTTTTGACAGCATTTTGGCGCTGATGAGTTGCATAACTTTTTCAAACTCTATCTAGCGTCAACGCTTCTTTTCCCTAGCTTGGACTATATGCATTACTTGTGAAATCTATTAGCAATTAAGGGTTTCTTGGTCTTTAATGGGTATTTGTTAAGGTTCATTTTTTTATACTTTGAAATATGTACTTAAAATATTCTTAAATTTATTGCAAGTGACTCAGTCTACTTCAGTATTGCGAGTAACGGTATTATTCTGTTAAAAGTAAACGAAGGAAATATGTGTGGTTCACATAAAAAGCATATACTCGTACAAATACATGGATTTTATTATCTTTTTTTCTTGTCTATTACAGTGTAACGCTCTTTGTAAAGTGTCGGTAACTATACTGACTTTGTTAGTTCCATCATCTTTATTTACATCATTGGTATAGTAACGTCAATTTTAAACCGGAAATGTACGATAAATCTCTGCTAACTAAAATGGTTGCGGCAAGAGTTTTCCAGATTTCACACAGATGTTTTACGTTTCATTCATTTGTAGATGACATAAATTAACTCGGGGATAAAAAAGTGGGTGGTATACATTAGCGTAGGGAAAGAATACCCTAGGGAAATACGAGAGGTAATTTTTTTTTAACTTATACTTTATACAACGGCGAAAGTTAAGCTTCTCATTACAGTTGTTTTTCATACAGCTGTGATTGAAATTCTTCAAATTTTATTATATTTCTATTTTCTTGCATAATTGTAGCTTAGTTTATTTGTGTGGATGCTGGCGTGCTTTCGAATCATAGTTTATAACGCGTCTTAGTAAATCTTGATACATAAACTCCTCGAATTTCATTATTATTTACTCATAAAGGATTTTTGATTGGGGCTATTTGATGAGATTCTCCATAAGTTGAGTAATTTGCTGCGGCGCCATTTACTAGACAATTTCAATAAAAATAATTTAGTAGTGACATGAGGTATTACACTTTAAATAAGAATTAATTTCCTTCGCTTCCGAGGAGACCATAGGTTGATACTTAGTAATAAGAAATAGGTCCCAGCTGGCACGGGAGCCGGTCCCCGGTACCTGCCGGTACGTTTTTATAAGAGATTATAGGGCTCCAAACAGAATCCAGGAATTATATCAACTCACTGGATAGATATTCATTCTCATTAGCTACAAAATTAGTTGAATATCAGCATGTAGCATTGCAGTTTTACTTGACTTTTGTATAAACATTTAAAAATGTTTGTTTTGTGTCAGTTGAATGAGTTCAGAGAAAAATAACGACCAAAGCTGCAAAATAAAATACACATTGGGACCAATAATGAGATATAAGTGCAAAAAACAAGATTGATACCTCAGATCATAGGCTATTGAAGATTACCCATAATGACTTTTATTAAACAACAATATTAAATGATATTGATATTATCATGAAAAAAATTCCAGTGCGTCTCCGGACAATGTATGCATGGTACAATGTTCCGTAGCATTCTTTTTATTTGTATATGTTTATTTTCATACAATTATTCCAGTTTCATATAGTTATAGTAACTATATGAAATTATTATATTATACATGGTTATTGGTAAGGAGTGTACTAAGCCGAAAGTAAGTGACTATACTTATCCTGAGGACCAACTTTCAGTATGGGACCAACTCTAAATTAAATAAATACAGCCGTTTTATACATTTTATCGACGACCGATGAACTTTTTGTATGCAAAAGGCAATTTTTTTATGAGTACAGTGACCCGCTTTCGACTTGGTACACCCCTAACCTGTACTATTTACAAAAAATATTGAAGTATTAGGTTTTCCTTTATCCCTATTTTTGACATTGGTCTTACCTGTAATCTTATGTTCTCCTTATCGAAGAAAACGTATTCACAAACAACATTTTAACCTGCGTCAATAAAATTAAGTAGCGACGAAAACAAAACAGAACAATTGAAATCATTTGAATTTTGTACCTTACGTGCGCTTGATTGGAATACTGATAACCAGGGCCTTAACATAAATTAGCTTGTTCTTAATTTCATTCGATATTTACGATTCGATTCCAAAATTAACAATGAAATGTTCGTTTAAAAACAAATACTCGTATGTTTATGTCAACATAACAAATTTTAAACATAATCGAAGCTTCTATAAATTATACATAGCTAAAATAACTGGGCTTTGTTACTAAAATATAACAACTCTGAGCAAATTAATAATACCTAATCATCCAAATCGGTTTATTATCAAAAAAGTCATCTCTGAATGTATTTATTTGCAGACAAGTTGACTAAGTATTTCGCCATATTTAGAATTTCGTAAAAACATAATCAAATGAAGTCGGTAAATTAGTAACCCTTACAATAAAAGAGCTTGACCTTTTTATTTACAAAAACAACATCAATCATAATAGCACCCAATGTTGATAATATTTTAGGGTTTCATGTCCTTATAGGAAAAAAACATCCTACAAAACAGTTTTTTGTACCGTGTCGGATATATAATTTTCCGTCTCGGTGACTAATTTCAAATTGCAATTAATAAATTAAATTTAATTACGAGTGTCATCCATGTCATTAAATGCATTGAATTCTGTTTGTAGGTCTCAAAAGAATTTAATTTACGAAGATCGCCAAGATCATAAGGTATAATTATTTTATGCTACCTAAACATAGGATATGTTAGGCTTACAGTAAGATGGATAATTAGTTACTTTGGAGCTATGCTAGCTAAGATGTTTGTTATTTGTACATGACAACAGTTATATTATTTAGTAAATACAATAAAAATCGAAAAAATATTTTACACGATTCTGTGCATATGTCTAATTAATAGGGCTTATAAGTGATTTAAAGTTCAATGCAAAATGCGTAAATCTAGATTTATATTAGATTGTTCATTTGTATACTAGGCTACACACGGTTGGGGTAAATTACATTCGGTATACATGGCGTTAGAAAGGCTGAAAGTACACGTTTATATAAATGATACTTATCGGTTTCATAGATTCAATACACAAATCTATGTTATAGTTAGTATACAGGCTTTATAATGCATTTTGACATTTCATTAACCTTACCATCATATCTGCGCCGAGTTGTTTGATTTACATTTGGGCAAATTAATCACAGGATTGATTTATACATATTTCGTTACATGCTGTTTGTTCAAGTATTTCATAAGTGTTTGAAACAATATAAAAAGACCTATCACTGTTTCTTTCAAAAAAAATAACGTTAATGTCTTCATGATATTAAGCTTTTATTCTTAAATTCTTCTGCATCACTTTTTCACATCACTTCGCTATTAACAATTGAAAATTTTCCAATGTACGGTTGATTAATTGACAGTTTATCACATAGACGTTTAATTTAAGGGTAGAAGAACAGCAGTACCAATTTCTCAGTTACATATTTTCACAGTAACACTGTTCACTTTTTCTTAACAAAAGTATCAACAAGAGCTTCAGAATAGACGAGAAGAAAAAATAACAATACCACTGGCGGAGTGTTCGCAATAGTATATACAGTAATCGCAGTTAGCAAAACCGGAGAATAAAACATTTTAGAAAAAATTCAGTCAACTTTAAAGTATTCAGTAAACATGCGTCCGATCCGTAACAGGCTTACATTTCGAGTATATATTTTTTTGAGTTCTTGTTCATGAAAAATTATGGTCGGTCTTTCACTATATAAAAACGACTGCGGAAGGTTGTCGATCCTGTGAACTTGAGAGTGCTGCAGCAAATGACTCTTATATACGAGTATGCATTCACATTGTAGTGACACTTTATCGAGCAAAATCATCGAGATTGATAGTAGATTACTTAGGTACTGAATCAATGTGCATAGATAATGTGATATCTACTATGCAGAATAATTAGACAGCGTGAGACGAATTCACAAACAGTCTGGGATGCGAAATGAATTTTGAAATGTAGGTAAATCTATACCTACCTACATCTGTGGTGTTGTACTCGTAGATAACCTAGGTATATGCAGTTTTCATGCAATACAAGTTAAGATAAATTTTGCTTTCTTAAACGAAGTAAAGCCAAAGGCGACAGCCACTAAGTTTAACATATATGCGTTAGGTATTGCCATTGTTATCAAACAATAACAATGAGTCAATGAGGCACGGAAGTACCTAAATGTGAATGAGTATGTGTACCCTTAATACGTCCTTCGGTTTAATGAACCGTATGAGGTATATATACTCAATTGTAATTACGTACTTTTAATTGAAAACAATTTGACGCTTGACAAATAATTTTGGAACAATACCTCAGATAAAAAAGAAAGGAACTTCGGTGGTTAGGTATATTTTTATCTGGAAATTTTAATTTGTTTGAAATGTCTATTTTTCATTTGTCAGTACCACTGTTGTACAAAAGATGATTGAAATACAAATGGGATGAACATAAAGGGAGCAAACTTTGCAAATCAATATACCTAAAGGATTCCGTTTTGTTCAATAATTGACCGGCAAGCGAAGCGTCTCTGATTCGAAACTGGCAAAACAATCTTTCGTCTGTTTGTGTGTTTGTAAGTTTATATGTGTAGATGTTTGTCCGCATCTAAAATCGTACTCGCGTAGGTACAGGTCATAGTTTCCATCCAATCTCGACAAAACTTTGTGTATTGTTTCTGCGAATCTTTTATTGTGGATTTTCAATTGGAGAAGTATTTCTCCCAAAAAGGAGGAACTTCGTCCAAATTAGAAAAACCTCGTCAAAATTTCAAAATATAGGTTTTATTAGTGTTGGTACCAGTTATTAAATACTATGACAATCGAATCCAAAAAAATCTACAACTTGAATCGAAGATGATAGTCGTAACCATAGCAGCAGGTGATTAAGTTATGTAAGTTGGTAATAACTGACACAGTTTGCGTAAGATAATTTTTGTGATCTTGGAATGAAGAATCTTATGGTCGCGAGGTCAACAGTTCACAGAGCTACTACTATACAGTACTTTCTGATTAACTGTAAAATATAGTTGCATGTATTCTCCGGAGATCGAAAAGACAAAAAAATAAAGAAATAAAACGTATATTTAGACAAATACAATATACTAAATCCATAGTAAGGAAACATAGAAAAAAATAAACAATCAAAAAAATTAGAAGCTATAGATTTTTTTTTAATTATCTTTTCAATAGTATGTAAGAAACGAAATACATTTATTTTTATACCTCTATTCCTTGAACTTAGACCAGAAGTTCCGAAATGCAAGTCCGGTTTATTAGTTAGCAGTTTAATAACCTATACAAGGAAAATTGTTGAATTTACCTTTGATTTTATTTCGACAACAGGACAACAGACACAGTGCTCTGGTAAACCCGTTTTACGCAATACCTTCTTCTCAGGGTGGGTTACATCCGAAATGGCTTTAGTTAAAATAACCGCCAATAAGTGATATAGGTTTGCAGTTGTCATGGAATTTCTCCGAAAATATATGTTGTGTCGTGTTGTACTACATCCATTTAAGAAGTTTAGGAACAACATGACAAAAATCACGTTCATCAATCATTTAAATAAAACAATTTATATTTTATATCGATATTATAGTAAACTATGCACAATTTACTAACATAGGGTCCTATGTCCGATGGACAGAAAAATAATTAAAACCTTCAGCTACGAGTATAAACGTTGATATTTGTTTCAAATATTTTAGCTGCAATAATGACAAGAATAATCTAACTTACACTTTTCTGTATTCCTCCTTTCTAGTGCGCTGGTAAACGCGAGCCAGAAAAGGAAGCCGAAGCCCAGCAATGGATAGAAGCAGTTATCGGGGAGCGGTTCCCCTCCGACCTTCCTTACGAGCTGGCGCTCCGAGATGGCATCATTCTCTGCAAGCTCATGAACAGGCTTCAACCAGGCATCATCAACAAGGTCAACGTGTCCGGAGGAGATTACAAGTTCATGGATAATATTAGCCAGTAAGTACGTCTGACTAAAGTAGTAACCTAGTCAGTGAACCCCTTGCCTCTCAAGCGGCAGTTGACGGTTTCGATCCCAGGCATGCGCCTTGAGTTTTCCTCTAATGTGCACATTAGAGGAAGACATAGTGAGAAAACTTGGTTGTTGGATAAGGTTAACAGCTTCGGAATACAAGTGACTAACCTAACCCAACCCGTATTTTGGCCAGATAGAAAAATAGCCTACAAGGGAGACCGTAACTAAGCAGTTGGATGCTATTGGTTGATACATATATGTTCTGACTACTCATTGAAGTAGTACTGAAAATACTGCTGCCATAAAGAAGAAGCATAATAAAACTAGAGATAATAAACTTTCTGATGATTTTCTGTTACTTTTGGGCTTGTAAATTCTGCTGTTTTATTATGGTCTTCCCATAATATTTAAGCCAAGGACTGCGAGATTTTATGTATAGTAACCAGATCCTAGTTCTACGTTCGTAATAGGTGTTCTTGCTTTTGTTGTTCTTACATTCCTACATACTTTACATTTAAAGGTCGTCATGTCGGTAAAATAATAAGATTGAAGAGTTTTTTTCTTCGTTTTTTCGTTTAGGCGGAGCGTCTCACTCACGTGTACATTTTTGGCAAACTGACTGACTGTCATCTGCTTCCCCTTTGAGGATGAAGGTAGTATCTGCCTCCGAAATTTTTCAAAGTCCGATCAATTTTTCAAAGTCACCTGTAACGTCATGGCCTCTCATATACGGTATAACGTAAGTTATTACCTTTCGTAAATAGGCCAAATTGTTCCTGAATCTCTGGGAAAAAAATACCATTAGTCCCATCATGAGACTACTCCAATGACGTGGCTTTGCGCAAGACGGAGTAAAAATATTGGTCTTATAGTCTTATGGTCCACTAGTTAAATATTTTTCTTACAAAAACAATCCTCTCCATTTTGGTAAATTTTCAAATTAAAAATTAAAAATCTTGTGATATATGCGAAAATGCTCACTACTCTGTTTTGCAACTTTTGAGACCGGCCCTTTAATTTTATTTTTTCAATAAACATCTTCATGCCATCCCGATTTAATTGACACCTCAATCATAATTTTAGGAGAATTATAAAAAGTTTTGACTTAAAAGGCACTCGTCAACTAGACTATTAGTTTTTACTAGGCTTAACTATAACTAGGCGTGGTTTGTTTAAATATGCGATTAACGTATTTGTATTCATCCTGCGTCAACATTATTATTGCAAAAATGTATCCGAGATGACCAAGTTAGGACAAAAACGACGCGATTGTATTTCTTGTGGCAGTGAAGGTCAAACCATACCTTTTTTAGGTCACCTTAAAAATAACAAGGAAGGTACTTATACCGGACAGATCCATATGGTGGTAAATATAGCAAACTTCCCTCTTTTTTGGTAGAAAGAAACCTATATTTTTTAATAGGGGAGGGGGGCCCGATGAGTACAACATTCTAAAAAAATTAAAACGTATACAAACATCCTAACTGATGAAAGAAAAAAATTCCAGACCCGATGCACGGATGCTTCGTTCACTTCGTCAAATTTGTAGAAGGTACCTACTCGGAAATACTGCGTCAATATAATTCAGCAGAGGCTTAAGATATGTATATAAAAATAGTCCGTGATTATTTTTTCTCTGTTCATTGACCTAAACTAATGTAAAAATTACATGCAAACCAGTTGCACCCTCCTTGCTTCTTTAGATTAGGTACGAGTAGCAAATTTGGACCCCCTATGGCAAAGATGGTTGATATGACATAGTTGACACGACCTATATCATATCGGAAATAATTCTTCTAACGTGATATTATATTATTAATGTTTTTTAAATAAAAGTTCAGTTATCTGATATACGTTTTGATCATACTTTTTGATACGAAACCCTTTAATTATCGTGGTTCGTCATACTCGTACTCTTCACCACTCATTAATTATAACGTGTCAAGGATAAATATTAAAAGAGGACGTTTTGAGTTAGTCAAGTAAGTCTTATGTCAACGAACTTGATTAATACAACTAAGTTATTAGTACCTTCGTTATGTACATGTTTTGAAGCTTAAATCAATAAAAAATGAAAATATGTCCGTGAGTATAACATTAACAAAAAAAACCCTAAAAGAAAACAAGACTCGTCATACTTACTAATGACAGCCTTTTTTTTGGTGGGGGCTACAACAAAATTTTGTAAGATATGTTTTTCACAGTGCACGATTTATACATGTAAACGGCCTGTCCCAGCAGCTCCGCATGGCAAAGTTTATGGCAAATTTTGTTACTCCTTGCGTAGGTTTAAGTGTCTAAGGATCTCTATTTTATCTAATAATAAATATAGCCTACGTTACTAAGTAATAATGTCGCTTTCTAACGGCAAAAGAATTCTTGAAATCAGTCAAGTAGTTTTTAAGTTTATTCGTTACATATACAAAAATTCAAATCCATCCTCTTTATAACATTAGTGTAGATTGAGAAAGTTCGGCTTTTATCGTGTGTAATTTTCCGTTTTTATTTTAATTGGCTACAAAAATGGTTTTTTGAAAGTTTAATAGCATAATACGTGTAATAAGGCCAAGGAAAACTGAGTAATTCACAAATTTAACCAAAAGTTTTGAAAATTCAATTCGAAAGTTACCAATATGTTATAGCTACAATAGTCTTGTACATAATTGATCCATAAGTATTTTATTTGTCTCGGTAAACCGTGCTGTAACTGGACACCAATATTACATTATGAAGTGTGTGTCGTATAATTTTAATTATATACCTATGTTGATAATTGCACTTGGGTATGTACCTATAGGTTACTCGTAAAAAGGAACCAAATGAGTAAAACCCAATGCACACGTGTTTTATACTGGGTTTTCCATTACACATAAAAAACAGGCGTTTATTATTAGCCACAACTTGTGGCACTACATGTAGGTAAATTTATACTCGTATTTTTGTATTCTTATGTTTTGTGTGTCTCTAATGTGGAATATTTTTCTAGGCGTAGATTTCGATGTCTAATAACTCAGATACTGGTATCTAATGAGATACAGTTCGCAGAAAACTTCTAAAACCAAAAGCGACATAGTGGACATAATATTTCCACGCATATGCACTTCTTATTAATGAATTACCGCGTATAATCTGAACAATCTGAATAAATCTGCTATTTCATAAAATTGGCAAACGAACAACGAAAAAAGAGGAAGTTCTCAATTCGCAGGGCTTAGAAATTTCTTTTTGACGAATGGAGGGCCTACTCTCTTTTCAAATCTATTAGAAACCTCGTATATTATGAGCCTCTGAGAAGTATTTTTTTAAACTACCAGATATGTGGCAATGCGGCTAGCATTCTAGGCACGCTGCCCTCTGGTGGTGGAGCATATGGATTATCTGTAGATCTTAAATGGTCTATAGGTATGCTATATTTTTTTAGCAGATTATTAAAATAGGTAAATTATTCTTTTTTTTTGAAATTCATAGCATCCGATGGATTTACTAACCCTACCCTACTTTGTCTTTCATATTTTTTCTCTTTACCTCTACTTAGAAAAATCAAATCGTTAGGTACCTATCATATCAGCTGCTAAAATAAGACCTCTTAGTACTAACTCTATCAATCTAATATTTTTAGACAATCTCGGTAATTCATCGGGCATTCCCAGCAATATCTCCAAATATCCACGAATATTTCATAAGAATTTGGCTCACTGCCACTGATCTGGACCACTTGACTTTGATAGGATTCTGGAGTGCAGCATGCAGCCCACATGTTTGGGTGAACCATTCATTTTATGCGTCTTTTGAACGACACTAATGTAACATTTATATTACTAAAACATTCTAAATTCACTACACGTTTTATTATGAAAATTCTCTTTCGCTCTATTTTCTGGTGCACCCGCTGGCTGGCGCGCTAAGTAAATAAAAAATAAATTTGTCAAAAGCGTGTCGAAGCAGTATGCGTGTCTCGACACTTCCACGATTGAATTCTAATGTAATTTTTCTATGATGATTTAGATGTAATTTTTCTATGATACAATAATCATCTATTTTAGGATTTTTAATATCTCTAAAAGCGAGTGTCTGGTTTGGACGAAATCATTTATATTATCATTTATTTTAATTTAATCTTATTCTAAAGAGTAAATACTCGTTAGTATCTTTCCTGAATAGGAAGGCATTACAGCTAAAAAAATGAAAATAATTATGAAAGTTCTGCTCTGTTATTTTAAAATGCTTCATTGTTATAGTAAAAGATAGTCATTAGAATTAGAATTATTATTTGTTTAGAGGTACAGTTCTTGCCAAACAACTTGGACAAGTGGATTTTGATTAAAAAAGATTACCGGGTATTGTAAGTCATTAGTTTCCAGTATCTGAGTTATCAGACCTTGAAACCTACGCCTACAAAAGTATTCCTAGAGACCTTTTCCTCATTCTCAGAATTCAAAGTCGTTTCTTTTTGCCGAGTCAATATAAAGGTTTCTGGGTCCTCATTATTATTTATACGTATATATCGAACGGGTTTTCATACGTAGGTGAGCCTAACCAGTCATTGAAAAGGCTCTACTACTACTTACTTTAAATTCATTTACTTTTAGTGAATTTCACCAGGATGGTTATGACTTTCTTTAAATAAAAATAAAACTACCTGTCATTCTTCACTGCAAGAAGTTTCACGATTTCTTCTGATTTTGGCATCTATTACCTACTTCTGAGCTACACTATAATAGAATCAGTATGATAAAGATTCCGAAACTCGTAGTTTTCCTTCACACTCTTGGCATTATTCCAAAAATTAATGTTCAGACACTGTATCTTAACAGAATAATACCTAAGTATTTGCAGTAGATTGTAAAATCGCCGAATTATTTAAATTAATTATCGTGATCTAACCTGCAAGGATATGAACTCATAGGTTAGTTAACCTAAGCAGGTTAAGAAAACATTTGAATATTGTTATTTTTAGCTCCCGGCCGCGCGGCCCTGACCTCTCCTGGTGCAATGTGCCTATCACACTCGCTGCATTACCGCATTACCTTATATACATTGAAGTCACTGGTGGCTTCACTGCAGCTTCACAACAGCTTAAAATAGTAGCCATAAAAAAGTCTGTCTATTCTTTCAGGTTCCAACAAGCTTGCGTGAAGTATGGAGTACCAGACACAGACCTGTTCCAGACCACCGACCTTTGGGACCAGAAGAACATCGCCCTGGTAACACAGACTATCTTCGCTATTGGCAGGACGGTAAGCAAGCACATATTACTAGCTCAAAACTATGCTCGCGGCAGCTTGCTTCAGCAACCTATCACATGTTACACAACTCTAGTTATAAAAAAATCGGTCTACAGATACTTCGCTCGCCTTCAGTAAAAAATTGTCTTTCTGATCTTAAATACTTCCTCTTCCTAACCAGGCTCACAAGCACCCCGAATGGCGCGGCCCTAACCTAGGTCCGAAGCCCTCCGAAGAGAACCGGCGGGAGTTCAGCGAGGACGTCCTCCGAGCTGGCCAGTCCGTCATCGGCCTGCAAGCTGGTACCAACAAACTCGCTTCACAATCAGGACAGAACTTCGGAGCTTCCCGCAAGATCATCCTTGGAAAGTAAATCGATTACTTTCATTAATTTTTATCGATATGTTATGTATTTATGTACTTATTTGTCTAGTCATTATGGATGTAGTCTGAAGACTTTATAATATATTCTGTCAGTATTTTCTTTAATATAAACTCTTTCTTTATAATAAACATCCAAGTAGCTGCATATTATATATGAGTATATCTACTTGTTAGCACTTATGCTTTACATATATACCCAAATAAGTTCTTAGTGTTAAACACATAACTTTAATACTTTGTTACCAATCTTGAACTTTTTATAATACTGTAAAACATTAAACATTTTATCTAAATATCATTGTCTGAATTTCCTTCCGTTACCCACTAAAAAGACTAAAATACAACACGCCTGATGTAAATCCACGACGAGGGCTAAGATGTAGGTAGCGCGCTTGTCTAGGAGAAACTGATACACTTGAAAAGTCACGGATTATAGTTATCGAGAAATAGTAAACCAGGCAGCGAATACCTACCACAACTTCAATGTTCGCACGATAAAAGTAGACGGAAAGCGTTTCGGGCGAGTCCGTGGAACCTCTATCATGTATACCTACATGATATAAGTTCTTTCTCCATCATCAGTTCTTTCATAGCTTCTAGTGAAACTCCTGTAAGCCTTCTAGATAAAATACGACTTCTTCTAGACAAGCGTGCTTCAAATTTAGCAGCTTATAAAACATCTTGAGAGTATACATATTGAGAGTTACTGCCATATATATCCATCCTATTCGATAAAAAAAACAATGGAACTCTTCTGTTGATTAAGGAGAGATAATTATATTGGTTTAAAAAGAACGGTCACCTAACAATGACTAGCATCAGTTTACAAATTCCTGTTAGTAATACTTACTTATGTGCGTACAAATGCGCACATTACATTGATTAGGTGTTGTTGCTGGTCAATAAAGTATCTACATACATACGAACTATCAGCTGATAAAAAAATCTTTTATTCTTCGCCACGGGAATGCATGCCAAGAATCTGTAGTAGGTACTGTGAACTGGAAGTAGGTAGGAACACACTACAATACAAATAGCGAGTTATGTAGCGTTCAGTAGTAAATGATATTATGCTTAGATAAGTAGGTAGGTATACATGTATAGGTACGGTCATATCCTCTTGAACGGGCGCAGATTGAGAGGTGCAAAGTAAATAAGGAGACGCTTACTCACCTACCATTGAGACGTCCGTTGCTTAACTTACTTAGGTACTGTACTATCACTAATTCGTCTGTGACTGACGTTACTGACCGACCATTCAGGAATACCATAGATAGGTACTAAAAACCTAGCCAGCTGCTGCGTAGCATTATTAGGTATATCTTCTCTTCTGTTCTTCTATATCTGCTGCTTCGAGATAATAGAATAATGTATCGAGGTTCATGTTCATCCATAGTAGGTAAGAAATACACAGTACAAGAAATAATTTCTTGGTATTTATTTATTTCTTCAAATTATTATTCAATGCTATTCCCGTAGTGGTTATATTCTCTTGGGCTATTCCTACTGTATAAGTACGACATCTATTGAAATATTTAGTACCAACTCAACCACTTTGATGGTGATGATTTCTAATTATGTACCACGCTATCTACCAAAACATTACGGCAATCGGTAGCCGCGTCATTCATCTATCTATTACCAGACCGCCCGCTGAACCTCAAATTAGTTTAAACATTTGCTGCTAGATGACGCTGTAACTAGCACTAAAGATCAAGGACAAGACGGCTAGTGATGTGCTTCCATGAACATTTTATTTTTCTGGACTCGATATAATTGTAGAATTGATTTAGGAATATTACGCAAGGTAGTGACACCAGATTTAATTTATATTCTATTGTACGAAACCAGGTAAACAATATTATCGTTTCAAGAAATAAATATTTACTTATCTACTACGTAAAACATAATAAATGTGAAAGTAACTCTCAGTCTCGGGTAACTCGATAGATCTAAGTGAGCTGCGGCTCAGCTCACGGTTCAAGGAGGTGAGTCAGACATGCGAAACGGTTTCCAAATCAGCTCAAAATCAAACTAAAAAAATCTTACAGATAAAATTGCGCCATTGACAAAAACGAGTGTAATGAATGCCAGATCAGATCATAATAAACACTTCAATAATACGAACATGTTTAACCTCACCCGTGCTCACCAAAATTTTGTTGAATCCTAAAGTACTATACTATACCTTAAAGAGTAACTCTTACCTACAGTAACAATATTATAATGAAACCAAAAATGTTTTTTAACTCTCAACAGCACAAACTGGTGTGATATGCATATTTGAACCGGTTCAGATCTGAGTTACCCACGGCTACATGCTCGATCGTCGTCATCTATTATGTGCTTGATCAGTTGTATTCTTACATTACCAGAACAGAATCTAAAATAAAATATATTATTCAGTACTGTATAACATAACACAGTACTGAATAAATTGTAATAATAAAGTTTGCAAACGAGTAAAGCGTCTCTGCATCTGGCAAGTCTGGCTAAATTTACTGCTTTCGTTTGTTGATTTTCACTTACAGAAAGCAACATTTTTACCTAATCTTGATGAATCTTGCTCTTAAGGTTTACTAATTTTTAAATTTAATAGTGGATATATTTAAGCGCTAAAAGCGCACTTAAAAATCAAAATCATCGGCAACAATCGTTGATCGAACACTATAGTTATCAATTTTACCACATTACTATCGTTAAATAACAAGCTCGCGAGTCGCGCGCATATTTTATGTTGTGGAATTTACGAATTACGAATTTATATATCAAGCTGCATGAATTATACGTGAAATGTGTGTTTAAACCGTTCAAATGTTAACAAACACGTGATAAAATGATAACATTCAGCGGCGCTAACACTTCCACGGCGTTGGAGGACACGGGTAAATGAAAGTGCACTTTGTTTTCGCGCTGTGATTTTTTGAATTCGAAAATAAATATGTTCATATTACTGCAGGTGAAGTGAGAAGTATCTGCGAGAGTGTTTGCAGCGATGGCTCCAGTGCTACGGTCCAGCCTAGTGGCTCGAACCAGAGGCCGCGCATGGACATTGCCTGTGTATTGGATATCACACAAACTTCAAATATTTCTCATAGAAAGAGAGCTTTGGAAGAAGTTCGGCTAGCTTCTGAACTAGTCAATGCTAATCTACATCACATTCATGTGAGTAGAGCTCTAAATATTACGTTTCTTAGAATATTCTTATTGATAGTCTTCAACAGAAATACATTGGGTAGGAGCCAATGTTTTTACGGGCCCTTGGACAGCTCAGAATGTAACTAAAACAAATCACATTGTAAGATTGTTATTGAAAGCCTTTATTAAATATCTTATACAGAATCTACAATTACTAAGCAGGAAAAATGCTTACTTGGAGATGTCTTCTATCATATAAGAGGAACTTGATCAAATCTGTTCTTTTATCTCTATATTTTATAAAATAATAAGAAGCAACATACAACCAAAACCATGTTAACATAAATTTGTGTCATAAATGGAATAACATTCCAGTAGCTGTTACAGTAGTAGAACGTAAAAAGTTTAAAAGAGTTGTTACAAAAGTGTATGGAGCTCCGGCCAGGACAGTATACATGATACCATAACTACGTTCGGGACAATTAATCTTTAATGTATCAACCATATTTAAAATAATGTAACCTATCACAGTGTACAAAATTAATTTCGAATCATAATATTTCCATGTTATTTACATAAAAATGTGATTTACGTGTTTTGATTGTGTCAAATTTGACATTTGTGTCAGGCGGTACAATTTATAGACCAATGCTAACCATTGGAGTAAACCTAGGATACATAAATCTTCCAGGAATGCCATAATTCCATTACAATTCTCATAATGTTGATATTTTTGTATACAATGAAGAAGGCAACTCACGAATTGTTCACGAATACACAGTATTAACCACATTTTAGGCATTTTTTTGTAAATGTTTACTGTCCTGTCCGAAAATGAAACAAGACCTTATAACTTTCATTTAACCCTGTTAGGGATAAAATTTCCAAAAAAACCCTTCTTTGTACACCCCTACACTCTATGCAACCACCTTCGAAATTTTGAATCAAAATAACTGAAAAAGTTCTATTGGTTCCGTCGTAATTGAAGTTTTTACAAAGTATAATTTGAGGTCAAAGGTCAGCTACTTTTATCCCAACAAACAGAAGTCACGGGTGTATAACGGGGGGCAAAAGCTACCAATTAAAATACAAATTTACTCCATAAAAAACAAAATATGCATCAATTATGTACAATTTGTTGAATGTACATCATTAAACAAAGGCATGCACAAACAACTGTTTATTTAGTTACCTACAAATAGATTTATATTTAATATGACTCTTAGTAACCACAATTTATTGTTCTAAAGTACCTTTGAACCTATATACTCTAATAACAGATGTTTCATGATTTATTACTAATCAACCATTCATTTACAAGTATTTTTTCTGAAAACAAACTTTTGGGCAGTCTAGTAAATGAGGTGACACGACCACAAGTTCACACGACCACGAAAGTCAGCGATACTGTAGCCCTAGAAGGAAGTCTGCCAGAACACACTGTTAGTTGCTTGGCAACATATTTTACAACTTGAGGGTTGTAGCTAGGCAGGCGAGCGATAGGAAATGCCCTACCACTATGCTATGGTCTCCTCACAATGTTTTCCTTCACCAGTAGCTTAGACTGTTTTTGCTTGTTCCGTGGGATCGAACCTCATACCTTTTGCAAGGCAATCAACCCCACTAACCACTCAACCATCATTGCTACAAATGCATTTTAATGCATGTTTGTAAATTTGTATGTAAATCAGAATCATTTTCATGACCACAAAGAATCATGATTCTTTGTGGTCATCTACAGCTTATACCAGTTGACTGATTTTAGTGTAAGTAAACAAATTGTGTTCTGACAAGCACTTGGTAAATTCTTCACAGAATCTTAAAAGTTCTATTTAGAACACTTATCAAAATAAATTTTTTTTTACCTGACTTTGAAAGGAGGAGTGTTAAGTTTTTCGAGATATGTATTTATGTATGTATACTTCTTCGGCACGCCTTAGAGTCTAAACGGCTTGTCTTATTTTGATGTGAGTGCTATCAATAGATTCGTCTTAGTCTTGAGAGTGACACTGGTTACATCAAAATTAAAAAAACTTAAGCATGATACACAGGTTTGACGATTTAGCAGTCGGGTTTTTTTTGATCTCGCTTCTAACCACATGTTTGTAATACTATAGACTTGAATTGACCTTATCATAATTGTAAAATTTTCTAATTTCCAGTTTGAAAAGCTGGACTTTGGAGAAACAAATGTCTTGGACACATTCTATAACGCTGATGTTGCGTTGGTGGATCTCAGTATTGTGGTGCAACAGAGTTCCTTGCTCTACCATCTCGGGGTGCGGGAGAGCTTTGACATGAAAGAGAATGTACTGCTTTATAATGACGTGGACCCCGATTCTACATTGAGGCTAAAGGTATTTACTAGAATATGTGAAAAAGAGTAAAACTTTGAAAAAAGTGACTAACTTTTATTATATGTTATATATTATAAAATCATATAGTGTTGACTGGCTTCCATAGCGTCAGGCAATCAGTAGTAGAAAAAAAATTCTGATGATTTGAGAACAAACTTTTTTTGAATATTTAGATACAAATGTTCCGAACTTGACTTGTATATAAGTGGTTGATGCGAGTTAATATTACGTCATCACATTATCATATTAAAACTAGTGATTTGAAAATGATTGAAATATATTTGTTAAGAACCAATAAAAACACAACAATGAATGTTGTGTTTTTATTGGTTCTTAACAGCCTTGTGATTCTATTGGCTCCATCATATTCTTTTCTTTAGATCTGTATACTTTTTAGGGGTGTACTAAGCTGGAAGAGGGTCACTATAATAACCCTAAACAACAACTATTACCGAGGAGCCAAAATTGTATTCGAGAAAAAGATCTGCTGTTTGAAATATTTTGTTGACTACATGATACATGATTATGAACAAAAAATGTTAATATAACAATGCGTTGTGTAGTACTGGTTTGGTATACTTTATAATGCCCCGAGGGTGCCCGTACCTCTATTACTTGCAATTTGTCGAATTGTCCTGCTCATGCACGCTCAATCATGCCATGACAGCACAAATGCCCGCGTTAACTTGTAATTGAATCTTGTATGTAGGTTTAGGTGTATAGCTAGATTTATTTGTATTTTTTGTTTATTATTTACGTGGCTTTCCTGTCGTGCTCAAAGTGATAGTTAAACTGGTTTAAATATAAAAATTTATCGGTACGTAAGAGTTGTTTTGATCGAAAAAGAAATTACTATACTCCCCTAATGTGTGCTCCGGCTGCCTACGAAATTATGTTTGTGAAGTTAGCAACAAATGGCTGCGCAATGAAGAAAAAACGGTACACAAACGGCGCAGGGGCGCGGGCGGGGAGCCGCTAGACGCAAGTCAGCTAACTTCACAAACATAAAGATCCGTGGCGAGCACTGTAACCAGTAACGAACTACCTTCTCTAAATTTGAGAAAAATAACCACATGCTTTATACATTTTGTTGACGACTGATAAACTTGTTTTATGGAACAGCTTCTTTTATCGAATTGAAGTCTTGTTCTATACTGAAAGTTGTTGGTTTTGATGAGTGTAGTGACTCCTTTCAGCTTAGTACACCCCTAATCGATAACTCTGTATATGGCGATATCTAAAAACGGATAAGACGTTCTCAGAAATTATTCGAGGTAGAATTGACAGGTAGGTAGTTTGATTTGTGAATGAAAATACTTAATAACTAAGAAAAATCTTTGTTCCTTCTGAATATAAGTTGGTTGTTTCTTTTTTCTGAAGTATCACTTGTATTTATTTTTTATAATTTACAGATCTCCCTCCCGAACTTCCTGTTTGTGTCATACAAGCTGACTGACTCCGGTACATGCGTGACCACCAATCCCGCCGCTACCAAGTTTAAGGGGGAAGACGCGGCGGACCCCAAACAACATCTAACGCTACGCCTTAAAAACATACTGCAAGATGTCGAGGTCCAGACGAAGCAAGTATTTTATTATTAACATTTTGATCACAAAATTGAATTGCTGTGCCCTGTGTGTACGTCAAGGTAGACAATTTCTGTACGTCTTTTTTAACACGTAACAAATTTGAAGATATCAAAAAATTGATATTTACATAACAATTTTTTAAAATCTTCATGTTTGTTTCTCAATATGTCGGAATCTTTTTTGTATATGTTTTCAGAGATGCCAGGATCGATTAGAAAATACTTTTTTCTTTTTTTTTTGGTTGATTAAACTGTCTTTGTGCGTGTGTTTGTTAATGTTGCATGGCATCCCCGACACAGGAGAAATCCTAGTGGGGAGCTATGAGTGCGAAACGTTTATTTATACAACGTGTAACAGAAAGGTGTGACAATACTTAACGGTGTTAATCTACTCATCAGGGTGAACTCAATGCAGAATACAATTCATTGAAATTAAAAAAAATTATTAAGTTCTCCATACAAAAATTAGTCACGTGATTTTGCAAAATTTTGTTATACGCAGGTTTCACTTTGATGGGTAGACTAACACCCTTTAGTATTGTCCCACCTTTCTGTTACACGTTGTATATTTATTTTATTCCCTTGCAGAGCGCATCTTCAAGAGAAATTCCTCTCGGACTTGCGCAAAGCTCGCGAAACCTACAGCGGCTTGGAACTTGCTAATGTATTGCACGCGATGCGACGACGTCTAGATGACCCGGCGGTACTCTCCGGCGATACCATACTAAACATGCTGATATCATATAGAGAAATTCAGGACTACGATGCGATAGTGCAAGTGGTAGACGATCTAAAGACCATCATGAACCGGAAGAACTATGTTAACATGCCGATTATAAGGTTTTTGTACGCGTTTGCTATGAATAGGTAAGTTCTTGTTTTAACATACTTTTTATTCTAAGAGCCCGTGAACCCCAGACGGTCGTTATTTTATAAAAGTTGCATGTATTAAATACTAAACAATACAAGCGCATCTCATTCGCACCCACTGATGACTGGCTCGCGCTCACTCCTACAGCTACCCTACAGCGGGTTGGAAGTAAGAAAGATGTCTGGCTAGTGAAAAAGCATCATTTACTTATTATTTCTAAAGTATTATATATAAAAATCGGCTTTTATACTTTGACGTGAGTAAAATTATAATTTCTTGAACGTTAAGTGTTTCTGGCCCTTGCCAGAAACACTTAACGTTCAAACACTTAAGGTTGCCATGATGTCAAGTGTCTGGCAATGAATAACGTGATATTTAGTAATATTCTAAACGTAATACCAAAAGTTCACACTTTATAATTTTATGAATTTAGATCGGTATTTCACACAGCTTTAGTACCGTTTATCTGCCAAAGCCACGATGACCCAAACTTCATAATGGTCCATCGTTCTTACCTGTGTTGGGTGCAAATAAACTTACAGTTTTTATAAAATGATATAGGTCTGAGGTTCACGGACTCTTGCTCTTTTTGGATTTGGGGAAACAGAGTGGTTATGTACGACTCATACACTGAGAAAACTGGCCATTGTAAAAAATATTAGGCTCCTTGGTAGTTAAATTGCATTACAGGGGTACGTTGATTCTATTATACGTAAACCCGTTGTCCTCTACCTCTCGGGGTTGACCTCTGTATCGTTATGTCCGTGCCACTAGGGATTAAGTTACACCAAATATTTGGGGAACAGCAACCAACTCCAGGACCACTACTTTTTTATGTGTCCATTTCATTTGAGGAAAAATAAATTAGAAGGGTACAGAAGTCAGTGTACTGTAGCAGTTAATAATAATCATTAACCTTTACTTATAATCCCGTGCCGAACATACGAGTGAGGTGTTTCGGTGAGGTTTTTCTGTTATTATAATACCGCCCTTTTATAAGGTCCTACAGCCACTTTGACTTATTTGTTTGAATCATGGTGTTTGGAAAAAAAAGGAGTTCTAATACATACTTTTAATTTAGAAAGTCGTTTATCGCGCCAGCAAATGTCGTTTTATCATGTCAAAGCCTTATTCTAATTAATCTGTCCGTGGCCATGCTAGCCCTACTGGAAAAAATATGCCGTTTTGTGATGAACATACTGTTTAGATAATTAATGCATTTTGTTGAAAATCTCATCAGCTCTTCTGTATCTTTTGATAGATAGATCAATTCTTTATTGCACACACAAATAAAATAAAAATACACGAAAAAATTTATTACAAAATATAGTGCTATAAGGGGCGGCCTTATCGCTAAAAAGCGATCTCTTCCAGGCAACCTTAGCATGAAGATAATTTTAAAAAGATTAAACGTAATAGGATAGTATACAACAAAGAATATACTTAATCAATACATACATACATTTACTAAACAGTATAATAATATATCATAGTAAAGTAAAACAAATAAGCAATGTTACGTTGGTTAAGATTAAGAAGTTTTTTTTATATCATTACAGGCGTAACAAAGAAGGTGACAGAGAGAACGCACTGAAAGTATGTGTTAAAGCTCTAGAGAAGAAAGAGAACCGATTTCCCGATATGCTGTGCTTATGTGGACGCATTTACAAGGACAAATTCGTCGAATCACAACATACTGATAAAGAGAGTTTGAATAATGCAATACATTGGTAAGAAACTTAATTTCATTAAAGCTTCCAAACTCAGAAAAATAGACTTATGGGGAAAAGAAAGGACTTTTTACAGAGTTTTCATTCCTATAAGCTTGTGTTTATTGGCTTCCGAAAATGTTAAACGTGTCATGCGCGATATCGACAAATTAATAAATAATAATGCCATAGTATTTTATAATTGACGTTCCCTGCAGTCTGAGGCACGCGATTAAAATGCTTTTTTTACCGACAACCCAAAAAAAGAGTAGGTATTCAAGTTGATGTATTTGTTTCTTACTCTGTTTATTAGCGACGGCTGCTACGATTTAAAACATATTTTTTTTGTTTGTAAAGGTATAGTTCTCGTGTGGTCCCAATTAATTTTACTGAAATTAATAAAGAGGTTGGATTTGTAAATCGAAATAACTGAAAAGGTTCTACAGCTTTCAGCCGTAGTGGATGTCGGCAAGCAATTTTTTTTACAAAGAATTGTTTTTTTTTTTCATGACTTGTTTGTTAACGACATGTTGTCGTCGGCGCGCAGGTCTCTCTAGCGCTGGTCATGTATATCTATTGTACCTAGGCGTTAACAAGGTTAAACTTCTAAAATACTTGAATACTCTAGTGTTATTGAACTTTCAGGTACCGACAAGGTTTCGAAGTGCAGCCAAACGAATACGCCGGAATAAATCTCGCCACGCTCCTAGTCATAGCCGGGAACGACTTCAAGAACTCGCAGGAACTGCAACATATTGGTAACTAATGACTAATGGATATATTTGTTTTACCCACTGCTTAACTAGTTGACCAGTTGCTCAACTAGATAACCACTGCTCAACTAGTTGACCGGTTGTATAACCGAAATTTTTTAGTTAACTCAATTTTTTATTTCATTTTAGTCGATTCACAAATCGATTTAAGTATGGCCTTGTATTGTAACTCGTTACGCTGTTTTTGATGACCGCATTGAATGCAAAACTTTCTGTAATAAAAGGATTTCTACAGTTACAGAGTTATTGAGTTTGCGATATAGTTAAAATTGTATTAGTTTTTTTTTTATATTTATTAGGCTCTACTCCAAGAATACGGCAATATAATGTTAATAAAATCACTATATTTCATGACACTTCTATTTTTTTATTACACTTTTTTATTGTCACCTCAAAAAAATTAAACATCAGAAAACATCCTTTTTTGTTACCTACTTTTAAAAGTAAAAATAATTTAACTGCTTTTAACTGTAGTCGAAATCAACACTATACTGCGTTTTGGTTAGGGGTCTGTAGTATATTGACGACCTCTCGGCTTAGTAAGTACTAAGCCGAGAGGTCGTCAATAAACTCATCATTTCGAACAACTATCACTAAGAAACCCTCTCTAAATTCAAGAAAAAAAAAATCACCTGCTTCATACATTTTTATCAACGACCGATAAACTTTTTCTGTGGAACAGCTCATTTTTAATCTCACATTCAGTTTTGTTCCAATATTCAAATAAAAACTTTTTCGGTCGCCTACAAAACGTTTGTAAAAGATGAAGTTTTTTCTTGAATTATGAGTTGGTGTCCCATAGTGAGAGTTAACCGTATTTATTAGTATATTGACCACATTTTATCTTTGTAAACCCTTAACCCTGCAGAAAAGGGTCAGTTATATTTTGTAAACTGACGCGTGTTTAATTCATATTGTTTAAGATGGTGGGTTTTCACGCGTACCTGATTGTTGAAAAGGTCCAACTATACTAAGGGTCAATAACTTACAAATTATGTTTTTTCCTACAGGCATGGTTCTAAACCATCTAATAGGCAAGAAGGGCAGCCTTTCCTCCCTCAAAGACTACTGGGACGTCGCCACCTTCTTCGAGATATCAGTCCTGGCTCAAGACTACGTGAAGGCGATACAAGCGGCCGAATGTATGTTCAAACTGAAACCTCCTAACTGGTACCTGAAGTCTACTATTGGGAATATTGAGTTGATTGACAGGTGAGATATTTTTTATTTTTAACACTTAATTAAAAAAAAATGCTAAAGAAGAGGGTTATGATTTTCAACTCTAAGTATATATATTTGCGCGTCCTAGAGCCTAGAGTATTTTTATGTGAGTGGTGTCAATAGATTCGTCTGAGAGCGTCACTGGGTACATAAGAAAAAAGAAATAAGGATGATACACAGGTTTAAAGATATAGCAGTCGGGTTTTTTCGAACTCGCTTCTAATTACTTGTTCTATGTAGTGTTTATATTTTCATCATCATCATCAACATCAGCTTGCTCTCGTCCACTGCTGGGCATAAGTGTCTCTCTCTCGCAACTCGGCCCTATGCTGGGCTTCTCGTTTCCGTTATGATATATTATTATAATTAAGACTATATTTTTAGTTGTTCGCATTCGCTATGAATTTGTTTTGGTCTAGTTAGATTTACGTATCTAATTTAAAAATTATAAACATATCGTTTTGTTTGAAGTTGGTTTCAAATTAGGTAGTAAGATTATTAAACCAACTTTAAAGTGAGAGGAGGTCTAATTCGACTGTTTTTTAAAATTTGTGCTGTTTGAAAAAAATAATATATTGTTTCAACGTGGTATGTACCTATAAGTACTTTACGGGTTTTCCCGTATTAATTTTATTCAAAATCGGCCCTTTCTTTGGGTTTAAAAAAAAAATCAAAATAACTGAAAATATTGTACACACGTTTGTAAGTTTCTATTTATCGTTTGAATCGTCCGTTGATAAAGTATTTTTTGCCTATGAATTATGAAAATCAAGGCAGTTATTTGATAAACTCTGTTTAGCTGTTGCAAAAATCTAGTAAAAAATTTGCGGTTTTATTCTCGTAATTTATTTTTTCTATTTTGTACTCTCAGACTGCGAAAAAGCGAAGATTCTTCCCCGGAGCAGCAAGTATTTTCATTTTGGATGGAGTATTTCGTGGAAGCAACTAAAAACAGCTGTGACAATATCATCAGATTTCCGGTTAGTAAATGGTTCCTCGTACAATTTATGAATTGTAAGCAAAACCCGAACTATAATTCAGAATTTAAGAACAATATCAGTTTTTCTTCGTTTTTGTCACACAGTAGCCATTTATGGATTTGTATTGCCTGTAAACATCACATAACATAGTGGTAGGGCGTTTCCTATCGCTCGCCTGGCTAGCTACCACCGTCAAGTTGTAAAATCTGTCGCCAAGCACCTAATGGTGTGTTCGGCAGCCTTCCTTGAGAGCCAGTGTATTCCAGACTAGACATGCTCCATCTAGGGCTACAGTATCGCCGACTTCCGTGGTCGTACGAACTTGTGGTCAAATGCCTAGCTGTGTAGGATACAAAAAAAGTAAAATATAATATTATTGGGTAGTATTTCCCCCAAAATTGTGATAAATTTGATGCAGCGCCATTTTTCTTAATTAGAAAACTGGCGCAAAAACAAAAACAAAATTGGTCATAACATTGTGTTTTTACTGAAGTCACATAATTATTGTGGTCGTGAACAGTACACAGAACTTCTACTAAATTAGATGTCTATTATATTGTTTATTATAACGAAATAATATATTTCAGGTGTTAATATTAGAAACAACAAAAGTATACATGCCTTCATACTTGAACGTGAACATGGGAGCGGAACAGAAATCCGTGGAGATACTCAACTTGTGTTTGGAGGCGATGAGAGAGAAGTGCAGGCAGGTTCATCGCTGGCTCTTCACTTCGGATATGATTAGAAGTTATAGGTGAGAAATTATTGGTATAATTTAGACGGTCGCCAAATATTATTTTTTGTTCCTAAAATGGCTTAACGGTATCCATATTATGACACCCCGAACTCTTACGGCACCAAGGTCCGCAGTAGGTTCAGGTTATTTTTTTATGACAATCCGAATACTTTCTGCAACAAGGTCCACAGTAGGTTCAGGTTATTTTTTATGACAATCCTATTACTTTCGGCAAGAAGGTCCGCAGTAGGTTCATGTTTTTTTTTTATGACAATCCGAATACTTTCGGCAACATGGTCCGTTTTGGGAAAAGTAATTTGGTGACCATTTATCCATTTTGGTAACCTTTTAGAATTTTTTTGTTAGTAAAATAGGTACTTTTTTGGGCGGTGTTTAAACACGAGCCAAAAATTGGAGAATCACTGCCGACATAATGCCCTACCGACACAAATACGTGATCCAAACAACTATACTAAATAACATCCTATGGTCTATTGGTAATCATTCTGCTATAGTCATTTTGTTTTTTTTTAATAAAGGCACTTGCGCGGTAAATTTCATAACAGCTGTGTAATATATTTTTTTAATGATCTTCAACAGTTTGTACAAACGCGACGAGCGCTGCCTATTCCTATACGTGAGCGAGAATTCTGACGACTTCCAAATATTCCTGCCGTCGCAAGCTTGTCGACAGCGCCTGCACGACCTGCTAGGAGAGCTGACGGCGGATCACGAGAAAGTTACTGACTTGGACACCAGCGTTATGCAGGACCAGTTGAAGGTAACAGTTTTGACCTGCAGTTTACCACTACTGGTTCATTAGCATAAAATCAAAAATTCAAAATATTTTTTATTTCATGGATACACATATAGTTAAAGAGACTACTTAAAAGACTTGTTTAATTTTCGGCCAGGACCGTTTACGTCTACCAAAAATGCCTAAAGATGTGGTTTATACTGTGTATTAGTAAAAAATACGTCAGTCGCCTCCTTCACTGTGTACAAAAATATCTAAATTCTGTGAATTGTAGTGGAATTATGACATCCTGGAAGATTTATGTATCCTAGGTTTACTCTAGTGGTCACATTGGTCTATAAATTGTACCGCCCGTCACAAATGACAAAATTGACACAATCAAAACGAGTAAATATCTTTTTTACGTAAATAACATGCAAATATTTTGATAGGATTGTGAGTCCGAGGTCCGAGGTTATCGAATCCTTTCTTTCTCACTACTAATCGTATCTTAAGAGAGAACACGGATCACTGACTATAAAGTTTTCCGCATTGATCTGTCTTATGTTTCATATTACAGTTAGCTTTCGTTTTAATGTACTTATGAATACCAACAAAATAAAAGATGTTATTCGAATCGGGTTTTAACATTTAATCGTAGATTTTAAACTTAATAGTTTTGATGACACTCATAAAGGCGTCTTAACGCTCATAAAGGCACATAAACCTTGACTGTGTCTATTTGTGTATATATAGTGTTTAGAAATGATAACTAAACATTTGACTAAGACATTTGAAAACAAAAACAAACTTATAGATACCACCAATGCCTAGAATCGTTTTGCTGTCAAACACCAGAGAATACTAATAAAATATATAATAATATGCTGGGACATATAAATATCTCTTAACAAAGATCGCTCACAGATTCCAATAGATATTTATTAAAAAAAATCTTATAGATTTAAATGTAATACCTCTTCCCTTACAGTTCGAATACGAGCTAGACGATTGCAACAAGCGCGTGATCCTCGGCAAAGGCACATACGGTATAGTGTATGCGGCGCGCGATCTCAACACACAAGTACGGATAGCCGTCAAGGAGATACCTGAACGAAACTTGGGCGATGTGCAACCGTTACACGAGGAGATATTGCTGCATTCACAGCTGAGGCATAGGAATATTGTGCAGGTGAGAAAACACATGATTGATAAACTAACGTTTTATTGCATACCTACCGGAAAATATGTTGAAATAATAACCTTCTCTCACTCACCTGAATTGTACAAGTATGCTTGACTTCAGATGGTCTGGCTGGCAACTAATAGATTCGTTGTCATTTTCATTCGTTCAGATTTCTGCCATTTTGGCGCTTGTGGCAGTTTATGTGTCAAAGAGTGTAAACAGAGTCTTTCCAAGCGTGTCGGCGAAAAGGATAGTAGATTCAATAGTAACTATGACTACTGGCTATGGTGGCGATAGTAACGATTGCAGCATCAATGAGAAAAAAAACTTCACTTTTACTGTATCAGCCACTAAACCATATCGCACGATTCTCTACAAAAACTTTCGTCAAATTCTTACACCTATTATCAATAATATTTTATAGATTAAGAATTTTACAACAAATTAACTAATTAACCTCGAGGTTGGTTTAGCGCAAGAATTACTAAATAATGTAAAAACCGGCCGAACCATATAGAACAAAAAATCCGTCATATTTATTTCCATAGCCATTGCAATATTTCTACAATACAATATATTTCTTTATTGCACACCAAAAACAAAGTAAACAATAAGATACAGGCAAGAACAAAACATCGGTAGTACATTGGGCCATTGTATATCTTCTTCCTTGATATTATAGTGTGACTGAGACGGCATTTACCCGTTGTCTATATCTTTCTCTGTCTACGGTTTGCGTCCAGTTTGAATCAATGGAACTATTAAGGGATAATGTCAATTTAAATTCTCGGCACTCACACCAGCCAGGAGCTTTAACTCGTCGTAAAACAAGTGACATTTTCTAGTAAATATCTAGCTCGTGTCAGTGCCTCAGCTGGCAGTGATGATTGTTAGATGTTTTCGGAGCAGGGTAGAGTGTGCCTGACCTACCGGTGAAGGAAATTATCGAGAGGAAACATAACATTAGGCTAGGGCGTTTCCTATAGCTCGCCTGGTTAGCTACCACCTTCAAGTTGTAAAATCTGTCGCCAATCATCTAACGGTGTGTTCTGGCAGCCTTCCTTCTAGGGCTACAGTGCGAACTTGTGGTCAAATGCCTAGCTGTACATGATAAAAAAAATACCCCACTATGTCGCTTTCAGTTCAAGAATAATATCTGATACTAAATAATTTCATGAAGAATATTAATATTGGACTCAGCGACAAAACCTTGGTCAATAGGGTGGCTTGTTAGCACACCCAATGAAATGTGTACGTCAACCTTTATGCATTGTAGATTTGTCTTCGCTCTATATTAACATTTGGTCTATATGATTTTTCTCCGTCACTCATTTCAATTCGATAGTTTTTAGCAGCTTGTGAGTCTCGCGGGTGCTGAAGTGAGGCTGTAGGCTGAGAGTTGATCATACCAAAATAAATAACTTTCATACAATTTTTTGCTGTAGTTGACATCTTGGTTTTTATTTGAAGGTGTCACAGATCATAAAGACATTTTAAAATGTGTTTTTTTTTTTCAGTATCTCGGATCAATATCAGAAGATAACTACTTCAAGATATTCATGGAACAAGTGCCCGGAGGTTCTTTGTCTGCGCTGTTGAGATCCAAGTGGGGACCGCTGAAGGAAAACGAAGCAACCATTGCTTATTACACAAAACAGATATTAGAAGGTAGGTCACACATTTTTACGCGATTTATTTTTATACGGCGCTTTGATATAACATGGAAATACGTTAGTTGTCTAATATGACTCATAATTATGAACAAAAAATACTGCTGATGTCATAAATTAAATATATATTTTACTTGTTTCAAAATATGGCTATAAATGAGTTGTCAACCATATTATCGCAGATTTGAATAGAATATGGTCTGATAATAATATATTATATCGTATGATTTATTCCTGTTTGTCACCTCAATTTATGGCTAAAAAGATGACAGACAGGAATTATTTTTTTCTGCTTATCAGGTACAGACAGTCTTGTTTCTTGTTTGTGCCCTTAAAAATATATAAATAGTGTAAATCTATCTGCTAATCGTGATTTCCAGGTCTAAAATACCTCCACGACCAGAAGATCGTCCATCGCGACATAAAAGGCGACAATGTCCTCGTGAACACATACAGTGGGGTCGTGAAGATATCTGACTTCGGCACGTCTAAACGTTTAGCCGGCCTGTGCCCGTCTACCGAGACGTTTGCGGGTACTTTGCAGTATATGGCACCGGAAGTTATCGATAAGGGCCAGAGAGGATATGGGGCTCCTGTAAGTACTAACAACTACAAGGTTATCGGCTAGGGGTGTACTAAGCCGAAAGGGGGTCACTATACTCAGCCTAAGGAACAACTTTCACTACAGGACCAACTCTGAATTAGAGTTTTAAAAAATTAGCTGTTCTATACAAAAAGATGATCGGTCGTCGAGAGAATGTATAGGCCAGCTGATTTTTTTTCTCGAATTCAGTGTTGGGTCCATAGTGAAAGTTGGTCCTTGGGATGAGTATAGTGACCCTCTTTCGGCTTATTGCACCCCTACCCGATAACACTGTGTAAACCAATTTATATTCTTTTATATAACATATACAAACGAGTGCTTTGAAGCTAGTTCGAAAAAACCCGACTGCTAAATCGTTAAACCTGTTATCATATTTTTTTTTTAATGTACCCAGTGTCACTCTCACGACACCACTTACATAAAAATACGACAAGCGGTTTAGACTCTAGGGTGTGCCAAAGAAATATACATACATACATATATACAAACATACACTCGAAAAACATAACCCACCTTCTTTCGCAGTCGCGTAAAAAGAGGTCCTTCAGCGCTCGTCCTGCAGATGTGTCGCGAATGCGCTCGCAAACTGGCTCGACTATAGTATTTGCCAGGTTTTGTTAATTTTGTCCTTTCAGACAAACATTTCAAGGTTTTTTTTTGATCATTTTAAAATATCTGCTTGTGAATTTGTATCGAATGTTTCTCGCTACCGTAGATAGATGGAGCGTATTTCTAATCGGGGTGTTTTCAAGCCGCGAATGAACGTCGCTTAACGTCAGATGCAAATAAATTTATGACAATAGAAATAAAAGAAAATGACTGCTTCAAAATTTTAGACATTACTTTGTTTATGTTGTTTAAAATGACGGGTCTACACGCGTACCTGATAAAGCAAATATAAAATATATATCGTTTCTAAATAAAAACCCTTTTTTTGTTTTTTAGGCCGATATCTGGTCTTTGGGCTGCACTGTCGTCGAAATGGCGACTGGAAATCCGCCGTTTATAGAATTGGGATCCCCGCAGGCTGCTGTTTTTAAAGTAAGTACTAATAACTAATCCTTCTGTTTTTATGTACTATTTTGTATTATTTTGTATCTGCTTCGAGTCTGGTATTTTTTTCCGTGTCTATATTTAGTAGCCTAAAAATTATTGTACTAATTTAAGTAGGCATAATGTTTTTAAGACTAATGATAATTTACAATAACAACGGTAGGCATAACTTTTTTCGCATATTTTTTACTAGTATAACCATATATTTTATGATGAAATAAAATTAAAAAATGCCTTAAGACTATTATGCGTCTCATCAGTAGTCGGATGGAGTGTAGTACAATTGATTGTTAAGCTTAAATCACATTATGCCAAAAAAAGATTACGCAAAAATTACATTACGACGCTATATATTATGCTACATTCATTATGAAAATGTAATTTAGGGGAAAAATATATGCGTGTTAAATATAACCCTTTTTTCCTCCGTCAGCTTATATGTTTGTCTTACTTGTATAGGAGAGTGGTTTGTCTGGACTCCCGTACAGTTCGTAATTTCTAAACCTCGGGGATTATCGACAGGGTAGGGATTCCTCTGTTAAAGAGGGAAGTACGCTTCATTTCCATTTAACAGCCAATCCCAATAATATTTTGCAGTAACATTTGGCGGAGTACAATCGAAAACAAAAAAAAAACTCAATATTTCAAATAAAATAACATTTGTTTTATCACCAAACCTCGTTTATGCTATTTTAGTTTCGATGCAGACGCCCCTTAAATAAAATTATACAGACACGGGTAAATTTTCTGATTCGAATGTTAATCGTTAATCCGATATCCTAGTATAAAATTAATAAATAAATAAAAATAGCCTTTATTTCCCTCACTCATAAAAAAATATTTCATATGTTAAATTTATTATATAAACTTAACATATGAAAATTATTCTATATATTAATTTCTTTTAGCATAATATTGAATACAAAAATTTCAGTCACTAATAATATGCCCTAATCAAATAACTCACACACATTGACCGTTCCTAGTGCAAAGGTATCCATAACACTCGCAGCATGGCCACGTTGAATAGCAAAATAAAAGTTAAATTTATTTTATTACATTATTATCATTGTATTAATACAATTTAATACCCAGGTGGGTTACTACAAGATCCACCCGGAGATACCCAGCGAGTTGTCGCCGCGCGCGAAGAGTTTCATCCTCCGCTGCTTCATACCAGAGCCCGAGGAACGAGCCACGGCTGCAGAACTGTTGGAAGATCCGTTTTTGTGCGAGTGAGTGTAATATTTATATCCTAAAGTTGTTTAATTCCATATCAAAGACATTGACCCTGATTCGGGCAGGCCAAACTTAATAAACTAACCTAATTTGACATTTCTAAAATTGTCTCCTCTCTTTTTGTTTCCACAAGTGAGAAAAGGATGGGTATAATTTAAGGAGCTTATAGTTTAGTCAGTGTGACTGCACGAATTGGGGTTATTATCATAGTCTCTGTGAAGTTTATCAAAGTGATTATTTTTCTCAGTAGTTGTCCGACTTTTTGCTATAGTCAGACTATCCATATCGTTATCTTGATTTATGTACATACTTAATTTAATTTATGTGGCCGCGGAGGTCATGCATTTATATGCCATGTCGAGACGGCGAATCGGTGTGCCGAAGCAAAGATATTCATTGGTGACATTGTTCAGCGCTTGAAGGAAGTAGGCAGAGATGAATAATTATGCGATATTAATATACAACGTCTAACAGGAAGGTGTGACAATACCAATCAAGGTAAACCAATTGTAGAAGAACATTTTGCAAAATTCGAAAAAATAATTATTATGTTCTCCATACAAAAATTGGTCACGTGATCGGTCAAGTTGTGTGGAGGATGTAATAATTTTGCAAAATTTTGTTCTCAATGGGTTCACTTTGTTGGGTAGACTGACACCCTTACGCATTGTCACACCTTTATGATATACGTTGTAAATATGCACTATCCAATTGCAATTTAATAGGAGGAGCATTTCGATTATCTGTAGATCTTAAATGGTCTATAGGTAATCTTTCTGCTATATATTTTGTTGTTGTAGTGTTATAGTGCATTTTTATCTGACTCTTATTAATTCGAACTAGATATCACAGAACGTGACGTTAACAAAAACATGTCACTGACCGTAGGTCCTACCTGTCAAACTTCTACCACTCAAAACGACAGTTGCGGTGGGTGACATTCTTAAACTCAGAAGAGTCAGATAAAAATGCACTGTTACAATAGTTAGTCATTTTGTTCATGTTATAAAGGAAACTTGCCCCCGTTTATATATAAAAAAATGCAATAGGAAAAAGAAGCAAACAACTCGTCTAGGCAGCAGCATGGACTACAGCCGCAGTATATCAGTGCCGGCGGACAAGGCTCGACCGGTCACTGCGCAGAAGAAGATATCTGAGCCAAGCATGGCGGGAAACGTGCCGTGCTCGCCGGACATAGAGTAAGCTGATTTATTATAGAGTTACGAACTCTTTGGTTTGGACAATGCTATATGAAGATAGCATAAAGTTTAATGAAGTCATGGCGGGAAATGTGCCTTGATAAATAAATTAGTCCATAATAGTGTTTTATGCTCTTTAATTTGGAAAGTGCTCTTAGTTAGGGAAGTAATTATATTGAATTAATCCTGATAGTAAACGTTAAATAAAATTTGAACTAATGACTCATGTAGTTAAAAAAATAAGGAGTTTCGACAGTTTTTTACGTCTCCGGTTTCTTAGCCACGTCAGGATCGATTTGGAAAATACTTTATGTTTCACGTTCAAGTAGTTTGGTTTATAAACCAAATACTAAGCTGAAACATTTGCCTGCTGAACAAAGATCGACTGTCACTTTTTTTTATTATACAAAAGTATAAATATATTTCGTGTTTTGTAATTTTCTTCGAATAAGGCTTTGCCCAAACCAAAGACGAACAAGTTGATAACACATAGAAGCACTATAGCGAGTTGCCTTCTTAGTTAAAAGCATGGACTTTTATTTCTTAGTAATATCCATAGATCCGGCATCGATTCTTACATACTTAGGCTCAGGAAGACATTGGTTTAATTCACTGAAAACTGGCACTGTTTGCAATATTTTGCATTGTTTGCACATTCTAAAGGTTTTAATATACGTATATCAATCAAATTACTTTCGACATGAAATCAAATATAGTAATAATACAAAAGCTTGTTGTACTATTCTTTACAATTTGTGTTTTTTTTGTCAAAATAATGTATATAATGGACTGGTTACAGAATGATTTTCTAATTAGAATCGTAATTTATAATAGTAAGACGTCTCATGTTGCCATTATTGCGCAAAGCGCGAATGCTTTGCCGGTGAGTAAAATAGCACGATAACAGCGTAAGAGGTGGCGATGCTGTTACGAGATAAGGATGTTAAAAGACATTTTCATCCCACAATCTCGGAAGGAGTATTTTTACTATTCGATATCTACTAATCCTTCGCTTGCTCGGTCATCAAAAGTGAGCACGCGCTTAAAAAGCAACTTTGCACTCTTGTATGTCAAATAACTATTTTAAGTCACTTGGAATGTGCCAGTGATATACATTATATGTATGTAATGACTATAATTTTGTCTATAAATTATAGTATACTAGCGGCCCGGTACGTGCTACGCAACGTATAAAGTGAAATAATAAAAAAGTCAGCACAATCTCCATTAGCAAAATGATCCACCATTTATTGAATTCATTTGTTACAAAAAATGTGATAAATGAAGAACCGCTCGACCGATTTTGTACAAACTTCACAAAAACCATCTACTAAATAGTGCGAACAAAGCCTAAACATTTAGTTTGGATAGGTGAGCCCGTTATTGAGTTATAAAATATCGAAAAATGGTATTGATTTTTATATATATAATATTCGGCAAATGAAAGTATCTTTTTAGCTGGTATTATTTACTATCAGTTAGAGAGAGACCGTGTCTGTCTGTTTTTTTTACGCACAGCTAGTCTCGTAATCTCTAAAATATTTCCATTAGTCAAAATGATCAAGCTGATTTAGACAAACCGTAACTATAATTTCTTCCTGAGCAAGATGTGTAAACAATTACCGGTATAATTTTCCCCAAGATTATTGCATGACCCTTGATCTTGTAGTAAATAAACACTATTTTTGCGTTGTGTGATGTTTTTTTCAATCATACTTGCCATTATATAATGCGGTGAACGGGCTTGTGTATGGTGTTTGAGATTAACATCGAACGCGATTGAGTTTTACATGAAATCTATTGGCGTTTACAACTCATTTGTCCTTTCAACCATCCGAATAGCTATTATACAGGCGTGAGGATTTGAGATTTGATTTTGATTTTGATAGTACCTAATTCAGGTTTTCGAAGTGGTTCGTTGAATGTGTGATTGTAGTGAGCTTGAGGAGACTCCTTATGTGGAATGTTTTTTTATTTATGTTATGAAGTTGGCGAGATTATGTCACAGCCCCTTGGCCTGCATTAAAGTACACGTCTTGTCTAGTAGCTAAATAACTGATTAGGTATTATAGTAGCGATTTGAGCTATGATTGTGTACCAAACGATTTTCAATTCAAATTATGACAATCATTTCAGCTTTGTACACCCTTTTGCATCGATTCTGTAATGAGGGCATGATAGCAGCATGATTGCTCGTATTTTCTACGCACTTTTGAAGTTCTTATTTACTTCTCTCTGTTAAACGCAAAGAAACAATACGAATTTGCGTAACAAGACTGGTCTGGTGCCGATCCCACTACAATCGCACTTTTCAACAGCCAACCCCAATGTAATCTTAACACACATGAAGCCCACGATGTAATAACAATATGTCGATTGCTTTGCACCTAAGCCTGTGTTTATTTTCTCAATTCGTCAAGGGTGAAGACGGTCCGCTCTAACCCGACAATCACTAGGACCGCTTCGTCGATGTTATCGCCGATACTGATATACCCACCGGATTATTCGAATAGCAGGTAACAGATAATTCGATGTAAACGCACATTGCTCTATCTATTGAAACTTCATAGAATACTATATTGGCGTGAAATATCCGCTGCTTCGTTGCTGCAGCTTTTTTGGTTCAGAATTCTTTGGGGACTATTATTAAAAATATCGCTTAATTCTTGTACAAACTTGACAATAGATGCTAGTATAAGTGACACAATCCATTTTTGTTTTATTGTTTTTGATTGACACCATTTTTCGTACGTCACTGAACATTTCTTTCAATTTTCTTCAGTTTTGAAATAATATTGCATTCTATGAATTTACGAATAATAAAACACCAGAGCACTTTTTGCTGGAATGTATCGCACAAAATTGCACCACGCTTTTAGAATCCACATTCGTCATTATTACCCGCAATCGCGTGCGCACTTTTGTACGCAAATGCGTGCGTAAGTGCGTACTTTGTCGTATGAAGGGACGTTACCCAAATTCATTATTAAAATTATCATTTCGTGTAACGCTCAAGTTCTAACGCTTATTTCAAGCTATGTAACATCTATTTTAATAGCATTGCTTTATTTGAAATTTCTAATGCCAATCGAAATATTATTATAATGATAAGGTGTGGTTGTATTATAGTACTATGCCAAATACGCCTTCGACGGACGAAATGGACAGCAACGATACTTTACTCAATAGGAGAAGTTCGTCTGGAGGTCTTCTATCGCCAGAGGTACGTTTAGACATATTTATTTTCCTGCACCTTAAATGAGCTTAATTTCACCCATTCTTGAAACGTTGGTTATAGTGTCCTGTAAATATTTATGTATATTTCAATGTTTTATTCCAGTTAATAATAATATTCCCGATGTTGTCTCAATTTTTGTTATTTAAAATTAACAATAATCTTCTACAAAGAGTTTTGAGGTCTTATTTTGGTATTAATTTGCATCGAATAAAATTACAAGTATGCACAAAGCAACACCGTTTACTTGTATATTTCATTATTAAAAAAATTGCTTTAAGTTAAAAAAGTAAACCAAGAATAGTGTAAGAGATATCAATTTGAGATTCCTTTTAGGTTGACATGACAAACGTCCCCCGATCGTCCATAGACGTAGAACAGGATGGATTCTATCTACTAAAGAAAGACTCACAGCGCCGTCTCACTCTCTCGCGGGTGTTAGAGCAGGACAGCGAGAAAATATGCTCCAAATGGATGCTCAGTGTCCAACAGGATTTCGGTAACACTGTGCTGACAATGGTAAGGAATATTTTTCTTTCTCAATATTGCATAGGCTGATTTTTTACTTATTGTCATAAAACTTAAGGATGATATGTGATGTATAGAGTGATTGAAATAAAGACGCGAGTGTATCGGTATTTTTCAAGAAAGCGTGCTACATCTTAGGTCGCATCGTCGCTTTAATTAGGCGAGATGCGATAAACGCAAGCCTATATTATCTACATGTATTTATAGCTTAGTTATTCTGATTAGTATTTATAGCTTAGATATTACGTTACATCTAAGGGAATCTTATATAAGTAATGAGTGATAAATTAGTGAATTAAGTTTAGGAAATGATTACCCAAAAGCGCTATCCATAGTAAAATCGTGAAAAAGTGAGCGATAATGATATTTCCTTACATACGTATTCAAGAATATTAATATATATATATATATAGTTTCTTCAGGTCTCACCATAGATCCAATATAGAATATGAACTGCAATGATCAAATAATTTCTTTATTGTTTCAGAATCACCTAGAAACCTTACGCTGCGCTCTCAAAGACTACATAATGGATCAAAGCAGAAGCGTTATAGAGCAAGCGATAACGTCACTAAAAGAGGAGCTAGATTTCGACTCTAATGCGATAAACGAACTGCACTCCGCCATATATATGTTCCAAGAGGCTGTCAATGTGGTGTTGAGAATGCACAGTATTAAACCACATTGGATGTTCGCTTTGGATAATCTGGTCAGAAACGCTGTGCAAGCGGCTATAACGGTGCTTTCGCCAGGTAACTTATTCATTGATTATGTTTATCGTGGATACATAAAATATAGATTTTACTTTTACTAATAATATCACTAGTGGAAGGTAAAAAGCGATCACTTGAACAAGCCTCTGTCTAATACAAATGTGTATTAGACAGAGGCTTGGGGAAAACCGAAAACAGATTTGAACCATCTGAAAGTTTAAAGAGGCCCAGTCGCTTCAGTGACAGTCAAGATCGCCCCACCCCATCCAGTTCTAAGCCTGCCGGGAGGCCTTTTATATAGTGTAGTATACGCTTGGTTATTTATTACCCACTTTTTTGAGAACGACATTTTGCTCATTATTTTTACCTGTGTGCCGTAAAGGAGGGTAATATATTTCAAGTGTATGTTTGTAAATTGAAGTTACAGTTACAGGCATTGCCTGGTTTGCGACAAATCAAAATTATAGCCCTAAGTATTTTTTAATAACTTGCTGGCTTGCTTACACAAACATGTGCCTACAATAGTTTCTAATAAACAATTTATTATGATTTATTTAAACTTGTATTTAAACATGATCGTTTATGTATGTGACACTCTTTGTGACCTTCAACAGTCTAAACCAGTTGACAGATTTTCTTGTGCCAAATTAATGTCAATAGATTTGTCTTTATCTCCACATGGTCACAGGCTATACTGGTTATATCCCGCGGGTTGACTCGTAAAGTCAATGGTCTGAAGATTTTGCAGTCGGGTTATTTTTTTAAGTCGCTTCTAACCACTTGTGCTCTAAAACAGTAGAAATAGGAAGGGGAGGTTAGGCCTTTGCCCTGCAGTGGAATAGAAACAGTTTAAGTATGTAACTAAATATGTTGTTTTTAAATTTCAGAGTTAGGAGCTAATCTAGCTGGACAAGATTCTCGCCGTAGCAGGGGGGAGGGAGGGACTTGCGGGGGGGAGGTTGCTACCCCTTCAGCGCTTTCCACGGCCACCTCCACTAGAGACCATCCCTTGCATCAGCTGCGACAAGAAAATCACAAGTGAGTCTAACTTGTAGTCCCGCCGCGAACTATCGCTTGACCGATTTTTTTTATCCAGAAGTCCTATAAACATAATCATTTATTGCATAACTGTACAGAAATTGGTGTTAATATAGAATTCTTATTGATTCAACAGTATTGTCCTTGCGAACATACAATAATTATACAGCTTGAATCTAACATGCAAATTACTATTAATAAGAAAATTATGCCTACATTCAAATAAAATGTAATTTACAAATTACACCTCATTTTTAGCTATTTTATCTAGCAGAAATTCTTCCATCGAATAACATCGGTAACCTTTCGATATCAAAAAATTAAATATTATTCTCTTAAATATATTTGTCGGAACTCCAGGAGGTCGATTCGCGTCAGACATAGTTCATCGACGTGGGTACAGCGGGCGAGGAGAATAAGACATTGCACGTACAACAAATAGCTTTATTCCATTACACTGTTACAATGATATTGAATTTACTCGGGGACAAGGTGTTTCGCTTAGAAACGAATGTTGCCAGTGCCAACCCCAAACGAATACTGAGCTCCTCACAGCGCGTCCGCGCGCTCTCTCTAGCGCCTCTGCAGGACCGCCTGTGCCACTCTGCTACGCACTAATTGGTTGCCATCACACAAGCCAAACTATAATTATAACTAAGCGCCGTCATATTGATATTTTCCGATTCAAGTAAAGACGTAGTCATACTGGTTGTACATCATAGCAGGTCACATACCCAATACACTTCATTTGAGCAGTTAGGTTCTACGAGTATTCCTAATTATTGTTCTGGCATTCATGTCTGGTAACTAATGATATTTTAAAACATGTTATTTTTATTCAATAGGTAATGGCGCCGTAGCAATCTTTCACCTTTTTGAAAAAAATACCAAATAGTGATGAAGGAAACTTACAATAAAAATAGACTTAAAACAATATAAATTTTTAAATAAACGTAGATATCACAATGTACCAAGATTCGATTGTAAAAGATTCGCTAAAAAATCTGTACGCGAGTACCAACATCCAGACGAACATTGAAACGTACATATTGACAGATAAAAAAATGCCAGACTAGGGACAGAGATGCTTTGCTCGCTCGTTTAGTTACAAACATTCACATATTAATATAGTGTAATTACAACTCGAAATATGACAAAAGACAAGAAACTTCCAATTAGATCAACTCAGCGGGTTTTGCAAAAAACGATTTACAAGTTTAAGTCAGATTAGTTGATCAGTTAAAACAGCTTTATGCTCCATTAAAACTACTCGGTTACGTTATATCTCATCGTTATATGTTACATGTGTAGTCATACCACGAAATATTATTTAATCTTGATCAGATTAATTATTAATTATTTTTCAAAGCCCTAACAAAGCGTCTAGTTGACGCTACTCAAGATCAAAATACTGGCCTCTACCTGGGTCAGCGCATTGGTATTGCTATTCAACGAGGCAATGGGGCCAGCATTTTGGGTACTCTACCAACTGGCAGTGGTTTAGATTTAAGTTAGTTTTAATTTTTGGATATTGCTTTTGTAAATATAGTTTATAACTTTGTATTGTTTTAGTTAAAATTTTATCATGTTTTATAAGTTTGTGCAATAAAATTTCTTGATTAGTAATTCAACAAATTTCAGACTTCACCAGGAACTCTTGGAAAGCTACCAGCAGTACCAGGCCTTGCTCAGGCAGATGTTGGAAGAGCAAAAGACACAGACTCAAATCATTCGAGAGCTGGTGGAAAAAAGACCGAGGTAAGCAACTACAGTTTGACAGATATAGATAAGTAAGTGACTTTCTTAGCTGAAAAACATGCACTTCGTATCTTTAGGTTTCTATTGTGAACGTCCAGGTCCAGTTGTATGGTTTATAAATAAAATTATGACTGAAGAAATTGTATGCAAAAATTAACTCTGTTTTCTCATTTTTATAGTATTGCTTGTTATAAGTGAATATTAACTTTTTCTATTCCACTCCACCATAAAACTGCAATTTCGTGCCCCGTACGCAATGGAACAAATTTGTTATTTTTTACTACAAGTTTATCGGTTAGGGCTGTACTAAGCTGAAAAGAGTTCATTACGAACAATTTTCATCATGGGATGATCGTTGATTCAAAAAAAATATATCAAGTGTTCCGTACAACAAAATGTATGTATCGTCGACAAAATGTAAGAAACAGCTGAATTTTATTTCTCGAATTTAGAGTTGGACCCGTAGCAAAAGTTACAATACAATATTTATTTATTGCACATCAAAAACAAAATAAACAATAAGATACAGGCAATAACAAAACATAGGTAGTACATTGGGTGGCCTTATCGCCTAAAGCAATTTCTTCCAGGCAACCTTGGGATGGATCGGTCTAAGTGAGAACAGTCAGGTCGGTGGTGCACCTCTAAAAAAAAGTTGTTATTTAGGAAGAGTATAGTAACTCCCTTTCGGCTTAGTGCACCCCTAGATATCCCTGTTTAGACAACGTTAGCCCAGGGGGCTCGCAAGCGCTTGTCTCGTATATTCACTGATTAGCTTATTGTTCTATTAGTAAGTAGTACTATTTTATTATAGTATAGTTGGATTACTGCATTTCTGTAACATTTGAGCTAGGAAAGAAAGTTAATTTAAACCTAGTAGGCGTCCATGTAAAAAGTGACATACAGAATAGACAATATTTTGTTATTTTAGTATAATAATTGATTTTACTATTTTGTGAAATGTATCATTCATGCATTCATTCATTTGTAGAAGCGTCAGTCCCGAGGTGGAAGATCCCCTCGACCCCACCGAAGCGGTTAAGGTCCGTGAGTGGCTAGACATCCGCGGAGTGCCCGCCGTCGCCGCGAGGGCGCTTATATCGCAGCAATACACACTAGAGGACTTGCTGCGACACGCGCAGAGGGAAGACATCGCTAGGCTCAATCTTAAGTAAGTTGACGCTGCGTTCCGTACCACGGGGTGCGGTTGTTCTAATAATTTTACTCTGCCCTAAGTATAGAACGTTATGGTTGTAATACGACAGACAGTAAAGAGCTGGAAACAAGAACATGAAACTTGTTTTCATTTTGAAGTGGCGACTTTCAATATGAAAAGAAATTTGTTTGTATAATAAGAGGCCGAATATTTACATCTACTCGTCATAGCCCTTCGCGGTAAAATATCCTTTATAATGAACTCAACTGTCAGGTAAACGTCAGCGATTTTACCTGTTCAATTTTATCAGTAAATAGTTGACCCTCACCGAGGCTCCGAGTGGCCATTTGTGCTTTGGAGTAAGGTCACGGACGTATTAGTTGCATGTCCTTCTTTTATAAGCTGATTGATTCAACATTTATCTTATAATAGCAATCAAATAATATACAATATTGTCGAGTTACTAACGCTATGACTTTGCATTGACGTAGATAATTCACAAAAATCTTACAACCTTACAGAGGCGGCGTAGAGCTCCGCCTATGGCGCGCTATCCAAGACCACCGTCTCCACACTACCCGCATCCGCCGCACGAGCAGCACGGAAACTGACATTGACAACAGCATCGTCGTCGTCGAATGTCAAACATGTAAGTCAACAAAACGCGCCAACAACAACGTGTCGGCGCCAGAAACGCCCTCCGTGGTCATCAGGGAGCAGTCGAACGGTATCGAGTATTACGGTAATAATGGTGGGGAACTTTGACTATTGCGTGGATGGTGCACTCTGCAGTGAGGCGTGTGAATGGTTGAAACCCTTCTTAGATTACTTAGGGCTTGGACTTGAAGTAAGATTTTTTTGTACTTGAGATATTGATGTATTTTATTTTTTGTTAATATCGTGAATGTTTAGTAGGGTTGGAATTAAAGTATAACAATAAATTAATATATAATAATTCGAAAGTAAAAACTACTAGAACTGAGCGACTTTAGTTGAGTTATGAATATAACTTTTCGTACTACAAGCAAAATATACAAGACCAAAAATAATGACAACAAGCGGCTTTATCGCCTAAAGCGATGACTACCGGGTTGGAGAATTGTCATTCAATAAATAAATATGATGTAATAGTCACAAAATTTAAACTATTAAAAAATTATGTCGTTTTTTGATAATAACAATGTCGATCTAAAAGAGCAATATTGTTATTTTGTTGGGTTTTCGATTTACAAGGTTATTTATCGGTAAGGGGTGTACTAAGTCCAAATTATTTTAATTTGAAAAAACAAAGCTGTTTCATACATTCTGTCTAAGACCAATTAAGGTTTCCTATGGAATAACCTTTTTTATTTTAGATTTACTGGTTGGTACCTTACTATAAGTATAGCTTTCGGCTTTGAACACCCCTAACCAATAACCCTAAACCTTGCATACAGGATTTTAAGATACAACATCAATTTTACTGCATCCTTACTTCAAGTCTTTAGCTTTTATTTTGCTTTGATAGAAAGGTCCCGCTCAATGGTCGACCAATAATTTACTTGTGCGATCTAATACCCTTACTTACTTACCCTTTCTTTAATATTTTGTAATCAAACTTTTTTCATACAAAATATGTAGTAACGTGAACAAACTAAGTTCATAAAGAGAGTCCAAAATTTACGCAAGGTTTCAATTGACAAAATTTCAAATTCATTGACCCTCATTTTTATTACAATCATATTATTCGACACATAACTTAGATTTGCAGAAATCTCTAAACGCGTAATTATTACATTCTGAGTAAAATAAAAAAAAAACAGGGTTCCGTTATTTTTCATTTATATTTCCAATATCGCTTTGATTTGCTAAATCTTGCGTTAATATTGGAATAATTATCCTATAAATATAATATTCTTTACTATTGACCTGCAAACTTTAATCCATAATAATACAGCTTAGTAATAAAACTGTTATGATTTTGTAGCTTTGTAGTAAGATATCGGTGTGAAAAATATTAAACTGATTAACATCAAACTAATGTTTTAAAAATATGCAATGCCATAAAAAATATTCTTATAATTTATAATTACTTAAAAATATGGTTTTTAAAATTTGAGACTATATAATTTGATAAATTTATAAGCAAACAGCATCGAGAAGTTTTCGCTTTATCCATCCACTTTTTTTATATAAAATTAATTTTTTTTTTCATAAATTACTACATAATATTAACCGCTATGTCAGAGGATTTTTCTTTTCGGTATTGGTTTTAAGAACTACGTAAGTTTTAAAACACTAGTAAATTATCTGATCATTGTTTTATTAGGATTTTAAATATTTAACTTTACATTAATAATACCATTGCAGCGAACGTAACACATGAGGCCTAGAGTGTATCATCCGATATTAATAAGACATCATGTAAATATTAACGCTTTGTATTTATTGCTATCATGATTTCAGTTGTTTTGTTTTTACTAGTCTAAATTTAATGATACTGAATGGATATAAAAGACTTAAGTATTGTCTATTAAGACTTACTTATTTGGTCTCTATTTCGAAAGTTTTCAGTGATAGTTATGTAAAGTTTGCCGTCTCTTTTTCGGAGTGCGTTAAAAGGAGACGGAATGCTTTAGTTAGGTTAGGTTAAACTGTTATTGATAACCTTTAGAATTGATCCACATGAAGAGAGATTTAAAAAATATATATACGACAAACGAAAAACCTCTCAATTGCAGTAGTGATAGCAGGCAATTATTGGGTATATTCCTTTAACTATTGTAGGCCCCTACCTGCTTAATATTGAACAAATGTTGCATTGAGCACAACCAGCAAAATAAAATGATTCAAAATGTTTTTGTAAATCCAGAAAATATGTATCTACTGGAAAAATTGAGAAAAACTCCGCTTGATTTTGGTGTAATAATAGTATAAACATATAATTAAACTTAATTTTGCAAAACAGCAAAACATTATTAATACGTTGGTTACACACTTCATATATATTTAATAAAAAAAATATTATAAACAGGGGTTGAAAAAATAATTATATGTATTTTCTTTGTCTTTTGGCCATATTTTATTAATTTCGTTTAAATTAAGTACAAATTAAGTATCCCTTCAGTATCACAATTGTAAAATTATAATAAGCATAAATAATATAGTAATTAAGTGCCTAGAGATGTAGGAAAAATGGTTGTTCTATGTTGCACAAAATGAAAGGTGCTGTAATCATGTGATTTATAAGACGAAGTGCCTTTTAAACGCTCTGTGAATTAATACGTAAGAAATATATAGTTGCACATACTGAAAAGTTTATAAATCAGATAAATTCTATCAAATATAACGCCATCTGGTTAAGAAATTGGTACTACTGTGAACAAAGCAATAATTGTGCCTATGGCTAACAATCTGCGGCCCTATTTTTATTATTTCACTCATTTCATTCATTCAGTCACTTCATTAATTCATTCATTCTATTTTTGAACAGCTCGTACGAATTCGTTGTTCGCTAATTACGTAATTTTCGAACAATAATATAAAAAAGTATTATTTTTTAAAAGGTATTTTACTTTTCCCTAACAATATGAACGTAAGGAAAGTTTTACAGTGGGTACCAACCGCATATGTAAAATAAAATTATTTTTTGAAAAATGTTTTTAGTTTTCGCTTATCGCTGGAAAATACTTGGTTATAATTAACGATTAACTTTTTTTGTGGGAAATTATTATTTTTCAATATTTTTGCAAAAAGTGTTAACCCAACTTTAGAGTTGGTCATAATTGCGCAAAAACAGTTTAAAATTACATTCACTGGTGATTTAATATTGCATGCGTAATAAGAATTCATACGATTTAGTTCAAAAATATGTTTTCAGGGGCCTTAGAACGAAAATAACGCAGATGCTAATAGGTAATACATGCCATTTTGTATTTTTTGTTCCTAGTGTACCTGTAAGTACATGATTTTAGTGCTTAAATTTTAAAAAAAAATTATATTACTGAATATGTAATTAAATTCATTAATTAGTTCACACAATCTTATTTTCGAAACGAATGAAACGAAGTTTTTTCGAGTTATGTATTAGTTATTATAAGTCGAGATTATACATAGGTTACCTACTTATTTATAGTCATTCTTTTTATGTAAAACATACACAAAATGGCTACTTTGGAAAATATATATATTTAAAATTGTAAAATTGATATATAGTGTGTGATAATAACAAAATATATGTTTAATGTAGAAGATATTTCTCTTGTCCACAAGACCATAAACAAAAAAGTGACAGTTTTTTTTATTTTAAATTACTAATTCCGCATCTAATGTCACATGCGTCGGTCTTTTCACTAAACGCAGTCTCTTTTCGATGAAATCCTTGGTTGGAGGTAGAGTTTTATGGACTTCGAGGGCATGAGAATTTTCTTTTTCTCGATTTGGCATTATTTTTTTATTGTTTAATTAATCTTGTTTGTAGTTTTTAGAAATAATAATAATTGTTATAGTAGAGTTTGTTCTTACAATATGATAGCTCTTACTGTTTTTTTAAGTGCCATAACAAAATAATCAATACATTATTAATGATAAACCAAACTTACAAGTAACTATCAGTAATTGAGTTATGTATAGCAAATAATATATTTATATAAGTAAACCTAGTTTTACAATACTCACAAAACTTATTTATGAAGTACAAACATAAATCTATCTATATACAAATTTTATGTGAATATATTTATACAAAAAAATGTACAAAGCTATGTACTTCAATATATAGTCTGGTAAAATACGGAAGTTATCGTGAACGGACAAGGAAATGACTGTAAATAAAATAACTACAAAATCTTCAATATTTTTTTCAAAACTCTTAAGGTTATATCACTATCTGTTGGTTTAGTTCGTTTCATCACACGATATATAATGATCCCTTTGCTTTCCCGCCATTATCATCCAGTAAATACTAGCACCCAAGCTGGTAAATAAATAAGCCATTGATAACAATACCTATCTCTAAAACAACAATTATAGCGCCATCTCGTTCTCATACAAAGCGTGATCAATTTGCGCTAGAGTGATATAACGCTATAACAGCCGCGTTAGGGATAGTAAGTCTATAATCTATGGTATATCTGATAGTCGCGTTAAGTAATCGAGTGAAATTTGTTCTATACACGCGATCTGGAGTATATAAACTGACATGCAAAGGGTAAAATGGTTCCGTGTACTCTCAATGTTTTAGTTTGGTGCCCACATGTGGGGCCTGGACAAAGAAATCTATGGTCATAGAGTCGTAATGATACAGGGCCCTCATTCAATATGAACATTTCGACACGTAACACGGCCGCTACATTTTAAGCGAATAGAATTTACGTGGAACGTTATTCACTAAGTCAATGCCAAGTTTTGTATCGTGCCGCGGCAAAGAGCACGCTCTTTACGCTTTATGGAATAACGTATTTCGTCAACATTACGTTATTAATACGTCACGCGTTTTCAGCAAGGAATATCGTTGTTCGTTAGAGAATAAGGACCCTGAATACTTTCCGTGAGTTGATCTATAACTATGTAGGTGTTAATGGAATGTACCTTTATGTCCGTAAAACACGCGATACATGGAGTAAATGTTTACTGTTAGGGTGTTTGCACTCTTGCAGTTTCATTAATTTATTTTTATAGTTGTGTCATATAAAGACTTAATAATTAATCTCTGTTTCATTTCACACATGTAAGCTCTCACTTTGTTTTTTCTCGCAAGTTTTTACAAATTTAAATTATAATAAGATGGTATATAAACAATATCTAGTGTTTTCCCGCTTTGTCTTGATGTCAGCGTGAGAAATAGAAAACTGTAAAGCAAAACCGAAGTCAAGACAATGACATATTCTTTATACCATCTTATTAGAAATGGATTTCCGCTATGAAATTTATTTATTATAAGATTAAGTAACGCCTGACTCCATTAATATTTAAATTACAAAAAATCTGATGTATCATACTAATAATGTATATATGTATACAATAATTACATTCTTATGTACTTTGATCACCTTAATCTCAACCTAAAATGAAGCAAAAAAAAAGATTGAAAATAGACAAGAAAAAAGTTGATTGAGACCAGTTATTAAATAACTAGGTTTTTTTTTGCTATGTAGTGCTTTATGATAATTTAACAACGTGAGTTGCTTATATTGATAATAATGTCTTCCTTAGTGACAGCTATTGTATTTGTTGTTCAAAGAAATTTGATTTCTAAGACTAAAGGTACTAATAATAAAGAGAAGTTATGATCGTGTTAAAATTAATGATTTTAATATTGTTATAAGTATTTGTCCCGTAAGTTTTGTTATTGAAGTAGTGGAATATTAAACGATTAATCATTATTTAGTTGTTTTCTTTAACCACGACCGCTGTTATTAAATGGTTAGCGCGATCGCTTTGACATACCGACTGTAAATCGTTTGATTTTCTGTCAAGACGTGTTGGTCTTTTTGAGCTAGTTTGTCGGTCTAGGCAGCATCGTTGTTAACATCAGGCGAGTTGAGCTAGTTAGTCGGTCTAGGCAGCATCGTTGTTAACATCAGGCGAGTTGAGCTAGTTAGTCGGTCTAGGCAGCATCGTTGTTAACATCAGGCGAGTTGAGCTAGTTAGTCGGTCTAGGCAGCATCGTTGTTAACATCAGGCGAGTTGCGGAGAGACGCAAACCTATATCAAAAATGATTCGCGGCACTCGCATAGAAGGAAATGCTGTAAATCAGTATCTTATACCTAACTACTACTTCCACCAAGTATATTATTAAGTCAATATTAGGTTAAATCTCTATATATATTTAAAAATTTGTTGAAAAATCATTATCTCCAGAAAATCAAACGGAACATTTATTTATGAATGATTATTGCGAGTATGAAATGTATGTATAGGTATGTATTAATTATGTATATTTTAATATAAATATTTTTTTCTCGTTGTTTTTTTGCGGTACAATATTGAATGAATGAATGAATAAATGAAAGTTTCATTCTTCAAAACACACAATAACAGTAAAAAAGCATACACTACAGTTTAACAGAAAAACTATAACGTTATAATGTGTTTGTCAGAACCCATATTTGTACTTGTATTTCTTTTTCTATTTTTGCTTTTGATGCACCACCTACGTGATTGTTCTCACTTAGTCCGATCTATCCCAAGGTTGCCTGGAAGAAATTGCTTTAGGCGATAAGGCCGCCCAATGTACTACTGATGTTTTGTTCTTGCCTGTATCTTATTGTTTATTTTGTTTTTGGTGTGCAATAAAGATATATTGTATTGTATTATTATCAAGCAATCCTTGCCAATAAATACTATACTACCCCATCCTTGACTACTAGGTTTTTACGACTACCATTATGTCTTTTTTTGTCAAATGATCCCTGGGAAGTTTATTCAAAGAATTTAGAATTCTGGATTGGTCACGTTTCTAAGTTGGCACTATTATTTTGTTAGTAGCAAGAGCAGGGTTTGTTGTGATTTGATTTTATAAATTCTTTATTGACTTAAGTAAAAAAGGTACAAGTTATACTTAGCGTTATAAACTAAGTAACAATTAAACTTAATATTAATAATGTTTATGACTTATTATTACTAATTTAGATAGCTATTTTACAATATTCTTTTATAAAATACCTAGAATATGACTATCCTCAATCGTTCTACGTATTGTCGTAAACAAATCTCCATTTATTCTAAAATTATAAATAACTATATAATATGTTTAACAATTTAATTTAATCGTTTGAGTTAGTGACAAACTGGAATACCTTTTTTACGGCACCAAAACCAAAATCACAAATATTCAGCTCTACAAAAAACAAATGCTGCTTTAAAGAACTTCTAAAATTGACTGCATACTTATCTAGAATGTGTATGGCATAACTCCTGGCGGTCAAATCTGTTATTTGAATTGACTCAGAATTACAATAGGATTGTAGGCCTACCGAAATGACCGTTTCCACATAGAATAGATCAGAGTTAGTACGAAAAATTATGTTTTGTTTAATACTAACTGTGGGCTCTCCTATGTCAAAACGGCCATTTTGGTACAATCCAATCGTAATTCTGAGACAATTCAAATAACAGACTTGACCAACTGCTATTTTGAAATATTTATTTTTATAAAAAGAGACTACCAACTTTCATAAATCATGTGTTTTAAAGCGCCGAAAGAACTCTTTTAGATATATCGATTTTAAAATATCAAACCACTAGACCGATTTTACTAAAGTTACATATTACACCCGTCTCCAAGAAATAAGGTAACAAACAAAAAAATACCTCTTATTTTTGGAAGTCTAATAGATAAATGTAAAATCATCTGCATACGATTATATCTACCTAACTACAATGACCACGAGATGCCATACTAAGTCGTTACGTGACATATCTATCTATCTAATGTGCCAAGACACTAATTCACCCACTAATGTTGGCGGCATACCGCATTGCCGCATACGTACCTTACCCCACCATACCTATCTTACCCGTCTACTTCATTTACATACTGTGGATCGTATTATCTTAGTTACGAGCCGTAATAGCATTTGTATTTTGTTGATGCTCGCTTGTTGATGATGTTTTAGAAGTATGTTTTAGTAGGTATATAGTAAATAGGAACTATTGATCTGAGGTAACTAAACTTTGTTATGGTAACGATCGTTAGCAACCTGTGTTTTCTTTTCTAGTCTCTTCTTATTCTAAAAAGATGCCTCAATCTCAGTCTCTCCAGCAAACTCTAGGCTGTTGGATAATCGACAATCTACATACAGTTCAATTAGTTAAGTAGGTAAACGAATAAATCGGTACTACGAACACCCATGTCTCCCAAAATAGTTCAGATAATCTCTACTTATAACCGACGTCAAATGAGGAGAAAATATTTTTTTAGAGTTCCGTGTCCGGAGGCTAAGAACGGGACCCTATTACTACGACTTCCCTCCCATCTGGTGACAGTCAGATGTCAATCCGTCCATCTGACTGACACCAGACTCAATCGCTGAACTATGATAACTAGACGGTTGACATTTTCATAGATGATGAATTTATGTTGCAGCCATAACAACAAATAGGTACTTATAAATAAATATTTTGAGTTGCTTCCCATCCCATACAACAAACGTGATGTTTTGACGTTCCTACCTATTTTATCGATATTAATAACGGCAACGGTAGACGCTTGTAATATTTACAGAATAAAAAGTTCTATATTCACTTTAAAAAATTATCATTTAATCAAAATAAAAAATATATGGAGGCTCCCATACAACAAACGTGATTATTTTGCCATTTTTGCTCGATATCAAAGTTAAAAACTCTGTATTGTCACTTTTATTACTTATTTAATAATTTAGATATCTAGGTACATACTTTAGTTTATTTAGTATTTTTTACTACCTATTAGACCAGGGAAGATAATATTTTAAAATCAAAAAAATAATAATAGTGTGATGAAACACATTGGAAAAGGAGGAGAATATTATAAAAATTAAAGGAAAAATAATTTACAGGCGGTCTGAGATCAGGAAGGGGGTGAGGGTTTCAGGGCAAAAAACGGTTTATCTCGATTTCCGGCAAAACTAAAAGTCCTATGGAAAAAATATATGGCAAAAGAAGATCTTTTTATTACCTACAACTTTGCCATATAATTTTTTTCCATGGGACTTTTAGTTTTGCCGGAAATCGAGATAAACCGTTTTTTGCCCTTAAATCCTCCCCCCCTCCCCTTCTCGACCTCAGATCGCCCGTAAATTATTTTATTTTCATTTTTATAATATTCTCCTCCTTTTCCAATGGGTTTCATCCTACCATTATTTATTTCACTTTTTATTATTTTTAAAGGCATCCCTGGTTGTATATCCGTGAGTTACCTACATCTAGCAATTTCTGTAGAAATGTTTTATTTTATTGTATTGCAAAATCAAAACTTTAAATGATGACATCTTTTTGTAAATTTAAAACTTTGTGGCTTTTATAAGTGCAGTTTTCTGTGCAAAATGATAAATACCTAAGTAAATAAAGGAACTGAACTGAAAAAATAGGTACCTATCTTACTCCGGACAACCTAACTATATCGGTATGGACGAGACAAGTATCAATATGACTAAGATTTTTCCAAACAGTCTGTGATACGAGGGTGGAATCTACTCAATTACTGAACAGTCTTTAATTAGATAAGAAATTAAAATATGCTCAAGTGGAATCGAATTTGAATTTCAATTCAGTTTCCCCAAACTCGCGTCTGGCAAAAGAAAGGAACTTTTAATTTCATTAGACTCGCCTTGAGGGTTTTTATAACTGGAGTTGATATTACTACTTCCTCAGTTTTTAAGGCTCAAAGACAGAAAATAGAAATGCTAACTATATATGCAGGAGCTCAAAGAGTCTAAAAATATCAACTAACTTTATCAATATAATTGTTCAGTGTTTTTTGTTCTTAATTTCGAGTCTCATTTCATATGTCATAATCGACTATTGGTATAACGTAGCAGTGACTAGTCAGTGCTTTATTAATTATGTCAATTTTTAGTAAGAAATGCTATTTATCAAGAGTAGGAAAAAGCTCGAAATGGGTTATTACCTTAGAACAACAGTTCTAAATTCATTTCCAGCTTTTTCCCACTCTAATGAGTTCTGTATACGGAATGAAATAAATTTTATTTATGAGACCCCTACATATACCAAGCATTCAGCATTCGAGTGTATTGAGAATTATGTAGGTACATCTCTACCAACTGCTAATTCTAAGCTTAGATTCTCCAATGTAAATAGGGTGGATAGGTAATGTGAACACTTCTATTATAATTATATCGGTGCGTTTATATCGTCGCCGAGTCTACTGGCAGTGAACCAAAACGTTGTTACTCGTATAATGTGGATTTATATCAAGCGAGAGATCGCTATAGCCCGCCTCGCGCCGTCTGAGCCCTTAGCAAGCCCTGAGCAATTTGCAAGAAGTGATGCGCTCAAAGCCACGGGTAAAGTAGGTACGTGCGGTTTGTTATCTGCATCTTAATTTATTCTAACGGGTTGGAGATTACTTATTCTACTTGATCGGAATTCCTATCGAGAAAATGCTGAGACATGCGCGAAGTTAAATGAAGTTTAACAACGCTTCTTCGCTTTGCTCTTCAGTGTCGTAGAGTTTTTAGAGGACACTGTTATTTCAATTTTTTCTACTAATTCAGTTATATGTTATTCAATATTGAGAAGTATAGATACTATTATATATTACGATCAAAACATCAAACGAAAAACATCAAAGTCGTATGTTAATGTCCACCATTAGATCCACAAAAATCTTTAATTATAGGTGTTTATATTACCACCTGTCATAATATAAGTTTTTACCGATTTTATATTTTTCCCTTTAGAAAAGTCTTTTAGCGTCAATGAATAGTAAAAAATCTTGTACAATCTTGTAAAGATGCCACCACTTTACACGTATTGCATCGATATCACCTTTTTATAAGTTTATTTAAGCTTTTTTGCGGCGTCTGCTTTGCTGAAGCGAGCACTTTTCTTTACCCAAGAGAGAATCGGAGATCCGTACGACAGACGTTTCCACCACGTGTTGAAAGGTCTTAGATAATATAATATAAAAGCTTTCAAGAGAATAGCGCTTCACGGCGTGTCTGAAGTATCAATTCAGCTTGTAAGATGACTACCTCTCGGATGTTCCAGACCTCTGATGGCTGTATTGGAAAATTGCTCGGGTACTGAGGGAAATCTTCGGGGACTAGCTTTTATTAAAACTTTATAAGGAGATACTTGATCATGCAAGTGTAGCAGCAATTTCGCTTCGCGTTATCGTTGTTATCCTAAGCGTTTATATGCAAAGTTTGTAAAAGAACAAAGTCGGTGCACGCAATGATTTCCAACCCGCTGGGCTGGGCGGGAATCGTAAGAATTCGCAACTCTTCTGATATCTACGATGTAGGTTCGCATTGTAAAGAGATTCTTCTGTTTGTAAGAGATAATATATACGCGGAACCGTAAATCCATTGCTTTTGTTTCACGTATTTGAGAAATTCAAAGGAAATAGACCGTTTGAGAAAAGTACCTGTTTAAATGCAATAGCTACGATGTTTTTAGGTACATCCTTTACTTAACTAATAAAGATATTTTGTGAAAGGGTAGGCAAGGATTTGCATATTGGCATAGCAAGCTGCCTTAATTTCGTCGTAACGTGTGGGGATTGTTTGCGATCACAGGACATTAGAACAGCCGCTGCTATAGAATGGCCCAATGCAAAATGTTTCCTTAATACTTTTTCGCATACCATGTAGTAAATTTGGTTAGTTAATATATTTTTTTGCATATATTAATATGAGTGGCCAGAATAAAATGGTGTCAGTTGGGCATGTGACATCAGCGACCTTTTATTGACCACGGGTACGAACCGGTATGGGTACCTTACGTGTTTTTTCTCGTAGGTATGTGATTTTTTATCATGCTACTACTAATATTCGTGAACTAGACAGTGACGTCTATTACTATTATTAATGTTTACATCAATTACAAGCATCATATCCAATGTACCAGCTACACCAGAGTAAACAAAGTATGAACAATCTCTCTTACAATGACTTGCCCGCTCATACTTATAGCGACTCTCGCTCCAAACAAAGACAGTATAACAGCGGTTTCAAATCAAGGGTGTGTCGCCCACATGCTAGTAACAATGCAATTTATTGTTCCAATCTGTGTACAGTCTGAAATTAGAATGACATGAATATACATGCGAATGAGTATGCTTTCATAACCTGTGTCGCCGATGCAAATTAGTAAGATATTTCGACAAACATGTTGGTAGAATGATATGGTGATTTCGTTAAAAAACAGACTGCTGCCGACTTAATTTCTTAATAGCATATAAAATTGAGTTAGAACGGTTATATTGTACGATGAGTAATTTATATTTACAGTTAGATTATTATTCGTTATTTTTTATTTTTATCTTTAATTTACTTTTATTTTTACTTGAGTATTTGCGTTTGGGGGCGTTGCAGTTTGGAATAATTAAAATTAATTTAGTAAAAATTACTACACTAATCCGAAAGAAGGTCTAAAAACGATAAACTATGATCTTCATTACAAAAAATTTGACCATGGATCAACACAGATTAAAAAAAATAAAAATAAATTAATTTTAGTTGTATAGTAGTAATTTTAGTACAGAGTATAGTAAAGTTTTAGCCATAGAGTCTCGTTTTTACCCTTAAAGGCCTGAAAAATCGAGAATCCATTTATTTGAAGGCGGTTTAAAATTATTTTTATGCGGATGAGGAAATAACCATTACAAAAAGTTATTTTAAATTATCCTGCATTCAAAATAGCCCGATTCTTGTAGTGGAACCAAGGCAAGCTAGATTTATCAGGATTTGTCTAGCTACAACAAACATCTAGTCCGAGTTTACACAGCAGGGTGGGAGACAAGGTGTAACGACCCTATTTTGTCACACCTATAGGTAGATAGATACGTTATACGATACATAGAGTTTCAGTCAGTTTACATAGACATCGAGTGATGTACCTACCTTTATAAAAGTAAGTATACAAACAACGTACTTAACGTTGTTTGTATACTTACCATAAAGTAATACTACGTTGTTTTCCTTATCTTATCTTTACGGAGACGCTTTTATACGTATAATGCGAGTTAGATGTTTAACTGTGTATACGGCCGGCAAATGTCTGAAATATGTTCATTTTTTTTAGTTTATTTTCTTCACAAAAGAAGATAAGTTAGCATCTGGAATATATCCATATAAGCATGTGCACACAACTTGTATATAGGTACCTAAGTATATAATGAAAGCGGTTACTGTGGAACTACAGTTAAGAAATTAGTAATTTTAGAAAATTAGTAATAAGCAAGTAATCCAAACTATTAGAAAACATCTTTTTCAAATATGTTCAGGCGTGGCTGAGACATTAAATAACATATTTATGTTTATGCTCCTCTACTTTTGAAGTCTGTTAAAAATAAATACCATCTAGTATGTAGAGAAGAGAAATAAACAACAAAATAATAGAAATAATTGGCATAACCAAGTCCATTTTCCGTAGCGTTGAAGGATTTTCCGCGAAGCATTTGTAAAATCTTACCGATCTACCCACAAAATATCCAAGAGCACTTCTACTTTCCCATTCCTACATTCCTATCGTATTATTATGGAATCTGGAGGTTTTCGTGCAAATAAATAATATTTTGTAAGGAATGTTTTAGGAAACATGAATTTAGAGGTATGTTGATTTGTATGCGTACTATTCAAATCTTTGGGTTGGGTTTCGGTATTTTGAACCCCCGACGCAAAAACGACGGGCCGTGTGTGGCGTCGTAGCTCTCGAATGGATGAACCGATTTTAATATTGTTGTTTTTATTTAAAAGATAAATTACTTAGTCGGGAGTGTTTTTTATAATTATATATGATGAATATCAGTCAAGATGGTCTCCGCCACAAAATGGCGGAATACAAACACATTTTTTCATAACTCCCTTAAAATGGGTATAAATAGTAATAATGAGTATAAATAGCAAATAATAAATTTGATAAATTTAAAAACCAAGATGGACAACAAATTGCGAATTAAATTTTACTAAATTATTTTTGTCAAGATGTTTTCATAACTTTAGTAATTATTATTATAGTATGATTAGAGCGATTGTGACGTGATTAGTTAAATTAATGTTATTGACAAAAAGGTCAGAAGGGAATATCTTTGTGCAAGTTGCAAGAGAAAGAACTAAAGTTCAACAATGCATTGGAAATTCGAAAGTGATTTCAGATGTATACGATACGAATAACTCGTAACGATACGGTGTACCTACGAGTACCTAAATCCCAAAATCGATTCAATGCTGCCGTTTTAAATCATCTCAGGATAACATAACACTTCTGCGAGTAAATCCAAGTTTAAATCAAGTAACATCAACAGGTATTTGTAGAAGCAGATGGAACATTTTAAACAAGTTTAAAACCATTTTGGAACCATATCTCAGTAAAAATACACGTGTTTTTGTATTAAAAATTGTACGAATCATTTGTAATATTCACTGAGACAAGACACTAAGAAGTTTAGTCACATTTTAGTATCTTGCTGCAAAGAAGGGTTGACTTTATATTTTCATCAAAATGAAATTTCATATGGAATAAGGCTGGGATGATATTTTACGAATATTCATGTTGAGATAGTTTGCAGGTTTGAAGTGGGGTGTCAAATGTAATTTGGCAACGCAGTCTTATCAAACGTGTGTACTTAAATACGTAGGTATAGGTAGGTATTTTAAATAACTTCTTTTGTTATAAGGGCTTACGATAGTAGGTAAATAACAAATAACTTTTTGAAGAACGCAAACTTAAGTTTCGTTCTAACTTCAAAAGTGCATATCAACACCGATACAGGAGAAATCCTAGTAAAGTTATGTTATGAGTGAGAAGCTGCAGGCAAAGGTTGGAAACGGGAAGCTTACGATCGGGCAGAGTTTTGATGATAATGACTGAGATATGCTATTTATTTGTCATAGCCAGAGCCATAGGGCACGGGTAGCTAGTAAGTTTTTGGAAGCCTGGCCGGTAAGTAAACCCCTTGCCTTACAAGCGAGAGTGCGCGGGTACAATTCCAGGTTCAGGCATGCACCTCTGAATTTTCCTCTATGGGTTGAAACCTAATGTCCCAGATATTAAATTTTGGTGATCGAAGTGCACCAATCACGATTTGTACCATTTGAGCATGGTGTACAAGTTGCAAAACGCACCACACCTCTAAGATTTTTGCAATGTGTGTCCGTGTCCAAATCAATCTAACTGATCTGACCACCGATACGATTTTACTAAGAAAATTAATTAGGTACATAAATATATACAATATCACAATTCTCACAACGCACTGTCGCTGTTACTAAGATTCCATCTATTATTTTATGAACAAAAATATTACTGAAAAAAGCTTTCTAATTAAACGATGTTTTCATTGTTGAGGACGGCGGAGCCACTTTAATTAGCAAGACGTCTGCTATAGAATTGCAGTTTTCATAATTTATGGAATGCCAATTTTTCTCTTAAAATAGTCTAATGGCGTCTTCGCAATCATGAAAATTAAATTGGAGAGCTGACTCATAATCAGCGCTTGGCATTTTACTTGGTAATATAAAAAATACTTTTGTTGTCACTGGATATTTAGGATTAGGTAATACAAAAAATAAATAAAGATAGCAAATTAATATCATTAGTAATTCGAAATATGCAATTCGAAAACTGGAAATTTTTTAGTTACAAGCATATCGGATAGTTACTGCTTTCAGAATTGTATTTTTCCCCAGATTGCAAGAAACAAAGAAAACGCCATCAAATTCTTCAATTTAGCAATTCGCACAATGAATCATGACGTCAATTCATATTATGGCGTCATTCAGCATCTCTAGATTGTGTCCTTCCAATAGAGATAGTTAGTTAGGGACTTTGGAACTACTCGTACTGAAACTCGTAGGTATGTAAGTTCATTTACGCTCACCTCTTGATCTCTTGAATAGGTATAGTACTGCAAAATGAAATCGAATATATATAGATTTTACACTATCTTAACATAATACAAACGTTAATTGGAAATACACGAGAATTTGCATTTTACTTTGTCCGTGGATTTCTCAGCGGGGAAGCTCGTTGAGAATTCCTTTGTCGTTCCCAGCGTGTTCTGTATCAGTGCTGTCTGAATGGAGACCTTACAACGATTTACTGGTAAATATATAAAGACATTGTTAGCTACTACAACCACTTGAATGTATCAGGTTTTTGAAAGTAGGAGGATTTCGATTTATTTTCGTTTATATTATTTTAGCATCAATGTATTGTAAATCGTCGGTCATCCGTACCAATCGACGTGGGTGATCGAAATGATTGTTCGTTATTGGACAGAAATTGATTTACTCAGATAATCGGTAATATGTAGAGCGTCGATTATCAGAACTGATTGTTCGATGATAATCGAGTGCGGTCATTTGGTTGACCGAGACGCGGCGACGACGTTCGGATAATCGACACTCTGCTGTATCCTACATAATATATGTATTTACGCTCCTGAAATTGCGAAAAACCATATTTCAAAGTGTCGTCAAATGCATTGGTTTGTAGGTATTTTTACCGAATTCCCAAAAAAGGAGGACGTACCCAATTTGATGGGTATTTTATGTTTGTTGTCTGATTTCTGAGAGATGGCTTGACCGATTTGAAAAAACCTTTTTGTTTGAAAAGGTATATTTCAAGTCCATCTAAATTTTATCTATATCGGGAAGCGCGCTTGGGAAGCCATATTTTTTCACACAGAATACACTAGATAGATTTGTTGATGTGGATTAGACAAAATTCTAACACTTCGTCGGTTTTTCAGTTCGTTTGTTCCTCCTTCACGCTGAAACAGCTTAACGGATTTAGATGAAGTTTGGCAAGTCGATAGCTTATACCTTCGATTAACACATATATACTTTTTATCCTGTCAAATTGAAGTGTTCTTACGGGATGATCAAATATCTAGCTGAGCCCTGCGGGTAAAACCGCGGGGCTCAGCTAGTCCATGTATATTATAAAAGAGTAAGTCCTAACTGACAGAGCAGACACAGAGTGCAGAAGAGAACTAAAACATGATTTTAGGAAATTCAACCCCTAGTTCGGTAAAATGTGGGTTTACAGTTCGGAACTTTTTATATTCCATTTAATGTCGCAAAAGCACGAGTTAAATGTACTAATTTAAAATATTGCAATTAGTAGGTAGGTTCGACGCCTGCGTCTAATTAGCTACTTAACAAAGACAAAGGACATTAAGAGATCTACCTGCATGTATAAACAACAGTGTCAAAGATAAACAAGCTTGAGTACTTTCAACAAAGAAAAAAGACAGCTAAGTAGCATCAAGACTAGTGTTTATAAATAAAACATTCGAATCCTTTTAAGAGAACTTTAGACTGCAACGATAAAGTTACAGTAGGTACATGGATCGTTTCACAATATTTGCAAATGTAAGCAAAAAGCATCGTTGAATATTCATATCTATAAAAACATTGTTGGTATGCACAATGTTTTAATAGTTACTTTATCTTTCATATTATAATTTATGCAGGAGCAAGTACTTAACTAATATCTAAGCTTTGGGCCGTTTTTGTAACTGAGTTTAGCAACTGGTTGCAATTGAGGAAAGATTTCTCTTTGTTGGCAACTAGTTTCGACAGAAATGAGAGAGATCTTGGTATTTAAGCACTGGGATAACACGCAGGGTTGTCTTAAGCCAAACTAACAATTTTCATGATAGGATCAACCCTAAAATCCAGAAAAAACAGTTTTTTCATAAAAAACAGTTTCTTAATCGTCAAGAAAAATTATTTTCCTCAAATTCACAGTAGGTCTTATAGAGAGAGTAGAAATTAAGATAAGTATAGTGACCTCTTTTTAGGCCCTTGATTATTAGCATATAAAAAATCGAGACTCCGGCTTAGTAGGTACACCAGTAATTGATAATTTGTTTTAAAAATATTCCGTAATTAAATTTGTTGGGAAAAAAAGTCTGTGACGTGTAAAAAAAGTGTGCATTTCCTAGTATCCTATATTTCTCAACATTTTTCTTCACTTGTAACTGGTTACGAGCCTCCGGTTCCGTACGAGGCCGAAGCTAAATTGAGACATGTTTTTGAAAGCTAAATAACATACGCAAAGAATTTCTACAATTAAAACTCGTGAAATGAAACAAATTAGCACCTGAGCGAAAGGACACGGAGAATTAGTGATCTCTTGATAGTCGAGTATTTGGCACGAGTTATAAATTTTAGGGGTACTACAAATATACCTAATTGGTGGCTAAAATAAATCCGAAGTCATCAAAACTACGAATAATTTCTAGATATGTAGTGTCTATTGATGTTTTTATGTCTGAGGTTGAAACCTTTGGAATTGGCTATCTTCTAATGAACTGAATCAAGCAAATATATATGTTTGTACCTGGAGGTTATAGCAAACAAAAAGTCCATTAGTTGAAAAACGATGCTATACAATGTCGGGGTCGTATCCGTTTCAGACTTGTTCCAAGTTTATTAGCTGCTGTATTATGTTAGTATATTAATATTTAATTAACATTAACTACTTGCGTAAATGAATAGATATGACTATTATTTATTCTGTGTCTATGTTGTCCGAAAAATCATTCTTTAATTTCTGACTTTACCTACCTAGTTACTGCGATTAAGCTTACATTTATTATTAGTACTTAAAAAAACAGACTACTTACTTACCTCTTAGTTGTATAACATTGTCATTCATTAATACTGAGACGTATTTTACAACAAAAATTCAAAAACTGAAACATCCCACTAAATCATCATTTTCACACAACGTTCAGTGCAATTCCCGAGCGCTAAAGCCTTTTCAAGCGCCAATCCCCAAACCGAGTGCTCATCTTGGTTTTAATTTAAGTTTTCTCAAGAGCCACGATACGTTGCTCAGGTGTGTACGGATCTGCATGTAAGCATGTATCAAAGACACAGTGGAAGACCAGCAGGTCTTCTAAAGTTGTTGTAATGGTAGCCTTCCGAGTGAAAAATAACTGCATGGCTTATTGTGGATTTAGACCATTACTTCACAAGAGCACTACCAATTGTGTCCTTGCCAAGTAATGGATGAGTCGAGCACTTGTAGTACCTGGTAAACTTGAGTCAGTCTCTAAATCTGATCACGTTCTAGCTTAATTTAGGTAATTTCATGTTCTAACAGCCTACCACGCTCAATGACAATGTTTGTATGTTGAGCCAAGTTGAGCCCGCATCGTATTCAGTGTATTCATTAGGTTCGATGTTAGGATTGATGACCGCAATTGGCATTTAAAATTTATTAAAATTTATTTTCCAACCAATATTGAAAAAATATGGTAGACAGGATTTATGACTTTTTTATCATATCGGATTTTCGGTGGAGGTAAATTGTTTTGTTCTATGTGTGTAGGTAACAGGTACACAAAAAAACTAAATATTGCGTCACAAATGCCAATCGACGATGAGCATTCGAAGCCGTACCAGCATGTAAGTGTCACTCACCCCATCCCCCGTACCATAACTACCTGATAACATACTCCACTTCACCCCCTGCACTATGATCAGGCTTCATTTAGCCGTAATGGCTTTGGAACGAGCCGCGAGGTGGCGCGCGCTGTGATTGCCAGACTCCCTCGAGACGACGTTATATGTATAGGCACCTAGTCTGGTAATAGATAAACAAATGTGTGTTACCGTCATTCAAGATTTAGATTTATAATTCCTATTTCAGTCACTACTTGGTTTCGAATATTTTACACCTGAACTGTCAATAGTTTCAACCTTTTGCTTCTGATCCGGGTTTGAATGGACTGAAGTTACTAATCTATAATTTAAAACAATTAAATTTAGTAAAACGCTAGGCGGTTACCTACGAGTAAAGCGCTGAAAACACAGAAGATAAATGTGGCAATATGCAGTAAATGTTAATAAATATACCAAACTAGAAAATTTTATGGGATACATATTATGTTGAGAATAGAGAGATATATTAGTATTCTCAGGGTCTACTACTACATCTAGAAAAACGAGTGACGAGTAAATAAAGAGCAATGAACTGTAACTGTAGAAAATTAATTCCCAAAGCATTTTTCGTAACCCTAACTTTTCACACCCGGCTAATTGAGTCCCATTTCGCAGGGAAATGCCACTTTTTCTTCCCTTATTAAGTATGGGGACCAAAAATTTCATATCGGAGATAAATGGAGACTTCACCCTTAAAAAATTACGCTGAAGGGTTGTGCCGCGTGTGCCGCATTTTTGTATCGTTAGTGTCATTCTACCATCAGTCATGCGTAGAGCCTGTTTCGAATCTGCTTCATATCAGCACAATTTGAGTAAAGTCACAGAATAAATAACAGTCAACATTTCCTTATGTCAATCCTGTAGATTAGGATCATCGATCAGTGAGTAACTAATGCAGTTTTTATCCTACTCTTGAAGAGGAGGTTCGCAATTGGAGTGTTTTTTTGTTAGATAGTTACGCGATTACTCCGCCAATAATTAACAGCCTTTATTTTAATTATATTTTTTTTCTTAGATTATTGTTTAAAATTAATTTAAAATCCATGCAGTTTGGTATAAAAAAAGAGAAGCGAGTACATGTACCTCAAAGACAACTCTTTAGAGAAAGACGAGTGACTTCTGACCTAAAACTGATCCTGCGAAAGTGTGCCGGCCAAAAGGCCGGAACCAAATACATACAACGTTCATATTTTTCAGCTATAAAGTTAGAACGTCACTTGTGTACCTCTATATAACTGTAATTGATATACATGAGTAATTATACAAATTATTAAAGAAATATTCAAGAAGATTAAATTAGCCGGTTGAATTTCATGCAGTGCGGCACATAGGGCTGGCCCAAGCTCGCCGCAATCAATCAAGCCACCGTGGACTCCGGGCAACTCTCATTAATAATGCACGGTCCTTCACACGCCGGCGAAGATATTAAATTCGCTAAATGTTTGCTTAAATTCACGTATGGTCCTAAATGAGGAACGTTTTAATTTTGAAATTTAATTTAGGATTATACATTTATACGTGGGACTATAGGACTGAAAAGACTAGTTGGTTGAGATAGGGGGGAAATTTGCGACTGACTCACCGGATTCCTCGTGCTCGCGTAGATTAGCAGGTTCGGTTCTTCGACGGTGGGATGTACTGCAATTCCTTTTCCTATCTTTCCATGTTGGGGTGCTGATTGCGAGTTGATGAGGGTGATCGCGACGAGAGGGGATCCTGAGCACGGTTCCACCTTGATCGGCGAATTTTATTTTGTATTCGACACCTGCGTCGGCTGAGCGCTACGGCGGAAGAGAGCGGTGATACGCTAAAACTGTCAGTCGCAAAAGGATTGACGTGTAGGTAGGAAGGGAAAAAATTACCTACCCGTATTTTCGGGGCGGTAACAAAAATAAATGTGTTTTGGATGCGTTCAGGATTTATCATACCGCCCCCCAAAGAGCTACCTAGCTCTTTCAATAAATGAAGATAAATCTGAAATACATAGCGTTTATGGTAATCGTCGTATAATGCAAATGGGAGAAAGTAGTTCCTTATATGAATTAAAATGAAAAAGATTGGTATGCAACTTAAGAAAAACTTAGCGACTAAAGATGTGTGATGGTTATATAAGCTTAAGAAATAATTATTGTTCGGCGCATGGCAGCAAAGGGCAAAGCTTCACCACTGGCCTTAGTAGAGTGCCAGTAGAAGTTTTAAGCTCAACTACTCTGACCGTACCGTCTGTCCCAGGACAGATTCGAATGACGCGAGCCTTGCGCCACTGGAGAGGTGGCATATTGGGTTCTTTTATAAGTACTAGGTCACCAACTTGTAAATTTTGAATCTTTTGTACCCATTTGGGACGCTGCTGAAGGGTGTGCAGATATTCAGTCTGCCACCGCTTCCAGAAATGTTGAGTAATTTGGCGAACCAATTGCCATCGCTTCAGTGGACCAATGCTATCTTGGGGCGAATCATGCTCTGGCAAAGCAAGGAGAGGTTGACCAATGATAAAGTGGCCAGGTGACAAGCTCTCAAGATCATTAGGGTCACTGCTGGCTGGAACTAGCGGCCTTGAATTAAGCGCAGCTTCGACCTTACAGAAAATAGTGGCGAGCTCTTCAAAGACGAGCAAGCGGTCACCGATTACTCTGGCTAAAATGAGTTTAGCAGAACGAACTGCGGTTTCCCACAAGCCACCCATGTGTGGACTTGCAGGAGGATTGAAATGCCATACAATTTGACGTTCGGCCAAGGACTTATGAACTTCAAGGTTTGAATCAACTAAGAAATTTGTGACCTCCTTAAGATAGTTGCGAGCGCCGACAAAGTTTGTTCCGCAGTCACTGTAGACGTCGCTTGGTAATCCTCGGCGGGAAACAAATCTGTCGAAACAAGCTAAAAAAGCGTCTGTTGACAATTCGGAAACTAATTCTAGGTGACAACACTTCGTGCTGAAGCAAACGAAAATGCACATATAGGCCTTGAAACCTCTGGCACTACGCATGCGAGAGGTCTTGAGCATATATGGACCAGCCATGTCGATGCCAACCCTACGGAAGACACGGCACGCGGTCACGCGATTGGCTGGAAGATCAGCCATGAAGGGTTCAATAGATTTTGGCCGCAAGCGATAGCAGCGTTGACATTGAAAGATACGATTTCGTATTATCCTACGAGCGGATAGAATCCAAAATCTGCGTTGAAGCAAATTCAAAAGAGTGTTTAGACCGGGATGCATAAACATTCGATGGTAATAATCCACTATAAGGTGCGTAACGTGATGACCTTTAGGGAGTAACAAAGGATGTTTGCGATTAAAATCGAAGTTTGATTTAGAGAGTCTACCTCCCACTCTAACAAGGCCTTCAGAATCGAGGAAGGGATTTAGGCGCATTAGACAATTTTTGGCAACCTTGTTAGCACGCAACAACTTTATTGTTTCTGCAAAATCAGTAGATTGGACGAGCTTGACGATTGTAGAAACACTATCTTTGAGCTCGACAACCGAAAGCTGTCCCGTACGTTTTTGGGACGGATTGCGCGCATTATGTATAAAACGCTTGCACCAAGCTACAGTTGTTTGTAGCTTGGGAAAGGTGCTAAATTTGGTTAGCAAGTCGTCTGCGGACCTCCGAACTTGAGTCGTCTCTGAAGCTTCCGCAACTGCGGACAGCTGAGCCGTTTGAGTGCGGGGGCTGGGAGAAGTTGATTTGATTCCCGGTAAATCTGCATCAGGTATTACTTGATATTCACCAGGCCATGACGAAGGTTCGCCTTCGAGCCATGCTGGCGACCACCATAAAACGTGATTGACTAGCTCAGACGGCAACAAGCCGCGGCTCGCGCAATCGCAAGGGTTCAGTAGAGAAGGGACGTGCCGCCAAGAGACGCTTGGGATTAGTGACTGAACTTGCGAGACACGATTACCTTCAAAGGTTTGCAATTTATGGGGAGAAGTTTTGAGCCACGATAACACGATGGAGGAATCCGACCACGCTACCGTTGACTCCAGCGAAAGCTTTCCGTTCATTTTGTTCAAGACATGTTCCAGCAAGCGAGCTAAGAGCAACGCACCACTTAGCTCGAGTTTGGGAATCGTTAATTTTTGCTTGAGCGGCGCGACGCGTGATTTAGCCAGCAGGAGCTGCACTAAAACGCGACCGCAAGCATTCTGAACGCGCAGGTAGACGCATGCGGCGAACCCGCGTTCAGATGCGTCACTGAAACCGTGCAGCTGGCTGGACACAAGTTCAGCAGTGATCACACATCTGGGTATAGAAACCTTGTTTAAATTAGTGAAGTCGGCCATGAACTCGACCCACATAGCATGGATGTCCGCAGGAAGCGGATCATCCCAGCCTGTTTCGAGAGCCCAAAGGCGTTGCATAAAAAGTTTTGCAAAAAACGTGACCGGCGACAAAAATCCGCACGGGTCATATAGTCTGGCGATATTGGATAGAACACCGCGTTTGGTGAAGACCTTTGACATCTCAGAAACGTGATAAACGAAACAGTCGTGATTAGCTTTCCATTCGATGCCTAGAACCTTAAAAATAGTGTCACCATCCTCTACAAATCGGTAAGGTGACTCGCGATGGTCGACAGGAAACCCTTCTAAAAACTCTGGGGAGTTGCTGGACCATTTACGCAAAAGCAAACCTCCCTGTGCGAGAATGCCAGCAAGAATTTGTGCGAGGTTCTTGGCAGAATCGAGGTCACTAGATCCGCTGACGACGTCATCCACAAAGGTGCTCTCTAGCAAGACCCTGGAAGGGATTGGGTGCTTCTCTGCATTGAGATAAGCTAGCTCATGCACAACTCGAATAGCCTGGAACGCCGAACTCGACACACCGTATGTCACTGTAGCCAATTCAAAGTGCTTGAGCTGGTCGTCAGGAGACGCCCGCCAGAGTATGGTCTGATAGCTGCAGTCTTCATCACGCAATCGGATCTGCCTATACATTTGTTTAATATCACAGGTGAAGACCACACTGTGCAACCGGAAACGCATAATGATATCTTCAATGTTTTCCTGCAGCTTAGGACCTGACATGAGCACCTGGTTAAGGGAGACACCGGAAGAGCTAGGTGCTGAAGCATCAAACACGGCGCGCAGCTTTGTGCTCGAACTATGTTCCTTTAGAACGCCATGATGTGGGATATAGTAACGCTCACTTAGAGTTGGGTTGGGTACTTCTCTCATATGCCCTGATTCGAGATAGTCATTCATAAAGTCTACGTATAGCTCTTTGAGTCTGGCATCCTTGATTAACTTGCGTTCTAAACTATGGAACCGTTTCAGAGCGCATAAGTAGGTTTCACCCAAAGGCTTGCAAGTAACCTTGAATGGTAAAGAGACAACAAAACGACCATCACTAGTTCGAGTATGTGTTTCGGTGAAATGTTTCTCGCATTGAACATCTTCTGGATCTTGGATCTTAATTTTGGGTGGCTCCTCAACCTCCCAAAATCTACTGAGCGCAGTACCTAAATCTATGGAACAGGCCATCGACACAGCTGAGAGAACAGCCTGTGATGCTGCAGGAGCTTTTCCCATTATAACCCAGCCAAAAATGGATGAATAGGCAGTAGGCATACCAACGCCTAGACTGAACCTTTTGCCGTCTAAAATCTGTTCATAATGTTCTATCCCTAATAGCATGTCAATTTGTCCGGGAACTGTGAAGTTGGTGTCGGCTAAAATCAATGACTTACAAAGTTCTAATACTTTTTGATTGACCGGAACAGAGGGCAAGGTGCCCGTTATTTTCTTAAGAACAATGAAATTTGATGAAAATGCATGTTGATTGTCCAAAGTTGATAAAATGTTGCAACATTGTACTGCTCGTCAGTGTTTTTAGATGTGGCGCAAGCATTTGATAAAGTTTGGCACGAAGGTTTGATAGTGAAACTGCGAAACATGCTACCAAAATCGTACGTGGATATTCTGGAATCATATATAACAAATAGAGTATTTAGAATAAGACATGAAGATGCATATTCAGATCTAAAAAATATAAAAGCCGGTGTACCACAAGGAAGTGTATTAGGTCCGGTCCTGTACCTGTTATACACATGTGATATACCACAGCCAGAAAATAACACCATTGCAACTTTTGCTGACGATACTGCAATCATGGCCGTAGGGAATACTCATGAAGAAGCTGCAGAAAAAGTTCAAATGGCTGTGAATAAAGTCTATGACTGGACGAAGAAATGGAGGATAAAATTAAATGAATCCAAATCAATTCACATAGACTTTAGTAATAAACGACACAAGTATTCTCCGGTTTACATCAACAGTCAAGTAATACCATATGAGAATACAGCAAAATATCTAGGCATGACCCTTGACGTGAAGCTTCGCTGGAAAGAACACGTCAAGAAGAAAAAAGAGCAGCTGGATTTACGCTATAGAGAAATGTATTGGTTGCTTGGAAGAAATTCTCCGCTGTCAATACATAACAAACTGCTAGTGTATAAACAAGTCCTGATGCCAATATGGACTTATGGTATACAGCTGTGGGGCTGTACCGCTCAAAGTAATAGGCTCATGATTCAAAGATTCCAGAATAAAGTACTGAGGGATATTACCGATGCACCTTGGTACATAAGAAACAACGATCTTCACCAGGACTTAAAAGTAGAATTCGTTGAACAAGTGATAAAAAAATACGCCGAAGCTCACCAAAACCGGCTTCACCATCATGTCAATGTCGAGGCTATCCAGCTCCTCGACCACACTGACATAACTAGAAGACTAAAAAGAACTAAACCGTTTGAGTTAGTGTAGTGTTAAAAGTAAAATAGTGAAATATAATAGTGAAAGTGCTAAGACTTAAGAACACGTGAACAAAGTGTTTTCGCCTTAACAACTGTAATAAGAAAAGTGCCGATGGACAAATTCTTAGAGACATTATTTTGTAGAAGATTAAGTTAAACTAAAATTACTTATTAGCCTTAGACTTAGGCTAGATTGTAATATTATCAAGGAAAGTCTTTACGGGTTCTCCTTGTGCAATAGAAAAAAAAAAAAAAAAAAAAAAAAAAATGTTGCAACGAACAATGCCCCGAGTATCTTGCAATGATGAAGCACCTAATCCGCACAAACCACCTGACTGAGTATGAGGTAGTCTCAAACGTTGAGCCAAGTTTTCAGTCATTATTGAACACTGAGAGCCACTATCAATTAGTGCCCGTGCAGAATAAGGATGACCATCAACATCCTGGACGCTGACAATAGCCGTACCTAGAACCATGGTGGATACAGTGTCGACACCAGATAAGGTTTGAGAATGGACTGTGGAGCTAAGTGTTGACACAGCAGACTCAGATGATATTGCCACAGAAGTTGGGTCAGAGTGATGATTTTCCGTTGTTGAGATTGAGCGTTTCTTCTCCGTATTAGGATTAGAAACATGAAGTTTTGTATGATGACGGCCTCCACAGACGTAACATACGCTAGCGCTAGAACACCTGGAGACGCTATGAGAACGAAGGCAATTAAAACAAAGCTTCTGTTGAATGACAAAATTCTTGCGTTGTATTGGACTCATGCCATCAAATTTAGGACATCTGTAAATGGCATGACTCTGTGAGCAGCATGGACATAGCATGCTAACACTTACCTTTTGATGTTGAGGTTCCTTAATGTTCTCTACCACATTCAAAGTGGTGCTACCTGAAGCGGGCTTGGAATAAGAACCATAAACATTCTCCAGTATTCTATGCTGTCGCTCTATAAAATTGAGCAATGAATTAAAAGTAGGAATACATAATGGATCAGTTGATGATTCAAATTTGGTCCTCAACTCCGGTGGGAGTTTTCTCAGAATTATGTGAAGTAACAAAAAACCCCATGACTGAACGTCAAACTTTAAAGCTTGAAGAGCTTGTGTGTTCTCCTTGATGATGTTTGTAAACTTACATAAGTTTTTAGCATTAACTTCTTTCAGATTAGGCAAGTTTAGAATGGTTTCTACATGTTTGTCAGCTATGACTCGCTTGTTTTCATACCTGTCAGAAAGTAACCTATAGGCAACGGAGTAATTATCACTAGTGATAGGCAAATGTCTAACTAATGCCAATGGTTCTTTATCTAGAACACTCAGAAGATAATGCATTTTTGCAATTTTGTCAAGTTGTTTGTTTTCATGAATTAATGAGTTAAAAATGTTTATGAAATTTTGCCATTCAATTGCCAAGCCAGTAAATCGCACAAGGGACAATTTAGGTAAGTGAACGCTACCTACCTTTGATTCAGTTTCGTTTTCAACGAAGAAGCTTTGGAGAGATTTAGTTGAGTAGACCATATCTGAGCAATGTTGAAGTTTCTTTTCTAATTCGGAACGAGATTCGTGGTCTTTTTCATCGATATGAGCACTCACAATGGCAAAAGCAGTTTCCATTTGCTGCCAATGACGATCGAGATCCATAAATCTGGCTTGCAAAACTTTTTTATCCCTTGGAGCTATTGCTTGTTGCGAAGTAAGTTTAGTTGCTAAATTATACAGCTCCTGAATAAACCTACCACAACGCTCAAAAGTCACTACGTTCACCTTACGTTCAGACATTTTAATTCTCTACACTTTGCACGGCAAAAGAAAGTAAAAGTATCTATTAAAAGTGTTTGTTTTACACTAAATTGGTTCAATACACGAAACCGGCAAAACGTAAACAACTTGAAGTGAATGACAAGCCTTGACGTGAAGTTGAAGTTTCAAACGAATGCTTGCCAGAACACAAATAAAGATAAGATTCGCTGCACACAAAATTATAAAATAAGGTTTGCTACAAACTTTTCGCAATTTACCGATTTATCCAATCGATCGATTACCATAGACACTTTAAATGAATGAACACTTGACGAATGAGTAAAAACTTGTTTGACAGAACACGAAATACACGAATTAAATATGGCGGATGATAAAAACCCAAAGAAAACTTGAAATTTAAAATGAATTCTCAATAAATTAGGGAAAATGAATGCAATGGTTTTAAAAAACAAGTAGGGCTAGAATTCGGGACGAAGGACCAGGAAAATGATTGAGATAGGGGGGAAATTTGCGACTGACTCACCGGATTCCTCGTGCTCGCGTAGATTAGCAGGTTCGGTTCTTCGACGGTGGGATGTACTGCAATTCCTTTTCCTATCTTTCCATGTTGGGGTGCTGATTGCGAGTTGATGAGGGTGATCGCGACGAGAGGGGATCCTGAGCACGGTTCCACCTTGATCGGCGAATTTTATTTTGTATTCGACACCTGCGTCGGCTGAGCGCTACGGCGGAAGAGAGCGGTGATACGCTAAAACTGTCAGTCGCAAAAGGATTGACGTGTAGGTAGGAAGGGAAAAAATTACCTACCCGTATTTTCGGGGCGGTAACAAAAATAAATGTGTTTTGGATGCGTTCAGGATTTATCACTAGTAACTCGTATCATACCGTTTCTACACAAAGTTCGACTATGCCATGGATCGAAAGGGAGTGTTTCCCACTGGTCAGATTGATTGGTCTGACTAATCTATCCTACGGGAACATTTTTTTCCCTCGTACAGATCAACTCGTTATTAAGTAAAGTACTGTTGAAAAGTAAAATACTAAGACATCATATTTTAAATAAGTTTTTTTGTGATTATATTCATACTAGCTGTGCTTCGCGGTTCCACCTGCGTAGTTAGTAATACGTTTTTTTGAAGAAAAAGTATCTTATGTCCTTTCCCGGCGTCCAATCTGCCTGTGTACCAAATTGAAAGCGAGACAGACAGACATATTTTCCTTCACATTTATATTATTAAGTTAGGATAATATAATACTAGCGTGTAGATGCAAGCTAAGAAATTTCAAATGAAAAAATCAAAAACCAGTAAACGCATAATTGCACGAAGGTTCGCTATATAATATAAGTAATTACAGATGCTCATGGTTCGGAAAACATACAAAAAATTTACAAATATTTTTAAATGCGATGGCTGGAGAAATCCGATTTAAGCAAATATGGTTTGTTTTTGGTCAGAAGTATAGAACTAACGAGATAACGAGAATATGGCCCTGGAATACGAACTTACTCATATTTTACAGTCAGTTTTACTTAAATAACAAATAAACGGGCAAAGATAAATAATATGAGAGACGAATGCATAATGAATATGCGAACGATGTTAATTAATCATTGGTGAATGTATTGACTGTTGGTAATATTTTAGAACGCTCAAGATAATTTTATTATTTGACTCAATATGGGCTCAAGTTAAACCATTTTCACGTTTGTAACATAATAAAATACAAAACCATGATTACTTTCATTGTACTTTTTTATGTCAAATAAATCAACGGGAAAAAATATTCCCGAAGAGACCATCAATCAGACCATTGGGATACACTCTATTTTAGACTTTACGACTTTAGGCGCTTAGTAGATGTATACTTAATCTTTTGTTACGAAATTTTTTAGTTTTCCTACAATATCTTTTCTTGATATCGATTAATAAAAACAATACAAAGAGACAAACCGATCAATTTGCAGATTTTCATGTTGATATTACCCCACTATCACTACTTTTTTTGGTTTGTAAAACTTTGTTTCTTACTTCCCTCCAAAATTCATACAAAAATATCAGCTAAGTGCGAATTGAAGTCGCGCATTAGGGTTCCGTACAACATTAGTTAAAGTTTCTACCTCTTGTTATTAATATCGAGCAAAAAACCGGTAAAAAAAATATTTGTTAAATGGAATTTGCAATGTGAATATACAATTCAATATTCTGAATATTTCAAGCGTCTTATTTCCTGTTGGAGCAAAAAACAGCAAAAAAAAAACATGTTTGTTGTTTGGGAGCCCTTAAATATCTATTTTATTTAGTGTTTAACATTTGTTGTTATAGCGGCAGCAGAAATACATCATTTGTTATAGCTTTATATTTCTAGCTATCATGGTTCATGAGATACAGCCTGGTGACAGACGGACGGACGGGTGTACGAACAGCGAAGTCTTGGTAATAGAGTGCCGTTTTTATCTTTTATGTACGTAACCCTAAAAAGCAGCATTTGCTTTACTTCGCGATTCGAGTTTTAGTGTAAAATATGACTAGCCAACAAAAAAACCCAAAATGCCAAAAAGTGATGTAAAGGCGATTATTTACCAATGTCAGTTGGAATTTTGTACCCCATGGAGTTTGAAACAACATTTTGCAATGATATATACATGAAAAACTGCAAAATGATCGGATCTTCGACGGACCCTCTAGTACCCTCTTCATAGAGGAATCAGTATCCAGCAGTACCTGCGACGCTATGAGGTACCTATTACGTATGCATAACCTCATCCAGAAAACAAAAGAACTGTAAATTTTTAGCTAAACTACATTTTCCGGTCACTTTTGTATTAGTGCCTTGTCCTATCTCGGAATAAGTATCGCATTCCCTGCAATTTTGTTATTAAATACCGTTGTAAAAGGCAACAAAAGATGCGGTGAGGCGTCAATTGATAATAATTAACGTTGTTTTATTAAGCTTCGTATCTCAGCACAACATGCTGGGCTGGAAGGCTTCAAATACGGAGCATTCGTGCGTGCATAATTCCGCACCGCTGTTTTATGTTTTGGTAGGTATGCTGTAATTATTAAAGAATTTATTATGTTTATCTTTTCTGCGTTCAAAGGTTCTATAAAGTTTTATAATATCTCAGAGTTCTTAAAAAAAAGATTGAATATCGACATTTATTACGGCAGGTGCCGATAGAACTTTTTCAGTTATTTCGATAGAAAAATCAAATCACTACAATTTAATTGGGAATACTTGAGAAGTCTATGAACATAAAAAAAAGAGCCCAATTGAGTACTTCCTCTTTTTTGGAAATACGAGTAGGAAGAAAAATAAACATGTTACACTTTGATATACATCAGCTTTTGCTCATGTATATCAAAGTGTAACATGTTTATTTATCTTCCTACTCGTATTTCCTATATACATGAGCAAAAGCTTATGTATATCAAAGTGTAATATATTTTAGGAAAAACAGATTTAGTTTTTCACTTCGCAAGATCATGAATTTCTTTATGGTCAAAAGCAGACAAGAGAGAAAGTAAGTAAGAGGGAAAGTCAGCAAAGTGATGCAGACATAGTAATCTATTAATCAGACGCTGATTATACAAAAAAGATTAAAAAATTTGCTAAGCACATAACTACCGTCTCCATACCTATTGGTCTGCAAATGAAATTTGCAAAATAATTTAAACGTGGGTGTGTACAAAAATCAATTTCATTCCCCTTCAATTGTCAAGCTAAAGGCGGGACCTCTCTCGAACTTAGTAACAACGACTTACAAAGTTTTAGAGAAGAAATATACATTCTACATTGTTCAAAGAAATAAATGTACACCGCATAAAACCATTTATGCTGTGTAAATTTATTATTATTAATCAAATTATTTGTTTATTTATTATAATTTTTTATTGATTACAAAATATTTCTTTTTCAGTAAAATAATAATAATGGCAAAGTGCTGGGAAAGTCACATGTTGTTCTAAAGATAGCTTGCTTCAAATCCGAAGTGTAAAATGCATATTAGCATAGTTATTTCTATACACATGGCAATAATGTCTTAAAAAGCCCGTGTTATAATTACCATAATTTTTTCGAGTTCTGAGATACCTAATAAGGATTTAATTATAGCTTAAAGTTGAATTAAAACGAATATAAAACTAGACTACATAACGTGCAAATTTGTTTAGTTGTTTTTTATTACGAGCATTCCATAATTTATTATTGTTTATTCCAAATCGGTTGAAAGACAGAAATACCTATCATCATCATCATACTGTATTCCAGACTAGGCATGCTCCATCTAGGGCTAGTGTCGCTGACTTCCGTGGTCGTGCGAATTTGTGGTCAAATGCCTAGGATAAAAAATGTTCAGGATAAAAAAAAATAGTAAAAAAATATCATTAAAATTATCTTTATGAACATCAAGTTTAATTATTGTCGAACCGACTACATAATTGCAAAACAAGTGCTCTCTTCCATTACTTTAAATATTTTAAAGCCCTTCTAGTATCTTAAATATGCATTGTGCACCCGATAAATACATTTAAATTTATTCGCTGATCGGGCGCGTTTCGCTGCTAACGTATTTAAAAAGTGATTAGAAGTTAAATTGACACAATATGGACTTTTTGTAATCACAACGGAGCTTAATAGGAAACGAAATTATTCAATTTTTATTCAAATCAACGAGGCTGCATACAAGTTATTAAATCTGATATTTAATCGAATACGAAGAAAGAAGATCAAATACGTTCTCCTTTACCGAGATATTGATTTGCTTCAGAGCTGGTAAACGACTCGTCGTAATGACACAATATAATAAAATAAATTCATGGTTGGAACAGAGTTGCACAACTAGTTAGTACCGACAGACCGGCTATAGTTACCTATCCGTCGATTACTTTTAATTTAATGCCTACACGATTGCTTACATATTTGTTAGAATTAGTTGGGTGCAGTTTTGATAAATAATATGCGTTTTATATATAATAAAGTGCAAATTAATAAAACAGGTGGTATTAAATCAACCATAACAAACAAACAAAATTTTGTGATTAATCAGCAAGCTTTGGTCATAGCTTCTGTAGCGATTACAGGAAGTCTAACTACAATAACTTCTCCATAGTGGATTTCATAATAAAAACCAGAAAATGTAAGTTAGACAACAGCAAAAAGTTCGCAAATATAAAAAAGTAGCGTACTAAACCGCAAAAGTTGAGCGTGTAATATTTACTATGAGAATTGTGATTAAACTTACATTGTAGCTTTAGCGTTGGAGCCTTGGTACGTCTGTTATGTTACGGTGCTTATTGTAGGTATTCATGAAGGCGAATGTTTAGTCCCGTGGGGCAATGCAAAATCGCTCGTAGAATCACCCGTGTGCGCTCGACTTATGGTAATTACATTACGAATACGCTCGAGGCAAGAAATACGCGGAAGTTATTCACGTGCCATGAACAATTTATATATTAGAGAATTTTAAATGACTTTGTAATGTACATCATAACCACGTACAAGCGTTACAGTCAGGTCAAAGTAAGAAACAGATGATTAAAACGCAACTCCTTCTGGTTGACTTTGTTAGGGTATTTTCTTCAAGAGTTTCTTAATTTTCTTACTACTAGTCGTTTTCTCAGTCTTGGTGGTTCAAAGCACGTGTAAAAGCTTTTTAGTAAAATATCAAACTCTTTCAGCGCTCTTTGAGCTTTTTCCGCTTGATACATTTCTTTGATGTCTCGAACAAACGATGCTGTCGTTGCAGCTCTTACAACAGCAGGGTCTAATATTTCCAGGTCTAGTAGTAGTTTGAAATAAAAGCTTTCTATTTCACTCATTAGCTGCACTACGCTATCTTTAGGGTCTTCAGGATTACCAAAAATGTGGTAGTTCACAAACTTTATGCACGTGATCAATTTAATATTATCATACGATGAGTATAAATTTTTAAATTCAGTGTATAAAATTCTGAAAAACGCTTTTTTGTAAGCTTTTTCGACATCTTCATATAATTTTATGCGTCTTTTAAAAACTTCTACGTAAGCTTCTACATCATTTACATCTGACTCTAGTTGGTATTTGATAGAACGGAGTTTATTTGTCAAAGCATTACGAACAAAGCTTGTCGCTGCATCAATTTTCATATAGTTTGAGCATTGTTCACCGATATCTTCAAATATTTTCATTATCTCCGCGGGAGTCTGAAGGTAAAGCTGTGGAGTTCCTTTGTACCTCATTATTCTTATTTCATATTGATCTAAGGTTGTGTTGGAAGCGGTCTTGCGTGCTAGAGTTGGATTTTCCAGATTAATATAACTTATATTACCTAAATCGTGCACGTTAAGAAATCTTGCATAGTATATTAGTGTTTCAAATGTAACTGCCATATCACTCACATAATTCCTCGTTTTAACAAATTCAAAATAGACTACATCTAATTTATCACTTGCAACGATTAGCCTTTGTGCCATAACTTCAGCATTATCTTGCATTTCCCTACTCTGTGCATAGCTGTGGTTGATAAACTTTACAAAGAATCGTTTCATTATTTCAAAATTCTTCAGTACTTTCTCGTATTGATTTAGTTCACTTTTGTATTTGTCTTCAATTGCAATAATTTCATCATTCGCGAATGCAGCATCGGTTCGGAGAGTTGTAATATTCCTTAAATTTCTCATGTACTGTTTTGTATCTACAAATTGTCTTAAGGGTCTACCTACAATAATTTGGTAAAAGGAATGATCAAGGTCACAAATAGATTTAACATCAGCCATCACTATTGGGTCTGGTTTGAGATTCCTTGGCTTTCTTTTACCATCAAAGATTCTTTCGCGTGCAGGTAGGTCATAAGGATTTTCGGTATTTACTTTGACAACTTGGTCACGTTTTTTACTGAGTTTTATACCTTTTACCATATGAGGTACAGGTGCAGGCACAAATATAGGTCTTATATTCTCTTTATTCTTACAATTGACATCAAGTTTAGGAAGCTTCAAATGTTTGCTTTGGAGGGTAAACTCTCTTGCTACATTTGGAGGTACAGTTGTCGACCTAAAAAAAACGATGCTTAAGTATATCTATATTAAAATTAACAACCTAATAATTTTTGAAGACTATTTAGGTATATAAATGGGTATAAAAATAATTATAAAATGTACCTTATATTATGAACTATGAAACATGCTACTTAGCGGAAATACAATTAAACGTCGTGTTTGCAAAATAAAGTACGTTAAACTTTAAAAGACGTGGCAAAGGATTACAAATTTTCAGTTAAATTGATTTGTAAAATAATGTTCTAGACCGATTTTAACAAAATTAATAGGTGACCCGTTAAAATACCTTAAGTCTACATAAATATTTTTCACAACGTTTACACTGATAATCAGGAAATATACGTTAGGAACAAAAAAATAGGTTCCGATGAATTGAGAACTTCTCCTTTAAGTCGGTTAACAAAGATATTATCATATAATACATACCTAATTTTAATAAATAGCTGTGCTCTCCATTTATCACTTCAAATTATTCTCATTTTATAGAATTTTAGAAGTAGGTACACGTATCAACCTATATCAATCCTACTTAATGCTGAACATTTGATAGTACCTACTAAATGTAGCTTTGGTTGTCAAATGTACGAAAGTACTTACTTTTTCATGGCAATTTCCCTCAAATCAATTAAGGACTGTTTCCTTTATTTTGAATATCTTTGAAATAACAATTTAAATAGCCAAGCACTTATATAGAGGAACTATCAGCCCAGCATGCAGAATATGGAAAATAATACTGTCAATCATTGTCTGTCACCACATCTGTCACGGTACCTACTCGGTAAGCTTCCACAAAGCTTGTAGCACATAGGTAGGCATATTTGGATAATGAGTTTCCAAACCATATGTATTGTTTAGGTGCATTTATTTATGTCGTAGATAGAGATCTTCTTGTTCTCAATAAAAGCACTTGCCACAAAAATTACAATACTTACATAACGGGCATTAACCACAGCTTCCGGTTTTAGCATTTTATAAATTCAAAATAATTAATTATTATTATATTTACGATAAACGGTATATCTATGTTACCGGCCGATTTATTTCAATTTGAGATCAAAAGAGAGACTGAAGTCTCTCTTTTGTGATCATGAATATCCTAGTAAGAGATATGCGAATAGTTCCACCTTTTACCACGAAAGATTTGCTCGCATTTGTCGACTCCGAATGAGACAGCCAGTCAATTTAACGGACGACCCTAGCAACTGACCCTGCCTCAGGCGTAACTTCTCAGTGATCACTGTCGTAAGTGTTGCTTTTGAAGCCACTCGTATATTGGTGTAAGCCATAAGCTATTTTCACATACTTACAATACAATAATTATTATTCGCCCAAGAACAGGAGGACAAAATTTGCAACCTTAAGTGGCTATTAGCTTTCCAAATCGCAAAAAAATAAGGCATAACTATGTTTTTATTTTATTTTTGTTACTCGAGGTCGCATATTGGCGGTTTTATTCGAGGACCCTTAAGTCTTTCTTAGTACATCTTTATAATAGTATTCTATTCAATTTTTTTTTTGCGATTTTAGGCTCTGATGTGTCACGGTCACGTTTTGAAAATCTCAGTAGGATAAAATCATACTCTTATTATATATATGGTCACAGAAAAAATAGTAGAACAGAAGAGTACTTGGTAAACTATACGCCGCAAAAATTCTCAAAATATCGATAAAATGTAGAAGACGCTCACATTTATCTGTGCTATGGCCTATATTGAGTTAATTATTCATCTAATTCTATTATTCTATTAGGAACGCGGTGTTTAATCGTCCGGCAAGACAACGACAATTAATACAAGAAGTACATCATTTATCCAAACATGCTATAAATCCGTTAAAGTAAGTATTTCTTACTTTTCCGTCTGCATCTTGGGGTTATTGTAAATATCAATTTAAATGGTATCGAATATCAAACATCCCTTAATCTTAATCTGTTTCATGTTAAATCTCCTCAGCCTATATTTTAAGGCGTCAATGGGGTGAATCTTGCCGGACACCGGACGTAACCATCGAAACCTCGATGGTGCACACAACAATTTTCTAGATACGGGTGAAATATATATAAAATTTATCTTGATATATGATAGTTATAAACAATCCTATTCATATAGGCACACATAGACAATAAATACAAAGAAATAAATTAACAAATACTCTGCAAAAAGAATTCAAGACTCTACGAAGAAGTATGATAAAAAAAATTAAAAACCTCCGTCTTCGCCATTTTGAGGTGGTGGCGAATACACCTATCATAAAAAGAAAATTACAGTCGGTTCTACGTCTTCTTCGGTAATTACGATGCCACAGGTATGTCTACAAACTTTCGCCTTTTTAATATTAAGTTTACATAAAGCTGCGCTCTGCGGTGTTACCCGCGTTAATACAGGGTCTAAAATATCTCCGTACTAAATTTAATACAGCTCTTTTTTTTGTCGTGCACAGCTTGGCATTTGACCACAATTTCGCACGACTACGAAAGTCAGCAAAACTGTAGCTCTAGATGGAGCATGCCTAGTCTGGAATACACTGGCTCTCAAGGAAGAGCTGCCGGAACACATCGGTTCAGTATTATTAAAATAGAGCAAAAAAATCTGTCAAATGCGCACTAAGGGTTCCGTAGCATAATCTTACAACATTTAATCAAGGTTCGGCCTGTTGTCGTTGTGAATATCATCGAGCAAAAAATACTTTTGTTGCATGGGAGCCCCATCAAATTTTGATTTTATTCTGTATCTGTTTATTGTTATAGTAGAGTTCAACGGAAGCTGAAGAAGAAACGATTTTATGAAATACTCAAGCATGCCAGATTAACATATGGAAAATTACTTACATCCTGTACAGTATATCTACCAAATAAAATCTCTAAATACTGAGTAGAGATAATAGAGCAACACGAACATATATTTAATTATAAAAAAATATGTTTTGCTGAAATACTACTTTGCTTCAGATTAAATTTATGTAGGTTAAATTATGCCAAAACTTTTAGGTATCTATATTCTACCAAGACTCATACGGTCATAATAACACAATTATATTTACTTTCAGAGACACGTACACATAGCATAAACTATTATACTTTGAAAGGCACGAATATGTATCCATTTATTGATCTCCTTAGAAATAGAAATAAAAATAATTTATTGCTTAGAAACTGTGAACATAGGATGTTACATATACATAGTAGTTTCAACAGTTTGCCTCTTTCGAGCGTGTAATGATACAATTTAGTAGATAATAATTTTACGTCGTTAAGGGGAAAGGACTCGACTAACACAAAATCACTTTCGAGTTATGAGCGTTTAAAGTTTCAACTGTGATTCCTTTAACACAAATTTACATATAATATTAAAGTTTTTGCCTGTGAACCTAAGAAAATAGATTGTATTTTATTTATCCATTAAAATAGTTATATAACTATTTAGTGAATGGTGGGTTGAGTCCTTACAATTAAACTCAAATGATAAAGTGTATCCTTCTAGACAATTCCTGCTCCGATAAAGCCCAGGGAGAGAAATAAGTTTTTGTTATATGTATGTAAACTCAATGCTCTGTAGCGTCCGACCTTCGCTGCCAAATCCAAATTATTTTGATTGACAGCGTAAAAGAAACTCATGTCAGAGAATTATATATTTTGCTTTCTTTATATTGTTATTATGGTAATGAAATAATTTCAATTCAGTGAGCGTGTGCAGCTTTAGTTTTTCTGATGGTGATGAAACGTAGATACCTAGTTGTACGTGCGCGCATTCAGCACCACCGACGCGACGACCAACAACAACAACTCTCTAGCGCTATTATTTGAAGAAAAAACGCAGGCGAAGTGAGCATACAGCCGCGCTGCATAATATTTATATTAAGCGCACAAATGACGGTGTGAAATGAAGTGAAAGAGAGCCAGCCACGAAAACTTCAAGGTTATGCCTACGAGCATGCCTATTGGATCGGATTCGGTGCCTCTACCCACGTCGTGCCAAAGAAGGTTCTCCAAATGTCCCCGTAATCGTGTGTGCGGGGGTTTTAAGAGGCCATCGTTCCCGTAGCGAGAACTTAGTCATAGTCCCCGTCCGTGTCCATGTGCAGTTTTGTCGTGGTGAATAAAACCACAGCGACCCTGCCGCCCGTCCCATTACCTACGCGTCCCGGGAAGAGTCGAGTGAAACGTATCAGTGTCTTACATTTTGTGCGTGTTATAATGTTTTTATTCTAAAACTTATCTGTGATTAAATACGAATACAAATTGGAGGCTAGACAAAAATAAATAAAATACCTAGTAGTAGTTTCAGTAGGGGCGTAATATCTCTCCTGTAACGTGCCATTTATGTTTCTGGTGTGTTGTCTATAAATTTATTTCTGTATTTTTAATCCCTCACCAAATTAATTGTTTTTATGAGAAGTTGAGTTTGAGGAGGCGTCAGGCAAATTGGTAAGGAAACTCTTCATGAACTCGTTTATTATATCCGTATTAATTTGTTTCGCTCAATACCTAGGTAATGAAAAATTTTGCCATTAGTAGGTATGTCGAAAAGAAAAATAAAAGAAAACAAAAACGTCCCCCGGCACCTGGGATCGAATCAACGCCCTCTAGGTTGTGAGGCAGAAGGTTTATCTACTAGGCTACCGCGGCGTGACGCAATATGTCGAATAAATTCTATACAAGCTACACATGTTTTTTTTTAAATTTGTTTTTCATGTTTTTTTATTTATTTTAATATAAAGTGCAACTTTTAAAAAAGTTTTTGTCAAAATCCAGCGAAAAAACTTTTGAAGAAGACGGGCTATTGTAAAAAATTTGTAAATAAAATATCATGCAGCAAGTATAGAAGTTATTTGTTATATAGAAATGAGCGGTGGTAGCCTAGTCGGTAACCCCCTTGCCTTGCAAGCGAACGGTCGCGGGTTCGATCCCGGGTTTCGGCAGGCCTGCACCTCTGCGTTTTGTGACTTATGTGCAGATTAGGAACTAATTACCACTAGCTCCGGTGAAGGAAAACATCGACAGATAAACCCCCAAATATAATTGGGTACATTTAGGGAATAAGCATAATTAGTAGATATAAGTAATATAGGTACACTGCAGTGTTTTAGGTAATATATAAGAATTAATGAATAAATTAAGGACTTATTAGTAAAGTTAGTAAGTAAGTGTATGTATGTTATAAATATTTTCTCGCTTACAAACTTACAAATTTAGTATTGGTAAAGAAAAATAAGTTTTTGTTATATTTATGTAAACTCAATGCTCTGTAGCGTCCGACCTTCGCTGCCAAATCCAAATTATTTTGATTGACAGCGTAAAAGAAACTCATGTCAGAGAATTATATATTTTGCTTTCTTTATATTGTTATTATGGTAATGAAATAATTTCAATTCAGTGAGCGTGTGCAGCTTTAGTTTTTCTGATGGTGATGAAACGTAGATACCTAGTTGTACGTGCGCGCATTCAGCACCACCGACGCGACGACCAACAACAACAACTCTCTAGCGCTATTATTTGAAGAAAAAACGCAGGCGAAGTGAGCATACAGCCGCGCTGCATAATATTTATATTAAGCGCACAAATGACGGTGTGAAATGAAGTGAAAGAGAGCCAGCCACGAAAACTTCAAGGTTATGCCTACGAGCATGCCTATTGGATCGGATTCGGTGCCTCTACCCACGTCGTGCCAAAGAAGGTTCTCCAAATGTCCCCGTAATCGTGTGTGCGGGGGTTTTAAGAGGCCATCGTTCCCGTAGCGAGAACTTAGTCATAGTCCCCGTCCGTGTCCATGTGCAGTTTTGTCGTGGTGAATAAAACCACAGCGACCCTGCCGCCCGTCCCATTACCTACGCGTCCCGGGAAGAGTCGAGTGAAACGTATCAGTGTCTTACATTTTGTGCGTGTTATAATGTTTTTATTCTAAAACTTATCTGTGATTAAATACGAATACAAATTGGAGGCTAGACAAAAATAAATAAAATACCTAGTAGTAGTTTCAGTAGGGGCGTAATATCTCTCCTGTAACGTGCCATTTATGTTTCTGGTGTGTTGTCTATAAATTTATTTCTGTATTTTTAATCCCTCACCCAATTAATAGTTTTTATGAGAAGTTGAGTTTGAGGAGGCGTCAGGCAAATTGGTAAGGAAACTCTTCATGAACTCGTTTGTTATATCCGTATTAATTTGTTTCGCTCAATACCTAGGTAATGAAAAATTTTGCCATTAGTAGGTATGTCGAAAAGAAAAATAAAAGAAAACAAAAACGTCCCCCGGCACCTGGGATCGAATCAACGCCCTCAAGGTTGTGAGGCAGAAGGTTTATCTACTAGGCTACCGCGGCGTGACGCAATATGTCGAATAAATTCTATACAAGCTACACATGTTTTTTTTTAAATTTGTTTTTCATGTTTTTTTATTTATTTTAATATAAAGTGCAACTTTTAAAAAAGTTTTCGTCAAAATCCAGCGAAAAAACTTTTGAAGAAGACGGGCTATTGTTAAAAATTTGTAAATAAAATATCATGCAGCAAGTATAGAAGTTATTTGTTATATAGAAATGAGCGGTGGTAGCCTAGTCGGTAACCCCCTTGCCTTGCAAGCGAACGGTCGCGGGTTCGATCCCGGGTTTCGGCAGGCCTGCACCTCTGCGTTTTGTGACTTATGTGCAGATTAGGAACTAATTACCACTAGCTCCGGTGAAGGAAAACATCGACAGATAAACCCCCAAATATAATTGGGTACATTTAGGGAATAAGCATAATTAGTAGATATAAGTAATATAGGTACACTGCAGTGTTTTAGGTAATATATAAGAATTAATGAATAAATTAAGGACTTATTAGTAAAGTTAGTAAGTAAGTGTATGTATGTTATAAATATTTTCTCGCTTACAAACTTACAAATTTAGTATTGGTAAAGAAAAATAAGTTTTTGTTATATTTATGTAAACTCAATGCTCTGTAGCGTCCGACCTTCGCTGCCAAATCCAAATTATTTTGATTGACAGCGTAAAAGAAACTCATGTCAGAGAATTATATATTTTGCTTTCTTTATATTGTTATTATGGTAATGAAATAATTTCAATTCAGTGAGCGTGTGCAGCTTTAGTTTTTCTGATGGTGATGAAACGTAGATACCTAGTTGTACGTGCGCGCATTCAGCACCACCGACGCGACGACCAACAACAACAACTCTCTAGCGCTATTATTTGAAGAAAAAACGCAGGCGAAGTGAGCATACAGCCGCGCTGCATAATATTTATATTAAGCGCACAAATGACGGTGTGAAATGAAGTGAAAGAGAGCCAGCCACGAAAACTTCAAGGTTATGCCTACGAGCATGCCTATTGGATCGGATTCGGTGCCTCTACCCACGTCGTGCCAAAGAAGGTTCTCCAAATGTCCCCGTAATCGTGTGTGCGGGGGTTTTAAGAGGCCATCGTTCCCGTAGCGAGAACTTAGTCATAGTCCCCGTCCGTGTCCATGTGCAGTTTTGTCGTGGTGAATAAAACCACAGCGACCCTGCCGCCCGTCCCATTACCTACGCGTCCCGGGAAGAGTCGAGTGAAACGTATCAGTGTCTTACATTTTGTGCGTGTTATAATGTTTTTATTCTAAAACTTATCTGTGATTAAATACGAATACAAATTGGAGGCTAGACAAAAATAAATAAAATACCTAGTAGTAGTTTCAGTAGGGGCGTAATATCTCTCCTGTAACGTGCCATTTATGTTTCTGGTGTGTTGTCTATAAATTTATTTCTGTATTTTTAATCCCTCACCAAATTAATTGTTTTTATGAGAAGTTGAGTTTGAGGAGGCGTCAGGCAAATTGGTAAGGAAACTCTTCATGAACTCGTTTATTATATCCGTATTAATTTGTTTCGCTCAATACCTAGGTAATGAAAAATTTTGCCATTAGTAGGTATGTCGAAAAGAAAAATAAAAGAAAACAAAAACGTCCCCCGGCACCTGGGATCGAATCAACGCCCTCTAGGTTGTGAGGCAGAAGGTTTATCTACTAGGCTACCGCGGCGTGACGCAATATGTCGAATAAATTCTATACAAGCTACACATGTTTTTTTTTAAATTTGTTTTTCATGTTTTTTTATTTATTTTAATATAAAGTGCAACTTTTAAAAAAGTTTTTGTCAAAATCCAGCGAAAAAACTTTTGAAGAAGACGGGCTATTGTAAAAAATTTGTAAATAAAATATCATGCAGCAAGTATAGAAGTTATTTGTTATATAGAAATGAGCGGTGGTAGCCTAGTCGGTAACCCCCTTGCCTTGCAAGCGAACGGTCGCGGGTTCGATCCCGGGTTTCGGCAGGCCTGCACCTCTGCGTTTTGTGACTTATGTGCAGATTAGGAACTAATTACCACTAGCTCCGGTGAAGGAAAACATCGACAGATAAACCCCCAAATATAATTGGGTACATTTAGGGAATAAGCATAATTAGTAGATATAAGTAATATAGGTACACTGCAGTGTTTTAGGTAATATATAAGAATTAATGAATAAATTAAGGACTTATTAGTAAAGTTAGTAAGTAAGTGTATGTATGTTATAAATATTTTCTCGCTTACAAACTTACAAATTTAGTATTGGTAAAGAAAAATAAGTTTTTGTTATATTTATGTAAACTCAATGCTCTGTAGCGTCCGACCTTCGCTGCCAAATCCAAATTATTTTGATTGACAGCGTAAAAGAAACTCATGTCAGAGAATTATATATTTTGCTTTCTTTATATTGTTATTATGGTAATGAAATAATTTCAATTCAGTGAGCGTGTGCAGCTTTAGTTTTTCTGATGGTGATGAAACGTAGATACCTAGTTGTACGTGCGCGCATTCAGCACCACCGACGCGACGACCAACAACAACAACTCTCTAGCGCTATTGTTTGAAGAAAAAACGTAGGCGAAGTGAGCATACAGCCGCGCTGCATAATATTTATATTAAGCGCACAAATGACGGTGTGAAATGAAGTGAAAGAGAGCCAGCCACGAAAACTTCAAGGTTATGCCTACGAGCATGCCTATTGGATCGGATTCGGTGCCTCTACCCACGTCGTGCCAAAGAAGGTTCTCCAAATGTCCCCGTAATCGTGTGTGCGGGGGTTTTAAGAGGCCATCGTTCCCGTAGCGAGAACTTAGTCATAGTCCCCGTCCGTGTCCATGTGCAGTTTTGTCGTGGTGAATAAAACCACAGCGACCCTGCCGCCCGTCCCATTACCTACGCGTCCCGGGAAGAGTCGAGTGAAACGTATCAGTGTCTTACATTTTGTGCGTGTTATAATGTTTTTATTCTAAAACTTATCTGTGATTAAATACGAATACAAATTGGAGGCTAGACAAAAATAAATAAAATACCTAGTAGTAGTTTCAGTAGGGGCGTAATATCTCTCCTGTAACGTGCCATTTATGTTTCTGGTGTGTTGTCTATAAATTTATTTCTGTATTTTTAATCCCTCACCAAATTAATTGTTTTTATGAGAAGTTGAGTTTGAGGAGGCGTCAGGCAAATTGGTAAGGAAACTCTTCATGAACTCGTTTATTATATCCGTATTAATTTGTTTCGCTCAATACCTAGGTAATGAAAAATTTTGCCATTAGTAGGTATGTCGAAAAGAAAAATAAAAGAAAACAAAAACGTCCCCCGGCACCTGGGATCGAATCAACGCCCTCTAGGTTGTGAGGCAGAAGGTTTATCTACTAGGCTACCGCGGCGTGACGCAATATGTCGAATAAATTCTATACAAGCTACACATGTTTTTTTTTAAATTTGTTTTTCATGTTTTTTTATTTATTTTAATATAAAGTGCAACTTTTAAAAAAGTTTTTGTCAAAATCCAGCGAAAAAACTTTTGAAGAAGACGGGCTATTGTAAAAAATTTGTAAATAAAATATCATGCAGCAAGTATAGAAGTTATTTGTTATATAGAAATGAGCGGTGGTAGCCTAGTCGGTAACCCCCTTGCCTTGCAAGCGAACGGTCGCGGGTTCGATCCCGGGTTTCGGCAGGCCTGCACCTCTGCGTTTTGTGACTTATGTGCAGATTAGAAACTAATTACCACTAGCTCCGGTGAAGGAAAACATCGACAGATAAACCCCCAAATATAATTGGGTACATTTAGGGAATAAGCATAATTAGTAGATATAAGTAATATAGGTACACTGCAGTGTTTTAGGTAATATATAAGAATTAATGAATAAATTAAGGACTTATTAGTAAAGTTAGTAAGTAAGTGTATGTATGTATGTATGTTATAAATATTTTCTCGCTTACAAACTTACAAATTTAGTATTGGTAAAGAGAAATAAGTTTTTGTTATATGTATGTAAACTCAATGCTCTGTAGCGTCCGACCTTCGCTGCCAAATCCAAATTATTTTGATTGACAGCGTAAAAGAAACTCATGTCAGAGAATTATATATTTTGCTTTCTTTATATTGTTATTATGGTAATTAAATAATTTCAATTCAGTGAGCGTGTGCAGCTTTAGTTTTTCTGATGGTGATGAAACGTAGATACCTAGTTGTACGTGCACGCATTCAGCACCACCGACGCGACGACCAACAACAACAACTCTCTAGCGCTATTGTTTGAAGAAAAAACGTAGGCGAAGTGAGCATACAGCCGCGCTGCATAATATTTATATTAAGCGCACAAATGACGGTGTGAAATGAAGTGAAAGAGAGCCAGCCACGAAAACTTCAAGGTTATGCCTACGAGCATGCCTATTGGATCGGATTCGGTGCCTCTACCCACGTCGTGCCAAAGAAGGTTCTCCAAATGTCCCCGTAATCGTGTGTGCGGGGGTTTTAAGAGGCCATCGTTCCCGTAGCGAGAACTTAGTCATAGTCCCCGTCCGTGTCCATGTGCAGTTTTGTCGTGGTGAATAAAACCACAGCGACCCTGCCGCCCGTCCCATTACCTACGCGTCCCGGGAAGAGTCGAGTGAAACGTATCAGTGTCTTACATTTTGTGCGTGTTATAATGTTTTTATTCTAAAACTTATCTGTGATTAAATACGAATACAAATTGGAGGCTAGACAAAAATAAATAAAATACCTAGTAGTAGTTTCAGTAGGGGCGTAATATCTCTCCTGTAACGTGCCATTTATGTTTCTGGTGTGTTGTCTATAAATTTATTTCTGTATTTTTAATCCCTCACCCAATTAATAGTTTTTATGAGAAGTTGAGTTTGAGGAGGCGTCAGGCAAATTGGTAAGGAAACTCTTCATGAACTCGTTTATTATATCCGTATTAATTTGTTTCGCTCAATACCTAGGTAATGAAAAATTTTGCCATTAGTAGGTATGTCGAAAAGAAAAATAAAAGAAAACAAAAACGTCCCCCGGCACCTGGGATCGAATCAACGCCCTCAAGGTTGTGAGGCAGAAGGTTTATCTACTAGGCTACCGCGGCGTGACGCAATATGTCGAATAAATTCTATACAAGCTACACATGTTTTTTTTTAAATTTGTTTTTCATGTTTTTTTATTTATTTTAATATAAAGTGCAACTTTTAAAAAAGTTTTCGTCAAAATCCAGCGAAAAAACTTTTGAAGAAGACGGGCTATTGTTAAAAATTTGTAAATAAAATATCATGCAGCAAGTATAGAAGTTATTTGTTATATAGAAATGAGCGGTGGTAGCCTAGTCGGTAACCCCCTTGCCTTGCAAGCGAACGGTCGCGGGTTCGATCCCGGGTTTCGGCAGGCCTGCACCTCTGCGTTTTGTGACTTATGTGCAGATTAGGAACTAATTACCACTAGCTCCGGTGAAGGAAAACATCGACAGATAAACCCCCAAATATAATTGGGTACATTTAGGGAATAAGCATAATTAGTAGATATAAGTAATATAGGTACACTGCAGTGTTTTAGGTAATATATAAGAATTAATGAATAAATTAAGGACTTATTAGTAAAGTTAGTAAGTAAGTGTATGTATGTTATAAATATTTTCTCGCTTACAAACTTACAAATTTAGTATTGGTAAAGAAAAATAAGTTTTTGTTATATTTATGTAAACTCAATGCTCTGTAGCGTCCGACCTTCGCTGCCAAATCCAAATTATTTTGATTGACAGCGTAAAAGAAACTCATGTCAGAGAATTATATATTTTGCTTTCTTTATATTGTTATTATGGTAATGAAATAATTTCAATTCAGTGAGCGTGTGCAGCTTTAGTTTTTCTGATGGTGATGAAACGTAGATACCTAGTTGTACGTGCGCGCATTCAGCACCACCGACGCGACGACCAACAACAACAACTCTCTAGCGCTATTGTTTGAAGAAAAAACGTAGGCGAAGTGAGCATACAGCCGCGCTGCATAATATTTATATTAAGCGCACAAATGACGGTGTGAAATGAAGTGAAAGAGAGCCAGCCACGAAAACTTCAAGGTTATGCCTACGAGCATGCTTATTGGATCGGATTCGGTGCCTCTACCCACGTCGTGCCAAAGAAGGTTCTCCAAATGTCCCCGTAATCGTGTGTGCGGGGGTTTTAAGAGGCCATCGTTCCCGTAGCGAGAACTTAGTCATAGTCCCCGTCCGTGTCCATGTGCAGTTTTGTCGTGGTGAATAAAACCACAGCGACCCTGCCGCCCGTCCCATTACCTACGCGTCCCGGGAAGAGTCGAGTGAAACGTATCAGTGTCTTACATTTTGTGCGTGTTATAATGTTTTTATTCTAAAACTTATCTGTGATTAAATACGAATACAAATTGGAGGCTAGACAAAAATAAATAAAATACCTAGTAGTAGTTTCAGTAGGGGCGTAATATCTCTCCTGTAACGTGCCATTTATGTTTCTGGTGTGTTGTCTATAAATTTATTTCTGTATTTTTAATCCCTCACCAAATTAATTGTTTTTATGAGAAGTTGAGTTTGAGGAGGCGTCAGGCAAATTGGTAAGGAAACTCTTCATGAACTCGTTTATTATATCCGTATTAATTTGTTTCGCTCAATACCTAGGTAATGAAAAATTTTGCCATTAGTAGGTATGTCGAAAAGAAAAATAAAAGAAAACAAAAACGTCCCCCGGCACCTGGGATCGAATCAACGCCCTCAAGGTTGTGAGGCAGAAGGTTTATCTACTAGGCTACCGCGGCGTGACGCAATATGTCGAATAAATTCTATACAAGCTACACATGTTTTTTTTTAAATTTGTTTTTCATGTTTTTTTATTTATTTTAATATAAAGTGCAACTTTTAAAAAAGTTTTCGTCAAAATCCAGCGAAAAAACTTTTGAAGAGGACGGGCTATTGTTAAAAATTTGTAAATAAAATATCATGCAGCAAGTATAGAAGTTATTTGTTATATAGAAATGAGCGGTGGTAGCCTAGTCGGTAACCTCCTTGCCTTGCAAGCGAACGGTCGCGGGTTCGATCCCGGGTTTCGGCAGGCCTGCACCTCTGCGTTTTGTGACTTATGTGCAGATTAGGAACTAATTACCACTAGCTCCGGTGAAGGAAAACATCGACAGATAAACCCCCAAATATAATTGGGTACATTTAGGGAATAAGCATAATTAGTAGATATAAGTAATATAGGTACACTGCAGTGTTTTAGGTAATATATAAGAATTAATGAATAAATTAAGGACTTATTAGTAAAGTTAGTAAGTAAGTGTATGTATGTTATAAATATTTTCTCGCTTACAAACTTACAAATTTAGTATTGGTAAAGAAAAATAAGTTTTTGTTATATTTATGTAAACTCAATGCTCTGTAGCGTCCGACCTTCGCTGCCAAATCCAAATTATTTTGATTGACAGCGTAAAAGAAACTCATGTCAGAGAATTATATATTTTGCTTTCTTTATATTGTTATTATGGTAATGAAATAGTTTCAATTCAGTGAGCGTGTGCAGCTTTAGTTTTTCTGATGGTGATGAAACGTAGATACCTAGTTGTACGTGCGCGCATTCAGCACCACCGACGCGACGACCAACAACAACAACTCTCTAGCGCTATTGTTTGAAGAAAAAACGCAGGCGAAGTGAGCATACAGCCGCGCTGCATAATATTTATATTAAGCGCACAAATGACGGTGTGAAATGAAGTGAAAGAGAGCCAGCCACGAAAACTTCAAGGTTATGCCTACGAGCATGCCTATTGGATCGGATTCGGTGCCTCTACCCACGTCGTGCCAAAGAAGGTTCTCCAAATGTCCCCGTAATCGTGTGTGCGGGGGTTTTAAGAGGCCATCGTTCCCGTAGCGAGAACTTAGTCATAGTCCCCGTCCGTGTCCATGTGCAGTTTTGTCGTGGTGAATAAAACCACAGCGACCCTGCCGCCCGTCCCATTACCTACGCGTCCCGGGAAGAGTCGAGTGAAACGTATCAGTGTCTTACATTTTGTGCGTGTTATAATGTTTTTATTCTAAAACTTATCTGTGATTAAATACGAATACAAATTGGAGGCTAGACAAAAATAAATAAAATACCTAGTAGTAGTTTCAGTAGGGGCGTAATATCTCTCCTGTAACGTGCCATTTATGTTTCTGGTGTGTTGTCTATAAATTTATTTCTGTATTTTTAATCCCTCACCAAATTAATTGTTTTTATGAGAAGTTGAGTTTGAGGAGGCGTCAGGCAAATTGGTAAGGAAACTCTTCATGAACTCGTTTATTATATCCGTATTAATTTGTTTCGCTCAATACCTAGGTAATGAAAAATTTTGCCATTAGTAGGTATGTCGAAAAGAAAAATAAAAGAAAACAAAAACGTCCCCCGGCACCTGGGATCGAATCAACGCCCTCAAGGTTGTGAGGCAGAAGGTTTATCTACTAGGCTACCGCGGCGTGACGCAATATGTCGAATAAATTCTATACAAGCTACACATGTTTTTTTTTAAATTTGTTTTTCATGTTTTTTTATTTATTTTAATATAAAGTGCAACTTTTAAAAAAGTTTTCGTCAAAATCCAGCGAAAAAACTTTTGAAGAGGACGGGCTATTGTTAAAAATTTGTAAATAAAATATCATGCAGCAAGTATAGAAGTTATTTGTTATATAGAAATGAGCGGTGGTAGCCTAGTCGGTAACCCCCTTGCCTTGCAAGCGAACGGTCGCGGGTTCGATCCCGGGTTTCGGCAGGCCTGCACCTCTGCGTTTTGTGACTTATGTGCAGATTAGGAACTAATTACCACTAGCTCCGGTGAAGGAAAACATCGACAGATAAACCCCCAAATATAATTGGGTACATTTAGGGAATAAGCATAATTAGTAGATATAAGTAATATAGGTACACTGCAGTGTTTTAGGTAATATATAAGAATTAATGAATAAATTAAGGACTTATTAGTAAAGTTAGTAAGTAAGTGTATGTATGTTATAAATATTTTCTCGCTTACAAACTTACAAATTTAGAATTGGTAAAGAAAAATAAGTTTTTGTTATATTTATGTAAACTCAATGCTCTGTAGCGTCCGACCTTCGCTGCCAAATCCAAATTATTTTGATTGACAGCGTAAAAGAAACTCATGTCAGAGAATTATATATTTTGCTTTCTTTATATTGTTATTATGGTAATGAAATAATTTCAATTCAGTGAGCGTGTGCAGCTTTAGTTTTTCTGATGGTGATGAAACGTAGATACCTAGTTGTACGTGCGCGCATTCAGCACCACCGACGCGACGACCAACAACAACAACTCTCTAGCGCTATTGTTTGAAGAAAAAACGCAGGCGAAGTGAGCATACAGCCGCGCTGCATAATATTTATATTAAGCGCACAAATGACGGTGTGAAATGAAGTGAAAGAGAGCCAGCCACGAAAACTTCAAGGTTATGCCTACGAGCATGCCTATTGGATCGGATTCGGTGCCTCTACCCACGTCGTGCCAAAGAAGGTTCTCCAAATGTCCCCGTAATCGTGTGTGCGGGGGTTTTAAGAGGCCATCGTTCCCGTAGCGAGAACTTAGTCATAGTCCCCGTCCGTGTCCATGTGCAGTTTTGTCGTGGTGAATAAAACCACAGCGACCCTGCCGCCCGTCCCATTACCTACGCGTCCCGGGAAGAGTCGAGTGAAACGTATCAGTGTCTTACATTTTGTGCGTGTTATAATGTTTTTATTCTAAAACTTATCTGTGATTAAATACGAATACAAATTGGAGGCTAGACAAAAATAAATAAAATACCTAGTAGTAGTTTCAGTAGGGGCGTAATATCTCTCCTGTAACGTGCCATTTATGTTTCTGGTGTGTTGTCTATAAATTTATTTCTGTATTTTTAATCCCTCACCAAATTAATTGTTTTTATGAGAAGTTGAGTTTGAGGAGGCGTCAGGCAAATTGGTAAGGAAACTCTTCATGAACTCGTTTATTATATCCGTATTAATTTGTTTCGCTCAATACCTAGGTAATGAAAAATTTTGCCATTAGTAGGTATGTCGAAAAGAAAAATAAAAGAAAACAAAAACGTCCCCCGGCACCTGGGATCGAATCAACGCCCTCAAGGTTGTGAGGCAGAAGGTTTATCTACTAGGCTACCGCGGCGTGACGCAATATGTCGAATAAATTCTATACAAGCTACACATGTTTTTTTTTAAATTTGTTTTTCATGTTTTTTTATTTATTTTAATATAAAGTGCAACTTTTAAAAAAGTTTTCGTCAAAATCCAGCGAAAAAACTTTTGAAGAAGACGGGCTATTGTTAAAAATTTGTAAATAAAATATCATGCAGCAAGTATAGAAGTTATTTGTTACATAGAAATGAGCGGTGGTAGCCTAGTCGGTAACCCCCTTGCCTTGCAAGCGAACGGTCGCGGGTTCGATCCCGGGTTTCGGCAGGCCTGCACCTCTGCGTTTTGTGACTTATGTGCAGATTAGGAACTAATTACCACTAGCTCCGGTGAAGGAAAACATCGACAGATAAACCCCCAAATATAATTGGGTACATTTAGGGAATAAGCATAATTAGTAGATATAAGTAATATAGGTACACTGCAGTGTTTTAGGTAATATATAAGAATTAATGAATAAATTAAGGACTTATTAGTAAAGTAAGTAAGTGTATGTATGTTATAAATATTTTCTCGCTTACAAACTTACAAATTTAGTATTGGTAAAGAGAAATAAGTTTTGTTATATGTATGTAAACTCAATGCTCTGTAGCGTCCGACCTTCGCTGCCAAATCCAAATTATTTTGATTGACAGCGTAAAAGAAACTCATGTCAGAGAATTATATATTTTGCTTTCTTTATATTGTTATTATGGTAATGAAATAATTTCAATTCAGTGAGCGTGTGCAGCTTTAGTTTTTCTGATGGTGATGAAACGTAGATACCTAGTTGTACGTGCGCGCATTCAGCACCACCGACGCGACGACCAACAACAACAACTCTCTAGCGCTATTGTTTGAAGAAAAAACACAGGCGAAGTGAGCATACAGCCGCGCTGCATAATATTTATATTAAGCGCACAAATGACGGTGTGAAATGAAGTGAAAGAGAGCCAGCCACGAAAACTTCAAGGTTATGCCTACGAGCATGCTTATTGGATCGGATTCGGTGCCTCTACCCACGTCGTGCCAAAGAAGGTTCTCCAAATGTCCCCGTAATCGTGTGTGCGGGGGTTTTAAGAGGCCATCGTTCCCGTAGCGAGAACTTAGTCATAGTCCCCGTCCGTGTCCATGTGCAGTTTTGTCGTGGTGAATAAAACCACAGCGACCCTGCCGCCCGTCCCATTACCTACGCGTCCCGGGAAGAGTCGAGTGAAACGTATCAGTGTCTTACATTTTGTGCGTGTTATAATGTTTTTATTCTAAAACTTATCTGTGATTAAATACGAATACAAATTGGAGGCTAGACAAAAATAAATAAAATACCTAGTAGTAGTTTCAGTAGGGGCGTAATATCTCTCCTGTAACGTGCCATTTATGTTTCTGGTGTGTTGTCTATAAATTTATTTCTGTATTTTTAATCCCTCACCAAATTAATTGTTTTTATGAGAAGTTGAGTTTGAGGAGGCGTCAGGCAAATTGGTAAGGAAACTCTTCATGAACTCGTTTATTATATCCGTATTAATTTGTTTCGCTCAATACCTAGGTAATGAAAAATTTTGCCATTAGTAGGTATGTCGAAAAGAAAAATAAAAGAAAACAAAAACGTCCCCCGGCACCTGGGATCGAATCAACGCCCTCAAGGTTGTGAGGCAGAAGGTTTATCTACTAGGCTACCGCGGCGTGACGCAATATGTCGAATAAATTCTATACAAGCTACACATGTTTTTTTTTAAATTTGTTTTTCATGTTTTTTTATTTATTTTAATATAAAGTGCAACTTTTAAAAAAGTTTTCGTCAAAATCCAGCGAAAAAACTTTTGAAGAGGACGGGCTATTGTTAAAAATTTGTAAATAAAATATCATGCAGCAAGTATAGAAGTTATTTGTTATATAGAAATGAGCGGTGGTAGCCTAGTCGGTAACCTCCTTGCCTTGCAAGCGAACGGTCGCGGGTTCGATCCCGGGTTTCGGCAGGCCTGCACCTCTGCGTTTTGTGACTTATGTGCAGATTAGGAACTAATTACCACTAGCTCCGGTGAAGGAAAACATCGACAGATAAACCCCCAAATATAATTGGGTACATTTAGGGAATAAGCATAATTAGTAGATATAAGTAATATAGGTACACTGCAGTGTTTTAGGTAATATATAAGAATTAATGAATAAATTAAGGACTTATTAGTAAAGTTAGTAAGTAAGTGTATGTATGTTATAAATATTTTCTCGCTTACAAACTTACAAATTTAGTATTGGTAAAGAAAAATAAGTTTTTGTTATATTTATGTAAACTCAATGCTCTGTAGCGTCCGACCTTCGCTGCCAAATCCAAATTATTTTGATTGACAGCGTAAAAGAAACTCATGTCAGAGAATTATATATTTTGCTTTCTTTATATTGTTATTATGGTAATGAAATAGTTTCAATTCAGTGAGCGTGTGCAGCTTTAGTTTTTCTGATGGTGATGAAACGTAGATACCTAGTTGTACGTGCGCGCATTCAGCACCACCGACGCGACGACCAACAACAACAACTCTCTAGCGCTATTATTTGAAGACAAGACGCAGGCGAAGTGAGCATACAGCCGCGCTGCATAATATTTATATTAAGCGCACAAATGACGGTGTAAAATGAAGTGAAAGAGAGCCAGCCACGAAAACTTCAAGGTTATGCCTACGAGCATGCCTATTGGATCGGATTCGGTGCCTCTACCCACGTCGTGCCAAAGAAGGTTCTCCAAATGTCCCCGTAATCGTGTGTGCGGGGGTTTTAAGAGGCCATCGTTCCCGTAGCGAGAACTTAGTCATAGTCCCCGTCCGTGTCCATGTGCAGTTTTGTCGTGGTGAATAAAACCACAGCGACCCTGCCGCCCGTCCCATTACCTACGCGTCCCGGGAAGAGTCGAGTGAAACGTATCAGTGTCTTACATTTTGTGCGTGTTATAATGTTTTTATTCTAAAACTTATCTGTGATTAAATACGAATACAAATTGGAGGCTAGACAAAAATAAATAAAATACCTAGTAGTAGTTTCAGTAGGGGCGTAATATCTCTCCTGTAACGTGCCATTTATGTTTCTGGTGTGTTGTCTATAAATTTATTTCTGTATTTTTAATCCCTCACCAAATTAATTGTTTTTATGAGAAGTTGAGTTTGAGGAGGCGTCAGGCAAATTGGTAAGGAAACTCTTCATGAACTCGTTTATTATATCCGTATTAATTTGTTTCGCTCAATACCTAGGTAATGAAAAATTTTGCCATTAGTAGGTATGTCGAAAAGAAAAATAAAAGAAAACAAAAACGTCCCCCGGCACCTGGGATCGAATCAACGCCCTCAAGGTTGTGAGGCAGAAGGTTTATCTACTAGGCTACCGCGGCGTGACGCAATATGTCGAATAAATTCTATACAAGCTACACATGTTTTTTTTTAAATTTGTTTTTCATGTTTTTTTATTTATTTTAATATAAAGTGCAACTTTTAAAAAAGTTTTCGTCAAAATCCAGCGAAAAAACTTTTGAAGAGGACGGGCTATTGTTAAAAATTTGTAAATAAAATATCATGCAGCAAGTATAGAAGTTATTTGTTATATAGAAATGAGCGGTGGTAGCCTAGTCGGTAACCCCCTTGCCTTGCAAGCGAACGGTCGCGGGTTCGATCCCGGGTTTCGGCAGGCCTGCACCTCTGCGTTTTGTGACTTATGTGCAGATTAGGAACTAATTACCACTAGCTCCGGTGAAGGAAAACATCGACAGATAAACCCCCAAATATAATTGGGTACATTTAGGGAATAAGCATAATTAGTAGATATAAGTAATATAGGTACACTGCAGTGTTTTAGGTAATATATAAGAATTAATGAATAAATTAAGGACTTATTAGTAAAGTTAGTAAGTAAGTGTATGTATGTTATAAATATTTTCTCGCTTACAAACTTACAAATTTAGAATTGGTAAAGAAAAATAAGTTTTTGTTATATTTATGTAAACTCAATGCTCTGTAGCGTCCGACCTTCGCTGCCAAATCCAAATTATTTTGATTGACAGCGTAAAAGAAACTCATGTCAGAGAATTATATATTTTGCTTTCTTTATATTGTTATTATGGTAATGAAATAATTTCAATTCAGTGAGCGTGTGCAGCTTTAGTTTTTCTGATGGTGATGAAACGTAGATACCTAGTTGTACGTGCGCGCATTCAGCACCACCGACGCGACGACCAACAACAACAACTCTCTAGCGCTATTGTTTGAAGAAAAAACGCAGGCGAAGTGAGCATACAGCCGCGCTGCATAATATTTATATTAAGCGCACAAATGACGGTGTGAAATGAAGTGAAAGAGAGCCAGCCACGAAAACTTCAAGGTTATGCCTACGAGCATGCCTATTGGATCGGATTCGGTGCCTCTACCCACGTCGTGCCAAAGAAGGTTCTCCAAATGTCCCCGTAATCGTGTGTGCGGGGGTTTTAAGAGGCCATCGTTCCCGTAGCGAGAACTTAGTCATAGTCCCCGTCCGTGTCCATGTGCAGTTTTGTCGTGGTGAATAAAACCACAGCGACCCTGCCGCCCGTCCCATTACCTACGCGTCCCGGGAAGAGTCGAGTGAAACGTATCAGTGTCTTACATTTTGTGCGTGTTATAATGTTTTTATTCTAAAACTTATCTGTGATTAAATACGAATACAAATTGGAGGCTAGACAAAAATAAATAAAATACCTAGTAGTAGTTTCAGTAGGGGCGTAATATCTCTCCTGTAACGTGCCATTTATGTTTCTGGTGTGTTGTCTATAAATTTATTTCTGTATTTTTAATCCCTCACCAAATTAATTGTTTTTATGAGAAGTTGAGTTTGAGGAGGCGTCAGGCAAATTGGTAAGGAAACTCTTCATGAACTCGTTTATTATATCCGTATTAATTTGTTTCGCTCAATACCTAGGTAATGAAAAATTTTGCCATTAGTAGGTATGTCGAAAAGAAAAATAAAAGAAAACAAAAACGTCCCCCGGCACCTGGGATCGAATCAACGCCCTCAAGGTTGTGAGGCAGAAGGTTTATCTACTAGGCTACCGCGGCGTGACGCAATATGTCGAATAAATTCTATACAAGCTACACATGTTTTTTTTTAAATTTGTTTTTCATGTTTTTTTATTTATTTTAATATAAAGTGCAACTTTTAAAAAAGTTTTCGTCAAAATCCAGCGAAAAAACTTTTGAAGAAGACGGGCTATTGTTAAAAATTTGTAAATAAAATATCATGCAGCAAGTATAGAAGTTATTTGTTATATAGAAATGAGCGGTGGTAGCCTAGTCGGTAACCCCCTTGCCTTGCAAGCGAACGGTCGCGGGTTCGATCCCGGGTTTCGGCAGGCCTGCACCTCTGCGTTTTGTGACTTATGTGCAGATTAGGAACTAATTACCACTAGCTCCGGTGAAGGAAAACATCGACAGATAAACCCCCAAATATAATTGGGTACATTTAGGGAATAAGCATAATTAGTAGATATAAGTAATATAGGTACACTGCAGTGTTTTAGGTAATATATAAGAATTAATGAATAAATTAAGGACTTATTAGTAAAGTAAGTAAGTGTATGTATGTTATAAATATTTTCTCGCTTACAAACTTACAAATTTAGTATTGGTAAAGAGAAATAAGTTTTGTTATATGTATGTAAACTCAATGCTCTGTAGCGTCCGACCTTCGCTGCCAAATCCAAATTATTTTGATTGACAGCGTAAAAGAAACTCATGTCAGAGAATTATATATTTTGCTTTCTTTATATTGTTATTATGGTAATGAAATAATTTCAATTCAGTGAGCGTGTGCAGCTTTAGTTTTTCTGATGGTGATGAAACGTAGATACCTAGTTGTACGTGCGCGCATTCAGCACCACCGACGCGACGACCAACAACAACAACTCTCTAGCGCTATTATTTGAAGAAAAAACGCAGGCGAAGTGAGCATACAGCCGCGCTGCATAATATTTATATTAAGCGCACAAATGACGGTGTGAAATGAAGTGAAAGAGAGCCAGCCACGAAAACTTCAAGGTTATGCCTACGAGCATGCCTATTGGATCGGATTCGGTGCCTCTACCCACGTCGTGCCAAAGAAGGTTCTCCAAATGTCCCCGTAATCGTGTGTGCGGGGGTTTTAAGAGGCCATCGTTCCCGTAGCGAGAACTTAGTCATAGTCCCCGTCCATGTGCAGTTTTGTCCTGGTGAATAAAACCACAGCGACCCTGCCGCCCGTCCCATTACCTACGCGTCCCGGGAAGAGTCGAGTGAAACGTATCAGTGTCTTACATTTTGTGCGTGTTATAATGTTTTTATTCTAAAACTTATCTGTGATTAAATACGAATACAAATTGGAGGCTAGACAAAAATAAATAAAATACCTAGTAGTAGTTTCAGTAGGGGCGTAATATCTCTCCTGTAACGTGCCATTTATGTTTCTGGTGTGTTGTCTATAAATTTATTTCTGTATTTTTAATCCCTCACCCAATTAATAGTTTTTATGAGAAGTTGAGTTTGAGGAGGCGTCAGGCAAATTGGTAAGGAAACTCTTCATGAACTCGTTTATTATATCCGTATTAATTTGTTTCGCTCAATACCTAGGTAATGAAAAATTTTGCCATTAGTAGGTATGTCGAAAAGAAAAATAAAAGAAAACAAAAACGTCCCCCGGCACCTGGGATCGAATCAACGCCCTCAAGGTTGTGAGGCAGAAGGTTTATCTACTAGGCTACCGCGGCGTGACGCAATATGTCGAATAAATTCTATACAAGCTACACATGTTTTTTTTAAAATTTGTTTTTCATGTTTTTTTATTTATTTTAATATAAAGTGCAACTTTTAAAAAAGTTTTCGTCAAAATCCAGCGAAAAAAATTTTGAAGAAGACGGGCTATTGTTAAAAATTTGTAAATAAAATATCATGCAGCAAGTATAGAAGTTATTTGTTATATAGAAATGAGCGGTGGTAGCCTAGTCGGTAACCCCCTTGCCTTGCAAGCGAACGGTCGCGGGTTCGATCCCGGGTTTCGGCAGGCCTGCACCTCTGCGTTTTGTGACTTATGTGCAGATTAGGAACTAATTATCACTAGCTCCGGTGAAGGAAAACATCGACAGATAAACCCCCAAATATAATTGGGTACATTTAGGGAATAAGCATAATTAGTAGATATAAGTAATATAGGTACACTGCAGTGTTTTAGGTAAGTCAGTGAGCGTGTGCAGCTTTAGTTTTTCTGATGGTGATGAAACGTAGATACCTAGTTGTACGTGCGCGCATTCAGCACCACCGACGCGACGACCAACAACAACAACTCTCTAGCGCTATTGTTTGAAGAAAAAACGCAGGCGAAGTGAGCATACAGCTGCGCTGCATAATATTTATATTAAGCGCACAAATGACGGTGTGAAATGAAGTGAAAGAGAGCCAGCCACGAAAACTTCAAGGTTATGCCTACGAGCATGCCTATTGGATCGGATTCGGTGCCTCTACCCACGTCGTGCCAAAGAAGGTTCTCCAAATGTCCCCGTAATCGTGTGTGCGGGGGTTTTAAGAGGCCATCGTTCCCGTAGCGAGAACTTAGTCATAGTCCCCGTCCATGTGCAGTTTTGTCGTGGTGAATAAAACCACAGCGACCCTGCCGCCCGTCCCATTACCTACGCGTCCCGGGAAGAGTCGAGCGAAACGTATCAGTGTCTTACATTTTGTGCGTGTTATAATGTTTTTATTCTAAAACTTATCTGTGATTAAATACGAATACAAATTGGAGGCTAGACAAAAATAAATAAAATACCTAGTAGTAGTTTCAGTAGGGGCGTAATATCTCTCCTGTAACGTGCCATTTATGTTTCTGGTGTGTTGTCTATAAATTTATTTCTGTATTTTTAATCCCTCACCAAATTAATTGTTTTTATGAGAAGTTGAGTTTGAGGAGGCGTCAGGCAAATTGGTAAGGAAACTCTTCATGAACTCGTTTATTATATCCGTATTAATTTGTTTCGCTCAATACCTAGGTAATGAAAAATTTTGCCATTAGTAGGTATGTCGAAAAGAAAAATAAAAGAAAACAAAAACGTCCCCCGGCACCTGGGATCGAATCAACGCCCTCAAGGTTGTGAGGCAGAAGGTTTATCTACTAGGCTACCGCGGCGTGACGCAATATGTCGAATAAATTCTATACAAGCTACACATGATTTTTTTTAAATTTGTTTTTCAATTTTTTTTATTTATTTTAATATAAAGTGCAACTTTTAAAAAAGTTTTCGTCAAAATCCAGCGAAAAAACTTTTGAAGAAGACGGGCTATTGTTAAAAATTTGTAAATAAAATATCATGCAGCAAGTATAGAAGTCATTGTTATATAAAAATGAGCGGTGGTAGCCTAGTCGGTAACCCCCTTGCCTTGCAAGCGAACGGTCGCGGGTTCGATCCCGGGTTTCGGCAGGCCTGCACCTCTGCGTTTTGTGACTTATGTGCAGATTAGGAACTAATTACCACTAGCTCCGGTGAAGGAAAACATCGACAGATAAACCCCCAAATATAATTGGGTACATTTAGGGAATAAGCATAATTAGTAGATATAAGTAATATAGGTACACTGCAGTGTTTTAGGTAATATATAAGAATTAATGAATAAATTAAGGACTTATTAGTAAAGTTAGTAAGTAAGTAAGTGTATGTATACATGTATGTATGTTATAAATATTTTCTCGCTTACAAACTTACAAATTTAGTATTGGTAAAGAGAAATAAGTTTTTGTTATATGTATGTAAACTCAATGCTCTGTAGCGTCCGACCTTCGCTGCCAAATCCAAATTATTTTGATTGACAGCGTAAAAGAAACTCATGTCAGAGAATTATATATTTTGCTTTCTTTATATTGTTATTATGGTAATGAAATAATTTCAATTCAGTGAGCGTGTGCAGCTTTAGTTTTTCTGATGGTGATGAAACGTAGATACCTAGTTGTACGTGCGCGCATTCAGCACCACCGACGCGACGACCAACAACAACAACTCTCTAGCGCTATTATTTGAAGACAAGACGCAGGCGAAGTGAGCATACAGCCGCGCTGCATAATATTTATATTAAGCGCACAAATGACGGTGTAAAATGAAGTGAAAGAGAGCCAGCCACGAAAACTTCAAGGTTATGCCTACGAGCATGCCTATTGGATCGGATTCGGTGCCTCTACCCACGTCGTGCCAAAGAAGGTTCTCCAAATGTCCCCGTAATCGTGTGTGCGGGGGTTTTAAGAGGCCATCGTTCCCGTAGCGAGAACTTAGTCATAGTCCCCGTCCGTGTCCATGTGCAGTTTTGTCGTGGTGAATAAAACCACAGCGACCCTGCCGCCCGTCCCATTACCTACGCGTCCCGGGAAGAGTCGAGTGAAACGTATCAGTGTCTTACATTTTGTGCGTGTTATAATGTTTTTATTCTAAAACTTATCTGTGATTAAATACGAATACAAATTGGAGGCTAGACAAAAATAAATAAAATACCTAGTAGTAGTTTCAGTAGGGGCGTAATATCTCTCCTGTAACGTGCCATTTATGTTTCTGGTGTGTTGTCTATAAATTTATTTCTGTATTTTTAATCCCTCACCAAATTAATTGTTTTTATGAGAAGTTGAGTTTGAGGAGGCGTCAGGCAAATTGGTAAGGAAACTCTTCATGAACTCGTTTATTATATCCGTATTAATTTGTTTCGCTCAATACCTAGGTAATGAAAAATTTTGCCATTAGTAGGTATGTCGAAAAGAAAAATAAAAGAAAACAAAAACGTCCCCCGGCACCTGGGATCGAATCAACGCCCTCAAGGTTGTGAGGCAGAAGGTTTATCTACTAGGCTACCGCGGCGTGACGCAATATGTCGAATAAATTCTATACAAGCTACACATGTTTTTTTTTAAATTTGTTTTTTCATGTTTTTTTATTTATTTTAATATAAAGTGCAACTTTTAAAAAAGTTTTCGTCAAAATCCAGCGAAAAAACTTTTGAAGAAGACGGGCTATTGTTAAAAATTTGTAAATAAAATATCATGCAGCAAGTATAGAAGTCATTGTTATATAAAAATGAGCGGTGGTAGCCTAGTCGGTAACCCCCTTGCCTTGCAAGCGAACGGTCGCGGGTTCGATCCCGGGTTTCGGCAGGCCTGCACCTCTGCGTTTTGTGACTTATGTGCAGATTAGGAACTAATTACCACTAGCTCCGGTGAAGGAAAACATCGACAGATAAACCCCCAAATATAATTGGGTACATTTAGGGAATAAGCATAATTAGTAGATATAAGTAATATAGGTACACTGCAGTGTTTTAGGTAATATATAAGAATTAATGAATAAATTAAGGACTTATTAGTAAAGTTAGTAAGTAAGTGTATGTATGTATGTATGTTATAAATATTTTCTCGCTTACAAACTTACAAATTTAGTATTGGTAAAGAGAAATAAGTTTTTGTTATATGTATGTAAACTCAATGCTCTGTAGCGTCCGACCTTCGCTGCCAAATCCAAATTATTTTGATTGACAGCGTAAAAGAAACTCATGTCAGAGAATTATATATTTTGCTTTCTTTATATTGTTATTATGGTAATGAAATAATTTCAATTCAGTGAGCGTGTGCAGCTTTAGTTTTTCTGATGGTGATGAAACGTAGATACCTAGTTGTACGTGCGCGCATTCAGCACCACCGACGCGACGACCAACAACAACAACTCTCTAGCGCTATTATTTGAAGAAAAAACGCAGGCGAAGTGAGCATACAGCTGCGCTGCATAATATTTATATTAAGCGCACAAATGACGGTGTGAAATGAAGTGAAAGAGAGCCAGCCACGAAAACTTCAAGGTTATGCCTACGAGCATGCCTATTGGATCGGATTCGGTGCCTCTACCCACGTCGTGCCAAAGAAGGTTCTCCAAATGTCCCCGTAATCGTGTGTGCGGGGGTTTTAAGAGGCCATCGTTCCCGTAGCGAGAACTTAGTCATAGTCCCCGTCCATGTGCAGTTTTGTCGTGGTGAATAAAACCACAGCGACCCTGCCGCCCGTCCCATTACCTACGCGTCCCGGGAAGAGTCGAGCGAAACGTATCAGTGTCTTACATTTTGTGCGTGTTATAATGTTTTTATTCTAAAACTTATCTGTGATTAAATACGAATACAAATTGGAGGCTAGACAAAAATAAATAAAATACCTAGTAGTAGTTTCAGTAGGGGCGTAATATCTCTCCTGTAACGTGCCATTTATGTTTCTGGTGTGTTGTCTATAAATTTATTTCTGTATTTTTAATCCCTCACCAAATTAATTGTTTTTATGAGAAGTTGAGTTTGAGGAGGCGTCAGGCAAATTGGTAAGGAAACTCTTCATGAACTCGTTTATTATATCCGTATTAATTTGTTTCGCTCAATACCTAGGTAATGAAAAATTTTGCCATTAGTAGGTATGTCGAAAAGAAAAATAAAAGAAAACAAAAACGTCCCCCGTCACCTGGGATCGAATCAACGCCCTCAAGGTTGTGAGGCAGAAGGTTTATCTACTAGGCTACCGCGGCGTGACGCAATATGTCGAATAAATTCTATACAAGCTACACATGTTTTTTTTTAAATTTGTTTTTCATGTTTTTTTATTTATTTTAAGATAAACCCCCAAATATAATTGGGTACATTTAGGGAATAAGCATAATTAGTAGATATAAGTAATATAGGTACACTGCAGTGTTTTAGGTAATATATAAGAATTAATGAATAAATTAAGGACTTATTAGTAAAGTTAGTAAGTAAGTGTATGTATGTTATAAATATTTTCTCGCTTACAAACTTACAAATTTAGTATTGGTAAAGAAAAATAAGTTTTTGTTATATTTATGTAAACTCAATGCTCTGTAGCGTCCGACCTTCGCTGCCAAATCCAAATTATTTTGATTGACAGCGTAAAAGAAACTCATGTCAGAGAATTATATATTTTGCTTTCTTTATATTGTTATTATGGTAATGAAATAATTTCAATTCAGTGAGCGTGTGCAGCTTTAGTTTTTCTGATGGTGATGAAACGTAGATACCTAGTTGTACGTGCGCGCATTCAGCACCACCGACGCGACGACCAACAACAACAACTCTCTAGCGCTATTGTTTGAAGAAAAAACGTAGGCGAAGTGAGCATACAGTCGCGCTGCATAATATTTATATTAAGCGCACAAATGACGGTGTGAAATGAAGTGAAAGAGAGCCAGCCACGAAAACTTCAAGGTTATGCCTACGAGCATGCCTATTGGATCGGATTCGGTGCCTCTACCCACGTCGTGCCAAAGAAGGTTCTCCAAATGTCCCCGTAATCGTGTGTGCGGGGGTTTTAAGAGGCCATCGTTCCCGTAGCGAGAACTTAGTCATAGTCCTCGTCCGTGTCCATGTGCAGTTTTGTCGTGGTGAATAAAACCACAGCGACCCTGCCGCCCGTCCCATTACCTACGCGTCCCGGGAAGAGTCGAGTGAAACGTATCAGTGTCTTACATTTTGTGCGTGTTATAATGTTTTTATTCTAAAACTTATCTGTGATTAAATACGAATACAAATTGGAGGCTAGACAAAAATAAATAAAATACCTAGTAGTAGTTTCAGTAGGGGCGTAATATCTCTCCTGTAACGTGCCATTTATGTTTCTGGTGTGTTGTCTATAAATTTATTTCTGTATTTTTAATCCCTCACCCAATTAATAGTTTTTATGAGAAGTTGAGTTTGAGGAGGCGTCAGGCAAATTGGTAAGGAAACTCTTCATGAACTCGTTTGTTATATCCGTATTAATTTGTTTCGCTCAATACCTAGGTAATGAAAAATTTTGCCATTAGTAGGTATGTCGAAAAGAAAAATAAAAGAAAACAAAAACGTCCCCCGGCACCTGGGATCGAATCAACGCCCTCAAGGTTGTGAGGCAGAAGGTTTATCTACTAGGCTACCGCGGCGTGACGCAATATGTTGAATAAATTCTATACAAGCTACACATGTTTTTTTTTAAATTTGTTTTTCATGTTTTTTTATTTATTTTAATATAAAGTGCAACTTTTAAAAAAGTTTTCGTCAAAATCCAGCGAAAAAACTTTTGAAGAAGACGGGCTATTGTTAAAAATTTGTAAATAAAATATCATGCAGCAAGTATAGAAGTCATTGTTATATAAAAATGAGCGGTGGTAGCCTAGTCGGTAACCCCCTTGCCTTGCAAGCGAACGGTCGCGGGTTCGATCCCGGGTTTCGGCAGGCCTGCACCTCTGCGTTTTGTGACTTATGTGCAGATTAGGAACTAATTACCACTAGCTCCGGTGAAGGAAAACATCGACAGATAAACCCCCAAATATAATTGGGTACATTTAGGGAATAAGCATAATTAGTAGATATAAGTAATATAGGTACACTGCAGTGTTTTAGGTAATATATAAGAATTAATGAATAAATTAAGGACTTATTAGTAAAGTTAGTAAGTAAGTGTATGTATGTTATAAATATTTTCTCGCTTACAAACTTACAAATTTAGTATTGGTAAAGAAAAATAAGTTTTTGTTATATTTATGTAAACTCAATGCTCTGTAGCGTCCGACCTTCGCTGCCAAATCCAAATTATTTTGATTGACAGCGTAAAAGAAACTCATGTCAGAGAATTATATATTTTGCTTTCTTTATATTGTTATTATGGTAATGAAATAATTTCAATTCAGTGAGCGTGTGCAGCTTTAGTTTTTCTGATGGTGATGAAACGTAGATACCTAGTTGTACGTGCGCGCATTCAGCACCACCGACGCGACGACCAACAACAACAACTCTCTAGCGCTATTGTTTGAAGAAAAAACGCAGGCGAAGTGAGCATACAGCCGCGCTGCATAATATTTATATTAAGCGCACAAATGACGGTGTGAAATGAAGTGAAAGAGAGCCAGCCACGAAAACTTCAAGGTTATGCCTACGAGCATGCCTATTGGATCGGATTCGGTGCCTCTACCCACGTCGTGCCAAAGAAGGTTCTCCAAATGTCCCCGTAATCGTGTGTGCGGGGGTTTTAAGAGGCCATCGTTTCCGTAGCGAGAACTTAGTCATAGTCCCCGTCCATGTGCAGTTTTGTCGTGGTGAATAAAACCACAGCGACCCTGCCGCCCGTCCCATTACCTACGCGTCCCGGGAAGAGTCGAGTGAAACGTATCAGTGTCTTACATTTTGTGCGTGTTATAATGTTTTTATTCTAAAACTTATCTGTGATTAAATACGAATACAAATTGGAGGCTAGACAAAAATAAATAAAATACCTAGTAGTAGTTTCAGTAGGGGCGTAATATCTCTCCTGTAACATGCCATTTATGTTTCTGGTGTGTTGTCTATAAATTTATTTCTGTATTTTTAATCCCTCACCCAATTAATAGTTTTTATGAGAAGTTGAGTTTGAGGAGGCGTCAGGCAAATTGGTAAGGAAACTCTTCATGAACTCGTTTATTATATCCGTATTAATTTGTTTCGCTCAATACCTAGGTAATGAAAAATTTTGCCATTAGTAGGTATGTCGAAAAGAAAAATAAAAGAAAACAAAAACGTCCCCCGGCACCTGGGATCGAATCAACGCCCTCAAGGTTGTGAGGCAGAAGGTTTATCTACTAGGCTACCGCGGCGTGACGCAATATGTCGAATAAATTCTATACAAGCTACACATGTTTTTTTTAAAATTTGTTTTTCATGTTTTTTTATTTATTTTAATATAAAGTGCAACTTTTAAAAAAGTTTTCGTCAAAATCCAGCGAAAAAACTTTTGAAGAAGACGGGCTATTGTTAAAAATTTGTAAATAAAATATCATGCAGCAAGTATAGAAGTTATTTGTTATATAGAAATGAGCGGTGGTAGCCTAGTCGGTAACCCCCTTGCCTTGCAAGCGAACGGTCGCGGGTTCGATCCCGGGTTTCGGCAGGCCTGCACCTCTGCGTTTTGTGACTTATGTGCAGATTAGGAACTAATTATCACTAGCTCCGGTGAAGGAAAACATCGACAGATAAACCCCCAAATATAATTGGGTACATTTAGGGAATAAGCATAATTAGTAGATATAAGTAATATAGGTACACTGCAGTGTTTTAGGTAAGTCAGTGAGCGTGTGCAGCTTTAGTTTTTCTGATGGTGATGAAACGTAGATACCTAGTTGTACGTGCGCGCATTCAGCACCACCGACGCGACGACCAACAACAACAACTCTCTAGCGCTATTGTTTGAAGAAAAAACGCAGGCGAAGTGAGCATACAGCTGCGCTGCATAATATTTATATTAAGCGCACAAATGACGGTGTGAAATGAAGTGAAAGAGAGCCAGCCACGAAAACTTCAAGGTTATGCCTACGAGCATGCCTATTGGATCGGATTCGGTGCCTCTACCCACGTCGTGCCAAAGAAGGTTCTCCAAATGTCCCCGTAATCGTGTGTGCGGGGGTTTTAAGAGGCCATCGTTCCCGTAGCGAGAACTTAGTCATAGTCCCCGTCCATGTGCAGTTTTGTCGTGGTGAATAAAACCACAGCGACCCTGCCGCCCGTCCCATTACCTACGCGTCCCGGGAAGAGTCGAGCGAAACGTATCAGTGTCTTACATTTTGTGCGTGTTATAATGTTTTTATTCTAAAACTTATCTGTGATTAAATACGAATACAAATTGGAGGCTAGACAAAAATAAATAAAATACCTAGTAGTAGTTTCAGTAGGGGCGTAATATCTCTCCTGTAACGTGCCATTTATGTTTCTGGTGTGTTGTCTATAAATTTATTTCTGTATTTTTAATCCCTCACCAAATTAATTGTTTTTATGAGAAGTTGAGTTTGAGGAGGCGTCAGGCAAATTGGTAAGGAAACTCTTCATGAACTCGTTTATTATATCCGTATTAATTTGTTTCGCTCAATACCTAGGTAATGAAAAATTTTGCCATTAGTAGGTATGTCGAAAAGAAAAATAAAAGAAAACAAAAACGTCCCCCGGCACCTGGGATCGAATCAACGCCCTCAAGGTTGTGAGGCAGAAGGTTTATCTACTAGGCTACCGCGGCGTGACGCAATATGTCGAATAAATTCTATACAAGCTACACATGATTTTTTTTAAATTTGTTTTTCAATTTTTTTTATTTATTTTAATATAAAGTGCAACTTTTAAAAAAGTTTTCGTCAAAATCCAGCGAAAAAACTTTTGAAGAAGACGGGCTATTGTTAAAAATTTGTAAATAAAATATCATGCAGCAAGTATAGAAGTCATTGTTATATAAAAATGAGCGGTGGTAGCCTAGTCGGTAACCCCCTTGCCTTGCAAGCGAACGGTCGCGGGTTCGATCCCGGGTTTCGGCAGGCCTGCACCTCTGCGTTTTGTGACTTATGTGCAGATTAGGAACTAATTACCACTAGCTCCGGTGAAGGAAAACATCGACAGATAAACCCCCAAATATAATTGGGTACATTTAGGGAATAAGCATAATTAGTAGATATAAGTAATATAGGTACACTGCAGTGTTTTAGGTAATATATAAGAATTAATGAATAAATTAAGGACTTATTAGTAAAGTTAGTAAGTAAGTAAGTGTATGTATACATGTATGTATGTTATAAATATTTTCTCGCTTACAAACTTACAAATTTAGTATTGGTAAAGAGAAATAAGTTTTTGTTATATGTATGTAAACTCAATGCTCTGTAGCGTCCGACCTTCGCTGCCAAATCCAAATTATTTTGATTGACAGCGTAAAAGAAACTCATGTCAGAGAATTATATATTTTGCTTTCTTTATATTGTTATTATGGTAATGAAATAATTTCAATTCAGTGAGCGTGTGCAGCTTTAGTTTTTCTGATGGTGATGAAACGTAGATACCTAGTTGTACGTGCGCGCATTCAGCACCACCGACGCGACGACCAACAACAACAACTCTCTAGCGCTATTATTTGAAGACAAGACGCAGGCGAAGTGAGCATACAGCCGCGCTGCATAATATTTATATTAAGCGCACAAATGACGGTGTAAAATGAAGTGAAAGAGAGCCAGCCACGAAAACTTCAAGGTTATGCCTACGAGCATGCCTATTGGATCGGATTCGGTGCCTCTACCCACGTCGTGCCAAAGAAGGTTCTCCAAATGTCCCCGTAATCGTGTGTGCGGGGGTTTTAAGAGGCCATCGTTCCCGTAGCGAGAACTTAGTCATAGTCCCCGTCCGTGTCCATGTGCAGTTTTGTCGTGGTGAATAAAACCACAGCGACCCTGCCGCCCGTCCCATTACCTACGCGTCCCGGGAAGAGTCGAGTGAAACGTATCAGTGTCTTACATTTTGTGCGTGTTATAATGTTTTTATTCTAAAACTTATCTGTGATTAAATACGAATACAAATTGGAGGCTAGACAAAAATAAATAAAATACCTAGTAGTAGTTTCAGTAGGGGCGTAATATCTCTCCTGTAACGTGCCATTTATGTTTCTGGTGTGTTGTCTATAAATTTATTTCTGTATTTTTAATCCCTCACCAAATTAATTGTTTTTATGAGAAGTTGAGTTTGAGGAGGCGTCAGGCAAATTGGTAAGGAAACTCTTCATGAACTCGTTTATTATATCCGTATTAATTTGTTTCGCTCAATACCTAGGTAATGAAAAATTTTGCCATTAGTAGGTATGTCGAAAAGAAAAATAAAAGAAAACAAAAACGTCCCCCGGCACCTGGGATCGAATCAACGCCCTCAAGGTTGTGAGGCAGAAGGTTTATCTACTAGGCTACCGCGGCGTGACGCAATATGTCGAATAAATTCTATACAAGCTACACATGTTTTTTTTTAAATTTGTTTTTTCATGTTTTTTTATTTATTTTAATATAAAGTGCAACTTTTAAAAAAGTTTTCGTCAAAATCCAGCGAAAAAACTTTTGAAGAAGACGGGCTATTGTTAAAAATTTGTAAATAAAATATCATGCAGCAAGTATAGAAGTCATTGTTATATAAAAATGAGCGGTGGTAGCCTAGTCGGTAACCCCCTTGCCTTGCAAGCGAACGGTCGCGGGTTCGATCCCGGGTTTCGGCAGGCCTGCACCTCTGCGTTTTGTGACTTATGTGCAGATTAGGAACTAATTACCACTAGCTCCGGTGAAGGAAAACATCGACAGATAAACCCCCAAATATAATTGGGTACATTTAGGGAATAAGCATAATTAGTAGATATAAGTAATATAGGTACACTGCAGTGTTTTAGGTAATATATAAGAATTAATGAATAAATTAAGGACTTATTAGTAAAGTTAGTAAGTAAGTGTATGTATGTATGTATGTTATAAATATTTTCTCGCTTACAAACTTACAAATTTAGTATTGGTAAAGAGAAATAAGTTTTTGTTATATGTATGTAAACTCAATGCTCTGTAGCGTCCGACCTTCGCTGCCAAATCCAAATTATTTTGATTGACAGCGTAAAAGAAACTCATGTCAGAGAATTATATATTTTGCTTTCTTTATATTGTTATTATGGTAATGAAATAATTTCAATTCAGTGAGCGTGTGCAGCTTTAGTTTTTCTGATGGTGATGAAACGTAGATACCTAGTTGTACGTGCGCGCATTCAGCACCACCGACGCGACGACCAACAACAACAACTCTCTAGCGCTATTATTTGAAGAAAAAACGCAGGCGAAGTGAGCATACAGCTGCGCTGCATAATATTTATATTAAGCGCACAAATGACGGTGTGAAATGAAGTGAAAGAGAGCCAGCCACGAAAACTTCAAGGTTATGCCTACGAGCATGCCTATTGGATCGGATTCGGTGCCTCTACCCACGTCGTGCCAAAGAAGGTTCTCCAAATGTCCCCGTAATCGTGTGTGCGGGGGTTTTAAGAGGCCATCGTTCCCGTAGCGAGAACTTAGTCATAGTCCCCGTCCATGTGCAGTTTTGTCGTGGTGAATAAAACCACAGCGACCCTGCCGCCCGTCCCATTACCTACGCGTCCCGGGAAGAGTCGAGCGAAACGTATCAGTGTCTTACATTTTGTGCGTGTTATAATGTTTTTATTCTAAAACTTATCTGTGATTAAATACGAATACAAATTGGAGGCTAGACAAAAATAAATAAAATACCTAGTAGTAGTTTCAGTAGGGGCGTAATATCTCTCCTGTAACGTGCCATTTATGTTTCTGGTGTGTTGTCTATAAATTTATTTCTGTATTTTTAATCCCTCACCAAATTAATTGTTTTTATGAGAAGTTGAGTTTGAGGAGGCGTCAGGCAAATTGGTAAGGAAACTCTTCATGAACTCGTTTATTATATCCGTATTAATTTGTTTCGCTCAATACCTAGGTAATGAAAAATTTTGCCATTAGTAGGTATGTCGAAAAGAAAAATAAAAGAAAACAAAAACGTCCCCCGTCACCTGGGATCGAATCAACGCCCTCAAGGTTGTGAGGCAGAAGGTTTATCTACTAGGCTACCGCGGCGTGACGCAATATGTCGAATAAATTCTATACAAGCTACACATGTTTTTTTTTAAATTTGTTTTTCATGTTTTTTTATTTATTTTAATATAAAGTGCAACTTTTAAAAAAGTTTTCGTCAAAATCCAGCGAAAAAACTTTTGAAGAAGACGGGCTATTGTTAAAAATTTGTAAATAAAATATCATGCAGCAAGTATAGAAGTTATTTGTTATATAGAAATGAGCGGTGGTAGCCTAGTCGGTAACCCCCTTGCCTTGCAAGCGAACGGTCGCGGGTTCGATCCCGGGTTTCGGCAGGCCTGCACCTCTGCGTTTTGTGACTTATGTGCAGATTAGGAACTAATTACCACTAGCTCCGGTGAAGGAAAACATCGACAGATAAACCCCCAAATATAATTGGGTACATTTAGGGAATAAGCATAATTAGTAGATATAAGTAATATAGGTACACTGCAGTGTTTTAGGTAATATATAAGAATTAATGAATAAATTAAGGACTTATTAGTAAAGTTAGTAAGTAAGTGTATGTATGTATGTATGTTATAAATATTTTCTCTAATGCTCTGTAGCGTCCGACCTTCGCTGCCAAATCCAAATTATTTTGATTGACAGCGTAAAAGAAAAATATGAAATAATTTCAATTCAGTGAGCGTGTGCAGCTTTAGTTTTTCTGATGGTGATGAAACGTAGATAGGGCCGGTTGGTGGAACGTCAAGCGTGACAGTCGGTAAAATTTTACGGTTTTTATTTTAAATTTAATTATTGGTTTGATTACTATTTATTTAACCAAAACTGCTTATTTTCCATATATTTCTGTAGATTTTAGTCCAGTTTATTTATTTAACTTAGTTTTTGGTTTGAGTTGTAATCATGGGGGTCGATCCCCCTGACCCTGGTGGTGGTTCACTGGGTTGTTCTGACTTTACTAGCCCTCCTTCTCCTGCCGCATTTACATCAGTGTCTACTTCTGAATCAAGGAGAGAGAAGAAAAAACACCGCCGTGATTGTTCGAAGCGACGACGTCAGTCGCCATCGAGTGATAGAATCAGTGGTAGAGAACGATCTCCCATTGACTCCGATGGTTATGAAAATGCAGATGATAAGTTAACAAGTGACCGCCTTACACCAACGTCATCTTTTTCAACAATATTACGTTCGTCGGCAACTATACCGTTGGGCCTGACAGTTAAGGTCAGTGGTTCCCGTGATTCTACTTCCCTTCCCCTAGCGCAGAAAAGTGTTATATCTCAAATATCGCGGCCTGAGTATTTGCCTTCCGATTGTGGACCATTTATTATTCATGTACAAAGAAAAGAATCTTCGCCTGCCGCTGGGACTACACTACATCCGGTAAATTTCGGTCGCTTTTTATATTCACGAATGAGGGAATTTCAGGGTGTTGTTGACGGCTCCATCAAAAGTGTCGGTCGTAATCGAATTTCGCTGTCTTTTCATTCATGTGCCACAGCCAACGATTTCTTACAGTCTGCCTCTTTAGACAAAAACGGCTATAGAGCCTTTATTTCGTCATTCAATGTGACTCGCCTGGGGCTTGTTCGGGGTATCCCAGTTGATTTGTCTCCTGAGGATATAATAAAAGAGATGACGGTTCCCAAGAGTTGTGGGCCTATTATAAAGGCACGCCGCTTAAATTTTAAGGTGGTTATTGATGGGGTGGTTTCCTGGAAACCATCGCAAACCGTTGTTCTAACTTTTGATGGGCAGGTTTTCTCCTCAAGGGTGTTCCTCTGCTACAACTCCTTCCAAGTTGAACGTTACTCCCTGCCCACTATTCAGTGTTTCAACTGCTGCCGTTATGGACATACAAAAACTTTGTGTCGGTCAAAACCAGCCTGTTTTAAATGCTCCCAACCTCATGTTGGTGATTCATGCAACATTGAGCCAGGCAATGCAAAATGTGTATGGTGTCGTGGAAACCATTTTGCCACTAATAAGGTCTGCCCTGAAATGTCTCGGCAAATAGCCATTAAATCTACTATGTCTCAAAATTATATTTCATATGCAGAAGCTTCCAAGCTGCACCCTCTTTCGAAGCCATCTTTTGCTTCAGTCGCTTCTACGCCTATGGTTCTTGCATCTCCTTCTTCTCAATTGTCTGTTTCTAAAAACCTTGTCACGGAGCCTGTCAGGGTAAACTATAGAGGTAAATCTTCCAAGCTTGTTAGTTCGTCTCCTTCTTTTTCAGCTGGTTATGACCATCAAGCGCATGCTAAAATTATTAAAGATGATTTCTCAGGTGCTGCGCCAAATGGGTGCGCTCTTTCTAATCCGCTAAACTCTTCTAACCCGCCGTCTGTTCAGGAAATTATTTCTGAACTTGTGAAACTCCTCAGTCTTTTGTCTTCTCTCCTTAATAATAATGCTTCTTCATCTCAACCTTCACCGTCCAACGCTGCTTTTAATCTTAATTCCTTGATCTCTCTTCTCCAGAATGGATCTGTCCATTAAATTCCTTCAATGGAATAGTCACTCCTTGAATAATAAATCTTCTGAACTGATTTACTTAATAAATAAGTACGATCTTAGTGTCCTGTCTGTTTCTGAGACGTGGATTAGGCCTGGTTCTTCTTTTAAGGTTCGTGGCTTCGTTGTCGTCCGTGATGACAGATATGATGGCTATGGTGGTACTCTCCTCTATTTAAGAAATAATATTTCATTTTCTTCTATCTACGTTCCTTGTTATGATGGTTTCCAGGCAATCGCTGTGCGCGTTAAGGGATTTTCCATCGTCTCTGTTTATATTCCTCATCCCTCCAAATTAATTTTGAAGCGGGTTATCTCAGTTTTGAGTTCTCTCCCAAAGCCTCTTCTGGTCCTCGGGGACTTCAATTGCCATCACTCCATCTGGGGCTGTGGTAAAAGTGATGGCTGTGGTTCATATTTGTTAGACTCCTTAGACTCTCTGATCCTTTGCATCCTTAATGATGGCTCTCCTACGAGAAGGACCCGTCCTAATGAATTTCGTAGTGCCGTTGACTTGTCTTTGTGTTCTCCGGAGCTGGCTGCTCTTTTAACCTGGAGTGTGCTTCCATCTTCGTATGGTAGCGATCACTTTCCTATTCTCCTGAAATTCCCTCCTCGTCACTCCAAACCTGTTTCGGCTAATAATCCTCTTCTTAAATTCATTCTGTGTAATAAAGATTCTACTGGCTGGAATAAATTTTATGACCTTACTAAATCAATTTCTTCAAATTCTCCTATCAATCTTTCCTCATCTTCTGATCATTTAGTTCGTTCGCTAACTGATTGTGCTAACCAATCGTTTCCATCGAAAAAACCTCTATCTAATAAGTTGCCTTCCACTCCGTGGTGGGACAGGGAGTGTGCTGAAGCTGTCAAAGCTCGTAAGCTTGCTGAGAAAAACTTTAGTCGGTGTATGACTCAAGCAAATTTTACTGAACTAAATAGACTATCTGCTAAAGCTAAACGTTTGTTTTATTCCAAAAAGCGTGATAGTTGGAATTCATTTTGCTCTAGTTTGAGTCCGAGCTCTCCCGCATCTGTTGTTTGGATGAAAATCCGTCGTTACAGAAAATCATGGTGTCCACCTTCTCGTTGTTGCAGCCCTTTTCATTCTTGGGCTGAAGCTTTTATGGATAAACTTGCCCCACAATACTGTCCCCTCCTCTCCGAACTCCCTTCCGTGTCTGTCGCCTCATCTAATGATGCCTTGGACTTACCATTTACGTTCGTTGAATTGCAAAATATTTTAAAGTCGGTTAAAGATTCAGCTCCAGGTATAGATGGTGTTCCATACTCCTTTTTTACTAAAGCTAGTGATAGCTTGCAGGCTTATTATTTATCTTTGGTTAACGTTATTATTGAATCTGGTATCGTGCCTGATAGTTGGAAATCCCAATATATTATTCCCATTCTCAAACCTGGGAAAGATTCGGAAGACCCTAATTCATACCGCCCTATTGCCCTTTCTTCTGTGCTCGCTAAAATTGCTGAACATCTTATTAAGAATCGTCTTGAATGGTTTCTAGAAAGTAATGGTCTCCTAGCTAAGTCTCAGTATGGTTTTAGAAAAGGCAGAAGCACTATGGATAGTCTCAGCATTTTTACTACTGATATTAGACTTGCGTTTACCCGTAATGAATCGATTGTGGCTGCTTTTCTTGATATTTACATAAGGCGTCTAATGACACTGCCAACGGCAATAGGTCGAACCCCACCATCTTTTTTACTTAATGCTACTAAATTGGCCCCATACAGGATGGGTACTATCTCGTCGGGTACTCGACCATCCAACATCAAATTGACTAATGCGGTCAATTCCTGAAGTAGATATCGCCCAGCATCACCCACAAGAGGATATGTCAGGTCTTTGAGATGTTGAGGAGTTATGCCGTCTAAACCACCAGCAGAACCATTAAGAAACGACTTAATAGCATTGAGGGTCGATTCTACATCGACATGAAAAGACATTTCTGCCGATGGCGGGCTGGGAAAATTCGTGAGAGCTGACTGTGATGGGTGTTTTCCACATAAAGCACCAAAAGTCTCGGCGGAATCCGTTGCCAGGGAATCTTCAGAAAATAAAAGTTTGGCAGCACCACGCACATTTCCGTCTGAAAGTTTATTCTCAATAAGTTTTGATACGTCATGGGAGAAGTGCGGGCTACTCTCAACTCTATTTGAAATACACGGCTGTGTGAATTGTGTTGTATTTAATTTTATTGCAGAGGTGAGTGAGCGACGGTTGGAGTTTGGTGGGATATGGAATATACAATATGAAAAAGTTAAAAAAGCTTCCCATGAATTCTAAGTATTTTTAGAGACAACCTTTGCAACGCACTCCGCCAAACTTCGAGCCACGCTATCACGGGCTCCTCTTGGTATCCTTTTGATCACCTTGACACTATTTTTGAAAAAAGCGAGCCTCTCTGCCAAAGATGTGTTGCTTGGTGTTTCTGAATTAATTGCTGAAATTGTAATTTGTGAATCTGGCAAAGGTAAGTGCGTGGTGGAGTCTGTACGTGGCACATGACGACGACTGCAATGAATATGTAAACCACGTTGACCTTTGTAGACTTTCCTATCACCACATATTTCACAGCATAACAATTCGGGCACCACATCTCGAGCAGTTGAAGAAGAAGACGGCCCGCTTATAAGACTAGACATCTACTATTTTTTTTAAAACCATATTTCTTCACTTCAATTCACTTCACTCGATCACTTTTTTAGCACAAATAAACAAACGAGCAAAATCAATATTTTCAATAAAATCTTGCAATAGTCAAAGTGACACGAAGTAACAGAAAACTAGCGAGGCCGTTGGTCAGCCAGCACGACTCTTGTTGCAGAAAAGGCGCTATGCGGCGTGGCGCGGCGCGTCCTGCCGTGCAGGAACAGCCGTCCTCATCACAATCAACCGGAAAAAAGCAAATCCAGTTTTCCTTTTTGTTTAAGTTATCTTCAAATGAATATTGGAACAACAGCTCATGTACGACTTTAAATTTGTGAAAAAAAAAGCTTTTATTACGTTTATTACTAATAAAAATTTAAATATATTATAAATTCAATATACAATGCATTGTCATGACAGTTGACATTTTTGATATCAAAATCTTTTCTTTTTGATATCTTTCTTTATACTGTTATTATGGTAATGAAATAATTTCAATTCAGTGAGCGTGTGCAGCTTTAGTTTTTCTGATGGTGATGAAACGTAGATACCTAGTTGTACGTGCGCGCATTCAGCACCACCGACGCGACGACCAACAACAACAACTCTTTAGCGCTATTATTTGAAGAAAAAACGCAGGCGAAGTGAGCATACAGCCGCGCTGCATAATATTTATATTAAGCGCACAAATGACGGTGTGAAATGAAGTGAAAGAGAGCCAGCCACGAAAACTTCAAGGTTATGCCTACGAGCATGCCTATTGGATCGGATTCGGTGCCTCTACCCACGTCGTGCCAAAGAAGTTTCTCCAAATGTCCCCGTAATCGTGTGTGCGGGGGTTTTAAGAGGCCATCGTTTCCGTAGCGAGAACTTAGTCATAGTCCCCGTCCGTGTCCATGTGCAGTTTTGTCGTGGTGAATAAAACCACAGCGACCCTGCCGCCCGTCCCATTACCTACGCGTCCCGGGAAGAGTCGAGTGAAACGTATCAGTGTCTTACATTTTGTGCGTGTTATAATGTTTTTATTCTAAAACTTATCTGTGATTAAATACGAATACAAATTGGAGGCTAGACAAAAATAAATAAAATACCTAGTAGTAGTTTCCACTTCCACACTTTAAACGGTCCAAAAACACCGACATCTAAAGGCTGTAGTTTGCCAGTCGAATGCGGTGGAACCGTAAGAATAGTCACGCCGCTGTCTTTGGCTAAGTTTAAAGCTTGGATGCATACGTGAGACTCATGGTTATCTAAAATTAGGAGACTGGGATTTTCTTTGCTGCTGTTAGTGTATTTAATGAAATGTTGCATGGTCTGAACAAATAATTATCCGTTCATCCATCCACTTTGTGTTGCAAGACCTGAGGTTCCAGTGGGAGCTCCATTTATCATATGGCATTTGAAGTGAACTCTGGGAAATATCATCACTGGCGGTAACGCGTTTCCTGCAGCGTTCACAATATAGCATGTGGTCACAAGAGTACCTCTTTCTGCACTTGTTACTTTAGATACCTGTTTTTGTCCCTTGACTGCCAACACTTTTGCCGAGTTCTGGACAGTCATAGTATTTGTCTCGTACAAATTAAATAGCCTAGTTCCATTACCAAATGAATTATGTCTAGACATGACGTTTTCTAAGTTCTCATAGAACATCGCCATGTTGTGGCGATTGAAGGACGTGGCACGACTTAAACTACATCCCTCGGGTGTTCTCAAGCTAAGAGTTGGGTATCTCTTCCTAAAACTGTGCAGCCATTCGAGGCCTGCCAACTTAGTCTCATGCCATTTCTTTGGAACGGTAATATGGTTTACTATTGCCATTTCGTAGGCTAATTTACGAGTATCTAGCAATGTTAGGCCATAAAACAGATTCGTAAGAATCAATATTATAAAATATATTTATCACATTAGGCGCACCAGCAGGCTATAAAACTTAAAAAAATATTAATAATAAGCCTGCCGCTCTAAAGTGCGATGTTGTGTTCCAGCCGAACCACTCCCGTAGATTCTTAAGCCGGAAAACTTGCTAAACATTCAGTATCTTTCTTTTAATTAATTGGAACATTTTGATTTATATTATTATTACAAAAATATGACTTATGTATGCGTAATATTACTATCTATATATTTATTCTTATAGCATCGATTCAGACGAAATTGATAGAGATGGTATGGCACCAAAGATGTTGAGGCAGCCACTTCATTGTATTCGTTATCGGCGTCAGATAAAAGATGTAGATTATCCATAGATCATGGCAGTGAGAAAGGTGAAGAAGATCAGATCTCAGTATCTCTACCAATCGGGCCGAAGCAGTGTTGAAGTTCATCTCCTGACGAGCTAATTTCGTCAAGGTGATGTACCTTTTTGATGTGATGTACCTTGAAGATTTCGACTTCGAAGACAAAAAAAATATATTTCCTGTCGAATTAAGTAGCTCCTCGTTTTTCGTGAAGTCGGTAAAGTCAGGTAGCATAATTTTATGTGCCGGTTTTAAGAAGGAAAAGTCAGTTTAGTCGTCTCCAAGAAATTGGTGAACATAACAATAGGTCATGTGTGAGTCGGAACCAACCAAAGCCATAATCACATAACTAAAAAATACAAAAATAAAAATTATGATCTCCATACTAAGTTTTGACATGATTGGTTACATTAAGACTCAAGTATGAAATTCCAGTCAGACATACAAACTGGCAAACGAAAGAAAATTTGCGAGACTCAAAACAGAAACAGAGAGTCTTCTCTGACTACAATGTAAGAGAGAATGAGAGGTACATATATGTCATTGTCTATTTATCTCGTTCGCTAGCTAAGAATTGCTATTAAGAGAAGCAAGCTATCAAGCCGTCGCGCTCTTTTTACTATTGCTCTCATTCTGTTTTTGTATGACAGTGGCTACTCCCTAAGTACTAAGTAGCATAGCAATTAAAAAGTATTACATAAAAACAAAATCTACTAGAGATACTACTTATCGATGCAGCAACTTTGACCATACTTTTCTATATAGATACAATACTGATGAGCGATGCAACTTTAACAATAAATATCTTTTGAAGAAGAACTTTTTGTAAAAGTGACTTGTTATTTGCCATGGCGAATGCAAAACAAATCGGAAATTGGCGTCGTTTAAACTCGCAACCCAAACTCGGTTGGGGTCATTGGAATCCTTGGAAAGAACTTCTTCACCTTCGAATTTTCGTTTGAGTATCGTCGGGTAGATCACACTGTTCATCAATATACTTACGGTTACGACCATACCCCTATGTCCCAAAGAATAAGACATAGTCAGTTTCGCCCGCGCTATTGTTTATCGCGCAAACGGGGATCTCTCTCGAACTCAAGTACCTTCTTATTTGTAAACATTTATTGTGTTCGGTGTCTAGCAATTAGACGAATATTATGGATTATTACAGAATTACGATACTGAGGTATATAAAGGGATCGACTGTGGGTCCGTGGAGTCTGGGAAGCCAGGGCAGTTCGGTCAAATAATCTAATCAGTTGCCTAAATTAGCTAGGGTTCAGGCCTCTCCCCGGGATGCCATGGACACAAGTCGATTTAATGATAGGGCTCTGGCGCGGGCCAGGGCACCTCTCTCCAAAAAGCGTCCTTCAGCACCCATATTAACAATGAGTTTCCGATCGGATTCGAAAACTTTGCAACCCGAATTCAAATAGTCACTCAGATGCATAGGGCTCATTTGACCTCCCCCTCAGGGAGGTCTGGGCAAATTCGCTCTAAAAGTTATAGCTAGAATGCCACTACCAGTGGCTAGGGCTCTAGACACTCCCCGTCTGGGTTGCCAGGGCAGTTCGTTAGTAAATCTCTGGGCGACGGCTCAAGCCGAGGTTCGTGCCGTCTGAGGCGCCCTTGTGCTCTTGTCACCCAAACCCAAACCGTGGCCCTCCTGGGTCTCCTGGTTTTAAGCTACCTCCCCACCAATTTTCAGCGAAATCGGTTCAGCCGTTCTTGAATTATAAATAGTGTAACTAACACAACTTTATTTTATATACTTACCATTATATTTTTTATGAAATAAAGTCTTTTTAGTTATGTATATTTATAACTCAAAACGGCTGTAATTGAAAATTGGTGGAGTAGGTACGCAGGTAGGTTGCAAGTACTTTTTTGCAAATATAATATACCTATATTAATTCCCAAATAGTCTTAAAATATGTTTCAGCTACTTTAACTATATAACCTACGTGGATGAGTGAAACCTCGGCCGCAGTTTATACCAATTCATGAATTTTGCATTAACTTTTTGCAAGGTTCTGTTTGCCTAGTACCTGAATCGACTTAACACCTCCAAAGGGTAAAAACGAGACCGTATTTTTTTGGACTTCGCCTGACTAAACAAACTAATATTATAAATGCGAAATTAACTCTGTCTGCCTCGCTTCCACGCCAATACCACTGAACCCCTGAACCGATCTATGTGAAATTTGGTACACAGGTAGATTAGGCCCGGGAAAGGATAAATATTAACAGCCTATAAAAAAATATTGCTCCCCATTGGTTTATATCGATAATAATATGTGGAACTACTCGGGTCAAACCGCGAAGCACAGCTTAAAATTATTATTTAAGCCTTAAATACTAATTTAATTACTTTTTCCACACAAAAAAGTAATTATTGACGTTACGTAAGTATTCATGACAACATACTCGTATAAAAACTTAAAGAGTGGAGCAAACCGCATGCGTTGCGTTGCAGCGTATCGCGTTGCCTTAGCGCATTGTTAAGAATGTCACACCGGTCCCATTTTTAACCGACATCCAAAAGAGATGGGGTTCTAAGTTAAATCTGTATGTATATTTTTTGTGTGTGTTCATTGATATTTTCGCCAATTATGAACCGATTTTAAAAATATTTTCTTTGTTCCATATGTCGAGGTGGTTCCATATTTTTTTTCAATATAGTTTTAATTACGCAAGGGGACTACGTGTCTAATAGAATGGAGCATTTCGGCTTTATACTTATTTAAGATAGGTATAACTTTTTGTTTGTCGTATTGTGCACTGCAACAACGTTATTGACATCTGCCTGCCGCGTAGTGACGTAGTATAGTTAGACTTGCGGTGACGCGTGTAGTTTCGCAGCGTCGCGCGTTCCCTACATTACAACGTCATAATCCATGCTGTGCTGTGCTGTGCTGTGCTGCGCTGTACTGCATGCGGTCTGCTTCACTCATAAAACGAATGCTATATAAATAATGATGCAGAATCCTAATAACGCTAGTCTGACTCGCACTTTGTGACGAAGTCGTGATGTAGATAGATATGACTTATAGTAAACCTCTTTCAAATTTCTGATTTATTGATGACCCTAGTACCAGTGTAAGTCTATTTTAGATGCAAGTTATATCTTCTTTGACAAAGGGCCAGTAAGTGAGTAATTGGAACCAAGCTTTACACTTAACTAAATATTTTTACAAATATATGTATAAAAAAAACTTAAGTAATCCAAGTCCGTAGAGTATGATTAGGTATTGTATAACAAAATACACACTACACTATTAAAGTAGGATGTAGTGTTAGTCTTTCTACTTTTAGATTATACCCAACTGCAAGCACGGCCGTATTTTCTATTGATATATTGTTCATTAACTTCTTGCACGTTTCTGTTTGCCTAGTACCTCAATCGACTTATCTCCCAAAGTCGTGTCTTCCTTTTTCAGCTTAGAAAATTTAACGGGGTGCTTTTTAAGCTTCACGTGTATGTGTGTGTGACTGTGTGTGTATGTGACCGTGTGTGTTTGTGCTATTTATGTATATATGCTTAATATCTAGCTGCGTCCCGCGGAAATTTGATAATCCCTGTTTTTGTATCGAAACACTGTATTTTATCAGTATAAAAATAGGTAATCTGTTAATCCAGGAAACTATCATCGTGCAAAATTGCATCTAAATTCGTTTATAATATTAAATGTAATAATAGAAAAAAGATTAAATTCATCGACGAGTTTTTTTTCTTAAATTCATTCTTTGCTATGTATAATATACTACCTAAGTAAGGTACCTTACCTAAGTACTTAGTATATTATCGAATTGTTGATTTTCTCCTGGCACTAACTCGACTTGATTTGAATAAGGGTAGATCGGATAAATCCTTTCATTACGACACATTTGCATAATCGCCGGGGGGCTGATTAAATTTGTAAACCCTGAATCTGTATAAAGTATGTAGCAAGATTAATTTTGAATTATTAAGATTTCTCAAGCATTTTCTGCGTAATGTGGTTTCGTACAGGTGTGTGATGAACAATAGCGACCTAGTATAAGCAGTAAGTATATTTCCTTCAATCAATTAATGAAATAAAATATTTCAAAACTACTAAGTTATTGCGGTTCATAAAATGAAATATAAAGTTTCAAACTTAAGTTGAATTTAAATGACTGACTGTTCAATGCTACTTCTGCTATTTGAATTGTTTTAGAATTACAATTGGTTTGGCTAAATTACCATTTTAGCATAAGTATAATTAATAAATCAGTTATTATTTGATTAAACATTTGTTTAATTTCATATAAACTCTGATCTATTCGAAGTCAAAACGGCCATTATGGCACAAGATAAGATAAGACCTCTTTATTAAAAATCAGTTAAACAATAACTACCTCTACCTTTTAAAAATAATAAGCTTACTACCACCAGGTTGTTAATCACGGCCTTATCGCTTAAAGCGGTCTCTTCCAAATTGAATTTAGCAAGTGTAATAAAAAAAAAATATAACATATTAGGGCCTATGACCTGTATACTTCTGACATTGTTAAATACAAAGATCAACCCATTCAGCTAACAACACTTCTGTGAATATCTTCTTTAGTCAGCTAAATATCAGCTTTAGTCAGCTAAACCTAATGTTCATTGTTTGTACGGAACCTCAGACCAAGTCTGGTAAACTTTATAAAATAGCTATTACAGACATTTAACGAAGTAGAAGTTATTACTACCTCCAGCGGCTACAGTCTACCAGACACGTAACTCAAACTTAGTTCCTGAAACTTTTCAGTCATAATAGCCCATAACGAATGAGGAAATTTTATAATGTTACATTATGAAAGCGGGGATATTCTTTTCTCAGCTTATTTCAGTGAAGTTTAAAGTTCATATAAGGTACTATTTAGTACATACTTATGTAGTTAAGAGTTTGAAAAAATTGACGAACGTCCATCCTACCTGTAAGTACTTTTATCGACTTACTCAAACTACAAAAAAGGTACTCAATTCGAGCTGTTATTTTTAAATATTTCTTAGGTACTCGATTTCTCGGAGACGGCTAGACTAATTTGATTTATTATTATAAAATTTAACTTCATAAATATACCTACCCATCCAAACAAAAAAGAGTTTTTCAAATCGGTTCTGCTGTCTGAGAAATAAAATGACAGTAAAAAAAGTGCAGTCGATCTGAGTACTTGTACTTTTTCTTTTATGGGAAGTTGATAGTAAAATAATACATTCGCACCAATTTCTTAAAATTGTAGCAGTAGGTATATTACCTAGCGCAAAATTCAAATTCAATAACAAGTCTCTAACCGCAAATAATTAAGCAGATCCAAAAGGTCAGGAGATAATGACTGACCCTTGTCTCGATCCAGAACAGCAGTCAAGAAAACAAGGTATCTTTCCTTAACGAAGATTCCTGAAGGTTCCTAAGAATAATTACATAGGGTGACGGACGAATGTCTGCGGTCAGTAGGGGTGATACCAATTGACCCTGTTATCTGTCTTAGAATACAGTTGCAGTATCCTCTGCCTATCCTAAGCAACGAATTAAACTTTACACTTTGCAATATTCTTAAGCTACTGTGAAATAGTTCTAATAATAATATTATTGGTAAATAACTATGAAATAGTTGTTTAATATTCTCGCGGCGAGGCGACATAAATCTTTGAACCCTAATTTGACCCCCTTAGGGATTGAATTTTCAAAATACTTTCTTATTACACCCATACATTGGAGGGTTAGTGCTAACATCATTCTTCCCCAAATGTCATCCTTACCTGCCCGTGGTGCATCCTGCTGACCAACGAACGAGGCTCTGGCGACCGACATCTGGCGGGATTACCAGAAACCAAGTGGTAGCGGATACCCCACAAGAAAAGCATTCCCAAAAGGGTTGACGTCAGGCAGGCGGCCGGTTGTAAAATCTTTCCAAAAACCCTACAGCAATGAGTGTCAGGAATCTTAGAATTGGCGAATGGACTAGGGCGTACCCCCAGGCGACGCGCAGATGCATCACCCGGCAGCTGTGAGAAGTGGATTATGGTTGTTGCATCAGTGACTGAGAAGTTAAAAAGTGGTAGGATAAGATGGTCTGGACATGTTTTGCGTAGAGACGAGTCATGTTACAAAGACGACCATGAGAATGACTGTAGATGTAAGGGCTGGGACGGGGCGACCTAAGAAGATGTGGATGAATTGTGTGAAAAGGGATATGTGTGAAAGAGGAGTGAATGAAGAGATGACGGCTGATAGAGTAAAATGGAAGAAGACATGCTGTGCCGACCTCACGTAGTGTGATAAGGTCAAGATGATGATGATGACTCTATATTGATCACACCCACCAAATTTGATGTTTCTAGGTTGACTGTAATTTTTTGACCTGTCAGTCAGCAGCAAGTTAGTTAGTCAGGACTTACTCTTATCATTATTTCATTTATTTTAATTTAGGTATTTACTATAAAAAGGGATTTTTATTCCCGTTTGTCACCTTGCGGGGACAGATTGAGGTAACAAACAGGAATAAATCCAATAGGATATGATTAAACAGAATTAAACAAAATGTTATTAGAATCGTTAATCGTTATTTTTTATTCGTAATGTTTTGTAATAAGAGAAAAAAAATTACCGCTACAATCTAAGTTTTCTTAAAGAACAAATTTACCTTCTTATCTAGGCTCTTTTTAATCATATCTAGTAATAATATCTTTTCAATTCAGTCGAAAAAAAAATCAATGTCTAGCCCCGTGACACATTTCGGTATTTTAAACTACACTTAGCAAAAACATTATATTGTCTGACTGATACTTGGTAATAAGATGGATCAGTTCTTTAACAATTTTACAGACATGTTTTGGGTTGTCGTTCATAATTCAAGAGTTCCCGCAGAGTAAGTACCTATTTTCTATCAGCCGAAATATTTTTTTTAACCTACACAGCTAGGCATTTGAACACAAGATCGGACTAGCAAAGAAGTCTGTGATACTGTAGCCCTAGATGTAGTATGCCTAGTCTGGAATACACTGGCTCTCAAGGAAGGCTGCAGAAACACACCGTTAGTTGCTTGGCAACAGATTTTACAACATGAGGGTGGTAGCTAGCAATGCGAGCGATAGGAAACACCCTACCACCATGCAAATGTATATAGGTATGTAAGTAGGTACACACATTTAAATATCAGTCTCGCCATACATACTGATTACAAACCTGACTGACCTATCGGCTGATAGAAATTGTGTCCTCTACAGGAAATCTTAAGCTTTTAAACTATAGCTATGCGGCAGGGGTAGGGACAGCAGCCGTTGCTTGACCGCGGCGCTTAGTGAACTTCTTCCCACAGAATCGACCCAGCGCTTGACATTTCTGACATAGCTCCTGTGGATGTCTCTTTGCTGGATCGCTTTTGTCAAGCTTGGATTTGTCAGATTCCAAGGGTATCTGTAACAAAAAGTATTTGTCTAAATTCTGATAATGGAATCCATGTCATCTGTGGGTTTCTCTCATGGATATTACTAGGAGTATAATAGTTTCAGCCAATTTCTAGTTGCTTGTGTGTATCATACAGACAACACAACTGCACAGAATAAATACTACCTACAATACTGGAAAAAACAAAAAGTAATAGTAGTATGCTATGCCTGAAGGTTTCCGCATGAGTTTTTTTTATAGCTCATAGGCTTGCGCTTGACTGCAACTCGCCTGATGTAAAGCGATGATGCGATCTAGGATGTGGCACGCTTGCCTAGAAGAAACTGATTCAATCGTGAATTGAAAAGACCGAGATATATCTATCGGGAAATAGAGCAGTGAATTCCACAACCTGGCAGATCACACAATAAAATATATAATATGATGGGATATGTTAAAGTTAACTCTTTCATTGGCTGTCTACAAAATATATGGATTTCTATTTCCCGGGCTAGTTCATTCTTATTGCTAAATAATCATATTAGTTTCTACAATACTACGTTTGCATTATATAATAATATGTATTGTACTTTAAAATAACTACGCACAATAGTAGCTATCGATGGGATTTGTTAAAAAAAATTTTAAACATTCTTATAGTACCTGTCGAAATGGATAAATGAAAATTTTACACTTGTTGCACTTCTGTCCATAGTTCGCCCAAGAGACATTGCTGGTCCAAAATCTGTTACAAGGCCCACATTTAAACATGCCAAATGTTTGACGGGTTCCTTGATACGGTGTCAGCTTGGGTCCAGCGTTGGCATCCCCTGCTTCATTTGGGTTGCTGGCAGTGGCGTAGCGTGCCTTGTCGGGGCCCCGTATAAAAATTTTTTTGGAGGCCCTTATATGGAGGTAAAGATTTTTCACAAAAGAAAAGAAATATTGTGAGAAGTAATATTTATTAATCACATAATTTACCCATTTTACAAATAAAAATCGAATTTTAAATATTCACTCTCCTTGCCTTTTTATCGGCAAACTGATTTATTAAATCATTTATGGCTGATGATGATTTTAGTTTTTCTAAAGTTTCTGCCTCTATGGACAATAGTGAGATGTCTGACAGCCGTTCTTGTCCCATCGAAGTTCTTAAGTAATTTTTTATTAGTATTAATTTTGAAAAACTTTTTTCTGCCGTTGCGATTGTAACTGGAAGGGTCAAGAATAAAAAGCATGCTGTGATTACCTCGGGAAAACTGGATGCAAGACTATTGAATTTTACTAGCAATAATTCAATGAGTTCTTTAATGGAATAATTTTTTTTAATTTCAGAATTTAAGCATGTTTTTAGAGCCTTTAATTGGTCACAAAGATTAAGTGAGATGTCTTTACTGTATTTAGCAGACAGTTTTCCGGAAGCGTTTAATATCTCTTCGCTTGAAGAAGATAGGAGTTTCTCCGGTTGTAATATTTCGAATATACTACTCATCATAACTGCACTCATATAACATGTCTCGCAGCATCGTTCAAAACCAAGTTGAAAGCGTGCGCAGCACAATGAACATAATCGGCATTTGGAGCATGCTCTTTTATTAGGGTTTGTAATCCTCCATACACACCCGACATAACATTTGCTCCATCGTATCCCTGTCCTCTACATTTAGTCAAATCAATTCCATATTCTTTAGTCAAATTTAAAATGACAGTTTTCAGACCTGCAGCACTGCAATCGGTTACTGCTATGAATCCTAAAAAGGACTCACAGATTTTTATTTCTTTAGGCACATTATCATCATTTTCTGTAACCGAGATATATCGAAAAACTACAGATAGTTGGTCAATTTTTGACAAGTCTTGTGTTGTATCCAGAATTATTGTCAGAAATGGAGCTTTTTTAATTTCTGGGATAATACTGTTCCTAACGTTAGTACCAAGCAAACTAATAATTTCGTTTTGAATCGTAGGGCTTAAATATTTTATTTCACCTTTCGGTTTTAGAAAAAGTTCTTTTAAAGTTGCATCATAGTTAGATAGCAGACGTGAAATTGCCATAAAATTGCCAGAATCAGAATCATGCCCCCTCAAAGGTAGATTACAAGATACTAAAGTAATTATAACATTAATTATACGATGCAGTACATCTCTCCAGAATGTAATTTTACTATCGATTTCACTTTTCAATAGAGTATCGATGGTATTTCCTTGCAACCAATTATTATAAGAGAGTGAGGCACTAATATGCTGCTGTGACTTTTCATGGTCAAGAATAGTTTGTGTGAAATTGCTTCTAACCGAAACACCGTTAACCCAAGCAGAGGAGTACGATTTGTTTTGACGATCTGCTAATAACCAACAGAAGTGACAGTACGGTTTGTTTAAAACGTTAGAATAGCATAACCATGGTCTTATAATTTTTATGCCTGCCTGATTGAAATATGAATAATAATAAGCTGAAAAAGGTCGGTTATTTTCTGGAACTTTTGGAAATGGTCCTTGTGGTTTAAATGGACCCAATTTAAAAATTATTTTTCGTTCGCATTCAGTTAAATTGTCACCAAAATTTCCTCTATCTGATGAAATTATATTACAATCTGCATTATCTGCAGATATATCAGAATCGTTGACTTGGGGTTCCTCGATTTCTGGATGGACATCCGATAAAGTATGTGCTTGGCTTTCTTCTATTTCCGGATGGATATGTGACGAAGAACATGCTTCAGAAGAATCTAAAAATAAACGAGTAATTGTTAAAAAATAAATACGAATGCTTTGATACTAAACTAAAAAGAGTTATATATAAATAAATAACGTTACTAAGGGTCACAGTTAGAGAGTGTTCAGTTCAGACGCACACAGATTCTACGCGGATTGTGCTCGTACCTATTAGTAGATACAAAATCACCTGCAGCCCGTCCGTGCATTACTATACACCTGCGTGCTATTTAAACGCAGCGCGTAGTGTAGTGGCCATACAAAACGAGAACCCGAAAGCGAGTCTGCACATCTGAAGTTCTCAAAACGCAATTAACGATACGATACGGACTGATAAACAAACAACAAAACAAATCGATCCTATAGATAAGTTAGAATTTTGTTTTTTTGAATCAAGGCACGGAACCCTAAAAACAGTATAATTGTGAAAATCGAGGGGGGAGACAACTTTTTGTGACGGACAGATGGACAGACCGAAATTAAAAGATTTCCTTGTTTATCACTACGGGCCCCTAATAAATGGGTTGGGTAGTAGTGTAGTACTTACCTTTCCAATCTAAATCACTCACAGTATCTTGTCTCTGAAAAAATGAAGAAATTTTGGGCACTTTTTTTATAACCTCGTCCCTTTTCTGTTTAATTTTTCTTTTCTCAGCGCCGCTGGGATAATCTCTTTTCCTTTCACTCATTTCTTTTACAAATCGTTACTAATACTGCTAAACCAGAAGAACAATATTGTTTGTACTGAATTACAATGTAATGCACATTTATATAAAGCGCGTAAATAAACAGTGCACTGCACTCGGTGGTTTAACATCCAATGCAAAGTACAACAACGTACACGTACATCGCGATATCGATGAAGGATTCCCGGGGATTCCCCGCTGAGTTGAAGATGAAGTAAGTAAAACGGGGAAGTCCCGCAGCCCGCCATAACGGTTGCCAACTTTTGAACGCACGCTTAAGGCGGGAAAAAAAGGAATTGCTTTATAGAATTTTGTCATTTGTAAAATAAAATAAATTAGAAAGTTTTTATTCTTTTTCCTTACACACTTTGGGGGCCCCCGTGGCCCGGGGGCCCCGTATAATTGATACGGCAAATACGGCGGTAGCTACGCCCCTGGTTGCTGGTGTTGTTCTGTTTCGTTGTTATTTGGTTTTTGGCACCTTTTCTGCGCTGTAAATAAGAGTTAAAAGTTTTAGTAAGAAATCTTATTGGAAATCTTTTTTCTTATATTTATTTTCTAATAAGTAAATGATATTATGTACCTAGGTACAATAAATTCCGTAGATTGGTATTGATTAGATACTGCAATGTGAACTTCTGTTGAATTTTTTCCTGTCATGCCAAGCTTACGTCATACATTCCTTTTCAGCAATTAACATGGTAGGCGAGAAAGAAACATAATAGGTACGAGTTATTCTGTTGACTCATTCGTTCAGATTGATTTCTTTAACTGTAGTTCTGTACCATGTATTTTATTTTTAGACATTCGCACAGATTCAAGCGACGTCTTAAGATCGTACGATTATTCACGGATTATTGGATTGTTCCAAAGGTAAGGCCATACCTTCGGACTTACTATTATGCCTAGGTATTATTACATACACATAATAACATATTGCATTACGTGCAATATTATCTAACACTAACAACTTACAGGCATTTTCAAATTCCAGTAATCAGTTTTCTCACAAAGTTCACAGAGATCTAGAGATCAGAAACGCTCTACTAGGTCAATACTTATGTAAACACTATAAAGTAGGTACGTGCAACTCAAATCAATCAAATAATAATATGAAGAACTTAATTGAATTGAATTAAACACCAATCATCAACCGCACCCAGCACTCACTGTTGCTCATGTCTCATATTTGTATTTTAAATTTGTTTTCAAACAATAGAGATGGGACCATGCAAACAAATGAAAGCAGTTTTGTCAAAAATATATTAGCAGGTTGCTACTATAATATATTTAAAATACCAGCAATAATAGTTATAAGACTACATGTCAAATCAAATCAAAATCAAATCATTTATTTGCTGAAAACACGGTGTACAGGTCTTACAGAGTTTTGCTTTAGATCATTCGTGTCTTGGCCTAGTATGTCATGCAAATATTATGTACGAGTACAAATGGGAAAATTAAAATAAGTTTAAAAAAGTTTCAATCCATAACTAGGTCCTACTGACCATAAAAGACCTTTTAAGTGGGACCTCTACTGCTGGGCTCGGGTCTCTCCTATAAAGACCTCTGTAGGCCACAGTTTACCACGTTGCGCTGGCCAAATTACTGGTTGGAGGCTTCAGTCTTCGAAAGTTATTAATCTTCTCCGACAAGCAGGTTTCTTCACGATGTTTTCAGTCACCGTTTTAGAAAGAGTAAGTAATTGTAATATGCGCATGAGTGAAATACGCAAAAGTGTTCATAAGTTTGTGAGGGTTTACCTACTACTAGATTAACACAAAGTTACATTGTCGTTTTTCTTAGGACAAGTTTGGAAGGCAATACGAGTATAGGTAGCTGGAAACTTCAAGCGACCAATGAAGTGTGACACTAAGATACATTCAAATGAAAAAGTAAATTAAATTATTAGCGTTATTCATTAGCACATTGCTAATTAGTTGCTAGCTGGAAAACGTTATTGTTAGCATATAGTTGCTTATCTCTAGTCAGATTGTGTGAAGACTGTCGGGCGGGATTCCCCTTACAAAAATTTTTCAGCCAATGTACATTTTTGTTATAATTTGATATCTAAAAGATTATTTCCTACTAAAAATGACGATCAACATAATATCACCTATTTGACCACATTAACTTGTTTCAATGCTGGTACTCGTGAACCTACTTAATTACAAATTTTATTTTTCAACTAATTTTGATTTAGCGTGCTATTTGTAAATACAGTTATCGATTTTTTAGGACTTGGCTATAATAGTTTGCCTGAGAATATTTTGGCATAGACACAAATACGTGCTGCCAATATAAAATTCTCGATTCTTCGCGTCAATTTTGTCGGTTCCCCAAAATTCCCCGCTTCTCGAAATGATATTTTTGGAATAAAAACACCCATTTCGTCAAATGATTTTGAAAGTTTCAGAAATAGGTACGCTAAAACTGAAAAATAATAATAATGTACCTTACCAATGAGGGCGCGGGGAGGGAGAGTCATCACATTTTTATGTGATGACGTCATATCATTACGCTATTGTTTATGTGATTTGCGATTTTTTTTTAATACTGTTTGGGGAATTCATAGTTAGTATGTACTCGTACTAGCTCGTATTAGGGAAATCCTTTGTAAGAATATATGCCTTGCATTGGGGATATGAATAATCTAATCAGCACAAACGGTATCGATAATTCGATAATGGTAGCGTTTTTTCTTTCTTGATTGGCAACCACGCTCTGTGCATTATGCCAGTTCTATAATTCTGCAACTTTTGCAAGTTATAAAATAATCGATTTGTAAAGTCATCGTGGTCAAGTTAATAGGTTTCTAGTTCAAGTTGTTTATTTTGTTTATGTGAACAAATATAAAATGTGACAGCCTTGACAGTATTTTTATTTATTTATTTATCATGACTAACACCTTAAAGATTATACATTTATGAATATTACACATATAGATAGTACAGCCACTTATAGGTAAATTTTAAAGTTTGTGTGAGAGTACAAACTTACAATTTTATAGCGATAATGGTCGAGTGGTTAGTGGGGTCGATTTCCGTGCAAAAGGTACGTGGTTCGATCCCACGAAACATGAAAAAAGAGTCTGAGCTACCGGTGATGGAAAACATCTTGAGTTTCCTCAAGTTGTTTTCCCATAGCATGGTGGTAGGGGGTTTCCTATCGCTAGCTACCACCCTCAAGTTGTTGAATCTGTCGCCAAACACCTAACGGTGTGTTCCGGCAGCCTTCCTTCCTAGGCTACAGTATCGCTGGCTTCCGTGGTCGTGCGAACTTGTGATCAAATATCTAGCTGTGTAGGATAAAAAATAATAATAATATGAATAAATTAAGATTTAAAAAAATATTCCACTAAGTATAAGTAAATTTGCCAACGTCAACATTAAAATCACATTCTCATATTATTAATGTTTCAACATTGGTCAAGAAAAGCTGAAAACAAGACAAGTAGGCATAAGTCACCAATTTTATGACCTTTGTAGGTTGTTTGTAAGTAGTAAATTGAGTTATAGTCAAATCGCATAATTGATGTGGTTTAGAGTTTTCATTGAAGATTTCCCGCTAACACCAAATATTCAGTAAAAGATGACACAGAAGCATTGGACGTCTTAAATTTTTAACAGCCAACGCAAAAATGGCGTTTTAAGCTATTGCATAGCTTTTATAGCTTTGAGCCACAGATTACTAATATGTATGTAGCTTTGAGTGCGGCGACCTAATCAAAAAATTCCGGAACGAAAATAAACCTAACACTCGTCTAACGTCGTTTCAGTTTAGCAGACTTCGGCTTGGTTTTGTATGCGTGCGACTCGACGTATGCGTATGCAATAGCTTTCCGCGGTAAAGCAAGTACCCGTGTGCCACACGTATTTTTATTCTTTATTGAACACCACTCTGTGTATTGTGCCATATCTCAAGTTCTTAAAAAAGTGGTATGTGGATGTGTGAGTCTTTGTATGATTGTTAGCAAAATTAACGCAATGCAAAGGAAATTGCGGCGTAAGTAGGTACGAATATTAAACGAAATTTGCGTCTTAAACGAGAACAAACAGTCTAAAAACGAGCGAAGAGCTGCTTGGTAATTAGACACCTCGTAAAGTACGGTTAGCAGAATAAGAACAACTAAAACAATAAATAATAACCGACTTTAAATCAACAGGCGCCTGTACAATTTATTTCTATGGTTTTGATCTGTAAAGTACGAATAGGTACTTGACAGATTCCGATAAACTTTATATGGGTACACTTGGAAAATATGAAAGAAAATAATTTTCTGATATTGTTCTAGACGTTTGTATATTCAGGGAAGATACACAACAAAAAATATTCCGGTGAATTAAGAACCTCCTAATTTTTAAATTCGTTACAAACGGTACATACATTAATCAGGGCTCAAGCAGTTGAATTGTTTAATAATTACAATTGCATTGCGTCCTTATGGTTGTTTTGATAAAGAATAGGTCATAGTTACAGTATTAACGTTTCACACTCATAGCTCCTCACTAGGACTTCTCCTGTGTCGGGGATGCCATGCAACACTCACAAACACAAGTAGGTACAATACACCCAGACCTTGTTTGGAGTTGGTACAAAACAACAGAAATGTATATATACTTGCAGCCATAACGTTTCATGTTGTACGTATTGCTATTGAACTTTTTTAGGCTTTTTGATAAGCCTGGGTGGATACTTTTATTCTCTACTCTAACAATTTTATGCCTATTTTCGCTAAAAATGTCCTTTCTCAAGTTCTAGCTTCTAAACCAAATTTAATTCCATTTATAATATTGATATAGTCGGGAAGTTAAAGTAGGAGATAAAGTAAAACATAATATTTTTTTCCCAATGGTACGTTGATAGACGGCCTCTTCAATAGCTAATCGGTGCAACCCTACCCATTCTAGGGCTGTCACTTCCCTTGTAATGGAGATCGTCAAGTCGTCAACCGTTACTAGGTAATTAGCGGGGTTGTTTGCATTTACATCTAAGACCTCATTACTGTTGAGTTTGTTTTTATAGAGCTGGTTAATTTTGTATAACAGCCCTGAGAAATTTTGCTATTATACCCAGCTTTATTTTGTCATAGTAAGAGAAATTAGATAATAAAAAACTTACTGACTTTGAAAAATGAGGAGACGTTCATTAAACTGTATTTTTTTTTGTTTGTTACCCGATTTCTAAGAGACGGTTGGACCAATATGAATTTTTGTTTGAACGGGTGTAACATTAAATTATGATCCTATTTTCATTTATCAAAATCGCTTAAGATGTTTTTGAATCGAAATAGCTGTAGTACCTAATGGACTATGTAGTTATATTTTTATAATTATTAGAGCATTAGGTTTTTAAAGAGTATGTTTGAGACTGTCTTTAAAACCTCTTATGTCAACTTGTTTTTTATTCAGTTTTAGTCCAGTCATACTTATAATAAAACTGTAACAGGGCAAATTCTGTACATTACAGACCCCAAATCTATTATTTATTTCATTTTTGTCTGTCTCTCTGTCTGTTTCTGTACTTTCCATAACTCCGAAACTGCTTGATGGATTTTAATGAAACTTGGTATGCTTAAGGTTTATACAATGAGGTAGGATTTTATCAAATTTTTATTCCTGAAATCAGCGGGGGTTTCCGTGGGAGGGGGGATGAAAGTCGTAATTAATTATAGCTCAGTGACGCGTGCTTTAATTTGGATGATTCTTTTTTGTTAGAAAGAACTAACTGAAATTTATGTTATCCGAAAAATAAGTGGGTGTTGCCGTAAGAGAGGTGGATGAAAATCGTATTTAACTATAACTCGGTAACGCGTGCTTTGATTCGGATGATTATTTTTTTGTATGAAGGGTCTAACTGAAATGTTATCCCGAAAATAAGTGGAGGTTCCTGTGGGAGAGGGCATGTATTTAACTATAACTTAGTAACGAGTGCTTCGATGTAGATGTTTTTTTTTGTTAGAACTATCTAAATGATAGCCCAAAAATTAGTGGGGTACCTGTGACCGAGGGGATAATAGTCGTATTTAGCTATAACTCTGTAACTCTTGATTTGATTCGGAACTAAAATGTTTCGCAAAAAAAGTCATTAGTTTTTTTTTAAATATTGTGGTAGACGCCTACATAAAACGATATAGCAAGTAATTTTTGTGATGAAAATCAAATAATTATATAATTATTTTTTTGTTAGAAATCACTTACTGAAATTATTGTATCTCAAATAAATATTCCTTCGCTTTGTAGTTGTAACAAAAAACTTTTTATTGGACGCGTAAGTTCATTGAACGTTGTAGCAAGGAAGGTTTTTCTATTGAAGCTTTATTTGCGTAGTTAGTTCTTTCCGTTTTTATTTTCCGTCAACTGAAATTATGTACCACATATTCCATACAAATCTTACAGGTATCTTTGAAACACTTAGACTAAACGTATAATACGGCCACAAAATACTATACTTAGTCAGAGTTTATAGCTGCGGCATAGATTATGATTGTATGTGTATCAAAACATAGCGTCCACAATTTATCGTAACGATGGCGACCGAGAGGTTAAAGGGGGGTTGATTGCCGGGCGAGAGGTACGAGGTTCCATCCCACGCAATACGCAAGCAGAGCTTGAGCTACCGTTTAAGAATGTCACTTCAAGTAGAAAAATATGTCGCCAAGCACCTAACGGAGTGTTTTGGCGGCCTCATTTGAGATCCATTACATTCCAGACAATGATAAGACTTTCAGAAGGACCACTGATATAAATTCGCATTTTTTTTAAAGTCCCACTGACATAATAATTATGTCAGTGGGACTTTAAACCTAACCTAACCTTTCATAATTATTATGAAAGGTTAGCAACCGCGAACGAAGTCGCGGATACAGCAGCTGAACCTAGAGACATTAAATACGGATAAATATTTCAAAATTTCCGACTTGGGGGCTTATAAAAGTAAAAAAAAACGGCCAACTGCGAGTTAGACCAATGTACGACGGGTTCCGTACAACATTAGAACAAGGATCATTCCAAAGATTGTCGTACAAAAAAATGGTGACTTACATTAATTTTACACCTACGAGTAATCTCTACATAAATTCAGGCGAAACCTTAATACCAGATGCAGGTATAGATACGAGTAGGTATCGAGATATATAATAACCAAATAGATATGCAAATACAAAACCGTATTCACATGGATGACTATTCAATTCCAAAGGTCCAGCCAGCCACTTTTAAATATTCCATGTGCGGTCTACCGTAAAATCTACAAAGAAAACGTATTATAGATCTTTTATTGCATTTACTCCCTATTTTTCGGTGGCCGGGCATAGGATAACGCAGTTTTATGACAGGTTTTTGTATCAATAATATAAGATCTCTCACGTGTGTATATCGCATTTTAATATTTAATTTTGATATATACTCCGAAGCCTTTTATGGTCTGATATTTGAGTTAGTGCTTGCGTGGAATTTTCAATTTGATATCTTGATGGATCTTTATCGTGAAATTTGGATACAATTTATTTTACAACTAGGCGTTTTTTTTCTAGTAAAGATAAACAACAACCTCTGAAATAAACCAAACGAAGCACAAAATAATTCTTTTTAAAATTCTAATATATTTTTGTAACATTTACACCACGTAAATAAAGTTAAAAAATTAGTTAAAAATATTGTCTTTTAAGTGTTCCCTGCCTAAGAGGTAAAAACGGGACCATTACTAAGATTTCTCTGCCCATCCGTCCATTCTTCAATATCAGAATAAAATGACTGGCCGGTTGGCGCAGTTAGTAGCAACCCTGCCTTCTGCGCCGCTGGTCCTGGGTTCGATTCTCGGACAGGTCAAACATTTGTGTGCATGAACATGTCGGTTTGACCTGTGTCTGGGTGTTTATTATATATATAAGTATGTGTATATGTATTTCTAAGTATGTATATCAGTCATCAGGTTACCATAGCACAGGCTTTGCCTAGTTTGGGACCTGAAGACCTTTGTGTGGATGTTGTCCCATATTATTATTATTATTATAAATAAATATTTTGCGGGGGCTTTCATACAACAAACGTGATTTTTGCTTGATATTAATAAAAACAAGTAGAAACTTGAACAATGCTGTACGGAACCCTTGGTGCGCTGGTCCAACTTGCACTTTACCGATGTTTTTACTATAAATTTTCCTGTGCATTGAAAGTAAATAGCTAATAAGTAATTGATATGCACATTTCCTGATTTTATATATTTTTTAAATAATGAATTAGAATCGGTAGCCTTAAATTTAGAAAGGTTCATTAGCAAATTTTCTCTCACTAGTTACCTTCAATACGTGGTTCTAGAGCCACTTCAACATGAATGAATGGGGTATGAAGAGCCCAAAATTAATTTATGCCAAGAATTTATTTGAGTAAATAAATACTCAATTGGAGTCTCGCTTACCGTGTTAATTAGAGGATTTAAGAAGCTAAGTTGAGCTCTAAGAATCTCTCAATCAAATTTCCTTTACAGCCACCCTTATATTACTTTCCCTTTTTCTCAGATGTCAACGGGTTCCTTTAGTGTCAATTCCATGTTGAAGGGGTGTCTTTAATTGAAATAAATATTTGCACAGAGAATTTTCTTTCGGTACAATTCTTGTCTCTACTCTGGGGAAGTCCTTCCACTTTTGTGTACTTTGAGAATTATTTATGTCGTTATAAATTAAGACGATCAGCGTCAATAGTAGACAGGTAGATTCTTACTAATTAGCGAAAAGATTTGTTTTGTCGACATTTTTGGCTCAACGTCTAATGAAGTTATGTATTTAGGGTAGTACATATACATAGTAGAGATACATAATTCGATTACGGCAGGCGCGGAAAGAACGAGTGGATCCCACTACTTCTTTAGTAATATCTATATAAAAATCAATTCGCTTGACTGGTTTTTAGTTTCCATTACGTATAATTTTACCTGCTTTAAATCGACTCAAGTATTTATAGTAGACAGTAATTCAATGTGAATAAATGAATTCTTAATTGAACTTAAATTCTTTAGACTCTGTTAGTCGTACAGCCTGGATATGTAGTTCTCTATTGTTATATACTTAAACAATTTTTATTTTGAACTACAATCTGGATTTGATTAAGATCAGAGCAAATTGGAATATCTTAAAATATATATATTATCTTCGTCTATAAATACGTCGACTAGTAGGTGAGATAGTAATTTAAATTTATAAAAAAAACCAAACTTATTCCTATAGCCAATACTAACAGCGTACTCAAAGGTAATTTTCAAAACATAACAAGAAGAAATCCTTTCAGCATCTCGGAATAGCTAAAGTTCGCAAAGCCCGACCCATTCAATATCTATTTACTTATATTGCTATCACCCGACATGTATGCAGTTGGCGTCGGAGCTCGTTTGAGTGCTAGAAGTGAACCTAACCAGTGCACTAATGGTATTGAATCTAGGGACTGAAGAGTTGCCAAGTTAGGGACAGTCGAGAGAGAAAACTAGTTTTGCGCCTAATCTATGCAAGCCTCTGAGAGTAAGTCAATTTGACTTTTTTGCTGTAGGTAAACGTGCGTGTAGTCTTAATTCTGGTCTGGTGTGTTTATTGTCATGAAAATTAAATCTATGTACTTTTATTAATAGTTTGGGTACAATAAAACCTATATTTTACTTCAACATTTCTATTACCTACCTAACATAACATTATACGAGTATCTCTGTTCTAGGAGCACCATACAAAAACTAATTGAGAGCAGTTGTAATCAAAGTACTTACAGAATTTAGGAACTCTAATCGGTAGGTAATTATTATCATTCTTCATCCCGATTTTAATTTCTTTCAATCTGACCAGATCAGTGGTGGTGTCCGATCAATCTAACTATCTGATCTGACCACGGATACCTCACGAAAAAATCAGATCCCTTATTGACACGATGTAATAGGTACCTGTTTGTTTTTTCCAAAAAATAAACACATATAGTAATAAAGTATTTTACTGCCATTTCATCTACATTGATAGTACAACTGATAGTACAACGATGATGATGATTTATTACTTGATATTTGACTCAATAACTTGAAAATTGATAAACTTGACGTTGGCAAATATACTAATCGTATAATGCCATATATAAAAAAAATACATAAGAAAAGTTGGTTAGTTTAGTTTGTTTTGTTTATTTGTTATGCTTTTGTTTTGGGTTCGTTGTGGAAGATTTTGTCTTTATCATTTTATTTAAAAATAGTTATTAGAAATATCTCGTACTCTTTTGTAAGGTATTATGCGATATTTTCGTTTAAGAACGAAATGATGTCGGGTAAGTTTTTAAACTAATTTCTTACTCTTCATACATTAAATTCATACAACCATTCATACAACTACGGTGAGATAGGCAGAAAGACAAGCTCTGATTTCTGAAATTGCCTAAAACTGTCAATTGCGCATCTGTACGTACCTATTCTTCTCTCTTAGCCCTCGGGCTAGACATCTCTGGATGCATCAGCCGCAGTCCTAGCCCTGATGCATACTTATTGCCCGATTTTCCACTGAGAAGATTCAATTGAACAACGACATTAGCGGTGTTTCAATACATATCCAAAATATTTTCTGTCTTTTCGTTCTTTTCTTTTCTTCAAAATATCTTCCAATTATTCGCTTGAATTAGCTCATTTACAGTTTTATTGGTATTGAGATAGGAATCTTCACGGTTATCGCTTAAGGGAGTAAAAACCCGTAAAATTACAAGAATAAATATTACAGGTCGCTTACTATGAAATCAATTATTTAAAAACTACAACAAGAACGTTTATTTTGTCAGCTATCCATATCGTGCGTTCACCTTGAACGAATAACATTTGCAGCTGGTAGGAGTGGGATGGCACGATAACGATGGCGATGGTTATGGTTGTACAGTAAGTCAGGACATTAGTGCCTCAATTAATAGATAAATTACTGACAGGTGATAAAGTATTTTTTCGGAGTTGAAATAGAAATGCTTCTTTAGCATCGCTGATAGCTTTGTGGCGGAAATTTTATACCTACTCCATTAAAACATATCCTATCACGCACCCCCACTAACTTACTCCCACCAAACGATCTAATACTTGCTAACGTGGAGCGTTATAACGCGGTATGGGCTTAATGCCGTCCACTGGCCATCATGTGCACAGTATTAACGTTATAAATTAGGACGTTAACTGGTCTGCCCACTCAAATAACTATAAAGCCTGGCCAGTTCACATTACCAGCACTTGTGATGGCTCCCCGCAACTTATGCTCGCCTAGTCTGCACATTGTCTTTCATAAGGTTTTCATAAAGATACTCTTGTCGTTTCTTTTGTGGTTTGTCTTTATCGTGTCTCATTTTTCGGTGCCTTTAATTCATGATCCCTAGTCTGGTGTATTTAACACGGTTATCTGAAGCACGACCGATTCAATGTAACGATATAAATTAAATTGATTAATAACCCTTACATGGGTCAAAATAATTTGTGACTTGCATTTTGTTACAAAAAGTATTTAAAGTGTTTCCAAATAAATTATTAATGATTAATTATTTTATCAAATAATACTATTAAACTTAAAATAAGACTAATAAAGTAACTCAATTTGGCACCTAACTTTAATTTTTTTTCAACAAACCAAATTATTATTAATATGATAAATGCATCCTAAATGTCTAGAAATAAAAAAAATTAATATTCAGACGTCTATGTAACATTGGTTAACATACATAAAAATATATAAAAAAGATTACTCGGACAATTAATTCAAAACTTTTTATGTCGTTTTCAAATTACTGTGGTGTTGTAGTGTATGTATTTTTATAGGGTCGTATGAGTGTATGCTAAGGATTTTTGGAAATTGCTCAAGATGTTCACAGTTTAAAAGTTATTGTTGGTGACAGCTACTAGTTACTTATATACTCGTATGGATAAAGAGTATTACTGGATAGATAGATAGATATTGGTAGATAGATATACCAGTGTATTGTACTATTTAAAACCTTTTGTACAACAGTTACACTTGTTGCTGAGCTAGAGACCACAATTATCTTGAGCGTTTTTTGCTCTGTTTTTATTCCTTTGAACAAAATACAAACAATTTTCTGTCTTCAAAGAGCTTCTTCACAACCTTTGAAGAAAATAAAATATATTTGTGAAAACACACAGACGTGAGAGATGCATTGAGAATTTGATGGAGGTGCGTAGAGTGCAGTGGCATTAAAGCTTATTTATTTTTATTTACATTATAATTATATTTTATGTATCTTAATTACGCTAGTTTTAACCGACTTTAAAATAAAGGAGGAGGTTCTCAACTCGTTTTCTTTTTTATGTATGATTCCTGATTTCTCTGTTACCTACGATGCCTGGCTGTACTCATATGGAAAAATATTTTTTGTTTGAACGAATATATTTTAGTTTTTTTTTTATATTCCCGGGATACTCAATATCCTTTTTTTAGGTACATAATATATCGATGTCGATTTTGTTTCTTATTTATTACTATGAGCCCGTTCTTTCCTGTTGTTGAGCAAAAGCCTCCCTTCCCGCTTTCCATTTTAGTTTGATTATAGTCTTGAAAAAAATATGACCGCGAGGTCAACAGTTCACAGAACAGTAACTTTACATAGTTTATTAAAGTAAACATTGACGTTACGAGCATCAAATCGTCAATCGGCAGACCTTACCACACCGCAGACGAAATGGCAGAGCTGCAGTAATCGAACATTCGGTATTTCAAGCAGTTAGACAAGATTTCAGACGCATTGTTTAAGTTATTTCAGGCATCCCACGGTTCGTTTCGGAGACGAAGCTATTTGCAGGGCTGTCAGTTCGGAAAATATAGCCGAGAGAGCGTAGTTTTATTTATTGGTAAAAATATATTGGAGAAAAGATTTTTTTTTCTTGGAGACAATGAAAAATGTCTATGGAATATCTAGTAAACTAAGTTTGGCTATATATCATTTTCAATTGAGTTTTTAAAAATATTTTGTATTTTTTACGAAACTAAATTACTTCTGTGAATCAAACTCTTAGTACACCGCTTTTGTAGGGAGGATCCGTGCCCAGAAGTGGGTCGTCATGGGTCGATACGCATTTATGAAAATTACATCTTACCTACAAACGAGTACATGATTTTCTTTGTTAAAGAATAGGTAGGTGTTCTCTGCAATAAAGTTGGTGAGTCAAGCGTGATTATGACGACCTTGCAAGCAATGACTCAGCTACAAAATGATTCACGCTTCTGAAAGTGAACTGGATTTTATTAATGGTTGTTTTATTTCCAATTACTTACTATAAAATCCAAGTTTTCATTAAAAGTCATACAGAGAGTTTCGTTCAGCCGTTATACGGTAATGATACATTCTTACGGTCTAATTAATTCAAATTCTAATATATTTATTTGAGTTTAGTCCATACATTTACAAATTATTAATGTCATTAAAATTCACATATAATAAAAGACACACAAAACTGAAAAAACTTACAAATTAATAAAGATACAATAAACCATATCACAATTTAATAACAGAACATTATCTGAGTTTGTACTTGGGTTTGGACCCCGAATGTTCGATATGTAGTTTTGTCCAGTGTTGCATTATCGGACAATCGGACAAACTTAATTAATAAACGCGTTTTAACTTTAAATGTTTTTTGTCTTGTTTTGACGCGTGACGTTCTCTATCGGATAAAACAAGGCAAACGACGTTTAAAGTTAAGACATGTTTATTAATAAGACCGTTACTCTCCCAATTATTATTTTATGTTAGTCACGCCACATCATGTCGACATTATGATTTCTTGTCCTATTTGTATATCTAATTACAAATATCTCGTACATGACACTAATATTATAAAGACAAAACTTTGTATTTGTGTGTTTGCTTGTTACCTCTTCACGCTGAAATAGCTTAATTTAATGAAATTTAGAACAACTATAGCTTATATCTTGGATCAACACAGAGGCTACTTGCGAGCCGGACACATGCATTTTGCCCGTGGGATAGCCAAATTTCCACGAGGAACACCTTGGGACCCAGTTAGTATTTTATTATTTATCTCTAAGTATAGTCTAGCACCCCTGTAAAACTAATTCGCTATGCGATTGGCGAGCCCGGTCAGGTTCGTTACTTGCAAACAATCAAACTGCTGCGATGGGATTTCCTGGCGAAAATTGATTGTTACACGATTTAATGTCTAATTTTTTATTCTAATTGTAGTATAATTTTCAGGAAATATTATATATCACTTATCATATCTATTAAACGCACGTAAAGAGTGAACGTAAATCTTTCTTAACACATGCAAAGATAGGTTATCAATTTAAAAAATATGTTAAGTATAGGTATATGACCTATGTTAAATTTTTTTTCTCGATTATATTAATAAATATATCTGTTGATTATGAGTTATGAGCTTTTAAATATTATAAAAAAAAACAATTTTTCTTTAACCGTATTAAACATTCTGACTCACATGTCTATTGCGTGTCAACCCACGTAGAATTCGAAAAAAATTAAACTGTTTTTTTTCACTTCCTAATTTGTTTTTTTTATTTAAAAATCTAATGCGTGTTTGATTCATTTTGTTTAAGAAGACGGATTTTAACGCGTGTCTGATTGTTTGAAAGACCCAACTATAGTTTCGTTCATGGATGTTATCGTATCAGGGGTGAAATGCATCGTTCGTGTCCTCAATAATGCCACGTCTTGCACTGGTGTTTTTTTTGTTGGTTCCATTACCTATTTCTACTTCAAGTCTAGATATCGACATCAATTTAGAGATTTGATGTCCTACTTATAATCATGCAACTTTTACTACTACACGTGAGCTTTAAACTAAAATTCTACTAGAGTTAACATATAATAGGAATTCAATAAAAATATAGCAGACTGTTTACGTGCAGTTTCAAAGACATTGACGGTCTTTCTCAGTGAATGTAAAAGGATAAGTGTTCTAAAGCATCTGTTTCAGTTTATTTACACAACACAAAACAAAAATATCCTTCAAAGGGTTTAGATCTTGAAGTCGGGTTCAATATTTTCTGCAGTAAGACTCTTTGTTCACATGAAAATATTTATTTACAAGACTGCAACTGAGCAACATGCTCTTAACAATTCTCTCTAAGTGTACAGAGTAAAATGAACAAGAGAAATAGCTTGTACGTACGTGCTGGCATTTTATCATTTTGACTGAGTTTTATATATCACATACATTTGGTGCAGGTCTTGTAGCTGTTATGTACCTACCTTTGATTGCTGAAAGTGCAGTTTTATTATTGGAGATGTACAAGTTGTAGCTAATGCTTTAAGGAGCCATTGATGTTACGAATAAGATTTGGGACCTTAGCAAAAAAAAATAAGTATCCATATTATTATACTCGTGGTATATGTTGAGTGGTAGGTAGAGATGATATAGACAGGTATCGAGAATTTTACATATGAAAAACTTAAGCGTATTTCCGAACTGAACCTACTCCCAAAAATTTAGACTGACATTAGGTACTCAATCAGTAAAGGTAATCAAAAAACAGCTGTTCCATACAAAAGTATATTGGGCGTTGAGAAAGTGTACGAAACAGTTCACATTTTTCTCTAATTTAGAGCTGGTCCCGTAGTGAATGTTGTTCCATAGGATAATTGTAGTGACCTCCTTTCGTCTTAGTATACCCCTTACCGATAATGTAATGCGTTATCGCTAACCGATAACGTAAGTCAATTGCGATGCGTGTGCAATTCTTTCCGTTCCTATGGCCTATACCTATGCTAATATCCACTGTAACCACAACACTTTGTCACTTTTCAGACCATTGCCATTTCATTCGCCCTACTAATAGGCGGCCTACTAGGTAATCTTTTGCCATTTCATGCCTACCAGTTTGAAGCAAAGACTCGGGAGAGTAAAATTTAACGTGACTTATTTATTATATTGGTTTTTAAGTCTTAATTTTGACATGGTCTGACTGCCAGCAAAATACATGTTGCGATGGCTTGTAACCAACGCTTTAAAGTCATTTTGTAGCGGTTTCTTTTAAATAAACCAAGCTATGTGTGTTACAGACGATTTATAGTTCGGCTAGAAGCTCACAAGCTAACATGGATGTAATAATTTGTTAGCTTTTGAACATTTTAATGAAATTCCAAGAATGTCTGGGTGGTGTTACAAATTATGGCTAATGTGATGTGGAAAGTATTCTGGTTGGTACTTTAAATAATTTGACAGTAATTTTCTATTGTAGTCACGAAAGGCGTCAGAAAGTAGAATAACGTGCAAGCTGGAAAATTAATTTACGAAAATTTGGAACGAAGCTTTTGTTTTATTGCAAAGAAAATTGTAGAGTGTGTGTTATTTATATGGCAGCATAAATATAGTTTGATTTGAAGTTTACAGTAGAACTAAAGTAGGTGTGGTAGATAAACGTTACAATGGTTAGAATTATTGTACCCGTATCTACTTTGAGCTTTTTTATACCTACCTAAGAATCGTAAATTTTAATCTAAGAAAAATAATATTTTACGCCACTGGAATTCCTTATAGGGATGTAATGTAACATTCGATACAAAATACCTACACTACAGAACACACCCAAACCCAAAATACGGTGTTTAAAAGTTAAACCGTAGACTTAAATAAAGCAAAACGTTTTTGAGCGAAAGCGTCGGCTATTTTTATAAAGCTTAATGTAAATCGATCGCAGCCAGACTCGCTTCTAGTGCAACTCATTTATTCATAAACTTTGAAAAAGTCGACTTCCTACGCAAAGCTGCTCTTTCAAACTTATCTCTAAGTTTGCAATTCAAGTTTTAGCAATCTTTTTAGCAAATAAATAAAAGCAAAATAGTTCTTGTACGTTGAGTGTTCTTTGAAAACAGATGACATAGAAATAAGTAAAATCTTGAATTTCAGCTATTATTTTATTTCATAGAGTTCTAATAGAGATTTGTTTGAATCGATTTTCTTTTCAAAATATCTGATTTGGTCACATTCACACTTTCTGCTGTTGATAAATGTTGCTGTTTATTGGTTTGTATCCACGGATCTCGTGATCTGACTGAGTTAGCCACGGATCACGGAGCGTTGTTTCAACTGATAACGTGATTATACACAAAAAGGTGATTTAAGCGTTTTCATTGAGCATTTTGATATTTGTGACGGGAGCTACAATTCATAGAACAATGTGACCATTGAAATCAGTCAAGGATATATAAATATTCCAGGGATGCCATAATTCTGCTACAATGCACACAATGAAGGAGTAAGAGGCGACTGATGCATTTTTCATTAATACACAAAATTAACCACAAGTTCGGCATTTTTTGGAAGACGTACACCGTTCTGGCCGAAGATGAAACAAGTCCTTTGTGTTTTGTCCACCGATCACGTTAATATGATTATTCTATTTTACTTGGGGATGCATATTCGGGAGAGACTTTTGCCAAACAATGTTAGACGATATGTTGAGAAAAAAACCTTCATTACATAATGTCATCGTTAATGTCCAATTATAACAAAAAAATCTAGTTTTTGTTTGATAGGGTAAGGTAGGAACCTGACCCTATCAAACAAAAAATAGATTTTTTAAATCTGTCCACCCATATCCGTCTCGGAAAAATTAGGCCACAAACATTTTAATAAAACCCAGTCAAATTGAGTACCTCCTCTTTTTTGAAGTCTTTAGAAAAGTCCCTAGACGAGCATCCAAATGCTATCGAACATCTGTTTTATTCTACCTTTTCTTTAAAAGTTGATCTAAATCGTAGTATTAGATCTAGTATTATGTTATCTATATGAACCCTTTAAAAGGATTTTCATTAGTAATGAGAAACTCCGTATAACATAAAAAAACTCTACCAAAAAACAAACACTGTGTAATAGCCAATTTAAAATTGTTCCCAGAAACATCGGAACCGATATGTTTATGGTAGTGCCGGGAAAGTATACTTCGTATAGTTGTATACCTATAGTTACAGTCTGGCAGGTAAGTATACCTCAGGGTCGGGTAATGGCCTCGACACCTTTGCTATAACACAGTTAATGTCAGCAATGTCAACCCCTTCTCGACTTTTTGAAATTTTGGTACGACTGCAGCTGAATACGGTTTCCGTTGTTTTGACTACAACTTTTCAGACGCAACAAGGCCCTTTTATAAGTTTGAGGGATCGGTCTGAAAAGTTTTATAAAATAGTATTTATTTATTCAGATTTGTAAATGATATACCAATTCTCGCTTGCATATTTAAAATTACAAAAAATTATGCACGTATAGTAACAATGTTGTTGTCCTGTTAGTTATTATAACTGAACAAGTGAACTAGGTATGTCCGTTCCCGAATTAATTTATATATTCACGAAAAAGTATTTAGTATAACCCACAGACAGACAATGGGTCTATGTTATGTTTAACTAAGAACTTTTGAGCTAACGATTGAAATATCTCCATTTAAAAATATATAATTGTAAAGCTCAAAAGTTCTTCGTCGTCTGATTACCTCCACTTTTTACAATACAGCAATAAATGTCAAATACAACGAAATATTGAAAATCGCGTTTACGGTAGTTAAATCACTAAACTCACGGAATTAAGTGCGCTCGTGACAGAATGCGTTGAAAAACCGAAAAACAGCAAAAAAAGTAAGCTCAAATTAGCGCTACATCACATTCATCATATGAGGTTGGAAATGAGCGAATACGTAAAAAAGCGAGTTTGAAAAAAGCGAAAGTGCAAAGTGTCACGAAAGGCATTCGGCATTCAGCCACCGGCGTATTGATGCGGCAGACGGGTGCTCCTTATTTATTCATAAACGTTCAAAAACTTGTCAGCCTCACAGTCTGATCGGAGTCAGAAAGTCTTATTATTAGAATAGTATATATATATATATTAATAAAGCTAAATATTTAGCTAGACAATTTATGGATACTATTGATCCATCACCGCGAAATGGGAGCTGGGCACTTTAGGTATTAACCTCAATATATTTATATTCTAATGAACATAAAAATAAATAAATCTTTCATAAGAACTACAACATTTATTTAGTTCACCTAGATATCATCGTAGATTAAAAATAAATGTGGTAAACGTTATGGCTGATCCTAGATATAAATTGACACTTATTCATTTCTGTATTAAGTGTCCAATAAGTATAAGCCGAAAAAACAAAATAAAAAAATTAGAAGCTTGATTCTACGAGTAAACAGTAGGAAAAATGCTGCCAGTTTCAGTGTCGTACGCATCCCTGTTTCTCGAAAAAATGGCAATTTGTACTTGACTCGAATCTTTAGCCGTGTTATCCGAATAGAGTTCGGATGTAAATATCACTTTAAAACTCTCACCCTTGACCTCCATTAATGACATACTGTAACGAGCGCTACTCTCATCATAATCATCAGCCCGCATTTGTCTACTGCTGAACGTAGACCTCTCCCATAGAATGCAGTGTCATTCAATGGGAAAGGCTCGCTCGTTCTTTTTATCCTGAACAGCTGATACACTATATTGATACAACAGGCTGATTTCCGTGGTAGTTAGTACGACCACGGAAATCAGCGATACTATAGCCATAGATGGAGCATGCTTAGTCTGGAATACACTGGCTCTCAAGGATGGCTGCCGGTACACACCGTCAGGTGTTTGGCGAAAGATTTTACAACTTGAGGGTGGTAGCTAGCCAGGCGTGCGATAGGAAATACCCTACCACCATGCTATGGTTTCGATGTTTTCCTTCACCGGTAGCTCAGGCTCTTTTTTCCATGTTTCGTTAGATCGAACCTCGTACTTTTCCACTGCAATCCTCGCTACAGTTCATGCAAGCCGCTTTTCTCAAGCCATTCTACGTTTTAGTTAGCCTGCAGTTTAAGTTACTCTACTGCTAAGCAATGTTCTGTGGCACGTTCATATACGGGAGTACGTACATGCATGCACTTTCCATCCACTCGCATATTAGTGCGGCTGCTTATTTTAGCAACCGTTTGAAATGTACGCCGCATCCCCTACATATATATCTATAGGCATCGCCGCCAGTTGGTGTGCGGTTGTCTTTTGTTCGATTTGAAACAATGAAATGGCATTGTTTTACCATTTATCGTACAGCTGCAGTTTTCTATAAGCTTATAGTTACGAATAACAGAGACCTTAGACATTCTGGCGCTAAAGTCTACGATGCAACTATGTACCTAAAAAAGGGTATCCTTTCATGAGATAATAAAAATATATAAGTATGTTTATAATTATTTATAATGTATAAATAATAAAGTATCATTTATTAAGAGTTATAACGGTAAAAAATATATGAACAATGTGAACCTTAAATATACAATGATTTTTTTTCGCTTTTATTACGTTCTGAATGAAGATTATATTTTTTAGCCATTGAGATAGACATTATTATCTCCATTTTTATTGAACGATATTCGTTCCAGCTATCACTATAACGATTGTAACTATTTACGTATGTCATACTATATAATATTATAGATGCGAAAGTTTGTCTGTCTGTGTGTATGCCTGTATGTTTCTCACCTCTTCACGCTTGAACTGCTTGACGGATTTCGATGAAATTTAAAATAGTGATAAGTTTTACCTTGTATTGAAACATAGGCTACATTTCGTCATCAGCACCATCACCGTTTTTCATCACTATGCATTTAAAACTGTGCATCTTTGTTACTCCTTCGCGGGCTAAAGGATTTGGATGTAATTTGGAGTGAAGATAGCCTGTACCCTGGATCACCACATAACATATGTTACATTTCATCGCCATTATTAATCACCAAAGTTTAAAAGTGTGTGTCTTTCCTAAGCATGTTTGTGACTGATTCATGCATAAATCATACTAATCATACTGATATTGTGTTGGTTTTTAAAAGCAGCTAATTTTTTTTCAATAAAATGAATAAGAATTAATGTAGGAGCAAACCCTTTCGAAAAAAAAAAAGATTTTCAAAATCATTTCACAATTCCAGAAAAAATGGTAAAAATACCTACATAAAAAATACATACAGTCGAACATAATAACTTCCTACTTTTTTGTAATTGGTAGAAAAAATCAGCGGAGCTTGATCCGTAACAAACCAAAATTAATGAAATAACAGTTTTGTTATTAAAACAAACATTGAAAGTCGTAATAAATATTTTTAGTGTTATTTTTCTAAGAAGGGTGCTGTTAGCTTTATGTTTGTATTCGGCAATATAACATTCTTAAAACCTCCCGTTTCATTTTTTTGTCAGTATTACGTACGAGTATATTATAACTACATCGTATTACATTTTTTAAACCAGTAGCATTTAATATTCAAAAAATCTAAGGACTATTTTTTCACATTTTGAATTACTTTATATGCCGCGGGCAACGCCGCGGGTAACAGCTAGTATATAAATATAACATAAATAGTTACATTCTGAATGCAATAAAAGCGAAAAAAAATTATACGATTTCAATTTCTACGCCGACACTAATTTACACCTTTAAGGCCAAAATAAATACACCTGCGCGCCTAAAACTCGTACTAGTGGCAATCTTAGATATACTTAGGCCGTAAAACTGTTATTTTCACACTAATAACTAACATTTTCATGTTTATAGTACTAGGAACATTGTTTTTTAAGTTAAAATTCGTGTGCGTTTTTTATTGGATCCCGCTAACGTCAATTCTTGGAAATCAAAAATAATAATATGAAATATATTTTCCTCTTCTTTGTCTTCAGTTTGATTCGTTTTAACATCACTATCAAAATGCTCGCATTTATATTGTTAGTAACACTTTTTAGTGTTCTCTAATACCTGAGCAAATGTATTGTTGAAGAATCCACCATTTTGTTAGTAAAACATTCGTTTTAACTCCTAGGTATCAAGGACTTGTCATAGAACAAGACATAAAAGCTTCAGTATTTTTAGATTGTCGTCAACAGCTCATCAAAATCAAATAAAAGGGACTTACCGTCGTGGAAGGCGCCTGCTCTTGTCATCTCTTGTCTAGACAAACCTGCGCGATTCGTGACTTTTTCACGATTCACAATCCCACGGCAATTTTTGTACTTGTATGTACCTGGAGTAGAGTTAGCAAGAAACTTAGAATAAGGTGAAAAGATTTCAGAATTTGTGAAACGCTCATCGAAGAAAATATGAAATTATTAATAAGTCTTCATTTCCTTCAGAAAAAAGAATATGTATTTCCTACAGAAAATAAGAATATGTATTTACTTTACGCATATTACGCCTTAGGATAAACTTAAACTTCAAAACCTCAAACTGGTCAAAAACACTTCAATCGGACATTTATAAAACTGCAATATCTACACAGAAATACGAAAACCTTTTTAAGGTAAAACTTTAGAAAACTTGTCAGTAATCGCTGTAGATTTTTTGCCGACGCTATCTCCTTAGAGATCGACGGCCATAATATTAAATTTTGCTGCGAGGTCTGATATCTCAGACGCTCCAATCCATTATGCCGTGACATCGAAATTAGAGTTTTATAGTGATACAAAATGAATGAGGTTAAAAAGAAATGATAGATTGAAATTGGACATCGCATTTTGCGATATAGTTTCACAGTTTGTGCATCGTTACTTATTGGATTTTATTCGAATTTTTTTAACTGTTTATTTTGCTTTGGGTTTATTATACATATTTGTCCTAAAGTGCTATTCTAAGATATTCAATTCTACAACATTTAAATCATGAGAAATTTAACTAAAAACAAACTTTAGTTAGTCTGCAAACAAAAAAATTGGTAATTAGAAATCTTTTGCCAATAAAATTCCAGTCTAACCAAAATTCAGAATAAAATTGAGTTAAGTAGATCTTGTTAGAAATAATTCACTTCTAACTTTACACACTTCTTAATTAAAAAAAAATAGCTTTAAAGTTACGATACGTACTTATATGTTAATTTGATTTAAATCATAAAGTTACGGTATTAAAGTTTATAAAATAGCCTAATTGACACTAACTCAAATAAAACCAGCGTAAAATTTTCGTAAATATTTCATACATACAGTTTCAGTTCCTTTTAAACTTCGACTTTTCCTACAATGTACGTCAGTTGATATTTTAAAGTTAGGGTTGGCAATTTAAAATATAAATATTGGCGTTCACTTGGTTTATTTTGCAACGGCAACTATAGGGTTGCCAGAGCGCTGGTCCAGACATGTGAGAGAGCGCTCAATTTCCGCATCGAAAATGCTGTATTTTCACAGTTACCCTCTATATTTTTTATTGGACGAGCTATTTAAAATGCCTGAAATTTTCGTTCAGAATTTCCGAAGTTTTTTATTGACATTGCCATTGAAAATTTAAAAATATCATTGTGAGTAAAAAATCTCACTTCGTCTGATATATTAATCATCGACCCTTGATCCTGTAATTTATTTTTATCCTATGATAAAATACTAGTTCTTCCTAATTTAAATCATTCAAATTGCGACGAAACCTCTTCATTGTTAGTAACGACTTATAGCTTAAATTGCTTTGCAATCGTAGATCTTAAAGTGATAAATTAAACTTACACTTCACTTTAATAAGTCCCGTCAAATACTGTTAATGAATTTTAAGCCAAATTTAGGACGCCATTGGTCCTAGACCTTTCATATACGTACCTAAATTAAATAGCTTTAATAGTCTCAGTCGAACTACACACAATATTTCCTTATAAGTTCAATATAATTTTAGTTGTACTATATTTCTAACAAGTTCGTAAGTATACGCACCGTAGATATACCTAATATCGAATGTTTCCAGAATACATTCTCGCCATCCGCCCAGACCGCGTCAGGGCGGGCGGCGTGTATGACGTGTGACGACGAGATACGTTTGATGCCGGGGAACTGCGCGGAAACAACGACAAGCCTAAACCGACACCTACTATAAATATACCTAGGTATCTAGGAAGTTCCAACGATCGACAAATATAGTATTTTGTCTATTGCCAACTTTTCATCAGAATAGCCATATATTTTTTGTTGGAATTATAACAAAAAATATCTTTAGTTCGATTTAATAACTGGGTAATTATTTTTTATGTTTAGGTACGAAAGATGGCTTTTATTAGTTTTTCGTAACTTCATAGTTCAATAGGAATTTTTAATCCATGTACCTACATATTGTAGGTATTATGAACCTTTACTTTTACCTTATGGCAACGAAGCTATACAAGTATTTATAATGGCTACCTATATGACTATTGTTTCGCGGAACAAGCGATAATCAATGACTATACCTACATGTATGTCATAAAATATGTGTGTTTGTATGTTCAAATAATTATAATATCATAAAAGAATATTTGACACGCATTATCATAGTTATTGTATAAGTTACCCTCGCATAGAAAAGAGTTTTTTCAAATATGTATGGAGCTCCGGCCAGGACAGTGTACATGATACCATAAATACGTTAAGGACTATTAGAACCTTTAACATATCAACCAAATTCATAATAACTTAACTTGTACAAAAGTCAAGTGTTAAAAATTAATTTAAAATCAAAATATTTCCATGTTATTTTCATTCCATTATATTTTCGCAAAAAAGTGATTTGCGCCTTTTTATTGTGTATATTTTAACGTATGTGATATACCAATAGGACCGTTGGAGTCAACCTAGGATACATACATCTTCCAGGGATGCCATAATTCCACTACAATTCAGACTTTAGATATTTTTGTACACAATGAAGGAGGCGACTGACGTATTTTTCATTAATACACAGTATTAGTTTACATATATAATTATAAGATAGAGCGGAATGGAGAAATGTCGTATTTGTCCTCTGCCCTTTCATGGGGTTTTAAGAACTGAAGAGAGAAGAAGAGTCATTAGCGATAATATTCGTAACAGACAACTACTTGGCCGATTTTTTCATATTTCAGAATCTTAATGAAGGTTTTATTTTGCCTGTTGTTACCAAATTTTATTGATATCAGTCAGTAAATGGCGCTGTAGCTAACTTTTCTTAAATAACCCTCTTCTTCCTAATCAAAAATACTCCACGACTATAAAATTAAAAAAAATCGTAAAACCAAGTTAACTAAACATCTATACATAGGAATAGACAGACGAATCAACATTTTCCCAGACTCAAAGCAAAGACGCTTCGCTCGCTCGGTCAACGAAAACATTTGTTAGTCGAACTGTCTGTTCTGTTTCGCATCACTATACCTTCTACGCCTCGTCAATCCGACCAGCCATCGCCACTGGGAGGATTCAGAGAGTCATCGACGTCCTCCCCGAGTGGCTCGATAAGTGGCGAATGGCTGTCAACGTGGAGAATACCACCGAGCTATTGACCGGCCTCAAACAGACCCGTAGGCTGCCCTCACTGCAGTTTCGAGGACAAGACGTCGAGTGGGAAAGCAGATGCAAGTATCTTAGCGTCACCATCGACCGGACCCTAAGCATGCGCCCGCACGTTGATCGCGCCTTCAAGCTAAGGCTAAGGCCGCGCGCGCATTGCTACGTTCGGTCCTAAAGTCGAAGTGCAGATCCGGACCAAACTGGGGATCCTCAAGACCTACACCCGGACGAGAGCAACCTACCCTGCCCAGTTGCGGAACGTCTTTTGCTTGGCCAGTCTGCGCAAGCGACTCCAAGCAGTCCAAAACCGTTGCCCTGAGGATGATCACCGGAGCTGGATGGTACGTGCGCAATGACGTAATTGCGAAGGACGTGAAGATCGAGACCATCGAGAAGTTTGAAATGAAATGAAATGAAATTATTTATTGGCCTTATAACCACTTATGTTATACTAGGCAAGTCACATTACAATATTTCACACAATACTTAATTTAGTAAATTTTAAAATGTACCTATGTCAAAAACTTTACAATTCACTTAATTACAAAATTTAAATAAGATTATGTAGTATAGATTAATAGATATATTACTGATATAATAATACTTCTAAAATAGTTTACATTAATGTGAGTAGAATTTAATAAAGTCATTATATAATAAGATACTTTAATGTCATTATTAGTTTGTGAGTTTTGACTATAATTGTTTAGTTAGATTTGACAATATGTTATATAAATTATGTATAAGTTAAGTATTAAATTAAAATTATTAGAAAGAAAAAAAAAATGACGAAAGTCTTATTAAAAATTTAGCTATCACCTACTTATAAAATTATGATTGCTCACTCACGAACGAAGATTCAGTCAGCTTCATGTTCATAAATTCTTTGACCGAGTAAATTGGGGTAGACTCAAAAAACCGCTTTATTTTTTGTTTAAAATCGTTCGCGTGAAGTTTAACTACGGCATGGGGCAACTTGTTGAACATACATATCTTAATATAAATTCCTTGTTTTCTAACTTGTTTGTGGTGCATCTAGCGCGGGGCATGTATGACCGCGCCGAAAACAGTCCGCACCATCACTTAAACAACTTAGCCCCTCAAGACGCACGTCCCAATGACGCATGTACCACAAACCTGATTACGATGACCACGACCTGACGCCCATGAGAGACGAGGGGCTGCTTGAATGGGTAAATATTCCCCCCCCCCCCTGAAGATGACAGCATGGACGTGAGTGAAGAAGACAAATCAATCACGGCCTGGCGATGGCCTCAGCTTCCAGCCCGGGGAAACAGCGCGAGCTAGAAACCCGTACCTTATGCCTCTCTCACGGGGGGCATAAGACGCCCCGATTCACGATACCTTCCTAATCCATAATCACGGACTACTAAAGTCTAAAACTTCGCATAACCCATCCATCAAGTATCATTACGACCTGAATTACCTTGAGTACTAAATTTCAGGAGACAAAGAAGCACACAAACACGTTAGAAAAATTTGCCTGACACTTCACTCGCTTGGTTAGTAAATAGCTTAAACATAAGTACAATGACAAAAGTACGGCCAGCTTTACTTGTACTCCCATAATGCATAAGTAAGTTTTTTTACTACAATTGTTTTTTTCGTACTCGTAACATATGACGATATAACGAACCCCGCTAAATCCTTACATTGTTATCGTTCCATTTCACTCTATTTTGAAAATCATCAAGTGAAAACTAGCGAGAGCAAAGTCCACATTCGTGTTATATCAATTTCATAGCATTACAAGTGCAGGCTCAAACTATGTGGACGTAATCTGGCGTCATACATCGGATATTGTGTTTGCCGTCCGCCCGTCTCGCTCGTCCACCGACCGGCTATGCCGCTAATATCACTTAACTGAGAACAGGCAAGCATTAAGGACAATTGATTGAGCATCTACAATCTTTAGAAGCTTAAATCAGTGATGTCTCCTTAAACTTATGATAACAAATAGTTAGAAGCGACTTCAACTGCACAAACCCGACTGCAGAATCTTAAAACCGGTGTATCATAATATATTTTTTTTAATTTTGTTGTACCCAATGTCACTTTCATGACTAAGACAAATCTGTAGACATCACTCACATAAAAATACGACTAGCCGTTTAGGCTCTTGAGCGTGCCCAAGAAATATACATACATACTCTAGAATAACATAACCCTTCTTCTTTCTTAATCGGGTAAAAAATAACGTTTCACATTCCACGCGACGCGCTCTTAGTATATATATAAATATTACCAACATTAATTTTAATTTGAAATCATTTTATCTACGAGTATATTGTATTTGTTGTGTTTAATTCTGTCAACGTGCTCGAAGGCCATCCCCTACACCTTCAAGCTCTCCCAAAACACATTTACAACATACCCAAAATCAGCGACAAATATTTAAACTCTTTGTTTGAACACCTGCCCTGACTGGGAAACTAAATCGAAATCAGCCAAATCTCGAAGCAAGCATTATATACACTAGACCACAGCTGTAGTAAATTAATAAACCAGAGTACTAGTAGGTTATTTCAATTGCCCCTTCGTAACATCTCTTAAATCCACCTCTGTGCGGCCACATATTACAAACCTTTCGCTACACGTTGCCAGTGAGCTGGCCAGACTATTGTATGACAAAATCCCCTAGCTAGGTTGCATTAATATTATAAGTTATTTACTGATTCGTGTTCAGTTTCTGCTGTAAAAATCCTGTGATATTTATAATGTTTAGTCGCGTATTGAAAATAATTTTCTGTACCTACTTATAATTACAATTTCAATAAAAATAGCGCCGAAATGGGTTTGTACTGTACCTGCAATCATGTTTTAAAACTTAGTAGTTTTGTAGGTACATTAATAGCATAATATAAAACCTGATTATGGTTACAAAGAAATAGTACGTAATAAAAAAGTAAAGTACGTAAGTAGGTACGCTATTTTTCGAAAGGATCATGATAGGATGTAAAGTAGGATATGGAGTATACTCGTATGGAGTAGGATGTGAAAATGCGAGTATTATAAATTATTTAGCTTATACTCAGAGGTCTACCGTTAGAAGAACTACGAGTTTCCGCTTAGATGCTGTCATTTTTTCTATCGTCTGTCAGTTTGCATGTATGGATGTTTGTCTGGAAATATTGTACTCAAGTATGGATCGTAGTTTCCAAGTGCGTTGACAAAATTTGGTACACAGGTTGTACAAATTTATTAGGCGTCGGGATATCTCCTAAAAATAGGGGGAGGTTTCCTGCAGTACAGTGCCATTTACCGTTGATTTCAATAATATTTGTCAAGGACATGCGATACAGAATCCAAATAAGAGTCTTAAATGAGATAATTACCTCAGTAATAGAAGTTTGAAAAAAAAACTGTCAAAGTTTGCTTTTTTTGTAAGGTCACAAAGTTTTTGCTATCACGAGCTAAACAGTTCGCAGAACTGCTTATATATTCTGTGTTAAAAGTATATTTTACCCTTTCAAGTTTAAATTTGTAACTGAAAAAATAATTAGCCGAACCGTCGAGTGGCTGACAGGTGACTGTTCCACCTGTTACTCGGAGGGGGTCGTGAAAAATGTTTTACAGTTTTTAGATAATTTGCTCATTTCTTATCTCCTTGTTATTTTTTTTAAACTACGATGATTTTTAACGAAAACATGAAAGTTTATTGTAAAACGATAATTTTGTACGTCTTATAGTGTGGGCTCTGTCTTTTACTTTAGATTGAAATTGTGTAGTAAAAGGCAGGGTCTTCCATAGAATGTATCAATGGAATACCCTACTTTATGCCTTGTCTTTTGAAGATCCATTTAATAACCATTCTACTAATACAGGATTATCTGTAAAAGAATAGAAGTTGGCGTTCTCATCAGAACAATACAACTTCTATGTAGTTGTTTTTTTTTACTATATGTTGGAACTTGACAGGCATTAAAACAAAAGATACTTTATTGATTGATTAATTTTGTTTTCTCTTCAACAACTCAAATAACAACTACTTTCAGAATCATACATCTAAGCTACGCTATAAAATGCTGATTGTCTTATAAAAATTATGAAGCAAGCCACTCTACTCCAATTCCACGTAGATACTTTAAGAAACACTCAACAAAGTAACCCAAGAAAATCGAGATGAAGGTATCAAATTAATTTTTAACAAAGCTCCGAGCATATATAGTAGAGTTTTTCTTTTGTAGCGCATTACAATGAAAATTCGCTACTGAAATTCGACTATATCGCTTAAAGCCACGCGGAGGGAAAAATATAATGATTTATTTATGTCAATGGGCTATATTCAAGCCGCTGTTTTCTTTTCCAAATTGGTTATTGTTCGTTGTTAAAGTTCTTTTATTACAGCATTGTTAGTAAAATGAGAGCAGGTAGGTCTTTTTTCAATTACATCCCCTGTTTTTGATAATAAAGACGGAATTATGGCTAATTTAGATTTTTTACGGGAGACATTGTCGAGATTGACGAGGAAATTGGGATAAAAGCATTGTTTTGAATGGGAAATAAGCTAGGAAGGATATTGTGTTTCCATCGAGATAAGATGTATTGTTTTGTATTTTTGTTTTATTAACAACATTTACTCGTATTTAGTTTATCGTATAGTTGAGCTGATAACACGAAGTTTCTTTGTCTACTTAGAATGTAGATTTCATTATAACACGGTCATCGGTTAGGAGTGTAGGTAATAAGCTGAAAGAAAGTTGCTATACTCACCATTACGAACAATTATCAGTATGGTTCCTACACTGAAATAGAGAAAAAAGCAGATGTTCCGTCCTTTTTTTGAATTTGAAGTTGGTCTCCTTTCGAAAGTCATTGATTAGGATAAGTATAGGACCTATCATCATCAGCTTATATTTCGCTAACCGAGTATCTTAGGTTCTCGAGATTCTCTCATTTGTCTATGACGATCTAAATGCGATAGTACTTACAGACAGACACATTTTTTTATATTTAGTGCTAAAAGCATGTTTTTAGTTTTTTAGGCCTTTTTTGTAAATGTTTTTACGAAGAACGTGACCATTGCGAAGGAAAATAACAATGATTAAACAACAGTATAACAAAATCAATTTTACCTGTTACCAACCTCATCAACTCCTTTGCGACGACCACGTCGTATCCGAGTATTTTCTTAATACAAAGACATTTCCAACGTCTAGACTTGGCCATGTGTGAAATAACCTGGCGAATGCTACATCCACTAATAAACCTTAAGCGTAAGACGTAAAACTAATAGCAAGCGTCACTTCGTCGTAAACTGCGTTATACTGCTATATACCAAGAAAAGAGGGCGTGCGCGTTCGCTTTGTCACACGGTATTAATTGACTTACGCCAGTCTACGTTTCAACCTATATTTAAAAGAAATATAATAACTTAGTTTTATTGAAATTGTTTGACAATTCATATACCACAATGTCAGAACATAATAATATCTGTCAATAACTGGACTTATTAACTGCCAGTTACTTATAATCAAAATAAATGTTATCCGACCTCATTATCTGGTTAATTGAGAATCTGGTAAATTGCTGCTGAGTGCTATAACGTCCCTCTACTGAGGGTCCTCAGGTCTCCCCTATGAAGAGACTGTAGGCCATAGTCCACCATGTTGGCCAAATTGCGGGTTGAGAACTTCACTTATACTCGATACCAATTAATCTTCGACTAGGCTTTTCATTTCCATTTCAAATCATCTTTATTTGGCATTAATATTTACCAATTATGTACAAGCAATAATATCATACCAATAATAATAATAATATAATACCTGGCGGTACAACAAGGGGAGGGGGTATAATAGTATTTCAAGTGCGTAAGCTTAATAGGCAAGGCTATTATTAACATTTACACTACGCCAGTCTACTCGTATTTATCTTGCGTCTATGAACGTGTAACCGTGAACACTGAAAATTATCCTTACATTGTGTATAATGGAAACAGTTTAGTATTATACACATGAGAGACCGCCAATGAATGTCCAAGTTCTCTAATGTGTAGTTTTAGCGTCTCATCTATCTAATTATTATGTTTATTCATGTTCTTTACATTGAATTGTTTCTTTAATTTTATTTTTAGCTACAGCATTACTGGCAATCAATTAACACCTTCTTGGTAATCATCAGTGATCTTTTTTTCATGTATCGGCATTTTTTCTCGTCTTTTTGCAAAAGCATTAAAACTTATATTAACGAGTGAAACTCGAACTTCCATCCTTTCAGCATGCAATCGGGTAAAAAAACTTTGTTAACATAAAATAAAACATATATTTATTACCTTTAATATTTCCCATACATTCTGATACATATTCTTTTCATAGCTAGAAGCAGAGACACATTTATTGTTGAGAAAAAAGAAAATCTCACATCAACCAAACACCACACACCTTTTCTCCAAAAGAAAAAAACATAAATTCCCTCGTACCTTCAAGAAACGAAGGTTTACGTTAAGCGATAAACTCTTATCCCGCGAAGCTGAAGAATTTCACAATAACACCAGACTTACGTGTGTAATGGCTGTAGCTAAAATTAATGGCCTCGTCGTGACAGCGAGCTCGGAGCAAGAGTATGTTGCTACGAAAGTTTATAAAGACGATCTTGATTGCTTCATGAAAGTAATAATTGGAACTGTTAAACGGTTGATCCTGCACCATCATTGTGTGATAATGAGCAGATTAATATTGTTATTATTTAACTTCTACGTAGGGGAATAAAATTGTAATAAGTATGATAGTTTTTAAGGTTCTGTGTTAAAAGACTTCACTGTCCGTCCGTCAGTTACCAGGTTGTACCACGGCTCAAGAGCCGTGATGTGAAATGACAGTTGAAATTTTGACAGATGTATGTAGATAGATGTAGACTGTTACCGTTATAATATCACTAAATTAAGAATAAAATAAAAATGTAAGGCAAATACTATACAACAGACGTGTCTTTTTACCGTTTTATTTTTGCTTGATAGATAACAATAAGTAGATACTTGAACTAATATTGTATAGATAATGTACGGAACCTTTACTGCGAGAGTCCGACTTGAACTTGGCTGTTTTTTACGTATAAGCGTCTCCAGCGTTAGCAGCAGCAGTTGAAGACTTTAAGAGATAATACTGTTAATCAGGTATTCTAGTACCGATGCAACAAACAATCTAGTAAGAAACTCTTTGTAAAAGGATTAATGAATTCGTCATTTATTTATTTATTAACACGACTTATTATATAGTCCATAATACATACGTTAATTCAGGGTCATAATATAAAGTACTTTAAAATTAAAGTCACATTATTAAATTATTTATACATCACACAAGTTATAATCAATAGATAATATTATTTAATTAAGGCCATCATCCATCCCTTTCGCGTAATCTCAAGCACGTTAACAATATGTCCGGCCATTCGTCATGAAATAAATCGCATTTAGGTTTACCACTGAAGTGAGCGAGATTCATAGAAGAAAAAAATATTACAAGAGTAGTTTTATGGTAAAAATTGCTAGGTTGTGGAATTCGCTACCGTCTTCTTTATAATATTTTCAATAACAATTATTCAGGCATTATTCGAATTGCAAGTAATGAAGATCTTCTAAGCAAGCTTGCTTAGAAGATCATCATCATCATCTTTATTTTATTATTTTATTTTAATTTATCGGCTCCTCCTTTTCTCCTTTCGAAATGTGTTGTGTAACTACTCAAAGGTAGCCAATACCTACCGAGAAAGGCCTGCGATTTTAATCTCAGAACAAACAACCACACGGTTGGCTAAAAGCCTAAAATATAAGCGTAATAATAAACCCAACAACCCGTCAAAGAGTTCACCTTGCCCTCTGCTACATAAAAAGATGAAACGACTCCCAAAGGGTGCAAGTTATTTGGTTTCGACACGCCTTTTTGCTGTTTTGTTTTAACGTTTGCCACACCTGAAACTTCTGCACACGCTCTATAAAATCTATTCTAGTATCTATTTATCAAAACAGGTAAAGCGCTTAAAAACACACGTTTATTATAATTTTAAAATTTCAATAATCAAATACATTTGATTATTAATGAATTCGATACAAATAATATTTGTAATGCTTGTAATATAAACATTACCTTTATTTCCGGTCTGTATGTCTGTAGTAAATACAACCCGGGTATGTTCAAGCGCAAGGTGAATAAGTTTTAGTAGGTAAACGTGCTATATCTTCACTAACGATGGTAAGTAATGATGCAGTCCAGAATCTCACTTGATGAAGTGAGATCATGGTCAATTATAGTTACTAAATTTTATATTTAAAAAAAAACTAATAATCATATGGTCGGTAACTATAATATTTCTGTCTCGGTACTACCACGCTGAATTGCTAACGAAATGCCCGGAACGAGAACCTGGATCCCGCCTGTTTCCTTCAAAAGACGACATAGTTCAGAGACACCAACATCTTAGCATCGGAGGCCCAAGAACCCGCAGTTTCTACAGCGAACGAAACTAACTCATACTGTGGTTGTTTGTTTTTAATTTTTTACCAACTTCCAGGAAAGAGGAAGTACTCAATTCGACTGTCTTTGTTTTAATGTTTGTTACCTGATTTCTCGGAGACGGCTAAACCGAATAAAATATTTTTGTTTGAATAAAGTACCATTATAATTTTTCAAAAATCGGTCAAAGGGTTAAATAACTGAAGAAGTTTTATCGGCGCCTGCCGTAAATGGAACATAGCAATCATTTTAAAAAAAATTGAAAGCTTTGCAAAGCTACGAAGCGCTACGCCCCGCCCGGCATGCAGGCGTAGCATTTCAAACGCTTTTGTTTTATCAATGAAAGTTACAGCCTCTGTTTAACCGAATTAAAAACCAAGGTTTTCAATTCTTGGATATATTTTATTTTTAATACGAATTTTCATGTCAAGCGGAATCTTTTTTTATGCCTACTTACGATATACATTTTATGTAACGTTACATACCAACCTGGGCCCTTACCGGCTAAATGCATTGCTTTCAAAGCTATGAGAATGTCGTTGTTTAGAGTCAAAGCAGGCAAAGCAAAATCGACGCACCCTCGCCATAGTCTTCGAGAATATACTAAACATAGATGAAATATGACTGGTTACGGGCGATCTGATAATCCTGTGGTATACTTATGTTTATATACATTACCTTACAGTTTACCTTAAATCATTGCTAGACATTAAAAAGTAATTCTAACAGCTCAGAAGCGTTCTAACAGTGCAGACGCCTAAGACGCGAACTAACACGTGCAGTATTTTCCTAAAAAGCATAAGTTGCAGATGGCGCGGGCGCGGCAAGCACCGCTAATGATACCAGCGCTGCCAGTAAATAACGCGCTACGAGACGATCCGGAGCCGAGATTGTCAAGTATTTCGCTTTGTATACCTAAGTAATTTACCCGACTGCGAAAGAAAGAGGGTTATGTTTTTCGAGTGTATGTATGTATATTTCTTTGGCACGCTCTAAAGCCTAAACAGCTAGTCGTATTTTTATGTGAGTGGTGTCAATAGATTTGTCTTAGTCGTGGGAGTGACACTGGGTACATGAAATATAAAAAATGGAATTTAGGATTAGACACAGGTTTATTACATATACAATTTTTATATCTCTTCTTACCTTGTTACTTACTTTAAAAAAGGAGAGGATTATAAAATCGACGATTTTCAGTGTCGCTACAACCTGGTCTAGTAGTTTAGATTTAGAGGTTTATAAATAAAATAACGAAACAACTCAAAATTAGCACACGTATTTTCACTTGAAGCGAAATTCAAAAATGTTGCTGCTATTAGAAACTAGATTTTCATTGATATTAAATATTGCTTTGAAAATGTTTAGTAACATATCTATTAAGTAATATTAAAATGGGTTCTAAATGGCACCGTTTAGCCAGCCCGACCTCCGTCAGGGCTAACTTATTGTATAAGTTGGCAGAACTAGGTCTGAAAAGATCTAATTCTGCGAACTGATTATGTTATTTGTGCTAAATTTGGTTGAATGTTTTGTTGTAACTTACAAGGCGATGTGGTCGCTCAGCGACAAAGCCTTAAATAAATAATTTAAAAAAATGGCACCGTAAGAAATCTTGCTTTCTTAATGTTTAAATTTAATTATAAACTGCAATTCGATTAGTAATTTTGTCGTATATTACCGCCATATCACATTCTGAAACGTAGAATATTGCTTGGAAAATTCGATTGCGCTCTGAGGATATATCTTAAGTGCTGTAATGGTATCACCAGGATACAAAATTAGTGTGCAATGAGGAATACTCCAAGATTGTTGCTAGTGTTGCCACTATTTATAATAATAGTGGTTATTACGCTATAGGGGGAAATATTTTTATTTAAGAACATCGTTTGTTACGTCTGTGGTTGTCGTTAAAATGAAAAATCTGAGAGCTGTAATAAATAATTTTAAAAATTGTTATTATGATATATCTATATCACTTTTTTATGTTTGCATAGTCAAATGCTAATATTTTTTTGAGATAATGTTAATGTTAATGTTAATACTACAAATTCCCCAACTGCAAAAGAAAGAGGGTTATGTTTTTCGAGTGTATGTATGTATGAATATTTCTTTGGCACGCCCTAGAGCCTAAACGGTATTTCGTATTTTTATGTGAGTGGTGTTAACAAATTCGTCTTAGTTGCGAGAGTGACACTGGGTACATCAAAATATAAAGTAAAAATAATTAATATGGCTCCAAACCTAATCAAAATTTTTAGTTTTTTTTTTTAAATACACCCAGTGTTGTATCAAAATAAAGATTTTTTATCGTATATATATAGATATATAAATATAACTTATATGTTTTATTGGAGTTTGAAATAGGATATGCTGAGTTTGAAATGCACAGGTTTAAAGGGGTAGCAGTAACACCGCAGGGCACAGCTAGTCAAACATATTACTAGCTAACTTTAAAAAGAGTAGGTTCTCAATTTGTCAGAACATGTTTACCGGTCTCTCAAATACGCCTGAATTTATACAAAAAAAAATTTACGAAAGGGTCCTTCCAGATGCTCCCATATAGATTTTATCAGAATTTGTCCAGTAATTAGGTTAATTTAAATATAATTTTTTTCATTTATAATTCATTCAACACATACCGGACCGGACTAACACAACTAAGACCGGAATCTCTGAGTAAAGCTATATCAATAGAAGAAGAATTTATTGTTTACTTTTTTTACATTTACTTTTATAATTAAGTTGATAAATTAATCCGTGATATATTTGTTGTGTTCAGTCAATAATGTAAGTTGTCTATATTGCCGAGACATACGAGTACATGAACAAAGACTAATATACAATATCGCATAGTATCATTATGACGGCATTAGACCCCAGACAGAGCTTTGGACGCATCTGGTCTAAAGTTAATAACTCATTTTACGGCTTTTCTGTCGTCTAGCTATTAGTTTTACGTTTTATGCTGTTTACGATTCACGGTGATGAGAGGGTCAAGTAATAATAACTAGGTGTCAACGCTGAAACTTAATTGGACACTTCTATTATATGAATTTAACTACTCGAATGTAATGTCGAATGTTTGACGTATTTTAATTGAGTATGTTTTGTTTTTTTGCTGCATATTGTGAAATCCTTTTTCATATGTCTTTCTGTGAATTGCCTCCATCGTATTTATATTTCATAGTAGGATAAAATTGATAGAATAACCCCATGTGATCAAAAGAGTATATACATTTTAATTTCTTCCTATGCATCACATGCCACTTTGCCTACAAAAAAGAAAATATTACAGTGATACAAGAAAAATATTAACTCAGGTCTGATAAGAATAGATAGCTATCAGAAATGAGCCAGCAATTGTGGCAGCATCAAAGACATTATTTTCATTCAGTTCTAGAAGTGTATTATCGTTAAAAACGATCGCATACAAGCAACCTGAAGATGTAAACAACTTATGAATATAAAAAGACAACGGTTGTATGATAAGTAACTATTTGATATAACAGCATAGTCAAATAAATGTCTCGATTTTCCCAAATAAATGTAGTGTTCGATAAAACGGCTCATATTATAATTCCTAACGTTAAGGTTTTTAAGTTACAGTTAATTTTTTAAGGTTTTTAATTACATAAGTACGAAACTTATAAATGATAACTGCAGTTATTAACCAATGTATATACGTAGTACTGACGAGCAATGATCCCTAGAACTGGGTTCTACTACTACTTAATAAAATACTTATAAAAATATCAAGCTACTAACTACGTAAGAACCTAACATTTTGGTACATTACAGAATTAACAACGAGATCGTACCATTACAATCAAAAACTTGTTCACATAACAATGAAAATGTAATTAACAAAATAATACCATGTCGTAGTTGCCTCAAACTTCCATAACGAGCCTTGGCTAGAAATGCTACCGTTATTCTCTACAAAATAGTAAACAGTTTTGCTTACGTACCATAAGCTTAATTTATCAATTCGTCAATTTTTTTGTTAATCAGAAGTTTATTTTGCTAATTTTGCAATTAAATTATTAGCTCAAACTTGTATTCGTCCAATACGTGATTATTCGATCGAACACTTAAGTGAAATCGATTACGAGGCATGATTTTCCAGTCCTTTTATTACTCTTTATAATATTTGTCTGATATCTTCTCTGGTTTTACTGCATATATAAGCACATACGCCACAAGTTCATCTGTTTTTACACAACCGGGCCTCTACTCGAGTCAAGCAAATTCAAGTAGACAGTCGGCATAACTGAAGTCCGGTAAAAATCTAATACGTAGATCTCTACTGCATACAATGAATGCAATAAGGCGACCATTAGGAGGTGCAGCCGCAATAATACTAGCAATAACAACAACTTCTACAGTGTAATTACAACATTCAAATGTACAGGCTGAGTTAAGTGTCTGCGACGTCTGAGGTGGAGCTAGAACTTGAGAACTTTCAATTTCCAATTTCACAAACGATTTTAGTTTTTGTGCTTAATATGAGTCGAAATATAAACTTCGACAGAAAATGTCTGGTGCTAACAATATTATTAAAAATTATTTAAGTGTTAGTAGTAGCTATAGACGTTTGGTCTTTACTACATTATGAAACATTTTTGGAAATGACAGAACTGTTGGTCGTAGCTACCGCTAGAGTTTAGTCGGGCGGTTGATAAGTACAAATTCCGCTGGGCCGAGGGATTTGGGGCGATAAGCACAAGGGCGGGCGGTTAAAACTTCGGCTAGAGCCGTCGCCAACAACATCGATGATTTTGGTATGCTAAATATATATTTGGTATTGATACTTATTTTAACATTTAACATTTACAATCCCGGCTTTTCAAACCTTTATTTGTAACCTTTAATTGTATTTAGGTATACACCCCATCAAGAAAAGTATTGTTGAAAAGTTTGAATTATTAGCCACATAGTATTAATGCCGTCCTTGGATTACTTAATTACATTTTCTATGCTGAACCTTTTAAATAAAATTGCCAGGCTATTCAAATTCTTTCTATATAATTATGTAATATAAACATTTGAAATATATATATAAAAATCAATGTTTGAGTTGAGGCTCGTAACGTAATACCATTATTATCTATCTCATCACAAAAAGCTCATAGCTAATAAACTTTTAATGAAAGGGTACTCGAGTGTGTTCCAAAGGAATCAATAGCAAAAAATCTGAACAGCTCTGATTTAAATACGCCCCTTACAAGGTTTACCTTGAACTTATCACTCAAATCTAAACAAGATGGTTCTGTGTTTCTCAACGTGCAATGAATCCTTAAATGTTTTGAAAAAATTCAAAATAACGTATCTATATTTTTTATTTAACTCAGTATGAAATGATTACGTTTTTAGAGACTTGATAATTTAAGAAAAGTTCAGAATAATGTTATACTCGTCAAAAGCTTGAGAAAAAAATTATGTCAATAATTATCTGTATTTTTGTTGTTTGTTTTGGTAGTTTACGGTTTTTTTTTTGCTTTGCAGTGGGTGTCTTCTTCTTACTAGCAGTATCCCTGGGGATATATTTTTTATTTATCTTTCCATTATCTTAAAAAAAGTGATGGGTCAAAAATTTGAAATGTTGTCAATTGTGAAAAGCAAAGATTCTGAAAAACGTTAACATCTCGAGAACTTGTGATCTAAATATGAGAGAGTCATTAAAACAACTTGAACAAACCAACTTTAAAGTTACTTACCTTATTTCATTTTGCTTTGGATAATGAGCATTTAACTATTAAAAAATAAATAATCTAAACTTTAAATTAACATATATAAATATTATTTTTAGCAATATAAGCAAAAGATTATTTATTTTTGTACCAATCAGAGAGATATTTGGGAACCATACCGCAAGGCAATAAGTTCCATAACTAAAAAGCAAATTGGCAGCTTCCTAAAAGTTTATGACACGATAATTATCAACAGCGATAGACGATGGGTATTTCATTAGATCTATTATTATAATTTACTTGTTATGTAAGTTACTACAAATAATAATTACCTCTCATAGCTTATCAAGTTACGTGCGAACTGCCAGGTTGTCTGATTCGCTGCCGAGTTATCTATTTCCCAATAGCAATAACCAGGGTCTCTTCAAGTTGCGATTGACTTGGTTCGTCCTAAGTAAGTTCCCGAGACACATCGTCGCTTTACATCAGATGAGTTGCAGCAAACCGCAAGCCTATAAAAACAACGTATATCGTTACTTAGATTGAAGTGTATATGCGAGATGCTTTTCAGTATATAATTATGATGAAATTTATATGGAACCAGAGCTACAAAGTAAGTATGTACCAAATATATAAATACCTTTAAACGATATAATCGACCAAGTCCAAGTCGGACTCACGCACCAAGAGTTATTCCGTACCATTATCAATTCAACATTTTTAACAACTAGCAAAAAACGGTTGTAAATATTTATTTTATTTTGATTTAATTACATATTTTTAAAGTAAATATAAAATTAAATATCCTGTGATTATTTCAAGTGTCATCTGTTGCAGTGGCAAACGTTTGTTCTATGGGAGTGGGAGCCCCCATTAGATATTTATTTTATTCTGTTTTTAGAATTTGTAGTAATAGCGACAACCGAAATACAATATCTGTAAAAATGTTCAACTGTCTTTTAGTTACGAAACCCTAAAAAGTACCCATTATCAAAATTAGTTCAGCGTCGCGTTGCTGAGGGAACATATAAGAAAAAAGATTCTGACAATTTGAGAATCTTCTCCTTTTTAGGGGTCGGTTAAATATTAGAATATAGACACGCTTTGCTTCTGGTCAGATCTGGTATAATCTGGTTATTTTCAGAGCACGACCTGATTAATAAAAGCGTATTGTCAATGTTGAGCGTGTTTTCTGTTGTTTAAAAATTAACGCCATGTTTTTTTTTTTGGAAAAGATGTATCGAGCTGATGTTTCGGTTCATATCTTTATATTAGACAAATTCGCGGCTATCATTTGTTTAGAGATAACCATTGTTTGAATTTATACGACCTCAAAACCTTCTGACTAATTATATGCCAACCAATTTTGACATTCGGTCTGTAGTATATTTTATGAAGAAAGTTTAATTTTTGACATTTCTTAGCAACTGATAGTTTAATATGTAAAAAATATTTAATGTTGTAAGACCATATATGTTCTCTATGAAGGTATGTTTTTCTAAATTCCAATAAATATATCAGCTTGCAGTTTTGATTACAAGATTAAAAATACTTTTGAACGACCCGTCTTAGAACTTTAACGATTTCGCTCTTTAGAACTAAAAAAATAAAAAATAGAGTGATTGAAAGCTTCATGTATTTTTATACTGCAGAAAACCAGACAGAATATCTTTGAAGAATCGGCTGTAAAACTGCAATAGCTATAAATATACTAATAAGTAATGCTGGTCCGTCTGTCTGGACATTTCAATTCAATGATGGAGGTTGTTCGAAAAGAACTAATTCGGTCTGTAAGTTGACCCGAGAGGGGGACGCAATCAGGATATATATGAAGTAGGTACTTTCTAGGGGTATTAAAAATCGGTCGGCAATTTTATGATACCTCTGTAAAAGTTATTAATTTAATGTATGTTGTAAAATGTGGTGTAGACCAGTCTTATATCTTTTTACCTAAAACATTGTTGTATAACTACAATGTTTATAAAGTCATTATCCAAAAGTTTTATAAATAATTTAAAACAGTACACTTAAAAATATACTAGTTGCTATTTTTAATTGATTTGGGTAAGCATTTATCGCTATTAGTTTCCTTTTAATCAACTTCAAATAAGTTGGAGGGTTTCATTACCACTGTGATCTTATGTAAGAGTATTGCGTGATTACTTTGATAATAATAAATTGATTTTGGTGACTCTTCTTTAGTTTCGTAGGAAATACTTCAGAAGTGGTCCAATATAATTCAAAACCAAAACCAGTTTAACCAAAGTACCTGCAAAGATTTTTTTATAGGCACTTGCCGATTAAAGACTGTTGACACTTTTTTGTATAATTATCAATATAGGGATGTTATTGTGGACAAAGACACTATTTAAACTGGATGCGTAGCCCCTCTTTTACATTGGCCATGCCCTGAGTACGCCCACTTGAATGGAGCCATTAGAATGATTGCTGGCCCATCGCACCGTAGTTAGTTTGATGCAAACTGAAGTTTAGCAGACGGCCTCTTATGCGATTGAATTCTACACTGCCTACAGTCTAGCTCGTTGAATACTTTTACCAGAGGTTCATAAATGTATAAAGATCGGAATAAAACGTTAGTAGAAAACAATCCAGTGGGGTATATATTTTAGCATCCTCAGTCCAGTTCTACAGAGCTAAGATGACAATTATGTTTTAGCTGATAAGCACCGGGCCTCGTTAGCAACTTCTGTGATATCCTGGCAATTGATAGGGACTAGTTTTAGACTCGAAGACTCTTGTCCACTTCTATAGAAATGCCATTGTTGCAAAATTCGATTCTTATATTCAGTTTAAGCAACGGCTATTCTATAAAAATTTACACAGCGAGTTTTCTCTTCTGCTATGAGTTTCACGAACTTCATTTCGAGTTGCTAACTTCGACTCCAGTGGCTCGTTATTCTGTGATTTCGATTGAGCGTGCTTTCAATTGAAGGCCAACATTTCGTTTTGGTGCTTTTCCTTTCTGCAAATCAGAAGAAAAGCGATTTCCTAAGTTATACATGTACATACATTGACAATAATTTATAAGTTATTTTCTATATTACTAACTGCCTGAATCCGTGTTATCTGAATAAAAGAAAATTGTAATTTAATTTACGATATTACTGTTCTTAGAGCTGTACGAGTATAAGAATCCGAATGAATAAAATGTAATAGATTTGCAAGTCATATTTTTCCTTTCATTCTACAAGTCGATGATAGGGTAAAAAAAGTTTTGTCTACCTGGAGCTATATTTTTGAAACGTTCAAATTAATTCGTCAGTCGCTAAAGAACGATATGAATTCTTGAAAATTCATACCTTTGCTAAAAAATCGACTATATTTTTTTATTATTATATACACCTGCGTTTATACTTTTTTTATATCGAATACATCTGTGATGGTTTGTGTATAAATTCCGATTGAATAAAGAAACGCGTCGCATCTTACTGGTTATCATTAAAGAACCCAACAGAAGAAAGTTATCATCAAAATCAAACCTTATTCGTCCACTGATAGACATAGAAAGAAAGAAAGAAAGAAGATATTTAATATGGCATACAAGACCTACTAATACTAAGACAATAATAATGGAAATAATACTTTACTATCGTTGTAGTGACAAGCGAATGTCAAAATATTGACATAAGCCTTTCCAAAAGAACGTTCCTGACGTCGCTTTTTGCAAGACATTTTCCCGGAAGAAGAAAGTTTCCGTAGCTGAAATCCGCGTGGAAGCATTTTCATCATTGTTTTGCATCTTACATAAATATTTGCTTTTTCAATATTCGCGGAATTAGATACTGTAATTCTTGGTATCGCTAGCGCCGTGAACCTTCCATATATATTTATTCGAAGCTCTTTCTCACTTTAAGCGACTATAAATGCAGGTGAAAATTGAAAAAGTTTATGTTACGACCTTTTTTAGAATCCTTAAAAGAAATGTTTGAATCTAATTGACGCGGCGCGTTGAGTCGTGAAATAGTTATTTGTAAAATGTAATTTATTTCTTGGTATAACATTTTATGGCATGCAAGTGCAGAAAAGCTTACGGCCTTAATATTTAAATTGCGCTAAAGAAATTATAAATTGGATCACCTATCCAAAGAAACCACGGTTTTCTAGATATTTCTTTTTGCGCTGTCTTTAATCGATGGATTAATTATTTTCGTCCCGAAAAATATCAAGCTAATAATACTTTTAATAATAACTTTAAGCTTAGTAAAAATAACTTTTACCACAAAAATATAAAATGTAATTTATTTCTTGGTATATCATTTTATGGCATGCAAGTGCAGAAAAGCTTACTTGCCTTAATATTTAAATTGCGCTTAAGAAATTATAAATTGGATCACCTATCCAAAGAAACCACGGTTTTCTAGATATTTCTTTTTGGGTTGTCTTTAATCGATGGATTGATTATTTTCATCCCGAAAAATATCAAGCTAATAATAACTTATAATAATAACTTTAAGCTTAGTAAAAATAACTTTTACCACATGAAATATATCTATTGGACAGTTTTTTAATCCAACTTAAAAGTCTAAAACATATTTAATTGAAACACAATACACGTCAAATTTAAAATTAAATTGTCATATTTAATTTGTCTTTGGGCTACAAATTGTTGTACACAATATTTTACAAGATTTAAAAAAGGACGAGGTACCCTTTTTGTTTTCCTCTTTCCGTCCGCCTGTCCATCCTTGCTAACTATCACTTGCTGTTATATCAGCACTAGAAAAGAAAATAAGCCTTTCAGAGAAGACCGCATACTGGCAACCCTAAAGATCTAACCCGAGAAATTGTCCAATTGAGCCACCCCTTAACTTTCTTACCAGCGAACTATTACCACGAAAGATGGTTAGAGATAACAGCGACTATTACACCGATTTCCTAGGCGGAGTCGCAGACGCAACGACCAGACGGTCGTAAAAGTGAAATATTATAACCACGTTCGCTGAATTTAAAAAAATCGCCCAGCGCTTCGAAACGTATGATATGAGCTCTAAATCATGCAAACTGTTTTTAGTGAATTGTTAAAAAGAACCTTTAGGTTTGTAATGATAGAACAATCACAGGTTTGAATTAAATAACTTTTATTAAATTTAGTAATTGTTGTTTATTTAATTTTTATTATTTTTTTATAAAGTTGTCTTGAAATTTTAAATAATATTATTAAGTGTTTAGTACTAGGGAGTAAATCAGCCATAGAAAGACATGCATCATAAATAGTAAAGCATTACTACCACATTTAACTCTTAGTGATGTTTGACGCGCGCTCGACTAGTGCAAGTAGACATGCAGCTCGGTGCAGCTCGGCGCTCGGCGCTCGGCGCTGACCACTCGTCTGGTTTGATTATTTTGATTGACAAAACCTACTTACCTTCTAGTTTTGTAAATATATCTCTAATTTAATTCGAACTGGATCTTTTACGCTATCAACCTGTGTTTTTGTTTATAAATTTACTAAAGTACGATTATATAGATATAATATAGACGCTAAAACTTTTCTCATGTAAGTGATTTTATGTAACTTATGAGAAATAAATATTCATAAGCCTGAAACCTGATTTATGGGGTTCAATATAAGTTAGATTTTGGTTTTTTCATTGTATATACAAGTATCTGATGACATACCTACCCGGTATGTCATCCGGTGTATCATCGGTTAAAATTTTGAAAACTTTACATATTCAAGTATCTCAAAATACTGTTTCAACTTCGCAATGACTCAAAAAACACTAAAGTTTAAATTTTTGAGTTATTTACTCTTACAATCCTTACAATTTACAAAGCGTTTTAACTCCTTCCCGTGATCATAACACCTGCAACCATTCATCTAATCTTCCTGGTTTTTCTTGCCGCCTTCCGAAAGGTGCCGTAAACGGGCCGTAAGCCAACAAAGGGAGGTGTGAAGGGTGCAATTAAGGGTGCTCGCTTTGAGCAAACTCCAGGTATCAGGGCTCTTATCTTGCTCTTGAACTTTGTAGACTATGACGTAGGTTTTGAAATATAAGATTGTTATTTTCGGGCGACAAATAAATCAGAAAAATTAGACGCCAAAGTTAAATCAATCAAGGTGTTTTTTTGTCACTTACCTGACTATATTACTGAGCAATTTTGCATCTATATCTATATGCTTAGGTTTATTGTTTATATTATTTGGTATGCGATAGCTGCGCAAGTAAACAATATGGCACTTTTCTTCAAAATTGCATCAATTTTGTGATATGAAGTGTATCTTGATAAATTATTTCTTATGGTAATAGTATTTTTTTATTATTCAGTAAGAGTTGTACATAATTATTTCTAACAAAAAAAAATAAATATTAAATTATGATTCAGTTTAAAGCTTTATGAATTTAAATTCATAATGATTAGAGTCGAATCATAATTAGTTAATGAAGTATCTAAGTTGGAGCATTTAAATTATCTGTTGATCTTAAATGGTCTATAGGTAATATTTCTGCTATCATTTTTTGTTGTCATAGTTAGTCATTTTGTTAATGTTAATAAAGGCAATTGCCACATCAATCAGAACAAAAAAAAGAAGTATCTAAGTAACATTTCTAAATATTTTTTTTGAAAGGATGGTACTACTTTGTTTTCTATTAATTTCTTTCACACGCTTTAATTTTCTATCTAGCCAAATCTCTGGCGACAACACTCCACATTTCCCCGTAAATTAATCAACGCGGAAATTGCTTGATTACTTACCTACTAAAAAAATAAACGTAATTAAAACTTTCCAAATTAACTTGCGCCTGATTTCTTTTTTAATTTAGCTCTGACTTGCCTAATTTTATCGCAACGGGGGTTTGACACACCCCCTATTTAAATCTGACCCTTTGTTAATGGAAAAAAAGGTTTTTGAAAAGATTTCGCGAAGAAAACGTACTTTTGAATGGACAAATTCGTGCTGCGTAATAATTAATTTTGTTTTGATAAAGCTTCCGGATTAGGCTACGGTGGAAAGAAACGGTAATTTTTTTGAATATCGAGTATTGTTTGGGCTGCTTAGTTATAAGTTATAAATGTTTTCATGTGAGGCCTTAATGGTGAATGTTGGCATTGACAACATATCAAATGTATGACCCCCATTTTTATTGCGATAATGGAAGGATTAAAAAAATAGCATACTTTTTTTTATTTTATTTAGAATAAAATTATTACGTTTTTAGATTTTTTTAATTATAAGAAATGTTTAGCATAATGTTACTCTCGTCAAAATGTAGTAAAAAATTATGTCAGTTAATTTCTGTATTTTAATTGTTTGTTTTGATATGGTACATAGATGACAATAAGGATAATATTTTTTATGAAGGCATCTGACGGTTTTAATATACGAGATTTTTTTTCCATCACTTTTTTGGGTTACGACTCGGAAGAAGTAGTATAAAATGGTAGTAGTAAATGGTTTTTGAATTTTCATGCTTTTGCAAAAATGAAATGTTGTCAATTTAACAAAGTGCTAGGACATACGTATTTTAAAGATAGGTATTTAAAAACAATCAAACAGGTTGTCTGCTCTACATCACATATTAGCAATCTAATCTACTCGCAGCTTCAGGCAAGCTCAGCAGCCTACTTCAAAATTCTTTTCGGATTTGTTTAGCAACTTTGCACGAGTTACCCAAAGTTCGTCAAAAAATCTCAGTACCTACTTTAAAAAAAGACACTTTTTAAAGTCAATATTTTGTAAATTTGATCACATACAAGCTTTGAGTTATTTGTATTGCAAAGTTTTGAGTCCCATCGGAAACGTATTGTCATTCGGGGTGTATTGTCATTCGGGGTGTATAAAGGAAAATAAGTATGTAGGAACTTATCTACTAGGTAATACGAAAAGTAAAATCTTAGAATGAAACTCAACTTTTTTACCATAGATGTATGTATAATGTTTGTATCTAAAACACAATTATATTTAAAAAAAAATGAAAAAGTTAGATCCTTTGAGAATACCTCGTTCTGCTTTATACGAGTAAAACTCTAATATAATGTAGGACAATCCAATTCTTTTGATTATGTCTCCTTTAACGACCTTCGCAGGATTGCATGACCCATCATCAGTTTTACACCGATCCGCATCTTTACGAGTCATTAAACAAGGTAGAGAGGAAAGTGAGTATTTTTGCTGATTCTGTGCGAACTAGAACTACCGCTTGAAATTTTATATGTCTTAATATTGACTCGTAGAAAAGGTGGATACATCTATATAGATTGATATAGAGTTCTGACTGACTGACAGATCACAATTAAACCGCTGAACCTAGATTCATAAAATTTAGACGGTGGATTCGTTATAGGGTGAGTGGTATAGGGTGATTAGCGGAGTACTACATTTTTTTTTCGAAATTCAATCTCTGAGAAAGTCAAATTGGAGTACACGGTTCAAAATGTTTCATATTCCGATTTGTGTTGCGTGCAACGTTGCGGGCTACGTTGACAGCTACTAGTATTATCATACGGAATAGAATTATTCTTTCAGGGCTCATCGAAAACGACTAATCGCGGTGAATGCGCCGCAATCGGGGCGTGTAAAGTCATAGCAGAAGTTATCAGGCAAATGGGCAGGATAAGTATCATCATTATTTTGTACCTCTATCAGCCTACTGCTAGGTAATTAAAAATAAACTAACCCTCACTTTTTCTCACACTCCTTTGTTACTTCTTGATTACTGTAACTCTCCTCTTCTTATCACTTCACTTTCACTCCATTCCTATTCTCACTTCTTCCACAGTCGAAAGGAATGTGACATGATGACGTGTGATAGCCCAGTATGTAAGCGCAGACTGTTTGTGAATCTTCTTCAGAAACTAAAATAGACGTAGAGTGGTCTTAAAATAATTGCGGATTTTTCAAAATTCACACCTTAATCAAAATTGTATTTCAGTTGTTTATAAGGAAATTTTGCAGGTAAAATACCTATTATCTTCTATCATTCACACGTGCCGGAAAAAGTGGATACTTATTTTTTATTGACAAAATACGTTCTCTCAGGGCTCATCAAAGACTGCCAAAGGGGAGATTGGGCCAAGATGGATCCCCAATTTTATTGCATGTTACGCGTCATAAACACGGACAGTGGCGGTTTTCTGATAATGGTCGTTGAAGTTTTTTTTTGATGTGTCACATAAAGTTGTTAATGGGTAACAGTGGATAATAAAATGGTGGTCGTTTTTGAATTGGAAATACGTGTTAACAACGTGTATTTTCTTTTTTGTGCCAGTTTTCAGTTTATCAGTCTTTCAAAAATATATTTGAACTTTCGGTATACTTATAATCGCTCTATCTTTAAACATTTTATAAGCAACAAGAAAAAAATATAATTTCGAAAAACCACCGACTTTGATGGTATCAGTCATCTTGGATTTGAAATTATCATAATGTTTAGTATTCTACTAACCAAGCCCTTTAATTTGATATCCACATTGATTGAGTTGTGAAAATAAATTGTACTCCGCCATTTTGTGGCGACGGCCATCTTGGACTGATTGTCATCAAATATACCTAAGAACACTCCTGACTAATACACCTATCAAACGAAAAAATCAAGATCAGTTCATCCATTTGAGAGCTACGATGCCACAGACAGATACACATACACACACAGTCATGTAAAACTTATAATACCCCATCGTATTTGCGGTGAGAGCTTAAAAAAGAAATAGAGCAATTAATTTGAAAAAATATCTATATATCATTTTGATTATATCCAGATTCGTAAAAAGCTTCAATCGATTGCATTAAAAAATTGACTTTCATCTTTTGAATGCACACCGAAATATCTTTAACAGTTACCTTATCTACTTACTTAAACAGTATTAAAGAATTCGAATGATCGACGCCAACAATTCGTAATTCCCTTGAATTACGAATTCAGATCCAGATGAAATAAAATAAAGATAAGTTAGGTCCCAAGTTTAATGTTAGAAGATCTTTAAGAAAGATTTTCCACTTAGTTTCACGCACGAGTTGCCTCATTGCACGTTTCCAATTCGTTCGTTTGATGAACAATGGGATCGCTCGAGTGATTACACAGGGACCCACATTTTTCAAGATGGATACCCTTCTCATAAATGGAGACTAAGGTCTTAGGACAAGGGATATTTTATTTATAACACGGGCTTTCACACGTAGGTACTTGATCGTTGGAAGGGCCTTCTATGTTATACTTACACCCTGAAAATATTTACATCTGGTGAACTTATTGAGGTTGTTTATAATGACCTGACGATGGCACGTCTCCCTAACGTCATCCTGATAAAGTTCACAGATTGTGCACAACGAACACCACAACAAGTAAGGTATGAAAACCCGAATTTTAGGTATCTAAAGCTGCTTCGAGTTATACCAATTTCAGTAAACTTTTATAAGAATTAAGTAATTATATGTACCTCAGTCTCTAAAAATAAAAGTTTGATTCGTAGCTAAGTCACAGACGTTTTATTTAACAATCTTTTCGGTAAATACAAAAAGCACGAATCCAATCAGGTTGGTAAACAAGTAGGGGAAGCGCGGGGAAAGTGGACTGACGCATAAAATTCACGCAGTAGCGGACACAGCAATAAAACAGTTTTATGTCTTGTGTTAGTTCGGATCAAACACCCTAGAGGTCTCTGCCCAGCGCCCAGTTTATAACCGGACGCTTTATGATTCTTAAATTTCTATAAACTGCGCAATGTTATTCATAAAATGGGTGTGGCATCCTTTATTTTAGTCAGGAAGGGAAACATTCTTTCATACGTTTTATGAAACCAATAAAAATATAGACGTGCACGAAAGACTTCGTAGGAAGACGAGGACCTGACCAGGATTAATCTATGTGAGAGTCAGGGCGGAGTATATACGTGGTTATCAATTAGGGAGAACTAAGTCGAAAAGGGGTCACTAAACTCATTCTCAGGAACAACTTTTACTATCGGACCAACTCAGAATTCGAGAAAAAATCTGCTGTTTTCTACTCTAAGAGAACACCGGCCGTTTCATAGCATTTATTTATTTAGTTTTCAACAGAGCTTTATTTATTGAAAGGCAATTATAATCGTTGATTTTCTACTAAGTACGTATTAAATAAGTAGCGTCCCACTGCTCTGGATCAATTATGGGTTGCGAATTTCCATAGAGCTTTGAACTCTATAAAAGAAACTCCTTTCATTTAAATAAGGTTATTTTTCTAAGAGGGTTTAACTTAAAAGACCTGGGTGGATAATTTTTGAAAAAAATAAATAAATATAATTGGGTGAAACCCATAGGATAAGGAAGAAAATTAACAAAAATGAAAGGAAATATAATAGACGGGTGATCTAAGGTCGAAAAGAGGAAGAGGGTGTTTAGCTTTTTACCTCGACTTCTCGTAAAACTACAAGTCACATTATAGAAAAAATTATATGGCAAAGGTAATAAAAACCTTTTCATATTAAATTTTTTGCCTTTTTCTTAAGCTTCTATCCTGGTCTATTATTTACGAGAGCTAGAAAAGTAGGTCTTTGTAAATTGCAAGTGGTCTGCCTTTTCTTCTTTGTGCATTATAAGATAAGACAACTCTTTCTTAAAAAACCAGCTAACATAACAAATAAAAACTTACAAATATATACTAGGTTTCTTAATGGCGGCCTTATCGCTTAGAGCGATCTCATTATAATGGAGTTCCAACCACCATGACTACGGAATAAATAATATGGTATTATCTACTTACTTTTCGCAAAAGAACTAAGAAGGTACATATCGAGAATCCTAGCATAAGGTAGAAAGTACATTTTGATATGATCAGTTGGACAACTGTTGCACTCGTAGCGGCCAGCATTATAGATACGTACCTATGCATATTTTCCATTGTAATATTCTGCTATTTGACGAAGTTCATAAGTATATTCACAGGTTAGTCTTGCGCCACTCTCAAACGCTACCCGGATAATGCTACTTTTTTAAATCGAGGTATTCATCGATTAAAAAAACATGCTAAAATTTACACCATTTATCAGCGCTTAGTCTATCTACAGGTATTAACGTACAAAATAAAACACCAATCAATATATTTTTAAGTTTTTATTTCATAAAGGTTTCATTGTATTTCATATAGGTAGTGTGATTTGAAACAGATTCCATTGCTAAGTTAGCTTTTAGAATAATGTGTAGTAGGCGATTACGTATAAACTAAACAAACAGCAAATGATCGAAAAACCATAAACGAGAGAATAACTTCAAAAACAAAAACTATTTTAATCTTACAATATTGAAATATAAAGAATTAGTAAAGAAAAATAATGAAATCACTTAATTTATTGGGTTATTATTATTTAACTGTGCATTAACTAAAAATAGAAGAAAGGAATAAGAAAATATTTAAACTAACTTAAGGTTAAAGCTGCTAAACATATTTGTCGTATCGTGTCTAATGCGGCTCCTTTAGTGGGAAATAAGTTTATGAAAACTGTATTTTCTGTGAATTGTAAGTTTTTGCAATAAAGTTTACAAAAGCAAATGTAAACGACATCACCACGTCACAATTTTATAATATTTTAGGAATGATTCTTGTAATATATTGAACGTTCAAGCGAACTTATAGAGAGAAACGATTACTAGTTTTTAAAAAATTGACGTAATGACAGTATGTCTTTATTTAACTTCTTAAATAAACAAGTTAATTTTTAAAATTGGCTTTGATTTTTCAGATTACAAAATGTAACGTGAAGTCGCTTACTGCGGTAGAACAATGAAAGTTTGCCAGATTACAAGTGGCAATACAAGGTAGTGGCCACGTAACAGGCAAAGTTACCATCCAAACGTTATCTAAAATAATTTCCATTCAATAACAGAGAAACAAAATTGGACTAAACAACAAGGAATTTGTACTTTGGAAATGTGATATATCGAGAAACGACTAGGTCCTCATCAAATGAATATTAAATACTTAATAAACATCGTTATAATATAAGCAATATAAAACGTAACATAATCGGAAATACTAGTTAATATAAATTATGCTAAATAACTGAAATAATTCAGGTTTTGGTGTCAGAAATGTAATGGGACGGTCAAGATTTTATTGAAAACCGCCGATGGAATCGACTAGACTCGGCTCGCCGATACATAATGATTAGAAGGTAGACGCGTCCACTACAAAACTGACACAGATTTGTCTAACAATATATTATTAATCAAATAGAATTAATAAAACACTTCGCTAATATTTTGTACCGAAACATGTTTCTAGCAACTTTAAAATGATATGAACAGCAACACTTTGGTAAAGATCACACATAGCAATGAGCTGAATGCTGATGCTGTATGACGTCTTTAAACGAAAACAAAATCATGTCCCCATTACACGCCATTCTACACATTGAATTGATCAGTGTTTGCTGCTTTTTCGGTAGTACTGTTTACCAATATCGTATTAATAATAAATGTCACAACATCAAGCTGGTATAAAAACACTAAGCCTAAAACTACTACCTCCGTATCCTCTTTTTTAAAGAGTACCTTAACTACATTCGTAAAGTAAAAACACTGCCCAATGCGGGCGCAATATCAGAATCATAAAATATAACACGTTTTTTTCGCCTCTCCAGTTTTATTACAATTTTCTGAAACAACCTATATCTAACCTCGCTCACCAACATTACCAAAATAGACATTACAACGCTCGCTTTCCTTACAAAATTAATAGGTAGCATTTTTTTCAATTTATAATCGTACAAAATGGAACTTTCATCTTAACCATATCGTATCTCTAATTTTTTGTGCCAATTCCTTTCGCATCGACTTTGCATATACAAAAATAAATACACATATAGATTATTTTGAAACTAATATCATTTATCAATGGTACAAAAGTATTTTTCGAATTTTTAAAAACGATTTCTTAGAATAAATTCAAGCACTTACGACCTAAAATTAAATTGGCGATTCCTTCTTCCTACCCCAACACATCTTATTCTCGAACCTTATTCCGAAAAATTGTAAGTAAACAAGAGATCACTTGAAAAATCTTACATGACCACACTCAATATTAGTAAATACAAACGCGGGAGCGACGGAAGTCGGCCCACGGAATAAGATAAATATGAAACATTAGTTATACATTCATTCACACACATTTACTGATAACACGAACTAATGGTACATCTTTATTAATGTAAACAAAATATATTTCTGTCACGCTTATCGTATAAAACGTACGCATCTGCAATACCTATCGTTTTTAAGAAGAACTAAATAATTTTAACATTGAGATAATATCGAAAGATATAGTAAGTAAAAATATGATAATAAAGTACGGTACAAGACCAATATCATACATTAAAGATTGCAAAGCGTTCAATGAAAGAGCTAATGCAGACAATGACTTATTTCTACGACCTTCTTAGTGCGCGTTCAACGTCAAGAAGGAATCTTACTCTTTAAAGACTTAATTAGTAAATTCTATGAAATATTATCATGATAATGGTCAGATTCCTTCTTAAATTCGAAACCTTCGGTATTAAATCTATTATCGCTTTGATACACGTCAGAGATCTCGTCTCGGATCATCTTATAAAATCTAAGCTACTTCAGTAAAAAAAGTATATTACTCGTTTAAGTTTACGCGTTACACATATTTTATTATGAATAGAAAAAACATTATCGCTAAAGTTACACGTTTACGTTACGAAAGTACAAAAGTTTTTCATCGTGTCTAATTTTTTTTTTACAAAATTATGACACTCATACCCTGGTGCACCCCGCACGTTACGATACACAATTGTAAATCTAATTGCCACGCAATAACCTATTATTATTATCTTTAACCAATTCGTAAGATTATCACCAATTTTTGAGTTCCTTACAAATGTTATTGGCCAATTACGTCGGGGAACGAAAGCTTAGTCGTGATGTTTGCTCCTACTAATGGCTGTAGCATGCTCGCTAATGACTGTGATATCACCCACAGGCGAATCCCATTTGTTAGTTTCCATCATGATACCTACACTTAAAGTTCAGTCTGCAACTGTTCTTATTGATTAAATGTAAACTCGTCCAAAACCAACAAATGCGATCGAGTGATGCTAACCTACGCGTACAAAAGTTAATACTACATAATTAGTGTAGAAAACATCGAGTATCAAAATATAATTAACATGTTGATTTGCAATTTTCACTAACCAATGACAGCCGTATACTAAATCAGCCAATGCGTTGGTGAGATTTGAGCTTGGAGTGACGCTGGGTACCTACTTACAATGGTTATTGGAAACCACGTTGACAGTGTCCCTGCCTTGGCAGAATAGCCCTCTTATTGAGGACTGGTCGGTCTAGGAAGAGATGCAACAAATGCAACGATTGATTAAATTTTATATAAGAAAACATCCTTAGTAAATTAGTATTTATAGTTTGGTTAAAATCTCGATATATGTATACCATTGTAAAATGAAATCGCGCACAAAAACACCATATTTATATTTATGTGACTACTGAAATAAAGTTTTAAGTTTCATTGAAAATATGTAATACGAAAATCTGCATTATAACGAATCATGAATTTACAAAAGTTGTTTCATTATTAGATACACTGTCAACTGGCAGTGGTATAGAGGCAGGTCTATGTGCGTTTCAGTAAATTTAACACGAGAATAATATTTTTATATGAACTTATTATGAAACGCGCGAACGCACGAATCCTATGACCAGAATGCACACAATTTTTGAAAATTGGCACTTATACCAATAATTATTATTATGAAAATAATGACGTGACTTACCTTAATGCTAAGTGTGACCACATTCATACGTCCCATTCGCACGATATTTGTAATAAAATAATCTTAACATCCTAAAACAACTAGTATAGAAAAAAGATTAACCTATATTCAAAGCGAGACAACTACAGAAAAATATTATGCTAAAGAACGATAATTCTACTTACAGAGTGCTTCTAAAAGGTACGATGTACGAATCCTAAGTCCATAAATATATATGACAAACATTAAGATAATTAAATTTAAAGAAAAAATATTAGAGGATATAGTTATTTATAATAAGTAACAATTTTTGCGTCTAAAATTATATTAGATTAATTAACTAAAACTTCTACGTTAAAATGAAGGAAACTTATATTTTTTTCTACGGGAAACAATCGCGGTTTCTATGTAGGATTTACAGCAACTATTTCGTAAAGATTATCTAGTAGGTACAGAGATTTTTTAGTTTAATATGTATTTGATTTATTTTTATAAAATTTGTAAAAGTAACAAATTGTTTATTTTGTACTTTTAAGCCATTTACCTAAATAACACGACAGTGAATTCAACTTGTATTGAATATCGACGTCCAAATAAATTGTTAGTTACAAAATTTAACAAATTATGTGCAAATAAACTAGGAAAGTTGGCAACATTGATGTAATTAAATTTATGGTACGATCAAAACTGAATAACTAAGTGACTAAAATATGAATGATTAAAAGTATTAATGTTATTAATCAATTAATAGGGAGCGTCAGGACGAACCAAACTATTTTTGATTTGATATAATGACCGACTGCTTTTGTATGCTAATTTCTACATTTACTAGGTATACAACCATTTAAAAGCGTCAGGGTAATGTAATATGTCAGTGAGTATAATTGATAAATCTTAGGCTTTTATTTTGTATGCCTTGAAAAATCTAGTTCTCCTACTATATAATTATTATGTGGTATTATGTACTTTGAAAGTCAAATCTCATATTTTATAGGATAAAATATAATATGAAGCCCAATACTAATTTGTTAGAGCAATATTGTTTATACTATAATTTACTATTTTTATTTAGGTATAGGTAAATGTATTCGAAGACCTTCAATATTGAAATATCTATTTAAAATATGAAATAAACAGCCTTCATGTTTGAATCGGAGGAATTTGATATATTTTTTATTATTTTGGATTATTTTAATAGCGTCTTTTTGTACCGGAGAAAGGGAGTTATTGACTTTCGAAAGAGTCATCTTTAAAAGTACTATGATATATCTACGTAGTTGGCTTTGAATTATACTATTAAACATATAATTTTATATATATGTCGCATGACCTAATAATGCGCGCGCACGTCGATTATATTTCACTTTTTATTTGTACATGGCCACCATCAGATGATCTGGTTCTTTTTTATATTTTCCTAAATATACCAACAACAGCTCGTCATTTTTTTTTTCAAATATTCAATTTTATGAATCGATATACATTTATATAAATGTATACTAAATATTAACTTTAAATATAATTCTATATTCGAACGAGCAAACTTCGATAAAATTAAAATTGAATAACACATGAAATGTAATCGAGGTGCGGCGGTAACTTTTAAAATAATTGGGTTATTTGATATTATTGAATGTGTGTACTATCGATTTACTGCTATTACTAGAATATATCGCGTTATACAAGTATGTAGAAGCTTATTTTCAAAAGCTCGTCTTCTAAAGCTGCAAATGCAAGTAATACCTGCTAATATGTCAATATTTCGTACGTATTTGACTCGCCGCATATTTTTATCCATTAAATATAATGTTAGTACTTCCATCATGACTTGTACTTCTTTATTAGGTTTAGAAAAGCATCTGCGTGTAGGACATCTTTATGTACAATAGTTACGCTGTCTTATAATAAAAACGTTAAGATATTAGTAAAGTATATTATTTTAAATTAAGCGAAGATAATATTAAATTTAAAATATGATAGAGCATAACAACCACACACGGCGACTGGTTACCACGATCGAAATTATATGCAATGCAATAGTAGTGAATTCAATTAGGCGTAATTTAAAAAAAACAAGTGATTTGAAATTATGTGTTTAAATTAAATATTTTTTACGAATTCTTTAACTAATGAATACTCATTTACAAGTGATTATTATACGTAGTAAGGATTGTTTTTTATTTTAAAAATTAATCACTCACCCAGCTTGTCTAAAGTAACCAGTCGCCAACCGAACAGACCGTGCGTGATGAAATGACGATAAATGATGTGCAGTGATGCGGATGGATTGACGAATGCTTGACGAATGTTTGACGGATGCTTGACGGGTGCTTGATGATCACCTATTCACTACGCAACTATAAGATAAGATAACGTATTCAGTCGAACATCGTTTGCTGGGGCCGAACTTGAGGTTTTGACTCAAAAATTTTATAACACATTCAAAGATTTAAGTGCCCAAGTAATGAAATTATGTTTTTTTTTCCAAAATATATTATCTAGGTCAATCACAGTATCGAATACTTAAAGATTTTTTAAAATGCAGTGGGAATGTTTTTTGTTAATTTACTGTATTTCGTTTATCTACTTATCATTTTTCTACGGCGAATAATGAAGGTATGAAGTATAATAAGTAATTCCAATATACATATTGCGAATTCCTTATTATAATTAATGTTTAAGAATATATTTGGACATCCTTGGACAAAGAGAATTTGATGGCGCGGACAGTAAAACCAAAATACTTGATTTTAAGTTAGAATAGTTATCAATTATAATCACACAGCATTAAAGCTTTATCCGTCTGTATGTGTGACAGTACTTTTCAGATTGGGCCCCAGCGTTAAGATTAGAAAATGTAAATGGCAGTAACGATTTTAAGAAAGACAATGCAAAAAATTTACTCTATAAAAGTGTCAAGTCTTTTCAAACAATTATTGCCTAACTTCCTTCCGGCAGTCATTTTTATCATGTTACCCAAAACTCTGTAAAAAATGTATTTCTATCATACGCCTTTCTAATCCGCACCACATCTTTACTTTATTTCACTAACACGCACTATTACTAGGAATTATATCACTTGTAATAATCACTTTTGCGAGTAATAAGTATCAAATGTATAAAAAACTTACCTAATCTTAACGATAAACAATTTAAATGTTCATTGCAGACCGTGCGG